>CM074719.1:225418399-226661940 GCA_037306005.1 Rhinophrynus dorsalis | reverse complement strand
AGTATAAGAAAAACCCTGCCCTCTTGACAAAGGGGAGTGGGCTTTTACTTATGCTGACACAATATTGTCCCTCATTGTGATCCATCTGAACCATCTTTCATTTCTCAGGAGACTGAGTGACATAGGGAATAGGTGTCGGAGGAAACTTTAAAATAAACTTACAAGAAGACTAGAACAATGTGGACTGGACATTTTACACTGTACCGTGCATTATAAAAAAGAATTGATAACTTTATTGTGATATTACTATCCCTTTAAACATTTCCCACAAATCTGCTCTTTTTATCATGGCAACAGTCGGAAAATATATTAGGATTATTTTAGCCTCTGCACTTGAGTATAAATCTGTCTTAAAATTGCTGATCATATCTTCATTTTATTTTCTCAACAGGCTTGACCACTCGGGTAGTGCTACTGTGTTGGAAATGTCCAAAAACAAGTCCAAGTCTAGGTCGGTCTCATCCCGCTCCATGTCTCGCTCTAGGTCACGTTCTTTTTCAAAATCTCGATCCCGTTCAAGGTCTCTGTCACACTCAAGAAAGCGCAGGCACAGGTAAGACACTTGTTCAAATCTACCTCTTACATCCTTAGATTAAAAAAAAAAAAAAAAAAAAAAAAAGATTCATGAAATAAACTCACATCAAGCTTCAGTGACAGTGTTTCCAGAAGGTGTTAAATGATAGTGACATTTAGAGCTGTCCCTAAAGGATAAATATTCCCTAAAGACAAGTATTTTTAAAAACACTTATGAGCCAAGGTACCTTGAAACAATGCAGTAAAAGTGCCTTCATCATGTAAATAATGCATCATCTATTTCTGTGTGTAAGGTATAGGACTGTGTCTGAGCACGAAGGATACTCGTATATTCAAATCTACTTTTCACAGCAGTATTCTACTTTTCACAGCAGTATTCTACTTTTCACAGCAGTATTCTTTTGTAAAAGTAGGAAGGAGAGACATTGACAAAATACGGTAGCAAATTCCACATTCGCTCACAGTGATGCAAATCTGAGCACTACATGGACCCTTCCTCTCCTACCCTGCTTTTTGTGCTTTTGTCCAGTTGATTCACTGATCACACTGTGACACATTTCATTATTGTTTCAGGGTATATTGGGGCATGAAGTATTTTTAAAAATTACTTCGAGGTAACAGTTGCCTTTTAAATAGATAGTAGTGCTTTTGTTTAACAATGTAAATTCTCATGTTTGTATTTAAGAGTTTGACTTATCCCAGTCACAGTTAAAAGGTCATATATTTTGACAGGTAAGTTCCTCCCCTTTATGTGACATCAGAACCTTCTCGTTTGAAGCGCTTGCTTTTCGGGCACCTGCCAGCAATGAGGTTACCATAAGTGTGAACTAGTGCATTCTACTGATGTAAACTAAGGGCCTTATGTTCTGAGGAAAAGCAGAGCAATTCTCGAGCAAACAAAATAAAAATTCCCAAAAGTCTCATTGATTTAAATAGGGCTGATAACTCTTGAATGATTTAGAGATCGCCGAGCATTGAAATTAAAAACCCCACTTAAATCTGTAGAAACCTCTGTGAACTGTTTACAAATCTAGCCAGCTCTGACTTGTTTTATTCTTCGAATAGCCATATATCTATCCCAAGAGTTCTTACAGTGACTTGCTCTTTTAGCCTCCACTACTTTTGTTGGTAGGCTGTTTATCTATCACCCTTTCAGTAAAGTGGCATCCCCTCTTACATTTCCTCTTAGTTTTCCACCCTTCAATTTTAAGACCTGCCCTTTTGTTCTAGAATTCCTTTTAGTCTGAAAAAGAAATCCCTCATGTACTTTATTAAATCCCTTTTTATGTTTTGTCTTATCTCCTTTTTATCCTCCAAGCTAGAATATTAAATTATATTAAACCTGCACTTAAAGCGAAACTTTCAGGTAGTAATAAGTCGCCCTTCAATACTTAAACATATGGCGACTAGCATCATAATACATGTATTACCTCTGTAAAGTGCCACAGTCTAAAGACATTTTTCATCTTTGGAGACCAGAAGCCAGGCATCAGCGCAGATATTTTGTCTGCACTCCTGCTCTGTCAGTCTCGGTCTCCTCAAAGAAGCATTGCAGCATGCCACAAGGTAACCAAAAGGACTGATGGCACAGGTGCACAGACGGCACTAACCTGGCCGTCAGTCTCCAAAGATGAAAGATTTCTTAGAATGTGGCACTTTACAGAGGTAATACATGTATTATGATGTTAGTTGGCATATGTTTAATTATTGAAGGGTGACCTTTTACTACCTGAAAGTTCTGCTTTAAAGTGGAACAATCACGTTCCAAATGCCCCCCCTCCAAAAAAAAAAAAAAAAAAAAACACATGAAATCTGAAAAAATGTTCCCTCTATGACAATCTCAAGAATAAAAAGCTATCTTGGGGACATCTTGAATGATTGGCAGTGCTCTCGTTCCACCCTAAGCCTGCAACTAGTGTCATCACGCAACAGATTAAAATGGATAAGCAAGACTGGAGTCCAGAGTGCAGCATCTGAGCATGTTAGGAATAATGCAGCATATAGTGAAAAAGACGAGGAAGGAGGAAATTGTACCAGAAACAACAATGTCATTGAAGAGATGGGAAGGGAGGTGATTTTGTGAACAGGGTTGGTATTGCAGAGCTGTGCTGTACAGCTTGTACCGCAGAATGAGGAAGTGGAGACGTCACTTGATAAGTTATAGTTTTTAATGTATTGATATCCTTCTGGAGAAAAGTCTCCAAACCTATACACCATACTTTAGTTCAGGGACACTCAAACTTGCCCCACGACCTACTCCCAAGTCCCTTGTCTCTCCTGCTTTTGTCATCAGAGTACCATTAAGTTTATATTGTGCCTTTGGGTGTTGTGCTATATGTATAGTTTTGCATTGAAAGACATCACATTTTAAATCTAATAAATCTGTTTTCCATCTCTCTCCTAATTCGACTTATGCATCCATGAATGTCAGCCCTTACACGCACCCTTGAAACACACCAGTAATATTTTTAATACATATGTCACTTTGCAACAAATTGGTGTCTTAGAAAAAAGCTTTCAAAACCACCTGTATTTATAACCGGTATTTTATTTCCAAGCAGTAGTTTTGAGTATATACAAATGAGCTAGAACTGGCTGGCAGGTAGTGGCAGCTGGGGTGGGCAGGATCAGTACCCTGATGACATGTGTTCTGGTACGGTATAATTTGCTTTAACTATGCTGCTTCAGCTAAACGTAATGTATGTTTGTATGTATCTTTACGTATATGTATGAATGTCAAAAACTCTACAGTTGTGATGAATTAATCTGGAGAAGCTTTCTGTAGTTCCATATTGAATAGAATTAAGTGTAGCTACTTCTCCCTACTACACAACCTAGATAACTAGGTTTGCTAAATAGTTACGCATTGGAAGGAGTAGATAGAGAAACAAACGTGGGGGCACAAGTGAGTGGAGCAGAGAATGAAGGGTAAGATTCAAGGACTGAAAAGTTAATAAGTTAGGGGAGACTTTCTGAGAGTGAGTTTTTGAAGATAAAGGGCAAAAGAACATGGTGGGGGGTAAGTAGGATGAGAAAAAGCACAATGGTGTGGGTAGGGGTAACTTTACACTAGTAGGTTAGGTTGCCCCCTCCCTGTCTGACACTTGCCTTTTACAGAGACATATAATTTTGGATTGCTTGTGCAAGTTGATTGGTCTCCCTGGAATGCTCCTCCAATCTACATGTCTTGAACAGTTGGCTCTGTCCCAACCCTGAAAGGCAGATGGGATAGGGATTAAGATATCATGATTGGGTAGCTAAGACTGGCATGTCAGATGATCGAGGTTAATGTGAACAAGCTTGGATCTCTTGTACAAGATAATTTGAAGATTTTTTTTTTTCCTCTTTTTAGTGTGCTGGGACATTGTATGTGTTTTCAGATAGCTGAGACCCAAGCTTAAGTGGATCATTATTATCCAAGCTGGAAATATCAGTCTGGATCACATCTGCACTGATAGGCACAGTAGCATATCAGTGTGTTTTGAACATGGTTGTATAGACATCACTTTGGTAAATGGCCCCTTTAAAGGCATGATGCAATATACAAGCGTGTGAAGGATGTTTTTAATTGTTGCGTTATTCCCCCACCTAATGCCCCGTTTCCCTAACGTGAAGTCCTTCTGGAGAAAAGTAGCTGTGTATGGCTGATCAGAAAAGTGAAAACAACCTCTCTCACCATTTCGCCATGTTGTGTGACGACACAGTTCCTTTCCAGGGTGCATTGAAAACATACCTAGGAACCGTCTTGCCATTATCCCCCAAAGTAAGGTGATGGGCTGGGGATGGAAGTGCGCCATTTATGTGAGTCATGTTATAATGGATGGGTGAGATTGGGAGGAGGAAAAGCTGGGTTTGACCCAAAAATGCATGAGGTTTAGTAGGTGGAGGTAGCCTGGAAAATCACTTATCCAGCAAAGTGGGCTCTTTCCCCAAAGAACTGGTAATTAACTTTACTAATAGGTGTTCCCGGGATAATCCATAGCATTTCTTTGGATGATAGAAAACTCTCAAAACAATTGACCATATCTGCTCCTTTCAGAAGGAGCTGGCATCAGGAAATAGTGTGGGGAGCGAAGCAAATAAATCAGGAGCCTAAACCTTTGGTTCCTAAATTTTCAAGCATTTCATTATATACATATATGTTCATTTACAGTCTCCTAAAACAGTTAACTCCTAAAAAAAAAAATTGGCTACTATGTTTATATAGAATTTTTGTCCACCTCTTTAACAAAGTTGACTAGGCTGAAAAAAATACATGTGTCCATCAAATCCAAAAAAAAAAAACACCCCTGATTTTTATTTAAAGTGGATCTATCACCTATAGATAGCTAATGCTCATTGGATAGAGCATTTTAGGGCTGCAACAACTAATCGATAAAAATCGATAATGAGAATCGTTGCCAACGATTCTCATTATCGATTAGTTGTGCAGCGATTAGTTGTGCAGCCCCACAGCCGCCGTATGTTCTGAAAGGCTGAACGCCTTAATGTCTGCCGGATGCTACTTTCTTCTTACTGCCCGCATTGATGACATCCGGGGCGGAACCACGCCAAACGCTGAGGAGCCACGTGGAGCGTGCAGGTATTTTCTTTGTCTGTTCTGAGGCCAGTTTAATTCTGGCGCCCAGACTGAGGAAGAAAACCCCAGCATGCACCACGTGGCGTCTCCGCGTTTGACGTGATTCTGTCCCGGATGTCATCCGTGTGGGAAAGAGTGAAAAAGAGGTACGGGGGAGAGACATACATGGGGGAAGAAAGTGAGGCACAAGGGCAGGGGGGAGGGAGAGAGGCACATGGGGGAGGGAGAGAGGCACATAGACCCCCATAGTAAAATAATAACAATGACACATGTTAATGTGTAAAGTTTTTTTATTCTGCTGTTTGTTTTTAACACTGTTCATTAAATCAGCTTAAATAATGAAAAATTTGCATATTGGTTTTTTTATCCGATTAATCAAAAAATAATCAGCCAACTAATCGATTATCAAAATAATTGTTAGTTTGCAGACCTAGAGCATTTAGTGAAAAAGTTTAATATGTTACTCGTTGTTTTAAAAAAAAAAAAAAAAAAAAAACGCTATCTGCGCAAAGATTCAAGTTTAAAATGTGCCCAGCAGCCTGCTTACGGCTTCCAGCACTGCCTCTGCTCCCATCCCACTACCCAGTATCCTCTGATAACGGAGACTTTCTTTCTCTGAGTTGGAGCGATCTCGATGGAAGATATCGATATCTAGCCAGTGAGATCGCTCCAGCTTAGAGATAGACAGCCTCCGTCATCGGATGATGCTGGGTAGTGGGATCGGAGCTTTCCTCTGTGCGGCAAGCAGCTTGCCGCAGTGGCAAGCGGAAGTAGGCTGCTGGGCACCTTTTAAACGTACATTTTTGAGCAGATAATGGGGTTTTGACAAAAATGAGTAACATGTTTAACTTTTTCTCTAAATGCTCTAACAAATGAGCATTAGTTTTTTATGTGTGATCCACTTTAAGCAAATTTGCAAAAGTTATTGTATTCTAAATAAACAGAGTCAACTATACTTCCCCCCCCCCCCCTTGTATACTATAAAAGATATGTACTAATTAAGATATGTACCATGTTCTGACTAAAACTTTATATTTGGGCACAGTGGCCAGCTGAGTGGTGAGAGTTTCAAACTAGATGCAGCTGGACAGACAGGTTTCCTCCCCTGAATATGAGACTGCTACAAGGCAAAGTCCTGTGCTGATGGAGTTAATTTTATTACCCTTCCAATGGGATAAAAATGAAATCTCCACTGGGAGGGTTGCAAGTATAATTGAATCTCACAGGCGGAGGCACTGTTCACCTGTTTTTCAATATGCTATTTGTGACAAGTGATTTTAAATTGATGTTGGTGTCAGTCCCGGGAGATATTGGTTCTTCCCTCTCCAAGCAACCCAACTCCTCTTATATGTGTGTATTGTGTGATCGTTGGTTCTTTCATGACCGTTTCAGTTGTTTATTGACCATTTGATGCCAAATACATTCTTCACACCTGGAACTGTTAAAATATTCATTTTTTCTGTTGTCCGGGAATAGATGGTGGCCTTGCGTATTGTGGGTTCTGTGTAAGTTTGTGGTTGAAATCTTATATTCCCCATGGGAACTGTAAGAAAAGTGATTCGCTCCCTGGTGTATTTCGGATCAGCCTTGCTCAGGCTTGTAGCATAAGTTTAGTTCCCTTCAGCAGCCAGGATTTGAAGTTCTCCATTTCTCACAGATGGTATTGCCAACACCACTCAAATGAAATCCAAGAAGAGGTAAGGAACGTAAAACCTGGATCTGCTGGATTTTATATGTATACGTGTCGTTACTTTAACCCTTTAAAGAGCAGGGGGGTGTGCATTGTTTGTTCATATCTTTCTCTTTAATGTAATGAGAAGCTTAAGCTTTTTGGTTACTTAAAGCACACTTGGATATCTAGCCTCCTGTCTGACATTATATATTCTGCATATGCAGAATATATAAAATCAACTTGACTAAGCTTTTTTTTTTTTTTTTTTTTTTTTTTTTTTTTTTTTCTCCCCGTCTTCCACGAATTTGTTCTCTACTTGTATGTTTCTGAAAAGGAGCTAGCTGAATTTATATTTACATTGAGCGTGTCAGTTATGGAGTGTAAAAAGTAGAACAAATTATACAATGTTGCGTTTCCCTGCAGCACTTATTAATCTCTATGCTTTAGATGCTGACTTGTCTACATTGTTTAACTGTCACATTTTTTTCATTATTGCATGCTCTCTGCTTTCAAAGTTGCACAGAGAAAGCTCTCTGCAGTTACATTCAGATAGCTCTCTGTCAGGGGCATAAGTGTTAAAGAAATGCATTATATTTTGAAAGCGTTTTGCCTGGAAGAATAGATTGAGACTTCTAGATTTCAAGTTTACAAAGTTATACATTTATACACAAAGAGAAACAAGAAAAATAAAGTTAACACACTGCCATTTTTATAAAGTTATAGGTTTTTAAATACCAGTCATCAGTTATTTTAGGAATTTTAAATTGGCAGAATATTAAAAAAAAAATTTATTGTTTTTTGGCGGTGTTATTCCAGGCTTTCAAAGCTTGCTATGGGAAGATGTTATTTTATCGGCCTTAGGCACAGTGTGGGATCCATCGAGTTTGCAGTTTTACCAAACATCCCCCTTCCTTTTGCCTTACAAATCATAGAGAGCTGCGAGACTGGTTAATTTCGTCACAGAGTTTAGGAGCTCATGGGAAGACTCCTCTCCTTGTTATAGAAGTTCATTGATGGCAGATCATATCTGCTGATACTGGGTCTTTATAGAGCAATACAGAGGTGAGGAATCTCCCATGACCACTACACTCTTATCACCTCATCTAGCTGCTTTTAACTTGTTGATCACCTCAAAACTGTTTAATGCCTCATTTTCCCTCGAAGTGCAGGGAAAAGGAGGGGGGATTTAACAGATTTGGACTATGGGAACATAGTTCACATAGCCATTGAGACATAGCCAGCTATGCAACAAAGCAACTATCATCCTTTGAAAGGCCTAATCTAGAATATGGAGTATAGTTTTGGGCACCAGTCCTTAAAAATACATTATTGAGCAGGAAAAAGTTCAGAGGTACAACAAAACTAATAAAGGGATTGGAGGATCTGAGGTATAAAGAGACTAGCCAAACTGGGTTTGTCTACATTAGAGAAGAGACGTCTAAGGGGGTCTAGCACAGAACAATATTGAGATTTTTTTTTTCAGATTGCTTCAGTGCAGATAGGCTGTTGATCCAGGGAACTATTTGACTGTAATTTGGAGTTGGGAAGGAATGTTTTACCCACTTGAGGCTTAATTGGAAATTGATTCAGCTGTTTTTGCATGTCAGGTTTTTTTTTTTTTTTTTTTTTTTTTTTTTTTTTTTTCCCCAGCCTCAACTGTTACCATAGGGCAACTCGTACAGACCAAAAGTCCATATGATTTAAATGGGGCTGCAAAAAAAAAAGACCTCCAATGCATTGCTCTGGATTTTTTGTTTTTGTCCCTTATAGTGTACACATGACCCATTAGTGTTTGGTTTTTTGCTTTTTTGCTTTTTTTTTTTTTTTTTTTTTTTTTTTTTTTTTTTTTTCTTCATTGCAAATGGGAAGATGTGTTTTTAAAGGGGGAAAAAAAGGCTAGGCTTAAATAAATTTAACAGAATGTCTAGATTGTGCATTCTCTTTGGCATGTGCATTTGTAAATTACAGATTTTTATATGTTCCTATTACAAGTCATTGTGAAGAGGGTTTTTTTTTTTTGTTGTTTTTTTTTTAATGTATGTATAAATCAGCTGACTTTATTAGTGACATGAAATTCTTTAGTTTCACACACCGTCTATATGGATCACAAACCGTGAAACCCTTCAACCTCTGATGCTAGCGATCTCTCAAACATTGCTAAATATATATATATTAAAATGTATATTTTTTTCAGTTTTAAATGTAATACATCCGCAGTGTCTAAACTAAGACCTGGGGGCTATCTGCGACCCTTAGTCATGGACTGTGTGGCCCTTCATGCCAAACTTTGTAAAATGCAACCTGTTGCAAACCTAATAATCCTTGCCTGATGTTTAGCAATGGGGCATACAGTTAAAGGGATAGTAATGTTTCATAATAAAAGCTCTAATTAATCATCACATATATATATATAGTAATTCAATGACAAAGTGTCCCCCCCTCATCCCCTTTTACTGATGTAACACTGCTCAGCCAGATCAGAAGGGAGGTGCCCAGGTAGACTGCAGAGAGGGACAATCTTCAATTAAGATAAGGGAAAAACCTGAAAAGCTTGTCAAGGGGGGCAGGGCTTTCATTGTTTTCATAGGAAGAAGATTGTCCCCTTCTGTTATCTGTCTGGTCTATAGACTGCATTTCACATCTGAGAAGAGATAGCTTACACTAGGTAAAAGGGGCGGGGAGGGGAAACTTTGCATGTGAATATCTCTTAAACCATAAAGGTTTGAGAGATAAGACTTATATCATTCATGTTTTTTAATGCCTACAAAATAAAATAAAGTTAAAACGAAGTATTACTATCCCTTTAATGCAGTTAATGCAGAGAATATACATTTAGCAAAATGTTATTTAGATTTAGCTATAGGATACTTCTGAACTGTGAAGGAGCTCTCTGTGCATGCTTGTCTATAATGCCATTATATGATCAGTGTCTTTTCTTTGGTGTTGGTGGCTTAGTCTGGCTCTTGAGGAAAAGTTTAGTCAGCCCTGATAGAGAGAGATGGTTATGACAGTCTCCAGTATTACAAGCGCAAACCAATTCTGATAGAAAGGGATCTACTCTTGTTCTTTATAATATTACCAAGTTTTAAAATTGTGTGTTCATGGTCCCCCTGCTTTCTGCAGTCCAGGGAGAGATGGGGGCTCATGGGTTCTACTCTTTCCATCAAAATAAATGTAAAAATTAAAAAAATATTTTAACTGACAGAGAGGTCATCTTGTGCCATCCCCTCTCTAAAGTAGAAAATACGTAACACAACATAAAATTAATTTATAAAGATTTTAAAATCTATTTAGTCTAATGCACGGATGTCAATACTTGCTTTTTCAGTCCCTTGAAGAAAACATCAAATTGATGGCCAGATACTGCTAAGTAATAAAGTGTTAAAGACTAGCATGTGCAGAAGGAGTTTATACCGGCTCTTATGCCATGCATAGCTAGGCTATTAAAAGGATAGTAATGTTTCACAATAAAAGCAGCTCCAATTAATCTTCATAGTATTTGGGCCATGGAGAGTGTTATTTCAATACTGTCCGAGTTGTAGTTCGAGTCATTGAATGATACATTTTCCCCCTTCCATCCCTTTTACTGATGTAACACTGCTCACCTCAGAGCAGCAAGGAGGTGTTCAGGTGGATCACAAAGAGGGACAATCTTCAATTATGATGAGGGAAAAACTTGTCAAGGGGGGGGGGGAGGGTTTTAATTGTTCTCACAGTAAGATTGTCCCATGTTGTGAGCTGCCTGGTCTATGGACCAGATTCCACGTCTGAGGGCAGGTGGCTTACACTAGGTAAAAGGGGAGGGAGGGGAAACTTTATCATTCAGTTAGTTTTGAACTACAACTGACAGTATTGAAATAACACTATCTATGGCTCAAATACTATGCCTATTAATTGGAGCTGCTGTTCTTGTGAAATATTACTATTCCTTTAACCTTTCTTAAATGTTGCTGTACCTGTGTTACGTTCATCATTTGTACACAGACTGTGCTTTTGCAACTGCAGGTAGTTTTTAATCAAACTCTGCCCACTTCTGTTATCTTTCCAGTCTGTCCCCCCCCCCCCCCCCCAACTCCCCGCCCCCTTCTCCTCCTTCTTTCCCAGTCTATTTCTCCTGCTTTGTTCAAATATATTAATTCCCACCACCACTTACAATTAAGCCACACCCCCATTTTGACGCAAATCACGTAATTTTTCTCCATCCAGAAGCACCACAGGACTCCCCTCCAGGGAGGTCAGAAGTCAAAGTTCCCAGGTATGAGGATAAATGTAAAATAATGCACTTGGGACACAAAATTCCAAAGGAAAAATATAGTGTTGTGGGTACTGTGCTGTCAAGGGATTTGGGAGTAAGTATTTCTAATGACTTAAAGGCAGGCAGGCACTGTAACAGAGTGGTGGTGAATGCAAGCAGGGTACTGGATTGTATAGCTGGGGGTTATTGACAGAAAAAGGTTAATTGTCATGCCACTTTACAGATCTCTAGTTATACCTCACCTAGAGTATTGTGTTCAGTACTGGAGACCCCATCTCCATAAGGTTATAGAAACTCTAGAGCCAGAGGGCTACTAAAATGGTGACTGGTGTACAGGAAAATATCAGGATAGACCAAAGGTTCTGAACATGTATAGCTTGTAGGAGAGGAGAGACAGGGGATATGATAGAAATATTCAAATACATGAAGGGATTAAAGTGCTGTAGGGAAGTACATTTCAAAGGAATTAAAATGTTCAGATGAGGCCATAGTCTAAAACTAGATGGACACAGGTTTAGACATAATGCAAGAAAGCTTTACTTCACTGAGAGTTTAGTAGATAAGTGGAATAGCCTACCAGCAGAAGTGGTGGAAGTTAATACAGTGACAGAATTTAAGCATGCATGGGATAATCAAAAGGATGGCCTGAACATAAGGCAAGGCCCAAATAAGGCTTGAAGTTTTTACAGTAGGAAAATGGGCAGACTAGATGGGCCAAATGGTTCTTATCTGCAGTCAAATTTTATGTTTCTAAAAGTTATAGATGTTTATGTGCATACACTTATGTATAATTATTTTAGTATTTTGTGGTCATTTAGATGATCTCCTTGGGTGCTCATTCCTGACAGTCATGTGAAAATCTAGTCCCTATTCTCTTCACCTAAGTCTGGCCAGTAGTACTGGGGAATCCTAAAGAGCTCTGGGCCTATGCATTACTGCTGATCCAGCATAGGCAAACAGTGCTGTACTTTTGAAGATGTAGCAATTGCATCACAGGAATGGCATATTTAAGGAAGCCTGTATGTGCGAAGCAAATTTTGAAAAAGCTGTGTTTTTTGTTTGTTTTTAAATAAAGCTAAAAGTATGTCTTTGTGTTTTTTTTCCAGTTCTAGATCTCGCTCAAGATCTTACTCTCCTGGATATAATAGAGAGAGAAATCACCCCAGAGTTTACCAAAACCGGGATTTTCGGGGGTATAACAGAGGATACCGGAGACCATACTATTTCAGGGGTCGTGGAAGAGGATTCTACCCACGAGGTCAAAATAACCGTGGTGGATATGGAAACTACCGACCCAACTGGCAGAATTACAATCGCCAGCCATACAGTCCACGCAGAGCCAGATCTCGATCTCGTTCTCCTAAGAGGAGGTCAATGTCTCCTAGATCTAGGAGCCACTCTAGGAATTCAGACAAGTCATCCTCAGACCGTTCTAGATCTTCCTCTTCTAGGTCCTCCTCCAATCACAGTAGAGTCGAGGTATCTAAACGCAAATCCAGGAAGGAAAAAAAAATGTATTCCAAGGACCAAAGAGGGTCTGTCCATGCAGATGATGATGAATCGAAAGAACAATCTGAATCTGGGGGAGGGGAGACTGGCAGCAAAGCAGAAGGTACCAAACCATGGCAGGATATGGAGGCTTATGATACAAGCCCAGTTCCCCAGCACAGCCCAGCCGAGCGGGCTCCAACACTCAAAAGCTCTGTCCAGTCTGTAGTGGTTAAACGGTGCTCTCCTAGACCTAGCCCTGTTCAAAAGCCTAGTCCTCCCTCACCCTCCGTATTGCAGAGCAGCGGCACTTTCCGGGCTTCCTCCCGGCAGAGTCCATTTGACCATAGTTTGAGCCCACCAAGGAAGAGTCCGCTTACGAAGAGCCCACCCTCGTTAGGTTTACTGTATGGTTCTCAAAAGGAAGAGGGCAGATCTGGAGAGATGTCTGCTCCAATAGGAACCGGATATAAAAGGTAGGTTGTATGACAAAGCAGCCACTCAAACTGCTTAACCCTTTGAGTGCTACAGTGGCATGCAGTGCATTTCTTCACAATGCATTGTATACCTCTAGCATGCAAAGGGCCAATAATGAAAAATTATCCTGCTTTAACATTTAATTTAGAAAGTGTTTTCTTTTTAAGCAGGTTTTTTTTTTTTTCTTTTTTTAAGCTTCTGCACCTTCCACTTCTAGTTACGGGAATATTCTAACTGCAGTCTTTAACCCTTTGAGTGCCAGAGGGGCACGCAATGCATTGCAGTGCAATGCACTGTGTACCTTTGTGGCATTGAGTGAAGTTTCTCTCAACATGTCTTTCCCTCTAGTCAGTTGTGTAAGCTTTAGTTGTACAGAAAATAGTGGGACAAACATTTTATGTTGCTTTTCAGCTAATATTCAGGGATGGACTATTTTTGTATAGATTATACTTAACCCTTTTAGAACCATAAGGGGGTGAAACGCATTGCAAACCCTTGTCAGTAAAGAGTGCTAATGTCAGAAAGCAATAGAAGAGCTGAAAGATAAGGACATTAAAGGGATAGTAATACTTTATTATTAATTTTCCCCATATTGTAGATATTTGCAAAAGAATTGAATTGTCCCCAGGTTCATCTCTCAAACCTCTATGGTTTGAGAGATAACCGAACTCAAAGTTCACTTCCCTGAAGTCAGAGTTGTACCTGACTGCAGGGGAAGTCTGTCGTATGACAGGCTTGTGGCTCTACAGCTGAGCCGAGATTGCGTTAGTGAAAAAAGAATTATTTAACTGAAACTGTCTTCTATGTGTGCTTGGTTTGCATAATTATTTTTCACTAACGCAATCACAGCTGTGCTGCAGAGCCACCTGATGAGTCAGACCAGATATCCCTGCAGTCAGTAAAACGCTGATTTGAGGGAGGGGTGAGAACTTTGCGTTTGGTTATCTCTCAAACCATAAAGGTTTGAGAGATGAACCTGGGGGCAACTTAATTATTTTGCAAATATCTACAATATGTAGACTAGTAAAATTAAAGTATTACTATCTATCCATTTAACTTAATCCTTGAATGCAGAAGATGTCACTGTGAAGCAATGCATCCTAGACTTCATTAAAGGGATAGTAATGTCAGAAAAAAAATATTACCTATATGATAGATGCAATTAAAGAGAGTACTTATTCATATCTCTCAAACTGTTGTGGTTTGAGAGATATAGGAAAATTAAAGTTCTCCTCTCCCTCCGCTTTCTGCTTGATGAGCTGTAAAGATGTCAGAAGCAGATTCTGGTTGCTTGACCAGACGCGGCTCTTTAGCAGCGCCAATATAAGGATATCTAAAGATAAATAATTCATCGGAATGGTCTACAGCATGTGCTTGCAAACCAGGCACACATTGTAGACCATTCCGATGAAGTAATTATTTTTAGGTATCGCTATGTTGTCGCTGCTGAAGAGCCACCGTTTTATCCAGGAACCAGAATCTGCTTCTGACAGCTTTACAGCTCGTCAAGCAGAAAGAGGAGGGAGTGGAGAACTTTATTTTCCTATATCTCTCAAACCATGACTGTATGAGATGTACTCTCTTAATTGCATCAACCATATAGTTAATACTTTTTTTCTGACATTACTATCCCTTTAACTATCAAAGGCCCAGTGACGCACAAAAACACCACAAAAGCTTGCATCTGCTTTAGCTTTTAGGTTTACCATTTTATTAATTTTTGTTTATTAAATGAGAGCAAATGGAGAAACTGTTATATTTATTTACATCACTGAAAGTACACTATTTTTCCACTGTTTGCAAGGTTTTGTAAATGCAAATGGCTTTTTATTTATTAATTCTCCCCCCTCCCCAAGTAGTGCTTAAGGACCAATGACTGTCCTGGCACTTCATGTGTTTGCAAGCCATGAGAACCCATGACGTGCCAGGACATTCATGGATTTCAGGGCTCCCTGTATGGCTGCACACCGTTTGGGGACTTTGATCGTGGCCAGTCCTTAAAGGGATAGTAATGTTTCATAATAAAAGCAGCTCTAATTAATCATCATAGTATTTGGACTTTGGAGAGTGTTATTTCAATTCTGTCAGAGTTTTAGTTCAAGAGTAATTCAATTACAAAGTATCTCCCTCCCACCCCTTTTACTGATGTCACACTGTTCAGCCAGATCAGAAGGGAGGTGCCCAAGTAGACTGCAGAGAGGGACAATCTTCAATTAAGATAAGGGAAAAACCTGAAAAGCTTGTCAAGGGGGGCAGGGATTTCATTGTTTTCATAGGAAGAAGATTGTCCCCTTCTGTTATCTGTATGGTCTATGGACTGCATTCCACATCTGAGAAGAGATGGCTTACACTAGGTAAAAGGGGCGGGAGAGGGAAACTTTGCTTGTGAATATCTCTCAAACCATAAAGGTTTGAGAGATAAGACTTATATCATTCTAACGTTTTTGTAATGCCTACAAAATAAAATAAAGTTAAAACGAAGTATTACTATCTCTTTAAGGATTTAAAAAGGGGGCATGGCCTCATAATGTGCTACATTTCTAACAAAATTGCACGCATGGAGAAATTGAGTAAATTAATATACTCCTGGGTTTAGTATATAAAGTACCTGGGTTTAGTATATAAAGTAACAAGATAAAGAGAGACATGGTCTTCTGCTCTATGTACAGAAGCAAAATACTTGCTTTCTATGTGCTATTTCTTGTAAGGAAGTGAGCAAACACAGTCCACCCATTTATTGTGTGCATACACTACTAGCTTGACCTTTGTAAATGAGAGCCAGTGTTTTAGGGAGAGAAAGTCAGCTTGTTAAATATACTGATATAAACTACTAAAATAAATCCGACCAAAACATTACAATTCCATCAAGAAATCATGATCAAAAGCAAAAACATCAGTATATGATGGCTACATGTCCAGTTTCCACCTGGCACTTAGTGTAACTGTCACTTTGTAGCAAATGCGAATTCGAAAGCATGTTCAAAATCTCATGTAACCATTTTTATTTAAGACAATAATTTGAGAGTGCTCCTTTAAGAATGTGTTGGCTTATATTTTTATTTTATTTATTTTTAAGAAATCAATTAAATGTTTTGGGGTTTTTTCCCCCCCTAAAGAGTGTATCTAGATTTATACATCTATTTGCAGTATGTCTGAGAATTAAAATTTAAGTTGCACTTTTATTCTCTGACAAAATATTTTCCTTTTTAATGCTGTGCTTGTATGCTTTGCTTATATAAGTGTAAATATAACACATTGCATTGCCACATATGTTTGCCAACCATTTCCTCGAAAGTAGCCACCAAGCCCTCAAATGCAGCAGTTGGGGTATATATATATATATATATATATATATATATATATATATATATATATATATATATATATATATATATATATAATTTTTTTTTTTTTAAATTGCCAAAAATTCTTTCTTCATAACTTTGTGATATTCGAAATAAGTGATTTCTAATAATTTTAGAGGAGCGTCTTAATGGGACACTGCTGCCTAAGACAAAAATTAAACTAGAACAGTAGCACGTTAAGGAGAGAGTTAATTAGATCTGTTTTATTTTTTTTTGTCTTCACATTACTTATTTGAATAAAATATTAAACCTTTTAAGCAACTGCTTGTGTTGCTACAGAAAAAAAGAAAGTGTATTTTCTAATCTTATGATGTCAGCTGCTCCAATCTCTCCATGTACTCTGCTTGTGCTGATCCTTGAAATTTCCATTAGTAGACTGGCTTTTACATATCAATGTGTGGTTTACGTCAGGGGTTCTCAACCCGTGCTCTCAGTGGCTACTAACAGGTCAGGAGTTAGGGATTTCTTCTAGAACACAGGTGTGTTGATCAGAGGCTCATTCACATTGATTAACTCACATGCACTTTCACAAGGAAATCCTCAAATCCTGGTCTGTTAATGGCCACTGAGTGCACGGGTTGAGAACCACTGGTTTACATGGTAGTGCGGAAGGAAGGAGGAAGCCAGCTGAGTTTAGTGGCACCTAAAACCTAATTCAGATAATGGTATGAAATGTCATTATCTGTTTGTGGGTCCACTTGTAAACATTTGGGAAAAGCTCCCAATTCTATATTTATTACATTTTTCCAAATCTAGGAAGGCCTGCCCCTTAGAATTGTTACTGTTCTTTAAAGGCAACAGTTATGTTAAGTGTTCTCATGGAAGTCCTGCTTCTCTGGTATCAGACTGGCTGTGCTAGCTGGGGCTGTCATTACAACCCCTGGTACATCAGCAGGGGTGACAAATGGGGTTCTGAAAAGTGACACTCCCATCCCATGTTCAATCTGATCATGCATTTGGTGATCAAGACTTTAGTGTAAAATTGTCAAATTTGCTTGCAGCCACAGCTTTTTATACATTGTTAGCAATGACCTTTCTTACCAAACATAGTAGTCTGTAAGGGACATTGGGCACAACCAGTGAAGACTGTGGCACTGAGTCACAGATTTCTTGGTTTCGTCCAACTCCACTGCTCACAGAACAGGTCTGTTGTCTGGAACCCCTTCCTCTGTATTTTTTAGCAATGCACAGTGGTACTCTGGGCTTATTAAATAAAACTTAATGGTTGTGTGTTAAATGTTAGACCAATAAACAGTAGGGATAAAAAAAAAAAAAAAAAAAAGTGTAAATTTTTTTTCCCACTTTCCTTTCAAGGATGCCTATGTTATCTGTAAGAGGCCTACAAACTGTAATCATGGCTATAACCAGAATAATATATTGTTTGTTTCCGCTAACACTTTTTATATGTACGTATTTTTTGTTTTCATTTTATTTACAGTGTGCAGGATTTTTTTAATCTCCTAAGAGACTTGCATCAAAGTGTTGAAGTATTTTTGCCCATTGAGGCTTTGTTTTCCAGTTTGTATTCTATTAAAGACATGCTTCGAACCAGAGGGGAGTTTCATGATGTTTAAATGCAAACAAAATAAGCTAATAAAGTTTTAAAAAAGCTCATTCAGAAATCCCAGTCTACCAAACACAGGTTGGTAAAGTGGCTGCAATTGTTTGGATAAAATCATAATTTCCCACAGATCCAGAGATAAATTTAGGACAAGCAGTGGTAAGTAATTCTGTTTTTGATTGCCCCTGGAACAGGCTTCACAAAATGTCCCCTTACCATCCTTAAACTAGACCATCTATTGTAACCCTTTAAGATCCAGAAGGGTAGGCAGTGCATTGCTAAACGATGTGTTGCACACTTGTGTTTCCTAATGGGTTGAGAGAAGTTCTTGGTTCCATTTCAAAGCGTAAGCCTTCCTGTATGCTCTAACCACATTTCCTTAAATAAAAGTGCAGCACTTTATGCTAATACATGGTACACTATGCCGGTTAGCTTTAATGCTGGATTAAAGGGCCACCCACGGTCAGTCAGCAAATCCCTGGGCCTTGGTCATCAAAAAAGTTCTGTTCTGGAGCAAACTAACTGAGCCATGGGGGTAAATTACATTTTCCTTTCATTTTAAATGGACTTTTAATCCCTTGACTAAGGTCAAAGGGCTTATTTAATTAAGAGGGAATTTTCATTTCAACCCTATGGTGAAGTTGGTTTGATCCAGATTTGCACGTCTTTAGCCTGAAAAAAAAAAATCTCATGTGTGTGGTTTTGCCCATGGTTTAAATACATTTTCACAGTAAATTTGTCCTACAAATACTGTAATTTGCATACTTGGCCATGCATTACCATAAAATACCACCCACAAATACTTATTCTTAAATGAAGCCTTTATTTTACAGAGAAATGTATTGTATGATGTATAAAATCCATTTTTTTAATGAAGTGAACACAACATAAAGGACCTTGGGTAATTCTGGGGGCAAACCCGTTGCAACATAGCAAAAAAAAAAAAAGCCAAATTGCCCTTGATTTGTAGTAGTAGTAGTAATGGATCCTAATAAACGGTGCTCTACAAAGAATGGTGTGTCGGTACTACCTGATTTGTAGTTTTTGAATAATTTAATTATAAAGTATCCCTTCCCTTTTACCTCTTTTAGCAGCCTCCCCTCAGATGTGGAATCCAGTCATCGGAATGGACAGCTCGCAGCAAGGGACAATCTTCTGTCAGTATAAGGAAAACCCTGCTGCCGCGACCCCATCCCTTGACAAAGGAGGGCAGGATTTTCCTTGTGCTTACTGTAGACTGTCCATCACTGCACTCCATCCAGACAGGTATGGGAGGAAGTGTGATGTGGGTAAAAGGGGAGAGGATACTTTATAATTACAATGTTACTCAAGAACCACAAATTGGCTAGTATTGATACACGTCTCTACATGAACTGCAATCTAGGCAGATTAATAGGAGTGCAGTTTATTGGGATCTATTACTATCCCTTTAAATAAATATTTTAAATGCTTGAATGTTGGCTCAACACATTGGAGAATAATCTAGCATTGAAGGGATTAAAAGCCCCATTTAAGTGAATGGCAAACTTTATTTGTCCTTTACACAATTGGTTTGCCCACAGATTCCTCTGGTTTTCTTGGGTCCTTGGGGTGATATGTCAACTGTATTTCAAAGCAGCAGTTTTGGCAACCTCTCAGAATGGTTGGGATAATTGAAACATTTGAATCTATTAAAGGGTTAGTAATGTCTAAAAAAAAACTTTTTTGCATTTAGAAGAGCTTAAAGGGATAGTAATACTTCGTTTTAACTTTATTTTATTTTGTAGGCATTAAAAAAACATGAATAATGATATAAGTCTTATCTCCCAAACCTTTATGGTTTAAGAGATATTCACAAGCAAAGTGTCCCCCTCCCGCCCCTTTTACTGATGTAACACTTTTCAGCCAGGGCAGAAGGGAACTGACCAGGTAGACTGCAGAGAGGGACAATCTTCAATTAAGATAACGGAAAAACCTGAAAAGCTTGTCAAGGGGACAGGGCTTTCATTGTTTTCATACAAAGAAAACTGTCCCCTTCTGTTATCTGTACTGTCATACAACCAGACTCACATCTGAGAAGAGATTGTTTACAGTAGGTAAAAGGGGCGGGAGGGGGAAACTTTGCTTGTGAATATCTCATAAACCATAAAGGTTTGAGAGATAAGACTTATATCATTCTTCATGTTTTTTTAATGCCTACAAAATAAAATAAAGTTAAAACGAAGTATTACTATCCCTTTAAAAAGCTCTTCTAAATGCAAAAAAACGTATCTCTTAAACTGCTATGGTTTAAGAGATACGGGCGTTTAAAGTTTGATTTCTCCTACTGACAGCTGTAAAGCTTGTCAGCAGGAGATCCGTGTCGGTCGACACGCTGGCGCTTGAGAAGTGCCGAGATCTCCTTACTTACATGGAATCCCTTCATTGGAATGGTCTAAAACGTGTGTCTGAACACCAGGCACACGTTTTAGACCATTCCAATGAAGAGATTCCATGTAAGTAAGGAGATCTCGGCACTTCTCAAGCGCCACCGTGTCGACCGACACAGATCTCCTGCTGACAGCTTTAGAGCTGTCAGTAGGAGAAATCAAACTTTAAACGCCCGTATCTCTTAAACCATAGCGGTTTAAGAGATACGGTTTTTTGCATTTAGAAGAGCTTTTTAAGCTCTTCTAAATGCAAAAAAGTTTTTTTTAGACATTACTAACCCTTTAAAGTATATGTCAGAGCTTATAATTTTAAGTCCTTTGCTACTAGCCAGACCTGAAAAGTTGCTTGCCACTTCAAGCCAAAACATACCCACCAGGACTGAATTTCTGCTCGCCAGTGCTAAATTTTCACTCACCATTGTCTAGTGGCGAGTGGAAATTTTGAGCCCTGTATATATCATGGGTGATCATTATGAGCAACAGTGGCTATTTTTGAGGAACTAATGAGTTTTTTTTGGCACTAAAACTAAGCTTAGACCCAGGAGCACAACAAAAGAATGAATGTATTTCCTATTCCCATGGTGGGAACTGCAAGGCTCTCCAGCTGCTGCAAAACTACAATTCTCAAGATGAAAGTTTCCAGTATGGCAGCAGCTGAGAGGATTCGCGTTAAATAAACCCTGGCCTATTTTATTTTAAAATTTACAACTAATTTCTGCATTATTCTGTAAAGAACATTGGACCATATACACAAAGACAAAAGTAGAGCAATTCTGGAGCAAACCAGCTGCACCATAGGAGACAATAAATATTTCCCATTAAATGAAATCTGTCTTAGCCCCTGGAAAGATAAAAGGTCTCAAACACATCACTTTTAATCTGGAGAGAAATCATGTTTTGTGCAAAATGCCCTTCATTGTACATAAAAAAAAATAAAAATTACTGTAAGCTTCAAATAAACTGTGGTTACAGCTGAGTGTGTCCAGAGCCCTAGGAGCACTATATTTAGTAACCATGGCAACTGCTTAAAGCGGAACAGTCATTGTAAAAGGTGAGTTTGAAAGAACCATCAAAATCACTAATAATCTGGTAGCCATGGCTTCTTTCAAACAATAGTTTTTATGATATTTAGCTTTTTATTTGTTAGTTCTAAGAAATCAACTAGTACATGTCGACAGGACATAACAGTTGGTAATGTATAGCAGTGTGGAATGTTTTTCTATCTGGCAGGCACACTGCAGTGCTTCTCAATGGAGACTGGGACTGACAGTGCAGAAGAGCAGACAAGATGTCTGCTCTGATGCCAGGCTTCCAGTCTCCTAAAATGATTTCCATACAATCAGGTAATTTTGAAATGTAATAGATATATTATAGAGCTAGTTGCTACCTGCTTAATTATTGCAGAGCGTTTTTATTTAAGGTGAAGGTTGCTCTTTAAAAAAAAAAAAAAAAAAAAAAAAAAATGACCACACAGGTAACTTTTGAAATATTTTACAAAACCACTTTTGTTACAAAATTAAAACTCCAATTTAACGGTGATTCTAACCATTGACCCAGCGATTACTATAGGGAATTGTACTATAGGAATAGGTGGTTCTTTAGTCCTTTAACCAATTAACTTACCAAGGTAGGTATGGTTTATATAGCTGTCTGGTATATCCATTCTTCTCCATTAACTCTTTGAGCTCTGGAGTGTGCAGTGCATTACTTCTCAATGTCTTGCAAACCTCTCTGGCATTCAAAGGATTACATCTGCAGTTTCCTGTATATGGTGGTCTCTATTTAAGTTTTGCCTCTGTGACATAATTTTTCACAACAGTTGATTTCAATAGACTTTAATGGAATTTATAGGGATAGTAATATTTAATAGGGGAAAAAAAATTAAGCTGTACCTGTGGGTCCAGTGTCAAGGAAACCTATATTGAGAAAAAATTGGTTATATGGTCTGCCTTGGACCTTTATACTACTCTACTCTTTTGGATTGTGCACCTGGGCAATTAACTTTACAGATCTAGTGCCTCCGCCATCTAATATATAATTTTTATATATATATATATATATATATATATATATATATATATATATATATATATATATATATATATATATATATATATATATATAAATACTAGTGTAAAAGTCAGTGTACACAGGCAAGCATTCTGTGCATTCGAGCAGTCTCTACTGCGCATGACTGCTTTGGACAAACATACATCTGGCCTTTTATATTAAGGATATATATATAATATATAAAATGTATTGTAGGATTTATTCCCTGCGTAGAACATATTTAAACATGAATTTTGTATAATACAGATGCAGAACTGCTGCTTTCGGTTCATATCTCCAAAATGTGTGTGAATTATGATTATTTATTTTTCTGCCAGCATATGGTTAGGAATGAGTTCATATGGTTTTGAAGTCTTACGTCTTGGTCACTTTATGAAACATCTACTGTGTCATAAACATCCTTTCACTATCACTGTTTTTCTTCCATCATGTAAATTCAACTATGGTTGCATTTGTCAGTTTTGTCTATCTGGTACCTCCAAAATATTTGGGTTTGAAAGCATCTACAGTAATTTCTTTAATTTGCTGTTTAAAGTACGTTCCACTAAAACTGTAAGTTTCACCTTGTATGGTGTTAAATATTGCCTTCAGAACAGCGGTAATCCCTTTGTCAATCTTCTATATGCTCTAGGTTCATGGAAGAGCAGAAAAATAAGGCTTCTGAACTGGAGAAAGAAAATGGTAAAGACAAAGAAAAGTTTTCCAGTCTGGAGAAAACCAAGGATCGTAGCAGTCCTACAGATTTTGCCATGAGTGAGCTAGAAAGGGCTTACAGGAAGAGCCAATCCCCAAAACGTTATAAAATGCGAGAGGAGTTGGAGAAGATGAAATTGGCTGAGTTACGCTTTGCCAAAGAGGAAGCAGAACAGGAGAAAAAAGGCAGGCTCAGGAAGGATTCAGACAGTGACTCCAAGAACCAAGATCCATATGACCCTGCCAAGTGGGAGGAGCTGTCCTTTATGCCTAGCACTAAGGAAAAACGTAGAAAGTCAGAGGACATAGAGGATGAACTTTACCCAGAAATGCCTAAAAAGGCCTCAAAATCTGCTCTCAAAGGATTTCTTGCTGAAAAGAATTTCAGGATAACTAGTTTCAAAGCTTCAAAAGAGAGGAGTGAGTCTCCACCATTAAGGAAATCGTCAGAGAGTAGAGAGAGGGAAAAAGCAGCAGCCAAGGATGATCTGGCCTTCTCTAAATCTACTTTCTGTATTAGTCGAGAAACTGGCCAAAATGTTCGTCTGGATTCTTTTGATGAGGATCTTGCACGGTAAGCCATTTCAGATTTTTGTGTGGTCATTAGAGCCATATTTACATTTTAATAAAGAAGTAAAATGGCCTTGAGACTGGATTTTTAACACCCTTTACGTACCTTGCTGCCCTGAAACAGAGTAGCATGGCATAGTAAGTGCATCTTGGGAAGCCGGAAATTGTAAATGATAACAGTGGCTAAGATATCTAAGAATTGCTTTTGTGATATTGGCCAAATGTTAGCTTTGGGTCCTAAAGGGGTGGTGGTGGGATGGAGTAAGTGCCATGGGAATTTTGAGGGAGGGAAGTAGGCAGGGTTTGGCACAGAGGTTGGCAGAGCTACTGAAAACATTTCCAAGCCAGAAAAATAGGTCTGGGGCCCTTTACTGAAAACGTTACTCCTAGTGGCAGATCCTGAGCTTTCACAAGCCTGCTGAGCAACATCTGTACATATTCAGTATTCTCACTTGCATCCACTTCCATCACTGAAGTGAGAAAACACTGAGCTTTGGCTAACCCCTTAAGGACCATACGCATGCGTCCGGCACTTAAGGACCACAAACCATTTTTTTTTTTTTTTTTTCTTTCATGAGATCCGAATCAGGGCTCGCCGAACGGCGTGCAGCCCTGTGAGAAGCTCTGAACTCCGTGACAGTCCTGGCACATCATGGCCTCTGGTTCACTTTTAAAATAGCGCATTTTCTCTGTCGTCCAATACAGGTTACTGGCAACTTTGGGTAGGTGATCCGCCCCTTTAATTGTAGGCAGTTCTGCTATAGTTTTAGAAGTGTTTTATTTTTCTGTTAGAAATGGAATACCACCATTAGGCGAATTACCATAACTGACAATACCCTTAGATGTGGCTAGCTCAGTAACCAGGTGCTTTTTGTGGACATTAAGCTCTGGGGGGAAAATCTTGGCTACAAGTTCTTTCCTCAGGAGTTTCCCGCTGAAGCTTCTTTAAACATGGTAATCTGAAGACAGAAGATCTGCAGGAAAGGTGAGCAACCCTTTGAGTGCTGCAGGTCCACATGTCCCACAGTGCGCCTCCACACAGGGGTTTTTCCTTGGAGTTCCTATTGCACACTCCAGCACTCATTGGGTCTATCCGGATGTCTGTTGGGTGTTTTGGAGCAGGTTTATGTGGTACTTAACCCTTTAGCAGCTGGTTTGGAATTCATTTGGGGGGGTTCTGACACTTTAGTGTTTTTTGGGTGTAGTAACATGTTCTAGTGATGTTTCATGGCTTTTAATATTACACCTTGAATTTTGTAAAATTTGAGTAAAGGGGAGCTTTACCGCATAGGCGCCATTGACTCCTATGAGACTGTACAGTTTGGGACATATAACCTAGCGACTTCAGAGATGGCTCATTCTTCTTGTCTGCCCTTGCTCTATCATTCGGTTTATGTTTCCTGTGTGTTGGGGGGCTCAGGGGGCTTCGGGCACTGTTGGGGTACTTTTTTCTGGGAAAACTAAATTTCCCATGAGAGCTTACTTCACAGGCTCGTTTCTGATTGGCTCCCGCCGCGGCAGCCATTTTGTGCTATTTCAAGAATTTGTATCCTACGCAGAGTTTGGACTCCTTTTCTTTTTTTGCTGATTAACCCTTCGCCTGCCAGATAAGTCTAAATTAGAGATTTCTGGGGTGAAACTTTAATCCTACACACTGTAATTGGGTGATTTATTATACTGTAAGGTTATTAACACTGTGAGAATGTCCATACCGTTGTAGCTGGGGGCCAGACCTAAGACTAAGGATGCTGTGGTCTTTGTATCCCCTATTGCGCATTGCTCTTCCTGTCATTCAGGGTTACCTAGAGAATTTTCAGGTCATTTATGCCCAGCATGTTCTGATGTCCCTGAGAGTCTTCCAAGGACCTCCAGCTATGCATTAGAGCTGCTACTAGGGACCTTAGGTCCGCATTGCAACTCTTTTCATCCCAGTTACAGAGGGTCCTCCATTCCTGGCAGACCACCTCCTCCGTCAAGTCATCCCTGCCAAAACCTCAAGGTGTACCTGACGTGTCAGATTCCTCTGAGGAGGCACTGCTGGTGGATTCAGATTTTGAGGAATGTTCTCGGTGGACTCCTCAGTTTTTTGGGGATATTTTTGAGGCTGATCCCGAGCCCTCAGCTGAGGGCTTGATCAGGATGGTTTTAAATACCTTAAACATTCCTTTAGTGCAGGAGGTATCTTCTGATTTATTTCAGGGGCCTAAAAAGCCCTTTACTTACTTTCCACCTAACCTCACTCTTGACCCCCTTGTGTCTGAAGAGTGGAAGTCTTCAGACAGAAAACAGTCTGTCTCCAAGAAATTTGCCAAGCTTTATCTCTTGCTCATGGGTTCATCCCCCCCCCCCCCCCCAAAGTGGATGCTCCTATCTCCAGGCTATTTAAGTCTACTGCCTTGCCAGTGTCTCTAAAGAACTGGACTGACAAGAAACTGGAGGTTTCCCTCAAGTCCATCTTTGCCACTGCTGGTACTGCCATGCATCCAGCATTTGCTGCAGCATGGGTGAACTGGGCCATTGCGGTCTGGACTGAACAGTTCACCCTTGCTGTTGGTCAGGGTGCTCCTACTTTGGATATGTTGTGCCTCCTTGCCAACATTTCTGAGGCTCAGCACTGTTTCTGCTGCCTTATTTGATGCCATCCGTTTGGTGGCTATGGTTTCCATCATGTGTTTGGTTGCCAGACGGGCTCTTTGGCCCAAGATTTGGTCTGCTGACACTGCTTCCAAGAAAGCATTGCTCTCCCTACCTTTTCAGGGTACATCCTTGTTTGGGCCAGATCTTAAGGATCTGATCAGTGAGGCCACAGGGGGTAAGAGTACTCTTCTACCATTGGTTCCCAGGAAGAAAATGCTGCTTAAGCATAACCGGTATTTTTGTTCCTTTCAGAATGACATGTCAGACGTTCCAGAAGGTTCCTTCAGCTCCACGTACCTCCTCCAAGCCTAAACAGCAATGGAAGTCCAAGGTCTCTTCCAAGCCTTCTTCGGCATGACTCACTGATCCCGGGTCCGCAGGCTGCTGTGGGTGGTCGTCTGTGCTACTATCACAGCATTTGGGATGATTCAGTGGCGGACCCATGGGTTTTACAGGTGGTGACAGAAGAGTACAGGATCCCTTTTGTGTCGCTTCTTCCCTTTCGTTTTTTTTCTCCTCACACGCCTCAAGGCGCAGAGAAGCACAGTCTGTTCGGCACTATTCAGGCTGTTCTGGACAAGAATGTTCTAAAGCCGGTTCCAGTTCAGGACAGAGGTATGGGCTTTTGCTCAAACTCTTAATGGTCTCCAAGAAGGACGGCGGTTGTCGTCTCATTTTGGACTTTAAGGATCTTGATTCTTTTGTGATCCAGACTGTGATTGCTGCCATGTCCCCGGGTGAATTCCTTGCATCTCTGGATCTTCAGGATGCGTATTTACACATCGCCATTCATGCAGACAGCTGGCAGTCTCTCCAATTTGCCTGCGACCCGGGGCATTTTCAGTTTTCAGCTCTTCCATTTTGTCTGTCGACAGCTCCTCAAGTCTTCAACAGTGTCCTTGGGAGCCTTAGTGTCCATGCTCTACCGGGACTGCATCAGAGTTACTCCATACATGGACGATCTGCTTCTGAAGGCCCCCTCTGCAGAACTTCTTCATCAGCAGGTTCAGCAATGCATTCATGCTCTCACCCATGACAGGTGGATCATCAACTTGGACAAATCAGATATTGTTCCATCCCAGCGTCTGGTCTTCCTGGGCCTCCTCTTCGACACCCAGAAGAGCATGGTGTTTCTCATGGATGATGTCGCTCACCAGATCACCCACAGGGTTTCTACGGTCCTGGTTCAGGATCCAGTTCCAGCCAAAAAGCTGTCCTTTCTAGTGGGGAAATTCATTTCCACCATAGAAGCGGTACCATTTGCATGGCGCACACCAGGGAACTCCAGAGGTTTGTGATCGAGGTGTGCAGGGGTCAGCTGGACTTTCTGAAGAAGTCAATGTCCCTACCTCTTCACGTGGAACAGAGTTTGTTGTGGTGGCTAGACCTCTCCAATCTGCTGAAGGGCAGGTCCTTCCTGGTATCCTTCTGGACCACAGTGACAATGGATGCCAGCCTCTCCGGCTGGGGAGCGGTCCTGGGTCCCCTGAGTGCTCAGGGTCAATCGTCTCCAGAGGAATTTCTCCTTCCCATCAATATATTGGAACTTCTGGTGATATTCCATGCCCTTCATCATTGGACATCTCAGCTGGGAAGACTGTCCATTTTTGCTGCTTGGTTAGAGATCAAGGCTATTTTGTCCTGGGCAGAGAAACACTTTCCTCCCACATCCGCAGCGCACATTCCCGACGTAGACAACTTCCTCAGTTGGCACACAGTGGACAGCGGAGAGTGGGAACTGCACCCAGAGGTGTTAATTCTCATTGTTCAGAAGTGGGTCTTCCTTACATCGACCTGTTGGTGACAAGACACTATAGGAATGTTCCGAGGTTCTGCTCTTGATGGAGGGACCCTCTGGCGGGGAATACCATATCCATTCCTTGGTTATTTCCTCTGGCCTACATCTTTTTCCTCCCCTCCCAATGTTGCACAGGGCGTTGCGGAAATTACGACTGGAGCGCCGTCCAGTCATTCTAATTGCTCCGTACTGGCCTCTCCAAGCTTGGTTTCCTAAGCTTCTGGATCTGTCAGTGACGGAGCCATTCCGGCTCCCTTGCCGTCTGGATCTTCTTCTACAGGGTTACCTGTGGAAGGAGGATGTTCATCGCTAGCTTTGACGGCTTGGAAATTGAATCCTCAATATTGAAGAAGAAGAAAGGGTTTTCTTCTGGCGTGGTGGCTACTATGCTCAGTGCCAGCAAGCCTGTTTCTTCAAAGATCTACCATCATGTCTGGTCGACCTTCTTATCTTGGTGTGCCGACAAAGACCTGTCTCAGGAATTTGATCTGCCTACGGTCCTGGCCTTTTTGCAGGATCGGTGTGGATAAGGGCCTCGGTTTGAGTTACCTTGAAGTTCATACGTCTGCTCTCATACGTCTGCTCTCTGTTTTCTTTCAGAGGCGCGTTGCCATCCTTCCTGATGTCAAGGTTTTCTTCCAGGGCGTTTCTCATACTCGTCCTGCCTTCAAGATTCCTGCTTCTCTGTGGGATCTTAACTTGGTTTTGGGCGTTCTTCAGCGCCCTCCATTTGAGTATTTGGCTACTATTCCTCTACACCTGTTGACGTGGAAATTGGCTTTTCTCCTGGTGATTGTGTCTGTCAGTCATGTTGCGGAGTTAAATGCTCTGTCCTGTAAACCACCCTATTTGGTGTTTCACAAGGACAGGGTGGTGGTACGCACCACTCAGGAGTTCCTCCCCAAGGTGGTTTCAATCAGGAGATTGTGGTGCCCTCTTTCTGCCCTGACCCCACTTCTGACAAGGAGAGGGATCTCCACTTGTTAGACGTGGTGCGTTGTCTCAAGTTTTATGTACATCGCACGGTGTCTGTCAGGCATTCTGACGTGCTGTCATTCCTGAGGGTTCTAGGGCAGGAAGACCTGCATCCAAAGTGACTTGCTTTCAGGGTCACGGCTCATTCTACACAATCTTTTGGGGCCTCTTGTGCTTACAAGAATCAGGCCTCTGCTGATCACTTGTGCAAGACTGCAACCTGGTCATCTGTGCACACCTTTTTGAAGCACTACCGTGTTGATGTGTTGGCATCGGCTGATGTCAGCTTTGGGAGGAAAATCCTAGAGGCAGTCTTGCCTGTCTAGGATTTTCTTCGGTTCTTGGTGCTTCCTTCACTTTTGAGCCCCGTTGACTCTAGTTCAGTGTGCTGTGTCACAGCTGGGGTGTTACCCCTGTTTCGTGTCTGTTGACACTTCATTGTTGGGCTATCTCTGATCTGATGGTTTATATCTGCTCTGATGACTTTGGGGGCCTTGTGCCTGGTCCTTGCCTTACTTCCCACCTCTGGGAAACTCAATGGTTGGACATCCCAAAGTTACCAGTAACCTGTATTGGATGACAGAGAAAAGAGGATTTTAGTCTTATCTGTTAACCATACAGGTTACTGGTCTCCCACACTGTCAAGGGACCATGCTTGTCTGTCCTGTGGCAGACCGTGGGGGTACTTCGGGGTCATGCTCACAGGAGTCTTCTTTCCCTTCCACTATCTAGTCAATAGTTAGTGTCTCAAATCTTTCTGGAGCTGGTTGGCTAGCTGCACCCAAGGAGGGAAGGTAGGCTCCACCCCCTGCGTACAGTTGTTCCTGCCTACAATTAAAGGGGCAGATCACCTACCCAAAGTTACCAGTAACCTGTATGGACTAAGAGAAAAGTATTTAACAGGTAAGATGAAAATCCTCTTTTCTCCCTGCATATCAGAGCGAGGTTTTCATGTTGCTTCTTTTAACAGTGAGATCGCCTGCGGGTTGGTTGGGGGGGGGGCGCTAGTGTCATTCCTCTGTCATTAAGTTTCTAAACCTTTTGTTTGCAAAGCTAAAGCGATTTATTACAGGCAAGGCAGTGGACACCATGCTCGATTTTATACTTTGGTTTTTGGTGGGGGTATAAATCGAGCATGGTGTCCACTGCCTTGCCTGTAATAAATCGCTTTAGCTTTGCAAACAAAAGGTTTAGAAACTTGGTTCTCCATAGAGCTATTTACTAATGATCGATGTGTCTGCTTTGGTGTGTTTGTGTCATTAATTAAAAATGAAACTACCCGATTACCTTGTTCTGAAAGGGTTAAAAAAAAAATGCATATTATCGGGCAGCTTCACTTTTAATTAATGACAGAGGAGGGATACTATTGTTGTTTTTTATATTTTTTTCTCAAACCAACCCGCAGGCGATCGCAGTGTTAAAAGAAGCAATATGAAAATGGAGACCTGATATGCAGGGCAAGATTCTCATGTCACCCTTTTTAACACTGCAACCTACTTTAAGGGATAGTAATACTTAAATTACTATCCCCCCCATCTTGTAGCCAGTTTAAAAAACTGAGTTGAGAGGCCAACGGCATCTCTCAAACCTTTATGGTTTGAGAGAGATTCGCTTTCAAAGTTTCCTCTCCCCTGACATCGGCGTTCTAGCTGGTCCCGGGACAGACGGAGGCTCTACGTGTGGTTGCAAACCAAGTGCACGTAGAAGACCTTTTTAGTGAAGGATTTCTTTTTTTACTAACGCGATCTCTGCTCTGCTGCAGAGCCGCCGGATAATCCCAGGAGAGGATTCCCCCTGCTGTCAGCTAGAACGCTGACGTCAAGGGAAAAGGCAAAAAGCACAACTTTTAAAGTGGATATCTCTCAAACCATAAGGGTTTGAGAGATGCCTCTGGCCTCATTTAACTCCGTTTTTTACTGGCTACAAGATAGGGGATAGTAATTTTTAAGTATTACTATCCATTTTATGCCAGGACAGTCATGGGTCCTTAAGAGGTTAAACGTTTTATTCCTTGTTGTGGTTATGGTAACTAGAGTACAAAACAAAAAATTATGATAATTGTAGCCCATTATTTTGGTGTTCTATATTCTGCCAATGAGTAGTATGTAAAATCAAATTGTCTATACTTTTTATTAAGTTTTTTTTTTTCTCCCCTCCACCTTTATGTCCCAGAAAAGGAGCTACCTGGATCTTTTTGCAGAGAGCTTTCTATCAGGGCACATGAATAATGATCGACTGATACAGTTTTAAAAAGATACAAACAAGAGAACACACTCTCCCTATAGCACTGAATGCTCTGTGTAACATTGTATTACATCTTGTTTTGATGGTCAGCTGACAAGAAAAGTCTGTGAAAAGAGAAATGCAGTGAGCTTACTGTCAGGGGCATAAACATAAAAAAAAAAAAAAAAATACAAAGTAAATGCTATTAAACTGCACCTGTTATGTACTTTCTAGTATTCAGAGGTTTAAAGTGATAGTAATACTTCAAAATAACTATCCCTTATATTGAACCCCTTTAAAAACTGAATTAAATGCTACCAGTGGCATCTCTCAAACCTTTATGGTTTGCGAGATAGCCACTTTTAAACTTCGCTTTCCCCTGACTCTCCCCTGATGTCAGCGTTCTTGCTGCAGCAGGGGAATCCGTTCAAGAGGCCCTTCAGCAGAGGCAGATCTTGTTATAGAAGAAACGATCCTTCACTAAAACTGTCTTCCGTTTTAGTGAAGGATCTTGTCTTCCGTAACGAGATCTTGGCTCTGCTGAAGAGCCTCCGCTGGTCCCGGGACCGGATTTCCCTGCTGCAGCAAGAACGCTGACATTGGCGGAGAGCAAAGTTTAAAAGCGACTATCTCGCAAACCATAAAGGTTTGAGAGATGCCGCTGGTGGCATTTAATTCAGCTTTTAAAGGGCTTCAATATAAGGGATAGTAATTTTGAAGTATTACTATCCCTTTAAGGGGCAACTGTCATGTTATCCTTTGGGGGGGGGGGGGGGGAGTCCAAGGCCCCAAAATGGTTCCTGCCATCTGTTTTGGGGATGAGAAAACTGCAGCCTTTCTCTTGCAAATCCTGAATGGCAGCAGGCTGAACCATAACCCAGAAGTTTAATGTGAAAATTCCCAATTGATTTAAATGGAGCTTTTAACCACTTAAATGCAAGGTGTGCATTCTGGTAAAGTTGTTTAGCTCCACATCAGCTCATCTTTAGCTTCCAGAGTATGGCCTTGGATAACCCGATTTCTAAAATATTCCTAAAAATGGCAGGTAAAGTGTGCAGGTGCTGTATGAATATAGGTCCTCTGCAGTCTACCTTATTTGAAAGGAGTGTAAGGAAATGGGGACTCCTGCATAATATCTGTTGCATGTAAGGGGAAGAATTTTGGTTGTTCTCTTCTACCATCACTTTTATTTTCCTTTGTTACAGACCAAGTGGCGCATTGGCACATGAACGGAAGTTGTCTCGTGACCTTGTTCACAGCAATAAAAAAGATCAGGAGTTCAAGTCTATTTTCCAGCATATTCAGTCTGCACAATCTCAACGCAGCCCATCTGAGCTGTTCGCTCAACATATAGTCACCATTGTACATCATGTCAAAGGTAGTTTATCAGAAGCTCGGTTATGTATGCCACTGCTGAGTGGCTCTTTGCTGCATGCAAGAATTGAATAGCCTGCTTTGGGGCCACAAACACAAAAAAATAGAAGCAATTCTCGAGAAAACCAACTCCACCTTAATGAAAAAGTGAAAATGCCCATTGATTTAAATGGTTATTTTTGACCCCCTTTGCATTTGAGTGGGTTAAAAGCACCATTTACTTCAAAGGGTATTTTTGGTATTTTCTTGTCCTCTGTTGGTGGGACATATATACATAAACATGAGGAGCAATTCTGTGGCAACTGCACAGAGAATTACATCTCAATTAATTAAAATCCACACCACCAAATTAAAATAAAAAAAACCTGCTAGAGGTGTCTCCAACGCACTGAAAGGCAATGCTAGGATAACTAATTCATGTTCAGTGGGTTAAATGGATAGTAATGTTTCATAATAAAAGCAGCTCTAATTAATCTTCATAGTATATGGACTTTGGAGAGTGTTATTTCAATTCTGTCAGATTTGTAGTTCAAGAGTAATTGAATGATAAAGTATCCCCCTCCCGCCCCTTTTACTGATGTAACATTGCTCAGCCAGAGCAGAAGGGAGGTGTCCAGGTAGATTGCAGAGAGGGACAATCTTCAATTAAGATTAGGGAAAAACCTGAAAAACTTGTCAAGGGGGGGCATGGTTTTCATTGTTCTCATAGGAAGAAGATTGTCCCTTGCTGTTATCTGTCTGGTCAAGCAACCAGATTCCACATCTGAGAAGAGATGGCTTACACTAGGTAAAAGGGACGGGAGGGGAAACTTTATCATTCAGTTACTCTTGAACTACAACTCTGACTGTATTGAAATAATACTCTATGGCTCAAATACTATGAAGATTAATTGGAGCTGCTGTTTTTGTGAAATGTTACTATCCCTTTAAAGTCTCATATAAATTGGCAAATTTAGTGTCAGTATTTACTAAATTATAAATCTGCTGGACTTTTATCTTGACCCATAGGCAGTTTTGAATGAAGTTTTCAAATATGTTTAAAAAAAAATGAGAGCTAGAGATATATAATAGCTATTGAGCTAGAGATGTATAATAGCTATCGAGCTAGAGATGGAGAAAATAAAGGGGACAGGTCCAATTTCAGTGATATTTTTATTTTTGGGGAAAAAGGAGTCTGAAACATTGGCATATGGTAACACACTCTGCCATACAGAAAGCAACGTGGCCAACGTGATGCATAGGCAGTTTTTAGTGCAGTTTATATTCTTATACTTAGGGTTGAGTCCAGTTCACTTGAATGTATTGTACTCTTCCTTGAATTGTAAGGATAAATAATTTGGTTTCAGAACACCATTTGCTACATCCTATATAATAATTTGCTAAATCGTGTATAACGCTGTGACATGCGCAGTAGACACTGCTGCGCGTGCTGCAGTCATGTACAGTAGAGACTGCCCGCGCATCAGCTGATACAGAGCTGGGCGCTCCGAAAGAGCGTCCAGCTCTGTATCAGCCATGGCATGGGCAGTCTCTACTGCGCGTGACTGCCCCGCGACTGTGTGGCGGTGGCACTGTGACCCGTTTAACGGGCTGTTCAACTAGTTATAAATAATGGAAAATATATAAAATCATGCATGATTTAAATCACTTCATGTTGTCCTGTCTGTCCTATCTGCTTTGTTTTTGTTTGTTTTTCCCCTCCTTTCTCTCCATGTAAGAAATGAAAGAGGATTTAAGCCAATACAGTACAAAGGTGTTGCAATCCACAAAAAATGTTGAAGAATATTAAATGAATCCTATTGAATAGGATGACAAGATGCTACATCATGCTTGTGGTTCCTCTGCATCTTTTGATTTAATATGGATTTATGGGATCTTTGATTGTGCTGATGAACGGCTTGTACAGCTATAATACAGTATTTCTGCTTTACTTCTACATGCTAAACATGCACAGCAGTGGGTGAGAGGGGTGGCCTTTTAATTTTTAACTTCTAGATGTATGTCTCTGTTCTAGTGCACACTTGTATCAACAGTTTAACAGGAGAACTCTTGCACTAGTCTTGTTTTTTTCCATTCTTTCTTTTCAAATGTATTAAGTGATTTACCTAACAGTAGCGCTATAATTGCAGTGCAGCAGGATTAATACAGCTATGAAAGAATAATCACTTTGACCAACAGTCTGTGCAGTGGATTAAATGAGATCTATTCAACTGTGTCAGCGGCTGTTATCTCATTTTTGGCACTGACCAATGCTCGTCAGTTATGAGCTTTGTGTAATATCCTATTTCTGCCTTTGGCATCCAACAGAACACCATTTTGGTCCTACAACCATGACACTGAGTGAGCGTTTCACTAAGTACCTAAAGAAAACAAAAGATCAGGAACCATCGAAAAGCCGAAAGAGTCCAGAAATTCACAGGTACGTTGAAATAATAATCTTTCTTTTTGACAAAAAAAAACAAAAAAAATAAATAATTATATAATTTTAAATACCATGCATTTCCAGCTAGCATTTGTAAAAATATGGGTTTTGGTTTTTTTTTGTTGTTTTTTTAAATCTTGGAACCCTTAAAGGGACAGTAATGTCCCATAATGTTTTTTGTATAGCTTAAAAAATAAGCTAAATGCCACAAATCTTATTCATCAAACCGCTATGTTTTGAGAGATATCATTCGCTTAAATTCCTCTTCTCCTTCTGTCAGCTGTAAAGCTGACAGGAGATCTGTGTCAGTTGATACGAGTAGGCTCTTCAGCAGAGCCGCAATAGCTATATTTAAAAAGAATGAAAACTTTGAAATGGTCTAAAAAAAAAAAAAAAAAAAAAAAAAAAAAAAAGTGTGCATGCAAACCAGGCACACTTTGTAGACTGTTCCAAAGAAGTAATTCTTTTTAAATCGCTCTATTGCGGCTACTGTACCAGGAACTTCCTGCCGACAGCTTACAGCTGGCATCAGGAGAAGAGGAGGGAGAGGGGAACTTTAGCAGATATCTGTCAAACCATAGTGGTTTGAGAGAGATTTGTGGCATATAGTTTTTTTTTTTTTTTTTTTTTTTTTAAGCTCAAAAAAGGGACATTACTGTTCCTTTAAATCTAATCCTAAACATGTATGTGTATGTATATGTGTATGTATATGTATATGTGTATGTGTGTGTGTATATATATATATATAATCAAAAAGGTGATTCCTTGTTGAACTCATTTGCATATTTCTACCCAGAGTCCCTTGCAGTAGTCACAACACTGCAAATGTGAGCTTTCTGTGGGAAAATCAAGTCTTATGACTTGATTGGTGTGTGCAGATTTTTGTTTAACATTGTATCTACCACCCACCAAATTTAGGTGGAAGGGGTTTTCATTCACTTTTTTTCCCCACCGTAACACTTTCAGTTTGTACTCCACAAGTACACACAGCCTCAATAAGCAATCTGATGAGTTTCATTAACAACGAAACAGCTGTCCATGTGTGATTCACTGGCTTTGCATCTTTCTGAGTTGTGCCTTAAAGCGGAACTACCACCTCAAAACAAATTTAGCTTAAAGGGATAGTAATACTTAAGTATTACTAATCCCTATATTAGTCCTATTAAAAATAAATGTATTGCCCCCAGTGTCCTCTCTCAAACCTTTATGGTTTGAGAGATGATCACGCCTAAAGTTGCCCTCCCCCTTCCCCGTAGTTAGCATTCTAGCTGACTGCAGGGAAACAAGGTGTACGACTTTCAGGCGGCTCTCCAGCACAGTCACGATCGCGTTAATAAAAAAAGAAAACTTTCACTAAAATGGTCTTCTACGTGTGCTTGGTTTGCAAGTGCGTGTAGAAGACCATTTTAGTTAAATTTTTTTTTTTTTTAACTAACGCGATTGCGGCTCTGCAGCAGAGCCGCCTGATGATCTATGACCTCCCCGCTGACTTCGGGGAGGGAGAGAGCAACTTTAGGAGCGATAATCTCTCAAACCATAAAGGTTTGAGAGATGACTCTGGGGGCAATACATTTATTTTTATAGGAGTTTACTACAGGGATTAGTAATACTTTAAGTATTACTATCCCTTTAAATAACTCCCCATCTGGAGACTAGCTGCTTGGTAGCGCTAGTCGACAGAATTATTACCTTATTCAATAGATTTTGTACAGTGGCGCTGTTGCTACACTATCCTATGGAGATTTATGGTCCCGGGACCAGAGCTGTCCATGGGATCGTGTAGCAATAGCGCCACTGTACAATTTCAGGCCACTGTGATATTGCACCTAAATTCAACTTTGAAAATGAATAACATTTGAATGAAACACTTTTCAGCAGTGGGAGTACCCTTGTTTTACTCAGGGGGATAAACCCTACAACATAAAAGTAAAAAAAAAAAAAAAAAAAAAAAGTAATACTATCCCTTTAAGGTAAAGATTGGCAGTGGTAGTTCTGCTTTAAAGCTGTTGCTCAGCACACATATACTCTAAGGAATCCATGTATAAAGTGGAGTCTGAGGTAAAAGTGATTCCTTGTTGAACTCTTTTGCATATGCCTACTTAGAATCCCTTGTAGTAGTAACAACACTGCAAATTTGAGATTTCTGTGGGAAAAGCAAGTCTTATGGCTTGACTGGTGTGCAAATTTTTGTTCAACCTTGTATCTACCGCGCTGTGTGTGTGAAAATATTTTGGTTGATTTTAAATTGGTTCCCATTTATCTTCTGTTAAGAAAATGTTGCCTTATATTGGCCCATTTACAGAAAATTCTGCACTATCACTTTTCAAGACACCAATCAGAATTGCTAATGAAATTGGAGTGGGGAAGGAAGCCCTGATAAGGACTTGAGTGACTATGGCAGTCAGAGCATATGCAAGACTAGGTTTTAGGTCACAGAAAAGAAAAACAAATGCCAGCATGGAGTACAGGGGATTTAAATTTATATAACTCCGGTTCCGTTTTAGATGTTCCTTAAATTCATACAAATGTGTATCTGTCTAGGCATGTAATTCTGTTGCCATTCTAAAAGGAATGGTAATGGGTCAGTATACAATGCTTTGCTTGAATACCATCTGAAACATGCATTGGTGCAGTTACACCTTCAATAAAACGTGGCATACAAATCTCTGTATTCGAGAGGAGAACAATTAGAGCAAGTTTGTATACAGGTGGTCATATTTATCAAGTAAAATAGAACAATTCTGGATCAAAATGTGTCTATTTATGAAAGGAAAAAGTATGATTGCAATGGATTTTTTTTTGATAAACATGGAACAGTAGCTTTGCTCTGGAATTACTACACTTTGGGCTTGATAGATATACCGCAATCTCTATTGCTGTATTCCATGTTTCTTTTGGACCCTGTGGTATTCATAAAGACAAAGTGGAGCAAACCATCTGCAGGGGACAAATAAAAATTCCTAACATTCCCACTGATTAAAAAAGGTTTTTAACCCTGTGAATGCAGAAGGACTCTCACATTGCAATGCTTATAAGAGCTTTCTAGCATTGATTCAGTTAAAAGCCCTATTTAAATTGATGGGAATTCAAATCTTCCCCCAAAATGTGGTTGGCTTGCTGTAGAATTGCTGTAGTTCAGGGAGATGAGTAGTTACATAATTGAGGTTAGAAATAGTCATTGTCACATTGCCTTTGCTCTAGTGCAGCGGTTCACATCAGTAGACACAATACACTTGTGTTATGGAACCAAGTTTAATGTCACGCTATTCCAAATACTTTCAGTAAGGTATATTTGATGCACACGTGTCACAGACCTACATTGGTCATGACTTGGGAAAGTAGGAGTCCCAAATTAATGTGACTGTTAACCTCCTTTTTGACACTATATATTCTGCAAGTGCTTAACATGTAGAGTCAAATTGCTTATACTTTGTATTTATTTATTTATATATATATATATATATATATATATATATTTTAATATAGAAATGTTGATACTATTCAATTAAATCACTTCACTACATTTTGCTGTGAGTGCTGGTTGTTTCAATTTTATTGTTGTACACATTGATCCTGTTCCTTTCAACTACAGTTTCCATGGAGCTTTTGCATTGGAGGGGTTAAAAGCCCGTTTTAATCTTGATTTTGAACACCATTGACACTCATGTGAGCCCACGCACCTGCACCAGAAACATGCACACTAGCACGCAAAATCTCTCAATGGTATCCATGGAATTCGATGTTTTTTCTTTCTCTGTGTTAATCTGTGGAATGTTACAGGGAACTTTAAGACAGAGGGCAGGCAGGGTGTGTACAAAAAGGGAGTGATTCTGTGGGCATCCAACTGCGCCATAGTGTCCAGTAAATATCCCCACTGATTTAAAGGCCATTTTTAATCCTTCTGTGCCAGAGGTCTCAGACAGTACTTTGCATTACATTCCATACCCTTCCAGCAGCAAACGGATTAAACTCCCAGTTTAAAGGAGCAGTAAACTTCTTTTACGAAAAAATATATATTGTAGGGATTTTCCTATTTAGTAAAATAAGGGTACTCCCACTGCCAAGAGATTTATATTTCCAGAGTTGTTATAGTTTAAACCCATGTTTTTTTACTTTAGCAGTGCCATCTAGTGGTCAAATACTAATTAGATTTCCTGTTAGATTCTAATGGAGAGGAAAGTCAGTAAAGTCAGACATACAGTTCTCCATAGAATGTGATAGAAACTTCCTGTCAGTTAGAACTATCAGGAAGTAAACACAGTAAATTCACTTCCTGATTATTTAAACTGCTATAAATTTTGAATAAAACATCTGACAGCGATGGGAGTGACCTTGTTTTATTCAGCAGGAAATGCTCTATAAAATATTTGTTTTCATTAAAAAAATTTACTGCTTCTTTAAATCAACGGGGAGTTTTATTCTATGGTGCAGTGCATATTGTGCTCCACATTTGTATGTATGATCCTTGGGATACTTTAACAGGAATTTAACATACCTGATCTAACAAAACCCTTATGAGTGCTTTAAGATCCCATTTTAGTTGCATACTTTAACTCCTTTTGTATGGTCTTATCCAGGAGAATTGACATTTCTCCCAGTGCTTTTAGAAAACATGGATTTTTACATGAAGAAGGGAAACATTCAAAAGAATCAAGCCACAAGGTAAGCTGGTTTTCACTTGATTTCTAAGCCATTAAGTTAAAATACCATTATAAGATCTAAGTGGGTGTTATCTTAAAGAATGCTTCTCTTGCTCTCTACTTAAGTTTGTGTTTTTCTTTTAAGGATGTGCAATATTTCTAAAAAAATGAACTTCAAAGGTTTATATTTTTATTAAAACAAAGTATATATCAACAACCTTTGTGAAGTGGTTTAGGATATGGTAAAATGAAATGACTCCAAGGTCTAATGTGGTTGAACTTGAAACAAAAGAGGACATTTGGATTCAAAATCACCAGTGATGAGCGAGTCACCCTTATGTATGTTTGGGTTCTGCTTGTAAGTATCACACTCTATTGTGTACCAGTCTCATTTTGTTAACTAAATGCAGTTGCATGTCTCCAAAAAGGCAGGATTACAAATGACACTTTCCTGTATAGTCAAGTCTGTATCAGTGATGCACACTGATTCATCTGTGTCCAGCATATAAAGGCTGCTCTTGCATGTGCAAATATTGAACTTTGTGTAATAATGTACCATTACCATGTACCAAAAAGGAAAATGGTTACCAGTTTGCTACTTTGTATATTGTTTTGTCATAAGTGTTAAAAAAAAAAACAAACATGCATCGGGTAACTATGTTAGGACTATAATAATTTTGCAACATTAACAATGAAGATGAACACTTTAAAAAAAAAAAAAAAAAAATAACACAGTAGTTGTATGCACTTTTAATATCTTCTACTTTGTGCTAGCATTTGTAAAAATAAATAAAATTATCTAAGCCCTATAATCTATTCTTTTATGTGCTCTGTGTGGATGCCTGTGCTTTACTTTTGCATGGCTCCCTGACTCCCGTTACCATAGCAGTCATAAGTGAATCAATGGCGCAGGATTGTCTATACATCTCAGTAAATGAACTGCTTTAGCACATATCAGTCTTTACAAACAGCGTAAATAAAGTTAACCATGCAAAATCTACACATGCAAATAAGCACCAGTTTTGGGATATAATATAAGTAGTTAAGATGCTACCTGTGAGTTATAATAATAAAACTCAGTTCACCTTTAACCCTTTGAGTGCCAGAGATATATCTGGCATTGGATACATCTCTGGCACTCAAAGGGTTAAATCATTTCTTCTCCTTAATGGTCCTCAGTACCCAAAAACTTATCATGTTTTTAGGATAGCCCTACTTGATCATAGGTTTTTAATCAGTGGATCAATCATTGTGGTTAACTGTGCCTAAGTTGAGTAGCCTGAAAACCTGGGCATTAAGAGTTCTGGATAGATTGGCTTTCCAAAGGTTCGTTGGTAACGGATATTATGTTCGTAGGAGTAGACATGATTCTTTGTTTTTGGACTTTGGGACCCCAAAAGCCTCTAACTGAATGCTTTCTTTATTTACTACTTCAAATGGAAATGTTTGAGGTCCTGGAGTTCAGCAAAAAGCGCCCCTCTGGCACTCTAAGGGGTACGGAGGTGTCTGTGGGGGTGATATTGGTGTGTTTAATTAGTACTGTTAACCAGTTCAGTGTTGTTCATCCGCGTGACACTCAGAGGGTTAATGTACATCATCTTTGATATAGCATTCTTAATTTAACGTCATAATAATGAGTGGTATGTTTTGTTTTGGGTTTTTTTTTTTTTTTTTTTTTTTTTTTTTATCCTGAATTTTGTACCTTTTACTGAATTACTGCTGTGTCCTTTTTAAAATGTTTGGTTAGTGGTTTGTTCTTAATATGCTGTATATATCTTTCTATAAAATGTGGATGCAGCATGTTTATTTGGTAGGGGATTAATATTGCACTTAAAGAAATACTAATGTTTCAGATTACAGATTACTCAGAACGTTGAAGACATGTAATAGTAGTGCTCCGCAATGCTCTTATGCCACAAAACTTGCTAGTTGCTGTGTAATACAGTGTTAAAGGGATAGTAATACTTGAAAATAATTATTTTATATTGTAGCCCTTAAAAAAACATGAAAAATGCTATAAGTCTTATGGTTTGGGAGATATTCACAAGCAAAGTTTCCCCCGAGTGACGTCACCGTTCTAGCTCTCAGATTTGGAATCTGGTTCCCGGGACCGGCTGTGGCTCTCCAGAAGTGCCAAGATCACAATATTTAAAAAGAATGTCTTCATTGGAATGGTCTACAAAGTGTGCTTGCAAGCCAGGCACACTTTGTACACATTTCCAATTAAGTAGTTCTTTTTAAAGATCGTGAACTCGGCACTGCTAAAGAGCTGCCGGCTGATCTGTGGACCAGATTCCAAATCTGCCCACTAGATGGCAGACTTGGCTGAAACAGCCAGGGAAAGGGAACTTTATTTTACTTCTGAATATCTCCCACACCATAAAGGTTTGGGAGATGAGATTTATATAATTTTTAATGTTTTTTTAAGGGCTACAATATAAAATAAAATTAATTTCAAGTATTACTATCCCTTTAAAGATGATTCCTCCCGCCCCTTTCCCTGACGTCAAGATTTTTGTCGCAGATCTGGTGGCTGATCACATCGAGGTTCAGTCTTCGCAGTACAAGGAAAAACCTGCCCTCCTTCAACAAGGAGGGCAGGTTTTTCCTTATGCTGAATGAGGAAAGATTATCCTGAGTTATGATCTGTCCTGTCAAGCTACCAGACTCGCGTCAGGAAAAGGGGCAGGATCATCTTTAACATTATATTACACAGCAACTAGCAAGCTTTGCGGCTTATGAACATCGCAGAGCATTACTATTACACATGCTCAATGTTTCTGAGCTGTGTGTAATCTGAAACATTACTATCCCTTTAAGCATGGTTATGTATAATATATTAATGTGCTGGAAGGCAAGCACTTGTAAGCTAAAAAGGTTTTTGCCCAGACAGTACTTTCTCTAGTATCAAAATGTAGAAATAAATGTATTTTTAAGTAATAAGAAATACCTGTGAGTGCTTGCTTTACGATACATTATTGATTATTTAGCAGTGCACCCGTGCAAGTTCACTTTATGTGAGTGCCGACTGTATTTATTATGCATAGTATAATATATAAATATAATGTACGAGCTAGATAAATATAGATCATTTTGTATACAAAGGAACATTAACTGCATCAAATTTGGTCAAAATACTACCAACAAAAATGTATTTATTTTTGGTGTATAATCTAGATGCAGATTTCATTGTCTTTATTCTGACCCCAAAATATTTGATTTTCGTTTTAGCTTTATTTATGTTTGGTGTCAGAAAGATTGTTAAATTATTCTTGCTACAGGGGTCATCAATGTATTGTTGGAGACCTCTCTAGAATTCGGAGTCCAAAACTGCATTTGAATAATTAGGAATTTTCATTGTTCCCTATAGTCGCAGTTGTTTTGGTCCATGATCTGCTTCTCTTGAGCTTTCTGGATATGACCGAGAAAAGGAACAGGTTAATTTTCCCATTTCCATCAAATCTAGGGTGATAAGTACAGAGAGGAGCCATCTGATCTTCGGCAAGACATCGAAAGACGTAAAAAACACAAGGACAGAGACTCCAAACGTGACCATTCCAGAGACTCTGGAGATTCCAGAGATTCTAGTCGATCCCGAGACAGGTCACCAGAGAAACCTGAGAAGTCCAGAAAATCTTCCAAAAAGCACAAGTATGTTTGTTAGAGCTTTGTGGTCACTTTTCCTAAGCTCAGATTATACACTGGTATTTTTTCCTTACTTTTCTTTTCGTCTGGTTCTATGAAACAGAGTCTTTTTGCAGCCTCCTTGTACGTTGCTAAACCTGCTCTTCATGCAGATTCTATAAAAAAAAAATATATATATTTGTCCTTGGACACGAGTACTCTACATACATTGCTTCTCAATGGAGATGTAGCATGTATGTGGTTAAAAAGTCAATATTTGGTAAAAATTGGCCTTAGAGAAGAAGTAACAGCTCTCCTAGTAATAACCCACTCTTACATATTTTTTTTTTTTTTTATTTTTTTTTTATGGCCAGAAAAAAAAAAAAAAACTAATTTCCCCCATATTCAAGAGAACATCGGTTCTGGATGTTAAAGGGATAATATTGGCTTAAAATAATAACAAAGTAGTATTGTAGCTAAGGAAAAGATAAATCCATTGGTGCAAGTCCTATCTATCTAAACTTTGTTTTAAGAGATAGAAAGTTTTAAAGTTCCCTTCTCCCTGCTGTCAGCTGCTGACTTCACTGGAATGTCTACAAAGTGTGTCTAGTTTGCAAGCACACTTTGAGGACCGTTCCAAAGAATTAGTTCTTTTTAGATTTCGGTATCCTGGCTCTGTTGAAGAGCTGCCTGACGGTCCCCAGACCAGGATCTCCTGCTGTCAGTTAGACGCTGATGTCCGGGAAGGGGGAGGCAGTGGAGAACTTTAAAGCTTTCTATCTCTCAAACCATAAAGGTCCGATAGATAGGACTTGCACCGATGGATTTCTATTTTCCTTATCTACAATACGACTTGTTGTTATGTTAAGCTATTACTAACCCTTTAATCCATGGAGGCAAACATGACAGTTGTTGTTAGCTTGTTTTTCAAACTAATACAGGCAGGGTATATGAGCTTACTTACAACTCTTTGCGTTCCAGAGGGGTGTTCAACAAATTGTGATGTAATTGTTCTCAAAGAGTTGCGGTTACCATGTGCAATGAGTAGAATTTGAGTTCCACTGTTCTCTAGAGCAGCTGTTATGTCTGCCTCCATGAACATGACATTAGGAGTGATTGGAGAGGTTATGAAATAATCAAGGGCAAAATTTATTTGGGCCATTAGGATTGTCTGGCCATGTTAAGAATAAGGGTTTTATTATTAGATGGTGTTACTTTTCCTTTAAGTTTAACTTGTTTAAAGTGCAGCTTTCATCTTCATTCACGTTTTCATAATTGAAAACTGTAGTAAAAACTGCTTCTCTGCCATGTTAGCCAAAGACCAGCAAAATGTACAGTTAAGGAGATATTCATACTTGCTACTGTATGCTAATTGTGGTACCCATGACGTTTAAGCTTTTTAGTGATGTTTCATATGCTAACAAAGCTCTGTGCCGTACCGGGAAATTTCCACTTTCACTTTTCCCAGAAATAAGTGTGATTATTTCCAAACTATCTGCTAGACTTTTGGTTAACATGACACACAGGCAGTTTTGAATAAAGTTTTCAAATGTGTAAAGAAAAATGGAGGTGATTGGCACTGCAAGGCTGCTTAAAGTGGACCTTTGTTCATGCAAGATTGTATGCTGTGTTTTAGAAATGATTTGTACAGTTTGCAGTTCAGGGAAGAGAATTAAAATGAAGATTGCTAATTTTCTTTAGAACTCAAGTATTTATCACACAAGTTTAAGTAGTATGTGGAAAAGGAACAAAGCTGCCCGCATGCTGAAAAAAAAAAAAAGAAAATGTATTTCCTAAAGGGGCGGTATAGATTCCATACAAGACTTTTACATCCTTGGCCATGTCCCAAGAGCTACTAGAATGGAACTGACATAGCTCAAAACTGCTCCATTGTTCAACTCTTTGCCTTGCAAGGGCACTTAGTGCTCATCAGAGATTTGAGCACGCCCGAGGTGCACTCACTCACTCACTCAAACATACATACCCCAGATATTCATATCACAGATTTCATGCACATTTAACCCTTTGAGTGCCAGAGGGGTACGCAAAGCAATGCGTTGTGTACCCCTCTGGCACTCAAAGGGTTAAATATTCTTTCTCAACCCTACAGAATCATTCCCAGCACCTCCCACAATGTTGACTGCTTACCAAGTGGCACAACCTGCACTGAATTAATCTCAGTGCATTTTGGAATCTGTGTGGTGGCCCTAATTAAGAAAGGGAGAAAGATTTAGGGTGAAAATAGGAAGGTGACAAGGCAATGATTTGCCCTCTGCTCCAGTCCTTTAAAGGGTTAATAAAATGGAGTCTCTTGTGACAAATATTCACGAAGATTGACTTTAAATTCTCAAGTACCACCAACTTTTCCCCCTTTTTTTTTTTTTTTTTTTTTTTTTTTTTTAAACAGGAAACACAGGAAAGTACGAGAGCGTTCTCGCTCCTCCTCCTCCTCTTCTCACTCCTCACATTCTCTGCGAGCACCTGTGAATGAGGAGTACCCAGTGGAGAGTGAGGACAAAGAGGAGAGTGCTGCCAACTTTGACAAATCGCGCTCGGGCAGCAAGGAATTTCAAGGACCCAGTGAGAGAGGAAGAGCTCGGGGAACCATTGTAAGCCTTTACTCTCTTTATGGGGGATAGTTGCATAGTTTTGAAGTAGACAAACACACGTCCATAATGTTAAACCGTTGCAAAATCTAATTTGTTTAACCAGAGGTAAGCAAACAAAAACCCATTTGGTCCATCTCCCGTTCACCCTGAATTTTGGGTGGGGAAAAAAAAGAATCCGGTCTCAAAACAGCAGTCTCTCTGCATCAAGGTTATCTGCACTGAAGCCTATTGTTGTACTCTGATTTGGAAATAATGATTAAGACAAAATTAAGCAATTCAGGGGTAAACAAAGTACAATACAGAGCTAAAATAATCATATTCTAAGAGCTGAATTTATGCTGCAAGACCTGCCTTAGAAAGCAGTTATCTACTTATGACAAAAGGGGTGGCCTTCACTGCCTAGGTGTCATGTTGGGGGAAAAAAATTAAACAGATAGTTTAGTAGAATAAGCTCAGTGCTGCACTGTTAACGTTATTCGCATATGGTGCTGAACTGAAAGATTTTAACTTTTCAGGAATCAAAGTATCAGTATTTCCTAAACCAGTGGTTTTCAATCTCTTTTTTGTTCGGGGCACCCCTAACATGTAATCTAGAACATTTGGGGCACCCTTAACATATTTAATGTACTTTATCAAAGGCATAATGAAGGGTACAATACATAAATATAGTTATTATTAGGTTTTAATATCATAATAACAAAAATTAAACATATTGTGCCTAACAATTTCAATACATTTTTATTTAAAAAGTCTATTTTTGTTAGTCTTCATAGAAAACATGGGGCACACCAAAGTGCCACGGCACCCTGCTTGAGAATCACATCTGCCGGTCCTTTTGCTAACATTATACATATGCATCTTGGAATTACATTTTCAAACTTTAGTTGAAAATGGTAGGTCCAATTTAATGATTAAAAACACATTTTTCTTGTAATTCATTCACTTAAACATTTACGTAACGTGCATCAAAATTCAATACGCATCCTTTTCTAAGTCTGTTGTTTTAGATATATGCTTTTCATGCACTGCCTCTTGACCAAATTTAATGAAGTGCAAGGTCATGAATTTCCCCAGCCTGGTAACAGAGGAATAAATACAATAAATCCAGTCGATAAAGTTGGGAATATTTTAAGTAATTAGGATTGGAATTTGTTTATGGTTACTAAATGTAATCCTTAAAGCAGCAGTAAACTTTTATTTATGAAAACACATTTTATAGAGTGTTACCTGCTGAATAAAACAAGGTCACTCCCACCTCTGTCAGATGTTTTAGTCAAAATTTATATCAGTTCAAATAACCAGGAAGTGAATATACTGTGTTTACTTCCTGGAAGTTCTAACTGACAGGAAGTGACAGACAGTATCTGTCATATTCTGTGGAGAACTGTATGTTTCTGACTTTCCTCTCCATTAGAATCTAACAGGAAAACTTATTAGAATTTAACCACTAGAGGGCACTGTCAATGTGTAAAAAAAACCCAAAAAAAACAAAACCCATGGGTTTAAACTGTAATAACTCTGGAAATATAAATCTCTCGGCAGTGGGAGTTCCCTTATTTTACTCAGTAGGAAAATCCCTACAATATATATTTTTTCATTAAAAAAAAGTTGACTGCTCCTTTAACCTTTTGAATGCAAGAGATTTGCATTGGATACTTTGGCATTCAGAGTGTTAAATGATCAGAGTGAAGTGCAACAAATTGCGAAGCAGCCTTCTGGTCCTTTGAGGATTGAGCAACTGTATATAATTATAAGGTAACATGTTTTTTTCTGGACTGACACTGGAAGATTGCAAGACTTAAATTTTAACCCCGTGAGGACCAGAGGGTTGTGCAATGCGTTTCACGCCCACCTACTCCTCAAGAGGATAAAGGTAATGATTAGGAATTAAAGCAAGTGATTGGTTAGTAGATTGATAGATTGCCATGAACATTGTCATGTTGACTAATAATGTGTTTATTCAAGTGCAGTTTGCATTTTGGAAAGTTGCTTTAGTTGCTACTTTATAGGGTTAAACTTATAGCATTCATTAGAACCATTTGGTCCTGGAAACTAAACCTTTCAGACATGCTTTAACCCTCATTTAACCCTCTGAATAAACAATCAGTACACTCCTGCAAGATTTCCTTTTTATAAATTCCACACCTGTCCCCACAGCAATTCCGAACAAGAGGAACAAGACCCTGGGGAAGAGGTGCTTTTCCTGGGAATAACAATAACAACAATAATGACTTCCAGAAACAACGCAACAGAGATGAGGAATGGGATCCAGAGTACACCCCTAAAAGCAAAAAATATTACCTGGTATGTGGCTCACTCATCTCATACAGCTTTAAAGTAGCCATAGTTTGCACTTAACTGAGCTTGTCACATTTTGCCTTTATGAAAGGAGAAACCATATCCTTTTGTGTCTCTGCAGCACTTTATTTCTGGGCTTTGCACTCCGTTTGCATCATATATGATGGCCTGAGAGATTAGCTGTGCACCCAGGAGATCCTAAACTGCACACCCTATTATAGTAGGGTAATGTTATGTTTGTATACAATACATTTTACATGACTAAGCTCTACGTTTGGCTTCAGTAGGATTGAAACAATTGTAATCTTTCTTCTGTTGACTTTCCACAAAGAGGTAAATCCTGCCTAACAGGAATTTTTCCCATTTTGTACATACGTGGTGGTTGGTTGTTATAGATCATCTGTGTCATTGTACGGACATTGTGGGAGGATAATAAGATGAAGGTTCAACTAGTAGAACTGTTGTCATTTTGCATTTTATAGCAGCTTGTTCATTTTCAGGTTCGATGGTAAAAGTCAAATGCCAGTTGTGGATGTTGAGTTCTTCCTTCAGGAGACCATTCATTACAGTGACTTTCAGTAGCCACCCCACCCCGCTCCTGATCCATTCTCATCTTTCTGCAGCACGACGATCGCGAAGGCGAAAACGAGGAGAAATGGGTGAACCGGGGGAGAGGCCGCGCCAACTTCGCCAGAGGTAGGGGCAGATTCTTGTTCCGAAAGCCAGGCACCAGCCCCAAATGGTCCCACGACAAGTTCAGCGGGGAAGAGGGAGAGATAGAAGAAGATGAGAGTGGAGCAGAAAACAAGGACGAAAAGGGCAACAACATGTCCACTACAGAATAACCATGTGTGCACTCTTAATATTTCTGAACTGTAGCAGTGAGGAAGCGGGAAACATTTCTGCCAAAATACAGTGACCTAGGACGTCCTGAGCAGCAGATTTTAAGTTTCAATGAACCCTAAAATGCTGTTTGAAATGATATTCTGTGGTATATTTCCTTCCCAACAATCTTCTAAAACTGTTGCTGCTCTTTTCCCCCCTCATCCTGCAGAGTGTTTGTTTTTTGTAAAAATAAAGGGTGTGTAATACCTGGGTCCTAAGAACTAAAATTATGCCACCCAAACCCTTTTATAACATTGATCTTTTCTGATCGAAGAAAAAGAAAATATATAAAATGTTAAACTGTGTGTAACTTTTTACTGTGTTCCCAGAACAATCAGATTCCCTTTTATCTGTTATAGTTAAGTCCTGTAATTCTTCCCCCCACCCATTAATCTATTTTTTTTTTTTTTTTTTTTTGCAAAGTTTTTTTTAATTGCCTGTACCTGTTTTATGCTTATGTAGTAATACCAGTAACTTTACGGATAGTATGATATTTTTTTTTTTTTAGAAAAATATTTTCAAGCTGTATATCATACGTGGGGGTAAACACGTTGAAATAAACGTTAAAATGGGTACAAATGTGTTTTTGTTTGTGGGTGCAGTAACACAAACAACTGCCTTTGGGCCTCATGCTAAAGAGGTCCAATCAATAGGAATTCTTATTTCACCCATATGGTACATTGGTTTGCTGTAGAACTGCACCTCTTGCTTTTTGTCTAAGGCCCTATGTAGTGACTGTTCTCTGCTTTCTACTGAAAATCATACCTGGGAACGGTGTCCTTTTGAAATGTGACATTTCAACTATTTCACCATGTCACCATGATCAAAATGGCGGCATTGTCATGTCATCTACTTAATGGTCGCATACATCTGCAGCACACGGAGGCGCTCCAGCTAAGATTATCTATTACTTAAAATGATTTAGCAGTATGCAGGGCACACAGAGTATTATATATGCAGCACACTGAGGCGCTCTAGCTACTACATCATTTTAAGTAATAGATACTCTTAGCTGGAGCGCCTACTTGTGCTGCAGATGTAGGCGACATGACAATCTTGTGCTGTGATGCAGTGTGAGATTGTCATGTCGCCATTTTGATAATGGCGACATGATTTACTTAAAAGTTGCATGCTCTTTTGCGTGCGACCTTTCAAAAGTAAACCCCTGGGAACTTGTGGAATAAGTTGACACTGAGAGCTTGTAAATATTAATCCTTAAATTTCCCATAATCTAGACTTTTTGCAATATGTCCCTGCTGTCTGTAATCGAAGTTCTCCAACCAACCCTCAAGGAATTATTAACTTGGAGCAACTTAAAGTATTCACTACATGAATATACACAAGACAAGCTGAACTTCTCCCACTGCCTTCCTGTAACAAGTGGCACCAATTTAGAAACTAAAGAAGGCGTTAGAGTAATTTGAGATAATAGAAACACCTGGGGGGTTATGCACGAAGGCTTGATAAATAGGTGATTAAGCTGACGTGACTTTTCCAGTGATATCCCTTCTCCAGTTTTTTGTTATTTTATAGATCCTATGCACAACGATCTCCAAAGTTGGAGAAATCTTCATGTGTTGGCTCTGTAGAATAACACAGAACTTTGGAGCAGTGACCTCAATGAAGAAATCATCTCTGCTTTATCACGCATTAGTGCCTCTCACCCTGAGAATTTGACCCTTCACCCTGAAATTTGGGTCAAAACCCTGAGTCTCCGGGTCAGACCCCAAGAGTTCCCAGGTATGTGATTAATCTTCTTGGGCAAATGAAAAAAAAAAAAAAAAAAACACATTCTGTGTTGAAAATAAATCAAGTTGTGATGTAGTTCATTGCACAAACCGCTCTTGTCTTCTGTGTTAATTACCCACATGGTTAAGAGGCAAGTTCATTAATTTGATTTTAATGAATCCTTACTGCCCACCCACCCCCCTTTTTTTTTTTTTTTTTTTTTTTTTGCAATGTGATGGGCGCTTGAGCCTTATGAGCCATTCAAGTCTTCATGTTTTGAAGACTTGTTAAATAAAGACTTTAATAGAGATCACTATATACAGGTGATTGCAGATACTGCGCAATAATAAAAGTTATACCTGACTGCTATATGAAGGGATTACCCTGGCAAACTCTATTTGCTAAACAAAGTAATAGTCATTTTTCTTAGGGTATAGTTACCCTTTAAAGGTGTCAGAAAGCAGAGCGGCCCGTTAAAGAGAAATGATAACTAATAAAACCCAAGTCATTTTCTCTTCTAAGAACTGGTTTAGTTGTGGACTGATTCATAAGTAACAAAGGTTTGTTTGGAACACAAGTGTCCACTGGTTGTAAAATCCACTTACTTTAACCCTATCACTGCAATAAGTCTACAGTATTGGCAGGTAATTCTTTGGACTCCCCTCTGGTGCTCAGAGGATTAAAGGGGACATGTCACCTTAACCCAGTGTTTCTCAACTCCTGTCCTCGGGACCCAGTAACAGACCAGGACTTGATGATTTCCTTGTTAGAGCACAGGTGAGTTAATCAGTGTGAATGAGCCTCTGATCACCACACCTGTGCTGCAGCAGAGAAATCCCTAAGTCCTGGCCTGTTAGTGGGTCCTGAGGACAGGAGCTGAGAAACACTGCCTTAACAGTTTGAGGGCCAGAGTGATGTGTAGCATATTAAATTGCAATATATATGTTCTAGCCATGTTTGGGTATAAAATGTGTTTTTTTTTTTTTTGTTTTTTTTTTTTGAGGGGGGGGTTATACATGTGTTCATTAGATCTTGATAAGTGTAATCTATCACTAGTTTTGGCTGATAGATTCCTTTTGATATAGATAGATAGATAGAGAGATAGAGAGAGATATAGAGAGATAGAGAGAGATATAGATAGATAGAGAGAGATATAGATAGAGAGCGATATAGATAGAGAGAGAGAGCGATATAGATAGAGAGAGAGAGCGATATAGATAGAGAGAGAGAGCGATATAGATAGAGAGAGAGAGCGATATAGAGAGAGAGAGAGAGCGATATAGAGAGAGAGAGAGAGCGATATAGATAGAGAGAGAGAGCGATATAGATAGAGAGAGAGAGCGATATAGATAGAGAGAGAGAGCGATATAGATAGAGAGAGAGAGCGATATAGATAGAGAGAGAGAGCGATATAGATAGAGAGAGAGAGCGATATAGATAGAGAGAGAGAGCGATATAGATAGAGAGAGAGAGCGATATAGATAGAGAGAGAGAGCGATATAGATAGAGAGAGAGAGCGATATAGATAGAGAGAGAGAGAGAGATATGTAGCTATAAAACACTTGAATACAGTGCAGTGGGATCTAGGCCTTCTCTCTAGTTGAGGCCAAATGTCTAATTTGCTGTGCTGTAAGAAATGTCCCCAGTGTGTGGTCCTTGCCTATATCCATTAATGACACATTATGTAGCAATATTAGCCCATCAAAAAAAATTTTCATAAATTGCCACACCCTGTCACCACCAAATTTGATAACTTCTGCTAGTTATGTAGTGGGCAGGCTCTTTGTTCCAGCAGGCCAATGAAAATTTAGCAACTATTGGCTACTATGTAGAGCATGTTAAATCTGCACAAAAAAAACCCGGAATCTGCATCTCAAAATACGACTGTTTATAAGGTAAATAGAGTTCAACTCCTTTGACTAAATCCACAGACCTTTCTGCTGGTTAAACCTCTGCCAGGGCTGCCACTCTGGTGTTTGCACATAGCATGAAACAAGTGTTAATCTCATCACAATTAATTTAAGGTTATAGCAGCATATGGAAGAAAGGCCACACGAGCGGATGTGCATAAAGTGTCCATTTGCCCAACGGGAGGAATACCTGACCAAATGTTGTTAAAACTGTTGTTCTAATAATTGTGCCATCTCTTTGGCTTAATACCTTAAATCCAATGCATAGAGCTTGTCACTTGTTTCTGGTTATGTACAGCCAGCCTTAAACTCACTGCTGGAAATTTAAAATGCTTACCCAGGAGATTGGGAGTATGTGTGTAAAATTACACTTTAATCAGAAAACCAAAGATGAGCAATTCTGGAACATAATAACTACATGACGAGGAACAAATCCCCACTGATCTGATTGAGGCCTTTTAACCCTTTGAGTGCCGGAGGGGTACGCAGCACATTGTGTACCCCTCTGACACTCAAAGGGTTAACCACTTGAATGCTGGGGAGATCTTCAATGCAAACAAGGGATTCTTCAATTGTTTCTTTTTCCTTTCTGCATAAGGACCTACGATTAATGGGCATGTGGACATCTAAAGGTAAATGCCAAAGCATGCAGATACAATGCAATTTGGGCAAAATTTCATACAAGAAAGAACAGACAGAAAGCCTGCCTAAATAGCACTCAAAGATATGATATCTATAATACTGTTGGAACCATGAGTCCATGTAGGATGAGACTTAACTATTATTTGAACATATAATTAAAAAAAAAATGAAGAAAAAATGAAATCATAGTACTGGGACAATATATTCTTAAAACAGTTATTTGGAACTGAATGTTTAAATGACTCCTTGAAGTCAAATACGTCCATATACAGCTACAGCATAGTGTAAGAAATGGTTACATTAATACTACCTCCAAGGATATATATTACTTAAAGTGCAGGTAAAGGCAAACAGATTTAGAATAATGCACCTAAAGGACCATCTCGATAGATATCCATCAGCTCAGCCAATTACAATTTGAACTACTAAATGTGCTACCTAATTACCTGCCCTAAAAATGACTGTTGGTGGAAAATAATTGCTCAGCTGATGATTGGGAGAGCAATACAACCACTTGAACTGCCCTGATGTGAAGATATGTAGAGACCCTATTACCAGCTCTAATTCACTAAATACCTACATAAAAGTAAGAGAGGGTAATAATAAAGTGATAATCTAATACTGGGGCACAATCTGGCTTGCAAAAAAAAAAAAAAAAAAAGCTCAAAGTGATATAAACACTGTCACTGTGAAATATCTGTGATCAAGGGTGATAATTATCACAACTTAAAGGGATAGTAATACTTGAAAATATGTTTATTTTATAATGTAGCCCTTAAAAAAACATGAAAAAATGATATAAGTCTTAACTCCCAAACCTTTATGATTTGGGAGATATTCAGAAGTAAAGTTTCCCTTGGAGTGACGTCATTGCTCCACCCTTCAGATTTGGAATCCGGTCCCAGGACCGGTTGTGCCTCTTCAGAAGTGCTGAGATCACCATCTTTAAAAAGAATTTCTTAATTGGAATGGTCTACAAAGTGTGCTTTCAAGCCAGGCACACTTTGTAGATAGTTCCAGTTAAGTAGTTCTTTTCAAAGATCGTGATCTCGGCACTGCTAAAGAGCTGCCGGTTGCTCTGTGGACCGAATTCCAAATCTGTCCACTAGATGGCAGACTGGGCTGAAACAGCCAGGAAAAGAGAATTTTACTATATTTTACAAGTGAATATCTTCCAAACCATAAAGGTTTGGGAGATAAGACTTATATCATTTTTCATGTTTTTTTTAAGGGCTACAATATAAAATACAATTATTTTTAAGTATTACTATCCCTTTAATGAGCAAAAAATGTAATTGCCCAGTCAAATACCAGCCCTAAAAAGGGCCCTTAATACTGAAAAATGGAATTACCAGCCCTAAAAAGGGCCTTTGATTAGCACCCTATTACCAGCCCTCAAAAGGACCTTTGTTAATAGGGGCCAAGCCTGGAGCTAAATAATACTATCGTAATATCTGGACTAAGACAGATCTGAGCTGCTAACTATACGAGCTTGCTTTAAAAAAAAAAAAAAAAAAAAAAAAAAAATAATAATAAATATTCAAGGTAGATAGTTCCTAAGCCCTAGAGTAATCAAATTGGAAAACAAAAAAAGAGACGTCTGCTCTAAACAGATGAGAACGTTGACACGCTTCTTCTCAGGCTAATCACTACGATGTTCAAAAAAAGCTGGCTATTTAAATCTGAAGCACCTCCCATCACCAGGTGATCGACTGATACTTTTGACAATGACACTCTCATAGCGGACATTGTGACACACATGTATTTCAGCCTGTAAAGAGACAGATGTAATCAAAGTATTGAACAGCTAAATAGATACAAAATATCACACATTGCATTCTCAGGCTCTGATAAACGCTTAACCCCTTCAGTGCCAGAGGCTTGGGCCATTTCCTGTACCCTGCAGGCCAGACACTTTTTCAGCGTGTTTGCTATCCTTCCGTTTATGCTTGATTTACTCTGGGGATTTTTAGTTACATACGGAAAACTATATATTGTTTTTTTTTTCAGAACGAATTGAGCTTTCTCGTGATACCTTACATGAAGAGAATTTTACATCGTGCAAAAAGCTATGATGTCATAATGACAAAAAAAGTGAAAATTTACTTATTTTGCTAAAATCACATACTATGTATCAAAAACATTTGCCTCGATTGAAAAAGTTTCAATTATTTAAAAAAGCCCCGAGTCCCCCGAGTAAAAAAAAAAAAAAAAAATACCAAATTTGTATAGTTTTACCTACGTCCATGGCTAACACAGAGCCCTAATCACCAGCAGCGCAAAATGACATTTTCAACTTTATAAACTAATATGCGCATTCTAGGGTTTTTGTGGTAAAACTACCCTAAAACAGTGGAACAACTATATAAAACTATATAATTCTGAATAGTAGACAACCTGCCACATCTAATGAGGGGTAACTTGCCTTCTTACCCCAAGCCTGTTGTGCCCAAATGCTTCCAGAAGGTGGCACTAAAGGAAAAAAATTGTATTTTCCTACATTTCTGCCCCTTAAAATGTACTGAAAACTATGGAATTTCCAACTGTATTCATTAGCTAGTGCTCTTAGGAGAAAAACAACACCTCACTGGTATGAGTTCTCCTACCTTAGGGGGCGCTACAAGTGCAAAACTACACCTACTACAACCTCTAAATTTTCTAACATTTTCTCAAATATTACTTGTCTGTACAAAAATGGTTTTCACTGTCGTCCAATACAGGTCACTGGTACTCTGGGAGGCGATTCACCCCTTTAATAGGCAGGAACAATTATGCAAATGATTGCAGGGGGCAGAGCCTCCCCTCCTACTTAAGCCACCTTCAGGCCAGAGCCACCAGATTGATTTGTTCCTGGGTGCTGTGCACACCAGGTAGAGAACATCTATGCATTCAACTTAGTATTTTGTTATTTTTTTATTCAAATATGGAATACCACCATTAGGAGGGTGACCATGGCTGTGAATTGCCCTCTTTAAAGTGGCCGGTGCAGCTTCCAGGGATTTTCTGTGGACCTTATGCCCTGAAGAGGGAACAGCTTGAGTTAAGCAGCTTCCCTACTGGGGAATTTACCTCTGGTCTATTCCCACTTCATCATGGTCTCCTGAAGACTGAAGTCCTGCAGGAAAGGTGAGCCACCCATTGAGTGCTGAAGGTCCACTTGTCCCCACAGTGTCCCTTTGATGGGCTTGTATTTGGGAGTTTGCTTTGCACTCCAGCACTCATAGGGTGTTTTTATTTGCATTTTAATGATTTAATGCAGTTTCTGTGGTATTCTCTGGGTTTTGGAGCTTTGAATAGTGTTTGTGTTTAATACATGTTTGGGCACTTTTTAATGTTTTGTTAAACTTTATTAAAATTGGTGTTCCGCGCCTTTAAGCGCGGCTTTTCCCGCTCAGACGCTATGGCTCTTTTACTCTCTATGAGATTTCACAGTGTGGGACATATCCCTGGAACCGCTTGTCACAGCAACTTGAGAGAGGGCTCATTTTAATGCTAGGCTCCTACTCTATCATCCGGTGTATGTTTTATAAGTGTGGAGTGTTCAGGGGGGCTTCGGGCACTGTTTGGGGTACTTGTATGCGGAAAACTACATTTCCCATGAGCGCCCGGTTCGCGCTCGTTTCTGATTGGCTATCCTGACGGCCTCCATTTTGTGCTGCTCTTCCTCAGCGAGTACACTACGCAGGGACCGAGCCTTCTCTCCCCTCAACAGATTAACCCTTTGCTGGCCAGATAAGTCCAAATTTAGGCATTTCTGGGGTGAAACTTTAATCTTCCACACTTTTACTGGGTGATAGAGTTTAAAGTGGGGTATATTGACGCTGTGAGCATGTCTACTTCACTGGAGCTAGGGGCTAGACCCAAGTCAAAGGAGGAAGGGGGGTCTGCTCCCCCCATGGCGTTTTGCTCCTCTTGTCACACTGGGCTATCTAGTGATAATGTGGGGGATCTATGCCCTAACTGCACTGGTCAAGATAGCAACCCTGGGCTTCCCAGCCATGCTATTGAGCCATATTGGGTGAGGGAGTTTAAAGCTGCCACTAGGGATCTCAGATCCACTCTTCAACTCTTTCCCTCTCAGGTACAGGGGGCTCTCCAGGTCTGGCAGACCCCCTCTACAATCAGGACCTCCCTACCTAAGCCACAGGGAGCTCCTGATGTGTCTGATTCTTCTGAGGAAGAATTATTGCAGGATTCTGATGCTGAGGAACGCACTGTTATTGAGTCATACAGGTCCATTGGGGACCCTTATGAATGTGACCCTGAAGTCTCGGCTGAGGGTCTGATTAGAGCTGTGCTGAATACGCTCAACCTTCCTCTGACTCAGGAATCCACTTATGATCCTACTGACGTTTTTCAAAAGAAACCATCTAAGCCTGTTGTTTGTTTTCCAACTAACCCTACCCTTGCCCGTCTAGTCTCTGAGGTGTGGAAGAATCCTGATAGATCCTCCTCTGTCTCCAAAAAGTTTGCTAAACTGTACCCCTTTCCTGAGACTGAGCTGGCAAAATGGGTTCATCCCCCCAAGGTGGATGCTCCTGTTTCCAGGCTATCCAAGTCTACCGCCTTGGCTGTCTCTGATGCCTCTGCCCTGCAGGATTGGACGGATAAAAAGCTAGAACTTTCTCTTAAGTCTATTTTTGCCTCCATTGGCACTGCCATGCGTCCAACCTTTGCAGTGGCGTGGGTTAATAGAGCTATTGCGGCCTGGACTGAACGACTGACTGACGCAGTTCGCCAGGATGCACCAGTATCTGAACAGTTGCAGCTTCTTGCTAATATCACAGAACATCAGAGTTATGTTGCTGACGCTGCCTTTGATGCTGTGCGCATGATGGCGAGGGCCTCCACTGCTTCTGTGGTGGCTAGACGTGCCCTTTGGCTGAAAATTTGGTCTGCTGATACAGCCTCTAAGAAAGCCTTGCTTTCCTTGCCCTTTCAGGGGAATTTGCGATTTGGGTCTGAACTCAAAGAAATGATCAGTGAGGCTACTGGCGGTAAAAGTACTCTTCTACCCTCAGTTTTTAAGAAAAAGTTTCCAGCCAAACGCAATCGGTCCTTTTGTTCCTTTCAGACTGAGACACTTTCCTCGGCCCAAACGGGTCCTCCCACTACGCGCTCCTCCTCCAAGCCCAAACAGTCCTGGAAGCCCAAAGTGGCCCCCAAGGCCAAGACCTCCAAGACTGCTTCGGAATGAGTCGCCGAACCCGGGTCCGCATCCGGCTGTAGGTGGACGTCTCCGCATCTTTCGCCGGACTTGGGAGGAGTCAGTGGCGGACCCATGGGTTATTCAGGTGGTGTCAGAGGGATACAGGATCCCTTTCTCCTCCCTTCCTCCTTTTCGGTTCCATTTTACTCGTCCTTCTCAGGAACCCACAAAAAGACGTCTGTTCGACAACGCTATTCAGGATCTCTTGGACAAAGAGGTTCTGGAAGTGGTTCCTCAGGAGGACACAGGTTCAGGATTTTATTCCAACCTGTTTGTGGTGGCCAAAAAGGACGGAGGGGCTCGTCCTATTTTGGATCTCAAAGATCTCAATGCCTATGTGGTGACTTCCCACTTCCGCCAGGAGTCCCTGCGCTCTGTGATTGCCGCTATGTCTCCAGGGGAATTTCTGGCCTCCCTGGACCTTCAGGATGCATATCTTCACATCCCTATCCACCCAGAGAGCAGGCGGTATCTCCGGATTGCCTGCCACAGGGGACACTTTCAGTTTTCAGCTCTTCCCTTTGGGCTGACTTCAGCTCCTCAGGTCTTCCAGAGGGTGTTGGGTTCCTTGATAGCTGTGCTTCATCAGGACGGGGTCAGAGTGACCCCCTACATGGACGATCTCCTCCTCAAAGCTTCCTCGGCGGAGCTTCTCCACCAGCAACTGCAGAGGTGTATACACACTCTGACCCGTCATGGCTGGATCCTGAATCTGGACAAGTCGGACTTGGTCCCATCTCAGAGGCTTCTGTTCCTGGGTCTCCTGTTCGACACTCGCCAATGCATGGTGTTTCTGCCGGAGGATGTGGCTCATCAGATAGCCATCCGAGTGGCGGGGATTATGGAACTGGACTTAGTTCCGGTACCGAAGTTGACGTCTCTGGTGGGGAAGTTCATTTCCACGATCGAAGCGGTACCATTTGCCATAGCCCACTCCAGGGAACTTCAGAGATTTGTGATCCAGACGTGCAAGAATCATCCAGATCATTAGCATCTGTCAGTCTCTCTACCTCCTCATGTGGAATCAAATCTGCACTGGTGGTTGGATCTCTCCCATCTCCTGAAAGGGAGATCCTTTCAAGTTCCTCGTTGGACCACGATCACAACGGATGCCAGCCTTCGGGGCTGGGGTGCTGTGTTGGGTCGTTTCAGTGCTCAGGGGAAATGGGGTCTGGAGGAATCTCTTCTCTCCATCAATGTTCTGGAACTGCGTACCATCCGGCTTGCCCTGAAACACTGGGAATCTCAACTGACCGGTCGTCCGATCAGAGTGGAGTCCGACAACGCCACTGCGGTGGCTTACATCAACAGGCAAGGCGGCACAAGAAGCAGCACCGCCTGGTTGGAGGTCAAGGATATTTTGTCTTGGGCAGAAGATCACGTGCCTGTTATCTCTGCCGTTCACATTCCAGGAGTAGACAACGTCATGGCGGACTTTCTCAGCCGTCATACCGTCGACATCGGAGAATGGGCTCTTCATCCAGAGGTGTTTCACTTGCTCATCCAGAGGTGGGGGATGCCGGTGGTGGACCTGATGGCCTCCAGACACAACAGGAAGGTTCCGGTGTTTTGCTCCCGGAGGAGGGACTCCCTTGCTCTAGCAGTGGATGCCTTATCGATCCCTTGGGATTTTTCTCTGGCTTACATCTTTCCTCCTCTTCCTCTATTGATCAGAGTCATCCAGAAATTGAAGCAGGAGCGTTGTCCTGTCATCCTGATCGCTCCAAACTGGCCTCGCCAGTCCTGGTATCCGGAGTTGATGGCCATGTTAGTGGCGGATCCGTTCCCACTTCCTGCCCGTCCGGACCTACTTCTTCAGGGATATATGTGGAAGGAGGATGTTCACTCTCTCCATTTGATGGCATGGCGGTTGAATCCTCGATTCTAGCAAAGAGAGGATTTTCTCCTTCTGTGGTGTCGACTATGCTCAGTGCACGGAAGCCTGTGTCCTCCAAGATCTATCATCGCATTTAGTCAACCTTCGTTGCATGGTGCTCTGATAAGAAATTATCCCTTGATTTTCATCTTCCCACTGTCCTGGCCTTCTTGCAGGACGGTGTTGATAAGGGGCTCAGCCTGAGTTCCCTCAAAGTTCAGACTTCTGCCTTGTCTGTGTTTTTCCAGGAAAGGACTGCTATCCTTCCTGATGTGAAAGTTTTCTTCCAAGGTGTGACTCATGTTCGACCTGCCTTCAAGAGTCCTGCTCCGCAGTGGGACCTCAATTTGGTGCTGGGAGTTCTCCAGCGACCCCCGTTTGAATCCTTGGCTTCCATTCCATTACGTCTCTTGACTTGGAAGATGGCCTTCCTTTTGGCTATTGTTTCAGTTCGCCGGGTAGCAGAGTTACAAGCTCTGTCTTGTAAACCTCCTTACCTGGTGTTCCACAAGGATAAGGCTGTGCTTCGCACTACCAAGGAATTCTTACCCAAGGTTGTGTCCGATTTTCACATCAATCAGGAGATTGTGGTTCCCTCTTTCTGCCCTAATCCTTCATCTGACAAGGAACGGGATCTCTATTTGTTGGATGTGGTGCGTTGCCTCAAGTTTTATGTTCATCGCACCGAGTCTATCAGGAAGTCTGACGCCTTATTTGTCATTCCTGAGGGGCCTAGGGCAGGGAGACCGGCTTCCAAAGTTACTATTGCCTCTTGGATTAAGGCTACTATCCGTGAAGCCTATAAATTGCAGAATAAGCATGTTCCCTTCCGGGTGACTGCCCATTCCACCAGATCTATTGGGGCCTCTTGGGCCTACAAGAATCAGGCATCTGCTGATCAACTGTGCAGAGCGGCCACTTGGTCCTCTGTGCACACTTTTTCTAAGCACTATCGAGTTGATATACTGGCTTCGGCTGATGCCAGTTTTGGAAGGAAGGTCCTGGAGGCAGTTTTGCCTGTGTAGGTCTTCCGCTCTGTGATCCTTAGTGCTTCCTTACTGTTGAGCCCAGTTGGCTCTAGTTCCGTGTGCTGTGTTTGTTCAGGGGTTGTTCCCTTGGTTGGTGTCCGTTGACTCTTACATTTTGGGCTATGTAATTAACTGGTTCATAGCAGTTTTAATGACTTGGGCCTTGTACTGGTCCTTGCCTTATTTCCCACCTCTGGATCAGCTCAATGTTTGTACATCCCAGAGTACCAGTGACCTGTATTGGACGACAGTGAAAATAGGATTTTAGTCTTACTTGTTAAATCCTTTTCACTTAGTCCATACAGGTCACTGGTCTCCCACCCTGTCAAGGGACCAGTCCTGGCTCTCCTGTGGCATTCAGTGGGAGACCTTTGGGGCATGCTCACAGGAGTCTTTCTTCTTGCTTACCTGGGGTCAGTTTTAGTGTCTCAAATCAATCTAGTGGCTCTGGCCTGAAGGTGGCTTAAGTAGGAGGGGAGGCTCTGCCCCCTGCAATCATTTGCATAATTTTTCCTGCCTATTAAAGGGGCGAATCGCCTCCCAGAGTACCAGTGACCTGTATGGACTAAGTGAAAAGGATTTAACAGGTAAGATTAAAATCCTATTATAACAACTACAGAAGTGAAGAAAAGCTACACAAACCATACCATTTTGGAAAGAAGACAACCTGTCACATCTAATGATGGCTGACTTGCCTTGTTACCCCAAGCCTGGAGTGCACAAATGCCTCCAGAATGTGGCGCTAATGGAAAAAAAAAGGCATTTTCTTACATTTCTGCCCCTTCAAATGTACTGAAATTTGTGCAAACCATGGTATTTCCAACTGTATTCATTAGCTAGTGCTCTTAGGAGAAAATGACACCCCATTGGTATGAATTCACCTACGTTAGGGGGCGCTACAAGTGCAAAACTACACCTACTACAACCTCTAAATTTTCTAACATTTTCTCAAACATGACTTGTCTGTACAAAAATGGTCATAACAACTACAGAATTGAAGAAAAGCTACACAAACCATACCATTTTGGAAAGAAGACAACCTGTCGCATCTAATGAGGGGTGAATTGCCTTCTTACCCCAGGCCTGTTGTGCCCAAATGCTTCCAGAAGGTGGCACTATAGTAAAAAAAAAAAAAAAGGCATTTTCTTATATTTCTGCCCCTTTATCTGTACGGAAATCTGTGAAAACCATGGCATTTCCAACTGTATTCATTAGCTAGTGCGCTTAGGAGAAAAATGACACCCCATTGGAATGAGTCAACCTACCTTAGGCTTGCCAGAAGCACATAACTACACCTACCTGTTTGCTCCCTCAAAAATGGCTGCTTGTACTAAAATGTTTATAACTGTTAGAGACATGAAGGAAAGGTATAAAAGGTATGCCATTTTGGAAAGTAGACATTCTCCCGCATCGAATGAGGGGTCACTTGCCTTTCTACCCCCTGGGCTGAAGAGCACAAATATTTCCAAAAGGTGGCGCTATGGGAATAAATGCATGTTTTTTTACATTTCCACCACTTCAAAGATACTAAAATCTTTGAAAACCATAACATTTCCTGCTGTATTCAGTATCTGCTACCAACATGAGAAAAATGGTAGCCCATTTGTGTGGGTTAGCATTCAATATGTGGGTGCTAGGAACACGTACGTAAACCTGACACTTTTGTTTTTGAAATTATCTGCTTGCACTAAAATGGTTATAACCATAATAGATATGCAGGAAAGGTAGAGAAACAATGCCATTTTGGAAAGAAAACAACCTGCTGCATCTAATGAGGGGTCACTTGCCTTCTTACCCAAAGGCTGGTGTGCACAAATGCTTCCAGGAGGTGGCGCTAATGAAAAAAAAAAAAAGGCATTTTCTTACATTTCTGCCCCTTCAAATGTATGGAACTCTGTGAAAACCATGGAATTTTCAACTGCATTCGTTAGCTAGTGCTCTTAGGAGTCAAACGACACCCCATTGGTATGAGTTGACCTACCTTAGTTGGTGCTAGAAGTTGAAAACTACACCTACTACAACCTCTGATGGTTCTAACATTTTCTCAAACCTGACTTGCCTGTACGAAAATGTCTATAACACCTTCAGAAGTGAAGAAAAGGTACATAAACCATACCATTTTGGAAAGAAGACAACCTGCCGCATCTAATGAGGGGTCACTTGCCTTCTTATCCCAATACTGGTGTGCATAAATGTTTCCAGAAGGAGGCGATATAGGAAAAAAAATTGCATTTTTTTACATTTCTGCCCCTTCAAATGTATGGAGCTCTGTGAAAACCATGGAATTTTCAACTGCATTCGTTAGCTAGAGCTCTTAGGAGTCAAAAGACACCCCATTGGTATGAGTTGACCTACCTTAGGGGGTACTAGAAGTGCAAAATGACACCTACCACAACCTCTGATTTTTCTAATATTTTCTCAAATAATACTTGCCTGTACAAAAATGGTTATATCAACTACAAAAGTGAAGGAAAGGTACAGAAACCATGACATTTTGGAAAGAAGATAACTTGTCGCATCTAATGAGGTGTCACTTGCCTTTCTATCCCTAAGTTAGAGTGCACAACTATATCTAGAATATGGTGCTACAGAAAAAAAAAATGTTTTTCTTACAAATCAGTCACTTCAAAGATACGTAAATGGTTCAACACCATGGGATTTCCTAGGAGGACCTCCTACCAGCCTACAAAAAATGGTACCCCACTGCTGTCAGGTGGGTCAGGCTATGTAAGTGGGTATATCTACCAGTGGGCAGTGAGCAAGTGCGGCGGTGGTGATAGTGGGGAGGTAAGTGCATGTGGGGGATTTGTGGTTACCAGTGTGCACTGTAAGTCCCCTCACACACTGTTTGATTCCCAGCCTGAATCCAGTGCGTACTGGCACTTGGGTCTACCAGTAGGCAGTGGAATCAGGCTGGGGAGTGACTGGGGGAATGGGACTGCCAGTAGGCTGTGGAACTAGGCTGGTGGGTAGGGTATGTGGTGGTGGTGGTGGTGTGTGTGGGGGGGGGGGTTGGAAGCATTTTTGTGCATGCCACAGGGGTATCCAATGCATTGCAATGCACTGGACACCCTGTTGCACACAAAGAGTTAATTTTTTTTTTATCTATAATTTTTTTATTCATACCTCATTGGGGGGGCATCAGTACCACTTCACATGCCCCCCAATGATGTCTGAATAAAAAATAATGGGAAAAAAATGTGTGTGTGCCACAGGGGGTCCAGCGCATTGCAAACCACTTGTGTTGGACCCACCTGTAACACATACAGGTTTTTTTGTGTTTTTCCCCAAAAAATATATTTTTGTGTAGACCTCATTGGAGGGCATTAGAACTGATGCCCCACAATGAGATCTGAATAAAAAATAATGAGGGAAAAAAAAAGAAAAATCCTTTGTCTGCCACAGGGGTGTACAATGCAATGCACTGGACCCACTGTGGCACACAAAGGGTTAATTTTTTTTCTTTTATTATTTGTTATTCATACCTTGCTGGGGGATCAGGTCTACTTCTGGTGACCCCCCAACAAGGGCAGAATAGAAAATAAATAAATGTGTGTGCCACAGGGGGGTCCAACGCATTGCAAAGCACTGCGTTGGATACCCCTGTGGGCACGCATTGTTTTCCTATTTTTTTTTTTTTTTACACCTTGTTGGGGGGCTTCAGGACCCCTGATGTCCCCCAATGAGGTCTAAATAAAGTAAAAATAAAGAAAAAAAAAAACAAAAAACTTTGTCTTCCACGGGGGTGTCCAACGCATTGCAAAGCAATGCATTGGACCCCCTGTGGCACACAGAGGGTTATTTTTTTTTTTTTTTTTGTAATATTTGTTATTCATACCTTGTTGGGGGATCAAGTTTTCTTCTGATGACCCCCCAACAAGGGCAGAATAAAAAAATAAATGTGTGTGCCACGGGGGGGGGGGGGGGGGGGGTTGTTTTCCTATTTTTTTTTTTACACCTTGTTGGGGGGCTTCAGGATCCCTGATGTCCCCCAATGAGGTCTAAATAAAGTAAAAATAAAGAAAAAAAAACAAAAAACACTTTGTCTTCCACAGGCGTGTCCAATGCATTGCAAAGCAATTTTTTTTTTTTTTTACTTATTTTTATTCATAGCTTGTTGGGGGACATCAGGGCCCCCCAACAAGCTATGAATAAAAAGAAATCCAAACCAAAGTCCTGTGTGTGCCAAAGGAGGGGGTCTGCATTGGACCCCCCCCCCCCCCCGTGGCGCACACAGGGTTAATTTTTCTATTTTTTTTTTTTATAGACCTCATTGGGGGTCATCAGAATCTCTCCTGACCCCCCAAATGAGGTCTTTGTTAAAAAACAAAAATGTCCCCCAACACAATTGACCCTGTGAGTGCCAAAGGGATCTCCAGTGCATTGCAAAGCAATGCGCTGGATGTCCCCGTGGCACTAATAGGGTTAATTTTATTTTTTTTTTTTTATTGCAGACCTCGTGGGGGGACATCAGGACACCTACTGATGTCCCCCCAATTATTGTGCCGATTGTGCTGGGAGATCAATTTTGGCGACTGCAGGAAAGCAATAGCTCTCCTGCCTTTCACTCCTACCACCGGTAGGAGTGAATGGGATCGGGGAAACTGCCCTAACGTCATTGGTGATCATGTCACCGATGACGTTAGGAGGCTTCCCCCGGTCCCGCCCACTCCTACCCGGAAGTTCGGGTAGGAGAGAGCAGGAAGGGGAAGCTCTGCTTCTCCATTGGAGATATTGATCTACCAGCGCAATCGGCTGGGAGATCAATACCTGGGGGGGCATGAGGAGTGATCCTCATGCCCCCCCACGAGTGCCAGGCGCATTTTAGTCCGGTTATACCGGCTTATGCACTGACCGCATTTTAGATGTACAACGTACGAGCGTGGCACAGCAGGTACAGCTGTGTCCACTCGTACGTTGTACCCACTTGGCACTCTAGGGGTTAAAATTAGCAAAAAAAAAATACAGTGCCATATGGAGATGAGGTTAGCAGAAACCTGCCTGCAAGCCCAACACTGATTAGTGTATGGACCAGAAATATAAAAGAGGTAATCTCAGACTGTTGATAAATTACAGTAAATGATGTCCTCTGATACAATAGTCTCCTCATTGCGGTTATAAACCAGGTGAGCCATAATCTAAAATATGTAAAATCATCTAACATGAGTGGACCAAAATCCTAAATATATGTAATGGACAAATTTATATAAATTGGGAAATATAATATCAAAATAGAACATGGGAGTGATATAATAAACATAATATCACTAAATGTGTGTAGCTGTCAAACAAAGCAGAGTTATTACTCAATCATTATCCATTACAGACATGCAAGGGAAATTCCTCATTAAGACCATGATGTTTTAAAGGGTTTAATCTGAAAATCCATTTGTTTTCATTTTGCATAAGGATTCTGTTTATATCACCACTTCTTATGCCAATCTTGATGCTCTGTAAACCCCAAGCTTTCAGTAGTTCTGATTTGCTGTTATGCTTGATAAGATAATGAGGCGCTACCGGAGAAATCTTTTTGTTGGGATTCATAGTATCTTTGGCAGCATTTGTGATATTATTGGCATGTTCTCTCAATCTGACAGTCAGTTTGCATGTAGCTTTGCCCGCATATAAAAGTCTGCATGGACATTGTAGGCAATTGATTACTGCTTTGTAGTAATCAATTGGTTTGGCACATTATAAAGTCTCTGATGGAAAGTTGTCGTACAAATCTGTCAACAATGGTTCGAGTTAGTATCATGTGCTTGCATACCACATGGATGTGAGCCACTGATATTGCTTTTTTGTTTTTTTTGCAAAGTGGCTGCGGACTCACTGGTCCTTTAGACGCGCTCTTCCAACACATGGAGGGTCTGTTGCCATAGACTTCCATCAGATCATCATCATTAGTTAACAAATGCCAATGTTCAGTATTTGAGAGATGGAATCATAATAACAGTTACAGGTGGTTATAAAACGAGTTGGTTGTTTGCTGTCATTCTTACTTGTCTTGTTGTATAGAAGTTATGGTCTTGATGTGTACAAGGCTCTTTTGTATGCCTTTTTAATCGCACTTTTCCTGTATCCTCTTTCTATCAGACGTTTAGTTCAATCATCTGATCGTAGTTTTATCTGGATATCACTGCAGTTTCGCCTTAAACACAGAAATTCCCCAACAGGTATATTACACTTGATTGAGGGGGGATGTTCAGTGCTATGATGTAATAGGCTGTTGGTTGCAGTGGGTTTGCGATATAGATCACTTTGTAAAATGTCATTGGGACCTCTGTATATAAGGATATCCAGAAATGGAATCTTAAAAAGATCAAATTCCAATGTTACTTTTAAGGTCATTTTTTTATCTTTCAGGTAAAAGATAAATTTGACCAACTGATCTGATGGTCCATCCCAAAGGATGAACAGATTATGAATATATCTTAACCATAATAAGATGATCTGTATATTCCATATTCATATCCATGAAAACCATTGTCTCTTCCCACCAACCTAGATATAGGTTGGCGTAAGAGGGAGCACATGCATTCCCCATTTCTGTGCCACGTGTTTGAAGACACAATTACTTTTGAAGACAAGTTTTATCGTAGGACAAATGACAGCCAATCAATCATGAAAGACCTTCTATAAGAGTCACGTGCAGTAGACAATACTCTGCTGCTTTGAGTCGAAATTTGATGTCAATGGAGATATATAGTGACTCCAAATCACGTGTTACAAGCAGAGTACTAGGACTGATCGGTAATGATTGAATTTTTGACAAAATATCCAATGTGAAAACAAATGGAAAAGAACAAAAGTAGAAACCGAGGGAAAGAAATTGGTCTCTCAATACCTCTGGGCTTCTAACAGAGAAACCAGTTCAGAGTCCTATTTAATTAAATCTATAAAGAAATACCACTATAAGACTTCACTTTTAATCTTTTTAAAAATTGACTCATCATTTGTATCCTTTATAAATTGGAGTAATCGTAAAATACTTTGTGAACTCACTAGTTGATTCACAATGCATTAAAAACATCACCACCTATTTAGAACGCTTGGAGTGTGTTATTTAGTGCACACAGTTAAAGGTAGTATTTGGGCCATGGAGAGTGTTATTTAAATTCTGTCAGAGTTGTAGTTCAAGAGAAATTGAATAATAAAGTATAACCCTCCCACCACTTTTGCTGATGTAACACTGCTCATCTCAGAGCAGCAGGGAGTGTCCAGGCAGATTGCAGAGAGGGACAATCTTCAATTAAGATAAGAGAGAAAAAAAAAAAAAAAGCTTAAAAACCTGTCAAGGGGGGCAGGGTTCTCACAGTAGAATATTGACCCTTGATGTGAGCTGTCTGGTCTATGGACTGGATTCCACATCTGAGGATTGGGGGTTTACACTAGGTAAAAGGGACGGGAGGGGGAAACTTTATCATTCAATTACTCTTGAACTACAATGCTCACAGTTATGAAATAACACTCTATGGCTCAAATACTATGAAGATTAATTGGAGCGGCTGTTTTTATGAAACATTTCTATCACTTTAAAGCTCTCTGCTGTTAAAGGGATAGTAATACTTAAAATGTAAAAAAAAATATGTTGTAGGGTTTATCCCCCTGAGTAAAACAAGAGTACTCCCACTGCTGAAAGGTGTTTCATTCAAAAGTTATTAATTTTCAAAGTTGAATTTTTTAGGTGCAATATCACAGTGGCCTGAAATTGTACAGTGGCGCTGTTGCTACACGATCCTATGGACAGCTCTGGTCAATTGACCATAAATCTCCATAGGATGGTGTAGCAACAGCGCCACTGTACAATTTCAGGCCACTGTAATACTGCACCTAAAAAATTCAACTTTGAAAATTAATAACTTTTGAATGAAACACCTTTCAGCAGTGGGAGTACTCTTGTTTTACTCAGGGGGATAAACCCTACAACATATTTTTTTTTACATTTTAAGTATTACTATCCCTTTAAGGTTGTAAGTTGATATTCGGTTTGCATACCGAGAATGTATTTATGGATTCTTACAACACCATAGACACCTAGTAGTGTCTGAGATAGCGCCTAGAGGTACGATCTCTCACCCTTTTCTTTACCTTTTGGATTACACCAGTTATTCATTATTCCTATTTTGGATCAGTGGTAATCGCCCCGGATTTAACCGATCACTCACTGTGATTATATCAGGAGTTGGTTCATCAATTTGGCGTAATCAGTGCTGTAACAGCACAATAATTTGTTACTATCTGCTACTATGAAACATATTTACTGCTACAAATCAATATTTACAGCCATTCTCATTCACAGCTCTTACACTACTTTTAGCTAACTATGTAGGAAGCATATCTGCACACCCTTTGTGTGCCATTCCGGTCTAGTTGTATAATGGTGTGTAGGCTTCTCACAGATGGTTGGCGGTATGTGGGTTATTCTGAGAGCCACGCAACCAGGAACACTCGGACTACTATCCCAGCACTCAACAATATAATGGTTGATCTCTAAAATATCCCTTGTGGTTGACATTTCGCAGCGAGCCACAAACCTAATACTGTACTGTAATATCAACCATTACATCGGACAGACGCTAAGAGTATTAAATGGAGTTCTTATACAATCATGTAAAGGTGGTTGGCACAGGCCCAACGTGTTTCCCTGCTAATAATGGCTTTATCAGAGGCTATACTGTTATTAGCGGCTGAAATACATGTGTGTCACAATGTCCGGTATGAGAGTGTGATTGGCAAAAGTATCAGTCGATCATACAGTGATGGGAGGTGCTTCCGGTTTAAATAGCCAGCTTTTTTGAGCATCAGAGTGATTAGCCTGAGAAGAAGCTAATGTCTCTCTTGTTTTCTGAATTGATTACTCTAGGGCTTAGGAACTATCTACCTTGAATGTTTATTAATTCTGTAGCAAGCTCATATAGTTAGCAGCTCAGATTTTTGAGCTCTCTTTGATTTTTTTTTTTTTTTTTTTTTTTTGCAAGCCGTATTGTGCCCCGGTATTAGATTAGCACTTCATTTATTATTTAATATTACCCTCTTACTTTTATGTAGGTATTTAGAGAATTAGGGATGGTAATAGGGTCTCTACTTATCTTCACATCAGGGCAGTTCAAGTGGTCGTATTGCTCTCCCAATCATCAGCTGAGCAATTATTTTCCACCAACGGTCCTTTTTAGGGCTGGTAATTAGGTAACACATTTAGTTGTTCAAGTTGTAATTGGCTGAGCTGATGGATATTTAGGAGATCTATCGAGACTCCTTTATGTGCATTATTCTGTATCTGTTTGCGTTTAGATGCACTGTCTTAAGTAATATATATCCTTGGGGGTAGTATTAATTTAACCATTTCTTACGTTGTGCTGTATCTATATATGGATGTACTTGACTCCAAGGAGTAATTTCAACATTCAGTTTCAGAACGTATTGTCCCAGTACTATGATTTAGTTTTTCTTCAGTTTTTTTTTTGTTTGTTTTTTTTAATTATATGTTCAAATAATAGTTGTCTTATCCTACATGGACTCATGCTTTCAACAGTATTATAGATATCATGTTTTTGAGTGCTATTTAGGCAGGTTTTCTGTCCTTTCTTGTATTTCAATCATTTCCTGCAGCACCAGATATATCTTATACTGATTTGTAAGAATCCGTTATGAGCCCTCGGGTGTAGACACTGAGTGTACTGGTTTATTTTCTTTACCAAAATTTCATAGCAGAATTAAGGATTTAGACAGTCCTTCCATTTGATTTCAATATGAGCACTAGCGCTGAGAAGAACACAATTGCGAATCTACCTTATTTAGTGGCTTGGTCAGATTGGTTTACCTGTGATCAGGTAGAGATATCCATAATACCTGCTCTTTTAATGGTCCTTGAGGAATGGAGTTGAGAAACGATGGACAGGATGCAGCAAATATTAATGCTGCAGATGAGAAGGAAACAGTGTCCCGCTGACCTATTTGTTGTGACCAGAGTACGTACACGCACACACGCGCATGTGCTCTCGCTCTCATACCCTCATGTGGACAACAAACATTTTTTAATGCTTTGTGTTTTCACAGTTCAAACTGTGTGTACAGTACAGATTGGCATTCTGAGTTTTTTCACCCCTGTAGTAAGTTTAGAGTTGCCACTCCAGTGGTAGAAAATTCTGCTTCCTATGTTACTATAGAGCCTATGGATTGAAACAGTGGTCTTCAAACTGTTTTCTGTTGAACACAAGGGTTTCTGATTAAAGGGATAGTAATACTTAAAATGTATAAAAAAATATATGTTGTAGGGTTTATCCCCCTGAGTAAAATAAGGGTCCTCCCACTGCTGAGATATTTTATTAAAAAATTATAACCGCTCAAACTTGAATTTTTTAGGTGCAATATCGGTGGCCTGAAAATTTACAGTGGTGCTGTTGCTGCACCATCCTATGGACTGCTCTGGGCCATAGACCATAAATCTCCATAGGATGGTGTAACAGCGCCACTGTAAATTTTCAGGCCACTGTGATATTGCACACAAATTCAAGTTTGAGCGGTTATAATTTTATAATAAAATATCTCTCAGCAGTGGGAGTACCCTTGTTTTATTTGGGACTTAAACCCTACAACATATTTTTTATACAAGTTTTAATATAGTTCTTAAAAAAATAATCAAATTATCTGTCTTTTTTTAAAAACTCGCATAGTTTTAGTATAATAGCATTGTCAAGTTCCCCACTCCTGCCCCTTTTATCCACTTCAGCGCACTAACTAGTTTAAGCAGGCACACTTTGTAGACTGTTCTCATGAAGATTCTTTGTATGCAATGTTAAAGGGATAGTAATACTTAAAATGTAAAAAAAAAAATTGTTGTAGTGTTTATCCCCCTGAATAAAACAAGAGTACTCCCACTGCTGAAAGGTGTTTCATTCAAAAGTTATTAACTTTCAAAGTTGAATTTTTTAGGTGCAATGTCACAGTGGCCTGAAATTATACAGTGGCGCTGTTGCTACACCATCCTATGGAGATTTATGGTCCCGGGACCAGAGCTGTCCATAGGATCGTGTAGCAACCACGCCACAGTACAATTTCAGGCCACTGTGATATTGCACCTAAAAAATTCAACTTTGAAAATTAATAACTTTTGAATAAAACAACTCTCAGCAGTGGGAGTACTCTTTTTTTTACTCAGGGGGATAAACCCTACAACATATATTTTTTTTACATTTTAAGTATTACTATCCCTTTAATTTGGCTCTGCAGACAAGCCGTACAGTCCTGGGAGCAGAATACAAGTTTGTCAGCTAGAGCGCTGACATGGATAAAAGGGACAGGAGGGGGGTCTTTACAAATGCTATTATACTAAAATTATGCAGGTTATCAGAAAAAAAAAAGATAATTTGTCTCATTTGTGTTTTTTTTTTTTTTTTTTTGAAGGACTATATTAAAGCTTGTATAAAAGCATTACTATCCCTTTAATTTAGTCCAATTATGGCTCCAAACTAGCATATTGATGATCTATTAACGAGTGAGTGCTAGGGTTCAAAGGTTTCTGCAGCAAATTGTGTGTAACCAGAGTTCTAACACCTCTGTTTGAGAACCAGTGTACTCAAGTGTGGAAAAGCTATCCAGATTGAAAAGGTGCAATTAGAAAATCAATGTTTCAAGATGTTTCTCACCTCAAGGATTTGAGAAAAGCTCCAGAATAAGAGGATGTAGGTTGACAGGCTCAGAGGGAAGTGTGCAGAACAAAGTGCAAGAATGTTTGTATCCTAATAAGAGTAATAGATGCATTGAATGGGGTTTCACAAAAATGATAATTGATATAAAATTAGAAGTAAATCTATAGTTATTGGTGTGCACATGCAATACACCTCTACATACAAAGGATGCCAAGTTTTAGGCCTGTCCTGTAATAATAATTCTCCTTCTTCCTGGGAATAATTAGATCACTACTAAATTAAGGACTGTTCAAGGAGAACTTACATGTAATACTCTACTTATCTTATTATGGCTATGATGCCCTGTTGTCATATGTGACCTTTGTTGTGCCTTTGTTCAAGAGATAACATTCTAAATAAGACCGGGAGGCTGTGTGTTTCGAGGCAGACATGATGGTAGCAGGAGTATAGAACATCTACCTTTGCTCACTGTATATGAAAACCTTAAAGGGATAGTAATGTTTCACAAACAGCATAGCTAATTAATCTTAATAGTATTTGGGTCATAGATAGTGTTATTTCAATACTGTCAGTTGTAGTTCAAGAGTAATTGAATGATAAAGAATCCCCATCCTGCCCCTTTTACCTAGTGTAAGCCACCTCACCTCAGATGTGGAATCTGGTCCTAGGACCAGACAGATCACAGAAAGGGGCAATCTTCTTACTGTGAGCATAAGGAAAACACTGCCCCCCCTCCGACAGGTTTTTTCCTTATGCTCACGGAAGATTGTCCCTCTCTTAGATCCATCTGGACAGTCTTGCTGCACTGAGGTGAGCAGTGTTACATCAGTAAAAGGGGTGGGAGGGGGATACTTTATCATTCAATTACTCTTGAAATACAACTCTGACAGTATTGAAATAACACACTCCATGGCCCAAATACTATGAAGATTAATTGGAGCTGCTTTTATTCTGAAACATTATTATTCTTTTAAGGACTATAGAGTTGTATAGTGCATTGTGTTGCACTCCCTGCTTGTCCTAAGAGTTTGATATAATTGCCAAAACCTGTCATTCCTTCCTCCATGTACATGGCATCCATGTTTGGCTAAAGATGATTTCTCTGGAACAAAGGAGTATGAGCAAAGTGTATAGTAGTTATTCCATTTTTCAGGATATAGTAAGGCAATTAAGGGTTGGTTATTAACTATTAGACTGCCACAGGGGTACGCAACACGCTTCACAGCAAGGTGTTGTGCACCTCTCTAGCACTCAATGGGTTCTCCCATCAGTAATCCAAAGAGGTGCTCTTGTTTCTCAGATCCAACTGCAGCATAAAGGACAACTCAAAATTCCCATAAATTTAAATTTGACTTTTAACCCCATGCATGCAATGTGCCTCAGATGCATTGTTTCTATTCCCATAGTTTTGGCCTTTTCCTCAAACCTTTATCAAGACTCAAGGAAAGAGCAGATACATTGACTAATATTTAGTAAACGTTTCTAAAATAATCTTGTCTAGTGCCAGTCCATGCTTTGTGATATGTGATTTACTGATGGGCACCCAGGCATGTGTTTTCGTACAAAACAAACAAAAAGTGGGTCTCCCATGTCCCAAACTGGGAACAGCATAAGGGTACCACAGAACACTCTGGGAAATAGTACAAACAAAAAATAAATAGTAGAAGCTACAAATATATATATATATATATATATATATACACACACCAGTAATTAATAAATACTAGTATATATTTATATATAATTGGGATAACAGCGTAATACAATGTCTTCCCACTTAGTGCAGTCTCTTGATGGTTGAAAAGACTACCGTGCTCGCTTCAGGTGAAACAAGTGTAGATGAAATATGGACAATGATGATCAATCCAAAACAACTGAACATGATGGGTGGAATGGAAAATTATGGTGTCAGTCACACAAATTAATCTGAAGCACATAAATTAGGGATGCAATCTACTTCAACTGTTTGAGGACCATCTGCATGCAGCTCCTCATATGGCCTTTTCCCATAAAAAAAAAAAATCTACAACAATAGAAGAGCAAAAAGGACCATCTAAAAGCAGTGTTTATTAAAACATTAATCTTCGCACAATATAATTGCATTTACTAGATCTAATTAATGATCCATAGTGTCAGGGATAGGGTCCTTGACTGATAATTTGTCATACTATACAGAGCCATATTTCTCTGTTGTCCAATATAACTCATGGATACCATGGGGCTGTGACAGCTCCTCCCAGTGGGCTGGAGCAATGTTAGAAGAAGTGCAGGGTGTGAGCCTCCCCCTTCTTCATATCAGGCTACCTCACTAGCTCCTGCCCAGATAGACTTGTTCCATGTTCCCGGTAGGAGGCTGACAGCAGTCCTGCTTAGTTTTTAGTACGTTTATTTATTTATTTATTTATTTTTGCTAGATATGGGGTGTCCAAATTCCTGCATTAGGTGGATTACTGTTACTGGTTTCCCCCGGAGGATTGCCCAGTTGTTAGGTGCTGTTGTGGATCCTTTGCAGCCCTGGAGAGAACCATGCAACACATGTCTGTCTCTCCTGAAGGTGTCTTTCTGAGGCTTCTTCTTTCTCATTGATATTCTGAAGAAAGAAGACCAGATGAAAAGGTGAGCAACCCTTTGAGTGCCATGGTCCACCTGTCCCACAGATCCCCTCCACACAGGGGTCTTAATGGAGTTCCTCATAACTCCTGCACTCATTTTGGGTATTTATTTGTTTATTCCCTGGGTCATCGGAGCATGTTTGGCTGCTTTTGTTGTATTTAAACCCTTCACTGCTGTTTTCATTGGGTTCTGGGGGTTATTTCTCTGTCGTCCAATACGACATACAGGTGCCTTGGGGAGGTGACAGCTCATCCCAGTGGGCTGGAACAATTCTAGAAAGAAGTGCAGGATTGGACCCTCCCCCCTCCTTCATATCAGTCTACCCTAGCCACTCCTGCCTGAATAGATTTGTTCTAGCCAGGACCTGTGTATCCTACACAGGGTTTGGATTCCTCTACACTCCTCCACAGGTTAACCGTTTGCGTGCCAGATAAGTACTCTTGGGCTTTCTGAGGTGATTTTATTAATCTGAGTGACAGTACTTGGGTTCCCTACTACTGTGAGACACTTCTCCTGTTAGGATGTTGGATCCAAAGGGACATGGGGCTAGACCTGGAGCTACTGGGGTTCTTGACCCCCATTGATTATTGTTCCTCATGCCAAAGAGAGTATTCAGGACATTTGTGCCCCTCGTACTGTAGCCCCTGCATCTCCGCCAGGGCCCTCCAGCATTGAACAAGAGCCACTTTGGTCAAGGACTTAAAGTCATCTATGGCACAGTTTACTCTTGCCCTTCAGGGGTCCTCCAATCTTGGATGCCCCCCCACTTCATTCAGGTTTGTGACCCCTTTGTGGCTGATCCTGACCTGTGCAGAGGGTTTCATGGAGGCGGTTTTGACTACCTTTAACATTCCTGTTAAACTTGTAGAATTGCAGTTTACTTCTGACATCTTCCAAAGGTGCAAGATGTCCTGCACTGTTTTTCCACCTAATCCCACTCTTGATCAGGTTATCCTGGATGAGCGAAAGACTCCAGACAAGAGTCTTGCTCTAGCTAAGAGATTCTCTAAGCTGTATCCCTTTTCTGATTCAGTTTTTGCTCAGTGGGCTACACCTCCTTGGGTGGATCCCCCTATTTCCAGACTAAATCCACTGCATTGAATTTGGCGGATGCCACGGAGCTTAAAGATTTAACTGATAAGAAGCTTGAAGCTATTCTGAAGTCTACCTTTGCTGTCATAGGTGCCTACTTGAGGCTACCTTGGCTTCTGTGTGGGTGACCAGAGCCATTGCTGTTTGGACTGAGCAGCTTACTGACCTTGTCCGCATAGATGCCCCTAAGGAGGACCTTTTGGCCATTTTAGCCAACATGTCTGAAACTCACAACTATGTGACTGGTGCCTTCCTTGACACTGTCAGGCTTGAGGCTACGGCTTCTGCCTTTTCTGTGGCCACTAGATGCACTCTGTGGTTTAAGATTTGGTCTGCTGATATATCATCAAAGAAGTCACTAATTTCTCTCTCTTTTCAAGGTACGTCTCTCTTTTTGAGCCTGAACTGAAGAACATCCGCAGTGAGACCACTGGGGTTACGTGCACTTTGTTGCCTCAAGATCCTAAACGCCCTAATATGGCAAGGAAACAGCATCTTTTTGTCCCCTCCAAAGCGAAGCACAAAGGCCGATTCCAGATGGGTCTCAGGCCAGTACCACGCCCTCCACCCCAAAGCCCAGGCAACAGTGGAGGTCTAAGCACTCATCCACCAAACCTGCTTCAGCATGACTCGCCGAACCCTGGTCCACATACACCTGTAGGTCGTCCTCTGCAACATTTTTCAAGCATTTGGGCAGGCTCTGTTCTGGATCAGTGGGTATTGCAGGTGGTTTCAGGGGGCTACAGGATTCCCTTTATATCCCTGCCTCCCTTCAGATTCTTCCTTTCTCATGCCCCTCAGAGTCAAGAAAAGTTACGTCTTTTCAACGGGGCGGTGCATGCTGTCTTGGACAAGGGAGTTCTGACTCCGGTTTCTCAGCAAGAGGGAGGTTTAGGTTTCTATCCCCTTTGGGCTCGCCACTGCTCCTCAGGTTTTTGCTCATGTCTTGGGCGCCTTGATTGCCTTCCTGCACCCCAAGGGGATTCAGGTGACTCCGTACATGGATGACCTGCTGAAGGCTCCTTCCAGGGACCTATTCGACCGTCAGGTCCAGGAATGTGCCCAGATCCTCGTCCAGCATGGATGGATTCTGAACATGGACAAGTCTGCTCCAGTTCCTTCTCAGAATCTGGTTTTCTTGGATCTCTGGTTTGACACCTATCAGTGTATGGTCTATCTGGCAGAGGGCTCTGTTCAGCAGATCATGAGCAAGTTGTCCCGTGCTGTGGAGTGGACCTCAGCCCAGGTTCGCAAGTTCTCTTCCCTTGTGGGCAGGATGGTATCTACTATGGAAGCAGTTTCATACTCCATGGCGTACACCAGGGAGCGTCAGAAGTTCACTATAAGGGTTTGCCGGGGGAATCCAGAACTCTTGGATCGTCTAGTCTCTCTTCCCCAGGAAGTGAGGCAGGACCTCCTCTGGTGGTTGGACAGCTCCAACCTGGGGAAAGGGAAACCCTTTGTTGTCCAGTATTGGACTCTGGTAACGACAGACACCAGCCTTTTTGGATGGTGAGCTGTCCTGGGTCACCTGGGGGTTCAGGGATGATGGAATGTGGAGGAGACCCTCCTACCCATCAACATTCTGGAGCTCAGGGAGATTCACCATGCTCTGGTCTACTGGTCCTTTCCTCTGAGAGACTGTCCAGTCCCCGTCCAATCAGACAACGCCACAGCCGTGGCTTACATCAACAAGCAAGGAGGCACAAGAAACGCTTCCTCTTGGTTAGAGGTCAAGGCTATTTTGGCCTGGGCAGAAGAACACATCCCTGCCATCTCTGCCTTGCACATTCCAGGAGTAGAGAAAGTTCTGGTGGACTTCGCTAGACTGTGGATCCTGGGGAGTGCAAGCTTCATCAATAAGTATTCGATCTGCTAGTTCAGAAAAGGGGTCCTCCCTGCATAAACTTGATGGCTACCAGGGACAACAGGAAGGTTTTGCTATTTTGCTCTCGCTGGGGGTGGATCCTCTGGAGTTCGCAGTGGATGCCTTTTTGGCTGTCATTTATCGCTATATTGCATTGTTTTTACTATTTCCTAAGCAATACATTTTACATTTTTATACAAGCGGACTTGTTTCAACTTACTGGAGGTGGAACTCCAAGCAGTGCAGATAGTTATATCCTTGCATGCTACTACTACCGGTTCTATTGAGATAGGCCGGTGGGGTTCATTTTGTGAGTATTATTCTGATACTTTTATTCTCAAATACTATGGATTGCTCCCCTTCTAGTTGTTGTTTCTTGTCCATTCCTTGGCTTTTTCATCTAGCCTACATTTTTCCTCCCCTTCCTCTCCTCCCCAGGGTGCTGACAAAGATTTGGTTGGACGGTGCATCAGTCATACTCATTGTCCCTCATTGGACCAGACAGCCTTGGTTTCCAGAACCTCTGGCACTATCTGCTCAGGATACATTTTCTCTGCCACTCAGAATGGATCTCCTCCTCCAGGGTTTTCTCTGGAGAGAGGATGTGGACAAGTCTGACTTTGACGTCATGGCTGTTGAAGCCGCCATCTTAAGGAGGAAGGACTTTTCTCTTGAGGTGGTCTTCACCATGTTCCAAGCCAGGAAACCTGTTTCCTTTAAGGCATACCACAGTGTTTGGTCTACCTTTCATTCTTTGTGTGTGCACAGGGATCTGTCCTCACAGGAGTTTGATCTTCTGTTCATCTTGTCCTTTTTGCAGGGTGATGTGAACAAGGGCCTTAGGCTTAGTTCCTTGACGGTCCAGACCTCAGCTCTCTCTGTCTTTTTCCAGAGATGTATTGCCATGTTGCCAGATGTCAAAGTCTTCTTTCAGGGTGTTGCTCATGCTTCCCCTGCTTATAAGGCTCCCACCCCCCAGTGGGACCTTAATTTGGTTCTGGAAGTCCTTCTGTGGCCTCCCTCTGAGTCTTTGGCAACCATTCCTCTATGTCTTCTGACGTGGAAGATGGCTTTTCTTTTGGCTGTAGTATCTGTCCGCAGAGTTGCTGAATTGCAGGCTTTGTCCTGCAAACCTCCTTTCCTTATGTTTCACAAGGATAAGGCTGTTCTCCGTACCTCTCAGGAATTTCTTCCTAAGGTGGACTCTTGAGTTCCACATCAATCAGGAGATTATTGTGCTTTCCTTTTGTCCTGACTCTAAATCTGACAAGGAGAGGGATCTCCACTTGTTGGATGTGGTACATTGCCTTAAGTTTTATGTGCACCATACTGAGTCTTTCCGTATGACTTATGCCTTATTTGTCTCTGAGGGTCCCAGGGCTGGTTTGGCTGCATCCAAGATGACTATTGCTTCCTCAGTTGTGTCTACCATCCGCAAGGCTTATGAGCTCAGAGGGAAACCTGTTCCCTTTTTCATTGCAGCACACTCCACCAGGACTCTTGGGGCCTCCTTCGTCTACAAGAATCAGGGCTCTGCTGATCAGCAATGCATGGCAGCCACTTGGTCTTCTGTGCACACCTTTGCTTTGCTTCGGCTGAGTCCTGGAGGCAGTTTTGCCTGTCTAGGTTTTTTCCTGTTCTGTGCCTTATTGCTCTTTACCTGTTTGAGCCCAGTTGGCTCTTGTTCTTGTTTGCCATGTTATGTTTCATTCAGTGTCCATTGACAGTTAGTTTGGGCTGTTCCGTGTCCTGGATAGTCCATGGGAACATTGGTATCATGGGGGACTGGTGCTTGGTCCTTTCCTTCTCCTTCCCACCCTGGGAGCTCAATGATGGTACATCCCCATGGTACCTATGAGTTATAGTGGACAACAGAGAAAAGAGGATTTTAGTTTTACCTTTTAAATCCTTTTCTCTTAGTCCATATAACTCACAAGTCTCCCACCCAGTGAAAGGGAACATGCTGGGTCTCCTGTGGCTGGACCTGGGAGTCCTTTTAGGTTCATTGCTCATAGGAGTTTCTTCTCTTCCTTCTTTCTATCTTACTTAGTAGGCTTTTTCACAAGTCTATCTGGGTGGGGGCTAGTGAGGTAGCCTAATATGGAGGAGGGGGAGGTTTAACCCCCTGCACTTCTTCTAGAATTGTTCCAGCCCACTGGGAGGAGCTGTCCCCTTCCCATGGTACCTGTAAGTTATATGGACTAAGAGAAAAGGATTTAACAGGTAAGACGAAAATCCTATTTTACAACCATTGGTCTTACTATTACTGTCATACCTAAAGGACAGCATACAGGTTATTAGAAGCTTGGAAAAAGAGTGGAAAGACAAATATAGATGTGTTTCATGTGATGTGTCTGCTCTTTCCACCACTATTCAACAAAAAGGAGTGAAAGTCATCAAGTATTTCTTGGAGAACAAGAGCTGCACCTCCCTGATGAGGCCAAACAACGCCGAAACGTACGTCTGGGATTAGGTGGTGGTCCCGTGCAGAGGGAACTTGCCTGTCATGTTGGAACTGGACCACCCTTTTGGGTGGGATTAGGCTAATATGGATGTGGAAATTTCTCCTCTGTAATGGTACTAGGGAGCTAAAACGTGATGCTTCTGAGCAGTGATTAGCCATACAACAGGCCATTGTGCTGTTATTCGTCCTCAGGAGCCTCTCACACTTTGTTTGCTTATTTTGTATATGGGGAGAAGGGAGCTGGAGTAAATTTGGAATAATAACCCTTTTGAAAAATATGTCTATTACAAAAGATACATAGACAACATTTTGATTATATGGGAAGGTCCTGACAATACACTAGAGGACTTTTTTAAGTATATGAACAATAATGATTTCAATTTGATGTTTACCACACAGACACATTGTCACAGGATAGAGTTCCTGGATTTGGTTTTGTTTCATGAAAATAATTGTATTCTCACAAAAAATCACAGGAAAAATGTGGACAGTATGGTCATCATAGGAGATGGAAACCGAATATTCCATTTGGACAACTGCAGAGGATAAGACTCAACTGTAGCAAGGAGTCTGATTTTCAGGAAGAGCCCAAGATGGTTAGAAAAAACTTTTTGGACAAATGGTACAAGTTCAAGCTGAAGAGAGAGTAAAAAGATTTCCAGTCAAGAGCTCATTTAAGGTAAGGAGAAAAATATAGAGAGAGTGGATTGGATGCCTTATTTTACTACTACTACTACTACTTACTGCCAGAATGCCCATCAGATAGAACGTGTTTTATTTTATTTTATATTCACATTTATAGGTATATGTGTCATATTACCAGTAGGTTTTATCAAGTGCTCTCCCATTGATAGATTTTCTGTTTCTAGGGATTCGTCATATGGTACACATGTCTAGGGGTAGGAGCTGCTAGAGTTTTCCTAGTGTTTTGGTGCACACATAATAATTTTCTATTATAGACTGACGCTAGCTGAGTGCCGATTTTTGTTCACATAATTGGGAGGTTTTGTGAGATTCTTGATTAACAAACGAATTACAGACTTAGTCGTAAAAGTAGAAAGTATTTCTGAAAGAATTCATTCCTGTGCTATCAAACTAAGCAGTCGCTATGTTCTTCAAATCATTCAAGTTTATGTCCGTACAAGTAGCCACAGTGATGATGAAGCTGAAAAATTTTATAATTAACTACGCCTCTACAAACAGGACAATTACACTACAAATTTTTAATGGGAGATTTCAAGGTGAGAATTGGTCAGATTCAAAATGGTGAAAAATCGATTGGACCACATGGAACTGGAAGAAGATGATGGAGGCAATCAACTAATCGAATATGCAGAAGAATCAAATTTGTACATGATTTCATTCTACAGGAAAAGACCCAGAGGAAATGGAAAAGTCCTAATGGTAATACAAGTGAAATCAACTTCAAATTTGCAAATAACAAAATGATATTTACTGACTCCTCAGCCTTGTTTTAACGTTGGAAGTGAACATTGTCTAGTAAAAGAAAACAAAAATCAGAATTTGACTGCAAGAAAGAAAGTGATCGACACTAGCCAGCGACTGAAAAAATAGAAACATTTTGAGTTGGTGCTTTAATCGCTTCAGTGTACTGTAAGACTTTCCTGAAATAGACATTTCAGCCTACAATGAAAATGTTATTTAGACTATCATAGACGCTTCCCGTTCCCTTGCACCTACTGTGAAACAGGAAAAGCAAACCTTAAAGGGATAGTAATACTTCGTTTTAACTGTATTTTATTGTGTAGGCATTAAAAAACATGAAGAACAATATAAGTCTTATCTCTCAAACCTTTATGGTTTAAGAGATATTCACAAGCAAAGTTTCCCCTCCCGCCCCTTTTCCCTAGTGTAAGCCATCTCTTCTCAGATGTGAATCTGGTTGTAAGACCAGACAGATAACAGCAGGGGACAATCTTCTTACAGTGAAAACAATGAAAACCCTGCCCCCCTTGACAAGCTTTTCAGGTTTTTCCCTTATCTTAATTGAAGATTGTCTCTCTCTGCAGTCTACCTGGGCACCTCCCTTCTGCTCTGGCTGAGCAGTGTGACATCAGTAAAAGGGGCGGGAGGGGGATACTTTGTCACCGAATTACTCCTGAACTACAACTCTGACAGAATTGAAATAACACTCTCCAAAGTCCAAATACTATGATGATTAATCAGAGCTGTTTTTATTATGAAACATTACTATCCCTTTAATGTCAAAAGAAACAATTACCATGATGAAAATATGATGCAAAATAAAGCAAACTAATATTAGAAATGGAAGAATGTGTAGAAATGTGCAAGACCATAAGGAAGAGCATAAAAGAAGAAACGCAATGTCGAGCTCATCAAAAGGACACAAAGAAAATCAAGGGCTAAAGAAAGCAAAATGAAATATAGCCACCCATAGGAGCCAAATACTTGCATTAAAGCTTGAAGAAACCATTGAAACCAATAAGCCTACTGCCTGTTTGCAAGATTTTCACAAAGCTATTGTCAAGAAGAATGGACACAATTCTCAACGTGGCACAAACTAAAGAATAATCAGGCTTCAGGAGTGATTTCAGTACAATGGACCATATACAGAGAGTGTAACATGTTATAGCCGGTCAGATGGCTAAGTTGGTTAAAGGGATAGTAATACTTTGTTTTATCTTTATTTTATTTTGTAGGCATTAAAAAAACATGAAGAACGATATAAGTCTTATCTCTCAAACCTTTATGGTTTAAGAGATATTCACAAGCAAAGTTTCCCCTCCCGCCCCTTTTCCCTAGTGTAAGCCATCTCTTCTCAGATGTGAATCTGGTTGTAAGACCAGACAGATAACAGCAGGGGACAATCTTCTTACAGTGAAAACAATGAAAACCATAAAGGTTTGAGAGGTATTCACAAGCAAAGTTTCTCCTCACTGACCAAAACGGTCAAGTCTGCCATCTAGCTGTCAGATTTGTAATCCGGTCAGCGGACCGGCCGGGCTGTACAGCAGAGCGGAGATCGCGAGATATAAGAAGAACTACTTAATTCGAATAGTTTACAAAAAGTGCCTGGTTTGCAAGCACACTTTTTAGACCCTTCCAATGAAATAGTTATTTTCATAGCTTGCAATCTTGGCTCTGCTGAAGCGCCAGCGGTTGATTTGCGGACCAGATTCCAAATCTGACAGCTAGATGTCAGACTTGACTGTTTTGGTCAGTTAACCAATAACCAAGTACCATTCTGGCACTCAAAGGGTTAACACGCCATATATGCAGACCTCAAGACAGTTAAAGGAGCAGTAAACTTTTTTTATGAAAACACATAGAGCATTTCCTGCAGAATAAAACAAAGGTACTCCCACTGCTGTCAGATGTTTTATTCAAAATGTATAGCAGTTTAAATAATCAGGAAGTGATTTACTTCCTGATAGTTCTAACTTACTTACTTCCTGATAGTTTTAACTGACAGGAAGTGACAGGCAGTTTCTATCACATTCTATGGAGAACTGTGTATCACTGACTTTTCTGTCTTTCCTCTCCACTAGAATCTATCAGGAAATCTAATTAGAATTTGACCACTAGAAGGCACTGCTAATGTAAAAAAAACCCATGGGTTTAAACTGTAATAACTCTGGAAATAAAATCTCTCGGCAGTGGGAGTACCCTTATTTTACTCAATAGGAAAATCCCTACAGTATATATTTTTTCATAAAAAAGTTTACTGCTCCTTTAAGAAGAATTATATACTACCATTTCAAACTGTGACCCAGAAGCTCTGCCTGCTAATCATTCACTGTACCAGGACAGACACTGCTGCTCGGCTCTGGTGAGTTGTGTCTCACAGTCGCAGCATTGTGGACTGGAGAGGTGAGATCATATGATCTCCCTACCGGCCCACAACTGGGGCGGCCCACCGGGGATGCCCAATCCTCCGATAGGACAATCCGCCCCTGGGGATGCTTATTGTGATATATTTATTTGATATACTTATTTGACATATTGTTTTACGTTTAACTGCCATATCAAATCTCCATGTGCGGACCACACACTTAGACATGCCTCCGGTTTGAAGGGGGACTTGTTTCTGATCACTGCTCTGAGTATCATAAATGCAGTGTGTTGGCCCTAGAACCCTCTCTAGCTGTAGTGTATATTCATCCACATGCACCGAGTGCTGTGCAATGCGGTGGAGACACGCATTGTAGCATCATTTTTCCTTTTGTTTCCATTATAGTGATGGAAACATTGTCTCTTTATTATACAGACAAGATTATAATTAATCAGGTTAATTATCCTATATAATAATCCACTAGGATGTTTGTCACGATGCAGTCATGTGCAGTAGAGACTGCCTACATTCGGCCAGTCTCTATTGCGCATGATTGCATCGCGTGAGTGAGGCAACACAAGACTGCATCGCGTGGAGCAGTGAGGTAGAGTAGGCTGACCAGACCTCACCTTTAACCGGGGACGCACAGGAAAAATGCATAATGCAAGACTGCTTTGATTTCAGTGAAGTACTGAAAAATGGCTATTTCCTATGTGTCCCCGGTTAAAGGTGAGATCTGGTCAGCCTAAGGTAGAGGCTTCTTAACCCTTTGAGTGTCAGAGGGGTACACAATGCATTGCTTTCTGGCACTCGAAGGGTTAACATTAACCGGACCTTGGCCCGTGTACACAGGCTTTTACACTAGTGAGATTATAAATAATCAGGGGGATACATAGATTCATGAATATTCTTTATCACTTATTCTTCTTGCACTGTGTACCACTGTTAACCAGTGGCGCATTAATATGTATAATTCATGGTAGAAAATTGGGGGGGAGGTTTAGTTCTCGCAAGTCATCCGAAAGCATTTGGACTGGTGTGCTCGTTCCCGAACAGAACAACATTTACCAGGAGCGCACTACATTTCCAGCTTCTGGCTAGAGCAAGCTCCACAAGAGAAAAATGGCCCCTGAAACTCGGCGAGGGAGCTAATAAAGAGTTTAAAAAACTAGGTAAGATTGGTTTTTACTGAAAAATGGAGGGGATATTTGTTAATATTACAGGGAATACTGAATAAAGGCAGTTTATGTACATAAAGTATTACTATCCCTTTAAATTTTAAGCACAAGTTCTTCCCGCTAACGCTTCAAGTGCTGTGATGCGCTGCTGTCACTGGGGTGCACTCTAGGCTATAATTCCAGGTATATCTGAGCTCTTTCAATGTTTGATTACATTTCCTCAAACTTGTAGCCTCTGGCAATCATGGGATATATTTTTATCTCTAATCGTGTCACCCAAACTGGAGTTCTAGCTTAAGCAATTCCAGGGCCGGATTTACATCTCAAATGCCCCTAGGCACAGCAACCCTGGTGCCCCTAGTTCCGCCTTTATCCCACCCCTCAGTTAGCCACAGCCCTTCATTAATCACAAAAAAGATCCCTGTGGGGTTGGAGACGTTGATCCACTAATAAAAGATTTTTTGCATCTGATGAAAGCTTCCTGAGAGTGCTGCTTCTCTCCCAGTATGTTCACTATTTTAAATGGCACCCAGGCATGTACCTTTGTTTCGTGAAGTGCCTCCTGACATATCAGATTTGCCCCGGAGATTCTGGTTTTCACACTGTTTTACATGGTCTCTGGGGCAGAGGCTGATCTGCTCTTTCCGACTGTGTTCCTCTTTTCCTGGCTGATTTTTGTTGTTTGTGTCACCCCTGTGAAGCCCTGCAATCCCCTGCTCGTGTTAAGCCCTGCCCCTTTTGACACAATTCGCATCTTTTTTCTCACCCCTTCAGCAGCACAGGACACACCTTCAGGGAGACAACACTTTGAAGTTCCACAGTATGCATATCTTAGGAGCTCTGTGTACAGCAGCAGCTGAACAGCCACATGCTGACCACCGCTACTATGCATCATTATTGTGGGCAAAGGATTAAAATATCAGCACGGGTGAACTGCTAGTGAGATTCAGACTTCTCTGCCACCTAACGTGTTCAATTTGCAGGGGGACGTTGGCATGGCTTCAATGAAGAACCAGGGTGCGACATTTAACCCTTCCATAACAGAAGTAAAATGCTTTGGATACATGCATGCCATTCAAGGGGTTAATATGCGAATTCCCTGACACAGGGAATCAGCATGTTAACCCTTTGAGTACCATACATGTGTCCAAACCATTGATAAGTCATGTGTTCAATACTCTGTCACGCAAAGGTTTCATAACTCACTCATTTTTGCATTGAGCATCCTCATTCTGCTACTTCCTCCCCCAACACACACAGTGCTCATATGCAGTGCATCCAGAGGACACTGTGGAAGCGACTAAACACTGGAAGGGACATTTCTTCAAAGATCATGACAGCTTTTGATTCAGTGGCTTTGTACCACACTTTATGAGTGACAGCGCAGAATGGGACAGCTGCTTAACCCTTTGGGCCGTATGTTCAAAGGGATAACGACATAAAATTGTCGTATGAAAGACAAAAATAAGTCATTGAATGCATGAACAACATATTTTCTATAGAGTATACAACAAAAAACTAGTAATGTCCGTTGTGTATGACACAATTCCAGAATTGACGGGCAAAGGGGCGGGGCAAGGGCGTGGCTAAACTATTCTCCAGTGTCCTATAGAAGAAAAGAAAATTTGTCGTGACTAACGACAAAAAAATGTCTTTCAAAAGACAAAATTTGTACGTTAAGAAAAAAGTGGAGGGAATGTGTTCTGAATGTGAGAATTTTTGTCTTTATTTAAGACATTTTTGTCGTTAGTTAAGACATTTTTAACCCCTTAACGTCCGGCGGTCCTGGGACGTTTCTGTCCCATAAGGACCGCATAGAACCACGTGGACACGCCGGTACACGTGACCTGTAGCGTGTATCGGCGCGTCACTATGGGGCCTGATAGAGATCTCTCCGATGTTGGAGCGGTCAATTTCAGGCCCTATTTTTAGTTACAGCGCTCCCGGTAGAGCGCTGTAAGTAAAAATTACGTGACGTAGTATGACCGTCATCGGTCCTTGAGTATTTCAAGGACCGTGACGGTCATAGTACGGCACATGTCGTTAAGGGGTTAAAGACATTTTTGTTGTTAAGACATTTTTGTCTTTAGTTAAGAAATTTTTTTGTCGTTCCATACGACAATTTCAATCAGGACAAACGACATATTTCCAATCACAACCGACATTCTCTGAAAATATTAGTGATCCCAACGACACTATACTTTGAAAAGTCGTCACAAATGACAAAAGCTATTTCGCTACTTCTTTGAACATATGGCCCTTTGAGTTCTGCAGAAGTACGCATTGCATTGTGCAATGCCTTCACTACCCCTCTGACACTCAAAGGGTTAACACCGTTATGCTTCTATTCCATTTCTCTCCTCCCAACTTCCCCCTTCATGTGAGTCCTAAGGTCAAAGAGGTAAGTAGTTATGTGTGTACGTATGCATTTGTATCTGTGTGTATGTATATGTATGTGTGCCTATGTAAAATAATATCTATATGTGTGTCTCTATGCATGTATATGGGTGTATGTATGTCTGTATGTGTGTGTGCCTCTATGTACATTAGTGGTCGAAAGTTTTATAACCCCTCAATTTTTGCTACTTTTAGTTATTGCCATATAACTTAACAAAAATATTAGAAAAACATGTCAACATTGGGGTTTTCTGAAATCAAGACAAATATTATAATTTATTCAGCAGGGTTGTGTTTAGCATTTATAGATGTGTAAAAGATTTTAGTACCAGAGTTAAAAAAGTGCATTTGTCACATTTGTTTCATCATATTTTATAAATTGTTTTACAGGAAATTTGATGAAAATAATGGTATCTTTAGAAAGGCCATCTTATGTCAAGAAAAACAGTATATAATATATGTGGGTACATTAAATGAGTAAGAGGAAAATTACAGCTAAAGACAAACACAATAGAAGTGTTAAAACAGCCATGGTCCAGAAGGACCATGGTTGTTTTAACACTTCTGCTGTGTTTGTGTTTAGCTGTAATTTTCCTCTTACTCATTTAATATACCCACATATATTATGTGTGACGACACAGGGGGGGGGGGCTCATACACAGACCCGTCAGTCCTTAAACAGCCATCGAAGGACTGGAAACTTAGTAAAGTAAAAAGTATTCTTTATTCCATCATCGTTAAAAACAAGAATTCCCAATCCTATACAAGGAAGTGGTAATACACAAACTTCTGTACAACAACTCAAAACATCAGCTGCCTAATGCGTTTCATACTTTTTTTAACTTTGGCACTAAAAATCTTTTACACATCTACAAACGCTAAAAAAACCCGAGCTAAATATTTGTCTTGATTTTAGAAATACCCAATGTTGACATGTTTTTCTAATGCTTTTGTCAAGTTATATGGCAATAACTAAAAGTAGCAAAAATTGAGGTGTCCCAAAACCTTTGACTGCTAGTATATGTATGTATCATTGAATATCTACATCTGTCTCTATGTATATGCGTGTGTCTGTGTCTATGTATGTATTTTTGTGTCAAATGTGTAGTACAAGTAACAAACCCTTCACAACATACTTGAACCAAAAAAACAGACGGACAATACCATCCCACATTGCTAGTAAATTATAAAGTTTGAAAGCAGACTGGAATAAGGCTATGTTCTTTGAACAGAGTATATTTGATCGATAAAATGTTCATTTAGGGTAGGCCTGTCAAACTCAAACACAGTTGAGAGCTTCATCATACTCCATTCCTTTTAGCTCCATGAGAACAAGAGTGATGCGTTGCACACACCTCTGGTCTTCAGAGGGTTAAGTAGGGCTGCAACAATTATGGTTTCAACTATCTGATATTTTTAAATCATAAAATATAGAAGTTGTGTCTTTAAAAGCCTCCTATTTTTGTTCCTTAAAAGGTTATTAGAGAATGACATATCTTAAGTAAGGGAACAGAAGACTTGACGTATTAGGCACTTCTAGATCAGTGTTTCCCAGCCCGTGCCCTCATGGTGCACTAACAGGCCAGCTTGTGAATTTCCCTGTTGGCGCACATGTGTATTGTATCAGTCAATTTGATTAACACACCTGTGCTTTAACATGGACATTCTCAAATCCTGACCTGTTAGTAGTAAGCCATAAGGTCATGGCTTGGGAAACACTGGCCTAGACAAACTTGGTTTATTTACTCTAGGGAAGAGATGACTAAGGGGAGATCTTGTTACAACGTCTAAGTATATGTGAGGTCAATACAAGGATCTCTCTGGTGAGCTTTTTATTCCATGGCCTGATCAAATAACTAGTTGCCATTGAGGTAATGCCTGTGAGGAACCCAATGCCGTCGCAGGGAAATACCGTAGATCCAATTTATAGGAGCTATGTGAACTGGATCTATGGTATTGCCCTTCTAGGACTTTGGGGTCCTCAAAGGGAATTACTGTTGGCTTATATGAAAAAGTCCTCACAGGGCATTGCTGGAAGCGGAATGCAAATGCCTGGGATGCCCTTCCAGCTTAGAGAGATCTACAAACAAAAGCTGTGATGAACACACACTGAGACTGAACAAAATTAAGTGTTTTGTTCTGAGACATCTCAGCCTCATTAGGATCCTCTTAAGTTTAGTTGTAGCCTTCCTTTGCATGCATTCCTATTAGTGGGAAACAAAGAGACATTCATGTGTTGCACACCCATAGCTATGCCTATCATTCATCAATAACCATCTGATCACATAATTAAAAAGTTACTTTTCTGCAAAACTGGGGCTATTGAAATGGGAGGCCCCTGGTGACCGTCGTGCATTAAAATGCTGTCACAACTTACCTTGTTTCCAGCGCCGCTGCTTCAACAACACTCGGCATCGTTCCACTTGTCATCTGCAGACGTGAGGCTTCAGAGTGAAGCAGGCCTCTGTTTTACGCCATGCATCCTGTATGCTCCTCCTACCTACTTCCCGAGGAGGGGTTTAAAGGGCAGCCTGAGTCCTGACTCAGTTGCCCTTGCGTTGTTATTCAAAGCAGTTCTGTTACCTTGGGCTCTGTGTATGACCTGGCTTGTCTTCCATCCAATCTGGTGCTGACCTGTGGCTCTGTCTGACTATTCTTTTGTCTTATCCTTATAGTGGACACCCAGTCTGGTGCATACCTGTGGCTCTAGCGGACTGCCTGAACTGTGTATGACCTGGCTTGTCTGACTACTCTCTCTGGTGCTGACCTGTGGCTCTCTCTGACTATTCTTTTGGTTGTCCCCTGTACCTAGCAGACACCCTGCCTGATGCGGGCCTGGGGCTCTGGCAGACTAGCTTTGATACTGACTGCAGGCATGAGTCAAATATACGCTTCCTTATACTGACTGCAGGCATGGGTCAGATATACATTCCATTCTGAATGCAGACGTGAGTCAGATTTCTTGCTATCTCGGATCAAGACTTTGAGTTCTGGTTCCTGTTCCAGTTCCTGGTTCCAGCAGAGACTACCAGTGGCTTCGGCCTAGTCTCTAATAGAGTGGTCCGTCGCGGCAGTTTACTATTTCTGGTAGTAGCACTTGCTGGCTGTGATCCTTTGCTTGTATCTGCTATTTACCTCTGTTTGCTACCATATTGTTGTTTAATAAATTGCATTTTACTATACTGTACTGACTCCTGAACATCTCTGGGGAACCATGACAAATGCCCCCTGCCTGGTTGTACTGGCAGCATATTCCCCTCTCTCTGTGTTTTTCAATATGTTTCTTTGTGTAGAATAAGTGTGAGAAGTACAGTCCGTATACATACCTTCAACAGCTGGGCAATACCTAACTGCAGAATAAGATGACATTTCATGCTCATGTCTCTTGCCCTTATTACAGATTGACATACATAGGGATTGTACTGCTCTCACATATATCTTTTTACTATTGTAGGATAACTGCTACTGTTCAGAGTTAATGAAATAGACAGGAGATGGAAGAACTGTAAAGGGTACTGTCCTGTTGGCGACAACAAAGCTAAGGGACTTTGATGTAGTTATTTCTGGTAATTTAAAGGTTTGCAGGCAATGCAACAAAGGTGAATGAAAGCAGGGTGCTGGATTGTATAGCTAGAGGTATTAGTAACAGAAATAGGGAGGTGGCTATGCCAGTCTAAAGGATAGACTAAAGGATCTGCTCCGAACATGTAAAGCTTGGTGGAGAGAAGAGCTAGAGGTGTTATGATAGAAACATTCAAATACATAAAGAGACTCAACAAAGTACAGGAGTTAAGTTAGAGGGTCAGTACTTCACTGAGAGAGTTGTAGATAAGTGGAATAGCCTACCAGAAGAAGTGGTAGAGGTTAATACAGTGAAGGAATTTAAAGGGATAGTAATACTTAAAATGTAAAAAAAATATGTTGTAGGGTTTATTCCCCTGAGTAAAACAAGGGCACTCCCACTGCTGAAAGGTGTTTCATTCAAAAGTTATTAATTTTCAAAGTTGAATTTTTTAGGTGCAATATCACAGTGGCCTGAAATTGTACAGTGGCGCTGTTGCTACACGATCCTATGGACAGCTCTGGTCAGTTGACCATAAATCTCCATAGGATGGTGTAGCAACAGCGCCACTGTACAATTTCAGGCCACTGTGATATTGCACCTAAAAAATTAAACTTTGAAAATTAATAACTTTTGAATGAAACACCTTTCAGCAGTGGGAGTACTCTTGTTTTACTCAGGGGGATAAACCCTACAACATATTTTTTTTACATTTTAAGTATTACTATCCCTTTAAGCATGCATGGGATAAGCATAAGTTTATCCTGAACATAAGACAAGACCAAGTAATGTTTGAGGTTTTTACAGTAGGATAAATGAGCAGACTATATGGGAAGAATGGTCCTTATCTGCCATAAAATGTTATGTTTCTATATATACAGTTGATACAACCAATATTGATATTTATTTGTGCCCTCTGATGCAAGTAGTTTGTCCCAGAAGCGTGTATAATTGTTTTTGTACATGTAGCCCTTAGTCTATTCTAGTCCCTGGAAGTCTGCTCCTTGCTCTTTTTTTTTTTTTTTTTTTTTAAATAAATTTGTTTTAAATTTACCAGTGTAGTTATTCATTCTCTTTTAAAAAGGTGTTCAACTGTGGAAAGGGTTAACGAGCAGTGATTAGTCACTGAAACTTGACTCACCTAATCACAAGAACAGTTCCTGAGCAGTAATAGATGGACATGTGTCTGTACTCATTATTCATTCCAAATTGGCATATGCTGGTGACTTGTTTAATGATATTTCATCTAAAAGCTGACTTCCATGCTTATGTCACCTTTTCTGAGATCCGTCTTACAAAACCAGAGAAACAGGTTGTCTTGTCAACACAAGTTATGGGGAAAACTGATACTGAATGACAGAGCAATTTGTACTGATATTTTACAGGTTTTTAGATACCAGAGTAAGTATTTTCCAAGGGAATACTCTGAGTTTCTATGCCCCTCTTGTGCTGTGGCTACTACTGCTCCTCTGGGGCCCCTCCAGCACTGAACAAGAGCCTGCATAGGTTAAAACAATAGTCTCATCAGTGGCACAAATCCCTTCTTCAGTGCAGGGGTTCTCCATTCTTGGAAACCTTTGCCCACCTTCCCACAGGTTGACTGTATTTAAAGGGCACACTCTGGTTATTGGGGCATCATTTGATGAAGAACTGGGCTTACAGGATGATGAGTATGGGCACATAGATTATTCCTATTCTTATGGGGATTCCTATGAGGCTGATCCAGTCCCCAGTGCTGAGGCAGAATTGGAGACTCTTCAGGTTTCTGATGCCGCAGATGGTGGATCACCCCCTCTGGATATTTTCCAGAAGCGTAGGAAGATTTCCTCTATTTTTCTCCCGATAACACTCTTGATCAGATCCTTAGGAATGGGTGGGAAAACTCCTGAAACACGACTTTTCCTTAATAAACTCCCCCCCCCCCATTTCATGCTTGGTGAAGAACACTGCCCTTCCCTTAGTGGATGCTACTGGACTCAAGGTCCAGGCTGATTAGTGGCTTGACTCCTTGCTCAAGCCCAATTTTGTGACCACAAGGGCAGCACTGATGCATATTTTTTGCCTCCACCTGGGTCAATAGGGCCATTGTTACCTGGGGCAAACAGCTGCCAGAAGCTATGTGTGCTGATGTGCTTAAGGAAGACACATAGATTTTGGTAACCAACAACATGGAAGCCAATGCCTACATATACGAGTTAGTCTGTGGTTATGCTGATTCTCTCGTGTGGAGAGGATTTACCTGACATTTCAGAGCTGGACTACCTGCAGGTGAGACCAGTCTGATATGGACATGAAGATTTCCTCTTTGCAATGGCACATGGGAGTGAAAAATGTGACTTGTAGCACTTCTGAGAGGCCCCCAAACTCAGGGCAAGGCAAGGTCAAATGGAACTGGAATTGGCAACAGGAGACAAAATAAGCGACTGGAATACACCAATTAACTCTTTAATAGCGTGTTGGATGTATCGTGCTTTGTTAATATATAGGCAAAAATGATAATGCCGGTGGGAGGAGCAGGAACGTGTTTCATAGGCATGACAGATGTGAACCCAGACCTGCAAGTAAAAATGTGACACACACACATACCCTTTCTCACACCCAACCACGTCCTACTAAAAGTCACAGAACCACCCATATACTGTCTGAACCCCCAGGCTTGTCCAACTGGTAGTCACAGAAGAACCTCATATTTGACACCCTAGCCTTTGTTTTACTGGTAGCAAAACAACCAATCATATACCATCCTTGTTCTATTGTCCATTGGTAGTCAAACTACACATATACTGTCTGCTTTCCCAGCCTTTTTTCCACTGGTAGCTTAACAACCACACCTAAACGGTCTACACCTGGGCCGTATCCCACTGGTGGTCCCATCAGAACCACATATACACTGTATGCTTACCCAGCCTTGATCCACTGTCCATTGATATCCATAGAGCCCAGCATACACTGTCTGACACCCTAGCCTTGTTCCACTGGTAGCCACAGAACCATGCATTCAATGTCTGCTTCTCTAGCCTTGTTCCATTTTCCCATTGGTAGCAAAGATCTATTTGCTTCTCCAGCCTTGTTCTGGTGTCCACTTGTAATCAAAGAAACACATATATACTGTCTGATTCCCCAGCATTATTCCACTGATAACCATATAACCATGTATTCTGCCTGACACCCCAGCGTTGTCCTACTGATAGTCACAGAACCACATATGCACTGTCTGACATTTTGACTATGTTCCACTGGTAGTCACAGAACCACCCATAGCCTTATTCTGTTTCACTAGTAGCCATATAATTATACTATTTGTTTCCCTGGGCTTGTTCCACTGTCCAATGTACATTAGTTGACAATGAATCACAATATGCTGTCTGCGTTTTCCACCTTGTTCCACTGGTAGTAACAGAATAGAAACTCATATACACTGTCTAACAATCCAGCCTTGTTTCACTTGTAATCACAGAAACACACATACACTGTCTGCCTCACTGTCTTTGTTTTACTGTCCACTAGCAGTCACCAAACCAAACATACATTATCTGAAATCCCAACCTTGCCCCTCTGTTAGTTACAGAAACAACATAGTCTGTCTGACACCCCAAGCTTGTTCCAGTGGCCACCATTAGCCACTGAATCACAAATACATTGTATGCTTCTGCAACCTTGTTCCACTGGTAGTTTTCAGAACCACACATATACTGTCTGATACTGTAGCCTGGTTCACTTTTGAAACATCGCATAGTAAATGTCATGTGGCTAGAAGCCGCATTAACCATGTTGCATTGTTTAAAATGGCGACATGAGAACCTTGCGCTGCATAAAAGCACGAGGTTATCATGTTGCCTCTTTAAACGTCACTACAGTCGTGCCCGCATACAGCTCCCATCATGCTTACCTTGCCAGAAAAAAAGGGACACAAGGTGTTGCTCCAAACACAAAGTTGTGGAATGTCACTGTGGTATATAAATATTAGCCAAGTCATAATCCATATGGGTATGGTGCAACTCATTTAAAAGATCAGAGATAAATACACAGTTTGTGTAGGTAATGGAGTCACCAGTAGGTCAGAAGTGCTCATTGTAAGTGACATAATAATTAATAAAAGCTCCTTACCTTGCCAAAAAATATGGACATGAAGACCCATCAGACGCCCACCTACCCCCTTGCACAGTGCTGCACCGGCTCTCTCCCCCCGCTCTGCCTCAAGCGTGAACAAGGTAAAGTGTCTTGTTCTAAGCATGGTAGCCTCTCAAATGGAGCTACAACTCACGTTTTTCACCCCCATGTGCCATTGCAGAGAGGAAATACATATCAGACATACGTTTCAGCCTATGTGGGCCTCATTGGTGTGGTGCAGCTGAATTCCTCTAGGCACATGGAAGCAAGGGCCCATGCCTGGGATGCCCTTATTCTGAGGGAGACAAACACCAAGTGCGAACAAGGTAAAATGTCTTGTTCTAGGCATGGTAGCCTCGCAATGGTGCTACAACTCACATTTCTCACGCCCTTTTGCCATTGCAGAGAGGAAATCTCCATATCCATATCAGACTAGTACTGCCCACAGACAGTCCAGCTCCAAAATGTCAGGCAAATCCTCTCTGAACAAGAGAGACAGCAAAACTACAGATGTAAGTTTTGGCCTATGTGGGCCTCATCGGTGTGGTACAGCTTAATCCCTCTAGGCACATGGAAGCATGGGTCCATGCCTGGGATGCCCTTATACTTAGTGAGACAAACAATTGTGAGGAGCACCCATCAAGCATGAACAAGGTAAAGTGTCTTGTTCTAGGCATGTCCAAGTGCCTAGAGGGAATCAGCTGCACCTCACTGATAAGGCCTACATAGGCCGAAATGTATGTCTGTGGTTTTGCAGATTCTCTTGTGCAGAAAGGATTTACCTGTCATTACGGAGCTGGACTGTCTGAGGGTGGAACCATTCTGATATGAATATGGAGATTTCCTCTCTGCATTAGCACGTGGGAGTGAAAAACGTGACTTGTAGCGCCAGTGAGAGGCCATTATGCCTAAGGACAAGACAGTTTATCTTGTTCGTTCTTGATGTGTGCTCATCAAAATATTTGTTTCTTAGTCTCCCTAAGAGGAAGGGGATCCCAGGCATGGGCCCTTGCTCTCCATGTACCAAGAGGGAATCAACTGCACCACACTGACAAGGCCCACATAGGCCGAAACATATGTCTGCGGTTTTGGAAATTTCCTCTCTGCAATGGCACATGGGAGTGAAAAACATGACTTGTCGCACAACTGGGGGCCACTATGCCTCAGGACAAGAAACATTATCTTGTTCATTCTTGATGGGTGCTCATCACAATATTTCTTTCTTAGTCTCCCTAAGTGGAAGGGGATCCCAGGCATGGACCCTTACTCTCCATGTGCGTAGAGGGAATTAGCTGCACCACACCAACAAGGCCCACATAGGCTGAAACGTACGTCTGTGGTTTTGCTGATTGTCTCGTGCAGAAAGTACTTGCCTGTCATTTCGGAGCTGTGCTGTGTGAGGGTGGGATCAGTCTGATATGAATATGGAAATTTCCTCTCTGCAATGGCACATGGGAGTGAAAAACATGTCTTGTAGCACCATTGAGGGGCTACTATGCCTAAGGACAAGACACTTTATCTTGTTGGTTGTCGATGGGTGCTCGTCACAATATTTGTTTATTTGTTCTATTAGTAGCCATAGAACACCGCATACACTGTCTGACACCCCAGCCTTGTTCCACTGTCCACTGGTAGCCACAGAACCACACTACCTCAGCCTGGTTCCACTAGATGTCACAGAACACATACACTCCCTGTTATCACAGCCTTCTTCCACTGCCCACCTGTATCCATAGAACCAAACATACACTGTCTGCTTCCCTAGCTTTATTCCTAGCTTTGGCCCACACATACACTGCTTACCCAGCCTTGTGTCACTGTTAGCCACAGAACAGCACATACAATGTCTCTTTCTACATCCTAATTCCACGTCCTGCTGCTAGCCAGATAACCACACATACACTGACTGACATGCACACATTTTTACCTTCTACTTATGCCACATGATGTCCTAGGTCACAGTGTGGCCACACATACACTGCTTGATATGCACCCTTCCTTACCTGCAGCCTATTCCACATGAATTCCTGCATTGCAGTGTGGAGTGAACCCCACTGTCTTCTATGGAAGTGTCGGGTTGAACATTGAAGTTGCCTCAGTGCAGCCAAGAAGTACAGGATAATGTAAGTATCTAGCCGGCTGATCACTCCTGTAACGTTTTTTTAAGACACTCAGATCAGTTAGTAAAATAGTTTTATTAAATGAAAAGTAAGGTAAACAATCGCCCTCTACAGGCAACACAAAATAATAGCAAAATATGGACAGATATGCCCCCACAGGCCCAGTATACAGAACCAGAGTATCACATATACTGTCTCAGGACAGGCACATAGTAGTGAAATACATTTAAGGGTTAAATGCACTAAGCAGTCCGTCTCTGTTGTGGAGTTTGGCACGCCCAAGGTGGTGATAGGGTAGTTGTAAGTGTAGATGGTGCAACACTTAGAGTTCTTAAGACAGGGAAGCTGCTAGGCAATATGTGACCAAAGGTAGAATCAGCAGAACAGTTGCCCAGAATAGTCCCCATGGGCGTAGCCACGGATACAACTTAATGTGCAAGTGCGTGAGTCGGTAGCCCCCCAGGCGTAACAACGGTACAGCTTGCACTGCAAGCGCTGGCTAATAGCCCCCACGGGCATACTAACGGAGCTAAGCTATGTAAGGAAATACATACAGAGCTCGATGTTTTTTCCCTACAGAAGGATTTAGATAAACTAAGTGAATGGGCAGAAAAGTGGCAGATGTCATGTAATGTAGCTAAATGTAAGGTTATGCATTTGGGTTGTAGAAACAAACTTGCAACATATACTCTAAATGGGAAACAACTTGGGAAATCCTCATTAGAGAAAGATTTAGGTGTACTGATAGACAATAGTCTTCACAGCAGTGTGCAGAGTCACTCAGCTGCTGCAAGAGCAAATAGAGTACTAGCCTGCATAAAAAGAGGTGTAGAAGCAAGGGATGCTAATATTATCTTACCACTGTATAAATCCTTGGTTAGGCCTCATCTAGAATATGGAGTACAATTTTGGGCGCCTGTTCTAAAAAAAGACATTACTGAACTGGAAAAGGTGCAGAGACGTGCAACAAAACTGATAAAGGGATTGGAGGATCTGAATTACAAAGAGAGACTAGCCAAACTGGGTTTGTTTACATTAGAAAAGAGACGTCTAAGGGGTGATATGATTACCATTTACAAATACATTCAAGGTCAATACAAAGAACTATCCAATGAATTATTTATGCAAAGAGCTGAGCTAAGAACAAGAGGTCATCCATTAAGACTTGAGGAAAGGCGCCTTCGACTAAAACAAAGGCAGGGATTCTTTACAGTAAGGGCGGTAAGGCTATGGAATTCTTTGCCTCGGGATGTTGTGCTTGCAGATAATGTAACTGCATTCAAAAAAGCAATGGATGCCTATCTAGCACAGAACAATATTGACAGTTATGACAGATGGCTTCAAAGCAAATAGGATATTGAGCCGGGGAACTATTTGACACACACACACACACACACCTACACTGGAAATTGCTCCAGAGGGCTTTTTTGTTGACTTCCTCTGGATCAACAGGGGTGTTATTGGCATGGGTTGGACTTGATGGACACATGTCTTTTTTCAGCCTTATATAATATGTTACTATGTTAACGGAGACCAACTGAACAGAGATAGTTTGAGCCAATAGCCCCCATGGGCGTATACCAAAGACAACCTGCAAGAGCTTGAGCCAGTAGCCCCCACGGGCGTAACAACGGAGACCACACTATGCTGCAAGCGGAGAAGCTAATAGCCTCCCACTGGAGTCTACCCTTTGCTGCAATAGCTTGAGCCTTTAGCCCCTACGGGCGTATACCAGAGAACAAATGTATGAGCAAGAGCCAATGGCGCCCTACCGGGATCGTTACTGAACGCGGCTACTCTGCGGTTTGACAGGATGAACCGCCGACCAACCAAAACATATATGCGGCCGGCTCAGCAGAAGTAGTGCAATATAGCTTAGGCTCTGTACAGGAGAGAGGAGGCTCAGCTAAGGATGTGGCAGCACAGCAAGGGTTAATATGCAGCTTTAAGGATCGAAGGCTCAGTATAGCGGAATAGCTCTGCAAGTATCACGGAGGCTCAGTAACGGAAGCACAGCTCTGCAAGTGAGCACGGAGACTCAGCACTGGGGACAAGGCACTGCAAGGGTGACGTAGGTCACACTGTCAGCCTGGCAGACCGCAGCAGCGGAAGTCAGAATGTCGCTACGGCGACAACCAGAGCGGGAAGTAGGAACAAGCAGGTCACTAGAACAGGCCGGTTCGGGTCACGGAGCGGGAAGTCAGCCAGGCCGGGTCGGATCACGGAGGTGGTACTCAGACAATCCGGGTCAATCACGAACAGGAACGTCAGCCAAGCCGGGTCAGATCACAGAGGTGGTTCTCAGACGAGCCGGGTCAATCACGAGCAGGAACAAAGGAGCATAGTCCGAACAGGCCAAACTGGTACACAGGAATCCGGAACACAGGAACTCAGTAACAGCAACACTGGCTCTGAAACACCACAAAAGGGCACCTGACAGGTGTCACGGCCAGGCATAAAAAGGTCACCAGGGGCAGGCCAAACCAACTCAGCAAATCAGAGCATACCACAAGTGAGAGTGACAGAGGAGGATCACAGGCACTGTTATACACTCCACACTGTAGTAACTCAGAACAATGCAGAACACAAGCACACCAATGCGGGAGCAAATGTGAAATACTGATTGATGCAGGATATGGACTGATGCGGGACAGTACAATACCATCCTGCAAAATCCAGGATCTCATTTCACTTTATGCAAGTGGTGTGCTCCAAAAATTACACATCTTTAGTTTCCTGCATGAGATCCATGAGGTATGCATAAAAGGAAGGTGGCTCAATTCTGGTGCAAACCAACTGCAAATAAATGGTTTAATGGACGTTAAACTCCCTGAGTGTCAGAGAGATCTTTAACTGATTATGAAGCTATGTGTTTGAGGCTATTGCATTAAATAGAATGATATGGAGGTCCCCAAAGCATTGTGAAGCAATGCATTGGAGAGCTCTCTAGCTTTTAAGGGGTTAAAAAGCAATATTCAAGTGCATAGGCATTTAGGAATTTGTATTTGTCCCCTATGGTCTAGTTGGTTTACTGCTTTTATAAACATGGACCATAGAATCCTATGTGTACAATGACAGGAATGGGATGTGTGCTAGTAGAGTTCAGGTGGCAGTTCTGCATGAAGACCAAAGAGGAAGAAAAAAGAGCAGTGATAAAGCACACTAGCAGTACTTAGTAGGAACAAACCATACAGCTCTTTGGCTACCATAGGGTGACCACATGTCCTGGATTGCCAGAGACAGTCCTGGAATTTATGTTTGTTTCCCATGTCCCGGTAAGCCCCCTTCAGGGTCCCTGAACAAAGAATCTAAACACTAGAAATAGAACTGCCCATTGTCTACTGTGACACAAAGTGATGCCTCTGCTGGGCTACATGAAAATGGCTTCTAGACAGATCCCTAAGCACTAGTGACAAAACTGAGCCTTGATCCTGACATCAAACAGGAGCTGTGGTGCAACTTTATTGTAGTGTGATGCCAGTGTAAGGCATTGGGTGTGATGTATACTATCTTGAAGCCAACCACAGGCATCACTTTCTGTCACAGCAGTCAATGGACAGTTCTTACTATAGTGTTTAAAACTGTGGTGTGCCAGATAAAGAGCAATTTGAGCACTGATGTGCAGTGATGTTTACTAACCCCTCCTTCATAGCTGCCCTAGAGCCCAAGAGAAGTACTTTTGTCACCACAGTGTCCCTGAATGGCAGGATGGAAATGGATAACATTTTAGTAATAGTTCAGAGTTGATGAACTTCACTGAGTGAAGGAAACTAGCCCTCTAGTGTAGGAGACTGTCTCCCAGTTAAACAAAACTGAGCCCAAAAGGTAAGACAATGCTGGGTTCAAAAACACCAAAGCACTCAGTGGCCAGGGACTGCCAGGGAATACCGGATTACAGCTTATGAGGATTTTCAACCCTGGAGAATGACCCCTACACAACTATGAGCAAACTCCAAAGTAACCTCTGGAGAGCATCTGTGTTGACTCGAACAATTTTATGTTGCTTGAATGGCAATCTGCATCTAGGTGAGACAACCACACCAAGGCCTACCAATACTGTCACTGCACAGGGTGCGTACATGAGAATGATGCAGATTCCTACACTGCTTGAGGCAGGAATCTATATCTAAGCTTATCTTGCTACACTGATGTGTCCCAGATCTTTATTTGCCTTTGTGATGGCTAGTCAGTGGTGTGGAAGAGTGCATCTTCCAGTGCCACCTTGGGCCAGCTCCGTATAAAGAACTCCCTGAAAAGCTTTGCGGAGGGGAAGGCATGTAAAATGTTAAGGTTTAGGGAGTGAGGTAGTTGGGGGTGGGGGTTGGATAAGCTAGGGGAAGTTAGGACAGGAAATAGTGTGTTTTTCCCACCAGAGATCTTTGAGCAGGAAGCTTGGCTTGAGCTTGTGTGCCTTTCCCCTCTTGTTGCTTCCCCCTCCCTCTATGTGACTTACTGTATGATGGCCGGCCTGTAGGAGCTGTCTGATGAGCTGCGGAAGGCAGCTGAAGAAGACAGTGGGCATTGGCTGAAGGTGCAATGGGAGCGGAGGCTGGCCGAGTTGGTTCCCCCCTTCCAGCACCAGGGCCCAGCCTCTATCTCTTTTGAGCCCAGAGTCGGGAGAAGGTGGCGAAGCAGGAGCCCTGTGTCGTCTGGGTCCAGGTCTGCAGCTGATGGTGAGGATGCTTGCAGTAGGAGGAGAAGTGACTGGCGCAGTCGGCACCCTCTACAGGCCGGAGTTTCCAGAACTACTGCTGATTTTGTTGGCTCTGCAAGAGGGACCGGGGCAGCAAGCAGAAGAGGTCATTAGGATGCCTGGCTGGAGGATGCCACTGAGATGAGGACAGAGACTGGGCAGCAGGTGTACAGTTAACTGTATAATGGGGGAGTGGGGGTTCCATTGTGCACTGCGCTGCTGGTGCACCTGGGGTTTCCAGTGCTGCGCGTCTGGTTTTGGGCCCATCCTCTCTTCCTAGCTTGGGCCACTGACTGATGGAGGGGCGCAGGCCTTGGGCGTGCCCCCTGTAGGAACGGTTGGGAGTAGTATCCCTGGCAGCTCTGGTTACTGGGCATGGGTCGCATGCTGAGTGGGCATGCAGGTCCCCCCTCAGGGTGGCTCCTGGCGGATCCAGTGAGTTCCTCTTCTCTCCTTTAGGCACTGGCGAGGATTCCTCCCCTTGCTGCAGACATGTTTGGAGGATCTTCATCTGTGTCACGGATCCTGGAGGCTGGAAACGGAAGTGCACCGGCAGCAGCAACCCCTCATGTTGGAGATATGACTGTTGGGGCTGGGGAGAGGTTGTGGGACGGGGTTTTTAGGGGTGATAAGCGTGAAAAACGAGATTGTCAACGTTACTGGAAGATAACTAAGATCTTTGGTAATTGGGTGCAGGCGTTCATTATCCTGGCTAGCGTTATTGGGGAGCGGTTTCCTCAGAAGTGCTCAGCCCACTTTTGCTACCAGGATACCATTTGGAATGCCTGTCATATTTACGGTGGTTTATCCTGGAGGCAACACAACGAGCAATTTCGTCAATGCATGGCTGTTCGTCTGCCAGTGTCTTGGGACCAGATGAACACTGGTCTGTGGTTGTCGATTATGAAGCACCAATGTCATTTCAAGGTAGTCTGTCATTGTTTCAGGCTGGCGCTGAGGGGTTGGGGCTCCCCGCTGGTTCATTGGCAGTTAGAAAGCCCGGCTGTTGCTGCCAATTCATTGAAAACTATTGCAAGTTCAGACAGTCATGTCGGTTCCAGCATGAATGCTCGGGATGCCAGGATCTGCACTCCTTCTCCAAATAAAAGCGTAATCAGTCCAGGGACAGAGGAGGTTCCTTGGGGGAAAAAAGGTCACTACCAGTGCGGATCGACCACATGCACCCTTGGCTCGCCCAGTACCCCAGTAGTCGGGCGGCAATGGTTTTGGAGGAGTGTTTTTTGGTGGGTTTCTGGATTCCTTTCCTTGAGCGTAGTGTAATGCAATTTTCGGGTAATTTGAAATATGCTAAGGGATTTCCGAGGGTGGTTCAGGAGAAGCTAGATAAGGAGGTGGCCTAGTTCGCATGGTGGACACTTTTATTGTTTCGCCTTTCTCTAATTTGCGAGTCTCACCATTGGGGGTTGTCCCCATAAAAGAGTCAGGTAAACTTTGGATGACTCATCATTTATTGTTCCCCACTGGGGGGGTCGGCGAATGATGGTATTGATAAGGAGTTGTCCAGGGTTACCTACCAATCCTTTGATAAGGCAGTGGGTTTGGTGGTACAGGCTGGCCGTGGGGGCACTGTTGGTAAAGGCGGATGTGGAATCTGCCTTCCGGCTGCTACCCATTTATCCTGCACGTCATCATTTGCTGGGCTGTTTTTTTCAGGGGCAATACTATGCCGACTTGTCTCTGCCCATGGGTTGTGCAATTTTGTGCACTCATTTCAAAACATTTAGTTAGTTTATCGAGTGGGTGATTAAGGAGGAGTTGTCATTCATTATAAGGATGACTTCCTTTGTGTGGGCCCTGGCGGTTCATTGGTCTGCTCTTGGTTTTTGTGAACGTTGCAGTGGGTAACGGACGTGTTTGGGGTCCCACTGTACCCTGACAAAAAGGTTGGTCCTGTGACCTGCCTGAGTTTCATGGGGATAGAGGTAGATTAGCTGGAGCTGGAATGTCGTCTGCCAGAGGATAAGCTTCGGGATTTGGTAGTGGCGCAGTCAGCTTCCAATGGAGAGCTGGGCCTACACACCGAGGCGGCCAGCTCTATGGATTTTGGCACGATTTTGGGTTTGGATTGGTGTGCCGAGAGTTGGCTGGAATGGTGGTGGGAGATTGGGCTCACAGAGAATTTGTTTTTTTTTGAGCTCTTTCCAATTGTCGTGGCATTGGAATTGTGGGGTGAGGAGTTGTGAAATCGTCGGGTGGTTTTCCACTGAGATAATTTGGGTGTGGTACATGTGGTGCGTTGCATTGCTGCTCCAATTAATGCAGGTCCTGACGAGGTGGTGATCCTCAGAGTTTGAAGTCAGTTTGTTCTGGCTAGCTTTTAGCCTGGCATTTTTTGGCCCAATGCCCATTGGGGAACTGGTCAGTCAGAGCAAGGTGTGAGGATGTTTTGCTCTTTGTTGGAAGAATTATGTTTTAGGATTAAAAAATCCAAGACTGATGTCTTGGGTAGGGTGACCTTGTGTGCTGTACCTGGTGTTTCCTTCTGCCCAATTACACTCCTGCTGGAATTTTGGGGGTTCCTCCAGTGGGTCCTGGTCCACTCCTGGTTCACACCTCAGGGCTGCCCCTTACTCAATATCAGTTTATTCAGGTTTTCCGAATGTGCTTGCAGGTTCTGGAGGTTCCGCATCATGAATTTGGTGGGCACTCTTTTCGTATTGGGGCAGTTACTGAGGATGCCAGGTTGGGCATGCCTGCTGAGGTGGTCAGAGGGTTGGTCGCTGGGAATCTTCCCATTTTCAGATTTATGTACGAACTGACAGGATCCTTCTTTTTGAGGGCTTTTAAAAAAAATGTACTAAATAAATAAATAAATAAAAAGAGAAAACAGGGCACCAACACTAATCGTAAGGGTCTGTGATAAAAAAAATAAAAAATTGGGGGTATGGCTTTTGGTCATTTGTTTGTTTTGGATATCGGTTGGTTGTTCTGGGGCGCTACTCTGTTATGAATGTTCTGTGGGTTTAGTTTGTTCTTATTTTTTTGTTGCTTTGCAGGTTCTTCGCCGATAAAATTTGGATTATCGGGCACGGAGGCGAGCGATGGTACATAGGAATGGCCTTCAGCTGGGATTCTCCTCACTTGACGTGGAGGTATCATAGTTGGTTTTAGGGGTATGAAGTGGGCTCAGCTGATTCAGGATGTGGTCAAGTTTGTTAGATTGTATGAGGGGGGGCCTGCAGGTATTAGTGTTTCACCTTGGGGTTAATGATATGAGTACGTTTCCGGTATAGAGTTAATCCATTCTAGGAATTCATTGGGGATTTATCAGTTTTAAAAGCATGAGCCTGGTTTTTGTTTGGCCATGCTGGGTATGGAAAAGTGGATTATTCGGAAAGTTTGTCAAAAGTTATGTGTATTACGTATGTTGTTATTACATATTAAATAAAATGATGGCCTATTTCTTGCCCAACATTGGTGTTGTGTCATTCCTTTATACCCTATGCCTTTTACAAGACCCCCCTTTCCCTGAACCGAAGTGTGAGGGGAAGGGGCATGACTGCGGGAGGGGGCGAAGTTTGAAAATATTGTGTTTTCAGAGTCAGGTTATTGGGTCCCTGTCCCAGAGGCGTTGGTTTTTTTCCCAATGTTTATAAATATTCCCCCTGAGGCTTCGGCACCATTTTGTGCTGTGGAAAAGCCTGAGGTGGAAGAGAGCTTACTGTATAAGAAAACTTTTATTTGTTTTACTTGCTGTGAGCTTTCATGGATCCTGCTTCCCAAGATGGCCGATGGTCCCATTCCAGCAGATCTCGCAGCCCTCTCATGAGATCTCACAATGGTGCTTCACATCCTGCGAGAACAGGGCAGGATATTCAAGTGTCAGCAGCCACAGTGGAGGTGTCCTCCAGGAATGCTCCAGTTTCTACTCTGGACCCATCAGCCTTAGCTTCTGCGGTGGGTTGCAGCTCTTCTGCTACTGCTCCACTTCCTTCTTCATTGGCAAGATGTCCTAGGACTTCCAGGACCATCAGGGCTTCCAAGCCAGATCTGCCAGCAGCCCCAGGAGTGAGCGTTCTGTTCAAGTGATTTCTGAGGTTGCTTCACTGTCAGGACTGTCTTCAGACTCAGAGGAGGAAACACGCATGCGGCCTCCTTTGTGCTCTGCAGTGGTTCCTGTTGACCAATCAGGTATTGGGGTTTGGGATATGGACGCGGGTAGCGAGCGTCAGGATAGGGGAGCTAGAGATAGCCAGAGGTTAGTGATGGCTTTGAGTGCAGTGCTGGATAAGTTAGAGGCAGGTGTTTCAGTTGCGCCTCCTGCTCCAGTTCTGCTCGAAGGTTCAGTAGCTCGGCTTGGTTTGGGACTGACTTGTTGCGCTGCCCCTCTGGGTTTGCATGTTGCAAGCATTTTTTTGCAAGCATTATGAGTGAGAAGTACCCTGATCTTGGTCCCTCTCTGTTTTCTTATCTAGATTTGATTTAGGGAGCTTATAAGGTTTGTGGTGGCTTATGCTGGTTCCGCTATGATGTGAAATTTCGTCACAGGATGGCCTGTAGGCTCCAGCTGGGTTTTGACTGCCAGGATGTCAAATTATGGCTTCTCCTTATGACCCCCCATAGGCCTTCCCACTTTCCAGGGGGTGCCAGTTCTGCAGTGGCCACTGGGGGACCGGCGACTTCCAAGAAGGGACTTTGTTGGTTGTACAACGAAAGTCACTGCAAGTGGTGCCGTTTCAAGCACAAATGCTACCACTGTGGGGGCCCTCATCTGGCAGTTAGATGTTTTAAGACGGTGAACGCGTCAAGGATGGAACAGTGGCTAAGGTTGTATCCCAATCATAAGGAGTCCTTGATCATTCTTGATGGTTTTCGGGATGGGTTTTGGATCCCGTTCGTTCCTGTTGAGGATGTCTTCATGTCGGGGAATTTGAAATCCGTCTCAGGTTCTGAACAGTTGGTTTGGGAGAAGCTGTTACGTGAGGTAGCTTTGGACCGGATGGCTGGCCCCTTTGATTCCCCTCCTTTTCGTGACTTTAGGGTATCTCCTTTGGGCTTAGTCCCTAAGAGGGAACCTGGCAGTTTTCGTTTGATCCATCACTTGTCTTTCCTGAAAAGTGAGTCAGTCAATGATGGTATCGCTAAGGAGGAGAGTCGGGTCCAGTATGCTTCTTTTGATTGTGCATTGCCCCTTGTTCGGGATGCAGGTCAGGGATGCTTACTGGTGAAATCCGACATCCAATCAACGTCTCATCTTCTTCCTGTTCACCCGGACTGTTTTTACTTGTTGGGTTGTTATTTTGAGAGTTGTTTTTTCTTCGACAAATGCCTCCCTATGGGATATGCTATTTCTTGTTATTATTTTGTTCAGTTCGTGTTTGGATTGGGTCATCCGGCAGATGGTGGGCATATATTCTGTCCTCCACTATCTTGATAATTTCCTTTCCATTGATCCCCGTGACTCTGATGCTTGTGTGTTGCTGTTGTCAGGTTTTCGGGATGTTGCTGGCCAATCTGGAGTTCCTCTGGACGAGGACAAGATGGAGGGTCCGCAGTCAGTCATTTCCTTCTTGGGTATTGAAATCGACTCTGGGGAGATGGTTTTCCATCTCCCACAGGAAAAACTGCAGGCATTGGTGGCTCTGGTCTCTCGGGTCCGAGCAGCAAGGAATGTGACTCTTCGCCAGTTGCAGTCTCTCCTTGGGCATCTCGTCTTTGCTTGTAGGCTGATGCCTATGGGTAGGGCTTTCTGCCATCGTTTGTTCCTTTCAACTAAGGGTGTGAAGGCTCCGCACCACTACATCCGGGTAGGTGCAGGTTTAAAGGCGGATTTGGAAATCTGGGAGGAGTTTTTGCCGGATTTCAATGGTCAGACCTGTTGGCATAGTCCTGAGGTGGACAGTCTGGTCTTGGAGCTGTTCACAGATGCTGCAGGTTCACTCGGTTTTGGTGCTTATTTTCGCGGCCAGTGGTGTTCTGCTGCTTGGCCCCCTATCACGGTGCCTGTGATTGGTGCTATACACTGTCTATCACCTGCAGGGGGCTCCCATTGGCTGCCTATTGTCAGCCCGCCTCACATTGCCTATTTGTACTCAGCTCGGGCACCCTTGGGTTGCCCTTTCGTGGTGTCTCTGACAGTACCTTTCTGTCCTTCATGTCTTGCTGATTGGGCCTGTTCCAGCGTTCCTGTGTCCAGAGCTATAGAGTCCTGAGTTCCAGTGTTCCAGAGTTTAGAGTTCCAGAGTTCCTGATTCCACCTGTTCCTGCTACCAGTCTGTTTGCCACTCCAGTCGGTTTCGTCGGTTCTCCGTGACTGCTGACGTTCCGGTTGTTCCTTACTGCATAGTTCCGGTTGCTCGTCTGTGCAGCGGTGCTCGCTGTGGTCCAACTCAGCCTGGTCTCAATATTCCCTTCCTGTAGTCGCTGTGGCGACATTGGTCTCTCTATTCGCTCTGGCGATATTATCACCCTGTCGGTCCCAGCGTGCGGACACTGGTTAACTCCATTAAACCTGGTGATTTCCTATACTGTTGGTCCCAGCGTGCGGACGCTGGTTTACTCCATTAAACCTGGTGATTTCCTATACTGTCGGTCCCAGCGTGCGGACACTGGTTTACTCCATTTAACCTGGTGATTTCCTATACTGTTGGTCCCAGTGTGTGGACGCTGGTTAACTCCATTAAACCTGGTGGCTTCCTATGCTGTTGGTCCCAGAGTGCGGACGCTGGTTAACTCCATTAAACCTGGTGATTTCCTATACTGTTGGTCCCAGCATGCGGACGCTGGTTTACTCCATCAACCTGGTGGTTTCCTATACTGTAGGTTCCAGCATGCGGACGCTGGTTTACTCCATCAACCTGGTGGTTTCCTATACTGTAGGTTCCAGCGTGCGGACGCTGGTTTACTCCATTGAAACCTGGTGGTTTCCTATACTACTAGTCCCAGTGTGCGGACGCTGACTACTCCATTTAACCTAGTGGTTACCTATGCTGTTGGTCCCAGCGTGCGGACGCTGGTTTGCTCCATACTGCCGTCAAGTGCTGTTGGTCCGAGTTCCTGTCATTAACTCTTGACAACAATTGGCACCTGTGGGTCTCCTCCATTGGGGCTGCCCTGCCCGGTATTGGTGAGGCCGGTAGAACCGGTACATTCCATCTCACGGTTGCCTTACCAGGTATTGGCAAGGCCGGTAGAGCCTCTTCCCAGTGTTCCTTAAGGCTGCCTTGCCTGGTATTGGTAGGGCAGGTAGAACCGGTACATTCCATCTCACGGTTGCCTTACCAAGTATTGGCAGGGCCGGTAGAGCCTACCTACAGCATTTCCTGAATCTGCCTTGCCCGGTATTGGTAAGGCCGGTAGAACCGGTATATTCCCTCTCACAGTTGCCTTACCCGGTATTGGCAAGGCCGATAGAGCCTGCTATTGCTATTTCTTATAGCCGCCTGGGTTGCCTTGCCCGGTATTACTGGCAAGGCCGGTAGAACCTATTCTATTGATCTATTGCTGATTATATTGTGTGTATGTGTATTGAACCCTATGGGGATTGCCTTAACTTTTCAATAAAGTTATGTTTTTACCTAAATCTTTTGTCTGAGTGTCTTAACAAACCGTGACACCCCCTGAGTGGGCCCAGTCTGACTTGATCCGCAATTTGACTTTTTTGGAATTGTTTCCAATCATTGTGGCAGTGGAAATCTGGGGTGAATCCTTCCGTGATCGTTGGGTCGTTTTATTGACCGACAATATCAGCATGGTTCATGTGGTTAATAAGTCTAAGTCGTCCTCTCCGCCAGTTTTGGCTCTGCTGCTTTTTCTCATTTTACACTGCTTGCAGTTGAACATAGGTTTTAGGGCGAGGCATGTTCCTGGCTTGGAGAACACCATTGCTGATTCTTTGTCCCATTTCCAGATTGACAGGTTCCATTTGTGTTGGCGCCCAAGGCGGCGGAAGAGGGTACCCCATGTCCAGTGCACTTGTGGAGCCTCTCTTCAGACCTTTACTAGATCTGGCCATGGGTTCCTTGGCGCCTGCTACTCAGTCTTCGTATTCTTCTGTATGGCTCGAAATGGCTTGGCAAGTATTCAATGGAGGGGACAGTGTACTCTATGGAAACAGCTGTCCTTTCTTATTTGTCTGATCTAAAGGGTCGTGGGGTGGGGCCTGCCATGGCCGACCCCGATTTGGCTGCTTTGTCTTTTCTGTTCCAGCTCTGCGGCTGGAAGGATATCACTAAAAGTTTTGTGGTGAAGAGAATCATTAAGGGTTGGATGCATTTGAAGCCGAGCGGACCTGATAATTGGTGTCCTGTTTCTTTGTCTATTTTGACAAGTCTGTGTGGTGTGTTAGGTGATGTGTGTAGGGATTGCTTGAAGGACCTATTATTTCAGTCAGTTTCTGTGGTGACCTTTTTTGGGGCTTTTAGGGTGGGTGAAGTTGTTTCCCGTAATGTCCAACATCTTGGGGGTTTTAATTTTCCCGACATGGAGCTGTCGTCTTTTTGCGTAAAGTTTTTTTTGCGATCCTCCAAGACGGATCAGTTGGGATTGGGGAGATTGGTAGTGCTGAATGCTACGGGCGGACCGGTGTGCCCCGTGGGTTTGATGGATGAATATTTCGGTATCCGGGGGTCTGATCCGGGTTCTCTTTTCATTTATGCTGATGGCCTTCCGGTCACTCATTTCCAGTTTCAGTCGGTTTTTAGTAAGGGGCTATCTTGCTTAGGCCTCAATCTGCGCGATTTTGTGTCTCATTCCTTTTGGATCGGTGCAGCCACTGTTGCGGCGTCTGCAGGTTTTTGCAAGCACCAGATTAGGAAGCGAGGGCGTTGAAAATCGGGTAGGTTCAGTTCGTATGTCCGTCTTTATTTGTTGTTCTGAATGTTTTTCAGGTCGCCCCCCAGTTATGGTGTGGATCCTGGGCCACTCATTTATCTATTGGGAATCCCGACGAGCAGAGGATCGTTGTTATGGACAGGATTTGGGTTTCCCTTCGTCTGTAGCAAGGATTCGTTGGAAGGGGTGAGGGGGCTTAGCTGGGTTAATTTGAGGGAAGAATGTTATTACATTCATAGTGTGGTCTCGGGTCTCACTATTTTAGTATTGCATGCTGGTAGGAACAATTTGGGGGAGATTAGAACTGTGGATTTGATCAACACCATAAGCAGGACATAGCACGTTTTTATGCCTTGTTTAATTGTGTAGTTATAGTTTGGTCGGAAGTAGCTCCAAGAATTAATTGGCGAGGGGCTAAGGATATGAGGGCTCTTGAGAGACGTAGGAGAAAATTGAATGTAGCGGTCTCTCGTTTTGTGTCAAGGATCACGGGGGGGGGGGGTTGTGATTCGCAATAGGGAGTTGGAAGGCCCTAATTTGGCTTTATTCCATCGACGGGATAGGGTGCATCTCAACCCCATCGGGCTTTACATTTTTAACATGGGACTGCAGTAAGGACTTGAGAGGGTGTTGGCTGTGGTGGGGCGCTACTCCCGTTAGGGAGCGGCGGTCGCGGGTGCTCACCAACGGTTGGAAGGGTAATTGTCCTCCTGGGTTTTGGGGAGTTAGTCTCCCACTCATGGGCTAGCGGCGCAAGTAGGAGTGGAGACTCATGGGAGTTGTGTTGTTATCGTGCCCCCCTGGCCCGTGCTGGGGGGCAGGCGCAATGTTTTTGAATGTTTTAATAAATGCTATGGCCTTTTTTCTTCCCAGAAAGTGGTATGTATCCTTTCTTGGGGGAGGGGAGAAAAGGGGCCTTATGTTGTTGGATATCTCCGCAGTCAAGACCCCCCCCCTTCCCTGAACCGAAGTGTGAGGGGAAGGGGCACGACTGAAGGAGGGGGCGAAGTTTGAAAGTATTGTGTTTTCAGGGTCAGGTTATTGGCTCCCTGTCCCTGAGGGGTTGGATTTTCCCCAATGTTTATAAATATTCCCCTGAGGCTTCAACACCATTTTGTGCTGTGGAAAAGCCTGAGGTGGAAGAGAGCTTACTATATAAGAAAAATGTTATTCCCTCCCTCCCTCCCCTAATTTTAGTGTTTTTGTTGTCACAGCACTGTTGTGGGTGCGGGTCCTCACCAACGGTTGGAAGGGTAATTGTCCTCCTGTGTTTTGGGGAGTTAGTCTCCCACTCGTGGGCTAACGGCGCTAGTGGGAGCGGAGACTCATGGGAGTTGTGTTGTTATCGTGCCCCCTAGTCTGTGCTGGGGGGGCAGTCACAATGTTTTTGAATGTTTTAATAAATGCTGTGGCCTTTTTTCTTCCCAGAAAGTGGTATGTGTCCTTTCCTTGGCTGGGGGGGGGAAGAGGGGCCTTATGTTGTTGGCTTTCTCCACAGTCATGATGTGGTGTAGATGCACAGCCATATCAGTGCTTTCACAGCTGCTGGTACATAGACCTAGTTGTATAAGTATCAGTATAATGCCTCTGAGTCTAATTCACTGCACCTCCATCCTTTCCATTGAGTCTATAAGGAGAATACACCATTTACACTGCTACAATGAAAACTAAGAATAAATGATAGGTGATTGGGTGATGTCATGGCTTGGGTGACCTGGAAACTAATTTATAAGCTCTTTTAAAAAGAGCACTAACCTATTTTTAACAGGTTGAGAGCTTGCTGACATACAACTCTCGCATTTTACTTCATCTTAAGGACATTCCTTTCCTATTGCAAACAAATACAATGTTATCCAATGTAGCCCTCATATTTTAAGTTCACACTTGTAGAACCTGTTCACTCCTCTCCTGCTCTAGGGGAACTTATCAGACACTGAAATCTGTTTCTCATCTCATTCATTCCTTAACTTGCCTTTCCTGTTTTCTACCAACCAATCCTCTTGCTCGTGTTATGGCAAGTTTTTTTTTTCTTCTGCTAATGAGCAGCTACAAGATTAAGGAACTGTTCTATAGAAAGCTTTTTTTTCCCCTTTCTTGCTTTTAACTAGCAGGAAGCCTTGGCTATTGTTTACTACAGCAAGACCAAATGAGATAAGTTTGGATGTGAAAACAAGAAATCTTTTCTGCACTGGTCACAACAAACTTTTCCACCATGAGCACACCGGGTAAGTACAGTCCACAACAACTGGAGAGCTTCATGTTACCCAACAGAGCTGAGCAGTGAGTAAACATTCGTGGATCCATGTTATTCTATGGAACTTCTTTAGCAAAATACCTGAAAACGCTCCGAGGGACCAGCAAGCTATGACACTCCTGCTGTAGGATACTACAACTCCCATCATCCTTAACCAGCCCTTGGCTAGTAGGGGATGGTAGGAGTTGTAGTCCTTAGCAGCTAGACTGACAAAGTTTAACTGTACCTGCACTTAAAAGAACTGGCAAAATTCTGGCCCAAACATAACCCATTTGTTTATAATGCTTTGATGAACTCTCTTGTTTAACCCTTCAATAGTCAGAGGGTTGTTGCGTTGCACACCCCACTGGTTCTTAAAGGCTTTATGTGTTTTAAAAACCCTTTTATTTACATGGGTTGGTGTTTAGACCCCCTTTAGTTTGATGTTAAGGTTTGACTGAACTGTTGTATATAATGTACTTCCTCTACTTTCTGTGATGACTTAACCCAGTGGTTCTCAATTCCTGTCCTCAGGACCCACTAACAGGCCAGGACTTAGGGATTTCTCTGCTAGAGCACAGGTATAGTGATCAGAGGCTCATTCACACTGATTAACTCACCTGTGCTCTAACAAGGAAATCCTCAAATCCTGGCCTGTTAGTGGGTTCTGAGGACAGGAGTTGTGAACCACTGACTTAACCCATGTCCTTACTGTGGACTGTGACTCTGTAAGGGAAATACATTTCTACAATATATCTCACTTTTCAGTTTGGGAATAGAGAAGAAACAATTACAATGTACCCACCAAATAAAGAATTAAAAAGATGTTTTAAAAAACCCATTTATATCAATACAAATGTGTATGTTGCAGTTGGTTTGCATAAAAATTGCTCCAGTTTTCTCTTTTATATGTATGTTTTCCATGGTACATTACAAACAGTTACAATCACCTGTCAGTTTGAGTGTGAATAGATATGTAGGAGAATAATGTGACAAATAAAACAACCCACTGGTTTATATGGTGCTACTAAAGTCTCCAATGCTTTAGACACCTCTCTAGAACTCAAGGAGGGTGAAAAACCCATTTAATGGAGAGTTTTAGTTGTCCCATATAGTGCAAGCCGTTTTCCCCATAATTACTCCAATAGTACAACAGTTTATCTCTGTTTGGTAGGAAAGGTTAACAGAAAATGATCTGTTTATGAGGAGACATTACCAATAATACATAGGGGGAGATGTTTATAAGACATTTGTGTATCATGGCAGTGGAGAAACAAATGGCCCTGGAAATGTTTTGCAAATGTTGAAAATGTTTAACCCTTTTGATCTCCAGACTGGTGTGCAATGCATTGCTTCATAATGCATTTCACACCGTTCTGGTTTTCAAACTGTTAATATAATTTATCCCATGATGTACCTACAGAGGGTGCAGAGTGTGCAGTTGTACCAGAGTTCAGCATCCAATGGGGCCCCATCTGCCCTGGGATCCAATTGGTTTTAGTTATGCCTTTGTGGAAATATGTTTGTGTTATGGGGCCCAAAGCGCCAGGCCTTGCAATAATTAGTTACACCACTGAAAATAACCTTATAAAATGTAGGTTAGCAAAAAATGCTGGATTGCTCCTGTGATAATTTAACTTTTCAAGCTTAAAAGGTTCAAACTATAGCAGGAACATGTCCAGAATTTTACTGGACCCACATTTTTAAAGATTATTGTCATGCTGAAACTAGTCACTGCATGGCCCTGGTACAAACATTTTTTGGGCCTACTAACACAAAAATATTACCACAGAGGCAAAACTAAAAACAATTGCACCCTGGGGAAGATGGGATCTACTTGGATGCTGGGTCCTGGAATAACAACATCCTCAGCTCCGAACTTCTTGTAGTTATGCCCCTGTATAAATAAAACCCTTAGAACTCCAAGAGGGGCTAGAAATGCATTACGAAGCAATGCATTGTACACTCCTCTGGAGCTGACAGGGTTAAAGCATTTTAAAAACTTGCAAAACATATCCAAGGCCCATTTTTATCTCCAACTCCATGATATACAAACTTGGGCCCTGGTACAACTGCACATTTTGACAAAGGGCCCCATGTTTCAAGGAAAAGTGTGGTAATTATTGTGCAAATTAACTGCATCATAAGTGGCAAATCACATTCCCACTTATGTATATGGTGGTAGGGCCAGATTTCCCAATAGACAGAGTAGGCAACTGCTTAGCGCTCCAAATTTGGACAGGCAGTGCCTCAGCAGTGCTATGCACACTGACATTTTGAATTGTGGGCACAGCCAGAGCAATCTCATTGTGTCTGCACCAGTTTTTATACTTTTTTTACATGCTATTATTTAACTCCTTGGATGCTAGACAGATCTAACAACCAAGGGGTTTGAAGCATTTTTTGAGAGGCTTGCACATTAATGGCCAAAGGTATTTTCAGTACCAGGAAATAGTGGATGAGACTGAGGGTGGGGTCATGTGAGGAGCTGGGGCATGGTCATGGGCAGATCTAAGGGTGCCTAGAATGTCTTGCCTAGGAGAGAGTAGCATGTAAATCTGGTCTTGAATGAAGGGAGGGGGGATCCTCTTGATGGGAATTTTAGGAATTTTACACAGAATTGAACACAGAACCCTTAGATTTTTTTTTTTTTATTCCACTATTCCCACAAAAAAAAAGTAAGAAAGTGAAAGACTGATATCAGAATATAGCTTATTTGCAGTCTCAAACGGGTTCACTTTTAAAAGGTCGCACACAGAAGAGCGTGTAACCAAATGGAGCGTCAACCATGTCGCCGTGATAAAAATCCATCAATCATAACAGGATTTATTTCTTTAACCTTTGAGTATCCTGAGCGCTGCCCCGTCTCTCTCTCTCTCTCTCCCCTTCTCTGTGTATGTGTTCCGCTCTGCCCTGTCATTCTGCATGCTATCGGCTGAATAATTATTCTGGAGGCGTCAGTATGTGTCATGAGAATCTCGCGCTTTAATGCACCGCTTTAATGACGAATAGATAGCTCTATTTATTCAATGTGTTATCATTATGATTACTTGGATATCGGTGACAGGGATTCCCTCATGTTTATTAGTGCATGTCCGCTATCTGCTGAATAATTATTCTGGAGGCGTCAGTATGCTGTATGAGAATCTTATGTCTTAATCATAGGTGGAAACTCTCAGGATTTGCCCCGGAGACTCCGGTTTGTGCAGCTAATTACCGGATCTCCGGGGCAGATGCTGATTCTCCGGATGATGGGAGATCTGTGCATTTGTGGTCTGTTCCTCCCAGTCCCCAGACACTTCGCCTTCTTCCCCAGCCTATTACTACTTTTTTTAGTCCCGCCCCCACTCACGATTAAACCCCACCACTTTTTGACACAATTTGCTTCTTTCATCTCCTTCACGAGCACCACTGGACTCCCCACTCCGGGGAGTCTATAACCAGAAGTTCCCAGGTATGGCCTTAATGCACCGCAAGATTCTCATGTTGCCATTTCTATCATGGCGACCTGGTTAGTGCTCCATTTGGTTGCACGCTTTTCTGCGTGCAACCTTTTAAAAGGATACCATCAAACCTAGGATGCTGTTCCTATGGGAGTCAGTACAAAAAAAAAAGTAATTTTGAGCCAAACCAACTGTACCGTAGCAGAGGAAGGAATATTCCCAATATTTCCATTGACTTTAGCCACTTGATTTTTTCACAGTGAGTTGGAGTGTTCTCTGGCATTTTAGATGTTAAAAGCCCAGTTTAACCCTTTAGTGCTACAGGGGTGTGCAACACACTGCAGAACAATGAGTTGCACAACCATGTGGCACTCAAAGGGTTAACTCATTTGGAATATTTACTTAACTCCTGTGGTACAAATAATTTGCCCCAGTTTGCTTTTACACATAAGGAGCATTATGTACATTGTGTATCGCTTGTATTACCTGTGATGGTATCTAAACTAACCAGTAAAAATACAAGCAATTGGAAGGTATATTTGTCCCTCTGGGTCTTTCTTATAAAGAAAGTGGACCAATACGGAGGCAAACCAACTGAAGGCAGATAAAAATCTCCAGTGATTTAAATGCAGCTTTTTAAAACTTTGAGTGTCAGGGGCTATCCAACGCATTGCAAAGCAGTGCATTGGATACCCCCTGGCACTCAGAGGGTTAACCCCTTGAATTTTAGAGAGATCTCCAATGCCTCATTTAAAGGGGATCTATCGCCCCTATATATGTTGGACTACATAGGTCGTTTATGTAGTGACTAGCTTGGGTAAAGTTTTCATTTTTTAAAAAACAATGCTATTTAGCCAAATTTAATCCAGTAAATATTGCCCTGTCACTATGTCCGGACAGACTGTTGGTACAGCACTGTACAGCAGTCTGTCACTCTTCCTCTGCTCCCCTCCCTCTGTCCAGCCTCCTCCAATGACAGAGGCTTTCTGCCTGTAAGCTTGTGCGATCTCTGGCCAATGAGAGTGCTCCAGCTTACAGGCAGAAAGCCTCCGTCATCTGAGGAGGCTGGATAGAGGGAGGGGCGCAGAGGAAGAGTGACAGACTGCTGTACAGAGCTGTACCCGCAGCCTGTTCGGAATTAGGGACAGGGTAATACTTAATCGATTAAATTTGGCTAAATAACGATGCTTTTTAAATTCATTGTAAGTTAAATCGGGCTTCTAACTCATTGAAAGCTACAGATTCAAGGGGTTAATTTAAGAATTTTTATTTGTCCCCCATTGTGCAGTTGGTTAACTCCAGAATAACCCCAGTTTCCTTTCATACATATGGGCCTATGAGTATATACAAAATGCATACCTCCCAACTGTCCATCATTAAGAGGGACAGTCCCTCTGTGAGACCCAAATCCCTGTGTCCCTCTTTCCCACCCAGACTGTGTGGTGTGTGTATATAAGTGTATCTCACATTAACTCACATTAATTTATATTTAAACTTTAGTATATGTGTTTATAAATTAGTCTGCGGAAGTAAAATACTTTGGTCTTGCTCTACATCATTTAAAGAGATAGCATTGTGTACATATGAAGTTAATGTCGATTATTCTTTATACTTTTTTATAATGAACTGTACCTTTCTAAGGGTCATATGCTCAAAGAAGTAGCGAAATAGGTTTTGTCGTTTATAACTACTTTTCAAAGCGGAGTGTTGTTGGGCTCATTAATATTTTCAGAGAGTGTCGGTTGTGATTGGAAATATGTAGTTTGTCCTGACTGAATTGTCATATGTAAGTACAAAAATGTCGTACGTAAAGACAAAAATGTTGTATGTAATGACAAAAATGTCTTACCTAACGAAAAAATATCTTAACTAAAGATAAAAATTCTCATATTCAGAACTTCATATTCCCTCCACTTTTAAAGTACAAATTTTGTTTCTTTGGCAAGACATTTTTTTTGTTGTTGCATACGACAAATTTTCTTTTCCTCTATACAACACTGGAGAATAGTTTAGCCACACGCTTGCCCCACTCCTTTGCCTAGCAATTCTGGAGTTGTGTCATATTCTCTATAAAAAATATGTCTTTCATGCATACAATTACTTATTTTTGTCTTTCATACAACATTTTTTTTTGTCGTTATAGCTCTTTGAACTTACGGCCCTAAGTGTCCATGATGTTGTATTCTTTAACTAGTTGAACAGCCCGTTACACGGGCCACAGTGCCTCTGGCAGCCGGTCGCGGGGCAGTCACGCGCAGTAGAGACTGCCCGCGCCACTGCTGATACAGAGCTTGACGCTCCTTCGGAGCGCCCAGCTCTGTATGAGCCGCGGCGTGGGCAGTCTGTACTGCGAATGACTGCCGGACGCGCAGCAGTGTCTACTGCGCATGTCGGGCGTTACACACAACTTAGCGAATTATTATATAGGATTTATCTTAATGTTTCTCCCTCCCACCCCTTTTCCCTACGTCATGCAGAATCTCAGCAGAGCAGAAACTGGTCTGGACGGATCACAACGAGAGGCGATCTTCTGTCAGTATAAGGAAAACCTGCTCTCTGTCAAAGGAGGCAGGTTTTTCCTTATAGTGATACACAAAATATTGTCCCTCGTTCTGATCTATGTGGTCAAGCAATTGGCTTTCAGATCTGAGGTAAGCTATCATGATGTAGGGAAAAGGGGCATCTTTAAAATAAAATAACACGAAGAATACATAATATAATGAATAATCAATATTAACTTTGTATGCATACATTACTATATCTCTAATCACTTACTCAAAGAGTTGTCAGTAGGTCATGAAATAACCTAACAATTATCGATAATGCCCTGCCCACCAGCCACATGCCTAGCAACACCATCTAAAATGAAAGTGTCCATGTTTGGCCATTTGAAATCTTGGGAGGTATGAAAATGGAATGAGTAAAGAAACCGGTCACAATATAAAATATTTACTCTATGTTTACGTAAGCTACTTTATTGCATAGGAGGGCATAAATAAATCCTGTGAGTCTGCTTATCATTTTCTCATATGAAGCAGTGTGCGTGAACGACTATTTCTGTTCATTTTGCTGGAAGATGCAGCATGATTATATTTTCAATAAAAGTGTGTTAAAATGACAAAAAATTGTAGCATGGGTCTTAATGGAATCATAAATATTGTCTTTTTCATGCAGCTTATCAAAAACACTAAAATAAGATACCTATCCTTAATATGAACAGATTAAAGAAAAGGACATTTAATGGTGAATAGTGGGATGGGCAATTTTCTGGGTAAATAAGTGAGTTATGAACCTGTTTTTGTAGATTCCCAGGGAGTGACCCATATGACTGTATGAACTGTCAGTAATCAACAATACACTGTATCAACAATACACTGTATCTACAATGCACTGTAGAAATATGGAGAGAGAATATATATCCTGAAGGTTCTATCTCTTGTATAGTCTGGAACAGGCTTTATATCAGTTCAAACCAGAGCAAATGAGGGGTAATTATATGCAGACAATTCCAGTTTATATAGGCGGTAGTAACGTCTTGATGTTTATTTTGTAAATAATAAATGGTATGGAGCTCTAAGGCAGGTCATAGGTCATCTTAAAGCTATTTGTCTCACAGGTCACCATGGGCAGCCCAATAAATTCTGTAATTGCATAGAAGCTTAAAAGAGCTTTAATATTTCTAATAAACTCCAGAGGACTCCAGGACCCCTAAGAAGACTTCCATGTGAAGAGCCCAATATTTTTCACTATCCAAACAAACATCAGATTACTATTTCATTGAATAAAAACTATGGTCAGATGGGAGACTAGGGGGTTATGCACTAAGGCATGATAAAAAGGTGATAAAATGTAGATGACTTCTCCAGTGATATCACTCTCCAGTTCCTATGTTATTCTATGGAGCCAATGTATTAAGATCTCCAAAGTTGAAAAAATCTAACTGGATTGGGTCCATAGAATAACATAGGAATTGGAGAAGTGAAATCACTGGAGGTCATCTCCACTTTAACACCACTTTATCAAGTTTAATGCACCTCCCCCATATATTCTATTATATTAATGGGATAGTATTGTCAAAATATTTAAAAACGTAATATTGGAGCTATTGAAAAATTATACTAAATGCCCCCAGTCCCATCTCTCAAACCTTTATGGTTTGAGAGATATTCGCTGTTAAAGTTCCCCCCTCCCTTCACTTTCCCTGACGTCAACACTTTAGCTGACTGCAGGGGTACCCGGTGCCGGGATCAGTGGAGGCTCTTCAGCAGAGCCGAGATCGCCATCTTGAAAAAGAAATACGTCACTGGAATGGTCTACAAAGTGTGCTTGCAAACCAAGCACACTTTGTAGACCATTCCAATTAAGCATTTCTTTTTCGAGATCACGATCTCGGCTCTGATGAAGAGCCTCCGTGGATCCCCGGACCGGACACCCCTGCAGTCAGCTAGAGGGCTGACATCAGGGAAAGGGGAGAGAGGGGGGAACTTTAACAGCGAATATCTCTCAAACCATAAAGGTTTGAGAGATGGGACAGGGGGCATTTAGTATAATTTTTTTTTAATAGCTACAATATTTTAAATATTTTGACAATACTATCCCTTTAATTAAACCTAAGTTATTACTTGCATGTACTTTGCTTTTTCTTTGTACACTTCCGTATTGCTGAACTCGTGATCATAAATTATTAAGGGCAGGGACATATTTATCTGTCATATCATTATGTCAATAGTTGGTTACATTCAACTGAAGTTTCCTAATCGGTGTTGTATAGGGCACCATCCTATGAACCTTGCTTCCTATTTAGTAGATTCTTTTTATGTTCTGTAATGTTTGTATATTAATAACAGTATTTAATATGCACAGTGCTGAGGGACATATGAATCAAGTATTGTTTGTTCATATGAGAACAAATATAAGGGTTTGCAGTTATACTGAACTGCTGAGGCAATCATTAACATACCTGATTGATAACTCAGCCTCAAATAACACTGATTGATCATGTAGCTATCTCACGTGAGAGAAAATGACACTCTGGTGAATATGCCCCTATGTATGTGATATTTTTTTTTTTTTTTTACCATTTTGGCATCTGTCATATTGTAGCAGTATTTAAATGTCATGGACATGTCAAAAAGTCAAGCAAATGTCAAAACTGCCATTATGCAATTGTATTATTTTCATAGCATTGCTACGTTTTCATAATTGTACACCTTTGTTATTTGGACTTGATTTATTCTTTTCATGAGAAATCAAACGAACAACAAGGAAATTTGTTGATATACATTTAAAAATAATTTACTTAGATATATGATCTGTAAAAATAGCTTATTTTATGTTACACCTCTAAAATATAATCTTAAATTAGCCTTTGAATGCCTGTATACTCCATTTGGTTAGTTTTGTTTGTGCTGTTTGTAATGAGAAATACAAGCTAAACCAGTTCATTTATTGAGATTAACACCCACCACTCCTGAACTGAAAAAGGCTGGTACTTTATTTCAGGTTGTTTACAAACAATACAGCATCATCACTTCAGTTACACCTATCAGGATTGCTGTATTAATGGGGGTCAGGGAGTCCTGCAAAAGTTACCAATAAAAGCTCCAATTGGGCATATGTATGATTAGATCTTAGGCCTCAGAAAACAAACATTGTTACCGATAGTAGCACAAAGTAGAAAGTATATAAGTGCATATAACACCAATTCATTTTTAGTTGTTAGTATTCCTTTATCCCTTTCCTACTATGGATATCCATGAGAAGGGCATCTCTCAGAGTTCCTCAGGGTGTAAGACTTACTTGGGGGTGAGTCCTATATAGCAATATGTAGTCCTTCGTTGGTGGATTTTGTGCACATTCTTGAACGTGGGGATGTCACTCGGGTGGAGACTTCCACTACACCACTAAGAAGTATTTTGCAGTCAGGAGTTGCCCTCATTGTACTCCTAGTGTATTGAATAGGTAAGGTTAGGTATTACTATTATTATTATTGTTTTTATTATTATTAACAATTATTATTAACAATCACACATATGCCTACAGCTGGGATGGGCAACCTACAGGCCTCCAGCTGTTTTTGGACTACAACTCCCATCATTCTTCGCTAGTCATTGGTCAGCAGAACATATTGTAAATTGTAGTCCAACAACAGCAGAGACCACTGGTTGTGCACCCTGAATTAGAGGTAACATTGGCTATAGGTCAAAAAGCTAGTGGTGTCATATTTTCCAAACTCCATGTCTGCCTCCTTGGACAAGAGAACCATTAATAATTAAAAATTCATTTTGGGGAACAAAACGATTGCTTCATAATGGCTAACCTCTAATAAATTTTGCTGCACTTTATGAAACTAAAAGGCTCCATAATAAGCATGGCTGTCTCCTTTAACATGCTTGGCAATGGATGAGGCTGCACTTCGGTGGGTGAGGCTGTTATCTAGTGAAGCTATGCTTTAGCATCTCTTGATAGCATTCATCTGTAAAAAAATGTTTCTAAAATTATTGTAGATCAGGACAGCAACAGATACTTTTATTCATGCAATTTATGCTGTTCGCCTGTCAGTAGGATTTTCACGTTATCATTGGAAAACCAGCCACTTATGAAAGATGCATAAGGAGGGGTCGCATAGTTACCATTGCAGTCTTAGAACAGGTGTAACCGTTGGCTCCTAGCATCCTTAGATTACAGTTCTCACCATCCTCAGCTGGCTATTTGCTAAAGTGATTAAAGGGATGACATGCTATAATACCGTTTTTCTTTTCTTCCTTTTTTTATTTTCGCTGTCAATTTATTTTCTCTGGATACCTATAATTTCCTTTACTCTGCCTCTCTTTTTTTTACCTCCCTCACTTTCTTATTATTATTATGTCCTCCACCCACACCTTTCTCTCTCTCAGCTTGTTAGTTTGTTTTTGGGGAGGGAAGATTTGTTCAGTTCCATATTTACCAAACCTCTTTATCTTTCTTTTTTTTTTTATCATTCCTCTTCTCATGTCCTTTCTCTCTGTTTTACAGGTGTTATGATTGCCCTGCTGGATTTCCAAGGGCAACTTGAAGATGAGTTGGATTTTAAAGCTGGTGACCTTATTAAGAACGTGAAGAAAACAATGGAGGAGGGGTGGTTGGAAGGAGAGGTCAACGAGAAGAGGGGTTTCTTCCCACAATTATTTGCTAAGGTACAAAATCAAGTCCAGCCACTATATTATAAGTTACACTGCATGACCGCTAAAAATTAATGGAAAGCTCAGCTTGAATGGGTGTAATATGTGGAAAACGGTTTCTGCTATTTAAAGTTGTAATTCATGCTGCACCTAATTTACACCTCTCCCATTCAATTAAATGGATAATGTATCTACCAAGGCCTATATAAAATACACCAAATTGGCCACGATACGTACCAAAAACAGGACACTCATAAAATTCATAAAATAAGAAATCTATGGCTTTGCACACTTAAAGGGGTATACTAGAATCGGGTTGTACAAATTGTATCCTCTAGAACCACTGTAAGGTCAAGTTTCCTGCATGCATGCCATCTGGAGGACATGGGAGAGAGGGACTGCTGTTATGGACCACAAATGCATCCATTTTAAGGCAGTGCTCATTGCATTCAAACTTATTGTACATGTGTAGAAGTCGATTACATTAGCACAGTGTTTTAGGATCAAGAGTTTCCACTTTTTTATCAGTGCCCTCCAGCTGAGTCTGATGATTAGTTACACAGCCAGAGCACTCAACCCAGATCCCTTTGTGCTCCAGAAAGACATATGAGACATCCTCACAAAATGACTATATTAGAAGAGATGCAGGTATCATTAGTTTACTTAAAAGAGGAGACAAGATTACGAGAGGTGTGGAGGAAATGGGAAAATGAGTCAATTTGAGAGGTGTGTCTGAGAGCTGAGCATGGATTGTAGAAAGGAGTCACTGTGAGAAGTGAGTATGGGGTTTGTAAGGAAAACAGAGGGATCAGTGAGACATCTGACCGTTGAGTATAAAAGGGAGTAATTGTGAGAGGCAAAGCAGGAGTAAGGAAGTGTGTCAGTGTGTGTGGGAGACAGTGTGAGAGGAGAGCAGAGACTGAGTAGACATGTCAGTGTAAGGATTGAGGGAAAGTGTGAAAGGGGGTTTCAGTCCAAGAGAGAACATGGTATATCAAAGGGTGAGCGTGGAGTGCTGAGGGAGGGAAATGGAAGGGTCAGTGAGATAGCTAAGCATTGAGTGTAGAATTGAGTAATTGGAGTGTGGAATAATGTCGGTGTTTTAGGGGGTCAGTGTGAGAGTTGAGCAGAGAGTGAGAAAGAAGTTTCAGTGTGAGAAGTAAGTATGGCCTGTGAAAGGTGTTTCTGTGCAACAATAAGCATGGAGTATGAAACAGCGTCAGTGTGAAAGTTGAACATGTAATAATGGGATCAAGTTAAGAGGGTATAGAAGTGTGGAAGCGTCTTAGTGAGTGAAAGAAGGGTGGTGTATGGAAGTGGATGAATGTGAGAAGGTTCTATGTATGTATCTTTATTTATATAGCACCATACATGTACACAATGCTTTACAGAAATACTAATAGTAAAATACAAAAATACAGGACAGAGTTAGGAGCATCATGCAGCAAAGGGAATCATAGCCGACAGCAGCAATAAATTAAGTTTAACAATTTCCACTCTCCCTGCTGCAGCGCTGCCCTTATGGCTTGCTCAGTGTCAGCGTGATGTTCAGAGCCTACCTACAGAAACACGCACCACAGCCAGCCAATGAAACATGAGAATATTTTCACAATAGTCCTCATTGGCTGGGTGGTGTGTGTCAAACAGTGGGGGAGGGGTCGGTATGTCGGCGCTGCAAGCCTGCGATGCCTGGATACCATAATGTGAATGAGAAATTAATCCATTTCACAGGAGGCAGTCTGGGTGCAATCACAAGAGGAATAACACATCTCCAAACTCCAGATGCTGTTCTTAGTTACTTGGTCAGCTGTTGACAGACTGTGTAGTAGAGATTTGATCTCCATTGATGGTGTTCTCATTTTAGTGTACTCTAGGGCAGTGTTTCTCAACTCGTGCCCTCAGGACCCGCTAACAGGCCAGGACTTAGGGATTTCTCTGCTAGAACACAGGTGTGGTGATCAGAGGCTCATTCACATTGATTAACTGACCTGTGCTCTAACAAGGAAATCATCAAATCCTTTCCTGTTAGTAGGTCCTGAGGACAGGAGTTGAGAAACACTGCTCTAGGGTGACTACGTGTTCTGGAATGGCAGACTGGAACTTTGGTCACTCTACGAATATTGTTCATGAGATGCTTCCTTGAGCAAGTGGAGTTTTTATGAGATGCTTGAAAATGATGAATGTGGATGACTGGCATATGGTGATAGGAAGGGCATTCCAAAGTTGAGGGGCAGCCAGAAAAAATGATTGCATCCAAGAGATGGCTCAAGTTGCATAAGGAGAGGACAGAAAAAACTCTTGAGAAGAACGCAGGTGTCAGGAAGGGGTTTAGTGGGAGATAAGAGCAGATATGTAAGAGGACAACGAAGAAGAAGAAAGCAACTTAAAGGAGAGTATTAGAATTTTTTATGAAATAAGAGACGTTATGGGTAGCCAAAAGAGGGATATCAGAAACAGATGAGAGGGAAGGTATCTGGGATCAAGGGTAGTTATTCTTGTAGCTAAATTGAGAACATACTGAAGCAGAGAAAGATGAGGCAGGAAGACCAGAGAGCAGAATGCTGCAGTAATGTAGTCTATAGAGAATGAAGGCCTGAGTGAGGGTTTTTGTGATAGACATACAGAGGAAGTGCTGTATGTTGGCAATATTCTACAAGATAATGCGGCAAGTTTTTGGTGACAGCTTGGATATGGGAGAGGTAGAATTGAGTATAACACCAAGACATCACAATTTGGTTATTGAATGGATGGTAGAATTTTTAGCTGTGATGGAGAAAGGTTTGGGGTTTAATGGAAAATACAGCAAGTTCTGTCTTAGCCATATTGAGTTTAAGATGGCGGTGGGCCATCCATGATGAGACACTGAGTGACTTGAGACTGTACAGTCAGACCGAGGTCAGGGGAAGTGAGGTAGACTTGTATTTCATCTGGGACAGATGGTAATGTAAGCGAAAAGATTAAATAAGGTCACCAAGTGAGAGGTTATAGAGGGAAAAGAGAAGTGGTCCCAGGACTGATTCCTGGGGAACATCCCATGAGAGGTCATGGGGAGAAGAGTAGCTGTTAGCAAAAGAAACACTATCACGGTGCCCATGATTCCTCCATTTGCGACATTGCTACTTTCTGGTCATTTCTTTCTAGCATTCTTATTGGCGATCAGTATTACTCCTCCCACTGGTTACCTTTATATGCTAGCGCTGTCACTATGGCAGCGCCCCTTCGTGGTGTTCCAGTATTTAGCATGGTATCCTGTGTATGACCCGGCTCGACTGACTACGTTCCTGAGAGATCCTCTGTTCCTGACTTCCGTTGCGACCCGGCGTGGCTGACTATCCTCCTCTGTGTACCGACCCGGCGTGGCTGACTATCCTCCTCTGTGTACCGACCCGGCGTGGCTGACTATCCTGCTCTGTGTACCGACCCGGCGAGGCTTACTATCCTGCTTTGTGTACCGACCCAGCGAGGCTGACTATCCTGTTCTGTTCACAGAACCGATTGGCTACTTAGCCTGTCCGAGTTCCTACTTGGTCCGTTGCCTGTTCTGCTCCGTCAGTGCCTGTCCGGCACGGTGTGTTCCTCCTCCTGAGTCACCCGCACCTGTACGCTTGACCTGGCACAGCTGTCCACTTCATTTCTACGAGGTTTGCTGTCGCTCCGTTGCACCTCGCTAGTCTCAGCCTGTGCAGCCGTTCTACCTGTCCAGAGGTCTTTGAGCGGGCTGGTGCGTGGTTTAGTGACTTCAGTCACTTGTCGTTGCTTTAGCTCCCAGGTTGGTTTGGTTGCCTTGCCTTGTCACTGCCAGTACTGCGCTACCACCTAGCGTACTAGGGGTCCGGTTGTCTTACCTTCTCACTGCCAGTACTGCGCTATCACCTATCTTACTAGGGTTCCTGTTGCCTTGCATTGTCACTGCCAGTACTGCTCTACCACCTAGCATACTAGGGTCCAGTTGCCTTGCCTTGTCACTGCCAGTACTGCGATACCACCTAGCATACTAGGTGACCGGTTGCCTTGCATTGTTAGAGCCAGTACTGCTATACCACCTAGTGTACTAGGGGTCCGGTTGCCTGTCTCTGCCAGTACTGCAATACCACCTAGCGTACTGGGGGTTTGGTTGCCTTGCCTTGTTGCTGCCGGTACTACTCCTCCTCCTAGCGTACTAGGAGTTCGGTTGCGTTGCATTATCCATCTGTCAGCTATTCTCCTCACCTGGTTTCCAGGTGAATTGTTGCCTTCGCTCTTGTCAGTCATACTGACCTCCCTAGCGCTCTAGGGATCCCGTTGCTCTGTCTGGGCCTCCTCCTCCTGTCGTTCCTACCACCCGGTGGGATCTGCTGTTTCTGATCTCTACTGTTGTACTATTCCTGATCCTGGGTTCACAGAAGTGCCTCTCTGCATCATTGTATTCTCGTATCTGTATCCTGTATTGCCGAGACTACTATTATTGTTTTGCCTGTACTACTGTACTTAATTTTTGTTTAATAAAACTGTGTTTTACTAAACCTAACGTGTCTGAGTGTCTGAAAACCGTAACAAACACTGAAAGTATGGTTTGAGAGATAGGAGGCAATCCATTCTAGAGCAGTGTCATGGATGCCAAGGGTGTGTGGTGGGTCCAGTAGGAGTGTAGGAGGCAAGTATAGTTAATATGAAACAAACAAACAAGGCAATGTGTACATGTATGTAAGAGAGATGTTTTCATATTTATCTGTGTATCATGCCTTGAAGAAGAGACCTAAGAGGACTTGAAAGCTTTCATCCTAAATCTGCTTAGTTAGCCAATAATTGTATCAACTTAACTAAACTTGCCTCCTGTATTTCTAACACGTACCAACACTCATCCAGTAGTATTGCGTGATCAACAGTGTTAAAGGCAGCAGAGAGGTCTAGTAGGATTAGTATACTGTATTGTCCTTTTTTCCTTTGCTGTGTGTGTGGGGCATTGATAACTATATTGCCAGGGCTGTTTCTGTGGAGTAGTTGGAACAGAAACCTGATTTAATGGATCAAGAAGCGAGCTGGAATTGAGGAAAATGATTAAGGTGAGAATATGAGGCTTTCCAGGATCTTAGTCACAAAGGGAAGGAGAGAAACTGGAAGTGGGTGGGGTCAAGAGAGGATTTTTTTGACTATAAGTGTGACTGTTGCAAGTTTGAATGAGGAAAGAAAGGTTCCAGTAGAAAGAGCAAAGTTAAAATATTAGTAAGGCTAGGAACAAGAGTATGTGCAATAACATTGAAAAGATGAGTGGGCATGGGATCCAGGGGGCCCATTGTGGGGGCAGAGAGGTGGATAGTAACAGAGATAATTCCTCCACTGTAACATAGGTGAATGAGCTCATGGTGGCTCAATGTGAGCTAGGGATAGGGGGGAAGGGGGCAGAGGAGAGGATATGGAGGGTAAGGTTTGGGGAACGGACTGCACCTTATTGATGAAAAAAGTCAGCAAAGTCCTATGGAGTTCTGGAGAAGAGGATCAGTTTAAGGCTGTGGGTTTGTGGAGACAATCAAAGATTTAAAGAGTTTATAAAAGTAGTGTTGTTTAATCTGAGTGAGAACTGCAAAGATGCAAGATTGTATGAATTTATAATGGCGGAAGCTAGCATCAGCAGGTGCCTTGCATACGGGTTGATGAATTTAGTCAGACTTTGGTATTCCTGGTCCAGGATTGTTGAAGGTAGAGAGGAGCATGCTGATCCAACTAAGAAGTTAGTGGTATATTTGGTTAGTGATTGGAACATGTGTAAGAGTGTCAGTGTGTTGAAGGAGAGAGTTTGAATGACAATTATTGTTTGAGGCGAACAAGGAGTGAGTAAGAGAATGTATGAGGACGGTCCTTTTCTAGGGGGATCCTCACCACTCAATTCTTAAGTTGGGGTATCACAAGACTCTGCTGTTGGCTCCCTATATATACCTTGTACCTTGAGAATTTCGTAAATAAACTGTTATATCTATATTCTGTCATGTCTCTAGTCTATAAATAACTCTTTTTCTCCTTCCTCTTGGATGTTCATATGCTCTCTAAAAGTCAGTTTATCAAAACAGAACGAATTGTCCCCCTCCTTGCATGTCCCTATCCCTTGTTTCTCCCTTATATATCTTCTACCTTACAGCTTTGCAGCCTTGGAGTAATCTTCAACTCAGCTCTTTCCATTATTCCCCATATTCAGTCCCTCTCAAATTCTTGCCATCCTCTGGTAAAACTATTGCCCCTTCCTCACTTATGATGCCACCAAAACTCATTTACTCACTAATAATTTCACACCTAGACTACTGTAACGTTCATGTTGATGAACTCCCACTAGCTTGTTTCAATCCAAAATGCTCCTGCCAGACTTGTCTGCCTAATTTGTTGAACCCCAGCTGCTTCTGTTTGGCATAAAATTAAAAATCCCAGCACCGACCTACAAATATCTCTTCAACTCTGCCCCCCTTCCAGTATTTTTCTCGTATCCTCCCTGGTACATGTCTTTTGGCTGTCTTCCACCTAATAATTTCCGCTCACACTTACAAGAAACCAATCTAGTTGTACCCCAACTATGGAACTCGCCTCTGCACAATATCAGATTTTCCTTGAACTTCCTTACTTTCAATCACACGCACTGAAAACTCATAGTTCTACAAAAGCCTTTTCCCCAAGATTCTTAATTCCCTTACCTTCCTCTGGGTCCAACTGTGCATATGGCAAAACTTTAACTACATACCCAATATAGGCAAACATGACTGATCCTATGTCTCTATCCCCACCCCCATGCTACACATGGTACAACATTGTTTTTTTAGCTCCGTCTTTTCTTTTTCCCATCATTTCTTGATTTGGCTGACCGAGGATGATGGGAATTGTAATCTTTAACAGCTGGAGGGCCTCAGGTTGCTGACATGTTTCTAGATTGTAAACTCTTAGGAGCAGGGTCCTCAGTGCCATTTGTTTTTATCAGTTTGTGTTAATCTCTGTGTATACAGCTTCACAGAATATATCGAAGCTCGGTAAATAAGGGCTAGTAATAATAAAATACGTATGTATGGGCACATAGCAAAACACATGAGAGACCAGGCATTAATGAGTAGCATGTGCACACAAAGTTAATATTCATGCAGGACTGCAGCACAGCTCTCATTCACTTGAATGGCATGGAAAGCATATAAAAAATAAAACATAAAATTATATGTCTGTATTACGTGTAAAGGGACAAGTCAACCTTTATTAAATGGCAATCAAACAACATTGTACTCGTATTTCATGGCCAATGTTAGACTTTCATTATTGATTCCAACCACTCCTTCTATGTTAATGATTAATAAGATCCAGTGATTTTATGGTTAAAGTCACAATAACTACTCCCTATTCATAACTCTATTGATATGTCTAAAACTGAACAACTCACTCATTGTCTGTGCTTTTACACCTGTTCCCCTGCGCACACATACAGACACTAATCTGTCAATGTATTTTACTGTCAGCTACAATTATACCCATAAGTCTGAGACTGTATAGAAAAAATATAACATTTAGAGGACATGGGTCTTTGATTAATCATGTTTAAAGTAATCTAGAATCTAGGGGTGGAGTCAGAAAACTGACATCCTCAGCTGGATCCCAACCAGAAAGTGTGTTGCTCTAAGCCACAAACTCTTGGGTTGCAGTACTCACAAACTCCCTGTGTAAGGTTTTTTTAACCTAATACAGGGGTTCTATAGGGATCTACATTGCGCAGGACAGGAAACAGTTTTTTGGCTGCAATAATGTTTCAAGTGAAAAATCGCTGAGCAGTTGCAATATCCTTGATTTACTCAACAGGAAAATATATTTTCATTAAAAAAAACCTTTACTGATCCTTTAATTTGTGTACATTTAAAAAGATCTAGCAATGAAATTTTCCTTGCTTCAAATGAGGGGCATTATTATGAGGACTGAAGAGTAAGTTCAGGTTTTCTCTTGTTAACTTTCCGTACGGGCAATCATAATTACCATGGGATATCTATTGTTCAGCTATGCAAGGATGGGCAACCTCTGGCTTTTCAGCAGCTGTTGGACTACGAACTGCATTGTCCTCAGCTAGCCACTGGCTGCCTAATAGGACCAAATTTTTCAATAGACAGAGTAGGCAACTTTCTAGAGCTCCTAAATGTAAGGTGCCACAGCTGTGCTGACCACACCCACTGTTTATGCACTGTTGTTGTACCCAGTTTATATACTGATTTATCCAGTTCATTTACCACTTTATGGGTCTTATGTTCAAAAGAAAAGTGGGATTTTGGGGCTATCCATCTGTACCCTAGGTGGACAAATAAGCCCTTTCCAAATTTCCATTGATTTAAACAGAACTTTTAACGTCCTTCATTGATACCCAAGAACAAGCTCTATGCTACTCCTGAGACATGGGACATGGGCATACCCTTCATAGTTCTATATCTGTAAGCCTAATAACACATGGACAAAGTGTGTATTAACCAGGAGAGTGGATTTATGCCATTCATTTGTGCTCCTGATGTGTGCCAATGCACATGCAAAGTCAGTAGTCCAAGCAGGTCTATCCATTACGAACAGAAAACTACTTTGTATCAGCGGCTCCACATGTTGCGCACAAGCAGACTGCTATATGTTGATTAATCACACAATCAAAAAATGTCCTATAAATATTGATAGTACTCCCAGGTAAACACTGTATATAGATCAGCCAACAGCAAGAATGTGCAATCTGTAGGAACATGACTGCACTAGACACAACTGAAGATAACCGTGGAATATAAAAACACTCCAATAGTCTTTGCAGTTTGAGGTGACACAAGTTATGGCTTGCAATCAAGGAATTTTTTAACTTTAGATTCAATAAAGTATCCAGAGTTTTTATATTCTGCTGCTCTCTTCAGTTGTGTATAGTGAGGACATGTTCGTACAGTTTGAGGTCCATCCATAACCAACTGCAACACAGTGAACAAATAAAAATTCCCTTTGATTTAAATGGGCTTTTTAAACCATTGAATGCTAGAGCATTTCAAACATATTGCTTTTCAGTGCACTGGACAACTCTCTAGGATTCATCGGATTAAAAATCCTATTTTTAATCAAAGGGGATTTTAGGAATCTATATTTGTCCCCTGTGGTGCAGTTGGTTTGCCCCAGATTCACTCCACTGTTGAACACAGCTCTATATATCCCCCTATACTAACTAGTTTAACCCTTTTAAATGTTTTGCACACCCCTCTGGCAGGGATAAGAGGTTTGTTTTGTATTTGTATATTTTAGGCCAGGGGTTCCCAAACCTTCCTCATATATCATTGACATCACTGTACTTGAGGATTCAGGTAAATTTAAATCCTTAAAGGGATAGTAATACTTTGTTTTAACTTTATTTTATTTTGTAGGCATTAAAAAAACATGAAGAATGATATAAGTCTTATCTCTCAAACCTTTATGGTTTAAGAGATATTCATAAGCAAAGTGTCCCCCTCCCGCCCCTTTTACTGATGTAACACTTTTCAGCCAGGGCAGAAGGGAGCTGCCCAGGTAGACTGCAGAGAGGGACAATCTTCAATTAATATAAGGGAAAAACCTGAAAAGCTTGTCAAGGGGGGCAGGGATTTCATTGTTTTCATAGGAATAAGAGTGTCCCCTTCTGTTATCTGTCCAGTCTATGGACTGCATTCCACATCTGAGAAGAGATTGTTTACAGTAGGTAAAAGGGGCGGGAGGGGGAAACTTTGCTTGTGAATATCTCATAAACCATAAAGGTTTGAGAGATATGACTTATATCATTCTTCATGTTTTTTTAATGCCTACAAAATAAAATAAAGTTAAAACAAAGTATTACTATCCCTTTAAGTCCTGGCCTATTAATGGTCCTTGAGGCAGGTCTGGGAAACACTGATCTTTGCTAAGAGTATGTTTTGTAGCAGGGAGCAGAGGATGGACGTGAGTGGTTCCATGTGAGTAAAGCTAGGGTTGACTTGAAAATGTAATTTGGTCCTGACAGCTGATGATGGGAGTTGCATTCCAGCAAATTAGCTTACCTACAGTGGTCGCAGGGGTTGCAACTGCGACTGGGCCCATCAGTCCAGGGGCCCGGCCGCCCCCTGCTGAGACCACTCACGCACTGGCCCACAACAAAAAGCTTTGCTGTTGGGAAGATAAGACTGATCTCCCCACCAGCAAGCTGAGGTCTGTGTCTTCTTTGGCACAGACCTCTATTAGCAACTCCCTTGCTGTGCCCAGCAGTCTAGTAATGCAGAGCTGGGATATGACATCATCTTCCAGCGCTCTGCATTACTGGAGAGAAGACCACACAGGCGCTGCTATTAGAGGTCTGTGCAGAAGAAGGCACAGACCTCTCCTTCCATACCGCATACTGCCAGACCACCAGGGATGAGCCAGTAAAGGTAGGCATGTGGCCAATGTGGAGGTGGCCAATGGGGGTATTGTGGAGGTGGACAATGGGGGCAATGTGGAGGTGGCCAATGTGGAGGTGGACAATGGGGGCAATGTGGAGGTGGCTAATGTGGAGATGGAAAATGGGGGGCAATATGGAGGTAGACAGTGTGGCGGTAGACAATGGGGGCAATGTGGATATGGACAATGGGGCCAATGTGGAGGTGGTCATTGGGGGCATTATGGAGGTGGACAATGGGGGCCAATGTGGAGGTGGACAATGGGGGCCAATGTGGAGGTGGACAATGGGGGCCAATGTGGAGGTGGCTAATGTTGCTGTGGACAATTGGGGCAATGTAAAGTTGGACAATGGGGGCAATGTGGAGGTGGACAGTGTGGAGATTGACAGTGGGGGCAATGTGGTCAGGGGGCCCCGTGGCAATTTTCGCACCAGGGAACGCTGGTATCTAGTTATGACTCTAAGCAAATATATTAATAACCAGTCCAAAACTTGGACTATGACACCCATCTTTCCCAGCTGGTTGTGGGACAGCTGAGGATGATGAGGATTATTTTTAAACAACAGCTGGATGCTTGCATGATTCCCACTTCTGGATTACAGGGAACATTAGCTGTGAGTGGGTCGTAATGTTCATGGGACATTGCCTCTTGTAGCCCAACCCTATCCACTCTCTAGGGTATCCTCCCCAAGTGTCTTACAATGGTAGCCTATTTAGGTATGTGTTTGTGGTGCAAGGACAGAAAGGTTATGTCATTTTACTTAGACTTACTTGTTCTTATGCAGAATGCAAGTAGCAGAGCAGCAGGGGCTCTATATGAAAGTACAATAGAGTTGAAACCTTTAAAGGGATAGTAATACTTCATTTTAACTTTATTTTATTTTGTAGGCATTCAAAAAACATGAAGAATGATATAAGTCTTATCTCTGAAACCTTTATGGTTTAAGAGATATTCACAAACAAATTATCCCCCCCCTGTTCAACCAGATAAGAAGGGAGATGCCCAGGTAGACTGCAGAGAGGGACAATCTTCAATTAAGATGCTGAAAAACTTTTCAAGGGGGGAAGGGCTTTCATTGTTTTCATACAAAGAAAATTGTCCCCTTCTGTTATCTGTACTGTCATACAACCTGATCCACATCTGAGAAGAGATGGCTTACACTAGAAAAAGGGGCGGGGAGGGGAACTTTGCTTGTGAATATCTCATAAACCATAAAAGTTTGAGAGATAAGACTTATATCATTCTTCATGTTTTTTTAATGCCTACAAAATAAAATAAAGTTAAAACGAAGTGTTACTATCCCTTTAAGCCTCATTTGATCTCTGTGCCTGACCAAGCTATGGAAATAGCATGGTGGGAAATACAGAGGTATCCGTGCACAGTGGGCCTCATTCCTCAAGCTAAAGATGTGTAATTCTGGATCAAACCAGAGATTGACAGTGGGGGCAATGTGGTCAGGGGGCCCCGTGGCAATTTTCGCACCAGGGAACGCTGGTATCTAGTTATGACTCTAAGCAAATATATTAATAACCAGTCCAAAACTTGGACTATGACACCCATCTTTCCCAGCTGGTTGTGGGACAGCTGAGGATGATGAGGATTATTTTTAAACAACAGCTGGATGCTTGCATGATTCCCACTTCTGGATTACAGGGAACATTAGCTGTGAGTGGGTCGTAATGTTCATGGGACATTGCCTCTTGTAGCCCAACCCTATCCACTCTCTAGGGTATCCTCCCCAAGTGTCTTACAATGGTAGCCTATTTAGGTATGTGTTTGTGGTGCAAGGACAGAAAGGTTATGTCATTTTACTTAGACTTACTTGTTCTTATGCAGAATGCAAGTAGCAGAGCAGCAGGGGCTCTATATGAAAGTACAATAGAGTTGAAACCTTTAAGCCTCATTTGATCTCTGTGCCTGACCAAGCTATGGAAATAGCATGGTGGGAAATACAGAGGTATCCGTGCACAGTGGGCCTCATTCCTCAAGCTAAAGATGTGTAATTCTGGATCAAACCAGCTGCTTCATAGGGGAGACATGAAGATTCTCATTGAATTAAATAGGGCTTTTAACCCCTTCAATGCTATAAAAGTTGTCAATACATTTTGTTGTAATGTAAACTGACAATGGTATGGATGGAAATGGTCTCCATTACTAAAAAAAAATACATGTGGCTACAAACATTCAATTTAATAAATAAACTGATTTATCCAGACAGGTATAGAAATTGCAATATCTCCATCAGCCACTGGATACACAGTATGTGCACAAATCCTATGCTAGGACCAGTTTACACACACAACATGCAGCAACTACCTTCTCAGCAGGGGTGTAGCCACATTTAGATTCAGGTTCATCCACCCAGCTGTTAGTTGCTTTAGTTTATAGAATGCTCACTTTAAAAAGTAAAACCTGGATATGCCTTTAGCCCACATATGCGCAGCGCTGGTGCAAGGATTTTTACCACCCTAGGCAAAACCTAATTTTGCTGCCCATTTGGCTCTGCCCCTTGTGCCCCACCCTTTATACCCCGCCTACTTATACCGCACCTCTTTTCATGATTGTCCATGATTGGCCCCCTGGGCCAGTCTGCCCCAGGTCTGAAGATGCCTGTAAGAGATGCCCCCCACCAGCTCCACTTTGCCCCATCAGCTCCAACTTGCCCCCTATCAGCTCCAACTTGCCCCCTATCAACTCCACTTTGGCCCACCAGCTCCAACTTGCCCCCTATCAGCTCCAACTTGCCCCATCAGCTCCACTTTTCCCCCCATCAGCTCCAACTTGCCCCCCATCAGCTCCAACCTGCCCCCAATCACATGCCTGTAACTGCTGGAGCTCCCGCGCAGTCTTCTCTTCAGTAATGCAGAGCGTGCCGGGAGATCATGACTCCCAGCACGCTCTGCATTACTAAAGAGCCGACCACGATGAGGGAGCACAGTAGCGACACAGACCTGACAGTGTTGCGGTTCCCGGCGTGCTGCATACCCACGCCCCCAGTACATGTGCGCCTTAGGCCAGCGCCTACCTCGCCTGTAGGTGGCACCGGCCCTGCATATGCGAACATCAGGTCCTGCCAAAAAAATCTGTCCTGGCTATGCTACTTTTTCCAAGGCCCCACAAGGTTAAAGCTGAACTACCACCTCAACTTTAGTTGAGGTGGTAGTTCCGTTTTAAATGACACCAACAACACCCTGCTCGTAACTACTGATATGTGCCTAAATATTGAACAAGTCATTGATAGCATTTGTAAAACTGACTGGTTACATATATACACACAGTCCCACACACACACGCACACACACATGTATTCTCTCTCGCACACACACATACACACAGAAACACAAGCACACACATGCACCCCCCCCCAACAGGAATACAAACACATGCACTTACTACAGTTAAAGGGATAGTAATGTTTCAAAATAAAAGCAGCTCCAATTAATCTTTATAGTATTTGGGCCATGGAGAGTGTTATTTCAATACTGTCAAGAGCTGTAGTTCAAGAGTAATTGAATGATAAAGTATCCCCCTCCCGCCCCTTTTACTGATGTAACAGTGCTCACCTCAGAACAGAAAAGTGATGTCTAGATGGCTTGCAGAGAGGGAAATCTTCAATTAGCATAAGAGAAAAACCAGGGTTTTCATTGTTCTCACAGTAAGATGATTGTCCCTTGCTGTGAGCTGTCTGGTCTTAAGACCAGACTCCACATCTGAGGAGAGGCGGCTTACATTAACCCTTTGAGTGCTTTGCAATGCGTTGCGTACCCCTCTGGCACTCAAAGGGTTAAGTAAAAGGGGCGGGAGGGGGATATCTTATCATTCAATTACTCTTGAACTACAACTCTGACAGTATTGAAATAACACTCTCCATGGCCCAAATACTATGAAGATTAATTGGACCTGCTTTTATTATGAAACATTACTATCCCTTTACAGAAGGTTGGATGGGAGTGAATATGAGAATATATGTGCCTGATTAAATAACCCAAACCCACTGTTCTTAACCTCCTCTTATGTGCTAAAACAGCTGATAAGCTTTTCAGTATTCCTAAATATATCCAAATGTACCTTTCCCTATCTCCTTGACCTATATATTTATGTTCACCATTTCATGGTATTCTTGCTGTTTTTGTATACCTACATTGGTTATATTTTATCCCATTCCTTTTTTGCTACAGGAAGTTCCCTTAGTCTTCCTAAATGATGGTGTCAAGAGGTATCCGAGGTCCATCCGAAAACCCAATGGTAAGAAACCTTAGAAAGCTCTCTCTCAGTCTTCCTCTCTACACTTAATACAGTATACAAAAACACTCACTGCTCTTTAGAAATGTCTCAGTGGGTTCCCTCAAGAAAATAATTACTAATGTTTAGAGGATGTCTGTAATGCAGCTCTGTATGGGAGAGGTCTGTAACACACCCTACTACTTTCTCACTATTCACACAGTTTGGCCCTCACTCAACTATGTGTGTGTATGTTCTCATGAATAGAGCCTAGGAACACTTGCCCATATTAAAGGGATAGTAATGTCACCAGATAAAGTAAAATTCTATTATTTGTAATAATTTTATATTTTAATTTTATATAACGCACTGTACTATTTTAAATGTCCATATCAGTCTCCTCAGATCTGAAAGCCGGTCTGGACGGATCTCATTGAGGGACAGTTGTGTCAGCATAAGGATAATCCTGCTCCCCTTCCTTAAACAGACCCACACAATATTGTCCCTCACTGTGATCCGTCCAGTCAAGTGACCGGCTTCCATATCTGAGAGAACTATGAGTGACATAGGAAAAAGGGGCAGGCGGTATAAACTTTCAACTAAAATTACAATGAGAATACAACTATATGGACATTTAAAACAGCACTGTGCATTATATAAAACTAGTTGAACAGCCCGTTACACGGGCCACAGTGCCTCTGGCAGCCGGTGGCGGGCAGTCACGTGCAGTAGAGACTGCCCGCGCCACTGCTGATACAGAGCCAGGCGTGGTGCGGCCAGTCTGTACTGCGCATGACTGCCGCACGCGCAGCAGTGTCTACTGCGCATGTCGGGTGTTACACACAGCTTAGCGAATTATTATATAGGATTATAATGAATAACTGAATATTGCTTTATCTGGTGACATTACTATCCCTTTAATTAAACCAACCTGGAGTTATTCTGGAGTAAACCAACTGCACCTTAGGGGAGAAATAACAATTCCTGTTAAAATAAACTGGGCTTTTAACCTCTTGAATGCTAGAGATGTCTATAATGCATTGTGAAGCAATGCATTGAGACCTTTCTGGCATTCAGGGATTGAAATGCATATGAATTTAGTATTTTTTATTTTCCCCTATTTTGCAGTTGGTTCAGTTTTCTTATATAAATATGGACCACTATTCTCACAGAAATTAATGGGGAATGCATTCATAGAATCTAATGGTGCTGTCATTTGCTTCAGCTCAGATTTGGAGAGAGGAGGCAGGGATATATAATGTGTAGCTTTGTATATAATGTGGATAAAGACTCTACTGGTCAAATAAAGTGAAAAGGGGACCTATGGACTACCCCCCTTTCTCTATTCATATATAGGGTAAGATTGATAAGAAACAGGAGGATCTGAGGAAGTTCCCCTCCCTTAATTTCAATTGCCATCTCCAGGAACTCCCAATAAGAAAAACCCAAACCCCTTTTTTATGGGCAAAAAATCACAATGGCCACCAGTTCTAAATGGATTGGTTCCACAAAATTAATCTTTAAAGCAATAGCAATGTTTCATTTTGATTTTACATATTCTGAAATTGCAGAATCTTTTAAAGGGATAGTAATGTTTCGCAATAAAAGCAGCTCCAATTAATCTTCATAGTATTTGGGCCATGGAGGGTGTTATTTCAGTACTGTCAGAACTGTAGATCAAGAGTAATTAAATGATAAAGTATCCCCCTCCCGCCCCTTTTACTGATGTAACACTGCTCACCTCAGAGAAGCAAGACTGTCCAGTTGGATCACAGAGAGGGACAATCTTCAATTAGCATAAGGGAAAAACCTGTCAGGGGGGGCAGGGTTTTCATTGTTTTCACAGTAAGAAGATTGTCCCTTGCTGTGAACTGTCTGGTCTCAAGACCAGAGTCCACATCTGAGGGGAGGTGGCTTACACCAGGTAAAAGGGGCGGGAGGGGGATACTTTATCATTAAATTACTCTTGAACTACAGCTCTGATAGTATTGAAATAACACTCTCTATGGCTCAGATACTATGTAGATTAATTGGAGCTGCTTTTTTTGTCAAACATTTCTATCCTTTTAAAGTGTTAGTAATGTCTGAAAAAAACTTTTTTGCATTTAGAAGAGCTTAAAAAGCTGATCTAAATGCAAAAAAACGTATCTCTCAAACCGCTATGGTTTAAGAGATACGGGCGTTTAAAGTTTGATTTCTCCTACTGACAGCTGTAAAGCTGTCAGCAGGAGATCCGTGTCGGTCGACACGCTGGCGCTTGAGAAGTGCTGAGATCTCGTTACTTACATGTAATCCCTTCATTGGAATGGTCTAAAACGTGTGCCTGAACACTAGGCACATGTTTTAGACCATTACAATGAAGGGATTACATGTAAGTAAAGAGAACTCGGCACTTCTCAAGCGCCAGCGTGTCGACCGACACGGATCTCCTGCTGACAGCTTTACAGCTGTCAGTAGGAGAAATCAAACTTTAAACGCCCGTATCTCTTAAACCATAGCGGTTTGAGAGATACGTTTTTTTGCATTTAGATCAGCTGTTTAAGCTCTTCTAAATGCAAAAAGTTTTTTTTTCAGCCATTACTAACACTTTAAGTATTTTTTTTAATTATTTTCACCTTCAAGGCTCCACTCTCTGTCTGTCTCTGGAGAAAGGAGCAATGTTATGATTGTATCTGACCAGAAAAGCAGGGATAGTATAACAATGTACCACTATCCCTGCTAAAGAAATTACTAGAGTGAGGGAGGCTTAGGGAATGCTTCCCTCCAGTCTTATGGTACTCGTAGGATTAATGTGTTGTTATAGAGCCACCAGCACCCTGTACATTGTATATTTATACTATTGGGATTCCTGCAAGACTGAATAATTTTGCACATATTTCATCTTGACTTAATGGAGAGGTTTCCTGCCTTCCCCGGCTCTCCTTTCCCTTCACTTACAGCTGAGCCACTTCTCTCTATTAGAGTAAGGCATTCAGTTTCCTGGTGCTGCTATTTGAATTGACCACTGCTGGCAGAACAGAGAACCCTGCCCTAATGCAGACACGTGGATCAGCTGTCACTGCGGTTTACCACATGTCTGCAATAGAGCACTAGCAGGCAAAAATGTTGAAATAGTGAGTCCTCCAGGAGCCCTAATAGTATAAATATACAGATAGATAACACCAGGTGAACATACATTAAAGGGTTAGTAATGTTTCCATACTCAAGATTGTTGGTCACAATTAATAGTACTGATGTCCAATGCCGGCACTGTTCAGAACTGTCTAGTTACATTGTGATTATTTGTTGAAGTTTACCCCTCCTGCCCCTCCCGACCGTAAGCTACTTCCCTATACATCTGAAAACTGTTCAGCGGACTGGGCATATCACAGCAAGGGACAAGCTTCCCTGTGTCAGTATAATGAAAACCCTTCCCTCCTTGATGAAGAGGGGCAGGTTTTCCCTAGTAGTGACTGAAGATTGTCCCTTGTAGTGATCTGACGTCCAGAAAAGGGGCAGGAGGGGTAAACTTCATCATATAATTACAACGTAACTGGACAGTTCTGAACAGTGCCAGCATCGGATATCAGTACTATTAAGTGTGATCAACAGTCTTTGCTGCTTGAGTAAGGAAACATTACTAACCCTTTAAGATAGTAGGTCCCTGCCCCGTAGAGCTTACAATCTAAGTAAGTGTCATGGGATTGGAGTGAGGGAGCATCCCTAAGCCTCCCTCCTTCCAGTCATTTCTGTAACAGGGACAGTGCACTTGCAGTATATATAAAGTCAAACTGCAACATTATCTGTCTGTCTGTCTATCGATCTATCTATCTATCTAGCCTCAAGTACTTAATTTAGATCATGTTCTTTATTTGTAGCTTCGTAACATTGGTAGTCAGTTACTTATTTCTGCTCTGTCATACTTTAAAATATTTTGTGATGTAGTCCACACCATCTATCTTTCTAGCCCCCATTCTGTCCTCTTGATGTGGTGCCATGTGTATATCAAGTGACAGATCCCATTCCCTACCCCAGGGAAGGACTGGAGAAAGCTCCTCTGTGGCTTAACAGAATATGACCATCATAGTTCCCAGGTCTTCTCGTCCCCTCATCACCTCTTTAACCCCGTCACTGCTGCAAGTTAATGATTGCAGAAGTGGCCTTGTGCTAAAAATCCATTGCATACAGATCACATTTACCTGTAAAACACCAAAGCCTCTACTTACTCATATAAAACAACATTTTGCACTCCCCTCTAGCAATTAAAGTGTTAAGAATACATGGTGGTGTTGGGGGTTTATTCAGATTTCTAAACGTCTCATAGAGGTTTCTTAAAAAGCCTGTGTTAGTATGTTGTCTACTGCACCTATAAGAGACCCCTATAAGAAAAGGTTCACAATGAATAAAATTCCACTGATGATCTGCATTGAAACCCCTGTGGGTGATTGTAGAAATCCACCAGTGCAGCAGGCAGTTGCACATAAGGGTTTGCACTATGGAGTATAATTAATTGCTGTATTACATACAAGCAGACACACTATGCCAGTGTTAAGTCTTTAATGCTAGCATGACCCGCAAGCCAACACCATAATGTGTGGAGGGAAATGGCATACAGTAACGTCATTACCTTGGGGGCCTAGAGTCAGCAGTATACGTAGGACATTACAGGCTCACAACACTGGGTAAAGTCCCGGCAATGAAGTAATAGCAGATAAATGGCATAAGAATAAGTGATACCTTACCCATACATGGAGCACTTCAGGGGTGAACTGACTTCACCATAAGAAATACATAAAAATGCCATTTATGTAAATGGTGTGTTTAACCCCTTGCTTAGGCATTAGTCTAAGCAAGGTGTAGAGGAAAGGACAACCTCGAAACACCCACAAACTGCCCGCTTGTCCTCACCTTAGCACAAAGTGGCATTAAGGGAAGGGTTTTGGGTGCATATAACTTAGTAAACTGACATTAGGCAGGCATACTGACATAACACCAATTCCAGTGGCTGTTATTGTGCACAACTGTCATGACACATTCATCCCTGAGTGCTTTTCTGTGCTTGAAAGAATTTCAGAAATCTCCCTTTACCTCTCACATGAGGGTTGGTCCTGATAACATCTCTTCTGCCTGCAAAGTTATTAGGCTTTCACAAACACACTCCGGATGTGTCCCTTTCACTAAGCACTTCTCAGATTAACTGCTGGTTGAGCCATGCTTCACTTCCTGGGCTGCCAGCAAAATCATACAATGGCATGCAATGTATTTACATTTATGGGAAGGAGACTGAAAACAACACACAATATAATGGGAGCTGCTATGTTTTCATTACTTAATTTCCTTTAATGTCACACAATTATAAAAGTAACATTTTATATGGCCATAAGAAATGTAGACTCTGTCGGTCATAAACACAATGAGAAAACTGGAGCAACTTCACCATAAGGAACAAATAAAATGACCCATTGATTGGAGACCCCGGTCCGCAGACCGTCCTGCAGCTCTTCAACACAGCCGAAATCATGCTCTTTAGAAAGAAATACTTCATCTGAACGGTCTATAATGTGTGCTTGCAAACCAGGCGCACGTTGTAGACCATTCAAATGAAATATTTTTCTAAAGACCACGATTTCGGCTGTGGTAAAGAGCCGCAGGATGGTCTGAGGACCACGATCTCCATCTGTAACATAGAAAGCTGACGTCAGTGCAAGGGGAGGGAAGTGGGAACTTTGTAAGCTAATATCTCTCAAACCATAAAGGTCTGAGAGATCGGACACAGTGCAATTAATTCATTTTTTTACTAGATACATTATTAAATGGAATTATATTGATGGATTACAATCCCTTTAATGATAAAGAGGTCTCCAGCGAATTCCAAAGCAATGTGTTGGAGATCTCCCTTCATACCTGGTAACTTCCTTCCATTGAGCTTCTGGAGAGGGGTCATGTGCTGCCGACCATAAAGTGGCCGGGAAGTGGGAGGAACAGGATGAAAAGGAGGAGATGTGGGCAGGAAGTGGGAGAGACAGAGTGGGGAGGAGGAGAAGTGGGCAGGAAGTGGGAAAGACAGTGTGGGAAGGAGGAGAAGTGGGAGAAACAGGGTGGGAAGGAGGAGACCTGGACAGAGTTTCAGAGGAAACTCACAACCCCTGGAGAATCAGCCTCTGTCCCCAGAGACCCGGTAGTTTATGGGGCAGATACAGAGAGCTCTTAGGTATGTCTCTTGTATTCAATGGGTTAAACACACTGTTTACATAAATGACATTTTTTTATGTGTTTCTTATGGTGTAGTCAGTTTGCCTTCAAATTGCTCCATGTATGGGCAAGATATCTCTTATTCTTATGCCATTTATCTGCTCTTACTTCCTTGCTGGGACTTTACCCAGTGTTGTGAGCCTGTAATGTCTTACGTACACTGCTAACTGTAGGCCCCTGATGTTCAGAAGAAAATGGAGTCACTCAGCAATACACCAACTGCACCATGGGAAACAAATACAGATGTCCATTTATTGAAATCAGGCTTTTCACCCCCTGAATGCTAGAGAGGTTTCCAATGCAGTGCTAAGCAATACAGCATTCAAGGGGTTAAAAGCCCAATTTAAATACCTGGAAACTGTATTGTTCCAAGCCTCCAGGCATCCCCTAAAGTCTGGGGGTGAGTGTGTCCAAATGATACATATTACCCAATTTGTGTAAAAAAATGGGCAGGGCTTTATTCGGATTGGGAAGAGGGAAGGCAGGAAGCTGAGATTCAGCATCTGTCCTCAGAGATCTGGTAATTACATTAAAAAACAGAATCTCTGAGTCAGATCCTCAGAGTTCCTGAGTAAGCCCATTTCAATCAATGTGAATTTTGTTCCCTGTGTTGCAGTTGCTTTACCACAGAAATAACCCACTTTATCTTTAACACGTGGGCCTTATGTATAAAAGCAAACTTGAGCAGCCCTGATGAAAACGTACTATATCATAGGGTACAAATAAAATTTACCATTTTATCAACAAGGGTGTTTTGGCATGGGCTGGATTTGATGGAAGCATGTCTTTTTTTCAGCCTCGTCAGTTATGTTACTTAAATGATGCTTTTAACCCCTTGGGTGCAAGAGAGGTGTCTCTAGCATTCAAGAGGTTAAAGGAGCAGTAAACTTTTAATGAAAAAATATATATTATAGGGCATTTCCCCTTGAGTAAAATAAGGGTACTCCCACTGCTGAGAGATGCATAATTCCAGAGTTAGTACCAATTAAACACGTTTTTTTGTTTTTTTTATTAAATAAACAAGGCCCTCTAGTGGTCAAATTCCAGTTAGTTATTCTGTTCCATTTTAATGGAGAGGAAAGTCAGTGACATATATTTCTTCATAGAATGTCATAGAAACTGCAGAGTTACTTCCTGTCATTTAGAACTATCAGAAGTAAACGCACAGTAAATTCACTTCCTGGTTATTTGAACTTTTATAACTTTTAAATAAAACATCTGACAGTGGTGGGAGTGCCATTGTTTTACTCAGCAGTAAAAGCTCTATAATATATAGGTTTTCATAAAAAAAAAAACTTTACTGCTCCTTTAAACAGTTCCATTGCAATTAATGGGAATGCTGGGAATTTTTATTGGTTCCCATAATAGTTTGTCCTAGAATTGCTCCAGGTCAGTTTTATACATAAAGCCCAGTGAGCCTTATATAAATAGACACAATATTAGATACCCTTGGTTAAATCCTTTTGAATGTGTTGTGTACTTGTCAACTTCCCCCAGGGAACGCTGAGTCTTTTGGGATTTTGCACTAATGTGTGATAAAGAGGTGATAAAGAGGAGATAACTTATCCAGTGATATCATTTCTCCAGTTCCTCTGTTTTCATATAGAGCCTATGCACTAAGATCTCTCCCATGTGAGAAATCTCAGTGCGTTGTCTTCATAGAATAACATAGGACTTGGTGAAATTATATCATTGGAGAAATCATCTCCACTTTATTCCCTCATTATCACTCCTTAGTGCATCTCCCCCTTGTGTTACTGAGAGAAGAGGAACTATCATTATGTGCCAGTGCTTACATTAAATTGGCATATTCTTTACACAACTAAAGGTAAGAAGATAACAAGGACACTCATAGCTTGTTGAAATCAAACCTTCTTTATTCAGAGGTCATAGGCCTCTTTCACATGGACAAAAGAAATTTAACAACCTCCTGCTATATTTCCATCTTCCATGTTCTTTTAGTCACCATCTCCTATATTTCCTCTGTGATCTTGACCCAGGAAGGGCATGGCTGCTGGCTGGTCCATATCAGTGTCAGTGAAATATTATTGGCTGATGCCCACATGCATTCTGTGGAGATTGCAATGACACTGCAATCTCCAATATAGTATTTGTGAATGTTTGGCTGCCGGCAGATCATTCACACAAACTATATTTGAGAATGCATTAGCCCCCTGTGCAGATCTTCTATACTGCAATTTTAGTGCATGTCTGTGCGAAAGCAGTAGAGTTGAAGCGTGCTGGACTGTTGTGCATTCATGCCAGGCAAGAGTGACATAATCAAATTACTATAACTGTGTTGATGTTGGCCATTTGAAAGGGGACATGGTGTGACAGAAGAGGTATAGAAAATACTCAGCTAATATCTTCCTTAAGTGGCGCTTTCGCATTGCGAGACAGGAGACTTCAGTATTTCCTCGACAAATTGCTGGAACAGGTATGACCCAACTGTCAGCTGCATACTTCCCAAGTATTCCTCTTTAGGAGGGTCAGTCCCTTATTGAGATCAAAATCCCTCTGTCCCTCTTTCCCACCCTGGTGTCCCTTTTTTAGGATCAGACTGTGTAGTGTATATATGTGTATCACATTGCTCCACAGCAATAAAATTCTTATTTGTTTAACCCCTTAAGGACCAGCGGTCCCGGGGTGAGCTGTCCCTTAAGGACCACGTAGAAGACTTTGACGTGACGTCCCACGTGACTGATCACGTGGGGTGGCACACCGAATGGAGGGACTAAAAGAGATCGCTCCGGTCTTGGAGCGATCAAGTTCAGTCCCCGGTATTACAGGAGCGGTGTGAGTAAAAGTACGTGACGTGGCAGGACCGTCACTGGTCCTTAAGTGCCGGACCAGCGTGACGGTCCTGCCATGTCAATGGTCCTTAAGGGGTTAAACTGCAGTATCTATGTTTATATATACATTGATCTTGTTGTAAGCTATTTATTCACTTACAGAAAGATGTGTCAGTAGGCCCTGAAATAACCAAAATTGTTGGTAATGCCCCTCTCACCAGCCACAACCTTATCAACACCACCTAAAACAAGTGTCCCTCTTTGGCCATTGGAAATGTTGGGAGGTATGTAGCTGGAGTGGTATACAACACCTACTCTGTCATACTATGAGTGTTAAATGAAGAAGATTTGATTGCAGCAAGCGGTGAATGTGGCAGTTATTTCCTTACCTTTGGGGGTATTTGTGAATGTGATTTCTATTAATTGGAATTTATTCAAGGTTGTCATTACCTGTCACTCTGGTCTTTAAAGGGTTAATATTACTGCCTTTGATGTAGTTATACTGACTGCAAGTGTTAATGCCAGGTGCTCCATAGACCATGTATTCACAAGCAAGTGTTTTGTAACAATTGTTGTTTGTAGGATAACAAGGTTACCCCCGTGTTCCTTTTTCCTCCAAATAAATAACTGACAAAATCACACAGAAAACCCTACTATCTGTTATATGTAGGTAATTCCACTGCAATTCATAGTACAAATGTGTAGGTACATAATAGGTAAATAATAACCACCCCCACACACTTAGCTTACTGTGGCTAGAGAATCCTAATGGCCCGTATTAACTTTGCCCTTGCACCGTTGTCCCAATGATAACATCTTATGCAGTCATGAATGCAGGGGAATAACTACAAGAGGTCCAGAGTGTGCAGTTGTGCCAGGGCCCAGAATCCAGTCTGCCACTGGGTTCAATACGTTCTAATTATTCCTCTGGGAAAATAGTTTTGCATTAGGAGGCCCCAATAAATGTTTGCACCAGGGCCCTGCAATGACTGGTTATGCCTCTGTTTGAATGCCATGCCCATAGAGGCTGACAACCCTTTAAGTTCTACAGGGTTGTGCACCAAATTGCTTCACAGTGCACTGCATAGCCCTCTAGTCCATAAAGGATTACATAGGCCCTTGCACTTTTTGAAAAAACTGCCAGCAACTATTATGTCCACCTCCATGGACGTGATATCCAGGACTGACTGAAGGTACTATCTCTTAAACCAAACACAAAAACAAAATTCATTGAGACCATTATGATTTTCTGGACATAGTAAGACAAGCAATTGGTTATTATTAGAAGGGGTGAGTTCTCCTATAATTAGCTGTCAGAACAAAGTTGCAGCAAATTCCTTCTCCCTGCAACATGTTCTACAATCACCATGTAAACTGCCCCATACAACACAAATAGCCTGGATCACAGTGTAGTTGAGAACTTTATCAAGGATTTTATCTACAGATTTCTCTATCAACTTCAATGGGAATCTCATAGATAAAACCAGCTGATAACACTTATCAACATCAACATAATTTAGGCCATTGATCAGTAGCCAACGTATTGTTTGTGCAGAAGTACTGCTGCACCAAAGGCACACATGAACTCTTACAGGGCATAGGAATCTTGAATTGTTACTATATTATTTTAAGTTTTGTTCTCACAGTCATAAACTTTCACCATTATAATGTCATTTGTCCTCTTGTAAACTCTTTGCCGAGGATTGATGAGATGGCTTTAGTGCCCTTCCTTACAGTTTGTGGCACGTAATACAGGGCTGCTACATGTCATATAATGGACACTTGTGTTGTGGACAGTTCCTCAGATTTGTATCTCCCAGGCTTTGACCTTGGAAAAAAAATATTGGTTGAGAAATCATGGTGTTAATGGAGATCCATAACAACAGCACCACCTGCCCACAAAAAAAAGTTAAACTGAGTGTGAAAAACCAACTCACATTAATTTGAGTGCTCTTGGAATAATTTTTTGTAATAATATGGATATACTGTCCCCTAAATTTCCTCAGTGATTTGAAGGATATGTTGACATTCTCAGAGAGGAACTTTCCACATTGTTGATAAGGAATTCTCTGTTTTTCCCAAGCTGGCATTTTGAAGAAGAAGCAGCGTTGGTGCAAGGCAGAATATTCCTACAGCCCAGGAAAGTCAGATGAGTTGGAACTCAATGCCGGGGACACTTTTGAAGTTCTGGAAGAGGTGAGAAAGAAAAAGTGAATGAAGCTGAGCAACCCAACTGTACCATAGAGAACAATTTAAGATCCCCATTGAATTAAATGGGGCTTTTAGCCCCTTGAATACTACATGTATTGTTCAGACGTCTGCTCTTTAATATTCTGGTTTTCTTAAAGTGGTCATGTGACCGTAACATAAGTTTAGTCATTTTAAAGGGATTTAAGAACTGCCTATATGTTGTGCTAGCCATCTGTTTGTAATTTAAGCGGAACTGCCACCCCTGAATAAATCTGGCCCAAATATATACCCTTCTGGCGACTAGCTGCTCAGTAGCACTAGTTGCCAGAAATATTACCTGGTGTTTGAGAATGGTACACTGTTTCCGGACTGACAGTCATCTTTTCATAGTGACGTCTGCACACCTGCGCTGTCAGTCCCAGCCTGCTCTAGGAGGCGTTTCTAGGAGCCGTTCGGCTCCAAAAGGGACTGACAGTGCAGTCCGGGAACAGTGTACCATTCTCAAACATCAGGTAATATTTGTGGTGACTAGCGCTATTGAGAAGCTAGTCGCCAGATGGGTATTTATTTGGGCCAAATTTATTCAGGGATGGTAGTTCTGCTTTAGTTTTTGAGAAATGGACCATTATTTTGTTGATGGCATGGCGTGGCACTTTATGCTAATGTATTTCTTTGCTGGGTCAGTAATACCACACAATGTGCTATGAATGAATCTAGACAGAGCCCACACAAGAGGGGAATGTCTAATAGCACTGTAATCAGTAGGTTTTGCTTATATCATACTATGTAGTGTTATAATGTGTGGTTCTATGACTATCATTGCAGTAGGACATGCCTTCAGGTTAGTGTGTTTGGTTCTATGTCACCAGTGTGGTGGAACAATGCTGATGGTCAGGATGTGTGGTTCTGTGCCTACCGTGGACAAGGCTGGGGTTATAATATGTGGGTCTGTGGATACCGGGGGACAAGATTGAGGGGTTAACATGTGTGGTTGTATTGCAACCAATGCAGCGGGACAAGGGTTAGTATGTGTGGTTCTGTGGCTAACATGGCACAAGACTGGGAGCTCAGTATGTGTAGTTCTCTGGCAACTGTGGGACAAGGCTGGGGGGGGGGGGGAGTTAATATGGTCGGCAGTGCAGTTTTGCAAGGGTGGGGTTTAGAATAATCTGGTTATATTGCTATTGTGAGACAAGGCTTGGAGGGTGTAAGTATGTGTGGTTATATGCCTACTGTGGAACAAGGATGGAGGTTAGTTTGTGTGGCTCTTGTGTATTAGATCAAGGCTGTGGATCACATTGGAAAAAAGCAGAAAAACTGCACTTCTCATAGCAGTTCCTGCAGAAGGCAAAAAATATTATGCATAATTCTAGAGGATTTCTGTTTTTTGTTTATTTACAGTATGTGGAAAAAAGCTTGTTCTCTTCTATATGTATTTCATAAGTTCTCTTTTCCACTGGCGACAGATATGTAGCAGCTCCCTGCTAAAACACAAAACAAAACAAAACCTGCACTTCTCCATTCATATTACCCAGATGTGAATCCTGTACAGAGTTTATATTGCACCAATGTGTTAATTTACTTATTTCAAATAATGAGGGTTTTGTTACATAATTTGGCGAAAGCATGTTAAAGCTCACTTACCTTTTGTTAACGTACACCCCATTTTAAGTGAGTCTTATCTAATACACATTTCCCTCTTTACAGCTTACATTAATACTTTAAAAAATGCTTAAAAAACTCCTAGTTTAAAAAATACTCCAATGAAATTACTTTTGAGGAAATGTATAGGATTTAAAAACACCTACACTATCCTATATAATAATTTGCTAGGATGTTTGTCACGATGCAGTCATGCGCAGTAGAGACTGCCAGTGTTTGGGCAGTCTCTGCTGTGCATCATTGCATCGTGTGAGTGAGGCGATTCAAGACTGCATCTCGTGGAACAGTCAGTTAGCGGCCTCTTAACCTTTAGATTGCCAGAGACTGCAGACCATGGCCCATGTACACGGGCTTTTACACTAGTTACTCATAAAAACATAGGATATCTATGATCCTTCTGATTCTACTGACCTGGTTCAAACAGGAGACATTTGCAGTGAGTGGGTGGAGACCTAAAAGGACTGAACACTTCTACCCTAGTTTGGTGGGTGGGCACACTAGTTTGGTGGGTGAGCAGACCCACCAAACCAGCCAGTATTGCATTGTACTCCCTGATTGATCTGTATGTATTTTGGGGGGTAAAAAAAATGACCTGGATGACTTTGATGTACCACAGATAATTTTCCACGGGCCAACAGTCATAAACAGTAAGTGAAGGTATTCCAAAACGCTGAACTTTCTGTCTACGTTAACAGAATTACAGAATGATAATCCCATAATGGCTAATAGGATATATTGGTACGTCTCACCCAGAAAAAGTGTTCTTTGGCCTTTGAAAATGTTTGTGTTTTCAAAACATATCTAAAGTGAAAAGGTATGGGTGAATCATAAAGATGAAAATTTGTGTTTCTATCTTTTTACTCCAATTTCAGATTGAAGATGGTTGGTGGTTGGGCAAAAAGGGGGATCAAGTGGGAGCTTTTCCATCTAACTTTGTGAAAGAAATTACTGAACCTCCTCTAGGTAAGACAGTTTTGGGTCAGACTTCTGCTCCATGAGATTCTGGTTTTCTTAAAGTGGACCTGTTATACAAGTTAGCATCAATCAATAGCTTATAGAGCGAATATAAATAAATGTGTATTCATTTTTTTTAGCTCCTATTCGTCTAAATTGAAGTTATAATATCTACCCTGCACAGGGCCGGATTTGCCATAAGGCAGAGTAGGCATCTGCCTACAGCTGCATCCCACAGAGGGGCACCTGTCATTGAAATTTAAAAAAAAAAAAAAAAGTTATATATTTTTGTTCACAGCGCTGCACTGTGCGCATGGTAAGGTCCGTTCCTTCTTCGGCTCAGACAGAAGGCACAGACCTGTAGCTGCTGTTGCTCCCTCGTCAGCTCTAATGCAGAGTGTTGGGAGATGACATCATCTCCCAGCGCTCTGCATTCCTAAAGAGACTGCACGGGGGCAACAGCAGCTACAGAAGGAGGCACAGACATCTGTCGCTGGACCACCAGGGAGGTAGGAAACGTATGTGGGAGGCAAATTGGGGGCAATGTGAAGATGATGTGGCCAATGTGGAGCTGATGGCAATGTGAGAGCAGGTTGGAGATGATGGGGGTAATGTGAGGGAAAGCTGGAGCTGATGGGGCAATGTGGAGATGATGGGGAAAGTTGGAGATTATGGGGGCAAGTTTGAGCTGATGGGGGCAATGTGAGGGCAATATGGAGCTGATGGGGGATAAGTTGGAGCTGATGGCAATATGGAGTTGATGGGGGGCAATGTGAGGGCTATATGGATATGGGGGTAATGTGGAGATTTGGAGCATTGTGGAGGTGTCCAGTGGAGATGGCAAATGGGGGGGGGTGCTTCAGATTTCTGTGCCTACAGGCTCCTGAGATGTAAATCCGGCCCTGACCCTGCAGCTACTTTCGGATAGACTGCGGTTACCTGCTCTGTGCCGCAGTCTGTCACTCTGCCTCTGCTCCCCTAACTATATGCAGCCTCCTCTGATGACGGAGGCTTTCTGTCTGTAAGCTGGAGTGATCTCATTGGCAGAGACCGATATCTAGCCAATGAGATCTCTCCAGCTTCAGGAAGAAAGCCTCTGTCTTTGGAGGCGGCTGAATAGAGGGAGGGGAGCAGAGGCAGAGTGATAGACTGTGATACAGAGCAGGTAACCTCAGTCTGTCCGAAAGTAGCTGCAGGCTAGATATTATAACTTCAATTTAGATGAATAGGAGCTTAAAAAAATTAATACACATTTACTTTTATTCACTCTATAAGCTAACGATTGATGCTAACTTGTATACGGCTGATACATCCCTTTTAATATAAGCTTAGTCACTTTTAAAGGGATTTAAAAATTGCCAATATGTTATGCTAGCCAATCATTTTTAAGAAATGAACCATTATTTATTGGTGGCAGATTGTGGCATCTTATGCTAATTGGTTTCTATACTGGGCCAGTATTACCAACCATTTCTTTATAACTAATTATCATAGTATGCGGGGAATTGGCATAAAGCGCCATAATGTGTCATAAAACTATAAAGCTTAATTTCTCAAAAGCCATTTATTTTACAAAAAAAAAATACTAGTAAAACATATAGGCAGAGTTTATTAATCTATAAACAAACTAAACTTGTCTTGGAACAGTAGGCCCACTTAGCTCTTTGAAGACCTGGGGTGTATGCAACATTCTCTAGTTATAGAGATATATGGCAAATGGCTCACTAGGAAACATTTCTTCTTTATTTTTTTGGACAGAGAGCATACTAGACATCAAGAAAAACAATAAAAAACGGCCACAAATGATGGAATCTACCTTTACTGCAAAGGATGACGACAAGGTAAGTTTTCTAGTTTATAAATTAACTAGTGTAAAAACCTGTGTACACAGGCCAAAGTGCGTGATAAAAGGCCAGATGTATGTTTGACCAATGCACAGAAGCAGTCATCCGCAGTAGAGACTGCCGTTCGGGCAGTCTCTAATGCGCATGACTGCTTCTGTGCATTCGGGCAGTCTCTAATGCGCATGACTGCATCGGACAAACATACATCTGGCCTTTTATATTATTGTACGATTGAAGGACCCACAATATTCATAGATAAGAAGATGAGACTGAAAATACAAACATTGAGCTTATAGACTTTAACAGTGCTTTTGAGCTGGTGTCCAAGGCACACCAAAGTGCTAGAGCCCCCTAATTGAAAATCAGTCTACTAGATGAACTGAAGTAATTCTGGGACAAACCAACTGATCCATAGGGGACAAATGGAAATTCCCAACATTCCCACTGATTTAAATAGTATTTGTAACCCCTTGAAAGCTAGAATGTCCACCAAAACCAAAATGCTTTGAAATATGTTGAAGACCTCTCAAGCAGCCAAGGGGTTAAAATGCTGAGTGGGGATTTGGAGAATTTTCGTATGGTGCCATTGTTTTTTCCCCAGAACAGCATCTCTTTTGGTCGCTGAATGAGGCCCTTAGTGTTGGACTTCGAAGCCCTTCACTAAGGTCTATGGGGGAGGTATGCACAGCTCAGCTAGAAATAATTGTGGGGAATCCTTTCAAAATGTCGTCCTCAGTTTGTCGACCAACCCAGGGTTGCATTAAATATGTTGCCAGGTTGAAAATGGCGACATAAGAATCTCACTCACATGACAAGGGCGACATGTGAAACAAAGAAAACGGGCAAAAAGTGTATTAAGCTGAGCCGAATTGGTGAATGAGATTTACATGCAGCAGATGCAGAGTAGCAAGCATGACTGTGATCCCCAATTGGCGTGATTGCAGGAGCTGTGATGCGGCACTCAACTGATTAATGGACGGAATGAAATGAACTCATACTCTCTCTACATTGTTAGAATAATACATTTTAAAAGTTTCATAAAATGTTATCGTTCTTCTTACAGAAACTGTTAGAAGTGATATTTCTCAGTATAGCAGCTCTGCTGTATGTCAACAGCCATAATCAACAGCCAGATAAAATTGACTTTGGGATTTATTTTGCCTGTCTCTGAGTTAGAGCCTCTATTTCAGAATAAAGGTGGAGTAATGATGGACCAAACCAAATGCACCATAGGGAACAAATGCGAATTGCCCAAATTCTCTTTCATTTAAAGTGAGTTTATCACCATAAGATGTTTAGTTTGTTTTACAAATATGTCTAAAATTGAGCTAGCTATTTTGTGTATAACTCATTTTTGAGTTAACCATTATATATTGGTAGCACAGTGTTGCTTGATAATTCACTGTGCAAAATGCTGATTAGTTCTGTTTGAAGCCAAATGTACAACTCCATGTGCAATCACAAAAGACCACAATATGTGGGCTCGTACTATATTCATTCACGGCACACAGGATGGTAATATTGGCAAGGCACCAAAATGAAATTTGTATATAGTGCCACACTGTGCCATCAACAGATAAAGGTTCATTTTTCAAAAATGATTTATATTACAAACAAATGTCTAGTACAAATTACAGGCAGTTTTTATTTTATTTATTTAACCAAACTTAACATAAAGGCCATCGGCTGATGTGTTCTCCTGGAGATAGACCTGCATATGAAGCCAGAGCTGAATTGTGAGTCCCCAAAAACTCCCATGATTCATTGATACTTCATTGCACAGTTCAGTTTCCTATTCTGATTAATGCAGGTCCCCATTGACCCTCTGTATCAGGCTTGAAAGTCCAACAGATCGGGTCTATGGGAACTGTGTACACTACCCAGGAGTTTGTGGCTGAGAGCTTAATGGAGCAGTAAACTTTTTTTATGAAAATATATATATTGTAGGGATTTTCCTATTGAGTAAAATAAGGGTACTCCCACTGCCGAGAGATTTTATATTTACAGAGTTATTACAGTTTAAACCCATGTTTTTTTACATTAGCAGTGCCCTGTAGTGGTCAAATTCTAATTAGTTTTTCTGTTAGATTCTAATGGAGAGGAAAGTCAGAAAAGTCAGAGACATACAATTCTCCATAGAATGTGATAGAAACTGCCTATCACTTCCTGTCAGAACAATCTGGAAGTAAAGCACAGTAAATTCACTTCCTGATTTTTTTGAACTGCTATAAATCATATTTTTCTTTTAGATATGGAATACCACCATTAGGCAGATTACCATAACTGATAATGCCCTTAGATGTGGCTAGCTCAGTATCTAGGTGCTTTATGTGTACCTTAAGCCCTGAGGGGGAAAATCTTGATTCCAAGTGCTTCCCCAGGAGTTACCCACTGAGGTTACTTCTTACTACATGGTAATCTGAAGACAGAAGATCTTTAGGAAAGGTGAGCAACACCTTGAGTGCTGCAGGTCCACTTGTCCCACAGTGTCCCTCCGCACAGCGGTTATTCCTGGGAGTTCTTATTGCACACTTCTGCACTCACTGGGTCTTTTCTGTTATGTCTGTCAGTGTTTCAAGCAACTTTATGTGGTAAATGAACCCTTTAACTGCTGGTTGGCATTTTTTGAGACTGGAGCGATGTCCAGTCATTCTAGTTGCTCCATACTACCTCAACAAGTTTGGTTTCTGGAGCTTCTGGATCTGTCAGTGGCGGAGCCGTTCCGACTCCCCTCCCGTCCGGATCGTCTCCTCCAGGATTACCTGTGGAAAGAGGACGTACATCGTCTAGCTTTGACGGCCTGGAAATTGAATCCTCAATATTGAAGAAGAAAGCTTCTTCTTTTGGTGTGGTGGCTACCATGCTTAGTGCTCCCAAGCCAGTTTCCTCAAAGGCCCTCCATCGTGTCTGGTCGACCTTTCTATGTTGGTGTGCCGATAGGTACTTGTCTCAGGAATTTGATATGCCCACGGTTCTGGCCTTCTTACAGGATGGTGCGGATAAGGGCCTTAGTTTGAGTTCCCTTAAGTTTCAGACTTCTGCTCGCTCTTTTTTCTTTCAGAGGCGCATTGCTATCCTTCCTGATGTCAAGGTGTTTTTCCAGGACGTTGCTCATACTCGCTCTGTCTTTAAGGATCCTGCTCCTCAGTGGGTTCTTAATCTGGTTCTGTGTGTCCTTCAGCTCCCTCCCTTTGAGTCCTTGGCTACTATTCCTCTACGGCTTCTGACATGGAAAATGGCCTCTCTCTTGGCGATCGTGTCTGTTCTCTGTGTCGCGGAGTTGCATGTTCTGTCCTGTAGACCACCATTTTTGGTGTTTCACAAGGACAAGGCGGTTCATCGCACCTCTCAGGAATTCCTCCCCAAGGTGGTTTCGGAGTTCCACATCAATCAGGAGATTGTGGTGCCCTCTTTCTGCCCTGACCTCACCTCTGACAAGGAGAGGGATCTACATTTATTAGATGTGGCACATTGTCTCATGTCTTATGTACATCGCACTGAGTCTGTCAGGCAATCAGACGCGCTGTTTGTCATTCCTGAGGGTCCCAGGGCAGGAAGACCTGCATCCAAAATGACTATTGCTTCTTGGATCAAGTCCACTATTTGTAAGGCTTATGAGCTGAGGAAGAAATCTGTCCCTTTCAGGGTCACGGCTCATTCTACTCAATCTATTGGGGCCTCTTGGGTTTACAAGAATCAGGCCTCTGCTGATCAGTTGTGCAAGGCTGCCACTTGGTCATCTGTGCACACCTTTTTGAAGCACTAACGTGTTGATGTGTTGGCACTGGCTGATGCCAGTTTTGGGAGGAAGATCCTGGAGTCAGTTTTGCCTGTCTATGATTTTCTTTGGTTCCTGGTGTTTCCTTCACTTTTGAGCCCCGTTGGCTCTAGTTCAGTGTGCTGTGTAACAGTTTGGGGTGTTGTTACCCCTGTTCAGTGTCCGTTGAAACTTTATTGTTATTGGGCTATCTGGTCTGATGGTTCATATACGCGCTGGTGATTTTGGGGGCCTTGCGTCTGGTCCTTGCCTTACTTCCCACCTCTGGGAAACTCAGTGGTTGGACATCCCAAAGTTACCAGTAACCTGTATTGGACGACAGACAAAAGAGGATTTTAGTCTTACCTGTTAAATCCTTTTCTCGTAGTCCATACAGGTTACTGGTCTTCCACCCTGTCAAGAGACCATGCTTGGCTCTCCTGTGGCAGACCGTGGGGGTCCTTTGGGGTCACACTCACAGGAGTCTTCTTTCCTTCCACTATCTAGTCAATAGTTGGTGCCGCAAATCTTTCTGGAGCTGGTTGGCTAGCTGCAGCCAAGGAGGGAAGGTAGGCTTTACCCCCTGCAGTCATTTCTAGAATTGTTCCTGGCTACTTAAAGGGGTGGATCGCCTACCCAAAGTTACCAGTAACCTGTATGGACTAAGAGAAAAGGATTTAACAGGTAAGACTAAAATCCTCTTATAATAATTCGCTAATGTATGTTTGTCAGAAGCTGTCATGCGCAGTACAGACAGCTGCGCGCTACAGTCATGCACAGTACAGACTACCTGCGCCTCCTGCTCCGTTATCAGCCGCGGCGCAGGCGGTCTCTACTGTGCACAACTGCACCGCGTCTTTTGCTGCCTGACACTGTGGCCCGTGTACACGGGCTGTTTAACTAGTTTTGAATAAAACATCTGACACTGGTGGGAGTGACCTTGTTTTCTTCAGCAGAAAATGCTCTATAACATATGTTTTATCATAAAAAAAAGTTTACTGCTCTTTAATGCTTCCTGGTTGTGTTCCAGCTGCCCCCCCCCCCCCGTATAGCTGACTGGGGCCATTTTGGGGATCAATAGAGCAGTCCTGAACTTTTTACTAAGTCTGCTGCCAATGGAGCAGTCTTGGTAAAAAGGGGTAATTGACCTTTAACCCTTTGAGTGCCAGAGGGGTACTCAATGCTTTGCATACCCTTCTTGCACTCAAAGGGTTAAGGAGACATATCCACTTTAACCTCTTGACTGAGAGTGGAGTGTCCAACACATTGCACTGACACTTAAAGGGTTAAATGTGGATTTGCAATGCATTTAATACCTCTCTACCATTCAAAGGGTTAAATACCCCAGTTTAAATAATTGAAGATTTGTACTTGTCCCCTGTGGTGCTGTTGTTTTGCGGAGAGTTGCTCCATTTTCTTTTGAACATAACGCTCTTACAGGAGGTCATAAAGAAAGAGACACATGAACTAGAGAAGTATAGCCAAGAAGGGAGATTAAAAGATCAAGAGCAGTGGAATATCACATTACAAATTTTATATCGCTCCAAATAAACTGCTCTCATTTAGGAAGAAGCATTTTGTTCTGTAACATTTCATCAAGAGATTGATTCTTTAGTCTGCTCAGTACACATAATATGACCTTGGTATAGACTTGCTTACAGCTGTCAGACTGAAAAAGGCCTCGGGAAAATCCTGAAGCTATGAGTTGGAGACTTCTCAAGCATTCTGTGGCTAATAGCCATTTATAAATCAATGGGAATTTGTATTTGTCCCCTATGGTACAGCAGCCTAATAATTGTTCCTCATCTTCTTAGTACATGATCCTCTGTGTGTTTAACCCCTTAACGACATGTGACGAACTATGACCGTCACGGTCCTTGAAATACTCAAGGACCGATGACGGTCATAGGACGTCACGTACTTTTTACTTACAGCGCTCTACCGGGAGGACTGTAAGTAAAAATAGGGCCTGAAATTGACCGCTCCAACATTGGAGCTATCTCTATCAGGCCCCATAGTGACGCACCGATACACGTGACAGGTCGCGCGTACCGGTGCGTCCACGTGGTTCTATGCGGTCCTTATGGGACGGAAACGTCCCAGGACCGCTGGTCGTTAAGGGGATAAAAGTAGTTTCGTCTTTTCTGTATTTCACATTTGTTTGGGTTTATGTATAAAACTGATGCAGTACAATTCTGGAATAAACCAGCTGCTCTATAGGGGGACACATAAAAATAGGCCATAGTAGCATTAATTTAAATAGGGTTTTTAATCTCTTGAATGCAAGAGAAGTGACCAACCATACCTGGGAACCTTTTTTCCCCAAGTCTCCGAAAGTCCACTAAGATCTGCGGGTGTCCAAATAATGCAATTTGCATTATAAAGTGGGTGGGGCTTGATGGAGAGGACAGGATTGGAAGAAGGAGAGGTGGAGTTTGCCCAAAAAATAGGCGGAGAGTGGGTATAATAGGACACTGCCTGGAACTGATGGTGAAGTGGGTGGAGTTACAAAGGAAGTCATAGAGCCCAGAAAATCAGTCTCTGCCCTCAGAGACCCGGTAATTAAAGGGATAATAATGTTTCACAAAAATAGCATCTCCAATTAATCTTCATAGTATTTGAGCCAGAGAGAGAGTGTTATTTCAGTTCTGTCAGAGTTGTAGTTCAAGAGTAATTGAATGATAAAGTATCCCCCTCCTGCCCCTTTTACCTAGTGTAAGCCACCTTCCCTCAGATGTGGAATATGGTCTGGAGACCAGACAGCTCACAGCAAGGAACAATCTTCTTACTGTGAGAACATTGAAAGCCCTGCCCCCATTGACAGGTTTTTCAGGTTTTTTCCTTATGTTAATTGAAGACTGTCCCTCTCTGCAATCCACTTGGACACCACCTTGCTACTCTGAGGTGAGCAGTGTTACATCAGTAAAAGGGGTGGGAGGGGGATACTTTATCATTCAATTATGCTTGAACTACAACTCTTAACAGTACTGAAATAACACTCTCCATGGCCCAAATACTATGAAGAATAATTGGAACTGCTTTATTGTGAAACATTACTGTCCCTTTAAGTATAAATACTGAATCCAGAGAATTCTCACGTATATCTCCAACACAGGGCTAGATTCTATTGCAGGTGCTAAGTGATAAAATTAGCACCTGTAATAGAATCTAGCCCACATTGCTTTGCTTTCTACCATGCAATGGTTTAAAGGTTCCGTAAATCAAGTGGAATGTTTATGTGTGGTAAAGGTGGATTGCACCAGAATTGCACTGCATCACCTTTACACATAGTTGATTTTCTAGTACACCTTCCAATATATGATTCATATTTCTTTTTCTTATTACAGATTCGGCAAGATGATAAACGTGTGGTGACAAGCCAAAGCAAAGGTACATTTCTGATTTATACTTGAGATAAAGTTAAATGCAGCTATGGTGTATTGTGTTGCAATATTGTAGTGCAGGTAATATATTATTAACCTTTTGAGTGTCTGAGTGGTGGAGACCTCTCTGACACTCAAAGGATTCAAACAGAGCATTTTCAGCTTGACAGAAAAGTGTAATATCGATTGGTGAAAGTTATCCCTAATCACTAGTATATAGTTACAGTGGACAGAGCCTAATTCACTGTCCTGTGATACAGAGCTATACACAGAGCTGTGTTGGATAGGATGGACATTACGCCACAACTCTGTGGTTAACACATTGATTGCCAGAGATGTATGCAATGCATTAGATTGGGCAATTTGAGGCCCTTCAGTTTTGCTGGACTACAACCTCATCATACCCTGACAGCAGTTGGCTGACAGGGAATAATAAGAGTTGCAGTGCATCAATAACTAGAGGTCCTTTTGTTGCCCACCCTTGCACTGTAGGAAGAACTTCCCTTTGACTTTTGTGACAGAAACTGACACCTGTGCTGGACTACGAGAAAATGGCTGCCAAGCTTCAAGAAAAACATCATGTCCTTGTATATGTAAAGATGAATATATAGTTATATCATTTGAACATCTAAAAAAAATCCACAGACAGTGACTTTATTACCAAAACTATTATTGAGCATTCAGCAGAGTTACACTATAAGAAAACAGCACTGCAAGTTCAGTGTTGGCATCAGCCATTTGGGCTCAGTTCACCCTCTAGTGGTTAGAGCTTTGTGGTTTTTATTTTTATTCTAGTCCCTCCGTGCAGTCTTGCAACATGAATCAGACTACCATTCCTCCCAACATTTCAAATGGCCAAAGAGGGACACTTGTGTTTTCGGTGGGGTTGCTGGGCTGGTGGACGGGGCATTACCAAGATGTTTTAGGTTATTTCATGACCTCTTGACACCTCTTTGTGTAACTGAATAAATGATTTAGACCAAGACCAAATTATTTTATTTACACAGACTAATTTATACATACATATACTGAAGTTTAAACAAACATTAATGTGAGTTTTATTTTTGTGGAGCAAATTTGATATACTTATATACACACCACACAGTCTGATCTCCTAAAAAGAGGGACACCAGGGAAGGAAAAAAAAGGACAGAGGGATTTAGGTTTAGGTTTCAAAGAGGGACTGTCCCTTCTAAAGAGGGACACTTGGGACTACAATGCTGGGAATTTATTTAGAGTGGAGATTATTGTATACAATCCATAGACAGATTAACTACCTTATATTTTCTGATGCACAGTCACAGAATTGTAAACCTTATTACTAAGAATAATGACTGTTATATTGTTCAATTAGCCATATTTAATTATTTATTATATATGTGCACAGTGTTGTTTTTCCCCATAAATTGAAGCTGTAAATGTCCCCACAGATTTCTTTTGGACATATTTGATTCCTACAGCCACAGCACGTTGTATGACTCTCCAATAATGTGCTTTAATTTTTTACCCTTTTTTTTAATTACTGCATTTAGCCAGAATTTAAGCAGAACTACCACCATAGGTAAAGTCGCCCTGCAATAATTAGGCAGATGGCAACTAGCTTAATAATAGTTATCTTACCTCTAAAAACGACACAATTCTACAGAAAGCCTTAATCTTCTGAGACCGGAATCCAGGCATCAGCTCAGACATCTTGTCTGCGCAACTGCGATGTCAGTCCCGGCCTCCCTTCAGAAGCATTGCACTTGCCTAAACGGCACCAGAAAGGACTGAAGGCACAGACGTTCAGACTGCAGTAACCTGGCCATCAGTCTTGGAAGATTAAAGGGATAGTAATGTCCCCTAAATACTATTTAGAGTTAAGTAGTTATTAAAAGAAACTAATTGCAACAAACCCTATTTCTCAAACCGCTATGGTTTGAGAGATATAGGTATTCAATGTTCCTCCCTCCCGCCCCTTCTCCTGATGTCATCTGTAAAGCTGCCAGCAGGAGATTCGAGTCGTACGACTTGAGGAGGCTCTGCAGCAGAGCCGAAATCGCTTGGAAAGGTCTACAAAGTGTGCCTGGTTTGCAAGCACACTTTGTAGACATTTCCAATGAATGAATTCTTTTTAAGTAAAGAGATTTCGGCTCTGCTGTAGAGCCTCCTGCTGGTCCCGGGACTGGTATCTCCTGCTGTCGACTAGATGCTGACAGCAGGAGAAGGGGGGAGGGAGGGGGAACTTTGAATCCCTATATCTCTCAAACCATAGCGGTTTGTGGAAGTTAGTTTCTTTTTTTCATCACTGCATAACTCTAAATATTTTTTAAGAGACATTACTGACCTTTTTGTAGCATTGTGTAGTTTTTAGAGGTAAAATAACTATTATTAAGCTACTCGCCATCTGCCATATATATTTCAGGGCAACTTTAACTAAGTTGGTAGTTCCACTTTAACTAACTCTTTGGGCTTCCGGAATGTGAATTATTGGATGAATAAAAAATCTAGAACTGCCGCTATTTCATTTTTTGCAAATGCTGACTTTTTGGTTTCCAACATCAGGAATCCTGAAATACAATGCACATCAGTAAAGTGCAGAAAGAGTTAACCCTGTAATTGCCAAATGAATGTTCAGTTCATTGCTTCACAATGCATCGGTCACCCCTCTGGCACTCAAAAGGTTATAGGGCAGCTGTCATAATTGTATCACCCTCTCTGTGTCTGTTCCTGGGGGCACAGACCTGCCAGACATGCTGGGGCCTAATTGCATGCCCCCGCAGATGCAGAAAACTGACCTTGGCTGATCATGTAATCTGACTGCACTGTGAGATTTTATTGTCTTGCAGGCCAGTCTCCAGAGGATGTGTGAACATCTCCCATTACAGTTTTTACACTGACTTTCCTTGTTTAGACAGCCTCACTACCAACCAAGAGGGCCAGTCTTCTGCACCAGGGGAGTTTCTAGGTTTCCAAAAGACTAGTGGCTTGTGCCCAACCTAATATATTATTATTACATCGTGTAGCTCAATAGTACTATTACTAGTAGGGAAATTAGTGCGATTAAGTTCCACAAGCTGGCAGGCAATAAGACCATGGACTTTCAACATGAGACATGGGGCTTGGCTCCATGCCCTCTGAGCCAGTACCTAACAATGCCCCTGTTTATGATCCCTTAAACCTCACAGTAGCTGTTTTGGGGATGTACACGACGGTCTTGGGGTTTTTACTCTGTTTTCTTCCACCGTAACGGACTTAGAAAAGCACAATAGCTGCTAATTAAGTAATGGACCATGTAGTGTGACTGGCAGCATGATTGCAGTCTGTTTCCTGGGGATGCTTCCTGGAGATTAGATTGAATTCTTTCTTATCAATTTAGGCCAATATAGAATGGTGCCAGCTTGAAATGTGCGGTTAAAATGGCATCTGATATACCTAGCCTGGATAGAGCAATTCTGGGGCACAACAGTTGCACCATGGTAACAAAAATAAATTCCTTACACTCCATTGATTTAAAAGGGGCTTTTTAACTCTTTAAAGGGGAACTACCACCCCGCAATAACTTTACATTAATTAATTATTCATCTGGCGACTAGCTGCTTAGTAGCGCTAGTCGCCAGAAATATTACCTAGTTTCAAAGATTTTCCAGTTTTTCACAGTAGCAGGAAGCACGGACATCTCGTCATAGTGACGTCCGTGCGCCTGCGCTGTCAGTCCCTTTTGGAGCCGGCCAGTTTAAATTGATGGGAATTTTTATTATTTGTTATATATATACATTTTAATTTCTAGAAGCAAACATCAAGATGTATGGTTGTAAAACTTATATAATAAGATATTCCGGTGCAAAATAATGACATCACACGTATTACATTTATTGAATAGGACTTTTATTTGATCCATATACTGCTGCTGTTGTCTGTTGGAATAGCACTAATTTAATGCCCCAGTTTTGTACCCGATAAATGTAAACTGCAAACTATCCTCAAGAGATTTATGAGCAGTAGATACCGCCTCTTTGGAATTTTAGTAAAGCTTCTGACACTGTCTCACTGACTCATCACATGAATAATTTAATGCTGGACTCAAATGTAGACAATTGGGTATGAAATTGGCTGAGGCCTTATTAACAGAGGAAAAGAGGTTCAATTCTGGAGCAAACCAATTGTACCCTAGTGGCTTGATTTAATAGTCACCGATAAAACTATTGATAGGGCAAAAATGAACACTGAATGGTACACAGACAGTGGTACCATCGGAATTCAATTGCCCTACTAACAGAAACCACAGTGAATGTTTTGGGACACAGAACCAGACCTTTTGGCCCAACGTTCTGCGTGTTTTTTGTTCCCAAAACCCATGATAAATAAATAGTGTGAGAAATAGGAACATCAAAGGAAAACTGATAATGCTCAGTGTTTGACACAGTGTCAAAGACCGATCGTGAGCTAGAAGTCACCCACCAAAACACTAACCCTATACTACCCCTGACAATAAAGTTAAACAATAGTAGCCCTAACACTATCCTAACACCCGTAACCAAGAGATTACCTGTCATCCACTGTAAGTTTTCTTCTTTAATCTTCTATCTTTAATGTTCTTCTTTCTTCTTATCTTTTCATCTTCTTTCTTCTTATGTTCTTTCTTCTTATCTTCTGAAATAGTATGCCACTAGAAATAAAAAGAATATCCATGTTGAAATATGAAATGCCCCCACAGATTTTCCATAAGCGTACGCTTCAGCAGAGGCAAGAGGGCAGAGCAAACACCCCCGCAGATACCGCCCCCAGTCCCATCCAGTTTCCTGGCACAGAAAATAACCTTGGCCTATAACAAGCAAGGCTGCTAGAGAGGACTCCAATATATTGCTCTGCAATACGTTGGATATTTCTCCACACACTTTATAGACCATTCCAATGAAGTGTTTGTGTCACAATCACGCTATTTCAGCTCTGCTGCAGAGCCTCCGTCTGGTCGTGCAACCAGAATTTCGGGGCTGACAGCTTTACAGGTCATGTCAAAAAAGGGGGAGGGAGGGGGGAACTTTATCTTCATTTATCTCTCAAACCACAAAGGTTTGAGAGATAGGATTGACATTGTTTAGTTTATTATATTAATAGCTACAATATTAGTTTTTATTATTAGTAGACTTTACTATCCCTTTAAATAAGCAGAGTTTCATTAAAAGTTTTTCTAAATGGAGTTTCAGCCGTATGCTATGAAGAGGGCTGATTTTCAGTCATGTCAGGTTATGACCAATAATGCTTAATAATTTTAATGGAATATGCTGATGAGCAACATGTGGCTCACCAGCAGCTGTTAGACTACAGCAACTATAATCCTCTGCCAGCTATTTGCTAGCTAAGGATGGGGACATCTGTAGTCCTACAGCAGCTGGTGAGCCACATGTTGCTCAACCACCGAAATGAGTACTGGAAATATCTTGGCCCTCCCCTTCCTCCTGTTCCTTGGCTCTTGCCAAGGATCCACCATGTCAGGTAAGTGAAAATGTAATATCTCTCGATATACAGATTTGCTTACATTTGCATAGATTTTGCATATATTTTCTCAGTCAACTGTGTATATTTGATAACCTACTTAATCATAGTCTGTGTGTAAGTTTGTGTGCGACTCTGTAGTCATATGTGGTATGTGACTATACCTACAAACTGTACCCATTTCCAGGGAGAGTCCTTGGTTTTAAAAATATATTTCAAGCCCATATTATGCATGCTTGCCATTTAAAGGTTAATTGTTTTTAATTCCCCCCATGTTAATATTGCATATTTATTGGTATTATTTATGGATCATCACCATATTCTGACACACTATACAAAATAGAGGAGAGAAGTATACACAATGAAACACATAAACAGATACTGAGGGGCCTGCTGTGAGCTTACAATCTAAATGGCAAGGAAGCTAAAGAGATACAAGGTTCATTTATATGATTTCATGTTGTGTATAGGTGTGGGTAAGGATTATACTGCGGTAGAAATGCAGTTTTAACCCTATGACTGCCAGTGGGGTATGCCACGTATTGCAAAGTGTTAAATACCCAGACCCCTATGGCACGCAAAGGGTTAAGTCTGTTGGATGAGGTTTTCTTCTAGTGTCACACTGTGCAGTACTATCGAGCTCTAGTGGTGCTCTGTCATGTGACTACCTAGGGGAAAATGCCCTTGGGATTTACATTTTCAAAGTGCGCGTGTGTATGTAACATACTTGATGAGGTTGAAAAAAGATGTACATCAAGTTCAACCTTTGCCATATTACCTTTGTTTTAGTTCAGGGCTGTGCAAATCCAGTCCTCATGGGCTACTAACAGGCCTTGATTTAAGGATTTTCCTGATTAAGCACAGGCGGGCCAGTCAGAATGAATGAGCCATTCATTAACTCACCTGTGCTTAATCAGGAAAATCCTTACATCCTGGCCTGTTGGTAGCCCTTGAGGACTGAACTTGGATAGCCCTGTTTTAGTTAATTCAGAGGAAGACAAAATAAAACCCCAAACACATTCATTCTGAAATGTGTTAAAGACGAACTATAACCCTAAATAAAGTCCCCTCTAATAACTATATAGAGATAAGCTTAGAAATAGTAGTATTATCCAGCATAAGTACAGCGTTAAGAAATCCTACTTCATCTGAGACTGACGGGCAGGCTTCTTGCTTTAGAGGCATCTGTGTATTAGTCTATTCCTGTTACCTTAAAGGGGATCTCTCACCTATGTATAAGTAATGCTCATTAGTTAGAGCATTTAGCCAAAATATTTAAAACTTTGTTCATTTAACAAAAGAAAAAAAAAAAAAAAAACATTATCAGCGCAAAAATGTATGTTTAAAAAGTGTCCAGCAGCCTATTTCCTGCTTGCAGCACTGCCTCTGCTCCCGTCCCATTACCCAGCATCCTCCAATGACGGAGGCTTTCTTTCTCTAAGCAGGAGCGATCTCATTGGCAGAGATCGATATCTAGCCAATGAGATTGCTCCATTTTAGTGACATACAGCCTCCGTCATGGGAGGATGTTGGGTAGTGGGACGGGAGCAGCCTCTGTTCGGCAGGTTTCGGCAAAACGGAAATAGGCTGCTGGGAACTTTTTAAATATAAATTTTTGCGCTGATAATGTTTTTAATAAACCTAAATTTTTGCGCTGATAATGTTTTTAATAAACCTTAGTAAAAAGACCCGCGGGTGCTGCCCTTTCCTTCACGTTGTGTGTATATATATATATATATATATATATATATATATATATATATATATATATATATATATATATATATATATAATAATATATACACATACACGGGCCACAGTGCCACCCAGCAAAGGCTGCAGTGCAGTCATACACAGTAGAGACTGCCTGTGCCGCGGCTGATTCAGAGCCCCGTTCCTTTATCAACTGCGGCGCGGGCAGTCTGTACTGCGCATGACTGCAGCACACGCAGCTGTCTCTACTGTGCATGACGGCTTCTGACAAACACACACTTAGCAAATGATTATTTAGGATACTTGTGCTGGGATATGATGTGTAGAGGAATGTAAAATTACATTTCTATGTAAAACATGTGCAAATATATATTTTTTTTATTTGTGCCTGGCTAACCCCCATGTACAAAGCTTTATATGCAACAAAATGACCACTTTCTGCTACATTTTGCAAAATATGGTCACTGTAGTATTGTGTGGGCAGTCCAGGGTATAGTGTTCCTCTGCTCTCAGGAAAAGACTTTGCACTAATACAGTGCAGAGGAAATCAATGGAACAAGCTCCCTTTTCCTTATGCCTGCTGTAGGGGTAGTGTAAAAGGATTGTCCACATAGATGTGGTACACTGGTGGCTGTGCCTGACTGTGCTTTAAAATGTTTTCTTGTTTTGTCTTCTATTATTTGTTTTCTTAAATAGTTGTGTTATATTATCAGTGTCCTACTTGCTTAGATATCTGATACAGAATATTCTGTGGGGATTCCCACTACCTAAAAAAGCATCAGAGCTGCTGCTGCTCAATGAAATATGATAAGCAGACACCACTGCTGCATTGTGTTCATACTTTCTTAAGCCCATCTCTCCCTCTGTAACTTATACAGTTGCATTAGTTTGATAGTTGATACAATGTGCAGAGTATGCTTTCTTACATTTCTCCTAGGTGTATGATGTGAAATACTGAGAGGGGGTTCTCGGCAACTCAGAACCTCATCCTGTACAAAGTTATAGCACTCCAGTAATGTGAAAAGTTTGTGTCCATTTTACGTGTCTATGCTTGGGGTGGGCATACTGCACATGTGTTTTTGCACTACAACTTCCATCATCTTCAGCTAGCCAGGGCCCGAGGGCCAGATTAAAAGCCAAAGGGGCCTGCAGCTGAAAGTTACAATGGACCTATTTTGCCAGAAGGGTGTACAATGCACTGTTGATACCGTGTAGAACAGGGGTCTCAAACCTTTTCTTTAATGAGAGCTACTTTTAATTGATGAAACATGCAGAGCTGGATTCAGATGCAGGAGATAATTGTTCCTCTCAGTTTAAAAAAAATTTTCCTATTGAAGTCTATGGGGATAACTGGACATAAAAGCAGAGATAAAATTAGCAACTGCATTTGAATTCAGCCCATATTGAGCTACTCTAAAATATATACTGAAAATATACAGTTATAATTGTACATATTAAAACATCTGAAAAGCTGCTCTTACCTACTCTTCAGTCCTTCCCACACTTTACAATAACAAATGTGTGCACTGGAAACAAGTGACCTCCTTAACAGTTCATCGTGATTATATTCTACTACAAAACGTATACTTAGCAAAAAAAAACTTTATTCACCAAGGCAAAATCTGTGGCTCCCCAGTAAGCCAAATTTTCTGATTAATAGTTCTTTCCCATCCTTATCAACGCTATCCTATATTAGTATGCATGTTAAAAATTGAGCGTTTCTTAAAACATTAAATGAATATAACACAAAGCTGCCAACTTTTGTTGCAATCTGTGAGTGAATATGGAGTCACACAGTGGCTCTTACCTACTTTGAGGCCACATGTTTCCCACAGCACTTACCATATAGCATCTTTACAAAGTATGCAGAAAAATCTGTAACCAGCTATTGTGGCAGTGGAGCAGGAACACCATGAACATGATGTCAGGCACTCTATATGCATTTCTTGTGTACAGATTGACTGCAGACAGTTGGGGAACAGATTTCAACCACTGGATCTGTCTGTGGCTGGCCAGATAGCTTGATACGTGACTGGACTGTAGAGAGCTACGCACAGATATCCAAAGAGCTGCCAGTAGCTCCAGAGCTACTTTGTGGAGACCAATAGAAGACTGCAAAATACAGCACTCACAGAGATGTATTAATTCATTTGTATTCAAAGATTGTCACTACGAAGCAATAAAATTGTGGCTCCTCGTGTAGGCCAAATGGTGGCCCAATGTCACCAAATCAGTAATGTTGAGAATTGGCCTATTGGCTTCCTTGGGCTTGGAGCTGCAGCTCCATCAACCCCCTTGTTAATCAGGCCCTGCAGCCCGCACTTGTCCAGCTGAGAATGATGGCAACTGTAGTATATCATCATACAGAGTGCTGAAGGACACCCTACCCTGGTCTATGAATGGACAACTACAGTAGCTTTTTGATGAAAAATTACCAAAAATTATAAGTATTGTTATTGCTTACTATTTTTGTTTTTAAAACCCTCAATAGAAATACTGAATTTGTTCCTATATGAAATAATGCAATCTATCTATCTATCTATCTATCTATCTATCTATCTATCTATCTATTAATAACTGTTTATCATGGCTGTCTTTTTGGCCTATATTCAATAATCTAAAGAGGTGCAGTTCTAGACCAAACCAACAGCACCATAGGGGGAAAAAGAGAAAATTCACAAAATCATCATTCATTTAATTGGCACTTTTAATCCCTTGAATGCTAGAAAGGTCCCAAACAAATTGCTTTCCTATGCATTTGGGGGGTGGGGCTCTCTAGCTTTCAAGAGTTAAAAGTCCCATTTAAATTAGAGGGTATTCTATTTATTTCATATGGTGCAGTTGATTTGTTCTAGAATTGAACCTCTGTATCTTATTATATACACAGTCCTTAGTCTGTTTCCTATGGCGCGATGCAGAAAATGTGCGCAATCGCTATTTCCCGCATGAAAACCACTAGGGAATAGGTTTGTGCATGATTTTGCTGAATTGCGCATGAAAATTCAAGATTAGCGAACGGCTGCATAAAAAAGTAAAAAAAAAAGTCCTTTTACATTCATGTTTCCCTAATAATACTTTTGTACTTTTCTTTACAGACTCTTCATCTACACAAGTTAAGGAGTTCTGTTGCGTCATGTTTGACTATACGCCATCTGCGCAAGATGAGCTTACCCTGAAGAAGGGAGATGTGGTGTTAATAATCAGCAAGGTATGTCATGAAAAAACAGGGTGAAGGTGCATACATTCTTTAAATACTATTACTAACCAAGAAAGGGTATCATGTTATGCAAAAACTCTATCTCAGGCACTCATTCTATCCAGACTTGACTACTGTAACATTCTACTCTCTGGTCTTCCTGCTTCTCATCTCTCTCCACTTCAGTCTGTTATCAGTTCAGCTGCAAGAATCACCACATTTGCTCCCAGATACCTGCCCTCTCATCTCCTCCTGAAATCCCTCAATTGGCTCCCTATAAAGTATCGTATTTCTTACAGAATTCTCCTCCTCTCCTGTAAGTCTCTGTGTTCTTCAGCACCCTCTTAATTTCTGCTCTTATCTCCCGCTACACCCCTTCCCGTACCCTACGGTCTTGCCAAGGGTTCTTCCTGTCCTCTCCCTACACAACTCGAGCCATCTCTCGTTTACAAGCTTTTTCACTGGCTGCCCCTTGACTTTGGAATGCCCTCCCTATCACCATTCACCAATCATCCACAATCATCACTTTCAAGCATCTTCTTAAAATCCACCTGCTCAAGGAGGCATCTCAATAGCAATATCCTCATCCCTGCACAACGATAGTGACATCAGAATCTTTCTGCACTTCCTTCACCACACCTTGTACTTGTACTTGCACTTATAATCATCCCCCTACTGTCTCTGTATGTCATCATGAACTCTAATTAGATTGTAAGCTCCTTGGGGCAGGGTCCCTTTCCCAGTGTAGGATTCTCTTGCTGCACTTTCCCCAAAAACTAATGCAATGATCACACTTTAGCTTAATGCTCTTAACCCTGTTATGTATTTTTGTATTATATCATTTCAAACTCTGTTAAACGCTGTGTACATGTATGGTGCTATATATATAAAGATACAGACATATTATTATTATTATTATTATTATTAATCTTTATTTATATAGCGCCAACAAATTCCTCAGCGCTTTACAGTAGGGAGTAGACATACAGAGGTATTAAATAGTACAATCAAATGTGGAGAACAGAAGGATCAGGGAGCCCTGCTCTATTACTATAATAGATGGAGATCCAACAAAATAGTACCAAGGTTCACTCCTCTTTAACCCTCTAGTGTCACCCAAAGGGTTAAAGCCTTCTGTCCCATTAAGATGCCAGTTCATCACTTACACCTTCTGCCAATCTGGGAATTGTGATTTGTACCCTATGGTGCAGATGGCATGTTCCAGTATTCCAACACTTTAGTTTCCTGTGTAAGGTCCTGATTGTAGAATGGGAATATCATGAAAATCTATGAGAAAGCAATTCCTATAAAGGGCGAGCTAATAAAATTATGTTGACAGGTAAAGTGTTTTCATTGTATAAAAACCCCCTAAATTGATCAGATAGCTGTTTTTCACTAGATACAATTTCAGGCCTTATGCAGAAAGCAAAACATGATCAATTCTGGAGCATACCTTCCCCCCCATAGTGCAGTTGGTTTGCTCTAGAATTGTTCATTTTTTGCTGAACAATTATGCCCTTTGCCCTTCGTTCTCTACTTTCCAATATCTTATAAAATCTGTGGTTTTGGTGTACAGGAAACAGAAGATGAAGGCTGGTGGCGAGGAGAACTTAATGGAAAAACAGGGCTATTTCCAGATAACTTTGTAATATTGATACCTCCAAACTCACATACTGTAAGTATCTAAAGATTATTACCATCGTATATTGTGCCATGTGATTATTAAGTGCATGTGCTGCTCTCAACTCTTTGTATTCACAAACTCACATGCCATATAAACTTTACGACATTGAGTAGCAGCTATCAGCCCTGGACATCATGTTGCCCTCAGTGGCTTATCCTGCAGCTCTAAATCTGTCTTCTTCTACAATGGGAAGAGGAGATAATTCTCCACATAGCACACACACCACCTATTTTCACACACACACACACACACACACACACACACACACACACACACACACACACACACACACTCAAAAAAGAACAAATTTGTTCTTTTGCCCCAAAGCATACCTATCATTACACTTACAATGTTCCACCTTAACTTTAAGGACCAGAGGGGTGTGTTGTGAAGCAATGCATTGAAGACAGCTCTATCATCCAAAGTGTTATTTTACTTTTTTCCAAACCCTATTTAGAATTTTTAGCCGCTATGTTGTCTTCCTGGCAGGCTTAAAGGCCACATATAGGGCCCTGGGGATGAATCTGGTTTCACTTCGTTGCTTAATGCTATATTAGGCTATAAGCCCTTGTTGTCACAAGCGGGGCCCTCTCACCACGTGCTACAATCCGAGTGTTTGTGCTTGTTACTCCCCTTTTGTACAGAGCTGCCACATGCTGGTTCTATATAAATATAAATAATAATTTTAAGGGATACAGTACTGTGCAACAGTTTTAGGCAGGTGTGAAAAAATGCTGTAAAGTAAGAATGCTTTCAAAAATAGACATGTTAATAGTTTAATTTTATAAATTAACAAAATGCAAAGTGTGTGAACAGAAGAAAAATCTAAATCAAACCAATGTTGGTGTGACCACCCTTTTCCTTCAAAACAACATCAATTCTTCTAGGTACACTTTCACACAGTATATAAAGGAACTCATCATGTAGGTTGTTCCAAACATCTTGGAGAACTAACCACAGTTCTTTTGTGGATGTAGGCAGCCTCAGTTGCTTCTTTTTCTTCATGTAATCCCAGACAGACTCGATGATGTTGAGTTCAGGGCTCTGTGGGGCCATGCCATCACTTTCTGGACTCCTTATTCTTCTTCACACTCAAGGTAGTTTTTAATGACTTTGGCTAGATGTTTGGGGTTGTTGTCATGCTGCAAAATAAATTTGGGGCCAATTAGATGCCTCCCTGATGGTATTGCATGATGGATAAGTATCTGCCTGTACTTCTTAGCATTGAGGAGACCATTAATTCTGACCAAATCCCCAACTCCATCTGCAGAAATGCAGCCCCAGACTTGCAAAGAACCTCCACCATACTTCACTATTTCATGCAGACACACATTCTTGTACCTCACTTCAGCCCTTTGGTGAACAAACTGCCTTTGCTACAGCCAAATATTTCAAATTTTGACTCATCAGCCCAGAACCCTGATGCCTTTTTCCTGCAATCCACTTCCTGTGTTTTTGTGCATAGTTGAGTCACTTGGCCTTGTTTCTATATCAGAGATATGGCTTTGTGGCTGAAAGTCTTCCATGTAGGCCACTTCTGACCAGGCTTCTCTGGACAGTAGATGGGTGTACCAGGGTCCCACCATTTCCTGTCAATTCTGAGCTGATGGCACTGCTGGACATCTTCCGATTGAGAAGGGAAGTAAGCATGATGTGTCTTTCATCTGCTGCACCAAGTTTCCTTGGCTGACCACTGTGTCTGCGGTTCTCAGCGTTGCGCATTTCTTTGTGTTTCTTCAAAAGAGCTTGGACAGAACATCTGGAAACACCTGTCTTCCATGAAATGTCTGCCTTGCTGATGCAGTATAACTACCTTGTGTCTTGTTGATGTGCCCATGGTGTATGACTTTTGACATTAAACTGTCTTCAGCAACCTCACCTTGTTAGCTGAGTTTGACTGTTCCTCTCCCAGTTGTATTCCTCCTACACAGCTGTTTCTGTTTCGGTTAATGATTGTATTTCAATCTAAATATTAAATTGATGATCATTAGCACCTGATTGGTATAATTGTTTAATCATGCACATGCCTAAATGCATACAAATTCCCTGAATTAGTGCAGATGTACTTAGAAGAATTGATGCTGATTTGAATTCAAAGGGTGGTCACACCAAATATTGATTTGATTTTTCTTCTGTTCACTCACTTTGCATTTTGTTAATTGATAAATTAACATGTCTATTTTTGAAAGCATTCTTACTTTACAGCATTTTTTCGCACTTGCCTAAAACTTTTGCACAGTATTGTATATTTCAAGAAAAAATTACAATTCTGAGTTAAAATAACTGTGCCATATTTATAAAAAATATTATCGATCACAATTGCCTTTTTTTTTTTTTAAATATAATGGGGAAATACGCACCTGTCATACTGTATGCACTAAGCCATTTGTGATGAAAAGTCTTCTTTTTGTGAGATTTGTGCAAAGGGTTAGGCAGTGTGGGAGTGTATGATTATTTCAGAGTAGGCCATTCCTGTTTAGAATAGTGAAGACTAGGGCAAAAGCAAGCTCAACTTCCGAGCTTTGATCGGTTACTGGCTCTATGGGAGAAGGAACTGACATCTCAAGCTTCTATGGAGCCAGTGTGTTTTCTCATCCCTTGAGGAAGTTGAGACAGCCAGCAAAGAAGGTGACATTTTTATCTTCAACTCAAGCTGATACTTCTTTAGAGATGTCCAAGGATTCAGTGGAAGATCTCATAGAGCAGTACTGGAAACTTTACAAATATCAGAAGGCCTAACATCAGTGGAACCTTCTAAGGATATCTTTAAATGTAAAAAAAGAACTAGTCGGAGCTTTTTACTGCATATGATCAGTTACATCAGAAAGTTTTAGATTAGTGGAAACATCCTAAGAATGGACTGCAAAAAGAAACAATCTAAAAGCAGTGTTTATAGCGTTCCACGTACTGGTTCGCTCAGTAAGCCATCCGGCTGTCTCAGTGCTCTAGTGTTCCAAGTACAGGGTACTGTTTCGCTCCTCAAGCCACCCGGCTGTCTCCGTGTTACAGCGTTCCACGTGCAGGGTACTGGTTCGCTTCTCAAGCCATCCGGCTGCCTCAGTGTTATAGCATTCCACATACAAGGTACTGGTTCGCTCCTCAAGCCTTCCGGCTGTCTTAGACTGATAGCGTCCCACGTACAGGGTAGTGGTTCGCTCCGAAAGCCTTCTGGCTATCTCTGTATTTTCGCGTCCCACGTACAGGGTACTTGTTCGCTCCTCAAGCCACCTGGCTGCCTCAGTGTTATAGCTTTCCACGTAAAGGGTACTGGTTCGCTCCTCAAGCCACCCGGCTGCCTCAGTATATATTGCGTTCCACGTACTGGGTACTGGTTCGCTCCATGCATACCTGATTGCTCTATAGTGGTATGGCGTTCAATCTGTGAAGAGCATAGCTGAGCTCCATTATCTCTGCTGCTGGCGGCTTACTTACTGACTCAGCCTCTTTACCATCATAGTGACTGTTTTTCCACCAGTCAGTCACTTTAGTGTGTGGTTGATATTTCCTCCTGTCTACGAGCTGCCTTGCCCGGTATATGGTAAGGCCGGTAGAACCTGTGTCGCCACCTGTCAATTGGCTGCCTTGCCCGGTATACGGTAAGGCCGGTAGAACCTGTCCTGTTTCCTTGGGTTGCCTTACCCGGTATTGGCAAGGCCGGTAGAGCCTGGATATCACCTGTCAATTGGCTGTCTTGCCCGGTATATGGTAAGGCTGGTAGAACCTGTCCTGTTTCCTTGGGTTGCCTTACCCGGTATTGGCAAGACCGGTAGAGCCTCACCTCACCAGTTCCGATCCCCTGGCTGCCTTGCCCGGTATATTGGCAGGGCCGGTAGAGCCAATATTCCTCTTATTTGCATTGTATTCCTGTTTAATAAAGATATATATGTGTACGTGTATATTACCCTACAGGGCTGCATTAACTTTTCAATAAAGTTGAGTTTTTACCTAACTCTGTGTCTGAGAATCTTAACAAACCGTGACACAACTGCCCACAGACAGGCACTAGTGTGCATGCGCAGTGTTCCAGAATCCAGAAATGCCACTGCTGTCTCCAGCAACTACTCCTGTTATTAATCCTGTGTGTTAATTTAATTTAAAAAAAGGAAATCGTAGATTTACTGTTCAAACTTCAGGACAAAGCTGCACATAAACCGGCACTGTATGCATTCCCAAATTATTCCAGAATCCGGACAAGCCATTGTTGTCTCCAACAACTACTCCTTTTATTAATCCAGAGTGTGTGTTCATTTAATTTTTTAAAAAGTCCAATTTTATTTACTAGTCAAACTTCAGTGGACAGCTGCGCACAAATAGGGCTGTGCACACGCACTGTGTTCCGGACCACACTGTGGTCTCCAGCAACTGCCGTTATTCTGGAATTTTAACCCTTTGAGTGCCAGAGGGGTACGCAATGTGTTGCGTGCCCCTCTGGCACTCAAAGGGTTAATTTAATAAAAAAAAGGAAAATTACATCTACTGTTCAGTCTTAAGTGCACATCTTCACACAAACACACACTGTGCACATAGTGTTCCATTCGCTACTGCTGTCTCCAGCAACTAAGATGGTACAGTTAGTGGGTCCTCCTCCTCCCAGAACCCCCACAGTGGTTGGAAGCATCTCTTGAGAGCCATGGCGACAAACTGGAACAACAGCACCTGCAGAGAAACCATCATTGATGGGAATGCCACCTTCTCTTCCCACCTCTCTTGTAGAGCATGCTTCCCTCTTTCCACTAAAACTTAGTTCCCTTTTAACAGAGCATTAACAGAACATAATATTAACACACTGAAAGGTATTTGTAAAGACCAAAGTAGAGTAACTCTGGGGCAAACCAACTGCATCATAAGTAACAAATATAAATCCCCACTGATTTAAATGGTGCTTTGACCCCTTGAAATCTCATTACTAGCAGTATATGGAATCTGCTGGATCTCACACCATGTATTTCTGAACTTTGAAACTGGAGGTCAGTGTGTATTGCAGGATCAATACGAAAACATCTGGGGCCATTTTTCTGATTCCAGTTTATCTGCTGGTACTCAAGATGCAGCCCCAAATTAATTTGCAGGTCTGCTTCCAGAGGATCAGACCTACAAACAGGGCACTATCTAGATAAAAATTGCCTTTTAAGATGGTTGTAAGTATTTTTTGGCACAGTTAGTTTGCTCCAGTTCTTCTCAGTGTGTCAGACTCAATGAAGCACACATTCTCTTACTCGTCTGCTTCGAGGCTAAGGTGCTTTTTTTTCACCCCTTTAGTAAATACCTTCACAGCTTCTCCACCGGTCTCTGAAAGATCTCTAAAAAACTAGAGATCCATAAAATATGGCTGTCTTTTTATCATGTTATGTTTCTCAACACTCTGGTGATATCATAGTAACATAGTAAATGAAACATGCATCCATCAAGTTTAGCCTTTACTATATCACCCAAGTTGATCCAATGGAGAGTAAAAAAACAAACCCTATTGAAGCATTTACAGTTAAGCCCGGTGCTTGGTGTATATTTCCTTGCACAGTTTGTGTCATCATTAAAGAAGATGTAGATACTACTTCCAATACTCACTTCAAGATAAGTAATAAACAATTAAAAAGCATTGGGACTGGACCATGTGGCAATCCACTTACAACTTTACACCAGCTTGGTAAGGTTCCATTTACAACAACTCTCTGCCATCTATCCTTTAACCAGATCTCCACATATACCACTTCCCAAGACAAAGCCTTTTCATTTATGCTGTAACCTTTTGTGGGATAGGGTACAAAAGGTTTTTGCAAAATCCACATATACACAATCAACAGTAATACCCATCTTTATCCCACTTACCATTTTATAGAATGTGAGTAAATTAGTTTGACATGATCTATTTTTCATAAAACTTCATTACTTATAATGTTATCGGTCCTCACATAGTCCTGTATTCTATCCGTTAGTAATCTTTCTAATATTTTACTCATTACAGAAGTCAAACTCACAGGTCTGTATTGTCCAGGCTTAGATATTTTCCCATTTTTTAGTAATGGTACTATATCTGCTTTCCTCCAATCACAGAGCACAATGTTATGTTTAATGGCTTTAGTATAACTGAACTACGATCATTATTAAGTGCCCTTTGATGTATGCCATCAGTTCTTTTTTTGTCCATAAACTTGACCAATCTCATTTGGACATTGTCCTCAGTAGGCTATGTAAATGATGGAGGAAATTATGTGATTCTACCTGTTTGCCCAAAACCTGTAATTCCTACTTCCTTTACAACTACAGAATTTAAGATTTTGCTTAAGGCATCAGCCATTGCCTTAGCCTCACTGCTTCACCTGTCTCAGTTTTAAAGGGCCCAGTATCAACCTTCAGCTTTCTGGCATTTCTATACTTGTAGAAATGTTTAGGATTTTTCTTGCTCTCAGTTGTAATTTTTTTAATTTTCATTTTAGCTAGCCTCGTTGTTTGAATAATCTGTTGCATTCTTTATATATTTTTAATGATGCTCTGACCCTTATGACTTATATAACTGAATAATTGCTTCATATTCCTCATTTCCCTGTGCTCTCTTTGTTTAGCCACATTGGTCTTATTTTGTTCCTCTTGTATTTATTTCCCAGTGGTATATATTGACGTTTGTATTTATCCAAAAGCAATTTGTAGTCTGCATTTACATTCTTGAATATTACATTTCTTCGAATTTCCTATAATATTGTTTTTTTATGCAAAGCAAAATTATCCTTTTTAAAGGTTTAATTGATTGGGTTTCTCTTAAAAAATTTCTAAGGATATATACTTTGGTCACTGCTATGCAAATGCTCCCTTGCGTTATATTGTTTACAATTTCAGAATTGTTTGATATCACTGTTAGGTCCAACAAAGCCTCATTTCTAGTTGGCTTCTCTATGAGTTGGGGGCATGAAATAAAATGATTTCTCTTTGATGTTCTGGAAGAAAAATGTCTTCAGTTTATTTCTGGGTAATTCAAATCTCCCATTATGATAACATTCCATAACCAAGAAGCCTTTTCCATTTGCAGTAACAGTTGGGCTTCTTCAATTTCCCAATATTAGGTGACTTGTAGCAAATACCCATCAACATATTTTTAGTATGTATGCCCCAAGTGTGTTTCAGCCCACAAGGCTTGTACTCTTGTGTGGCAAAGTTGCTTGCAGAACAAATTATTGCTCTTCATATTGCAGCAGAAAGTACTAATTTTTGTACAGTCTGAATAGCAATTCCATTTATTTGCAGAAAATCAATAAGCTTCCTACACGAACTGCAACTATTAAAGGACCAGGTAAGTTATTTTTTTATATCATTGGTCTCCAGACAGCTTTACAGTCAGTTTCGAGTTTACTTATTTTTCAAGTGTATAATATTTAAAGACAAATTTCCTATATTATTTATTTGTTTATTTATTCGAGGGCAGCACAGTGGCTCAGTGGTTAGCACTGTTGCCTTGCAGCGCTGGGGTCCTGGGTTCAAATCCCACCAAGGACAACATCTGCAATGAGTTTGTATGTTCTCACTGTGTTTGCGTGGGTTTCCTCCGGGTACTCCGGTTTCCTCCCACACTCCAAAAACATACTGATAGGTGAATTTAGATTGTGAGCCCCAATGGGGACAGGAACCAATATGAGTGTAAAGCGCTGCGGAATCTGTGTGCGCTATATAAAATAAAGGATTATTATTATTATTATCTTCTCCTGTTTGTACCCTTTTATGTCACTGACAGGGAACTCACTAAATTGCTGTGTCTCTGATTTCTGTCAGGGACTTTGAAAGCAGGCATAATGATTCAATGTGGCAACATCTCTGCAACACTGAGTGCTCTGTATGAGGAAAATGTGTATGGTGCATGGATAATGCAACATTGTATCACTATCCCTGCTTTCACAGTGCCTGCCAGATAGCATGCTGAAAACAGGAATTCAGTGAGATCAATTTCAGGGGTGTTAAAATATAAAAAAATAAGGTGATGATGAAAAAAATAATACAACCTATAGGCAATTTGACTTTACGTATTATGCATTAGCAGAGTATGTAAAGTGAAAGAGTTGACTGTCGCTTTAACTTTTGTAGTAGATTCAACGATGCTTATAGAATTGTACAACTGTAATGTAAAACAGGTGCTTAAAGGAACAGTAAACTTTTTAATGGAAAATAGGGAATTTGCTGCTGAGTAAAACAGGGTTATGTCCACTGTTGGAAGATGATTCATTCAAAAATGTACTACTGCTCAAACATATGTTTTACAATAAACAGCAATTTTCTATTGTGGTCACCTGGCAGTGCTGTTCCCATCCGTTACTATGGAGAGCCATAGTCTATGACCTAAACCCTTCCACAGAGTGCATTATAAAACAATAATTTGCCTTTTGAAGGCTACTTGGTGCTGTTACTAACAACAGTTTGTTAAAAAATGACTGAACTTTAATAACTTTTGGATGAATACTTTTACAGTAGTGGGAGGACCCTTGTTTTACTCAGCAGGAAACGTTCTATAACATATTTTTAGAAAAAAGTTACTGCTCCTTTAATGTAAGCTCTGGTGTTTTGATTGGTTTGCTTTCAAAGACATGGAGGCTGATGTTCTAAAAACTGGAGCAATTCTGGAGTAAACCAACTGCACTATAAGAAACAAATACAAATTACCAAAATTCTAATTAATTTATAGGAATGCCATCATGGGTTTACAGGCAGTACCTGTGCCAAGCAGGAGGGCCTGCCTCCCGATCAATTACAGAGGCCCACGCAGCCACAGTGATGCAGGGGCAGGGCTGTGTTAAAAGGGGTCCCCAGACAACCATACTGGCCCACATGGTTTCTGGAGTATCTCCTGGTAGGCCTCATTTTTAAAAGTATATTCTGTAGATAGTGTAGCAGAGAACTGGAGCGCACCTCTTCCGCTCTGTCCTCCATTTTGTATCATGCAGCATAATGGAGCAGTTCCATGAGCTTTGTCTTTTCATATACGTTCAGGTTGTGGTGCAAATGTGTGGAGTGCTGAGACCCTGGCTTTGTTTGTACTGGTCCCCAAGATTTCTAATGGCAGCCCAGTTTATTTATAGGGGGCTTTAAACCTGCAGAATGCTAGACTCCAAGTTGAAGATCTCATTGGTATTCAAGGGATTAAAATCCCTATTTAGCTCAGTTGTCATTTTTATTTGTTCCTTATGTAGCTGGTTTGCCTCTGAATTATTCCACTTTCCCTGAATACATCAGTCTCATTATCATTGCAACTAAGCCATTTTTTATTACAGTATTTTGTTCGTATCACCGTATACTTATTTATAGTTAACATGGAAATAATTCTGGCCAACTTTAAAGGGATAGTAATACTTCGTTTTATCTTTATTTTATTTTGTAGGCATTAAAAAAACATGAAGAATGATATAAGTCTTATGTCTCAAACCTTTATGGTTTAAGAGATATTCACAAGCAAAGTATCCTCCCCCCTGTTCAGCCAGATAAGAAGGGAAGTGCCCAGGTAGACTGCAGAGAGGGACAGTCTTCAATTAAGATAAGGGAAAAACCTGAAAAACTTGTCAAGGGGGGAAGGACTTTCATTGTTTTCATACAAAGAAGATTGTCCCCTTCTGTTATCTGTCTGGTCTTACAACCAGATTCACATCTGAGAAGTGATGGCTTACACTGGAAAAAGGGGCGGGAGGGGGAAACTTTGCTTGTGAATATCTCTTAAACCATACTTATATCATTCTTCATGTTTTTTTAATGCCTACAAAATAAAATAAAGTTAAAACGAAGTATTACTATCCCTTTAAAGTTGGCCAGAATTATTTCCATGTTAACTATAAATTGATTTTAAAACAGTTTGTACTTATGTTGAGCTCTCAGCTTAAAGGGATAGTAATGTTTCATAATAAAAGCAGCTCTAATTAATCATCATAGTATTTGGACTTTGGAGAGTGTTATTTCAGTTCTGTCAGAGTTATAGTTCAAGAGTAATTCAATGACAAAGTATCCCCCTCCCGCCCCTTTTACTGATGTAACACTTTTCAGCCAGAGTAGAAGGGAGGTGCCCAGGTAGACTGCAGAGAGGGACAATCTTCAATTAAGATAAGGGAAAAACCTGAAAAACTTGTCAAGGGGGGCAGGGCTTTCATTGTTCTCATAGGAAGAAGATTGTCCCCTGCTGTTATCTGTCTGGTCTATGGACTGCATTCCACATCTGAGAAGAGATGGCTTACACTAGGAAAAAGGGGCGGGAGGGGAAACTTTGCTTGTGAATATCTCTTAAACCATAAATGTTTGAGAGATAAGATTTATATCATTCTTCATATTTTTTTAATGCCTACAAAATAAAATAAAGTTAAAATGAAGTATTACTATCCCTTTAAGGCCAAATTGATACTAATCATCAAGAAAACATTGACTTTTGAAGTGGGTATAACTAGTTAGATTTGTAATTAAAGTGGAGATGATTGGACAAGAGGAACAATTGAAGAAGCTGGGAGCAAAGTAACACCATACTACTGGCCATGTCCCAATGCTCCTTGCAAAATAAAGCGTTCTGAGTGATTTGTGCTCTGTATTCCAAAGCACAAATGCGTGGAACTTATACCTAGAGGTGAATGTATCATCTTAGCACCTTTACATTATTTTCTTTTCACAACCGGCAGCTTCTCAGCCCACACAGGAAGAGAGGCTTATGAGCTCAGCTCTGTGCAATGATAATGAGAATAGCACAGAGACACTGAGGCTTCACAAGCCTGCAGGTTAGTGGTAAAACCAACTGGGTCTCGTCTCTCTTTAAATTTATACTTGCTTTACTTTGTATGGTGCTTTCAGGTACCTATAAAGATCGGGCCTCTTTTATAGACCATCAGATATTTCTTACTTGCAGTGGCTGTTCTTCCCAACAAGATATTTAAGTGTCCATACTGGCTGAATTTTAGGTGTGATACATTTTAAACAGAAGGATCTAAGTCTCTGACTGTGTATTCTGAAGGATTTTCCTTGGTCTTCTAGTGGCTAAAATGGACATGTCTGTGACTGACAAAAAAATCCCAGAAGTCAACAAGCCAAGCCTGGATATCAACAAGCCCAATCCACAACCCACAAAGAACCAGAAAGGTAAAGCTCTTCATAAGGAAATGTTTTAAAAAGCAGTGGTACTGTCTCTATTAATTTTAACCCCTTCAATAGCAGTGGGCGTTTCAGTGCAACATCTTTTTCACATTTGTTTCCCTTCTTTCAGGGACTAAAACAGACATAACTACAATGGATAAGAAACTCCCAGATGTCAACAAGCCAGGCCCAGAAATCAACAAGCCTGAATCGCCAGTCACTAAGAAAGGTATGAATGTTATTCTGGAAATATTTTAAAGATATATCAGTTCTGAGTTACTCTTTTATTTCTCGCTAAAAGGGATGTGGTTGAACAGATTTCCAGTCTATATTAATTTATTTCAAACTAGTTTTAAAGCCCTTGTACATGGGCCAACACTGGTGGCGCTGCAGTCATGCACAGTACTGACTGCCTGCTCCGCGGCTGATACGGGATGGGGCGCTCCAAATTCAGACCGTGCTCAGAGAGGGCTACGGTCTGAATTCGGAGCACCCTGCTCAGTATCAGCCACGGCTGGGCAGTCAGTACTGCGCTTGACTGCAGCTCGCGCAGCCGTCTCTACTGCTCATGATGGCTTCTGACAAACATCCTTAGCGAATTATAATATAGGATATGTTATATCAGTAGTGCTGTAGGTTTGCTGCAAATTTATCTTACAGTAAAAGAGCTTAACACGATGAGGTTCAGAGGCAGTGCAGTGCAATGCTTTGCATGCCCCTCTTGTTCTCAATGTGTTTCAGTGGTGGCAAAACCAGTCGGAAGCAAAACAGGCCCATTATTTTCTTGTTCTTGGGTGCTGATGGGAATGACAAAGTCTGTAATAATGGTCTGGATTCAACTGTAGGTGATAAATGATCATGACTGTCTGCAGAAATTTTTTCGGGGGGAAGGGGGGGGGCAAACCCATAATATGCCTTCACTTGCCCCCCCCCACCCCCACAGTCGCCCATGTAAATGATATTACTGGTTTTACCGTACTGATTCATTTTGAAGTCTGTGGGGAAATTTGTAGATAAAACCAGCACTAAAATGATCAATTACAGTGGAATACAGGCCAATCCTATATAGTAATTTGCTACAATGTTTGTCAGAAGCCGTCATGAGCAGTAGAGACTGCCTGAACACACAGAATGCTGGGAGTTCTGTGCTGGAAGCATTCTGTGCTTTTGGGCATGACTGCGTCGGAGGCAGGATGCAGAGCAGGACCCGGCCTCTTAACATTACCCAGACCTTGCCCGTGTACACGGGCTTTTACACTAGTATTAACATAATGGTAGGGGGGGTCTGTGAGGATACTGAGCTTGCAGGGTGTGGCTGTAAGGGCATCAGAGGGGGTAGAATATGTAATGTGTCTACTTATTAGTATCTTCAATAGACAAAATAAGTTTGTTAATTACAGTCACACACAACAAATAAGTAGATTATCCCCTGTATTTATACCCATCGCACAATCTACGTTAGTATTCACACATACTCTCCCCCTGATGTCTCAAATCACCATAGCTGGCAATCATGTCTAACAGGGTGGGTCAGAAGGATATTCCAGGCTTAGAAAAAGCTGGTAACAGTGGTTTCATTAATTAAAGTGGAACTTTCATCTGCTATAAATTCGCCCTGCTATAATTAAGCAGGTAGCGACTATCTTTCTATTAGAACAATGAAAGCCCTGCCACCCTTGACAAGTTTTTAAGGTTTTTCCCTTATCTTAATTGAAGATTGTCCCTCTCTGCAGTCTACCTGGGCACCTCCCTTCTGTTCTGGCTGAGCAGTGTTACATCAGTAAAAGGGGCGGGAGGGGGATACTTTATCATTGAATTACTCCTAAACTACAACTCTGACAGAAATGAAATAACACTCTCCATGGCCCAAATACTATGAAGATTAATTAGAGCTGCTTTTATTATGAAACATTACTATCACTTTAAATGAGGGTGCTTCAATCAATCAAATATCTATGTCTGCATATAAAGGTCCACATATACTCACTTCAAATACCATCTTGTAGAGCAACCCATACTTACTAGCTGTTGAGCTTTAAGGGAAACATACTCATCCCTGTTCAAGTTTCCTATGGCGTATTCAATCAGGAATCAGATTTCCAAAAAGAAACAAAAGTTTAATACAATATTTAAGATAAAAAACAATAAAATAAATCTGAATGACCAGCGCATTTTAGGTCTATATAATCTTTTCTTCTGGGTTACAGACACAATTTAAAAGAAAAAGAGAATTGTTTTAAATTGGGCAATTAACCCATTGAATGCTATAGGGATGCTAGAGAGTTTGCCAGTGTCTTGAAAAGCAGCGTGTTGGAGACAAAAAGCTCAACTTAATTCAGTGCAAGATTGGGGAATTATCGTTTGACCCCCATGGCACAGCTGGTTTGATCCAGCATAGATTCACTTTGCTTTTATACTTATGGGCTAATATTCTAATGTGCTATACTGAAATCTTGTTATATTCACATCCAGTGCTGCCATGAAATTGCATGAAATCTTTGATATACTATTTAGTAACAAAATAGCATTGTCTCTTGAAAAACAGATTAAAAATAACAATCTAACACAGGCTTAAAGGGATAGTAATACTTAAAATGTAAAAATAAAATATGTTGTAGGGTTTATCCCCGAGTACAACAAGAGTACTCCCACTGCTGAAAGGTGTTTCATTCAAAAGTTATTCATTTTCAAAGTTGAATTTTTAGGTGCAATATCACAGTGGCCTGAAATTGTACAGTGGTGCTGTTGCTACACCATCCTATAGGCAGCTCTGGTCCTGGGACCATAAATCTCCATAGGATGGTATAGCAACAGCGCCACTGTACAATTTCAGGCCACTGTGATATTGCACCTAAACAATTCAACTTTGAAAAATAACTTTTGAATGAAACACCTTTCAGCAGTGGGAGTACTCTTGTTTTACTCAGGGGGATAAACCCTACAACATATTTTTTTTTACATTTTAAGTATTACTATCCCTTTAAAGGTAGGGGGGTTGCTAGTTTCCCAAGAGCCATGGGGTTTGTGTCAGCCAGCTGATTTATCAGTGCACTGTGCAGCCCAGTTAGTACCATTACATGCACTTAGCTGGCAACATATTCCTCAGTGTTATTCTCTTTATTGTTAACCATTTAACGCCTTAAGGAACAGCGGTCCCAGGGTGTGTTGTCCTTTAAGGACCACATAGCTAAGTTTGACATGCTGACACACGTGAATGCTCATGTGTGTCAGCACGCCGAACAGTGGACTGATAGTGACCGCACTGGTCCTGGAGCTGTCAATTTCAGTCCCCGCTGCTACTCACAATGCTCCCGCAGAAGCACTGTGAGTAAAAAATACGTGACGTGCCAGGATCATCACTGGTCCTTTAGGCAAGGACAGCGGTGATGGTCTTGACACATCATTGGGCATTAAGGGGTTAATGACCAAAGGGGTGAGCAGTGCATTGCAAAGGCAGTACATTGATACTTCTCTGGTTCTTAATGGGTTAAGAAGAGTTTACTGCTTGAAAGCTCGAGATGTCTCAAATATATCAAAGCAATGCAATGGGAGTTTCTATCATCTGAAGAGTTTCAGCACTCTATATGATGAATATTTAAAATACATAATTTTACTGCCATTTTAGAAAATAGCCTAAACCTCTTTTAAAACTGGAAGAGGTTGACACTTTGAATACCTCTTCCACCAATACCTTTGTAATAAATAGACAGTAGATTATCCATTTCAAAGAATGTGATGAACACTCATCGAGAACGAACAAGATAAAGTGTCTTGTTCTAAGGCATGGTGGCTTCTCAGTGGTGCTGCAAGTCAAGTTTTTCACTCCCATGTGCCATTGCAGAGATGAAATTTCCATATCCACATCAGACTAGTCCTGTCCACAGTAGTCCAGCACCAAAATGTCAGGCAAATCCTCTCAAGAGAACAAGCAAAACCACAGGCATACATTCTGACCGATGTGGGCCTCATAGGTGTGGTGCAGCTCATTCTCTCTAGGCACATGGAACGCAAGGGCCCATGCATGGGATACACTTCCAATAAGGGCAATTTACAACAAAGAATGTGATGCGCATCCGTTGAGAACGAACAAGATGAAGTGTCTTGTTCTGCGTCATGGTGGATTATCTTTTGTCTCCAGTTTGCTTGGTCAGACTAGTCTCACACATGTGAGAGTTGAATTATAATCACACACTGGCCAAAATGATTGCTTGGTCATATTGTGGTCAAGCTGTGAAGAGCTCTATGTTACTATGTATTGTAGGAAGTCTGCACTTTTACTTATTTGAATAGTTTTGTCACAGGCAATAAGCAGAATATTTCCTTTTTTTTTACACTAGATCCAAAAGCATATTTCCCCTGTAGTACCTCTAGGGCAGTGGTTAGCAATTCTGTCTTCAGGGACATTTAATATGCCATGACTTTTCCGAATTAAATGATTAAGGGCGATATGTTCAAAAAGTTGTGGTAACTGAAGTTGTCAGTAATCAGTCTGCAAAAGTTCTTATGCCATGGTCCTTCAGTTCTCAGACATATTAAAGGGATAGTAATACTTGCAAATTACTAATCCCCGTATTGCAGCTTTGTTAAAAAGAAACATATTGCCCCCAGTGTCATCTCTCAGACCCTTCTGGTTTGAGAGACGATAGCGCGCAAAGTTCCCCCCTCCCTCCCCCTTCCCTGACTGAACGCTGACTGCAGGGATATCCAGTATTACTTGCATCAGGCAGCTCTGCAGCATTGCCAAGATCGCGTTTATAAAAAATAAATCTTTCACTAAAAGGGTCTTCTACGTGTGTTTGCAAACCAAGCACACATAGAAGACAGTTTCAGTGAAATAATTTTTTATAAACACTATCTCGGCTCAGCTGCAGAGCCGCCTGATGCACATAAGACTGTCATACGACAGCTTCCCCTGCAGTCAGCGTTCAACATTCAGTCAGGGAAGGGGGAGGGAGGGGGAACTTTGAGCGCTATCATCTCTCAAACCATAAGGGTTTTAGAGATGACACTGGGGGCAATAAGTTTCTTTTTAACAAAGATACAATATGGGGATTAGAAATTTGCAAGTATTACCATCCCTTTAATGTCATTTTTTGCATCCTGTTCCACTGTTTCTGCCAAAGGGAAAAAACAGTCTTAAAAGTGGGCGTGGTTGAATCTACAGTTATATTGTAAGGTATTCAAGAAAAAAATATTTTTCTTTTAGCCGTCACTTTTTTGTCTGATTTCCGTCATTTTTTCTGACAAAATGAAAATGGTTTAAGCTAATAGATTTCAGTGAGAAGCAGTAGTATGGTATTAACTGGCAAAATAAAAAAAGGTATTTCTTTCCTTGCAAATTTTACTTTTAAAGATAATATTAAATCATTTTTTTGTCCAGAGAAAGATGCTTTACTGTAAAATCTCGAGTATAATACACACATTTTTACCCCATTTCACCTTATGTGAAAGGGGATCTCTCACCTATATATAAGTAATGCTCATTAGTTAGAGCATTTCGCCAAAACATTGAAAACAGTGTTCATAAAAAAAAAAAAAAACATTATCAGCACAAAACTTAATGTTTAAAAAGTGTCCAGCAGCCTACTTCCTGCTTGCAGCACTGCCTCTGCTCCCGTCCCACTACCCAACATCCTCCGATGACTGAGGCTTTCTTTCTCTAAGCTGGAGCGATCTCATTGGCAGAGATCGATATCTAGCCAATGAGATCGCTCCAGCTTAGTGACAGACAGCCTCCGTCATCGGAGGATGATGGGTAGTGGGACAGAAGCAGCATCTGTTCGGCAAGCTTCGGCAAACCAGAAGTAGGCTGCTGGGCACTTTTTAAATATAAATTTTTGCGCTGATAATGTGTTTTTTTTTTTTTTTGAATGAACAACGTTTTATCTGTTTTGGATACATGCTCTAACTAATGAACATTACTTATATATAGGTGAGAGATCCCCTTGAAGTGTGAGTGTGTGGGGGTTGTATTATACACAAGTGAAAAAAAAAATGTTTAATGCCCCACTCGATCACCCTTCCCCTTCCCAACCTCTACCACCTCAAAACCAGTACATGTCTGCCCCACTTTCCATCATCAGACCCCCCTGAAATCCAGGATCCCCCATCTGGAGGCAGCCATGACACTGGGGCAGCCATTCCTGCTCTCACCACCCGATTTCTCTGCTATTATTATTTATTAAAGTTAACTTAGAGCACATGTGAATAACCAGGATCCCCCCTCTGGAGGCAGCCGTGATATTGGGGTAGCAGGCGGCATTCTTGCATTCGCCGCCCACTTCTTCTGCTCCTGGAACTCCTCAGTGTAAGTTGGTTGCCCTGTCAGGACACTACCACAGATTCAATGCGCATGCTTGCGCATTGAGTCTATGGCAACCAAGTTACACTGAGGAGTTCCAGGAGAGGAAGAAGCGGGTGGTGAATGCAAGAAAGCTGCCCGCTGCCCCAATATCACAGCTGCCTCCAGAGGGGGGGATCCTGGTTATTTGGGTGGGCTCTAAGTTAACTTTACTAAATAATAATAGTAGAAGAAGTGGGCGGTGAGCACAGGAATGCCGCCTGCTGCCCCAGTGTCATGGCTGACTCCAGATGGGGGGGGATCCTGGACTTCTGGGGGGTTGATGATGGAAAGTGGGGCAGAGAGGTATTGGTATTAAGGAGGAGAAGGCTGGGAAGGGGAAGGGCGATCGAGTGGGGCGTAAAATTTTTTTTGGGGGGTAGAGGTAGGGACAGGGGATGCGTATCATATACAGGAACTCATTATTTTACAAAAAATCTTGGATATAATTTACACCTGCTTATTATACACAGGTGTGTATTATACCGGAGATTGTACGGTATTCAAAATCTAGTACAGCTCAAGATATTGCCTATTTAGCATGTAATATCTATGCAGGATCATGAGATTCCTACTTTGAAAGGTACCATTATACTTCTACTCCCCCAATCCAGTGTGTCCTGCTCTGCTGTTGGGACCTGTGGGACAGTGTCCCCTGACTGGGTGAGTGTGATCTCAGCGGCCCTTCACATGAATGTTGAGGTTGGGTGAAAGAGCTCTCTGTAACAACAAAGATTTGGGGAGCTGTCTGTGTTGGGGTTTGGAGGAGTGCTATTTCTGTCAATTGTTTTCCCTTCTTAAAGGGATAGTAATGTTTAATTTTTCAAGTAAAATCAAGTATTATTCTTTTTTATAATGATGTGTAGCAAGAAAACGTTATTAAACGCTGCTGTTTTTCATATACAGTCTAATAAAGTTTCACCCTCCTGCCCCTTCAACTTACCTCAGCAAGCCAGCCTGGACAGAATGCGACGAGTGACAATCTTCTTCCAGCATAAGGAAAAACCTTCCCTCCTTCATCAATGGGGCAGGCTTTCCCTTATACTGAAAGCGGAAAGATTGTCCCTCGATGCAGCACGTCCGGTCCGTGGACCGGATTCCAAATCTGAGGCGAGCCTGCGGAAGTAAGTGGAAGGGGCGGGAGGGGGAAACTTTAATAGACTGTAAATGAAAAACGGCAGCGTTTAATAACGTTTTCTTGCTACACATAGTTATAAAAAAGAATAGAGAATACTTGATTTTACTTGAAAAATTAAACATTACTATCCCTGAAAAGGAGGTGCTGCACTTGTTGCTAGTTTGTGTGTGGTGGTGGTGGGGGTTGCTGTGCTTGAGTATGTGTGGTTGTTGAGCAACTGTGGTTGAGTTGATCTGTTATTATAGTTGATTACACCTGGTATGAGATAGGGGTAAGTATAGCTGAATGTGTGGGTGTCACTGTTGGTGATTGCGTGGAGATTGCTGCATGTGTGTGGAGCTGCTGTAAATGTTTTTGGGTGTATCTGGGGCCACTTTATGAATATGTGAGGAAGACGTGTGTGTTTGTGGTGAATTTGTATGGTAAAAAATTATCATGGTGGCAGCTCTTTTAAAATTTCATACTGACAGTCATATTGCCTAGAAATTGCTCTGGCTCTTGTGAGGCACATTCAGGGAAGTGGGGTGGAGGCATTGTTTCAGCGCCAAACGTCTACCATTATAATTATATCTGTATTGTCAAACAGCAATCACAGCTGCAAATTTGAGAGAGACTGTTTTAACCCCTTAACGACGGATGACTTACCAGGTACGTCCCGCAGAAACTGTCACTTAGTGACAGAGGACGTACCTGGTAAGTCACGGAAGTCCAGGTCTCCGTGCGGCTGCACGCCGCTCGGAGACTCCGGACTTGTTTGAAAAAAAAAAAAAAAAAAATGTTCGGCGGCCGTTAAGGTGACAGCCGCGTACGAACGCGGCTGTCACTAAGGGGTTAAAGATGGCTCAGAACAGCACAGTCTGCCATTTTTGTACTGTTCATATTCATAGTTTTAGTCTGTACAAGTGTCTGCAGCAAAGAAAGGGATGTATGATCATACCTCCCAACATTTCAAATTGCCAAAGAGGGACACTTGTGTTTTAGGGGGTGTTGCTGGGGGCGTGGCTGCTGGGCTGGGCATTACCGAGAATTTTTAGGCTATTTCATGATGTATTGATACCTCTTTGTGTAACCTAATAAATGACATATAACAAGTCCAAAGTATTTTATTTATACAGACTAATTTATAAACACATATACTGACATTTAAACAAGCATTAAAGTGAGTTTTATTGCTGTAGAGCAATATAATACACTTATATACACACCACACAATATGATCTCCTAAAAAGAGGGATATCAGGGTGGGGAAGAGAGACAGAGGGATTTGGGTCTCAAAGAGGGACTGTCCCTCCTTAAGAGGGACACTTGGGAGGTATGGTATATTTTTGAATATATAATAAAATACGTTACAAAGTAAATTAAATGCAAATGAATAATATAAATACATGTTAACTGGTTAATAGGAAAAGAAGGTGTAATTAAAAAAAAAATACTAATCACTATGATAAGCAGAACAACATGCACAACATATAATCTTTTCATTTAAATGTCTTTAAAAAAACATTGCTTAGACATTTGCCAACAATGTTTGTAGGGTAACCTTACTTTATCTCTTTAGTAATCAGACTTGTATTTCCCGAGTAGTGCCAGGAAATCACATAAAGAGCAAGCAGATTGCTTTAAGGGTGAGAATATTTATGCATCATGCAGTTTGGAAATGATTCATCACAAGGGGAAGAGAGATGTAGATAGATTTTAGTGCACACACTCCTGTGGTTTAACGCACTAACGACTGATAGACATGCAGGCACATGCACAGGAACACAGATATATATACAGACACCGAGACCCATTCACACTCCGACACATGGGGCCTGGTACAAAAAGAAAAACTGGAGTAATTCTGGGGCAAACCAACTGAACCACAAGAGGAAAATATATATTTCCACTGGTTTAAATGGGTCTTTTAACTCTTGAATGCTAGAGAGGTTTCCAATTCAGAGGTTAAAAACTTAATTTAAATCAATGGGAATTTGGAGAATTAGTACCAGCAAAGCAGGGACATATGTATTAAAGGGACGCTATCACCTAAAAACAACTTTAGTGATTTAGATAGGGCTTTCAGAATCACCTATATGTGGTGTTACCCATTTTTTATTTGGAAAGTTTGAATTTGAATTTGAATTAACCCCTTAAGGACTGGCACACACACACGTGGCCGGCACTTATTATTGCTTCCGGAGCGGCGTGAAGCCGCGCCGGGAGCCCTGAACTCCATGCCATGCCAGGACCGTCATTGGTCCTTAAGTGCCGGACCGCCGTGATGGTCCTGGCGCGGCAGTGGTCCTTAAGGGGTTAAAGATTAGGCTAATTAATGCATGACTTGCAGGCATAGCTCAGACAATAACAAGCTGTGACATTAAAACCTTTGATTGATTGGAAATAATCTAAGCTGTTATCAGCCAATCGCAGTTTAGTCTATGTTTTGGACTGCCATTATAGATTCATTGCTTTTTATGTTTCAGTCATAAAGTTAGTTTTTTTTTTTTTTTTTATTCTTTTGGGACTGTGAAGTATATGGGTTTATGTAATGCTTTCATTTTTTATTTTAACTCTTTGAAGTAGGAAGTGTAGATGAAAAGTGGGTAGAGTTACCCATGAAACTCACAACTGCTGGAGTATTGGGCTCTGTCCCTGAGGACCCAGTAATTAACTCTAAAAACCGGATTCATTGGATACCTCTCTGGCACTCAAAGGGTGAATGTAATTAACGTGTGTTTCCTTTGGAATGAATGAACCACTGATTGATCCACCTGTGATCATGTGAGGAGATCCTGAAAACCTGCACTGTTGGTGGAACCTGAATTCTGGTGCTTTGATTCCATTTAACCCCTTTAGTGTCAGATACTTGTGCAGTACTTTGCTCCACAATGTGTTGCACATCCATCTGGCGCTCAGAGTGTTAAATCAATGGGAATTGGTATTCATTTCCTGTGGTGCTGTTGGTTTACCCCACAGTTGCTCCAATTTATGCATCTTTCCACTTTGAATTGTGCGGGGGGAGGGGGAGGGAGGATAGCTGATCAGCCACAGATCCAGTGTTAATAACAAAAAGACAGAGACACCAGTGGGAGAACATTTTTGTCAAAATGGGCACAGTGTCAGGGACATTAAGTTAACTGTATTGATGTGACGGTTCCACACTCAGAGGGACAGAAAGGTATTGGAGGTAAAATTAATGTTAAAATTTAATGCTATTTGTAGTGGTTTGAATAAGGACAGAGAGTTTTTGTCATATTATCACTTAGTTGGTTGATCTTTCCAACAGACCCAAGAGCATCGTAAATACCTCTAAAGCCTCAGAGGAACAGTGCAATTTACCACTGACTGATCAAAGTAGAGATGCACCGATACAGATTTTTTAAGACCGAGTACGAGTACCGACACTTTTTTCAAGTACTCACCGATACCAATTACCGATACCTTTTTTTTGCGGTCATTTGCCAGTTTTCTAAGTACCTATATGCTTTAGGTACTTGGAAAACTGGCAAATGACCGCAAAAAAAATTATTGGTAATTGGTATTGGTGAGTACTTGAAATATATATAAATACATACATACATACACACACCACCTCTTGACTCTTGATTTTCCCCTTTTGACTCTTTCTCCCACTCTTGATTCCCACCTTTTACTTCATTCTCCCCCTCTTGAGCCCCCTTCTTTTGCATTGGCTTTTTCTCTCCCTTTTGATCCCCCTTTCTCCCCCTCCTTGACTCACCCTTTTGCTTCTCTCTCCCTCCTGATCCCCCCTCCTTTTGTCTCCTGATCCTTCCTCCTTTTGCCTCTTTTTCTCCCTATTGACTACACTCTCTGCCTCTTTCACTACCCGCTGCCCCATCTTGCCTCCCTTACTCTCCTCTGTCGGTTGCTCGCTGTTCTCTCGCGAGCCCCGGCAGAGGTCAGCGTTGGAGCATTGCCATGGTAACCCACGGCAACGATCCAATGCTACAGGAGTGAGAGAGGTGACCGGGGAGCATTGTGAGCAGCTCCCCGGGCTCCCTCTCTGCAGCACAGACCCTGACACAGGGTATCGGTGCTGGCATCAGCCGCATTTGCGCGAGTACAAGTACTCGCGCAAATGCTGTTATCGGCACCAATACCGATACCAGTATCAGTATCGGTGCAACCCTAGATCAAAGTATCTGGATCTGGACTGAGTTCTGTTATTTGATTTCCATGCTAAACAATGCAATGTGTTCTTGTATTTAAGAGTGATGTTTTCATATTTATCTGTATAACATGCCTGAGGAAGAGACCTAAGGTCTTGAAAGCTTGCATTGTAAATCTGCTTAGTTAGCCAATAAAGGGTATCAAAAACTATAGTTGCCTCCTGTTTTTCTATGGCTAACACGGTACCAACTCTCATCTGTATACAGACAAACAGACAGAAAGGGGGATGATTGTACTAATATGATTCTGCATTATAACGTGCACTGGAACCGATTTTCTAGTCCTGCTCCTTCCTAATCTCATTTTACTATGCTGCTTAGATAGAAAATTCTTGTCTTAATGCCACTTTTACCAAGGGGGAAATGTATGGGCATTTTGGGGAGATCTGCTCCTCTGTGGCTTGCTTACCATTATTCTAGTTTCCAGTGCATGTAGTACACAAGTGGGGAGACGCACTAAGGTGTGATAGGAAGGTAATAAAGAGGAGATAATGTCTCCAGTGATATCACTTCTCCAATTCCCAAGTTAGTCTATGGAGCCAATGCATTAAGATTTCTCCAGCTTTGGTGATCTTAGTGCATAGGCTCCACAGAATAACATAGGAACTGGATATGCAATATCACTGGAGAAGTCAAATCCACGTTATCGCCTCTTTACCACTCCTTAGTGCATCTCCACCAAGGAGTTTGAGGCTTGCTGGCATTACATTCTGAGGAGAGTGTGTGCCAGTATACAGTAAGCCAATCAAATGCTCTAGTACAACCACACTGTGTTGGCAGAATCATACATCCCCCCTCCGTGTCTAGACACACGATTCATAAGTTAAAGATTATAAACAGAATACATTTCTACATGTAGATTATGCCAACTTTACTTACTATAAGGATCATCCCAAATGCTAAAAATAAGCCAATACATTTTATACTAACAATTCTTATCTAGGGCAGACCAATAGAATGTCTGTTGTTGGATTAACCAGCCCTCTCCCTTCCTATCTTAGATCAGCGAGAACCAAAGACAGAAATTGCTCCTAAACTAACACATCAACCGGCGAAGAAATATGCCCCACCTCCTCCAGTGCCATCTAAGAACAAACCTACTGCCAGTCCAGTTAACAAGTGAGATGATCATACCCTGCAGCATTTCATATCTGTATGTCTAATATCACCTAAACAGAGGGCCTTATGTATAAAAGCAAAGGGGAACAATTCTGGGGCAAACCAGCTTCACTATCGAGAACAAATACATTTGTATCCATGGAAGTATTCCTCCTTTAAACTGCTGACCATGCTTTTACTCCATTTCCATTATACACACTCTCTCTATCTATTTCTGATTTGCACCTACCCAAGACACACACATGTGTGATTTTAGGGTTACAGATCCTTTCTGTTATGATAATTGGCTACAATTTATTTTACAGCCTTGAGAAAAGTAGAGCAAAGAGGACGCCATACTGACTGAGTTGCTTTAGAGTATAAACTTTCAAGATCACTAAGGCTTCTTCACCAGGCATGTTATAACATAACATCCTTTTATATGCAGAAAAGCAAACTATATTACATAATTACTATAGTAGTACATTCATGAAAGTGAGAATGAAAGTTCCTGATTACTTTGGAGTACAGGAGCTGAAAGCCATTGCTGGTGACCTCAGACAGAAAAATCTGTGAGTACAAGCTGATGATAAAGTTTAAATATACTGTGAAACCAATGAACGTTATATTTTTCACAAACTCCATATATTATTCCATACAACAGACATTTTGCTCACAAATTTGCAAATCCTAAAAACATATTATGAGGTATCTACCAATATCAAACCATTTAATACTTATAAAAACAGATAACCTGCATCAGAATGTCAAATTTCATACTGGGGCATGTATTCCATTCTAATTAAAAAGGTTGTTAATGGTTTTGTCTGGTAGATTCCTGTTGATGTCTATTAACTAAGTTAAGTGACGGCAGGATTGTGACCTGCAAATGAATTCATCCTAAACACTCCAAATTAACCAAGGACATATATTTCCACTCTCATCAATGTGGGATAATTACTCTCAGTTCTATGTATATATGAGGTACTGTTCACTCTTAATTTATAAGATTTTGATGAAGAGTCCTAAGTGCACCTTGCACTCTATAGCTAAAGCTAAGTCACTAAAGGTATCACCTTTGCTCTAACTGTCACTTGCTTTATTCATGGTATCAGCCTTCATCTGTTTACAACCATGTGTTTCTCTTCTATATTTCCAGGCCAAACACAGAGCATCAGACAAAGTCAACGGATGAAGTAAAGGAAAAGGCTAAGGAGACAAGTAAGTTACAGTTGTTCATACCATTGAACCAAATCACAAAATTGTGCATCAGAGAATAGATGCAACTCACTTAAACAAACCTATATGCCTGTTTCAAGTGAAAGCTCAGATCCTATTAGCTTTTTAATCAATACATTTTTGTTTCTCTACATTTGATATACATAATTGTTTAATATTTTAAACCCCATAAATATATTTCATTAATGTGCCTGTGTATGTATGATAGGGAGGGGGTAAAAACTGTTAGGTTAGTTCACTGGAATGTTTCACAACTAAAAAAAGAAATTTGCTTAACCCACTGGATGCATGCAATATCACCAAAGCATTGTTGTAACATTAATGATAGCAATACAGGAAACAAAGTTGCAGCACAGAGTCAGGGAATCCATCACCAAGAGTAGTCACCAGTTAATATGGTTGTAGATACATGACATGCAAGAGTAGTCTGGGCCAGTTCCAGGATTGTGGCAGGTGACAGGAACTAGGAGTTGGGGCACAGAGCAGGAGAAGTAAGACAACCAAAGTTAGATATAAACTAGAATCGGGCATTACTGACTTCCTGTTTTGTTAGCCATCTTTGAAGGGCTTTACCCTTCAAAGTATATGTTGGCAATCATGGTAATGTAAAACACTTTCATCCATGGGTCTTATGTATTACCAGTGAACTGTCAACCAATATGCTTTCAAACCCTTACAATTGTAAAAAAGTAGTACTGCAGTTGTAAAATTAGACTTTTCATAATTTTCCCTTATACACTTATTTAGCTGTGAACTGGGTTCATAAATGTAATTCACACCTATATAAAAGCTATATTTCAATGTATATACAGCTCTCCTACACGTTTACTAGGTACAAATTCAATGTAATATGGGTCAAACTTTGTATTGATAACCTTTATAAGCATTTCTTTGATTTCCACCTTGGATGAACAATCATTCCTTTTTTGACTTCTGTTTTCATGCATATTGCCACTTCAAACACCATAGTAAAAGTAAGAGAAATTATAAGAGGAAATCCAAGTAAAATTGCTTGTAATAACGTAAAAATACCATAAAGCTATCATTCCCATCTCAATTTATGAAACTGAGTTACATATATAATATAAGCAAAACAAATGACAGAGGCACTCTAAAGCTATGTAATGATGTAATGAATAATACAAAGATTGATGCTCGTCCCCTAAAAGAAATAGTATGGTGTACTTAGCCAAGGCTTTGGGACAGCACTCGCAGCATACAGTTGATTGAAGCAAAAAAGAAGTATATTAGGATACTATTCCAACATGCCAAAAATTTTTAGTCCAAACATTAACCTTTTTCAAATCATGCAATACTGAATCACAAAGTGTTCAATCACACACTCTGTTCAAAACAATGCAGTTACCAAGTTAGATAACAATCTGGGATGTTTACAGGGAAAGCTCGGAGAGGGTAAAAATGGTGATATTTATGTCAATGGAGGGGGCAATAAATAAAGGGTGTCTGAGCAGTGGTTTGGATGCAGAGCAGAGAGAAGATGAGGAGGATGGTAAAACTACACTTGTCAGGATTCTCCTGTTCACCCTTTTGGCCCGTTTTGTTTTTCCATTTGCACCTATTTTCTCTGCCTCTGTCAGGACTTGCCTGTTCACCCTTCTGGCCTGTATCTGTCTGTTTTTTCCATTTGCAGCTATTTTTGTCTGTCTCTCCTTGCATCACTTCCTCCTCCTCCTCCTCCTCCTGTGATCCTATTGGTCAGCTAGGGTTTATAGCCTTAGGCCTCTGTAACATGGGCCGATTATTCGAGTTTGTTTGTGGATAGACCTAACTTCGTTTGTACTTGTTTGCACATAGCTGTTTTAGTGTGTTCCTCTGGATCCTATACCATCACCAGATCACTGCAATTCTATTTTGCTTGGTATCACTAGAGATTTGTTTGGATTATTATACCATAATGGACTGTTCTTAGGGTGACTGGAATTCACTTATATCAACACATTTTATTCATTTTACTATTGTTATTCCCTTTTGTATTCTTTTTATCTAATTGAAATTGCATCCATATCCCATATTGGCAATATTTACCATATTTAGCAACATTAATTTTGGTCAGTAGTGTTTTACATTTGTACGTGGATAATTGTGCTACAACGCTAGCAGCAAAGAAAACGGTCGATTGAGCTTCCACATAAGGCATTTGGATAAAGGTTGAATACTTTATTGCAAAATTGATAAAAGCGGCATGAAGACCACACAGAACAGTGGAACAGAGACACATAGAAACAGGACCTCAAGAGGTCTAAAGCATGTCACATTACAGATAGAGCTTACTAGTATCTATTTTGCTAGGTAGATTTATAAGAACGAGGGGGTTGTGGTAGTGCCAGCTAGACTAGAGGCTGGCTTCTAAGTCCAGACAAACACAATTTTTTTGTGTTTTGCTTTTCAAAGTGATTTCCTAGAAGGTCACCAGGAGACTGACACAACTATCACTGATACACAGCAGGAATACAACTAGGAAATGCTTGTCTGTAAATTTATTGGATGCTGGAAAGAGACTTTCATGGGGCAGGGGGGCATACCTTTGCCTTTTGGATGATAAGCTCCCATCCTGAAATTTCAAACAGCAACACCTTGTGCTGTGCTTTTATTTCAAAGCACCATTGGCAAGGACAGGACTTTTAAAACTCCCTGGTTCCATATTATTTTGCCTGCACTTGAGCATCATTGGAAAGTTTATGTGGAATGGAGTAAATTGATCAGCTTGACAGGTTAAAAGGTTGAAAAGTGTTTTATTGTATTGTTGTTGATTCCCTTAAATAATTGGATCTTTTTGGCCTTCTCATTCAGATACTGCCACTTTAGATGGACTCCGAGTGTCCTCTGTAAAACTGGCACATCCCACTGCTGCCAGGCCGAAGATGCAGGGCAAACGTCCACCAAAAGGCAAAGCAGTCTCACCTGAGGTAATTTTAGCCATTGTTTGTGACTTTATTTTTATTACTTCACCTGGTAAAAGAAAGGACAGAATTGCTCCCTGGATGCTAGAAGCAATGCACTGGAGATCTCTAGCATCCAAGAGATTAAAAGTAACTTTTGATTCCACACCGACACCCCTGGGGCTTATGCACTAAGTTGTTATAAAGACAGGGACGTGCACAGACATTTTGAGGGGCAGGGGCTCAAATGAAAAAAGGGAACTTCTCATAATTATTATTTTTTTAATTTTTTTTGTTAAAAGGGCACAAGGGCACTTTAGACAAAAAGGGCAGGTGCTCAAGCCCCCCTTGGTGTCTATGTGTGTGCGTGCCTGTATAAAGAGGTGCTAAAGAGACGATAATTTCTCCAGTGTTATATACTCTCCAATTCCTACGTAAGTCAATGGAGCCTATCCACTATCATGTCTAGCTGAGAGATCTTATGTGCAGTTTCCATAGAAAGGAATTTTAGAAGAAGTTAGCTCATTTTTATCAAACATAGGAGCATCTCCACCCAGGATACTCATTCTATAAATGTGTATTGTCCTGCTGTTGGCATATAGTGATTTATTACTTTGTTGGGGACATGTAGTGGCATTTTGCCTTGTTGGTCTAATTATTATACCAGATAAAAATGGAATCAGATCATCTTAGTCTGTAATAGTACATTCTGCTGGTGCCCTGTAATGTTTTGTTGCCTTGCTGGTGGTATGTAATGGTATGTTGTGCTGTGGGTTACATGTAATACCAAATTTAAAAGAGGGGATCATTGACATGACATGACTTGGAAGAAAATAAGCCCCTTCTGCAACTTAACACGGCCCAATGTATGTGGTATGTAATGCAAAGCTATGAAAGAGTTAACTGTATTTTCTGCTAAATTTTTTATTTTTTTCTGTTTTCCAAGGATGCAGAGAATCTCCCAGAACTTTCTATTAAAAAAGAGGATGAACAGGTGAATTCTCAGAGTAAAAGTGCCCCAACTGGAAAGGTAAAGAAAAAAAGTTATAAATGTTTGTTTGGGCTTGTCTGGGTCTGCGCATCTATGAGGAAATGAAAAATATACTAAAGGGATAATAAAAAGTGGTATATTAAACTGTAAAGATTAACAGAAGGACATTTTGCCTTATAAAAAGGAAATGTCATTTAAAGGGATAGTAATACTTAAAATGTAAAAAAATAATGTTATAGGGTTTATCCCCCTGAGTAAAACAAGGGTACTCCCACTACTGAGAGATATTTTATTATAAAATTATAACAGCTCAAACTTGAATTTTTTAGGTGCAATATCAGAGTGGCCTGAAAATTTACAGTGGCGCTGTTGCTAGACCATCCTATGGAGATTTATGGTCTACGGACCAGAGCAGTCCATAGGATGGTGTAGCAACAATGCCACTGTAAATTTTCAGGCCACTGTGATATTGCACCTAAAAATTTCAACTTTGAGCCGTTATAATTTTATAATAAAATCTCTCTCAGCAGTGGTAGTACCCTTGTTTTACTCAGTGGGATAAACCCTACAATATATATCTTTTTTACATCTTAAGTATTACTATCCCTTTAAGTTCAGCATCATCCATTCAAAAACAGCCAATGAAGGCGATGTGATTCAAAGAGAAGAAGCAATTCTGGAGCAAAACCAATTGCACCTCAGGGTAAATATAAAACTTCCCATTCGTTTAAATGGTGCATTTAACATCTTGAATGCTAGAAAGGTCTCCAGTGCGTTGCTTTGCAATGCATTGGTAACATCACAAGCACTAAGGGGGTTAAAACTCCCCATTTAAATCAGTGGTAATCTGGGGAATCTTTATGTATCGCCCATGGTGCAGTTAGTTTGCTAATGCAGTGCTCTACTTCTATACATATATCTCAATATGTCAATCACTGAGGGAACACTTATTTACTGGAGGACAGTTTCTTAGTTCAGGCCAGGCTCACTCTTTGAAAGGCAGTTTCTCAATCTGAAAAGCATTATTCACTAGAGGGCAGTGTTGCCCATTGAAGTACAGTTATTTGCAGTGGAGGGAAAATGCTCACTGTGAGGCAGATTCCCTTATTAACTGGTGACCTTACTGTATTGATGCAACGTTGCAAAATGTGTATATATGTATGTATATATGTGTATATATATATATATATATATATATATATATATATATATATAATTTCATCAAAGTATTTTATTTTGCTTTGTTCACAATTTTCATACTGTAGTTGTGTATTGTGTGCTGTAAACATTAACAGATCAATACAGTTTTATGATGGAAAAACAACATGGAGCTTGTTCTGCTGAGTAAAACAATGGTATTCCCACTGCTGGCAGTTTCTTTAATGAAAATTAATAACAGTTCAAGCTGTAACACAGGGATAAATCTATTACTATCACATGCTTTGGAGAACCTTAACTTTGCTCATCTCTCCCATAAAATACAACTGAATAACAGTGGCACTTTTTCTAGCTTTATAGCTAACCATCTCCTAGCACTGGGAATATTCTTTTTTTTTTACTCAGCTGAAAAAACCCTACAATGTGTGTTTTTTTTCACAATAAAAGTCTGCTGCAAATGTATCCTTTATTAACCCAATATGACTTATACTGTTGGAAGATTGCTATATTGTACCATAACTAGTCAAACATATTTACGTCTCACAGGCTGTACCAAAGCTCTCCACCACCACTAGCCCAGCACCCTCGCCAACTTCAAAGACCAGAACACAGTCACCATCAGCCACCCAGACTTTTATGCAGAGCCCAGAGCCCTTTGATGCCCCTCTGTCACCTTTTCCAAGTATAAAAGTGGAGGAACTAATGGCAGAGATGAATTCACTCAAGCTTATGATGGAGATGTTAAAAAACAAGCATTCGTGAGTAGCACATCAGTGTCCGATCAGCAACGAACAGCTACAGTCTAGCAGAGATGAGCATCTTGTGGCATAAGTGGTTTTGGACTACAACTTTAATCATTCTCAGTTAGCTATTGTCTGGCTTAAGTTAATTTTAGTTGTATTCCATCAACAACTTGAAAGCTCCGGTTTGCTCATATGTGCTCAAGGCAATGACATGGTATAATATCAGTCATGGCCGTAGATAATTTACTAAGAACAACTGTATTTTCTCTATATAGAATCAATCTGTTGTCTCTGAAATGTGTCTGGTTTTTCCCCAAGGTTCATTATAAATGAAAGCACAGCATAAAAAAAGTGTATTATTTAGTATGTCACCATTTTTTTTGCTTTGATCTACTACACAGATGAGCTAGTTCAGGGGTAGGCAACTGTTGGCTGACTTCATCTTTCCAGTTGTTCTATCAAACAATTAACCCTCTGAGTGCCATAAAGGTATCTAATGCATTGCAGCACACTGCACTGTATACCTTTTTGGCACTCAAATGGGTACAATACCCATTAAACCCTCTCAGAGCCAGTGGGGTACCCAACGCATTGCTTCACAATGCTTCAGTAACCCCTCTGAAACTGAAAGGGTAAAGTATTTTGATTTAAAACAACATGTACTGTATTTTATGGTGCTTTTCCTGATGAGTAAAACAAGGCTACTTATACTGCTGGAGATATTTATTCAGAAGTTGCAAAAGCTGAAACTGAATGTTTTAATCAAACTTTTAGTGACAGCAAGAAGTGGTGTCGAAAAGTAAATCATATATATAATATATATATATATATATATATATATATATATATATATATATATATATATATATATATATAATAGAAATATGTGTGTGTGTGTGTGTGAGTCATTGCCTACAGCTTTCCATAATAAGTAAAAGGAACAGTATCACATGCTGTCCAGAATAAAAAATTGCAGTTTGATTAAAAATGAATTGTATTAACATTTGAATGAAAAATCTCCCAGTAGTGGGACAACACTCAGGGGTGTAACAACATGGGGTACAGATTGTGCTGTTATGACTGGGCTTGGCATTCACGTTACCTGTATCTCAAATAATAAGATCTTTGGAGTTGGAGAAGAAACTATAGACCAATGAAATATATACACTCTGTATACACTCTATCAAGATACAAATAGCCGCAAGAAATCTAGAAATTCAAAACTCAATGTAAAATATTTAAAAACACTAAAAAATATGGTGACGTGCCCAAAGTGGTCTGGAAAGCTGTGGCTTGTAGACATAGGAAGATTTCTAGGCTGTGTGCTTACGTGTAAATATGGTATACATTATAGAGTAGGGTTACACAGACAGATAGCAGGCATATGGGGAGGTTTTATTGAAAATAAGAGGAGGGTCGGGAGTTGTAGGGAGTGATAAAAGGCATTTTAGATAGAGGTTAAATGGAGTGTAAGTCATTTTACAGATTTGTAAAAAAAAAAAAAATAATTTCTGTTTAACATTTAAACTGTATAATGATCATAGGGGTGTTCAGTGACCTGCTAGCAATGTCTATGATTTGAGCCATATTCATAAGAAAACAGTTACATCTTGTTTCTTCTTGCCTTCAACATGAGTTTGATATGATTTTGTAACAGTTGATAAGGGTCTGACCACTTTACTCTTTTCAATTCAACAGAAAAGATATAGAAGACATTAGAGAGGAGATCAATGAGGAGAGAACCAAGCGTTTAGCACTGCAGGTAAGCAACAAGTTTCTGTCTTGAAGGAGTACTAATATGCCCTAATAATAATCCCACACTTACCTTGATTGGCCTGAAAATGATGTCATGAATTTTGTCCTTTTGCCTTTTTTGAAGAAATGACATCTCCAATCAGTTCTGTGTGAACAAGACAGTGGCTAATATGGCCACAGGACCTCAATCGCTGCCCACTGCAAATGATAATCGTATGCAGATTTGCGTACTCTGCTTCAATTTAACAAACAAACAAAAAAAAAAAAACCCAAGCAGTTGTCATGCAGACTTCCATGAATATGGCATGCAGGCCACATTGACACTAATATCTACTGAACCAATTAGCAAAGGAAAAATTCAGAGAAGTCATTAGGATTTTCTGGCCTAATAAAGTAAGTGTGTGAGGAGGGTGCTATGATTAGGAGTTGTTAGTGTCCCCATAAAGAGCAAAAAGAAAAAAACACCAAACATTAAAAAATAAGCAAACAATCTGCACCATCGGGGACAAATGAAAATTCATATATATTTTTTTTAAGTGGGTTGTCAAACCTTTGAATGCTAGCGTGGTCTCCAGTATATTGTTTTGCAAGCACTGGAGACCTCTAGTGTTCAATAAGTTAAACCCCCCATCTAAATCAGTTGTAATTCAGGGGCATTTTTATTTGTCTATGGGGCAGTTCATTTGCTCCAGAACTGACCGTTCTTTAAGTCTGTGAACACGGTCGTTAAGCGCTCAACTTTTTCACTGGAAGAGGGAATATATATCCTTACCTCCAAGGGCAACTCAAGCCTTAAAGATATAGTAATGTGTCATAATAAAAGCAGCTCTAATTAATCTTCATAGTATTTGAACTTTGGAGAGTGTTATTTCAATTCTGTCAGAGTTGTAGTTCATGAGTAATTCAATGACAAAATATCCCCCTTCCTGCCCCTTTTACTGATGTAACACTGCTCAGCCAGAGCAGAAGGGAGGTGCCCAGGTAGACTGCAGAGCGGGACAATCTTCAATTAAGATAAGGGAAAAACCTGAAAAGCTTGTCAAGGGGGCAGGGTTTTCATTGTTCTCAATGAAGAAGCTTATCCCCTACTGTTATCTGTCTGGTCTATGGACTGGATTCCACATCTGAGAAGAGATGGCTTACACTAGGTAAAAAGGGCAGGAGGGGAAACTTTGCTTGTGAATATCTCTCAAACCATAAAAGTTTGAGAGATAAGACTTATATCGTTCATGTTTTTTTAATGCCTACAAAATAAAATATAGTTAAAACGAAGTATTACTATCCCTTTAACACAACCCACCCAGAAAACCAGACCATATATTAGACATCAATAAATCAATTTTTTTGTTTCACAGGCGGAGATTGAAAGCCTGAAGATGTTGTCACAGTTGTAACTCAATGTGGGTTCTGGAGTCGTCTGGGTCCTGTGAATATGTAACCGTTATAGGCAGTAATGTCACAGCTGTGTGTGATATACTTACAATGATCCAGGTGTTCATGAGAATGCAGCCTTCTGGAGACTTCACTCAGCTGATGGACACTAGCTGCATATATACTGAGAATATACTATGAAGAAATATGCAAAGACGTGCGGTTTCACAACCTGCAAAACTGTAGATGTTCCCATGCCTTTCAGTTCTCATTTTCACTGCCTATTGTAAGCATTCCTTTATTCTGTGTCTTCCTCAGAAAATTCTGGATGGGTGTTCCATGTGTATGTACCATTTCAGAGGGGCACTTTTTTTCCTACAAACATACAGTTTTTGAGAAGCAATAGAATTAAATATAAACAAGCTGCAGAAATAAAGCCATAGATGGAACATAATGGTGAGAGCATTCAGCAAAACAACTGACATTCCACCCTTAACAATTTATGTCCAAGGCAGGGAAATTAGATTGGAAGTTCTGTGAGACAAAAAGTGGTTCTGCACAGTTTAGTGTACACTTATGCACATATTTTCAAGACTTTAAAGATCTCAGGGGAGATTCACTAACAGTGATAAGGAGGTGATAAAGTGGAGATGACTTCTCCAGTTTATGACTCCTCCAGTTCCTATGTTCTTCTATAGAGCCTATTCATCTCCACTTTATCACCGCTTAATGAATCACCCACCAGTTGTCATAGTAGTTAATTCTTCACACTGCTTAGAGGAACATTAATTGAGATGCATTGGATACCTTCATTACCTTAAAGGGACAGTAATGTTTCATAATAAAAGCAGCTCTAATTAATCATCATAGTATTTGGACATTGGAGAGTGTTATTTCAATTCTGTCAGAGTTGTAATTCAAGAGTAATTCAATGACAAAGTATCCCCCTCCTGCCCCTTTTACTGATGTAACACTGCTCAGCCAGAGCAGAAGGGAGGTGCCCAGGTAGACTGCAGAGAGGGACAATCTTCAATTAAGATAAGGAAAAACCTGAAAAACTTGTCGGGGGTGGGAGGGCAGGGCTTTCATTGTTCTCATAGGAAGAAGATTGTCCCCTTCTGTTATCTGTCTGGTCTATGGACTGGATTCCACATCTGAGAAGAGATGGCTTACACTAGGTAAAAGGGGAGGGAGGGGAAACTTTGCTTGTGAATATCTCTCAAACCATAAAGGTTTGAGAGATAAGACATATCGTTCTTCATGTTTTTTTAATGCCTACAAAATAAAATAAAGATAAAATGAAGTATTACTATCCCTTTAATCTGGGCAGAAACTCCTGTTGGCTGCTATGAATCCGTTCTCTGTGGACTGTCTCCCAAAAATGAATCTTTAATTAGTACTGGATATAGTGTTTATGTAGGTAGACATGATTGTTTTTCCAGGACTCATGAACTACACAGTCCCTCATTGAACTCTGCTTAGTAAGCCTTCAGTGGGAAGAACCATTGTCCTGCAACAAAGAATCAGGTCTGCCTCAACAGACATAAGATCCAGTGCTAATTAAAGATTAGTTTACAAGAACAAATACACACAGCACTGAATAATAATAACCATTAGTTTTTCTGACTAGGTTAACCCTTTTAACCCTTTGAGTTGGATACCTCTCTGGCAATCAAGATGTTGATGCCAGAGGGATGTGAAAAACATGGTCAGTTTCATGCATTGCATGCCCCTCTGGCACTCAGAGGGTTAAGATAAGTGGTGGTGCATTATTAGGGGGTGTTCGTGCTACTTTAAATCCACCATTTGTATTTTAGACCACGCCCTCTTGATTACTTGGCTCTTTTCTCCATTTTAAAAAAAGATGGCTGCCACACTGGGCCTTTTTATAGATTAAACAGTAAGCAGATTTTAAAGTGTACCTGTCACCCTAAGACAGTTTTAGTTTACCCTAAAGAGAATTAAAACCAGGTTTTACATAAAATGATAATTTTTCGAGTAAGTAACCTTTATATTTTTGTGTAACAGTCTGGCACTTAAATACCTACACAGAATACTAATTAGTCCTGTTCAAGTTGTATCTACTTGCTTTGCCATTAAAAATGCCAACAATTTGTGTGTGGTAATGACCCAACACAGAAACTAACCATCATAAAGTTTCACCAACATATAATGTTTAGCTTCTTATAAAGTATGTATCTTATAAACAAATGGTTGGTACAACATATAGGCAAATCTTCATTTTCTTTAAAGTTAACTTAACTTATTTTAAGGTGACAGGCCCACCTTAATCAGAGTGTATAGATGAAAAATAAATCTTAATGAACTGTCTCTAATATATCCACACTATCTGTGATCACGGTGCCCTGTGACCACAGCGGTCGGCTATTAAACAATTACTAATTCAAAGCTACAAAGTAGCGCTTCAATCCGCAGCCCAGTCAGTGATAAGAGGCTTAAAACAGAAAAGTATAAAAGAAACACTTGCGGAGAGCACTATCAGAGTGCTTTTAAAATGAAAATATTTTATTGTTCACAATTAGTATAAATATTACAATCTAATAAGCGCTAATACCTTACAAAAACAATACATATAAATAAAAAATATAGAAAATTTGAAAAGCTCCGGAGCTACAAAAAATATATGTGCACTTATTGAATAAAACTTCTTAAAGATCAAAAAAGTATCTAGATGCCAATGATCCAAGATTAGTAATGTTCCAAAGAACTAATAGCAGATCTTATGAAGGTAAGTATATATATTAGATTGTAATATTTATACCAATTGTGAACAATAAAATCTTTTAATTTTAAAAGCACTCTCCGCAAATCTTTCTTTTATACTTTTCTTATATATATATATATATATATATATATAATGTGTGTGTGTGTGTATATATATATATATGTGTATATATATATATATATATATATATATATATATATATATATATATATACGTATATATAATATATAGGAGTTGAAAAAAGACAACACCAGTTGGACTTTTTTAAGAAATAATATTTTAATTTTATTGTCAGTGTTTCGGTCCAAACCTGGACCTTTCTCAAGACTCCTACATTGCTATATATATGTGTATGTATATAATATTAATGTACTCAGCCTAGACTGGAGCAGAAGAGACAGCACACAATGGAAATTAGATTACAGAAGAATATTTAATCCATATTGTGTTCTGTATCACCAAACGTTTTTGGTCCATGCAAGGACCTTCGTCAGGATTATATATATATATATATATATATATATATATATATATATAAATCTCCAACATCCTTGCAGTTTCATATGTCTCAGAATATCCTTCTGATATGTAGAATGCCGCATATTTAATTTTACTTAAACAGCAGTGACTGTTTAAATACCTAGAGCTTTGTGAGCCTCCAAGCAAAAAAAGTGTAAAGTGGGCCCTGACCTACCATGATCCATCCCAGCTGAGGTCAAAGTGGTTAAGCTGGTCTCAAGATATAAGGGGTTCAGGGCCATAAAGGCATCCTACTATGTTTTGCCCAGTTTTAAGCACATCACCTGCTAATTGTGTAATGCCTGAAAGTTCCATGGTTTATTGTAACTGAGAAAAAATAAAGTTACTGTCTCTATTGTTTCAATAAATACCTACCTCTTGACAAAAAGTCAGACAGCGTTGATTGGACAAAACATCTTAAGTTAAACAGGCAGCAGTGATTACAACATCTGTCTATATTTTTGTAGCCATTTATGGGGAAATTATACACTCAGGGATGTGGTCAGGTCAAGTTTCAAAAGAAGAAGATTCACTTTGCATCTTTGAATGCTGCCATGACAATTTGAAGCAGATAGTGTATGCAAAGATGTACATATATACACTACCCTGAACTGCAGAGTTTTTAATAAAGTTATATTATTATAGTCAGAAATAGGTTGTATATTTGCTATATTTTGTATAGAGAATGTAATTATCCTTTCAACCACTTCACTTTCAAACCTTTTGTGGCCCTGAAAGATTTTATGGACAGTTAGGTAATTGTACAGTGCTGAATAAAGTATTAAGCAATGTTAACTAGAGTCATATTTTTTTCTCTCTCTCACACTGTAAATTGTACAGTGTTTTCAATAAAGATACATATATTTATTCAAAAACAACTTCTCAAAGCATTGTTATTTGTTGGAAGAGGACAGTTTCACTTAATCCATTTCATTTTCTCTGTATCATTAACAGCAGGAAAGGCGGATCATAACTATTGCTAATGATAGAGCTCCTCTACTGAAGGGCAAAGTCACATTCATTATTGTACAATCAGGTAACTGGCAGGACCTCCAAATGTGGAGAAAATAAGTAAGAAATCAAAATACATATAATATGGGAAAGATTGTTTCACTGTCATCCAATACAGGTCACTGGTACTCTGGGAGGCGTAAGTCCCCTTTAATAGGCAGGAACAACTATGCAAATGATTTGCAAGGGGCGGAGCCTCCCCTCTTACTTAAGCCACCTTCTGGCCAGAGCCACTTAGATTGATTTGTTCCTGGAGTGCTTTGCACACCAGGTAGTAGAACATCTATGCATCTTAGTGTTTTATTATTTTTATTCAAATATGGAATACCACCATTAGGAGGGTGACCATGGCTGTGAATTGCCCTCTTTAAAGTGGCTGGTGCAGCTTCCAGGGATTTCTGTGGACCTTATGCCCTGAAGAGGGAACAGCTTGTGTTGAGCAGCTTCCCTGCTGAGGAATTTACCTCTGGGTTATTCCGTATTCATCATGGTCACCTGAAGACAGAAGTCCTGCAAGAAAGGTGAGTCACCCATTGAGTGCTGAAGGTCCACTTGTCCCCACAGTGTCCCTTTGATGGGCTTGTATTTGGGAGTTTTCAATACACTCCAGCACTCATAGGGTGTTTTTATTGCATTATTACTGTTTTATGCAATTTCTGTGGTATTCTCTGGGTTTTGGAGCTTGGGATATTCGTTTACTTATGTTTCTTATGTGTTTTATTCTTATTTGAGCACTTTTTAATGTTTTCTTAAACTGTATTAAAAATTGAGTTCCGCGCCTTTAAGCGCGGCTTTTCCCGCTCAGACGCAATGGCTCCTTTACTCTCTATGGGAATTCACAGTGTGGGACATATCTTTGGAACCGCTTGTCACAGCAACTCCAGAGAGGGCTCATTTTACTGCTAGGCTCCTGCTCTATCATCCAGATTGTGTTTTATTTATGTGGGGTGTTCAGGGGAGCTTCGGGCACTGTTTGGGGTACTTGTAGAGGGAAAACTACATTTCCCATGAGCGCCTGGTTCGCGCTCGTTTCTGATTGGCTGTCATGACGGCCGCCATTTTGTGGTACTTTTCCTATGCGAGTACACTACGCAGGGACCGAGCCTTCTCTCTCCTCTACAGATTAACCCTTCACTGGCCAGATAAGTCCGAATTTAGACATTTCTGGGGTGAAACTTTAATCCTTTACACTTTTTCTGGGTGATAGTGTTATTAGTGGGGTATATTGACGCTGTGAGCATGTCTACTTCACTGGAGCTAGGGGCTAGACCCAAGTCTAGGGAGGATGGGGGGGTCTGCTACCCCCATGGCGTTTTGCTCCTCTTGCCACATTGGGCTGTCTAGCGATAATGTGGGGGATCTATGCCTTAATTGTACTGGTCAAGATAGCAACCCTGGGCTTCCCAGCCATGCTATTGAGCCATCTTGGGTGAGGGAATTTAAAGCTGCCACTAGGGATCTCAGATCCACGCTTCAACTCTTTCCCTCTCAGATACAGGGGGCTCTCCAGGTCTGGCAGACCCCCTCTACCATCAGGACCTCCCTGCCTAAGCCACAGGGGGCTCCTGATCTAACTGATTCTTCTGAAGAAGAACTCTTGCAGGATTCTGATGCTGAGGAACGTACTGTTATTGAATCTAACAGATCCATTGGGGACCCTTATGAGTGTGACCCTGAAGTCTCGGCTGAGGGTCTGATCAGAGCGGTTCTGAATACGCTCAACCTTCCTCTGACTCAGGAATCCACTTATGATCCTACTGATGTTTTTCAGAAAAAGCAATCTAAGCCAGTTGTTTGTTTTCCAACTAATCCTACTCTTGCTCGTCTAGTCTCTGAGGCGTGGAGGAATCCTGATAGATCTTCCTCTGTCTCCAAAAAGTTTGCTAAGCTGTACCCTTTTCCTGAGACTGAGCTGGCTAAATGGGTGCATCCTCCTAAGGTGGATGCACCTGTTTCCAGGCTATCCAAGTCTACCTCTTTGGCTGTCTCTGATGCCTCTGCCCTGCAGGATTGGACGGATAAGAAATTGGAACTTTCTCTTAAGTCCATTTTTGCCTCTATTGGCACTGCCATGCGTCCAACCTTTGCAGTGGCATGGGTTAACAGGGCTATCGCGGCCTGGACTGAGCGACTGACTGAAGCAGTTCGCCAGGATGCTCCAGTTTCTGAACAGTTACAGCTTCTTGCTAACATTTCTGAAGCTCAGAACTATGTTGCTGACGCTGCCTTTGATGCTGTGCGCATGATGGCGAGGGCCTCCACTTCTTCTGTGGTGGCTAGACGCGCCCTTTGGCTGAAAATTTGGTCTGCTGATACAGCCTTCAAGAAAGCCTTGCTTTCCTTGCCCTTTCAGGGGAATTTGCTTTTTGGGTCTGAACTCAAAGAAATGATCAGTGAGGCTACTGGCGGTAAAAGTACTCTTCTACCCTCAGTTTTTAAGAAAAAGTTTCCAGCCAAACGCAATCGGTCCTTTCGTTCCTTTCAGACTGAGACACGCTCCTCGGCCCAATCGGGTCCTCCCACTACGCGCTCCTCCTCCAAGCCCAAACAGTCCTGGAAGCCCAAAGTTGCCCCCAAGGCCAAGACCTCCAAGACTGCTTCGGCATGACTCGCTGAACCCGGGTCCGCATCCGGCTGTAGGTGGACGTCTCCGCATCTTTCGCCGGACTTGGGAGGAGTCAGTGGCGGACCCATGGGTTCTTCAGGTGGTGTCAGAGGGATACAGGATCCCTTTCTCCTCCCTTCCTCCTTTTCGGTTCCATTTTACTCGTCCTTCTCAGGAACCCACAAAAAGGCGTCTGTTCGACAACGCTATTCAGGATCTCTTGGACAAAGAGGTCCTGGAGGCGGTTCCTCAGGGGGACACAGGTTCAGGATTCTATTCCAACCTGTTTGTGGTAGCCAAAAAGGACGGAGGAGCTCGTCCCATTTTGGATCTCAAAGATCTCAGTGCCTATGTGGTGACTTCCCACTTCCACCAGGAATCCCTGCGATCTGTGATTGCAGCTTTGTCTCCGGGGGAATTTCTTGCCTCCATGGACCTTCAGGATGCTTATCTTCACATCCCTATTCATCCAGAGAGCAGGCGGTATCTCAGGATTGCCTGCCACAGGGGACACTTTCAGTTTGCAGCGCTCCCCTTTGGGCTGACTTCAGCCCCTCAGGTCTTCCAGAGGGTGTTAGGCTCCTTGATAGCGGTGCTTCATCAGGATGGGATCAGAGTGACCCCCTACATGGACGATCTCCTACTGAAAGTCTCCTCAGCGGAGCTTCTCCATCAGCAATTACAGAAGTGTATGCACACTCTGAACCGTCATGGCTGGATCCTGAATCTGGACAAGTCGTACTTGGTTCCATCTCAGAGGCTTCTATTCCTGGGTCTCCTGTTCGACACTCGCCAATGCATGGTGTTTCTTCCAGAGGATGTGGCTCACCAGATAGCCGTCCGAGTGGCTGGGATTCTGGACATGGACGAAATTCCGGTACCGAAGTTGTCGTCTTTAGTGGGGAAGTTCATTTCCACGATGAAGCAGTACCATTTGCCATGGCCCACTCCAGGGAACTTAAGAGATTTGTGATTCAGACGTGCAGGAATCATCCAGATCATCAACATCTGGCCGTCTCTCTACCTCCTCATGTCGAGTCGAGTCTGCACTGGTGGTTGGATCTCTCTCATCTCCTGAAAGGGAGATCCTTTCTAGTTCCTCGTTGGACCACAGTTACAACGGATGCCAGCCTTCGGGGCTGGGGTGCAGTCTGGGGTCGCTTCAGTGCTCAGGGGAAATGGGGTCTGGAGGAATCCCTTCTCTCCATCAATGTTCTGGAACTTCGAGCTGTCCGGCTTGCCCTGAGGCACTGGGAGTCTCAACTGACCGGTCGTCCGATCAGAGTGGAGTCCGACAACGCCACGGCGGTGGCTTACATCAACAGGCAAGGCGGCACAAGAAGCGGTTCCGCCTGGTGGGAGGTCAAGGATATTTTGTCTTGGGCAGAAGATCACGTGCCTGTCATCTCTGCAGTTCATATTCCAGGCGTGGACAACGTCATGGCAGACTTCCTCAGTCGTCACACCGTCGACAGCGGAGAATGGGCTCTTCATCCAGAGGTGTTTCACATGCTCACCCAGCGGTGGGGGATGCCTGTGGTGGACCTGATGGCTACCAGACACAACAGGAAGGTTCCGGTGTTTTGCTCCCGGTTGAGGGACTCCCTTGCTCTAGCAGTGGATGCCTTGTCGATCCCTTGGGATTTCTCCCTGGCTTACATCTTCCCTCCTCTTCCTCTATTGATCAGAGTTATCCAGAAGTTGAAGCAGGAGCGTTGTCCTGTCATCCTGATCGCTCCAAACTGGCCTCGCCAGTCCTGGTATCCGGAGTTGATTGCCATGTCAGTGTCGGATCCGCTCCCGCTCCCTGCCCGTCCGGACCTACTTCTCCAGGGTTATCTGTGGAAGGAGGATGTTCACTCTCTCCATTTGATGGCATGGCGGTTGAATCCTCGATTCTAGCAAAGAAAGGATTTTCTCCTTCTGTGGTGTCGACTATGCTTAGTGCTCGTAAGCCTGTGTCCTCCAAGATCTATCATCGCATATGGTCAACCTTCGTTGCATGGTGCACTGATAAGAAATTGTCACTTGAATTTCATCTTCCCACTGTCCTGGCCTTCTTGCAGGACGGTGTTGATAAGGGGCTCAGTCTGAGTTCCCTCAAGGTTCAGACCTCTGCCTTGTCTGTGTTTTTCCAGGAAAGGATTGCTATCCTTCCTGATGTCAGAGTTTTCTTCCAAGGTGTGACTCATGTTCGGCCTGCCTTCAAGAGTCCTACTCCCCAGTGGGACCTCAATTTGGTGCTGGGAGTACTCCAGCGACCACCGTTTGAATCCTTGGCTTCCATTCCTTTACGTCTCTTGACTTGGAAAATGGCCTTTCTCTTGGCTATTGTTTCGGTTCGCCGGGTAGCAGAGTTACAAGCTCTGTCTTGTAAACCTCCTTACCTGGTGTTCCACAAGGATAAGGCTGTGCTTCGCACTACCAAGGAATTCTTACCCAAGGTTGTGTCCGAGTTTCACATCAATCAAGAAATTGTGGTTCCCTCTTTCTGTCCTAATCCTTCATCTGACAAGGAATGTGATCTCCATTTGTTGGATGTGGTGCGTTGCCTCAAGTTTTATGTTCATCGCACCGAGTCTATCAGGAAGTCTGATGCTCTATTCGTCATTCCTGAGGGGCCAAGGGCAGGGAGACCGGCTGCCAAGGTTACTATTGCATCTTGGATTAATGCTACCATCCGTGAAGCTTATACGTTGCGGAATAAGCATGTTCCCTTCAGGGTGACTGCCCATTCCACCAGATCTATTGGGGCCTCTTGGGCTTACAAGAATCAGGCATCTGCTGATCAACTGTGCAGAGCGGCCACTTGGTCCTCTGTGCACACATTTTCTAAGCACTATTGAGTTGATGTACTGGCTTCGGCTGATGCCAGTTTTGGTAGGAAGGTCCTGGAGGCAGTTTTGCCTGTTTAGGTCTTCCGCTCTGTGATCCTTAGTGCTTCCTTGCTGTTGAGCCCGGTTGGCTCTGGTTCCGTGTGCTGTGTTAGTTCAGGGATTGTTTCCCTTGGTTGGTGTCCGTTGACACTTACAGTTTGGGCTATGTAATTAACTGGTTCATAGCAGTTCTAGTGACTTGGGCCTTGCGCCTGGTCCTTGCCTTACTTCCCGCCTCTGGGTCAGCTCAATGTTTGTACATCCCAGAGTACCAGTGACCTGTATTGGATTTTAGTCTTACCTGTTAAATCCTTTTCACTTAGTCCATACAGGTCACTGGACTCCCACCCTGTCAAGGGACCAGACTTGGCTCTCCTGTGGCATTCAGTGGGAGACCGTTGGGGCATGCTCACAGGAGTCTTTCTTTTTGCTTACCTGTGGTCAGTTTTAGGGTCTCAAATCAATGTAAGTGGCTCTGGCCAGAAGGTGGCTTAAGTAAGAGGGGAGGCTCCGCCCCTTGCAAATCATTTGCATAGTTGTTCCTGCCTATTAAAGGGGACTTACGCCTCCCAGAGTACCAGTGACCTGTATGGACTAAGTGAAAAGGATTTAACAGGTAAGACTAAAATCCTATTATTATACAGTTGTAGATGTAACTACATTTTGGGCACTTAAAGATATCCCTCCTTGAGCACCCCTGAGTTAATCAGTTGCTCAATCATTTTGACTGACTCATCCTGACCAGTTAGGTACCCTTGAAGTTTGAAGTTGGACACAAATGAATGAAACAGCCACTGACCTCTAGCTCTGTCATGGCCCATAGTCAAAGATTACTGCTAATTCAGACTGAATTAATCCTTTGGGAACATTCGGGAGCATGGAAAAACACAACAAACAATCCCAGAAAGAGGCCCCTGAAGGTACAAAGGAAGTAGGTGGGCAGGTTCCTGTTACCTTGCTCTTAAACAGGCACTGTTAACTTGGGGGGGGGGCAATAGCCCTCACAGACCCTCTAGTGCTCCTAAACAGAGAGTTTGCAGCAATACTTTACCTTGTTAACTCCCTCAGGCTATTATTAGCTACAACAACAAGGGAGTGGTTTAACATGTATAGTAAACATTAAAATAACCCACACTATCCTATCAACATTTGATTAATATCTTAGTTGCTGGATTGGCTTGGATTAGTTGCACCTTCAATTGAGAGGTTAAGCATTTAAAAAAATCTATTGTAAATACATTTAAGTCCAAGATTATGTATATAAAGTGGCTGTGTTTGTGTGTGTGTATGTGAGGGGGGATTTAAAATTATCCAACTGTCCATCCTGATGAGATCAGGATGGCGAATAAAAAAATCACATTGGGTCCATTCACCACATTTTTTTTTTTTGCTGACTCCTGGTCATGCCACCTGATGTCACATAGCACTGTGTGATGATGTCATTGGATGCACTGAGATTCAACACGTGAATAGGTCAGAAACCATTGAAGTTAGCTAGATCAGTTGGGCTATCCTGCCTTAGCCTATAAATGTGAGTTATGAATGGGCATCAAACTCCTGTGCATGTCTGTTTGTGGTCTTTGTTGGGGGCTGTTTCTGCTTTTGGTCTGTGGCTGTCTTTCCAGGGAACCTGTACTGCAGGAATTTGATGAAGCACCACTATTGCGTTGTTGCTTGTAAGTGGTGCTCCACTGCTTGCTGAGTAGTATTACCTGGAGTACCTTTGTTCTTTGTCTCTGTTTCACTTGTGATGAGGAAGCCATTGAAGGCAAGAAGATTTGCAGGTCTTTCCGGACAGTTATGATTGCTGAGGTTCCCTCTACATCAGTCATTCTCAACCTTAGTGCTGCAGTCACACCAACAGATCACATTTTTAATACACCACTGTTTGTTCACAGGTGGGTAATCTGTGGCTCAGATGTTTTAATTGTACTACGTAAAGCTTAAATAAGGATCTCCTTAAAACCTGATATGTTATTGTGTTCCGAGGTCTGGAAATGAGAATCACTTGTCTACATCTTCAGCTACTGAGAAGGTGACACTCATCAGGCAAGCCATGGTCCAAGGTCTACAGGAGGGTTCACAGAGTCATCCAAGAAATGGATTCAGACTGTCAGATGTAGAAGACTTTTTGTTGTGGGAGTTTAGACTTGCTGGCCATGGTAGATAATTTGGGTTCTTCCGAGGACAAAGAGTATACAGACAATTGTGCATGATTTGTAGTGTCATTGGTGGCACCTTTTAAAGTGGACTTGTCACCTTGATTTTTTGTAAAGTATTATAAAACTTTAGAACTGCCTATGTGTCATGTTAACCAAAAATCCAAAAGATGTATAGTTTAGGAAATATTAACAACTATTTCTGGTAAATATTAGACACCTGGTTCAGCACAGTGCTTAAGTAACATATGTGACGCCACTGAAAAAATTTGGAATGTCACTGAAAAGTCTTCGTTAGCATATGAAACAGCATTGAGAAGTTTAATTAGCATATACAGTGTTACTGGAACCACAATAAGCATATGTTAGTCATACTGGGTATCATATGCTATCTCCTTAAATGTGCATTTGCTGGTCTTTTGACACATCAAAAGTTTTTAATGAGGTTTTCAAATATGCAAACTTGAATCAAGGTCCTAAGTGTACTACTCCAGACACTATCAGATGTGATCATGCCCAAGCTCATGGAGTTGTAGGAAGGTTGATGGACTTCAGGTCAGCGTGGCTCAATGTCATCACAGGCAGCTACAAAGGTTAATACCTAAAATTAAAATCTCATCTACCAGAGAACATGTTCATCAGATGAAGAGGGAAAGCTCTAGAAACTTTCCTGAATGATGTTCTTTGCAAAGGTGTGATTATCCCAGTTCCACTACATGTAAGATTACAGGTTTTCTACTTCACCCTCCTTATTCAGAAATTGTTGGGGGTCTTAAAACCAGTGTTAGACTTAAAGGATCTTAACAGATGTGTAAACATTAGAACCTTCATATTGAATCCCTCAACAAAAGTGTTTCTGTGGTATAGGTTTTATACTGGATGGTCTCCATATACCTATGGGATGTGTATCTCTACATCCCAATCATTCTAACACAGTCAAAAGTTCCTGAGACTTGCAGTCCTTCAGTAGTACTATTAGTTAATTTGCCTTCCCTTTGGCGTTGCCACAGCACCAAGCATCTACACCAAGATTTTGGTTTCCGTGGGTTCAAGAGTGGAAGACAATATCCTTACTCTCTCACAGGATTGGACTTAGATCCAAGCCATGAGGATCTACCAGTACAGTTTTGAAAAGGCTAAAATGGTTCGTCAGTCTAAAGAGGAGTAGATTTTATCAATTAAGAAACCTGTGCTCTCTGAAAGAAATTTTCAATACAGAACAACATTGGTATATTTACCAGAAGAAAATACACTATGTCTAGCCCACTATGGAACCCTATTCTAAAAAAAATCTTAATGATCTGCAAGTGAGTGCATGAAGATTACAGGACTAATGTCTCATGCCATTCAAACAGTCAGATGAAGAATGAGACCCCTTCCGTTGATACTCCTCCAACAGTGGGACAGCAAGTAGATCATCTGAATTCTCCCGTCACTGTTTAAACAGAAGTTCACAAACATTTGGTGTGGTGGCAACAGGAAAATAATCTAAAAAGAGGATTCACTTTAGGAAGCACAAACTGGAAAACTGATGCAAGTGGTCTAAGCTGGAGAACAATATATGACATCTTTACAGTGCAAGAGTGTTTGCCATTTTATTGCTGAAACTAGTTGAACAGCCCGTTACACGGGCCACAGTGCCTCTGGCAGCCGGTCGCGGGGCAGTCACACGCAGCAGAGACTGCCCGCGCCACTGTTGATACAGAGCTGGACGCTCTTCGGAGAGCCCAGCTCTGTATCAGCCGCGGAGCGGGCAGTCTGTACTGCGCATGACTGCCGCACACGCAGCAGTGTCTACTGCGCATGTCGGGCGTTACACACAACTTAGCAAATTATTATATACTAGTTGAACAGCCCATTACACGGGCCACAGTGCCTCTGGCAGCCGGTCGCGGGGCAGTCACGCGGGTAGAGACTGCCAGCGCCGCGGCTGATACAGAGCTGGGCGCTCAGCAGTGTCTACTGCGCATGTCCGGCGTTACACACAACTTAGCGAATTATTATATAGGATAGGATGTGCTCTGAAATGTAGCAATGGTTATCAGCCATTTCTCCAATATCCTCAAAGGTCAGCACCTAAAATTGCAAGTGGACAGTGTGTCCACAGCAGCATATATCAGGAAACAAGGAAGAAGGACAAGTCTTCAGCTCTTGGAAGAAGTCTCTCCCATTCTTACTTTCTGGCAGTACATATTCCATATCTGATAGCAGTATATATTAATGGAAGGTTCAAAGCCAATCAGACAAGTTATTCTCAGATGGATCCTTGAGATCAATCGTTTTCGGTGAGATTGTCTGCTGTTAGTGTCAGCTTTTGATAGATTTGCTGGTGGCTCACCATTGCCTTCTGTCCTCGGACCTTGGGAGTTGATGATGTAGTCCAATCTTGGAAGAAGTTCACTTATTTATTCTGATTCTGAAGAGCCTTCAAAAAATTCATAGAGGAAAGCAGAGGTCCCTTGTATGCCCTTCTTCCAAAACTGGTGAAAGAGAATCCATGGAGACTGCCAGACAGGTGACACCTTCTCCATTGGGGACCAATTACCATAGCCCCTGCAGCTGGGGCTTTGTTAGTTGATAGTGAACATCTAAACAGACTGAGCCTTTCAGAAGTGTTCATTTAATTGCTACTTCATGCCTTCCACATACAATGCCTACTACAGAATGGTTCGTTATTGAAACGTCGCTTTTGAAATGTCGTGCAGCTTTAAGCTGCATTAACCATGTTGCATTGTTTCAAATGGCGTTATGAGAACCTCGTGCTGCATAAAAGCGCGAGGTTCTCATGTTGCCTCTTTAAATGTCATTACCGCATACAGCTCCCATCATCCTTACCAGGCAAAGAATGAATTGGTACATTTTCTCTGTAAGCTAGTGGAGTAATGGAGGCACCAATAGTTCATAATTAATAAAAGCTCCTTACAGTGGGGAAAAAAAGGCACATGAAGAACCTTCAGCCGCCCCCCAAACCCACTTGCACAGCGCTGCACCGGCTCTCTCTCCTTCTGGCCTGTTCTACAGGCAATCCATGAACAACAATTTAGGGTCCTAAAGTAGCTGTATACAGGCGCTAAAAAAACAACTAAAGCATGGAGCAGGGGAGAGAGAGCTGGTGCAGTGCTGTGCAAGGGGGTTGGGGGCGGCTGAAGGTTCGTCATGTGCCTTTTTTTTGCCACTGTAAGGAGATTCTATTAATTATTATGAACTATTGGTGCCTCCATTACTCCACTAGCTTCCAGGAAACAACCGGATAGAGAAAATGTATCAGTTCCTTCTTTGCCTGGTAAGGATGATGGGAGCTGTATGCGGTAACGATGTTTAAAGAGGCGACATGAGAACCTCACGCTTTTATGCTGCGCGAGGTTCTCATATCACCATTTGAAACAATGCGACGTTTCAAATGGATTCCCTACAGAATATGGACACTATTCTGGCAGTTGGCAGCTTCCAAAGATACTGATCCACAAAAATGAATCTATATTCTAACTGGAAGACATCAGCAAAGGGCTAAGTACTAGCTCGCACACTGATGTGCACTTGATGGTTATAAATAATTTGAGATTCTTCAAGGCTATCTCCAATATTAATTAGCAATAAAAACTTTGTTGCTTACTTGGCATCTGCTACTGGTTTTTGAAGTTCCCAACCTGCCTCTTTTTGACCCCCTCTCATCCATCTTCTTGGAGATACTCTCTCTAAAGACAACCTTCTTAATAGCCATTACACTGTCAAGGAGAGTCTTGGAGCTTCAGGCCCTTTCAGCAGAACAACCTTTTAATACCTTCTTGCAGGATGGTGTGGTCCTGAGACCAGCCCAGGAATATTTACCTAAAGTGGGATTCTATATTTCACCTTTCCCAGGATGCCATCCTTCCAACCTGAGGAAACAGAATGCCAGCCCCCCGTGAGGAAACTTGGTTGTGGAAAGAAAGGTGTGTGAAGATCTACCTAGATGGGCAAAAGCATATATTTACCCAAAAGTAGGCAACTAGGATAACTAAAAACAACTGACTGCATTTTTCCCAGAATGTTACGTATACGGTTTTGTTACTTGCATCTTCAAGTGTCCACAGGCTCTCACACAGTACTGGCATTTTGCTTTTATAGTTGGGTGTATTTCTGCATTATTTTACACACACATTTGCAATGCTCTTAGCACATGTTCCTAACTGGTAAAAAAACTGGAAAATGGTCAGTTGCCAAGGTGTTCCTAGACACTTCTTAATTCGTGTTGACCTGTTATCCTTGGTTTGGCTCTGCTTGATTTTGTGCACTCATTTCTGGCCTTTCATGATACCGACCTTCTGCTTGTTTACTGGACTTACTAGTTGCCTGCCTTGATGTCAACCTGCTTCAACATCTATAATACTGAGCTGCCTACCTTGCACTGGACTGTCTGATCTGCCTCTGATTTGGCTATTCAGTTTAGGACCACAAAGTATGGGGCTTAACTTCTGAAGGGGAGTGGTTAGTACTGTCAACTGCTTCTTGTCTACTGCACCAGAATCTCTTACATAATGACTGAATAATCTACAGAGTCTGCAGGTAATAATTCACTTCTACTTTCTGGAAGGAATCGTGGAGTTTATACTCTGCATACCACTACCAATCCAATGTACACTGCACTTAGGATGTTCCTCTGATATGGTTGAGTCTGCCATCTATGTTCACATGAACTGACAAATCTGCATTTTTAATCTACTATGGGTTTCATCATCGTATGTTTGATAGTGTTAAAGTTCCCTCAAACTTTCACCTCTTACAAGAATTCATTTCAACAGGAACAGGTTGAATATAAAACTGCTGCTTAAAAATCTTCCATACCTGCCCTATCCTTAACCCTCTGAGTGCCAGAGGGGTACGCAATATGTTTAGGACCCAGCTCGTTTGTCTAAAAAAGCTTTAAAAGCACACAGTAGCACTTACTGTTAAAGGGATAGTAATACCTGAAAATAAGTTTATTTTATATTGTAGCCCTTAAAAAACCATTAAAAATGATATAAGTCTTATCTCCCAAACGTTTATGGTTTGGGAGATATTCAGAAGTAAAGTTTCCCCTGGAGTGATGTCATTGCTCCACCCTTCAGATTTGGAATCGGTCGCCCGACCAGCAGTACCTCTCCAGAAGTGCTGAGATCATGATCTTTAAAAAGAATTTCTTAATTGGAATGGTCTACAAAGTGTGCTTTCAAGCCAGGCACACTTTGTACACAGTTCCAATGAAGTAGTTCTTTTCGAAGATCGTGATCTCAGCACTGCTAAAGAGCTGCCGGTTGCTATGTGGGCCGAATTCCAAATCTGTCCACTAGATGGCAGACTTGGCTGAAACAGCAAGTAAAGTGAACTATACTATATTTTACAAATGAATATCTCCCTGCTCTCTAGGTGCAGAGACCATGGTCCCATCTGCACCGTCGGTTTCAGGTGTCTCGTCTACTGCTTCCGTGGACTCTAGTGGCAGGGAGAGGTTATGCTCAAACAGTTCTAGATTGTCTGCCTCAAGGTACCACTCCTGGTACACTAGCCACTCGAGATCCGGCTCCAGGGCTAGTACCGCAGAGGGTGCCAGTCTCTCCTGCCTCTTGGCCTGGATGTCCCAGAACCTATACCCCTCAGGACTGCCAGTCTCCCGTTTCTGCCTCCCCTAGTAGGCCATGGCTGCTGAGGTCGTCACTTTCTGGGGAATAGTGGATCCCCAAGCTCCACTACTGCTGGTTTGCAAACCAATATAATGCCCGATATCGTGCCTCGAGCTACCTCTCTTTTCCCAGTACTATTTGCAACTCTGTTGCTTCTCTGTTTGTGGGTTGATCCCGAGGATGTGGAGCTGCAACTTGACCTGGTCACCCAAGTGCTATTCTGGGGGGGCAGGACTTTATCTCTGTGTCTGTACTACTCCTTGCAGGCATCTTCCACAACTCCAGCCTAATCAAGGCTGCAAGGGCAACTTCAACTCTGCTTTCAGTCCCACACTGGAGCTTCCCAATCAGAGGTATCCGCTCCCAGCATTTCTGCCATCCGAATCTCCCTATAGTGGGTGGTCTGTTTCCGCACCTATATCCTTGTTACTCAGACGGCTGCCTCAGAGGGGATGGGTCCGTAGACTGCAAACCTTCTCTGTAGTCTGCTGTGATGCCTTTCTTCTGCTTCTCTCAACACCGCCTTGTATCCAGGCTTCCACATCAGCCATTGGCTTTCCATGGCTCTCTGTTGGCTCTTCCTTTCCAGGGAACAATTTAACTTCTCCATTGTGGTTTGGATCCATTTTGAAATGGAAGATGCAGATCCCACCTCTGCCACCAATGTGATGGGTCCCCTGTGCCCTACCCGGGCACACCTGTCCAAACAGATTCTTCCCAGCGGCCAAACCATTGATGACATCCCGATCTTGAAGATTCGGTCTGCTAACACCTTTTCCCCAAGAACATCAGATGACACATGATGCTTGAGGTAAAAACAGGAGCTCCTTTATTTGGACACACACAGGGTTTATATATATGTCTGTGAGCACAGCCAACCAGTAGCAGATGAGATTCACAAAACCCCCAATCTTACTGGGACTTAATTACGGTAACACATAGAATACAAACACACAGTCCTCTATCAGGTCTGCTAAGGTAATTACATTTACATCAGTGACTGACATAATACAATCAATTTCACAAAGCAACAAATGAAAACACATAACCCCAGGAAACCTACTTTGCATATAAACAATAACATAGCACACAATGGGTTATGCAATAGGACATTTGACTCAGAGTCTCCAGATGCTATACCAGGTAGCCACTGCCCCACCCCCAATACATAATAGAGTCTCAGGCCTGGTGCCACCTCAGAGTCTGGCCAACAACCTTCTCCATTTTGTGGTTCGGTCCATGATTCTTTATGGCCAAATGGCCGTTCCCAGTCTGGGCCCCCCAAACCAAAAGAGCCCCTGGTTCACAAGTGACAGCATTCCGTCACACACTCCAATACATTAGGAGTTGGATACATTTAACAACAAATATTTCCTAGGCTATTGCAATAAAAATGCGACATTTTGATACCATTCTCTTGATCCTATATCGGATCCTAAATATCAGCATATATCTATCCAGTATATTAAATTAAACAGTTAGTAATGTCTTGAATAAATAAAAGGTATGGTTTGAGAAATATATCATAATAAAGTTCTCCCCTCCCTCCCCTTTCACTGATGCTAGCTGTAAAGCTGACAGAAGGAGATTTAAGTCGTGCGATTCGGGCGGCTCTTCAAGAGAGCCTAAATACTTTTATTGGAATGGTCTACAGTGTGTGCCTGCTTTGCAAGCACACTTAGTAGACCATTCCAATTAAGTATTTCTTTTTTAGATTGCAGTATTTCGGATCTGCTGAAGAGCCGCATGCTGGTCCCAGGACCTGGATCTTCTTCTGCCAGCTAGAGCCTGACATCAGTGACATGGGAGGGAGGGAGTATCATGGTGCCCGTGCTATGCTGGTGACATTTTGACAAGTGCTACTTCCTGATACCTTTTTATTGGCTAACGTGATGTTGCTCCTCCCAGTGACAGCCCTTAAATACTCAGTCCTGTCACTTCTGCAGTGCCCTTTCGTGGTGTTCCCGTTGTTAGCGCTTGTTCCGTTATTTCGTATGATTCCTGTGTATGACCCGGACTGCCTACCTACTCTGCCTGTTTACGTTCCTGCTCTGTGTACCGACCCGGATTGGCTGACGTTCCTGCTCTGTGTACCGACCCGGCTTGGCTGACGTTCCTGCTCTGTGTACCGACCCGGCTTGGCTGACGTTCCTGCTCTGTGTACCGACACTGATTGGCTGACGTTCTGTTATGGTTCAGTACACTCAGACACGGTAGATGTTGGTAAAACACAATTTTATTAAAGCACACAAGGAATGAGGTAACCCTCACTGGTCCAGTAACAACAGCAGTAACTGACACAGGACAGGTTACAAGTAAGTTAACCCACACGGGTCCAGTATGGATAACACACACAATACTGACACAGGTCAGGTAAACTAGATTGATACAGTGTATGAAAGTCCAATGTGGCCAGTGGAGCCACTGGTAAAGTGAGAGTATAGTGAACGCCCAATGTCGCCTATAGGCAGCGGGAGGCGACAGTGACAGAACTGCAAACAACAGGCAAGGATCACCTGTATGGAGGATTCTAAGGTGGCTGCCCACCAACGACTACACAAGACTGGTCAGAGCTCGTGCCAGAACGGAGGCCCTACCGAGACTATCCACCATTGTGTGCACGTACTACCCTCAAGGGTTAATGTGCGATAGTATAAAATGGATGGCAACCGGAAGCGCCCAACGGAACCTAATGGCGACTCAGTCGCACAGAATCATGGAGCCCAACAGCACCAGGGTAGTAGTAACAGAACGAGGCACCTTCCCCGAAGGGGTTAATAGTGTTATGGTCTGGATAACGGCAACCACCGGAGGCGCCCAACTGAACCAAGTATAGACCAAGCGATTGCAGCACGGTGTGGGGGCACACTGAGACTCTGACCCACGGACAGAATAGAACCGGCCACCGGAGTACCGGAATACAGGGAGGCCCAGTAACGTGGAAACGGTGCCAGGCAGGCAGCAGCAGGAACAGTCCGGTAGAAGCCCAGCCGGGCACAGAGAAAGCAGGAACCACCACCAAGTCGATTCGGTACACAGCACAGGAACGTCAGCCAAGCCGGGTCGGTACACTGAGCAGGAACCTCAGATTCGCCGGGCTGGTACACGGAGCTGGATCGTCGGTCTTGCTGGGTCGGTACATGGAGCAGGAACGTCAGCCAGGCCGGGTCAGAACAGGAAGCAGGAACGTGGGCCAATCTGAATCGGTACACAGAGTCAGGAACGAGACAATGGCGTGGTCAGGCAGTCCGGGGTCATACACTGGTATCAAGACAGCAAAACTAGCGCTAGGCATCAGGTACACCACGAAAGGGCAACTGCAGAGTGACGGCCCAGGGTATAAAAAGGCTGTCACTGGGAGGAGCAATACAGCGCAGCCAATAGGAAAGCAGAAATAGCAAGATGGTCAGAATGTCGCCTAGATCACGGGCGCTGTGATACGTTCCTGCTCTGTGTGCTGACCTGCCTGGCTGACGTTCCTTCTCTGTGTCCCGACCTGGATTGGCTACGTTCCTGCTCTGTACTACTGCCTGTTCGCACTGATCCCGGGGATCCGGTTTGGGGGCTATAGCCCAGTACTCACTCTCTCTGTCTTAAAAGGCCTCCAGTTGCCTCGGTTACTGCTCAGGCAGTTCTATACTGTGACCCGATCACTCCTAGTGCCTTGTCCTCTCTCACTCCGGTGTGGAGATCCCGGTTGCACCACTGTACGCTTGGTCTGTTACTGCTTTACCTGAGGTTGGGTTACTCTTGGGCGCCTCAGTCTGTCTATACTATCTAGCAGTTGCCTCAGAGCGGAACGTTCGTTAACCCCTTGCTGTGCACTTGGGTCACTGTCTATTGCAGTCTCGGTTTGGCGTTACACCGCACCTCCCAGGGCTGTGCACTTGGGTCACAGTCTATTGCAGTCCCGATTTGGCATTATACTGCACCTCCGGTTGCAGCCTACCTCTGGTGCTCCAGTAGCCAGTCGCATATCCTGGGCTCTGCTTGCTCCTTTGTGGCCACAGTCACTATTGTGTAACTCTCTGCGTAGAGAGTGTACTGTGGGCCTTCCACTATTAGGGCCTATCCGCTGTTCCTGGCCTAATAGTACCAATCTGCCATTGTCTCACTGAATCATACGAACTTTACCTGACCTGTGTCAGTATTGCATATTGTTTAACATATACTGGACCTGTGTGTGATATCAATATTACTGTTACCTGTCCTGTGTCAGTGTTATATTGTAGTTATATGCTGGACCCGCGAGGGTTACTATTATTCTGCGTGATTTAATAAAACTGGGTTTTACCAAAACCTTCCGTCTCTGAGTGTACATAAAACCGTTATGGGGGTGAACTTTATCACAACATATCTCTCAAGCCATAAAGGTTTGAGAGATCGGACTGGCATCAATGGATTTATTTTTTGAATATCTACAATATAACTTTTTATTTATACAAAACAGTACTAACCCTTCTTAACTCTAGCCTACCGTCAGGATACACGACAAGCCAGCAGCACTAAATAAAGATACTGACAGTGCCCCAAAGCTCCAAAAGACATTCCGTACTGCACTGCATATCCTCATTCTGTACTGATGTCATAAGCTACCACCATGCTAGCACTATACCTAATCATCCTGCAATGGCAATAACAGCAAAAATATCTGCGCACACTTCTAGCCCAATTATCTCCCAAAGTAGATAAAATACATACATAGGTAAATTGAAATCATTATTAAAGGTGAAAGAATACTATTGCAAAAAACTTGAGAAATATATAGGAAAAAGTAATAATAAGTGTCCTGACAGCACACACGACCTTCATACATTGTGCAGTATTGGCTGTCCCTTACAAGTCTGTAAAGGTGTGTATATCTAGATAACAAGTACAGTCCTTCTGTAAGGTGTAGATATCTTCAACTGGAGGTTCCAAAACCCAAAAACACAAAACAGAAAGAAAGAACAAAGCACGTAACAGAGTAGTATCATCCGTCTCCAGATCATCACATAAGCCAATTTAGAATAAGGCATGTAGTGATATTCTTGATCTCCCAGGAATCCGTAGTGCTATCCTTAGGAAACAGATATGGGCCAAACAATAGCGTAATATATACAGAATGGTGGGATAACGCCCGACCCACTGATCCTACATACACTGTCTAGGTGTGTACGTATATCTCCTATCAGGATACACAGTCAGCACAAACGATAACCATAAAAATACACTTTATTCTAAAAAAAGGCTAAAATACATATGAGCAGTATCTTCCATAGACAAATGACCCAAACCCCATTGCAAATTACTGATGAAGTGAAGAAAGACCAGCTCCTCCTAAAACACCTGACAAAATACAGAGTCTGTTGTCACTACTGGTTCTGCAGTATAGGATTCAGACAATACGCCCTCTGCTACATACAGACTAAGAATAATGCTCTCTTAGATACTAAAGTGTAAGTGCAACCCATGATAGTATATAACAACAGTGCCCTCAGCGATGAGAACCATTTCCTCCCATACAGTACAGTATAACACTAGTCCCTCTAACAGTGCCCTTTTCACATATTAACACTCCACAGGGCCCTAGGCAATGTACTAGTTTTGGGCCCCCCTAGTTTGCCCCCCCCCCCCGTATTTCACGCCGTCACCCAAATAAATGCCCCCTTTTCACTCCACTCCTATAACACACTCATTCATACTTGACACACAACTCCAATAATGACAGCCCAGGCTACCCCCATTTGTTAATTTGATAATTGACGTCAATGTTGTTTATATCAACTGTTTGCCAATACATAATCCCAATGCAGACATTCTTGCTTTAACAATCAGTCATCACTTGCCAATTTGCATGCTCATATGCCTATCCTACTCTTGCTCTCACTCCTCACTGGTCAGACAGTGTCACAGTGAAAGTGGAGCATCACAAAGTCGACTACGCTGTTCCTCCTCTGCCTACTATCTGTGTGTGGCTGATGTTGTATCCAAAAAAACACTGCAAGTCTGCCTCCTATAGATAGCGGCCGGTGTTTAATTGGACAGTGTCATCATGGGCCACACACCACCAGCATGGAGTCATCACCCTGTAAAGTTAACCTCTAGAATTAGGACCAGAGTATGCCAAGGTGCATTTTACTAAAACATAAGGGCTGGGCTAGCCCAACTCACATTCCCACCAGCTGCAGTATATATATATCCAACTTAATGGAGTAGGTACAGGAGCTGCTTCAGGGTGTATCTGAGCTCCCGTAATCACAACAGTTGTACCCCTGGTTCAGCGTGGCAGGGCCCCCAATTTCACTGTGCCCTAGGCAGGTGTCTAGGGTGCCTTGCCCATTATTCATCTCTGGCAAAGGGAACAAATGACAATTCTCACCTTAATTTTTTTTTAATCCATTGAGTGCTGGAAATGCATTGGAGAGCTCACTAATAATCATAGGATTCAAAACTATTTAACAATTAGCTTTTCTTCCCTGTGTTGCCCTTTGTTTGATCCATAATGCATTACTTTTCTTAGTACACCAGCCTTCATGACAGCAATGCCCATAACCCCCACCATGAGAGAGACCGGGAATATAATATAAGATCAATCCCTCCACCCCCAATAATGTATAATATGATAAATGACATCCACAGATACAGCTAAATTGCAGCAAAGCCCACCTGGTCCAGTTCCATTTAACTTGCAGTAGTAGTAATTACATATGCGGTGAGCTGGGTGCAGCAGACACCCCTGTGTTGAGCTCTGAAGTGAGGGAGCTGTGCAAAAGTCTTAGGCAAGTGTGAAAAAATGTAAATGTAAAAAATGTAATTTAAAAAATAGACATGTTAATAGTTTATTTTTATCAATTAACAAAAATATAGTAAACAGAACAGAAATCAAATCAATATTTGGTGTGACCACCCTTTGCCTGCAAAACAGCATCAATTCCGCTAGGTACACTTGCACAAAGTCAGGGCTTATGTAGGCATATAGGAAGGTGTATGATTAAACAGTTATACCAAACAGTTGCTAATGATCATCAATTTAATATGTGGGTTGAAAAGCAATCATAAACTGAAACAGAAACAGCTGTGTAGGAGGAATAAAACTGGGTGAGGAACAGCCAAAACTCAGTTAACAAGGTGAAGTTAGTGAAGACAGTTTAATGCACCATGGCAAGACTGAGAACAGCAACAAGACACGAGGTAGTTATACTGCATCAGCCAAGGAAACTTAGTGCAGCAGATGAAAGACACATCATGCTTACCTCCCTTCACAGTCAGAAGATGTCCTGCAGTGCCATCAGCTCAGGATTGTCAGAAAACAGTGCACCAATCTACTGTCCAGAGAAGTCTGGTCAGAAATGGCATTCATGGAAGACTTGCGACCAAAAAGTCATACCTCCAACATGGAAACAAGACCATGCGACTCAACTATGCACGAAAACACAGGAACTGGGGTGCAGAAAATGGCAGCAGGTGTTCTGAACTGAAATATTTGGCTGTAGCAGAAGGCAGTTTGTTCACAGAAGGGCTGGAGAGCAGTGCTAGAATGAGTGTCTACAGGCATCAATGAAGCATGGAGGAGGTTCCTTGCAGGTCTGGGGCTGCATTTCTGTAAATGGAGTTGGGGATTTGGTCAGAATTAATGATCTCCTCAATGCTAAGACGTACAGGCAGATACATATCCATCATGCAGTACCATCAGGGAGACATCTGATTGACCCCAAATGTATTCTACAGCATGACAACAACCACAAACATACAGCCAAAGTCATTAAGAACTATCTTCAGTGTAAAGACGAACAAAGGAGCCCTGGAGGTGAGAGTATGGCCCCCACAAAGCCCTGATCTCAACATCTTTGATTATGTCTGGGATTAATGAAGAGAGAGAGAAGCAACTGAGGCTGCCTAAATTCACAGAAGTACTGTGGTCAGTTCTCCAAGATGTTTGGAACAACCTACCTGCAAGTTCCTTAACAAACTGTGTGCAAGTGTACCTAGAAGAATTGATGCTGTTTTGAAGGCAAAGGGTGGTCACACCAAATATTGATTTGATTTAGATTTTTCTTCAGTTCGCTCATTATCATTTTATTAATTGATAAAAATAAACTATTCACCTATTTTTGAAAAAGCATTCATAATTTACAACATTTTTTCACACTTGGCTACAACTTTTACACAGTATTATATATATATACTAGTTGAACAGCCCGTTACACGGGCCACAGTGCGTCTGGCAGCCGGTCGCGGGTCAGTCACGCGCAGCGGAGACTGGCCGCGCCGCTGCTGATACAGAGCTGGACGCTCCTTCGGAGCGCCCAGCTCTGTATCAGCCGCGGCGCAGGCAGTCTGTACTGCGCATGACTGCCGCATGCGCAGCAGTGTCTACTGCGCATGTTGGGCGTTACACACAACTTAGCGAATTATTATATAGGCTATATATATATATATATATATATATATACACACACACACATACAAACATCTCAGAACGTTTCCTGCTAGTAAGACACCACACTTCCAATGCAGAGAGATGCATGTTTGAAGAGTTATTACAGTTCAAAATCTTGCTATTTTTGTTTACATCAACAATGACCTCTAGTGGTCAGATTTCAATAATTTATTCTGTTGCATTCTATGGGAGAGAATGTGAAAGAAATTGCTGAGTCATGCTTTCAGTTTGAACTTTCAGGAAGTAATCATGCTATCACCCACTACCTGATAATTCGACCTGTTATAATATTTGAATAAAACAAGTGACATCAGTAGGAGTATCCTTGTTTTACTCAGAAAGAAAAGCCAAAATTCTATAGTTTTTTATAAAAAGGTTTACTGCTTATCTAAGGCCACTCACCTCTTACAGATCAAATTATGTAAATGTGAGAGTGCTAGAGAGGCCTCCAGTGCATTCTATAGCATGTATGGGGTTAAATAAAGGTAGCAGTTTTTAATTTATTCTCTAGAAGTCCCTTGGATGCTAGCATGCAAATGGTTAAATACAACGGCAGAAATGTTATTGTGCTTATTCCACAGTAATCCACTGGATAATCACATCCAATGAATTAAAATACCCAGGGAACTATTTTAATGCTTTTATTCCCCAGTAATCCCTTGTATGCTAGAGAATGAAACTGGATTAGACATTGATTTTCAGCTGCTGCCAATCAGAGGTCCATCATGTTCACTTTTTCCATTACAGTTTTAACCCTTTGAGTGCCAGAGGGGTGCGCAATGCTCTGCTTTGCAAGGCGTTGCCTACTCCTCTGGCACTCAAAGGGTTAATCCTCTGAATTCCAGCAGGATGTACAACGTGTTGCTTTTCAATGTCTTGTGAACACCTCTTGAACTCAAATGGTTGAGGCATTGAGACATAGAAAAGCAATGTGTGTTGCACCAACTGTAAAACCGATAGCACTGTGGGGACTGCAAGGCTGTAGAGATGTGGCCTCTTGTAAGAAATGTCTGCTCTATGGGAAACAGAGGATAATGTTATTGTTACACATGCACTGTTCATACCTCTCAACATTTCAGATTGCCAAAGAGGGACACTCGTGCTTTAGGGGGTGTTGCTGGGGACGTGGCTGGTGGGTGGGACGTTACCGAGAATTTTTAGGCTGTTTCATGACCTATTGATACCTGCTTGTGTAACCAAATAAATTACTTATAACAAGAGCTAAGTATTTTATTTACACAGACTAATTTATAAATACATATACTAACATTTAAACAAACAATAATGTGAGTTTTATTGCTGTAGAGCAATATGATACATTTATATACACACCATGCAATCCGATCTCCTAAAAAGAGGGACATCAGGGTGGGAAAGAGAGACAGAGGGATTTGGGTCCAAAAGAGGGACACTTGGGAGGTATGACCGTTGAAAGCATTCAGGTCTATAATTGACATTAAGTTGTTTTCAGAAATTCTCTTTTTTTATTTTAAAACCTAAGATCTCCATTTCACCTGATCCAATTTACTAACTTAAAGGGATACTAATACTTCATTTTATCTTTATTTTATTTTGTAGGCATTAAAAAAAACATGAAGAATAATATGAGTCTTATCTCTCAAACCGTTATGGTTTGAGAGATATTCACAAGCAAAGTTTCCCCTCCCGCCCCTTTTATCTAGTGTAAGCCATCTCTTCTCAGATGTGGAATCTGGTTGTAAGACCAGACATATAACAGAAGGGGACAATCTTCTTCCTATGAGAACAATGAAAGCCCTGCCCCCCTTGACAAGTTTTTCAGGTTTTTCCCTTATCTTAATTGAAGATTGTCCCTCTCTGCAGTCTACATGGGCACCTCCCTTCTGATTTGGCTGAACAGTGTTACATCAGTAAAAGGGGCGGGAGGGGGATACTTTGTCATTGAATTACTCTTGAACTACAACTCTGACACCATTGAAATAACACTCTCCAAAGTCCAAATACTATGATGATTAATTAGAGCTGCTTTTATTATGAAACATTACTATCCCTTTAAAAAAAAGGAAGCAATACTCATCAAGACTCTTTATTCAACCGAATTTGGTGACAATCCATCAACTAGTTTTGGCTGTAGGTATGTCTAAATTCTCTCATAGCGTTAAATGGGGGAAATGATTTTTTTCTGCAGTTCGGTACTCAAAAACTAAACAATCAATGTGCAGGGTTTGAAGGCACTGCCAGCCTGACCAGAAATCCAAGATTCTAGCCAATATCACTACTGCAATCAAAAGTACAGACAAAATAAAAATGTCAAATAAAACAGAAGATTTTTTCAAACAGGCTTCTATAATTTCAGTTATGTATCAAATCAATGTTGTACTATTAGTGGAGATTTTTGTTCACTTTTAAGGGGGGCATTTGTGTATGACAGTTCTTGGTGTCAACCGCTATTAGGAGGAAAAAGCCTTTTACAACAATTTTTGTCCATTTTCTCATTCTGTGATAGTTGTAAGTTCATTTTTCCAGTTGCTCAGAATTGAAGCCTACCACAGCTATCAGCTATTCCTTAAAAGAAAGAGGAAAGAAAGACTGCAAAGTTGTTTTAAGATATCGCAAGTCATACTACTGTAACGGCCTTCCGCCCCAGGGGGCTGATACCCTCGGGCCCCTTATCCATGGTTACATATACCTGCTTTATAAGGGCATCCTGAGCCTCCTTTTTGTGGGAGTTGGGATACATATTGTTGGCAGTGCCTCCACCTGACTGGGCATCCAGGGCATTGACAGGTTTCCCAGGCAGGAACATAGTAAATAATTACAGCACACGGCAAGAAACATGTATTAAAAGACTAGAGTAAGGCAGGGAATACAGTGACTGACTAACACACCTAAATCTATCTAACCAGGCCCAGCACCCTCCCCAAACCACCTGCAGACCCACCCTCTGGCTTCACCCTAATGGCTGAAGGATACCAGTTGGTGCACATAAGTGTTGGAGCCCTTTAAGGAAATCCACAAGATAAAAGCAGCTAATATCCACAGGAAGTGTCTGTGATACATTTTATTAGTGTCAGTGATGAATAGACTGTCCTGTCAGCTGGACAGAAGGAGTAGATACTTCCATACCTGGGAAATTTCCATTGATGTCCACCCGGAGGGGAGTCCTCTGGTACAGCAAGGGGTGAGATTAATGACGCGAATTGCGCCAAAAAGGGGCGGGGCTTGATGTGCACGGGGATGGAGAGGGCTTAAAGGTGTGAGACAGAGCTCAAAAGAAGGTTGGGGAAGGAGTTACAATGGAGGAAACAGCAGGAGTGGGTAGAGTTTCAATAGAAACTCCCCACATTCGGAGGAAGCAGCCTCTGCTCCGGAGACCCGGTAAAGCAGTGTCAAAACCGGAGTCTCCGGGGCAAATCTGGAGAGTTCCCAGGTATGGATACTTCTTACTACTCAGATTCAAAGAACAGAAGAAAAGCTCCAGGGGCTGTCAGCCATTTGCTGTGTCTGCACCCTGCTCCACTCATTGGATCAGCACAGCAGCTCACACTGGATCAGTAGATTTAGGCCTCACACACACCTTCACTGCTGCAGCAAATCCTTCTCCCTCTGTCTCTCACACTGTTCTGGAAAGTTCCAGCCCAGGGCTCTTCCTGTTGGCTGTATTAGTCACATGACCAACATGCAGTCAAGTTCTCAATAGACTGTGATAGAAACTGCCAAGGCATTCCCTGTCATAAGTTTCAGGAAGTCAAAGTTCAACAGTCCCAGTCATGCAAATAGGAAAAATGTGAGGGGCTACACTACATTGCCCCAAATTTAAATCAGAGAATCCTATGGCAACTACCCAAAGGTATTAAAATATGTTAATAAGAAAAACAAACCACTGCCCCTTTCTTCATAAGGCTCATTTCACTTGGGAGAACTAACAGTGCTGCTTTGTAGTGCTAATCAAGATATCAGTGCTAACTGATCCCCAGTGATTATTTTTCTGCTCCCGAGGAAGTGGCATTGTGCCACGAAACACGTAGAGGTGATATACAGTATGTGATGCGTTTTTTTATGACATGCGTTTGTATTATAGCTAATAATTAGCTTTTATTGTTTTCTACGCTTGTTATAGAATATTTTGGTTGGCACGATTTTCTTTAACAAATAATTGTGCCTTTTACAAAGCCAATGTAGTGCTCAATATTTTACAGGTCTACGCATATCTTACACCTAGTATCCTTAGTCTCAATAAATATTTTCAGGTTTAAGGGGCTAGGGTGACCTACTTTGTGGTGGCAATCCTTACTCAGTGGTCATCCAAAAGAGCCCTAGAATACCCTGAAAGGAGACAAAGATGAATGCAGACTGTAGGAGGATAAAGAATACCTGCCTGGGGTATATACCAGGAAAGCGATTAAATCTTGGAGGCAGAGTAAAAGCCTCATTAATATGTGAGTACAAGTCTAAAGAGACCATTGTGGTGAAGGTGAAGGCTAAAGTTTTACTTCAAATACTACACTCAGAGGGTTCTGTGCCAGCTTTTTGTTTTTGTTTTAACTCACCTCCAATGTACCTGTGTTCACTCAATTATCCAATAGTTGGGGAACATTCTGCAGGTGTGGCTGATAATCAGGACATTTGATGTCAGTCAAACATGACTGGCAGATGCTCACATGGACCTCATTTGATTTGGTCATTGCTGTGAGCACTGAAATACAATGGTTTCTCTCAGTCTGCACTATAGCCCCACAGACTACCATGCAAATTTTCTGTAAGGCATCTTCACTAGACTTGCAGGGAATGCAATAAAAATACATCATGCTACCTTGGGACACTAACCTAAAAAAAATAGTTTCCAATGTGAACTGCCCAAAAAGGCAGCAAGCTGTTATATTTTTTTGTTTTACCAGGTAGCTGTAGTCAAGCAGATTCGAGCACGCTGCAGCTCGAATTGGATGATCTCCGGAACTCAAGAAGAAGGGGAAGATGGAGTCCACATCACCACCTGACAACACAGAAAGTCCGGTCACAGGAAGCTGGCAGCAGATGGTCGATGATACAGGGTACTCAGCTCAGATGGGCGTCAGAGTGGCCTCTTTAACCATAAGAACATAAGACATCAGAACTCCGCTGTTCACTCAGAAGACTGACTCTTTATTGGTACAAAACTACACATATTTATACTCAAACCGTACATTGGAATACATGGACCAACCAGATACAATAGGAACATAATTCAATCACAACACAGGAGACAAAAGGCTAACGGCAGATGGCTTAACAAATACAATGACTCAGGCATGACTACATGATTCAAATACAAAAGGGTCGATGAACTCAGACAATGGACACAAAGACTTGAGGGGCTTGAATGAGTTACCACACGGCAGGGGGTCTTACTACAGTTCACAACCATACAATGGCTTAATTAACAGACAGCAGGGGGCCTTACTACAGTACAACATAGTCAATGGCTGGAGTGGCTACAATACACATCTTAGGGACAACGGCCCAAGGTTGGAGCCTTTGTTTGACTACTTTGAATGCCCTGGCCCATCCTTGACCAATCCCTGAGCTGCCTACGGTTCCCCAGCTTAGGCTATGGAAGATATATGCATGCCTACTCCAGGGATTCGAGTGACCCAGCTTTCGACTCTTGCCTCCCGCTGCCAAACGTTCGATCCGGTGGCAACGATCGCACACCGCACCGGTACCCTCCGACTGGTAGTTGGTGAGTGTGTAAGCCCTCAACCACAACAATACGTTAAGCATAGACTATTCGACAGTACATTAAACACAGTCTATGAACACAGGTTTTGGTTGTACAACAGGGCCCCATAAGGAATAAATGTCCATAGTCTTAGGTGATTAGGGCTAAACAGTCTTATGGCCAGACAAGGGCTCCAGTAACGGACTAAGCTCCATTACAAAACTTTTTATCTTCTATGGCAACACTTACATTGTGCAATTTGAACATAGTTCATCACTGTTGGTTTATTCTGTTTTTTCTCTTCCATACTGTTTACCTCTGAGTGTCTGGAGAGCACACTTTGGATCACAGTAGCATGCAATGGGTTAATTTCAAAAAAGAACAATGGGGGAGATGCAATAAGACATGATAAAGGTGAGATAAACTCTCCAGTGTGATTAACTTTCAATTTCAAATGTTATTCTATGGAGCCTATGCACTAAGTGCTCTCAAGTTTGAGAAAACATTGTACATAGTCTCCATAGAATAAAAGAAACTGGAGATCTTATCACTTTGGAGACATTGAGGGTTGGACACTAAGGTGTGATAAAGAGGTGATAATGCAGAGATAACTTTATCACTTCTCCAGTTCTTATGTTAGTCAATGGAACCAATATACTAAGATTTCTCCAACACTGGCTCTGTAGAATAATATAGGAACAGGAGAAGTGATATCACTGAAGAAGTTATCTCTGTGTTATCAACTTTTTATCTTCCCTTAGCACATAACCCCCAATTGAGGAAGATGCACTAAGGTGTTATATAAAAGTGATAAAGTGGAGATGACTTCTCCAGTGATAACACTTCTCCAATTCCTATGTAATTCTATGGAACCAATGAACTAAGAGTTTTCCAACTTTTATTATTATTATTATTATTATTAATCTTTATTTATATAGCGCCAACAAATTCTGCAGAGCTTTACAGTAGGTATGACACAGAAGGAGTAAGTGCTATTGGGTGTAACTGCCTCCTGCCAACTGACCTGCCAGTCAGTGGGTGGGAGTGAGAAGTGCTGTTGAGTGCAGTGGTCAAGGCAAGGGGTGATTCTTGGTGATATTGTTTATGGAGGCAGTTGATAGGCTTCCCTGAAGAGGTGAGTTTTCAGGGAGCGTCTGAAGATCTGAAGGCTGGGGGAGAGTCTGACTGGGCGGGGGAGGGAATTCCAGAGCTGAGGTGTGGCACGAGAGAAGTCCTGTAGGCTGGAGTGGGAGGATGTGATAAGGGCTGTGGAGAGCAGAAGGTCATGTGCAAAGCGAAGATGGCGAGAGGGAGTGTATTTGGAAATGAGAGATGAAATATAGTATGGTGCGGTGTTAGTGAGGGCTCTATAAGTAAGCACCAGAATTTTGAATTTAATTCTGTATGCTAATGGGAGCCAGTGTAGGGATTGACAGAGGGGTTTGGTGTCAGAGAAGCGATAAGTGAGGTAGATTAGTCTTGCAGCAGAGTTCATTATGGACTGTAGTGGGGTTAGTTGGGTGAGAGGAAGGCCAATTAGTAAAGAGTTACAGTAATCAAGACGGGACATGATGAGTGTTTGGACTAGAATTTTGGTAGTGTCATGTGAGAGAAAGGGTCGGATTCTAGAGATGTTGCGGAGGTGGAGGCGGCATGATTTGTAGAGTGACTGGATGTGAGGAATGAAGGATAGGGCAGAGTCAAATGTGACCCCCAGACAGCGAGCTGAAGGTGTCGGTGTGATGGTAGTGTTGTTGATGGTGAGGGTAATATCTGGGGTAAGGCTGGTTGTGGTGGGAGGGAAGATGATTAGTTCGGTTTTGCCAAGGTTAAGTTTGAGTTGACGGGAGGACATCCAGGAAGACACAGCGGACAGACAGTCAGACACTCGGGACAAGAGGGAAGGGGAGAGGTCAGGGGAGGAAATATATATTTGAGTGTCATCAGCATAGAGATGCTGTCTGATTAGATTTCCGAGGGATGAGGTGTAGATTGAGAAGAGTAAGGGTCCCAGGACTGATCCTTGAGGCACTCCAACAGACAGTGGGTGGGGTGGAGAAGTGGAGCCAGAGTAGGAAACGCTGAAGGAGTGGTGGCAGAGATAAGATGAAAACCAGGAGAGTGCAGTGTCACAGATACCTAGGGAGTGGAGGGCATGGAGGAGGAGAGGGTGATCTAGTGTGTCAAAGGCGGCTGACAGGTCCAAGAGAATGAATATGGAGTATTGGCCTTTTGACTTGGCGGAGAGCAAGTCATTGGCCAACTTAGTGAGGGCGGTCTCGGTGGAGTGATGAGGGCGGAATCCAGATTGCAAGGGATCGAGCAGGGAGTGGGAGCAGAGGAATCTAGTGAGCTGATTATATGCGAGACGCTTAAGGAGCTTGGAGGCAAACGGGAGCAGAGGAATTGGTTGGTAGTTTGACAGTGAGTTTGGGTCCAGGGAGGGTTTCTTTAGGATTGGTGTGATGAGTGCATGTTTGAAAGAGGATGGGAAGGTGCTAGTTGAGTGGGAGAGGTTGAATACGTGAGTAAGGATTGGTGTTAGTAGAGGGGAGAGTTCTTGAGTGAGCCGAGATGGGATTGGGTCAAGAGGGCATGTGGTTGGATCTGAGCGAGTGAGGAGACGGGAAACTTCCTCCTCTGTGATGGGTGAGAAGGAGCTTAGTGAGTATGTGGGAGAGGTGACAGGGCTTGGGTGGGGGTGGGAGTGATGAAATGTCATGTCTGATAGATTCGATCTCATCCTTGAAGTGGGTGGCAAGATCTTTGGCAGAGAAGATAGTGGAATGTGTTTGTGTTGGTGGGTGTAGAAGAGATTTGAAGGTTGTAAAAAGGCGTTTCGGGTTAGAGGAGAGATTAGAAATCAGAGAGGAAAAGTATGACTGTTTGGCCAGGGAGAGGGCAGAGTTATATGAATGGAGAATGAATTTGTAGTGTATAAAGTCGGCTGTGGAGCACGATTTCCTCCAGTACCTTTCGGCAGTGCGTGAGCACCTCTGAAGGTATTGCGTTTGTCTTGTGTGCCAGGGTTGTAGTGGGGTTGTGCGTGGGTAGCGTGGAGCTGCAGGTGCTGCTGTGTCAAGGGCTGTTGTGAGAGTGCTGTTGTACAGAGCAGTAGTTTGTTCTGGGCAAGTAAGTGTGAGGATGGGGCTGAGAAGAGGTTGCAGGGATGTGGAGAATTGTTGCGGATCAAGAGTATGTAGATTTCTCCGCAAGCTCTTGGTCACGGTGGGGGGTGGTTTGGATGGTATGATGAGGTTACCGGTGAGGAGGTGGTGGTCGGAGACGGGAAAGGGGATATTAGAGAAGTTGGAGACTGAGCAGAGGTTAGTGAAGACCAAGTCAAGGGAGTGACCGTCACTGTGCGTGGGGGAGCTGGTCCACTGTGATAAACCAAGGGAGGATGTTAAGGAGAGGAGTTTGATTGTGGGGGGGGGTGTTATGATTATCTATGGTGATGTTGAAGTCACCCATGATGAGAGTAGGGACATCAGAGGACATGAAGTGAGGGAGCCAGGAGCTGAAGTGATCAAGGAATTGAGTAGTAGGGCCAGGTGGTCTGTATATGACTGCAACACGCAAGGGGAAAGGAGAGAAAATGCGAAGTGCGTGAACTTCAAATGTAGGGCAGTAGAGAGAGGGAGCAGTGGGGATTACCTGAAATATATGGTTAGGGGATAGAAGGATGCCTACTCCACCCCCTTGCCTGTTGCCAGGCCTGGGTGTATGCGTGAATTGAAGGCCTCCATGTGAGAGTGCGGCAGTGGAGGCAGTGTCTGACGATGTAAGCCAAGTTTCGGTGATTGCCAGGAGGTTTAGGGAGTGAGAAATAAACAGTTCGTGAACAGCAGTCAGTTTGTTACACACAGAGAGGGAGTTCCAGAGACCAAAACAAAAGGGGGGGGAGGAGATCTTTGGAGATCTTGGTGCACAGCCTCTGTAGAATAACATAGGAAACATAGAAGTGGTATCACTGGAGAAGCTGGGGGTTATGACTAAGGCGTGATAAAGAGGTAATAAAGCAGAGGTGACTTCTCCAGTTACTATGTTAATCTATTGAGCCAATGCAGAAAAATGTTTCCAGTTTTGGAGATCTTAGTGCATAGGCTCTATAGAATCACATAAGAACTGGAGAAGTGATATCACTGGAGAAGTCATCTCCGCTTTATCACCTCTTTATCACGCTTTAGTGCATAACCCCCATTATCTCCACTTTATTCAGGAGAGGCTCTAGGTTTTTGGAGCTCTAAGCAAAAAATTCACACGGGGCCCTCCTTTACTTCCACATCTGTGTTTCTAATATGTTATTTCCATCTGATTTTGTTAACATGCATCGAAGTTACTGCATAAGTGCTGTGGGGCCTTCTGATGAAGTAGGGGCCCTAAACAGATGCTTATTCTGCTTATATGGTAGTGACACCACTGATTTTATCACCTCTTTATCACTCCTTAGTGCATAACACCTATGATCTCCTCTTTATTACATCATAGTGTATAGGATCCCTAGAATATGATAGGGACTGGAGAGTCTATCTTAATTTTATGACACCTTTATCACACTAAGGTGTAATAAATAGGTGATACAGAGGTGAGACAGAGGAGATCACTGCTGCAGATTTATAAACCCTCCAAGTCCTATGTTTTTCCATGGAGCCTATGTAATAAGGTCTTTGAAATGGGCCAAATCTTAATGCATTGGCTCAATATAATAACATAGGACTTGGAGAATTTATCATAATGGAGAAGTCATCTTGTCTTTATGCACTTTATCACACCAAAGAGCAACTTTCCCCTCTGCTTTTTAAATAAAAACTGATGAAAGACTGAGTTTGACTTACATAAGCTTTTTTTCATAATTAAAATCAAACACCAATGTGAAGCACCATAAAAACACTCAATATATATTCTGCTGAATGATAAATGATACCACAAAGAGATTAGATAGGGAAATATTGAATTTATTAAGAACATAAAAATGACCAACTTGTAATCATATTCTGACCGGCCGTGCTCTACAACAGAGCCGAGATTGCGAGCTATAAGAACTACTTCATTCGAATAGTCTACAAAGTGTGCCTGGTTTGCAAGCACACTTTTTAGACCCTTTCATTGAAATAGTTATTTTTATATCTTGCAATCTTGGCTCTGCTGAAGAGCCAGCGGTTGATCTGAGGACCAGATTCCAAATCTGACAGCTAGATGGCAGACTTGACCCTTTTGGTCAGTGAGGAGAAACTTTGCTTGTGAATATCTCTCAAACTATAAAGGTTTGAGATATAAGACTTATATCGTTCTTCATGTTGTTTTAATGCCTACAAAATAAAATAAAGATAAAAGACGTATTACTATCCCTTTAACACCCAATTTATCAAACATTTTCCTATTGAAGTCTATGAGGAAAACTGGAGATAAAAGAAGTGATAAAATTAGCACCTGTAATAGAATCCAGCCCCTATGCTCCTCCTTGCAGATGTGGAATCTGGTCGCTTGGCCAGACAGCTTACAGCGAGGGACAATCTTCTTGCTGTGAGTATAAGGAAAATCCTGCCCCCTTTGACAAAGGACAGAATAATTTTCCTTATACTCACTGAAGATTGGCCTTTGCTGCTCACTGTCCAGACTGGTTTGGGGAGTGCAATACATAGATAAAAGGGGTGGAAGGAAGATAATTTATAACTGAACTAGTTGGACAGCCTGTTACACGGGCCACGGTGCAACTGCCACCCGGTCGCGGGGCAGTCTCTACTGCGCATGACTGCACCACGCGCAGTGTCTACTGTGCATGTCGCGGCGTTACACACGATTTAGCAAATTATTATATAGGATTACATTTGAACTACAAGTCAGACACTATTGAAATAGAGCGCTACATGAACCGTAACATGTGATCATTAAACAGAGCTGCATTTATTGTCATCCATTACTATCCCTTTAACATTCTCAGTGCCAGAGAGTTATACAATGCATTGGATACCTCCCTTGCACTCACAGGGTTAAGAAGCTTACTTTTTCTGTGAAAGCTTTGCTTTTTTTTATTAATCAGTACCTATTAAGGCCAATGCCCTTGAAAAACTCATTATTATTAAGGCAAGAGACATGAAAAAAAACATTGTGCAGTAATTGCATGCACTAAAACAGCTGTGACCAAATAAGTAGTCAACATTGTAGTACTTAATGATTGAAAAGCATACAAATGACATTCACTGAACCTGCTCCATAATGTATTTGCCCCACCATTGCAGTTATACACTCAGGTCCTGAACTGTCCCTACAAATACTGATGTATTAGTGCTAGGGAGAGCTAAAACTTGCTTAGAGTAGATTGAACTTTGGGCTTTATACAGATGAACAATTCTGGAGCATTCACCATAGGGGACCAATAAACAGTCTCAATGTTCTAAAATGGGCTTTTAACCCCATAAATCCTAGAGATGTCTTCAATATATTCCATAGACATGTTTTGGCAACATCCCTTTGGCTTTGAAAGAAAGACCTATTTAAATAAATGTAAAATGTTTATTTGTCCTCTGTGTTTAGATAGTTTGTTGTACAGTTGCATCAGTTTTTCTAACTGGTAAAGCTAGTTACACACAGGAGATGATTTGTTCCAAAGTTATTTTAGTTCAAACTGTTGTTTTCCGCCATCCATGGCAGTGCTTCACCAAAGTGTTAAACTTACTCTCAGGTGATAAGACAGGAAGCAAAAACAGAGAATGTAAGGTCCACCCCATCTAATCTAGTTTGTTTTTTGTTTCCTGCCTAATGTTAGGAACAAATGTGTATTTGGAGAATAGTTTTTTGTTTTGGCTTACTCTGTGGTCCAGGTGATCCTTTACCACTGCCGGCTCTCTCACTTACTGGTTTTTGAGTTCTCCATTAAAGGGATAGTAATTTTTCATAATAAAAACAGCTCTAATTAGTCTTCATAGTATTTGGGCCTTGAAGAGTGTTATTTCAATTCTGTCACAGTTGTAGTTCAAGAGTAATTGAATGATAAAGTATCCCCCTCCCGCCCCTTCTACTTATGTAACACTGCTCAGCTTAGAGCAGCAAGGAGTGTCCAGGTAGATTACGGAGAGGGACAATCTTCAATTAAGATGAGGGAAAATGCTGAAAAACCTGTCGGGGGGGGGGGGCAGGGTTTTCTTTGTTCTCACAGTAAGAATTTTGACCCTTGATTTAAGCTGTCTGGTCTATGGACTGGATTCCACATCTGAGGAGTGGGGGCTTACACTAGGTAAAAAGGGCGGGAGGGGGAAACTTTATCATTCAATTACTATTGAACTACAACGCTCACAGTAATGAAATAACACTCTCTATGGCTCAAATACTATGAAGATTAATTGGAGCTACTGTTTTTGTGAAACATTACTATCACTTTAACACCTCAATCCATTGTCTGGTGGCTAGGGCCCTTTAGTGGACGGAGCTTTATGGCAGTTCCCTGCTGCCGTCTGACTCCCTTTCTTCAGCCTTCTTTGGTGCTTGTGCCATTTCCATGGTAAGCATGCTTATGACTGGTGTGTGGGCTGCAGGATGCAAACGTGGGTGTCCCAGGTAATCTGGGTTTTCATGTCAAGAGGAGAAAGAGGCAGGGAGGTTATATAAGTGGCAGGCATCAGCTCTGTGCTGAGGAAACATGCATACTTGAGATTGGAGTGATGTGCTGTTAAGCTTTTTTGGCCACTGGGCTGAGTAGCTGATCTGTGTTCAAGAGATTTACTTTACTGCTACCTGTCCATTTTCCCTTGTCTGCCTCTGGTAGGTTGCTGTTTGTCTATGGGATACTCTGCCTTGTCTTTGTGTGCCTTTTATTTATTGATAGCTCTTTGGTGTTGCTTAGCGTTTGCGGTCACTCTTGATCTATCATGGACTTTGCCTCTGCTGTTAAAAGTCAGCATCCTAAAGCTGATCAAAAAGTTCCTGTAATGTAAGTCTCATCCTTTTGTTATTTTAAAAAGAATGATAGGTGGCTGACAGCTTACACATATGTCTATCCAGCCCTACCACAGATTTTGAGTCCCTGGATCAAGATTACTTTTTTATATCATGTGATGTATGTGGTAACCCCATAACGGAAGACAAGACAATTTGTTGTGAATTCTGGCAGGAGATGATTGTAGCAATGCCTTCTTCCTTGTCACTAGAGATGTCACAGATCATCCATCAAGTGATAACCCACTGTTTCCAAGAAGCACCTCATGCTGCTAAGAAGAGGCTGGATCACCAAGAAACCCTCTCTCTCACTGAAAAGTTTGAACCTGGAAACTAGGTAATAAGTGGAGACTTGTGGTCATTGTAAAAAGAAGAGGAGGTGGACTATCTATCAGGCCTTGACATCTCCCTGCTATAGCCCCTAATTAACTAAGTGCATCAAATTTTGAACATGCAAGAACCCCAGAATGATAAGTCTAAAGGTAGAATGTTTTCTTTGTTGCAGAAGAAACTTTTCTACTGCATGATGTCTTTTGAGAGGTCATCATGTCCAAATGGAAAAGTTTAGATAGGAGGTGCAAGCCCTCTTTACTCCTGACCAATTATTTATGAGTTAGGGGACTCCAAACTTCAAAGCGGCAGTAGTGAGACTGTGGAGAAATATAATTCTACCCTTGGATGACACGGCCTCATTTAAAGATCTGTTAGCTAAAAGGTTAGAGACAGATCTTAAACCTTTTTGTCTCCACTGGCACCATCTGTAAGCCATGTTTCATGTCAAGGGATAAAAATTGTTACTTTGCTGTGTAGAGAGAAAGTAGATGAGATTGTAAAAAGGCATAAGGAGGAATGAGAAATTCGCAAAAAAGGCATAGTGAGGGAACTTAGTTTATTTAGGCTGAGAAAAAGAGTCTATGAGCTCTCAGACAAGGAAGGGTGGGGCAACTGGGGTTCTTTTAATTCTCCAAACTTAAGGCTTCCAATTCCCTGAATTCTCTGGTAAGTTCTGGAGGTGTGCAAATCTCAGGTGGAAGGGTGTCTGAGACACATTGTGTAGGCTTGGGCCAGTATCATATCAGATCAGTAAATTATCCATATACTATCAAGATACTCGCTAGATATATGAAAAAGACCAAGAATCTTCAGTTTCTTCAACCCCTCAGTTTTTGGAAGAATTAATGTTACAAAGGAGTGTATTCCATCCTCTTCTTCATGCAAAAATACTCTGGGGATCTAAATCCAGCATTGGACCTAAAGGATCTGAACGCCTTCCTTAATCTAAGAAGATACAAGATGGAGTCATTAATGGAGTCATTAAACATTACAATCTCCATATTTCACCTCACTTCTAGATTGTTACTATACACCTGTGAAATGTTTTCATGGACCATCAGAAACTTCTAAGGTGAGTGAATAGAGGGCAACATTTTCAGTTCATGTATCTTCTGTTTGGGCTCACAACAGCACCAAGAACTTTCTTTAATACTATATTGCCCATCATTGCAGAGATAAGAAAGGAGAGAAAATGTATCATTACTTAGATAATGTGCTCATCCTTACTCAGGACAAGAGTCTTCTTTTGATGCACCTCCAGTGGACTATTCAAACTTTGACAAAGATGGGATGATTATGAAACTACAAGAAAAGCAGTCTAGTAACAAAAAGTACTATGATCTTTTTGCAGCATTATTCAACACAGAAAAATGGATGGTATGCTGGTTACCCAAAAGCAGTGCTAAGGAGGAATACATTATGAGTCCACCCAACATCACAACTCCAGTTGCTAGGGTGCGGTGCTAGAAATCATAGATAAAAAAAAACACTGAGGCCCTAGCACAACCTTGCTGAAGCCTAAATGGGACTAAAGATGCTGACTGCACTGGCAGAACCAGTTTAATTACAGGATAACTGAACCAGAGACACGTACAATGTGATGTTGGAGAGAATCATAGAGAAGTGATGCCAAACTAGGAGCTAGAACTAGATAAGACAGAGGAATACTAGAACATTTAAAAATTGCTGGTCTAGCCTGAAACAGAGACTAGAATAACTCCAGGAACAACTACAAACTTCAGTTGAGTAAATAAACATATTCATAGTAGTTCAAGACAAAAACAGAGTTTTCATAGAAAGAAGCTAATAAACAAATACAATGATAACAAGAATACTTAGATACAAGATTGTTGAGCACAGCAAATAGGATTACAGAATAAAATAAAACTGGCAACCACCAACACACTTGACAGAGAGATGTTCTGATGATAATGTCCAAAAAGCAAATCGGGAGCTAATATTACCAACACAATGTGTATCAGCCGCTGCACGGGCAGTCTCTACTGTGCATGACTGCAGCACGCGCAACAGTCTCTACTGCCCATGACTGAGTCGTTACACACGTTTTAGTGAATTATTATATAGGATTACATATTCAGGTCATCACATCCCAGCCTGCATCCTGACTGGATTACATAAGATGAAATGCATTAATATATAATTTAAAACATACATATTAAAGGGATAGTAATACTTTATTATTACTATCCCCCATATTGTAGATATTTGTAAAATAATTTAATAGCCCACCAGGTTCATCTCTTGAACCTTTATGGTTTGAGAGATAACTGAAGGCAAAGTTCCCCCCTCCTTCCCCCTTCCCTGCAGGGGAAGTCTGTTGTACGACAGGCTTGCTGCTCTGCAGCTGAGCCGAGATCACGTTAGTGAAAAAGATTTATTTCACTGAAATGATCTTCTACATGTGCTTGGTTTGCAAGCACATGTAGAAGACCGCTTCAGTGAAATAATTGTTTTTCTCTAACGTGATCACGGCTGTGCTGCAGAGCCACATGATGAAAGTCAGACCAGATATCCCTGCAGTCAGCTACAACGCTGACTTCAGGGAAGGGGGAGGGAGGGGGAACTTTGCCTTTGGCTATCTCTCAAACCATAAAGGTTTGAAAGATGAACCTGGGGCTATTAAATTATTTTGCAAATATCTACAATATGAGGGATAGTAATAATAAAGTATTACTATCCCTTTAAACAATAACCCGCTAATAATAAACTGCCATTATTGAAAGCAGCATATAATAATCCCGACAGAGTATATTTACACTTCCCGTCCTCTTTAGATATAGCACTGTAGATAATAACGTGATATTACCATTGAGCATCCACTATTTATTGGTAAATTAGGATCCTGCTTAACCTTTTAATGGCCAGATGGATGTATGATTAATTGCAAAGGAATGCATTGTGCACTATTTGCTGCTTAATGGGTTAAGTTACGGTGTGCAGTGGGTAGAGAATGTGTTTCTGGGGTCCTGATAGCAACTGCCATGTCTGTCTTCCATGGACCTGACATCTAGAACTGACTTAAGATGTTATCTCTTGAACAAAGGCACAAGAGCAAAATCCATAGGGGCCATTAGGATTTTCTATGTTTGGGGAGTTATAATTAGGATATGTCAGTTCTCCGTTACATTGTGCTTTTAACCCCTCTTGGATGCATGAGAGGTCTCCAGTGCACTACAAAGGAATGCTTTGAGGATCTCTGTAGAACGCCCTGGGTTATTATGGTTAATTTAAATCAATGAGATTGTTTATTTGTTTACTGTGAGGCAGATGGCTTGTTCTAGAATTGCTCACTACTTTTTCTATAGAACGGGAGTTAACTATTTGAGTGCCTGCAATGTGCTGCATACACCTCTGGCATTCAAAGGGTCAAGAGAATAATATCAATAATCTGTGCTAAAACTTAAAGTGGAATTACCACCCTTGTTAAACTTTGGCCCAAATAATTACCCATCTGGCAACTAGCTGCTCAATAATGCTAATCGCCACAATTATTTCATGGTTACTGAGAATTCTACACTGCCCCTGGACTGACAGCCAGGAAACTGTGCAGACATCTTTCCATAGAGACATCTGCGTGCCTGCGCTGTCAGTCCCTTTTGGTGCCGAACGGCTCCTAGCAACACTTCCTAGAGCAGGCTGGGACTGACAGCGCAGGCGCGTAGACGTCATTATGGAAAGATGTCTGCACTGTTTCCTAGCTGTCAGTCTGGGAGCAGTATAGAATTCTCAATAACCGAGTAATAATTCTGGCTACTAGCACTACTAGTCACCAGATGGGTAGTTATTTGGGCTAAAATTTAACCCCTTCAAGACCACTGACATGCCAGGACCATCACGGTGGTCTGGCTCTTAAGGACCAGTGACGGTCCTGGCACGTCATGGAGTTCAGGGCTCCTGGAGCGGCTTGCAGCCCTGGTGCGCCAGTCCTTAAGGGGTTAAAAGGGGTGGTAGTTCTGCTTTAAATTCATATAATTGCTAACGTCAGTTTTGGAAGTCATAGGGGTTTATTCACTAAGGTGTGATCAAGAGGTGGTAAAGTGGAGATGAATCTCTAGTTAAATCACTTCTCCAATTCCTATGTTTTTCTATGGAGGCTATGCACTAAGATCTCTCCCACTTCAGAAATCTTAGTGCATAGGCTCTAAAGAATAACAATGGAAATGGAGAAGTGATATCACTAGAGATTCATCTCTACTTTACCCCCTCTTCATCACACCTTAGTGAATCTCCCCCAATGTTCTATGACATTAGAATAGGCAAAAAAATATTGTGCAGCAAATTTATAAAGAAATGTTGCACACTATGACAATTTTGTGACAGAAATGTCACCAGAATTTTCATTCTAGGTATAGTCTGTTCTTAAAAAAAGTGACGGAAATGTGTTGATAGAATAGTGATTTACTCCATATTTAAAAAGCTGCCCTTGTTTATGTATAAATAGCACATGCCTTTATATGTATTAGCAAAATTTTAATGACCAACATGCAAATGGCTTTAACATCTTTTTTTATAAATATCGTCCTTTGTTCCTTCACATTTCTCCATAGCATACTCCAGACTAGAATGGTGAAGGAAGAGGTTAAAACAAGGTGTATAGAGGAACAAAGAACATGATGTACAGTTTAGTGTTTACAATACGCATGAAGCTCTGCTAATTAAAGTTGCTATCTATAGGCACTTGCGCACTGACCAGTGGAGAATACACCCTGTATGTTCTGCTTTTTCTAGGATAAGAAGGGGAAGTGGTTTGGGGCAATGACTGTGCTCCTCTTACCTAAGATTGCAAAAGACCCTGTGCTGCTCATCTGTTAGATTCCTGGGGGGCCGTGGGAAGCCACAGGACAGGGAAGAGAAATATAGCTGTTATTCAGACATGTTTATCCAGGGTCTTTCTAAAGCAAGTTGTGCAAACAATCTATTCAATCCGCACTTCACAGCAGTACTGTTTTCTTTTCAGGTCTAGAATTTGTTTCACATTACAAATTCACTCTTGTCCTTAAAGTGAACCTGTTATCTAGAGACTCATTAAAGGGATAGTAATACTTCATTTTATCTTTATTTTATTTTGTAGGCATTAAAAAAACATGAAGAACGATATAAGTCTTATCTCTCAAACCTTTATGGTTTGAGAGATATTCACAAGCAAAGTTTCCCCTCCCGCTCCATTTACCTAGAGTAAGCCATCTCTTCTCAGGTGTGGAATGTAGTCCATAGACCAGACAGATAACAGCAGGGGACAATCTTCTTCCTATGAGAACAATGAAAGCCCTGCCCCCGTTGACAAGTTTTTCAGGTTTTTCCCTTATCTTAATTGAAGATTATCCCTCTCTGCAGTCTACCTGGGCACCTCCCTTCTGATCTGGCTGAACAGTGTTACATCAGTAAAAGGGGTGGGAGGGGAATACTTTGTCAATGAATTACTCTTGAACTACAACTCTGACAGCATTGAAATAAAACTAAAGTCCAAATACTATGATGATTAATTAGAGCTGCTTTTATTATGAAACAATACTATCCCTTTAAAGGTATCTTTTAAAGCTGCATATACCTGGTTTGGCATTAGGGACTCTCCAACCAGCTTCCACAGAAGAGTTATAATACAGAGGAATAATTATGTGAATCCTGTGAACATGGATGCTCCCAGCGAGGTGAGGATTTACACAGAAGACAGTTATAAAATACACAATGCAGGGATTTTAAATGGGGATAATTAATGTGAATGGAACTTCAGTGTCTTTATAATAGGTTTTAGGCCAACCCACAAACTTTTATAGTTTATATTTAGCAAGAATGAAAGATTATTCAATATTATTATGATCTCATAAAACACAAGTACAGCCATATAAGTAATTGGGGTATGGAAGGAGAAAATGTTTGGGTTGTAGATTGGGCTAACTTACTGCTGGTTCCATCATAGAATCATGACAGGTGAGAACACTTTAGATTATAAGAAATTCACACAGCTGATTCTTATAATCATGGAGAAAGAACTTTGGGGCCTATGCACAAACAGAATTTGGGGAAAGTTAAGTGCACCACAGGGGAGGAATAAAAATTTATATTGATTTAAATGAGGCTTTGAGCTCCTTTAAGGCTAGCAAGGCCTTCAATGCATTGCAGACTGTGGGAATTAGTATTTGTCTCATATAATGCAGCTGGTATGCTCCAAAATTACACAGTTTTTCTTTTGTGCACTCATGGCAAATGTTCCATAATATGGAAGATCTCTAACACACTGCCTGCTGCATCTTTTGAGGGGGCAATGGGATTGATCTGGCCTTGCACATAACTCAGAATGAGGGTGTGGGAAACACAGCTAAGGCACCCTTCAAATTCAGCATTGTAGACAATTGTCTACTCCCCCTAATGGGAAATCTAGCCTTGAAGATGGTGTAGAACCTGATAAAGTGAGATAGGGAGTCCCTTAAACATACGAGACAGAAGAATTTCAGGTAGAAGGTGATGAGATATGAATAATGAGTGTCATTGGAAGAGAGTTCTTGAGGAGTAATTTGGTGGCAAGAGTAGAACTAAAGGAAGATGCAACATTGTTAATGGATTAACTATCATGTGGATAATGCCCTATCTGCTGGTCTGTTTCCCTGGATAAAATCAGCAGGGGAGCTGAACGGAGGTCTGAAAAGAGACCTTGGTGCTCTTTCTGGTCCCACAAGGGAGATTGAACTGTAGTTCAGTCTCATTAGTTTGCATCCTTAAAGGGATAGTAATACTTCATTTTATCTTTATTTTATTTTGTAGGCATTAAAAAACACGAAGAACGATATAAGTCTTATCTCTCAAACCTTTATGGTTTGAGAGATATTCACAAGCAAAGTTTCCCCTCCCGCCCCTTTGTTGTGTCCCGTTGTTGCGACCCATACCTGTTTTTCGTCGGGTCGCATCTGTGCCCCTTCCGCGCATGCGCGGCCTTTCTCCGTCCTTTTTCCGCATTCCTGACGTCGCGCGCCGTGACATCAGGACGTAGGCAGGTCTATATAATCCTGCCTTCCTTTTGGCTCGGTGCTCTTTTGTCGAGCTAGCACGTCGGGAGCGGTTGCCTCTCTTCCCCTCGCGCCGGTCCGTTTCTGTTTTTTCGGTCTCTCTCTCTCTCGCTCTCCTTCCTCTTTTCCCTCGCTCTCTCTCTCGGTCCTCTCTCCTGTATCTCGGTTTCCTGGTATCGTTTTTGCCTGCCTTGGATTTTGTTTTGCACTCTCTGAGTGCTTTCTTTCATCCTTCCATTATACTAGCTTTCTGCAAACTCCAGGCTCATTCCTTTGCCTGGAGACAGTTTCCAGAAAGCTGACAGTACAAAAGAGCCAGATCACACCTCTGCTAGTGTAATAAATAAAAAAAAAAAAAAAAAAAAAAAAAAAAAAAAACCCTAGTAACAAGATGGAGTCTTCTGGGATTATTGAGGCCCTCAACTCCTTGGGAAGCCGTATATCCGCACTGACTCTGTCAGTGCAAGAACTACAAGCCAATCAGGCCCGTCTCCAGCAACAGTTGCATGACCTGCAACCTGCTTCTCCTGCATCTGCTTCTGGTGGTATTGGAGTACAGGAAAGTGAGGGGGTTTCATTTCATGAACCCAGAGTGCCTCTCCCTGAACGTTTTGATGGAAATAGGACTCGGTTTAGAGCTTTTATCACCTCCTGTGAATTATTATACGCCTTAAACCCATGAACCTACGCAACGGATTACGTCAGGGTTCGTACCGCCATTACCCTCCTGTCGGGAGAACCCCAATCCTGGGCGCACCACCTACTTCAGACCTCCAGTTCAGTACTTGATTCCTGGTCTGCCTTCCGATCTGCCATGGAGGCTTTGTATGAAGATCCCTTCCGGGTTTCCACTGCTCAAAACACTCTAAGATCTCTAGTTCAGGGCAAGAGGCAAGTGGAAGACTATGTTACCGACTTCCGTAGACTTTCTAGTGATACAGAATGGAATGAGGCGGCCTTACTGGACCAGTTCCGTCACGGTCTATCGGAGAGTTTGAAAGATGAACTCGCCAGAGGGCCGTTGCCCACACATTTAGAAGATCTAATGCATCTCGCCATTCAGATCGATCGACGGTTGCGAGAGAGACGTAGGGAGAGAATGGCGTCTGTCTCTACTCCCATAAGAAGACATCCTCCGACTTCTTCTACTTTTGCAGAATCCCCTACGTCCATGGCCACGCCTCCTTCCGCTGTAACTGAAGAACCCATGCAAGTGGGTATCGTTCGTGGCCCTCTCTCACGGGCAGAAAAGGAACGACGCAGACAACTCAATCTCTGCCTTTATTGTGGAGCTGATGGGCATTTGCTGAGATCTTGTCCCTCTAGACCGCGTTCCTACCCAGGTAGGGATATGTCTGTTTTCTCATCTTGTTCTACCTCCGCATCTCTTCCCTCCACTTACATGTCTATTCTTGTTACCCTCCAGTGGAACGGTCATCAGAGTAAAGTAACCGCACTGATTGATTCCGGAGCAAGCGGCTGCTTCATTAGTCAAGAATTGGTCTCTACATTAAACCTTCCCATCAGGAATAAAAGATATCCACTGGCAGTGCTGATGGCCGATCAAAGCCGCTTGCAATCTGGGCCCCTCACTTTGGAGACCATGCCAGTAACTCTCATAAGGAAGAGATCCACTTTGATGTTATGCCTTCTCTTTTATTTCCGCTTATCTTAGGCCTTCCCTGGCTTCGTATTCATGACCCACATATTACATGGTCCTCTGCGTCCATGCATTTCCTCTCCGTTTATTGTAAGAACCACTGTCTGCCTTGCGATACTACCACTGTTCTTTCCTTGCCCTTCACGTCACCTTGCACATCAGATATACCCGTGCAGTATCAATCCTATTCCGATGTCTTTGATGTAAAGAAAGCAACCACTTTGCCACCCCATAGACCGTACGACTGTCCAATAGAACTTCTTCCAGGTGCTACTATACCCTTTGGACGGATATACCCCTTATCGGGACCTGAGTCACAACATCTAAAGAAATACATCGAAGAAAGCTTACAGCAAGGGTTTATCCGCCATTCTACCTCACCGGCGGGGGCTGGAATATTTTTCGTACCCAAAAAAGACGGTGGGCTACGTCCTTGCACAGACTACAGGGAACTCAACAAAATAACCATTAAGAACCGATACCCGCTCCCACTCATTCCAGAACTTCTTGAACGCTTATCCTCAGCAACCATATTCTCTAAAATCGATTTACGAGGAGCATACAATCTGGTACGAGTCAGAGAAGGGGATGAATGGAAGACGGCCTTTCGAACTCGGTATGGACACTACGAATATACCGTTATGCCGTTCGGTCTATGTAATGCTCCAGCGACCTTCCAACATTTCATCAATGATGTCTTTCGTGACCTTCTTGATCAATATGTCATAGTGTATTTGGATGATATCCTTATCTACTCTACCACCATTCTGGAACATAGAGCACACGTACAGACCGTCCTTGCACGTTTACGCACCCATAGTCTATATGCAAAGCTGGAGAAGTGTATCTTCGAGACGCAAGAGATTGACTTCCTTGGTTTTCTCATTTCTCCTGGGTGTATCAAAATGAACTCTAGAAAGGTGTCAGCTATACTGGATTGGCCCATTCCTTACGACAAGAAGGCTGTACAAAGATTTATTGGCTTTGCCAATTTTTACCGGAGATTCATTCGAGATTTTTCTACACTGATAGCTCCATTAACAGCACTAACCAAGACTGACGCTCGGTTCTTCTGGACTACAGAAGCCCAAAGTGCGTTCGATTCCCTTAAACAAGCCTTTACTCAGGCACCTGTTCTTCGGCAGCCGGATATAACCAGACCATTCTACCTAGAGGTCGATTCCTCCAATACGGCTACGGGAGCTGTACTTTCGCAACACTGGGGCATCCATGGTTCACTTCACCCCGTAGCTTTCTTTTCGAAACGGCTGTCCTCATCCGAACGGAACTATGATATCGGGGACAAGGAGCTACTGGCCATTAAACGAGCTCTAGAGGAATGGCGTCACTTATTAGAAGGATCTGTAAACCCAATTACCATCTACACCGATCACAGGAATCTAGAATACCTCAGATCAGCCCGTAGACTCCGTCCTAGACAGGCCAGATGGGCCCTGTTCTTTTCTCGCTTCTCTATGCATATTACATATAGACCTGGGACCAAGAATGGAAAGGCGGATGCCTTGTCCCGGATGTTCGAACCTTCTGACATAGGATCCAGAGTCCCGGATACAATCCTTCAGTCCCATCACTTCTTATGTCTCCATAGTGATCTGCTGACTAAAATCAAGCAATCAACTACTCCATCTCCACTGCTTGTACAAAGACATGCCCTCTCCTATACCGATGGGTTTCTCCACCATCTAAACCGCATTTATGTTCCGCCATCGGTACGTCAGGAGACCCTTCATACTTTTCATGACCTTCCTTCAGCTGGTCATGGGGGAATCCAGCAGACAACACAAGGAATCCAAAGACACTTTTGGTGGCCCTCTATGAAACAAGACGTCGAGTCCTACGTCTCCTCATGTGATGTGTGCCATAGAGCAAAGAGCAGACATTCAAAACCACCTGGTTTGCTCCGTCCTCTCTCTGTTCCTACTGGTCCTTGGAAAGACATTGCCTTGGATTTCATAGTGGACTTACCGAATTCCAACTCGTATAACACTATACTTGTGATAGTGGACCGCTTCACTAAAATGGCGCATTTTATACCCTTCAAAGGATTACCTACAGCAGAACAGACAGCAACCCTTTTTCTTCGGGAGGTATTCCGTCTGCATGGCATACCTTCTACTATCACCTCGGATAGAGGATCTCAATTTACCTCAAAGTTTTGGAAGGCTTTCTGTTCCGGACTACAAATCAAATGTAATCTGTCATCAGGTTACCATCCACAAACCAATGGACAGACCGAGAGGACTAATCAAACGTTAGAACAATACCTCCGCTGTTTTTCTACTCATTTGCAAGACAATTGGTTCCAACTACTACCCCAAGCAGAGTTTGCATATAACAACCATTTTCATCGGTCCATCCAAATGTCCCCCTTTTATGCCACTTATGGGTACCATCCAGCTCTCTTACCCGACATGCCTGTTACCTCAGCAGTTCCTACTGCCAATCACCGAATCCTAGAGGTGCAACAAACTCAAAGGAAGTTACAAACCCTGTTAAATCAAGCCCAAGTAGCGTACAAGACGCAGGCAGATAAAAATCGATGTATCAGTCCTACATACCGGGTCGGTGACAAGGTATGGTTATCATCTGCCACAGTACGCTTATCTTGTCCTTCCCGCAAGTTGGGTCCACGCTTCCTGGGTCCTTACAGTATTTCCCGTATCATTAATCCGGTCACCTACCATCTAGCTCTACCAGAATCACTACGTATACATCCTACATTCCACGTTTCTCATCTCAAACCTTGGACACCCAGTCCTTTTCCTGATCGACATCCTGCCTGCCCTCCTCCATTGGACATAGAGGGATCTATGGAGTACGAGGTACAAGAGATCCTTGACTCTCGTCTTCGCAGAGGACGTCTAGAATACCTGGTGCACTGGAAGGGGTATGGACCTGAGGATCGCTCTTGGGAGCCTAGTACCAATCTCCGTGCCCCAGCCTGCATGCGGTCCTTCCATAGGGCTCATCCTGATCGTCCGGGCCCCTTGCCTGCCCGGAGGGCATCCGTCGGGGGGGGGAATCTGTTGTGTCCCGTTGTTGCGACCCATACCTGTTTTTCGTCGGGTCGCGTCTGTGCCCCTTCCGCGCATGCGCGGCCTTTCTCCATCCTTTTTCCGCATTCCTGACGTCGCGCGCCGTGACGTCAGGACGTAGGCAGGTCTATATAATCCTGCCTTCCTTTTGGCTCGGTGCTCTTTTGTCGAGCTAGCACGTCGGGAGCGGTTGCCTCTCTTCCCCTCGCGCCGGTCCGTTTCTGTTTTTTCGGTCTCTCTCTCTCTCTCGCTCTCCTTCCTCTTTTCCCTCGCTCTCTCTCTCGGTCCTCTCTCCTGTATCTCGGTTTCCTGGTATCGTTTTTGCCTGCCTTGGATTTTGTTTTGCACTCTCTGAGTGCTTTCTTTCATCCTTCCATTATACTAGCTTTCTGCAAACTCCAGGCTCATTCCTTTGCCTGGAGACAGTTTCCAGAAAGCTGACACCCTTTTACCTAGTGTAAGCCATCTCTTCTCAGATGTGGAATCTGGTTGTAAGACTAGACAGATAACAGAAGGGGACAATCTTCTTCCTATGAAAACAATGAAGGCCCTTCCCCCCTTGACACGTTTTTCAGGTTTTTCCCTTATCTTAATTAAAGATTGTCCCTCTCTGCAATCTACCTGGGCACCTCCATTCTGATCTGGCTGAACAGTGTTACATCAGTAAAAGGGGTGGGAGGGGGATACTTTGTCATTGAATTACTCTTGAACTACAAATCTGACAGAATTGAAATAACACTCTTCAAAGTCCAAATACTATGATGATTAATTAGAGCTGCTTTCATTATGAAACATTACTATCCCTTTAACTTCCATAGAACCTAGTGAAGGGCTCCCAAGTCTAACAGTCTATGCTGGCTGAGCATGCAACCTGCAATATTTGTTACTGTGAGCCATATATTTCCAAGTTGTGCTTTTGACCCCTCCTCCCCGAAGCCCATTGGGCTCACACAGTGCAGCCCTAGGTTTTTTCCTACTTTGAAATCCATAGGCGCAGACTTAGTAAAATATGATAATATCCCTTAAGTAGAAGTAGGAAGGGTTTTCCTATGCATATGTCCCTTGTACAGAAGTCTGGTATATGTGTTGTTTGTTTACTCTTTTTGCATCGAAACTAGCCTACTGCTTGTAGCTGCAGACATACATTTCATGGTGTAAATTTAGTTCATGTCTCTTCACAATCTACCATCTATCCGCCACACCTGCACTGACATTGCTCTGCAGAACCATATAAGAAGAGAGCAAAAGTGAAAATGGAAGCTTCCAGTTATATACTGTTGCAGGTTATGAAATAATCCCTAGATAATGGTTAGCAGAGAGAAAATGATAGCAGTTTCTCACAAAAATCTGATTTTCAGGTATGGATTTTTTTTATTGGATTTGAGTATTAACAATGGTTGTTTGTTCAAGCTACTTTTCAAAGGGCAACTACACCTATAGTAAAAATCGTAATTTGTTTATCATCAGGATTTGTCCATCAGACAGCAGTCTGATATAGCTATTTAAATAATTTTGCAATATATCTGCAATTTCCTCTGTTTCGTGATTTGCATTACAAGAATGCATTTTATTATGTCTTACATTTATCATTTCATTTTATCTCACAATTTCCAAATCTAGTCTACGAGAAATTGTACATTTTGCAAGATAATCCAACCCAAAGTTTGCATCTAAGCTACACCAGAAGGCAACAGACAACACTTTGAATTATAAATCTCATCCTTATGTAAGAGGATCAGGTTGTGAAATGAAATGGACCTCACAAATATGAATTGGCTAAGTAAATCCAGTTAAACAAGTCATATCCACCTTTCCTACAAGTTTAGTTCCCCTTTCAGTTAGGATAATTAGACCTTACCTTTAACCTCTTAAGGACCATTGACTTGGCAGGACCATCACGCTGGTCCGGCACTTAAGGACCATTGACGGTCCTGATATGTCACATACTTTTACTCACCACGCTCCTGTAGGATCGTGGTGAGTAATACCGGGGATGGAAGTTGATCGCTCCAAGACCAGAGAGATCTCTTTCAGTCCTATCCTCTTTCAGTTTCCTATCTGGTCCTTAAAGGACCGCACACCCCGGGACTGCTGGTCCTTAAGGGGTTAACAAGGGACACATATGAAAAATGCGTTCTATAAGTCAGCTTTGTTTTCAGTGCAACCCTGAAATATGCATATTTTATGTGTCCCCAGTTAATCCTTAGAGTGCCAGAGGGATATGAAACGCATTGCATCGCAATAATTTGCAATCCCTCCTGCACTGAAAGGGTTAAAGGGGAAGTCATGTCACCTTCAGGGGCATTTTAACATATGGGCATAACCAGCATTTCTGATGGTCTTACTATGAGTTCCCAACAGTTTAGTTTTAAATGAAGGAACCTATTTAATCCTGTGGTCATTTAGTAGGCGAGGAGTGAGACAACAAACAGATGTGGATGCTTTTCCCACATACACTAGTACCATGCACCACCTTTTGCCAAACTCAGCACTTGAACTCACAGCATTTGACACTCTCATACCCTGATGTCTGTCTCCTATTACCCATTTAGACTGTAAGCTCCTTGGGGCAGGGACCTCTCTCCTATTGTTTCTATGACACATTTTATCCCTGTTTATTTATTATAACATACTACTGTTGTAAGGCACTGTGTACACTGTGTGGTACCATATAAATAAACATATACATGCATACATACAAGTAGGATGAAAAAAAGGAAAGCTACCACTAACCTTCAAATGATGCTGAATGTAGTCCTATATTTGGGGGCCTACATTCACAATTTAACTGGGGACTTCAAGGACTCTTAAAACTGTCCTGATCATCTCACTTTAAGAGGTAGTAGGATGTTCAAGACAAAAACAAAGAAGCCACTGTAGGCAAAAAAAATATTACTAAAACTCAAAATTGTGCAGTAGTTAGCCACAGAAAGAAATGCAAATATAAAATATAATTTGGCCTATGATAAAGCTTTGTCGTACCCGTAGAAAGGCTTAATATGCACATCCTAATTCATCATAAACATCCCCAGCATGCACCACCGCCCTACATAAAACTATGTTTATTCCATTTTTGGAACTGGTTCTATACTGAAATATTGCCTTATTCACATTAACATTTTTATCCATGTTATTTCTGTTTTTTTCTGATTACTTTTCCCCATGTGACTTTTTGTCTAGTTTTGTGTCTGCCTATTCTTTATACATAAATTTTATCACCGTTAGGTGTCTTTTTTTCTAACTTATTTTCCTACGTGCAGTCTGTACACCATGTTGTGTCCCTTCCTCTTTTTACTGTTTCACCACTATTGTTACAACTCTCTTCCCTCGCACGCTACACATTTCCTACTATACCACTGAGGGCAATTACTATTGTTTAGGCCTTATATAAGACCCTAGTTTCAAAAGGTGAGTAATTCGGGGGCAAACCTACTGCACCATGGGAATAAAATAACTGATGCCCTAAACCCCGTTTTGTTTAAATGGTCCTTGAAACAGGGGTAGAACTACCACTGGAGCTCAGAGCAAAAGGCATCCTGTTTAGATGTGCACACATTGCCCTTCAGCCCTTCCTACCTCTCCCCCGCCTTCCAAAATTACATATTATGGGTCTGTGTCAGTTGCCAGATCCCTCCAGCCTCCAAGAGATGAAATAATAGCATGTAAATATGTATAAAATTGCTGCAGGGACATGGAGTTTGCCCTGGCCACACCCAATATTCAGAATGTGGGCGTGGCCAGCACAGCTGAGGCTCCTCCAGCAGCAGAATCCAGACAGAGATTGTACATTACAGACGTACATTGGTCAAAATACGATGGCAGGATAAGAACAAATAAGGATAAATTATCCCAAAAAGCTTAACTGTTTAATGGAATTCGGGATTTGATAAGGGATATGTACTGCAAACAATGTATTGCTTCCCACTATTGTAATCAAAGCATTAAACCCATTGGAAACTGGATGTAGAATAATGGATGTACAAACGTCTAATAGCTTATTACACATTAACTCTGATGCCTTCAATTACAAGAGAACTGCAAACAGTACTTGGCTAAATAAGCAAATAGATGCACTGACCTAGGTTTCCTGCATCTCCCAGTGGACTTTACCCTTTCTCTGTTCCTAATCTGTATTATAGAGAAAGAAACGCACGTGTACAAGACATGGGAACAGAGTAAAAATAAACTTAAATTTTTGCAGTCTGTGTTAATTTCCACTATGCAGTCATGGGTATTACTAGGGCAGGGGTGGGCCATCTGTGATTCCAGATGTGGAGGACCACAATTCACATCATCACCAGCAATCCAATGGTGCATGCATCGATGGGTGGGCAATGGGGCAGTATATAGGCATTTCAGGCTGTTCCTTTCCTCTGTGTCTTGTTTAACCTTATGTACTAAACATGAGTAGAGGGAAAATATGTAATAACTTTATGCCATTTTCCAGTGCATGCTATGGGGCTTGCTGTCATTAATGTCCCAATGTTGATGGAGCGTGTCCTCCTGTAGGCATTACAGCAATCATGTTCACTGGTCAGTACACTTTCGCAGCCAATGGTGTTGGAGGCTAGCACAACTGGAATTTTGCTTGCTTTTTCATTCTGCTTTTGAGACCAAAGGATTATGTACTTCCTCTTTATTATGTCTATGACATATGAGTTATCCAATGTTAGGACTGCCCTGAAATGGCAAACTGTGTGTTAAAGGTGCTTGGGGAATATAATATTGAGAACCAATGACCTAGGGAATGTGAAGAGGATCCCTTCATATAAATCCAAGAGGGGTGGAGTGGAAAATTGGGACCACCAACTTTATCCCACATCCTAGGTGGTAGAAAAATGGGGACTCAAAATGCTTACAGTTAATGCTTCTGGTATGACCCTGCTACGTTCGACTACCCTGCTCCTGGTACAACCCTGCTACAATCAACTGCTAATTTTCCGACATCCTCTCCAGCACTAGCAAGCTCTTTAGAGACTCTCCTACAGGCACTCCTCATATTCCTCAATTATTACCAGTGTTCCCATTTTATGACTGTCCTTTCTCAAGGGTGCTAGACTCTTCAGCATTTAGAGCCTGGCCACCCTCACTTAGCATTAGTTCCTAGCTTCAAAACCTCCCAGGGAGCCTCGGCTTAAGAAAGTGTCTATCCTGACATCTGGCTTGGTGGCCAGCAACTTTAACCACAGCTAAGCAGCAAAGATACTTCCAGCAGCTGCTCCGATTGCCTTGTTCTCTAGCTAAACCCTAGGGGCTTCTGTAGCCAGCCCATTCAGTACCTGACAGTCTTTATGAAGGAATGAAGATCTCAGATGCTTTAGGATGGAACAGATCCAACTGGAATATTCTACTTGCTCCTACACTCCTTACACCCCTTGATCAGACATATCCTCACTGCAGCCCGTTGCTCGGTTGCTCAACACTGTAAGACCCCTCCCCTCTCTAAGCCAGATACTACTTAAAAACACACATATAGAACTCAAGGAAAGATTGACACTGATCCTACATGATGCCCTCCCTCAACACTCAGCCAGCTGTAGCATGTGGGCACTCCATAGAGAATCAGTGATGGTGGAGGGGTTGTGGGGAATCCACAAAGTAGCCCATTCTCCCTGACAGCCCTCCGACAAGGCTCCTTACCTCCCTCCTCCAGTGGGGACTCTGATAGACTAACATATATTTATACCCTTCTCTCGCCCCCCTTTTTAATTTTTAATTTTATTTTCTCTCCTCCCCCTTCGGTCAACCCTGATCCTTCCTTATACTCCTTCCCCGTCACAATCATTGAATAGTTCAGTCGCTCACTCCAAAACGTGTGATGTATGTTTTAAAACGTATAGACAGGCGTGATTGTATCCTAGTCCCGGAGTCAACCTATAACTGTATCCACTTATCTTTACTGCTGTATTTTTCATTGCAGGAATGAATCTTAGTGATGACATGAAATAATCCAGTGGCTTACAATTGCTGCCATACAATGTTAAGGCTCCTAGGGAAAAAAATTCCAGAAAAGCATGAATCATTGGCCCACTTGAAAAGAGATATATGAAACTGGGACCATAAGTGTATTGCAAATTGCTAATCTGAAAAAAAGCAGGAACCACCTGTGAAATAACCAGAATGGTATCACTGCTATGACGTGGGCACTATTATGGACAGTTTTATTGAGAAACTTCCCAAATTAGGTCAGAAAAATAAAAGCATACACCAGATGGACCTCCATGAACATAATAACTAAAGAGACCAAAACATCTAGACTCATGAAGGAGTTGGACAGAAAGTTGAAAGAATTATGTCTTTATTATGAACTGATTCTAGTAAAAATTGCAAACAAACATGGGCACAAATATCATGAAAAGTTTAAAACTACAGAATGTTTTCCATGTACCTAACTGAGATATACCTTGTGGCAGGGCTCAGAAGGAGTTCCAGTTACTTCTAGTTATTCACAATCTCTCCCGTGCACACACATACACATTCACACACACAAACACACACATGCGGTGTAGTGTGCTCCACTTGCACAGCATATGCATCATGCAGGAGCATGTGACAGCTCTAGCATATATGTGAGAGCATGTGCATGAATATGGGAGCATGTGACAGCATGTGCATGCATATGGAAGCATGTGACAGTGTGTGTGTATACGTAGGTGCACATAACAACGCGTGCATGTAGGAGTATGTTTGTGCAAAAAGGAACTTGTGAATATCTAGACGTGACTGGAATTCCTCCCAAGTCTTGCCACAATGTAAATGTCGACTAGATTGAAGAGAGACCACAACTGAAATTCTCAAGGAGAAAAACTGGTAATGCAACCAAAGTGTTTAATTATATATAACTATGAATATTCTACAAACTTCTGGGTTACCTATTTCATGGATTACTTAATGCGACATGCCTCATCTACTTTTGTTTGAGTGCAATATTTATTCTTTTTAGTGTACAAATGTACTATCACCAAGCACTTTATATTATTTCCTTCTTATTCCATTGTTGTTCCCTGTGATCAGAACAGCAGAGCTTAAAATTTTAAGTCCTTTGCTACTACCAGACCTGAAAAGTTACTCGCCACTGCAAGCCATAGCATACCCACCAGGGCTGAATTTCTACTCGCCAGGGCTGAATTTTCACTTGCCATTGACTAGTGGCTAGTGGAAATTTTGAGCCCTGAGAACAGTATCCTATTGGAATGTCGCCACATTAAAAGGGTGACAAAATGACGTCTGCATCAAAAGGTTGACATCATAATGTCACCGGTGTCAAAAGAGCAGCTTAAAAAATGTTGTAGACATTACACAGGTTTTATACAGTGACATATTGTCAGACATGAGTTGGGACCTCAGTGCAGCAAAATTGCATTGCCCAGGAGGAATTCAAAATTTACTGTTAAAGAACAACTGGAGGGGAACCATTTTTGTCTATTTGTCACCACTAGATAAAAAAATATATTTTTTATTTTTATCTTAACAATTTCTGAATTGGTGACTATTATATTGGGCTATTCCTTTCATTTATTTGTTGCTTTCATTTTGAGACCAAGTAGTAGAAGTTCTATTTGACTGCATCAGTAAATGTATCAATAGAATAATCATAGAGGATTGTAAAGTCCAATCACTAATATATGATCTACTACCTCCAATCGTAACCCAATAAGGGAATCTGGAAGTAGCCACTCAATACACGTATCTAAACAGAATAAACAATACACAATACCCTCTTAGGATGATCATCCCCATAAAAAAATATAAAATATAAAAAAATACCCAACAATTAATAAAAATATACCCCCAAAAAAATATAATCAAATCTTCTATTCCCAAGGAGCAAGCAAAACAAACATGATAATTGTCCAAATTATTCCAAAAGAGATCCTCTCAAAAATCAGGATATCTGTAAAGAATGTCAATATTACTTTTAAAATAGTTGAAAATATGGATTTGTTTAGATCTGCTCTCACTGACCTCCAGCAGTATTACAATATGTGCAACATCAGCTGTTCAAATATGTATATCACAACCCGAATCCGGTGACTTTGGAATCTTAAAGGTAAAGTAGATGTTAACTTCTCCTCACCGCCTTAGTTTTCTTCGATGTTTCTGTAAATACAATGTTACATGATGTTACAATGAGTACATCCTATATAATAATTTGCTAAATAGTGTGTAACGCCCGACATGCGCAGTAGACACTGCTGCACGTGTGGCAGTCATGCGCAGTACAGACTGCCCGCGCCGCGGCTGATACAGAGCTGGGCGCTCAGAAGGACCATCCAGCTCTGTATCAGCAGTGGTGCGGGCAGTCTCTACTGCACGTGACTGCCCCGCGACCGGCTGCCAGAGGCACTGTGGCCCGTGTAACGGGCTGTTCATCTAGTTCTTAATAATTCGGACACCAGTATCCAGCTTTTGTAACTGCAGTTTTAGAGGACAGAATGATGTTACTGATTGTAAAGACTCTCGATCTTTCTCATTGGTGTTACAATGCAATATTCACTGTTTACACATATATTGCCATATCGAACATCAATCATTTTCAAACAAGACGAAATGGCTTGTCTATCCTGTATAACTGACCCACATCCCTTTAAGGGAATATCAGCGTATGTAAGTTCTCACAACCAACTCAGTATTTCTTCATTTGCAATACTGTAATATTTAAAGCGGAACATTCACATCACAAAAAAAATGGACCACGGCTTTGAATAATTAATATAGAATTAGCGCTGGGTGTTTTTTAAATCCACTTACGTAGGAGTGGAGATATTAAGCTTGAAAATGTGCCACTTCCGCATTCTGCGGCACCTTGTATGTGCGCACGGAGCCACGGGACTTCCCACCTCCCTCCCAGCAGCCTCAGGGAGTGCGTTAATACTTCCCTTCGGAGCTGTATTTTTCCTTGCTATCGTTAAAGCAAGCTCCGTTTACCATGCTGCTGAGGCTTCAAAACGATTAACTGGCAAAACGATACACAACACATTGCTTTGAAATGCGTTGCCTATCCCTCTGGCACTCAAAGGGTTACTATCCCAATACTCTTCCCTGCGTTCCATCCCTGCAGAAGTATTGGTCACTGTGTAATTGTGTTAAAATGCTGAAATAGTTGGGAATGAAGTTTGTTGAAGTTTGTATGGGTTTTAGAATGGATTAAGTGGAGGTGTTTTGAAAGGATTACATATTTCATGGTAGGTACAATGCAGGAAGAGGAGTTAGTGTGAAAGTTTGAAGGTTTACGCACTGGACAATGGAGAGAATACACGTATGCTAAAAGGAAGACGGTTTGTTCGAGCAGGCTGACAGCGGGACATCCAGGGCTGAATGGAGTTGTTGGAGTGTAGAGAGGAGCTGTGAATGCTGCATTTCTGTTTTCCATGGTTTGTGTGAATTTGGATGGCATGTGAGTGGGGCATTTGTGTAGTTGGGTTTAGGAGCGTGTGTCAGCCATGTTTTTTATTCTGTCCATCTGGATGTTGAGGGAGGGCCAACTCCTTGAAGGGATTTTCACAGGAGTGGTCAGGGGCGCCCTCTGTATGTTTTACACAGGCAGTATGGAGGAGACATCAGTATTTCCTCCTTACTGCTGCTCCTGAGTGTATTTGCCCTCCGCCCAGGGGTGTGGGTGGTGGAGACGGAGAATCTGGCACCCTGCCAGCATTCTCCTTTTATTAATACAGATATATATATATATATATATATATATATGTACATACACACATCAATCACACCATGCTGGTCCCCACCACCACTACCATACACATTTGCTACATTGTAGGTTGTTGGTTTTTTTTTGTTTTTTTTTTACATCATCATGAATATGTGCCAGTCACATAAGCAGGAAGTTAGTGTTGTGAGCAAAGCACAAAGGCACTTTATATGCTGTAGGACTCATAACTTTGACTTTCAGCTACTTTTAACTCCACTGCAGCCCTCAGAAGAAATAATACTATGGTGGGAAATGTTGCAACATAGGAAACATAGGCACAAAATGTATTGGCAGTGGTGAAAAGGAGAAAATGTTCACAAAAAAGCAAAAAATCATTTGTTTTTTTAAGAAAAATAATATGCACAAAATGTTTCTGGCTTTTCGCCCACCCCTATTGCTGAGTAATATATATAGATATATATTTTTAATCACAGGGCTTTAGGTTGCTGTTGTGTGGTGCTATTGAATTTATTTTTTATAAGGGACCATGAGGATTCTGTGGAATATTTTTTCTTATTATTTTAGTTGTTGATTATATTGTTATCATATTATTTATGAAGGTGGGATTAAAGGGATAGTATTGCCATAAAATACCTAAATGTAATCTTGCAGGTGGTAAAAAGTTACTTTCTGAAGCATTATCAGATTGCTCAGAACGACTAGAGAAATGACTGAGAAATCTGATAGTGCTTCAGAAAGTAATTTTTTGGGCAGAGGCCAAAGGAGAAAAAAAAGCAAAGATGTCAAAAGAAAAATCAGGAGAGGGGTAGAAAACACTGGTCCGGTACCCATGGTATTGAGACAGCGCGCTAAATAGTGGTGTTTAATCTATCTGACCTAATACTCACTTTCACAGAAATGGCTGTATTAAAGGGATAGTAATACTTAAAATGTAAAAAAAAAATATGTTGTAGGGTTTATCCCCCTGAGTAAAACAAGGGCACTCCCACTGCTGAGAGGTGTTTTATTCAAAAGTTATTAATTTTCAAAGTTGAATTTTTTAGGTGCAATATCACAGTGGCCTGAAATTGTACAGTGGCGCTGTTGCTACACCATCCTATGGACAACTCTGGTCAGTTGACCATAAATCTCCATAGGATGGTGTAGCAACAGCGCCACTGTACAATTTCAGGCTACTGTGATATTGCACCTAAAAAATTCAACTTTGAAAATTAATAACTTTTGAATGAAACACCTTTCAGCAGTGGGAGTACTCTTGTTTTACTCAGGGGGATAAACCCTACAACATATTTTTTTTTACATTTTAAGTATTACTATCCCTTTAAGTAAGGGATTAAGCTATGTTCCAACTGTCCAACAAGATCCATTCCAATGGGAAGTAGATTTATTTAAAATGAATAGGCTGCTTACACTTAAAGATCATTTTTGTAACATCCCCTCAACTGGACCATTGAATCATTTCAAAAAACAAAGCACATTTGATCCTAAGTGCAACAATGAAATGTCAACACCTTTGTCAGTTTATTAGCTGGTGAAACTAGGAAGATTATTCAAAAAAGCCCCATTAGTTTACACAATTTATCAATGCAAGAACACAGGGCTATCAAGACTTTATCTGCTGACAAGGGTGGTGGCATAGTAATCATTAAAGGGACAGTAATGTCCCAAAAAATTATTTCATATTTTGTAGATCTGAAAATAATAAACAAAGTGCAAAAAACTCTATCTCTCAAACCACTATGGTTTGAGAGATATAGGTATGCAACGTTCCCCCTCCCTTCCCTTCTCCTGATGTCAGCTGTAAAGCTGACAGCTGGAGATTCGAGTTGTACAACTCGAGGAGGCTCTGCAGCAGAGCCGAAATCTCGTTATTTAAAAATAATTAATTCATTGGAAAGGTCTACAAAGTGTGCCTGGTTGGCAAGCACACTTTGTAGACTTTTCCAGTGAAGTAATTCTTTTTAAGTAACACGATTTCAGCTCTGCTGCAAGCCTCCTGCTGGTCCCCAGACCGTGATCTCCTGCTGTCAGCTAGACGCTGACATCAGGAGAAGGGGAGGGAGGGAGAAACTTTGAATACCTATATATCTCAAACCATAGCAGTTTGAGAAATTGTGTTTGTTGCACTTAATTTTTATTTTCAACTCTACAAAACTAGAAATATTTTTTGGGGACATTACTGTCCCTTTAACTATGATTATTACAGAGAGGAAGCAATGGCCCAATTGAATGACTCTAGGTGTTATAAAAAACTCACACGTGACCCTACTTTGGTATATAAAAAAGAAACTGATGTAGTTATTATACTTGGCCTCAATAATAGATGGATTAGTTCAGAGACAAAAGATTTCTTGACACAGAACCATCCAAGGACACCTGTGTTTTACACTATACTGAAAATCCACAAGTCTGCCCCCTGGCAGACTTATAATATCAGCCACGGGTTCTCTATGCCATCCATTATCACAATTTATTGACTTCTTTTTATAAAAGTACATGAATAGAATTTGCAGTTATATTAAAGACTGTGCTGATTTTATAAACAAACTTCCGGAGAATATTACTGATGACAACTTACTGGTTACTCTTGATGTTTCTAGCCTATACCTCAATATCCCCAATGAGTTGGGCAAGGAGGCAATTAGGGCAATACTTGAATCCGACAATGCCTACGGTGGCCCACCTGTTGACTACATGCTCCTGCTAATTGATCTTATCTTGAACAAAAACTACTTTAAGTTTGAAAGCTCTTACTTTCTACAACTACATGGGACATGGGGTCAAACATGGCACCATCGTATGCTTCTTTATTTATGGATTGTTACAAGCAACTACATATTTTTCCTAGTGAATTTGTCACTAAAATCATTTTTTACAAAAGTTTAATTGATGATGTCTTCCACATGTGGCAGAGTGATGCAAAATCGTTACATCAGTTTGTAGAACATTTGAATACTATAGAATCCACTACAAGGTTTACTTTATCCTTTGATCTCTCTGAGATTAATTTCCTAGACATGACCATTTATTGAGAGGGTGGATATCTTAAGACCAAAATATATACTAAAAGCATGGATCGTAACAGTCTCCTACATGCAGGAAGCCATCATCCTGTGCCACTTATGCAAGGGTTGCCCTAATCACAGAAGCTGCGCGTTGTGCGTAACACCTTTGACCCAATTGTCTGACGTGAGGGTTTGAGAGCTATGAGCAAGAGATTTTTACAGAGAGGCTATAGTCCTTCTGTAGTTAATAAAGCCATCAAGATGGCCGATTCTCTGCATAGGTCTTTACTTTTGTCTCCTGAACAAGCTGATGTAAACAAGAATGTTGACAGATTTTGCCTACAGACTACCTACACGACTGTTTTGCAACATATAAAAATATCTATGTTACGATTCTGGCCCATCTTGGAGGGAACGCCAGGTAGGGACATAGTTTTAAAAAAACCTCCTCTTTTTTGCTACCATAGGGGTAGAAACCTTAGGGACATGCTTGTGCAGACAGATCCAGTAAACAAATATGCACACAGAAAGAGTTGGCTGGCACATCCTAGTGCCGTATACAAGTGTAGAGGCTGTACTAATTGTGGGCTCTTTTCTTTAGCTTAAGGGACAGATATATATCGACGGTGGACCCTCTGTGACTAAATCACAAGGCTCTACACCCAGTCTTTCCCTATTATGGATGTTTCTAAGATGTACAAATGGATTTCCCTGTGTTGGACGCAAAACCTAAGAAGTGTTGTGATTCCTTGAATATTGACTATGTTAAATCCAGGGGCATCTGTGGATATTGTTATGCTCCAGTGAACATCAGATATGAACATTAATTAGTGGCCAATACAGGTTAATTGGTCATCCATAATAGTGACATGAACAAATCTTTTGATGGATGATGCCAGACTGACTCATCTTTCTTTATGGGCTATTTATGGCTTTTGGACACTTATGGCTCTAGGAACATTACAACAAACCTTAGAGTTTATTCTTGAACTGGAGCTGCAGATTACTTCAATCCACGGACATTTATGGATATAATAATATGATGTCTAACCAGTGGCAAATACTTGTCATATGGTTCTCCACAATTTTGATATGAATTGAACTTCTGGTGGATCATTCCAGACTGACAATCTTTTTTCTTTATGGGCTATTAATTGTGTAGAATATATAACTCTATGCATAAACTCTATGGGGAGTGAGTGTGATATGTAGTAAAATCTTGCCCACAAAGTGTGCACTCAGCACAAACCAATTTCAGGTCGACAGCCTGGTGCTATACACATTATTTGGTTTTATTTGCTGTACTTGTTTAACAAGCCAATCACTTATTTCTGCACGTTTGTATGTTTTTTGCAATATTTGTATATGATTTTTGAACTGTTTTGTTTACTTTTCGGGCATGCTGACGGGTGATGCCCCCAGATATGAGCTGATGTGGTCTCCGGGGACTCACCACTCAGGTTGCCCGTTTAACATTCTTATGTTTTGGTTTTGATGCTGGTGGTTTATCTGATATGTGGCTACATGACCTTTGCTGTTGCAATGCTATGTGTTGGTATCTCAGCCTGCTTCGCTGCGCATGGAAATTTGAGTGACCTTTCCAAAACTCACTACCATGTTACTATTTTTACTTGTTATTAGCTCGGCAATCCACTAAGTGGATGCTCTGATTAGCTTGACAATCGTTATTGAGTAACTTTGTATTCATGATAGTATACTAGGAGGCATTCCCGGTATCGGTGGGAGCTATTCATGTAAGACACACAAACCTATTTATTTATTTATTTATTTTTGATTTCTTTCATTTTCTTTATTTCTTTTATGATTTGTCATTTCTTGATCTATTTGGTGGTTATTCATTTGTGTTTCTTACATATATTTTTTTGAAATTATTTATTTTGTATTCTTGAATTAGCACTTTGTTTTGTCGGGTGCCCATTTGCCAGTGAGTTACGTTCACCCCGGCGTTGTGACCTCATGCACCGGTTCCCGGTGCTGTACGTCCATGCTGGGGGTAGGACGGCATCCCTGGCGAATGCTATTGGTGGTTTGATCTTCATATTCAGATATTTAAATCTAAGCTCTGACATGTGTCTGGTACCCTGATGAAGGTCCGTCACAGGACCGAAAACGTTTGGTTGGAAACAATGTCTGAATAAATTCTTCATCTTTTCAGATATTCAGTGAGTGCTGTCTTGTCTACTTTAGCTCAGCTAAGTACACTTCTGATATATATATATATATATATATATATATAAAATTAAAAGAAAACCTATAGACCCAATGATCTAAATATAGCTTAATTTTTGAAAAAGGAGAAGGTATGGTATATATCTGGTGACCAAGCACCAACCAAGAAATTAGAATGATATGGACAAAGCAATATATAAATCAGGTATACTCAAAATGTTAAATTAAATTCCAAAAATATCTTACTATTGTTTACATCAACATATTTACTTTAGATGAAGCTTTAAGAGATCCAAATAACACAGTGGGAGAGAAAAGTAAAGAAAAGCAAGCACTATTCGTAAGAAAAATGCTGAAAAGAAAACGTATCAGTAATAACAAAGTTTTATTGCTTGATACAAAATTATAGCTATGTGGATGAGAAAATTAACAGGTTGTTTTACCAGCAAAACAACAAGGATCTTAGCAGTAAATATATTGCAATACAGTGTGTTAAAATAGTGCATATTGCTTCATTCTAAGGATATGTAGTAACCAAGGCCTCTAGGTACCTGGAAGAAGGGATATTTAAAAACAGAAACAAATAAATATTTCCCACACTGTGACACCAAAATATAAAGGTTGATTTCTCAGAAACTATTTATTTTAGTACAAAATATAGACAGATTTTAATTTCTGATATTAATCTCTGAAACAAAGCAAACTTGCCTTGCGGTGGCAGGTCCACTTTAAATGACCTAAAGGGTTTGACGTACTTGGATAGTCTTCTTATTAACATGAAGTGGAACAGCATCAGACATTCCATTATGGAAATTGCAGTCCTCAGCAGTTTGAGGGCATCAGGTAGCATATCCCTGATGGATTAGTTGCAAGAGGTATAGGCATTAGGTAAAAATTGAAGCAATTCTGGGGCACTACAATAAATATATTTCCCTATATATGTCAAAGTGTATGCCCCAAAGTATCAGCCACATGCTCCCACATATACAGTAGAAAATCTCCGTGCACTGGGTATCCCACTGCAGTGATAGTCTCAATCGATGGGGAATCACCACTAATCAAAACAAAAGAAAAAATGGTAAAAGTAGAAGATCAGAAAGGCCTTCAGCATTCCAGATTCATCAAGATTATCCCCACTAATTGTTGGGGAAAATAAAAATAACTGCTGGTGCAACCTAAAGAGAATTATAGTAATTAATATGAATACCATAAAATAATAGCAATCCTGTGTAAAAATAATAGTAGTAATGTAAAACAGGTATATAAAAGTCAAAATACTCACAGAGCATAACTAGTGATACCTCAGAGTGTACAAGTGAGATGGAGCTTACTATTGAAATGGAGATATACTAATGATACTATAGAGCTCACAACTGAAATTAAACCACACTAGTTATACTACAGAGCTTACAATTGAAATGGAGTCACACTAGTGATACCACATAGCTTACCACTAAAATTGAGCTACATTACTGATACAAAGAGCTTACAATTGAAATGGAGCTACAGTAGCGATACCACAGAGCTTACAATTGAAATGGAGATCCACTAGTGATACACAGAGCTTACAACTAAAAGGAGAAATATATGCAGTAGATACATAGGTACCCGACAGGTAATGAATGACTGTGTATTACAAACTGTAATTACTTTACAAAAGTAATGTATAATTTTCTTGCTCAGAAAAATATGAGAATTATGACAGTTGGTTTCAATGCATATAACATGTCTGTTCCTACACGCAGACACACCCCTTTATGACACAGAATGCCACTTTGGAGGTGCTCTTTAATATAGTGAGATTCAAAGGCAAAGGGCATGGCCTCTTCTGCCAGGCTGCACTTATTTCTGCCTATTGTACTATGTGAGCACTGAATATTGGAAAGTGTAAAGGGATAAGCTGGCAGAGCCACAAAAGAAAAGCTTCTACATTTAAATTTGCCATGCTGCCAGCTTCTCGCTGTTCATTCCCCAGAAGTATAATTAATGCAGTACAGATGGCAAGTTGGGAAGTAAGTAAACGTAAAGACCAGTGGGTTGTGCAACACATTACAAAGTTAACCATGCATCCTGGTTCTCAAAACCAGGACCCTCTTCATAACAATAGACCCCCAACACCCTGTTAGCCAATATTATTCCTGGACATTACTATAAAGGGCATCAGAATAGCTAGGTGGCAGAATAGGCTCACAGGACCAAGCTTTTTCATTGGGAGATGTAACCTTTTGAGTGTCAGAGGGGTGTGCAACATATTGCAGAAGAAGGTGATTAACACCCTTCTGTCACTCAATGGGTTAAAGGTGTTTTTGTCCCTTGCTAGCAAGGCTGCTTATTTTCCTGTTTTCTCCTAGTGGTTTTTGTAGCTCTTTTCATTGGACAGTGCTTGGCGTGCCTAATTAAGACCTGTTCTTTGCTGCCTGCTTTTTTTGTTCAGTGATTTTTATCTCAAATGCAATTGCTTTCTGTTATTTTTTACCTTTACAGTATATCTTCATCTAATGAATCTGCAAGTGTTCCTGCTGAAGAATCAGTGCCTATTAAGTGTATGACAAAGCGTAAACATTAGCTTAATGTTTCAGAGAATTCTGAGCAGCAGAAGGAAGTCTATAAGGAAGACATCTAATTCTTCAGGGTGCAAGCAATTCATCAGCGGTGAAGCTATATCTTCAGTCCAGGTCTTCATGTCCTGGTTCCAGGCCAAGATGCAACAGGCTGGATAATTTTAGATCTATGATGGCTTCACGCAGGACCTCTAAGCTGATGGGACCCTTTCCCAGGTCATCATATCTAGCCTCAGATGCTGAAAGTTTCCTCAGAATGACATGAAGGAGTGATTAAAGAAAACACCTTCCTTTTCAATGTAGAGGAGCTATAGAATTTAGTCACCTGTGAATATATATCTTCAGTCCAGGGCTTCATTTCCTGGTTCCAGGCCAAGATGCTGAAAAATTTAGGCCTATGTCAGCTTTCAGTAGGCCCTCTAAGCAGTTGGAATCCTGTCCTAAGAAGTGCCACCCGTCTTGATTTCTGAAGGTTTCCTCAGGGAGGAAGGGGAGATTAAAGAAGACACCATCCTTTTCCCTGTAGAAGAAATATAGAATTTGGTCACCACATATAAAAAATCCCAGAGTCTTCTCCATCCATGGAGTTATCACCAATATCAAAGAGTGGCAGATTCCTGAAAAATAGACGGCAGAGTCAGTTTGCTTTAGCTCCACAATCTCAGCCTTGTCTATAGCAGTCAGAATAGCCATCTGATTAAAAATCCGGGTGGCAGGCACTGCATCACAAATCATCTATGTACTATGCCCTTTGAAGGGAATTTTCTGTTTAGAAATGAATTTGAGACTGTGAAAGACAAGCTGGCGGACAGCAAGGAACTACCATCTAGGAGAAGTTTTCCAAAGCTTCAGAGGAACTCCTGAGGATTCAAAGTCCGGGTAAGAAGTGAGAATACCATCAAGCACACTAAAGCAAAGGAAACCATCAGAAACAGAAGACTCACTCAAAGACAAATCAGAAGGTTACCTTGGCATGATGTCAGACATAGAGGACTATGAACCCTTGGGATGAAGACTGAGAGTCTTTCTATCAGAGTGGGAAAATATAACATCAGCCATCTGGGTCCTTAATATCATTTCTCAGGGGAGCCATGTCTCTAATCTTCTCAAAGGTCTTTGCATAGAAACATTCTTTCACCTGTAACCATAAAGCAAACTATTCTATCAGTTATCCAGAAGTTTCAGGAAAAGGAATTTTTTGTACCATTTGCATCAGTGGAATGAGGAAAGGGAACTTATTTAGTTCTTTTCACTGTTCTAAGTCCTCTGGAAGCTTCAGGCCTATCCTTGACCTCCACTTAATAAACTGCTTAATTCAACACTCCTATATCAGGAATGAAACAGCAAAATCAATAATGGACATTGTCTCCTGGAAATTTCATGGTAACAGTGGGTTTTCAAGACATACATTTCCGTATTCCAGTCCAAAGATTTTTAAGGATTGTTGTTCTGAATTTTATTATTATCCTTTATTTATATAGCATTTATTCCACAGAGCTGTACAATAGGGAAAAGACATAAAGAGACATTAAACAGTAAAGATGGAATGTAGAAAAAAAAGGATCAGAGGCCCCCGTTCATGAGAGCTTAAAGCCTACAAGAAGGTTGGTGGGGCACAGAAGGAGCCAGTACTATGGGGTATAAGTGCCTCCTTCCATGTGGACTGTCAGTCACTGGGTGGGAGAAAAAAGTGTTTTTGAGTTCAGTGGGGTCAATTAAAGTCAGTTTGGGAGAACAAGACTATTTGAACAATGAGGTAGCAATGTGTTGTGTACCCTTCTGGTACTCAAAGGGTTATCACTGCATTACTACATATGCAAGGGGGACAGAATTTCAGATAACAAAGGGGGGGTAGTATGTCGGAGGGGGCAGTGTATGTCACTACCGGTCAATAGTTTTAGAAATCCTCAATTTTTGCTACTTTTAGTTATTGCCATATAACTTGGCAAAAACATTAGAAAAACAGGTAAACATGTAAGCCATTGTCCAGAAAGACAAAAATGTGCCAAACCTCTGGTCCTTAAGGGGTTAAACAAAATGATTCAATGCTTTCTTTTTTTTATCCAAATGTTTATTTGTTCTAGAAAAAAGAAAATATTGACGCATCCCCTTAAGGACCAGAGGTTTGGAACATTTTTTCTCTTTCTGGACAATGGCTGTTTTAACACTTCTATTGTGTTTGTGTTTAGCTGTAATTTTCCTCTTACTCATTTAATGTACCCACATATATTATATACTGTTTTTTTTGCCATAAGATGGCCTTTCTAAAGATACCATTATTTTCATCATATCATATCATTTAATATAAAAAAATTATAAAATATGATGAAAAAAAGTAACAAAAGCACGTTTATAAGCTTTAAAACTAAAAATATTTTACACATCTACAAACGCTAAAAAAACCCTGCTAAATAGATTATTATATTTGTCTTGAGTTTAGAAATACCCAATGTTTACATGTTTTTCTAATGTTTTTGCTAAGTTATATGGCAATAACTAAAAGTAGCAAAAATTGAGGCGTTCTAAATCTTTTGACTGGTAGTGTATGTTAAAGGGGCAGTGTATGTCAGATTACAAAGGAGGGGGTAGTATGTCAGAGGGGGCAGTGTATGTCAGATTACAAATGAGGGGGTAGTATGTCAGAGGGTGCAGTGTATGTCAGATTACAAAGGAGGAGGTAGTATGTCAGAGGGGGCAGTGTATGTCAGATTACAAAGGAGAGGGTAGTACGTCAGAGGGCGCAGTGTATGTCAGATTACAAAGGAGGGGGTAATATGTCAGAGGGGGCAGTGTATGTCAGAGGGGGTAGTGTATGTCAGATTACAAAGGAGGGGGTAGTATGTCAGAGGGGGCAGTATACGTCAGATTACAAAGGGGGGTAGTGTGTCAGAGGGGGGCAGTGTATGTCAGATTTCTAGCTTGTTGCACAACATAGAGAACATCACCATTGTGTGTTAGCCCCACATACACTGCCTGACACCCCCAGCCTTCTTCCCTTGCCCAGGAAGTGCCCATGGGGATTTGTGGCTAGCAGTGGGCAAGGGGAAAAGTCTGGAGAGCGTCAGACAGTGTAAATGGGGATCTTTGGCTACCAGTGGTCAAGGGAACAAGTGTGGGGGACACTCAGTGTATTTGGGGTTCTATGGCTACCATTGGGCACAGGAACAAGGCTGGGGGACCAATGGTAGCCACAAATTCCCATAGATGCTGTGTGACCCACAGTCTTGTTCCCCTGGGAGTACACAACATGTATGATATATGATACATAGCTAAGGGGATAATTATGTAGTACTTGGTGTACGTTTTTGAAGGGATTGATGCTGTCCATGGTGCTGAAAGCATTCTCTTTACTCCCCTACTGGCCAAATAGGGAAGAAGAGAAAATGCTCTTCAACTTCAGAATTGTTGTAGTGTTGATGATGTGTGAAGAGAGGACATCCCTTCCACATTGACAGCACTTCAACAATCCTGTATGCTAATAGGGACCTTCACCACCCATCTCCTTGAATCCGAATATTTAGTGAATATGTTGATGTGTGTGTGCATCAAAATGTCGACAGCATCGACTTTTACTGGATCTAGGCCCTGGAGTTTTCTTGCAATATTCACTCTGTTTCAGTTCAGCCAGTAGGCAGTGAGGTGATCACTGTGAGGTCCTACAGTAGAGAGAACTGAATGGATCCCTCTGATTTAACCCCTTGGATTCCAGAGATGTCTCCACTGCATTCCATCTCCTAAAGTAAATTAGAGCTTTTATTCTGCAACATGACATAAAACTGGAACTCATAAAGTGGAAACATTTCCAAAGTGCGAATCGTATCAAGGCAAAATGTAAATAATCAAAAAGAACAGAGTAAGTCTTCCTTATTAAGTCTGACAAATCATTTCCAGCAGAAAATCCACCTCTACATTCACCATACATTCACTGAGAAATCAACCCAAACTCCAGATCAAGAATGATAGACATATGATTGATATGAACCAAACACTTTAAGTTTGTTTTAGGAATGAAAGCATTTTTTACGAAAGAAATAAGCCACAATGTTTGGGCAGACTAACTGCACAATAGATTAGAGATGTAGATTTACTTAAATGTGGTTTCACAATATGTTGGAGACCTCCATAACAATCAAAGCCCAATTTAAATTATTGTGAATTTGTGAAATTTTCATTTATTCCCTATGGTGCAGTTGGTTTGCTTAATAATTCCTCCTCTGTTGTTTTGTGAAAAAGAAAAGTAGAACAAGCGTAGGACAGACTAATTGCAGCATAGTGAAAAATACAATTGGAGAGATCTCTAGTCTTCAAGGTTAAAAACCCCCTTTAACATTTTGAGTTGCATTGCATACCCCTCCAGAACTGAAAGGGTTAAATCAATGGAAGTTGTTTCTGTCTCCTTTATTTGTTTTGTAACATAAGGCTCACAAGAGCCACCTGTTTAAATACTGCTGAAAAGATTAGCATATTTAGAATATAGTATTCCCACCTCTTTATACATTTTTTGCAAATAAATCTGAATTCAGGAGTATCATTTTAACCGGGTCCAGATAAATAAAATTGTGCACATTAATGTACAAAGTAATATCTGTTTATAATTGCACAAGTGATGTGGGGTATATCTTGTCACCCTGTCCTGGATTGGACAAGTGTGTATATATATATATATATATATATATATATATATATATATATATCTGTGTGTGTATGTCTGAGTGTGTGTAGAGTAGAGACTGCACAAACGCGCCAGTTTCCAGTCAGAGGCACGGCTGATCCGGGGCAGCAGCCAAGGCTGCTGGCTGGCACTTTGGTCCGTGTACACGGGCCTTCAATACTAGTATATATATGTGTATGTGTATGTTTGTGTGTGTATGTCTGTGTGTGTATATGTGTGTGTGTCTGTGTCTGTGTGCGTTTGTTTATGTGTGTCTGTGCCTATGTGTTCCTGTGTGTCTGTGTGTGTATGTATGTGTGTGTGTGTGTGTGTGTGTGTGTGAATTATCTCAAAAATATATAACTATTACTTTTTGTTATGTATATTTTATCCTGTTATATGTTATATTTATTATTATTTTTGTATTCATATTATGTACTATAACATTTGAATTATTGTTCTTATAATATAAAATGTTAATAAAAATAAAGTTTAAAAAAGTGTGTGTATGTATGTGTGTGGAGTGTGTATGTGTGTGTGTCTATTCAGGATTATCAATTTACCCAGGTCCCAGATAAAAAAAAAAATCATGTATATTAATGTACAAAGTAATATCAGTTTTTGATTGCACATGTGATGAGTGGTGTCTCTTGTCCCTCTGTCCTGGACTACATATGTGTTTCTGTGTGTCTGTGTGTGTATATATATGTGTGTGTGTGTGTGTGTGTGTGTGTGTGTGTGTCTGTGTGCATACAGGTATATATGAGTGTGTGTCTCTGTGTCTGTGTGTCTGGGTGTGTATATGTATATGTGTGTGTGTGTGTATCTGTGTTTGTGTGTCTCTGTGTGTCTGGGTGAGTGTATATATATATATATATATATATATATATATATATATATATATATATATATACACATATGTGTGTGTCTGTTTAGGAGTATCAATTCACCTAGGTCCAGATATATAAAATCATGCACATTAAAGTACAAAGTAATATCAGTTTTTAATTGCATAAGTGATGTGTGGTGTCTCTTGTCACTCTGTCCTGGATATGTGTGTGTGTCTGTGTTTATGTCTGTGTGTGTATATTTGTGTGTGTTTCTGTGTGTGTATGTGTCCGTATGTGTGGTGTGCGTGTGTGTATGTGTCGGTGTGTCTATTTGTGTGTGTGTGTGTGTGTCTTCCTCTCTCTGTGTTTGTGTGTGTTTCTGTGTGTATATATATGTATGTGTGTGTGTAGTGTGTCTATTTGTGTGTGTGTCTATGTGTGTGTGTCTCTCTGTGTATGTCTGTGTGTGTGTGTATATATATGTGTGTGTGTGTGTTGTGTGTGTGTGTGTGCGTGTGTGTGTCTCACTGTGTCACTTTTCCCCTCCTACAGCTCTGTCATGCATACTCAATAATCAGGAAAGTGTTTTGCAATTTCCACTGTGCTGGAGAGACATTAACGGCATCATTATATTGGGAACTGCAGCTGCCAAAAGAAAGTTATCGGAACTACAGTGTGGAAGAAAACCAACTCTATTTCAAAGGTTACAGAATATCAAGGTGAGTGTACATATAGGGATAATCCCATAGAGTGGTTTATATATTTTACCAAACTAGTTATCACCTTTCTAAGTAACATGTGGCTGTTCTTAAATTGTAATGCTTCATATAGATTGCCTGATTGTAACCTCATGAGATCTCTCATGTCTTCCTTTACTGTACCACATAAAACAATTTCTTACTGCTCTTTGGTTGCAAGTTTTTATTCTTAGATCAGATAACTTAGGGATGTCCATTCTGAGGCCCTGGGGCCATTTGTGGCACTTGGGCATTGTTAATGTTGACTTTCTCCAAATTCAATTAAATGTGCCTTGCTGCAAAACAATAATCATTAGCTGGTCTTTAACACTGAGGCAGACATTTAATGCTCAGTACATGAGATTATATAATATAAAGGGTAGCTTCATAGCCTAAATATGGGTTGCACTGAAAAATCAATATATATAAGCTCATTTTATGTCCACGAGAATACTCATGGACATAAAACACAGACAGTCAGGCAGTCAGACAGTCAGTCAGGCAGACAGAAATTGATAGATAGACAGGCAGATAGATAGATAGATAGATAGATAGATAGATAGATAGATAGATAGAATGATAGTCGAGGTAGAGAAAAGGTACATGTTCATCACCTTCAACTATTAACAGTTCTCCTTTGTTGATCCAGAGGAAGTCAAAAACCCATTAAACAATTTACAATTTCATTTGTACCTTTGATAACTTAACCATCTCTTGTCTGTCTTTGCACCTGAGCACATCTGCTTGATAAGCAACACAAGTCTCAATTTTAATATCCCATATCTTAGACTGTTTTTGCTGATACTAATACAAGATTCACTTCACCAACTTCTAGTTTTTTAAACTATTCGGATACCGCTTCTGTGAATGTCTCATTGTACCACTAGACTCGGAGCTCCATAGGACAGCATCTTCATCCTGTATTATGCTTTCATGTATCACCTGCTCTTAAAGGGATAGTATTACTTCGTTTTATCTTTATTTTATATTGTAGGCGTTAAAAAAAACATGAAGAACAATATAAGTCTTATCTCTCAAACCTTTATGGTTTGAGAGATATTTACAAGCAAAGTTTCCCCTCACTGACCAAAACGGTCAAGTCTGCCATCTAGCTGTCAGATTTGGAATCCGGTCTGTGGACCAGACGTGGCTCTACAGCAGAGCCGAGATTGTGAGATATAAGAAGAACTACTTCATTCGAATAGTCTTCAAAGTGTGCCTGGTTTGCAAGCACACTTTTTAGACCCTTCCAATGAAATACTTATTTTAGTATCTTGCAATCTTGGCTCTGCTGAAGAGCCAGTGGTTGATCTGCGGACCAGATTCCAAATCTGACAGCTAGATGGCAGACTTGACCGTTTTGGTCAGTGAGGGGAACTTTGCTTGTGAATATCTCTCAAACCTTAAAGGTTTGAGAGATAAGACTTATATTGTTCTTCATGTTATTTTAATGTCTACAAAATAAAATAAAGATAAAATGAAGTATTACAATCCCTTTAACCAAGTTGTGTGCACTTTATTTTTCAACTGAATTTCATTGAGGAACCACAAAGGCTGTTTACATATATATATTCCATTAACATATGCTTTTGAATCACCCAGTGTTTCGGGCTCAAAATATAGCAACCTGAACTCTTTAACCCTTTGCTTTGCAAGGCATTGGAGATATCTCTAGCAACCAAGAGGGTAAATGTTAGCACAATTATATAATATATTTAACCCCTTAACAGCTATAGAGGTCTGTTAAGCATTGCTTTGCAAACCGTTCTTGCATCCATTGAGTTAATCCTTAAGGGGCCACAAAAAGTCCTGGGGATTATGCCTTAACCCCATGACTGCCAAAGAGGTATCCAACACATTGCATGGACAACTCACTGGTACTCAAATGGTTAAGTTGAGATAAATTTGTAATTTACTCTCAAGTGAGAGTTTTTCAATTACTACAGTATTCTATGGAGTCTATAGACTATATTTATAACAGCAAACTGGAGTTATTGTGGAATAACCAACTGCACCATAGGAAACTATTAAAAATTCCTAAATTCTTGCCATATGAATGCTAGAGAGGTCTCCAGTGTACTCTCTAGCATTCAAGGGATTAAAAGTCCAGTTTAATTAACAGGAATTCTCATTTGTCCCCTATGGTGCAGTTGATTTACTCCAGAATAACTCCACTTTTATAAATATGGACCTATGTTCTAAAGACAACTGAAGTAATTCTGGGGCAAAACAAGTCCAAACCAATTTAAATGTGGAATGCTAGAGGGGTCTCAATCACATTGAGATCTCCCTAACATTAAAGCCATATTTATATCAACAGATATTTTTATTCCTTCTCTACAGTACAGGTGGTTTGTTCCAGAATTACTTCAGTTTTCTTTGAATATATATGGCCCACAAGATTTTTCCAAGGTGAGAGATCTTAATGCATAAGCTACAGAGAATTACATAGGGTCTGGGATGTTATCTCACCTTTATCTTACCCTAAAGGGATAGTAATACTTAAAATGTAAAAGGAATATATTGTAGGGTTTATCTCCCTGAGTAAAACAAGTGTACTCCCACTGCTGAAAGGTGTTTTATTCCAAAGTTATTACAGCTCAAAGTTGAATTTTTTAGGTGCAATATCACAGTGGCCTGAAATTGTACAGTGGTGCTGTTGCTACACCATCCTATAGAGATTTATGGTCTATGGACCAGAGCTGTCCATAGGATGGTGTAACAACAGCACCACTGTACAATTTCAGGTCACTGTGATATTGCACCTAAAAAAATCAACTTTGAGCTGTAATACCTTTTGAAAAAAACACCTTTCAGCAGTGAGAGTAACCTTTTTTACTCGCGGATAAACACTACAATATATATTTTTTTACATATTACGTATTACTCTCCCTTTAATGCATCCCCTCCTAGACTTGAGGATTATCCTGGTGAGAACAGATGAATTCATCAAAATGAATGAGCCTCACCTGTTCTCAGGCAAAGGTATCCTCAAGTCCTGGGGCAAGATTCATTTCCTATGTTTTTCTATACAGCATCACTTTCTCAAGTTGAAGTGCTGCATTGGCTCCATGGGATAACAGGAATTGGAGAGTTTCCCGCACCGTTAGCTGGCCTAATTTATTTAACCCCTTAAGGACCAGCGGTCCAGGGAAGTTACCTTCCTTTAAGGTCTGCTTTGATCCTTGCCGACGCGCCGGTACAAGTGACCTATTATGCGTACCGGAGCGCCACTTTGAGGCCTAAGAGAGATCACTCCGGTCGTGGAGTGATCAATTTTAGGCCACGTTTTTACTTACAGCGCTCCCGGTAGAGCGCTGTAAGTAAAAAGTACGTGACGTGCTATGACCGTCACTGGTTCTTAAGGGTATAAGCACCGTGACGGTCATAGTACGTCACGTAGTCCTTAAGGGGTTAACAGTAGTTCACTCCCCACCCCCACAGGCCTGTATGTAAACCACTCAACTAAAAATACCCGTCAATGGTGTAAATGCACTAAGGAAAGGAAAGTCAGCCGTCAAACCTCCACCTGTTGGGCACAACATCTCCAATGTCTGGTTAGAATGATTGGAGTTGTAGTCTTCAATAGCTGGAGGTATGAGAATTGCCTTCTCCTGCACCAAGGTGTGATAAACCCTGCAGTGAGAGTGACTTTCCACTTCCTATGTTCTTGGAGAGCTTTCTCTTACTGCAGTTTTCCTTCATGTTAGTGATTCCCTCCAGGCCTCTTAGTAGTCTCTGAGGACTAGAGTTGAGAACTACTCATTTAGGTGAAGTCATTTGGGACTGAATTAGTACCAACCGAGGGGAGCGGGGGATTATAAATCAGGTCATTAATAAACTATACAAAATGATTTAAACCATCAATGAGATTTCACCTAAAATATTTTGAGACATGTTACCAATGTATGTGGTTTACAGTAGTCAGTTACTAGGAATGTTGAGATCACGCAATAACATACAGACATACATACTTTCAAAGGATGGTTAGTACAGCTTTAACCCTCTGAATCCCGGAAAGGTGAGACATACATTGCTTTGCAATGCATTGCACCCCTCTCTTTTACTCAAAATGGTTAATAACTCTTTCCCCAAAGGCAAACCTTTGAACGTATTCCTGTTACATTGCCAAAGAAATGTATATTTTTGCATTGACTTGCAGAGGCCTGCGGGCTCCGACAGTGGGAGTGATGACTCATTAAGCAATTCATGTAAAGGGAGAGTAGTACAATTCTGGGGCAAAACAGCTGCACTATAGTGCTTTTAACCCCATGACTTCTAGATTTGGCTCCAATCCATTGTAAAGCAACACTTTGGAATCCTCTCTAGCATTCACAGAATTAAAAAGCCATTGACGCACACAAAACAAAGACATCTCATTAGATAATGCTCATAAGAATAATCCTGATAATCCAAAATGAATATACTCACGTATACTGATGACTTCAAAACCATATATGTGGCAAGTAGCAAATAGACATGGGTAGGATATCTACGCTGCATCACAGAAAACAGCCTCACAAGCAGCGGCTCCCCTCCAAGTGTGTATCTCCTCAAAAGAAGAAAGACAAAATCCTCACCAATATCACATATTCAAAATACAAACAATATGAGATAAGTGTACACTTAAAGGTTGTTGGCTGGTGAGTACAGATGACTGGCTATATCCATCAGGAAAGCTGGAGATGAATGGCCAGTATATCTTGAAAATGCTTCTTATTAACACATAAGATACTGAAAGTGTTTATATAAACCAATGTTTTCCTACACTTCTGATGCCTTTTCCTCAGGGTTTCTCAAAATCGGCATCAAAAGGAAGTGACTGATGTTCAGTAAAGCATCAAAACCCTTTATGGTTACTTGATTTTCATTTGCAATGCCATGTTCTAGGTTTATCCTTACATGTAAGGGATATCACAAAACTGTTGGAAATTTTGTCTGGGGTCTAATAGAGATCTGACTATTTTTGGGATATCCTGAATGTCCAGTCTTTATATTTTAATGTTTGACATAATATAGGAATAAAGTCTGTTCAACATTTCCTTAAGCAAGATTTTTTTATGCCCCCCTAAACAATTTGACTTTTTTGTTTCACCATCCAATTGTCTCACAGTTTTTTTTGTCTCACCATTATTTTTTCATATTTCATTGGTGACTTAATTTGAAATTTAAGGGGACAGATATGGGAATCAGGTTCTCACTGAGCTTTGCAAACTTTTTTAGCGGTTTCTTGGAACATCTCCACATTTGGAGCAATGATCCATTTGGCATGAACGTGGTCCTCTATAGATGATGTAGAGATGATAGTGGGCTTCACAACAATCAATATCTAGCTCCATGGATATGATATCCATTACCACTTAATAAATCATTCAGGAGAAGCAATATACACAAACTTAATTCATAGTTGCCATTAGGATCTCCTGCACAATTTATGAAAAGTGAGCATTTATTATAAGGAGGTGTTAGGCTAATTGAAGAGATCCTGAGAACATGCACGGTTGGGGGTGCTGAGAAAATCTTTGAACTTCCCTGCCCTATGAAGCAGTTGTTTTGCCTCAGAATCACTCAAGTTCTTCATAGTACATCAGCATCAGTGATCTTTACATTTGAGAAAGTGTAATATATAGCAAAATGAAGATTGTGGAGTGTGTATGTTTATTTCCCTGAGTTTAAAATATAAAAATTCCGTGTCCACAGACAGGGGATGTTCTTCCACTATAGATTTAACAAGTTTAAAGGGATACTAATGTTTCATAATAAAAGCAGCTCTAATTAATCATCATAGTATTTGGACTTTGGAGAGTGTTATTTCAATTCTGTCAGAATTGTAGTTCAAGAGTAATTCAATGACAAAGTATCCCCCTCCCGCCCCTTTTACTGATGTAACACTGATCAGCCAGAGCAGAAGGGAGGTGCCCAGGTAGATTGCAGAGAGGGACAATCTTCAATTAAGATAAGGGAAAAACCTGAAAAACTTGTCAAGGGGGGCAGGGCTTTCATTGTTCTCATAGGAAGAAGATTGTCCCCTGCTGTTATCTGTCTGGTCTATGGACTGCAGTCCACATCTGAGAAGAGATGGCTTACACTAGGTAAAAGGGGCGGGAGGGGAAACTTTGCTTGTGAACATCTCTCAAACCATAAAGGTTTGAGAGATAAAACTTATATCGTTCTTCATGTTTTTTTTAATGCCTACAAAATAAAATAAAGATAAAGTATTACTATCCCTTTAAAGCTAGTAGGCATAACATTTTGAAGGCAGTGTCCTCTTAATCAGATATATTCTTCTGATTAATTTCTATCTAAGAAAAATTATGCACAGCCCAGACAGTGAAGATGACTAAGAAGCAATTGTGGAGCAAACCAACTGTACCATGAAGGAAACATAAACATTCCCACTGATTTAAACTGGGCTTTTAACCCCTTAACGACCAGCGGTCCCGGGTTGTGTGGTCCTTTAAGGACCAGATAGGGAATTTCGGCGTGCCGCCCCATGTGACTGATCACATGGGGCAGCACGCCCAATGGAGGGACTGAAAAAGATTGCTCCGGTCTTGGAGTGATCAAACTCAGTCCCCGGTATTACTCACCATGCTCCTGCAGGAGCACGGTGAGTAATAATACATGACGTACCAGGACCGTCATTGGTCCTTAAGTGCCTGACCAGCGTGACGGTCCGGGGACGCCAACGGACGCGAAGGGGTTAACCTATTACATTTTAGGGAATGCAATTCAAGGGACACTCCCCCCTGCTTAGTCACATGACAGTAAGTCGCTAGTAGTGCAACACTAACACAAAACCTTGCGCAATAAGAAACAGAGCAAAACAGTCATTATCCACACCCAACCATCACTTAAAATCCTATAAATATGCATATGAGAAGCTCATAAACTCTTAGACTTTTAAAGACAAGCATAACAACTATGGTTCTGAAATGCAGTTTTAAAACAAGGGACAAAAACAGAGACAGCAAGATCCAGTGAAAACAACAGGAACTGTGCCTTGAAATCAGCGACAGCTGGTAGGTATGGCATTCAAGGAGTTAAAAGCCCCATTTAAGTTAATGGATGAATGTAATTGTCCCCTATGGTACAGTTGATCTGCCTCAGATGGGGAAATGTGTGAATCCACCAGTGCAGCTCACATTCTGTACTTATACATAAGCTCAGAAACCATGTCCCTTTACCTGTGGGTATGTACCAACTCTGCTGTGAATGCAGCCCTGTCTGTATTAAGACTTTAACATTAGAAATCTCAAAAAGTCACCACTATAGCTTGCATAGAAAAAATAGAAGAATCTTACTGATGTCCTCTTCCTCTACACCTCTACTAATAAACAAGGCATAATGGCGTGCACCAGATCACCTATGCACTTCCCTGCTATGTGGCACAAGAAGTGTAAACAGCAGTATGTAGATAGCTTAGCTTTAGTACATAGGAATTAGGCAAGTGCAGCACAACTATTTTAGCACTGAATCACAGTTGTACATTATCCAAAGTATTTCTGAAAGACTCACACCAATATCTAAAGCAGGGGTGAGCAATGTGAGACACTCCAGTTATTTCTTTACTACCACTCCCATCCTGTTGGAGGATGATGGGAATTGTTGCTGGAAGGCCTCATGATGAACTCCCCTACTCTAGTGTTTGCATTCAATGGCTGCATGTAGTTATGTGCAGTACCTTGTGGTTGTCTTGCTCTACTCTGGCACTAAAGCATACCTCCCACATTTCAAATGGCCAAAGAGGGACACTTGTGTTTTAGGTGGTGAAGCTGGAGGTGTGACTGGTGAGCAAGTTATTAACACAAATTTTTAGGTTATTTAGAGCAAGACCAAAGTATTTTATTTACACAGACTAATTTTTAAACACATACACTGAAGTTTAAACAAAAATGAAAGTGAATTTTATTGCTATGGAGCAATATGATACACTTATATACACATCACGTAATCTGAGCTCCTAAAAAGAGGGACATCAGGGTGGGAAAGAGGGACAGATTCCAATTACTGTTATACTCAATCTGTATCTGTTTTCTGAATTTGATAATAAGCCTTAGTTCACATTTACATTTTGATGCCTGACACCCACCTTGACTGACAATTGATTGGCGTATGCAATGAGCAATTTACTAATCCAATCATCCAAAGCCACACTGGTTTTGAATAATAAAAACATTCCTGAGTTCTGTTTGAACACAGGATAAGTTCGCAAGGTGCATTCGTTCTCTGTGACACAAGGCAAAATTTCCTGTGTTAACAGTCCAATTTGCAGCACTGGGGACCATTTTGGTGCATTCAATGTATGACAGAAATTGCTCAGTTGAAAATGTCCATGTGAACTAGGCCTTAACTCTTGCTATATCTGTTTTATAATAATATTTGTAAACTTTGGGGGTTTTTCTGTTTTTTTTGGGGGGGTGGGTATGCAAAATCAAATTTTAAATCCTTATTTTTTTGTAAGTGTTATATTTCACACCAGCTATTTAACACGGCTTTTTGGAAAAGGTCAACTGCATACACTTAGCAATACTGATACCCTTAATTCAGCCAAGAAGTTATTAAACATGAGAATCAAACTTTAATCCATAAATCCCTTTAAACAGGAGCAGATGCTAATGAATAATACCCAACCATGATTAAATTACCAGAACTACGCATTACTGACACACAAACAGCAAACTTAATTGTTCATAAGGGCTATCGAAGAATTGTAACCTCATTAAAGCAATAGTCATTTTTTATTTGAAATGTATTATTTTAATAGTAAATGCTGATGTATTCTAAATGCTGTTTTTTTATTTATGTGTAGTTATCTTTTCGAAACCAGCTTTTCAAACTCAATCCTTCTCATCCTTCCCCTTTCAGTGTTGTTAGTGCCCTCTACCTGCAACCTATAAAAATAATCTGTGACTCAATTATTTTTGTAAAGAATCATATGTACTCTGTGAGACTGATACACTGAAAATAACTAGAGTAATTCTGAGGTAAACCAAGTGCAATACAGCAGACAAATCAAAATCCAGGTTCAATTAAATGGGTCTTTGCATGTTAAACAGGACATCAGTTCATTGTGAAGCAATGCTTTGAAGGGCTGTCTAGCAATTAAGATGTTAAATGCCCCATTTACAACATTGAGAATTTTTAGGAATTTTTATATGCCGCTTATGGTGCAGTCCATTCGCCCCAGAACTACACTACTTTTTTGATACATCAACCTCAGTGTGTTTCGTTCTGTATTACGTTTAGCTAAAATGGTGGTGCACTGTAATAGAGAGAGGGATAAATGAGCAATTCTGCAGCAAATCATCAGCCCCATATGGAAGAAACATAAATTATCATTGATTTAAATGTGGCCTTTAACCTACAGAATGTCTTTAACACACTGGGAAGCAATGTGACAAAAACCAATCATTTCAAAGAGTTGAAAACCCCAATAATATCAATGGCAATTTTAGGAATATTAATTGATAACAAAACATACTAAGTAGTAACATAGTAACATAGTAAATTAGGTTGAATAAAGATACAAATCCATCAAGTTCAACCTTCTTCTCATACCCCAGTAATTTTATAGCTTTCCTACTACCAAATAAGTTAGTCTTTATCAGACCTTCCTGATCTGCCTACTGATAAACATTATATTACTTTTTGAAAGAAATGTGTCTAATCCTCTCTTAAATGTATCCATTGTATCTGCCATAACCACCTCCTTGGGCAAAGAATTCCACAATTTAACAGACCTTACTATAAAAAAAAACCTTCCTCTGCTGAAGTCTAATCTCAAGGGGTGTCCCCTGGTCATCTGATCAGGCCTTGGAATAAATAGCTCACCGCAGAGATCCTTGTATGGACCTCTCATATTTTTGTACAATTTGTACAAAGTAGAGCTTTCTTATTCAAGAAAAGTTCGATTTATTTCTAGCTGCTACTATTCACAAATTAATCCAGTAGCTCTGACATTAGAGTGAAATGCGTCAGTTGTATCCCCTTTTGTCTCCCCTTACATTTTCTCCTTTCCACCTTCTTGAATTTATTTGTGAATTAGCTTGAATCTGGAAGCTCTGCTGAGTTTGCTTTGCGGTAGATTGGGAGGGAGGGAGACCCTTAAGAAAAGCTCTACATTCCGGGATAAGTTATAGTATTGCATGCTCACATGTGATTAGTGGGCTGAATTATTCTTATAATTTAACAGAGTAATCAGACAGAGGTATCTGCAATATCAGCGTTTAATATTTGAATTTTAATTATCCCCTGTCATTCATTTGGTATGCCTTAAAATTGCTCCATGCTCACTTTTGCATATATTGCACAGATTATGTTCCATCCTTTGTAGAAAAAAATGAATCTCAGACTCTCTACCTATTGCACGTAGAGGGCACTCACACTTTTGAAAGTGGAATAAAGTTAGTAGCTGGAATAGCAAAGGCAGGGCTCAAAATGTCCACTCGCCACTAGCCAATGGCGAGTGAAAATTTAGCCCTGGTGGTTATGTCATGGCTTGTAGTGATGAGTAACTTTTCAGGTCTGGCTAGTGGCAAAGGACTTCCAATTTTAAGCCTTGGCAAAGGTATACATCCCTTAAAGGGATAGTAACACTTCGTTTTAACTTTATTTTATTTTGTAGGCATTAAAAAACATGAAGAATGATGTAAGTCTTATCTCTCAAACCTTTATGGTTTATGAGATATTCACAAGCAAAGTTCCCCCTCCCGCCCCTTTTTCCTAGTGTAAGCAATCTCTTCTCAGATGTGAATCTAGTTGTATGACAGTACAGATAACAGAAGGGGACAATTTTCTTTGTATGAAAACAATGAAAGCCCTTCCCCCCTTGACAAGTTTTTCAGCTTTTTCCCTTATCTTAATTGAAGATTGTCCCTCTCTGCAGTCTACCTGGGCACCTCCCTTCTGATCTGGTTGAAGAGGGGGGGGGATACTTTGTTTGTGAATATCTCTTAAACCATAAAGGTTTGAGAGATAAGACTTATATCGTTCTTCATGTTTTTTTAATGCCTACAAAATAAAATAAAGTTAAAACGAAGTATTACTATCCCTTTAAGAAACAGAAAACAGCAGGTTAAATACATTAGTAAATACTTCAAAGGGTTAAAATAAAGCATTACTATTCATTTTAATGACAATAACATAACTAAAGGTGAAGTGTGTGTTTGCGTGTGTGTGCTTGTGTGTCTTTCTGCCTTCTGGACTGTTGCTGTTCTCTGTCTGGTAGAAAATTGGCATTTTAAGTAATAAACATGAATTATCAGTATGCAAATCTCACTATACTAACCTAATTCTAAATTATGTGTTTACAAGGTATGGTGTTGCACAACGTTTCCATGGATTTGATTGCATTTTTATCTTATTAGTAGCAAGTTGTTAAGCTCACATGCTAATTTGCTAATTTACTTAAGATAATAGTGCAATATTATATGGTCTAAAATTCACAGGGCAGCACTGAAACAACACATCTGGATATAAAATTACATTATCAGTCACCCCCATTGATCTATCTACATTCAGAATTACAAAAAAAGTTATATATATATATATATGTTTTTAAATATCTTCTATGATTCAAAAAAATATACAAAAATCTAAAAAAAAATAATAATCGATAATAAACCATTTGAGTTCTTGGAATTAATGCTGTCATCCACAAACTGATCTGTGATTATTTATCCCCTAGTTCATTTACTTTCTTATTATATTCTTTTGTACCTCACCAACTCTATTTCAGCAGTAGGAAACCTGAGGCCTGACATCTGTTGAGGACTATACTTACCAGCATACCATAATTGATGTGAACTATAGTCCTCTACAGATGGACAGCCTAAAATAGATCATCCAAGCTCTAGATCTGAGATTGACTACCTGAGGCTCTCCAGCTGCTGAAGGCTATAAATCATGGCTGGAGTATGATTAACATTGCAGTCCTCAACAGCTAGAGGGTACCTAAACATGTACTAGATTGTAAGCTCCTCTGGACCGGGATCTTACTATCTTTTTGTCTTTGTCCCTGTCAACATTTGTTATTAATGTGCATATTGTTTGTTACCTCATTGCACAGAGCTAAGTAACACATTCTAATAATCTAATATGAATTATGAAATACATTTTTCAGGTTTTAGAATGGTCCTGTCACCAACCAGATTTTAGTCTCATTTAGTGTCTATTTTTTGACTGCCTATAGCTTGTGCTTTTTGGTTTGAATCAGTTTAATGGTTTTAGAGACTTTTGTTTTAGTAGTTCAGGAATCTAAACGCAACACAGTTTTGTTCTCTGACATGTCTGATAAAGTCTAAATAATTAATTATTCAAATGTCCAGCAAATCACCTCTCTCCACTTTCTTAGGCCTCTTTAGAATGGGCACCAGATCTGTTGCAGCCACCTGTGAATGTTCTGTCACCTGTGTAGTTCATGCATCTCTCCTCCATATACCACTGCTGATTTGGAATGTAGGAGAGGCGTGTCTTCCTCCTGGCCCAAATGAGTGCCAGCTTATATTACTGACCAGTGTCCATGTTGGTCGGCCATTCATTTGAGGTTGCAATGATCATCTCAACCTCCAAATTGTATGAAAGATTTATTAGTGGCCCATAGGTCGTAAGACAGACCTAGTTTACGGTAACTTTATTGCTATAGACATTGGTAGGAAAGGCTCCATAGTCCAGCATGTTACCTTTTATCACACGTGCCACTGTGTAATGAGCCTTAGGCTGCTAGAACCTAGACTGGGGTGGAATACATTAATCAGGAGGAATAATCATGAAAATCCTTTCAAGATGGAGCCTCCCATTAAAGGGAAGATTTGGACAAGAGACAGTTCCTCTTTAAAGAACACTAACACCTCACGCTAACAATCCTCAATGTACCTTAATACGGGCAGGAAATTCTCAGGGCCACTATGAATCAATTTTATGTGGACTGGTTCTTCAAAATTATTATTTTATTAGTACTAGATATTAGTGATGAGCGAGCGTGCTCGGCCGATGCTCGGATCGGCTCAAGCATCGCTCTGCTCGGCACATGGCGGTACTCGTCGAGTACCGCCATGTGCTCTCCCGCCATGTTCGGGTGGCGGGGATCTGTGCCGGAAGAGGCACAGATCCGAAGACGCTCCGCTGGACCACCAGGGACTGGAGGTACGGGGGCATTGCGGAGATGAAGGGGGCATTGCGGAGATGAAGGGGGACATTGTGGAAGAGGGGCATAGACTCTATGCCCCTCTTCCACAATGTCCCCCTTCATCTCCGCTATGCCCGTCTTCCACAATGTGCCCCTTCATCTCCGCTATGCCCCTCTTCCACAATGTGCCCCTTCATCTCCGCTATGCCCCTCTTCCACAATGTCCCCCTTCATCTCCTCTATGGCATAGAGGAGATGAAGGGGGACATTGTGGAAGAGGGGCATAGCGGAGATGAAGGGGCACATTGTGGAAGAGGGGCATAGCGGAGATGAAGGGGCACATTGTGGAAGAGGGGCATAGCGGAGCTGAAGGGGGACATTGCGGAGCTGAAGGGGGCATTCGGAGATGAAGGGGGCATAGCGGAGATGAAGGGGGCATTGACCAGGCACCCTCCCCTCATCAGAGCAGGGGGTGCCTGGTGTCGCCCCATTCATTTCAATGGGGCTCGGGTGCTCGGCCGAGCACTCGAGCCTCAGGGGGTGCTCGGTCAGAGCACCCGAGCACCCGAGCATCGGGGTGCTCGCTCAACACTACTAGATATGTTAGTGGAGGTGGTCATGATCCATTTTTCATGATTGTAGTACCAAAAACTCTTCCCCTTCTTAGGTAGATTCAGTGGAAAAGGCTTGGTGGTCCTGGAGTCTTGCAACAAAGAATCACATTTGCCTCCATGGTCACAATGTCAAGTACTAATTAAAGGGATAGTAATGTTTTCAATTAAGCAGATCGCCGAGTCTTCATTATTGTAAATCGAACACTTTGTGCTATATTTAGCAACTTACTTTTATGTAGTTCTCCGGATATTGAATGTAGGAGGATCAGCCTCCCTCCCGTTATGGCCACCTCCCACTGAATCTGCAATCTGGGACTGGACGGATGCAGCGAGGGACAAACTTCAGTAAGTATAAGGAAAACCCTGCCCCCCTTGACGAAGGAGGACAGGATTTTCCTTTGCTTACTGAAGTTTGTCCCTCGCTGCATCCATCCTGACCAGAAAGAGAGGCAGCATGATGTGGCCAGAAGGGGTGGGAGGGGGATCCTTTTACATTTAATATCTTGAGAACTACGCAAAAGAAAGTTGCTAAATATATCACAAACTGTTATATTTAGAATAATGAAGACTCGGAGATCTACTTAATTGAAAAGAGAAGAAACAGAGGCTCTTCCTTGTGCGATACCTTCAGACTTTTATATCCAACACCTCACCACCACCAATGAAAATTTACTCACAGGGTAGAGTGGCTGGAAATACACGTGTCATCCAGATCATACACTTATTTTAGCTATTTAAATGTATTGTTATAACAATAAAGGTGTTGTGTTATGTACAAATTCTCTTCTGAGGAGACAATTGAATTCAGCATTTCATGGGTTAATGTTGTTATTCTGCAGATGAATCAACTTTTATTTAGGTACTAGTGTAAAAGCCTGTGTACACGGGCCAAGGTCTGGGTGATGTTAACCTTCTGAGTGCCAGAGGGGTATGCAAAGCATTGCCTTGCAAATGCGTTGCATAACCCTCTGGCACTCAAAGGGTTAAGAGGCCAGTCCTGCTCTGCGTCCTGCCTCCGACGCAGTCATGCACTGTAGAGACTGGCCGAAAGCACAGCATGCTCCCAGCATTCCTTCACCTCCCAGCATTCTGTGCATTTGTGCAGTCTCTACTGCGCATGACGGCTTCTGACAAACATCCTAGCGAATTATTATATAGGATGCTGTGGTTAATTGTCCAATCGGAAATGGAAAGAGTTTTTAAGTAGCAGCTCCGTCCTTGTTTGCTTTTTCTGTTACCTACAGTTCTTAAGAAAGCAACGTGGATCACTGCAAAACACGTAGGATTGTGGGGTTTAAGATTATTTTATTTTTATAGTTCAATAAACTATGTTTTGAATAACACATGAAGGACATCTGGAGCTGCTTATTTCGATTTTGTTCTGACCTGTTTTTGATCTCCCATGCATCGCATATATACATGCTTAGTTTACCCCTACATGAAATGGGGATACTACATCTCACAGACCAAGAAGAGACGGTAAGATTCTCTCTGCAAGCTGATATTGCTGTACCTATGTATATGCATATACACAGCTACTGATAAATGTGAGTGAAAGATTCATTACACTGTTTATTGTTAGCATTGTATTCGTGTGATAAGGTACTATCTTTCTTTTTGTTTTTTGAATTTTACTTAATTGAAAACATTACTATCCCTTTAATATACATGGTAACCTTGATGTCCACAGCCCCAAGTGTAACAGCTTCAGCTAGGGGGTGGGAATCTCCAAACGACGTGATTCACATCATAACGTATGCGTGGCTTAATGGGACTGGGAGGGATTGGAATGAGAAAAGTAGTGGACAGAACAGGTGGGGGAGTGGTTGGTGTTACCAAGGAATACACCCAGAAATTCAATCCCTGTCCCAGAGACCCTGTAATTAACTCATAACTATCCCTCCTATTAAGAGACGCTTCAGCGAAACGTTGTTACATCTCAATTCACAGAGTTAATTTATATGTTCCCTGACAGTGGTTCCTCCTTGAAAGAAATCGCAATGTCACCTGCTAGTGATGATTTTCAAACTAAATTTTGATCTATAAGTAAAAGTATATCAAAGAATTTTGAGCAGCAAAAACATTTGTAAAGGATTGCCAAAGAAATGTTTTTGACACTTTGTGGAATTACTGGGCCTTGTTTTCACAATAATATTCCCTTGTTTAGGCTTAGGTCTGATGAACCTGAAGCCTTCCAGCTACTGGAGATTATCACTCCCATCATCCCTGGCTAGCCAATAGCTGTCCAGGGATCATGGAAGTGATAGTCCACTACAGCTGGAGGTCCTCAGTTTACACAGCTCTGTTTCAGGAAAACCAGCTGCACTAAAGAGGTCAATCTCCAATTTACCAATCAAACTCTACTGTCTTAACAATTGTTTTCAGTCCCTTAAAGGGATAGTAATACTTAAAATGTAAAAAATATATATTGTAGGGTTTATCCCCCTGAGTAAAACAAGAGTACTCCCACTGCTGAAAGGTGTTTCATTCAAAAGTTATTAATTTTCAAAGTTGACATTTTTAGGTGCAATATCACAGTGGCCTGAAATTGTACAGTGGCGCTGTTTCTACGCGATCCTATGGATAGCTCTGGTCCCGGGACCATAAATCTCCATAGGATGGTGTAGCAACAGCGCCACTGTACAATTTCAGGCCACTGTGATATTGCACCTAAAAAATTCAACTTTGAAAATTAATAACTTTTGAATGAAACACCTTTCAGCAGTGGGAGTACTCTTGTTTTACTCAGGGGGATAAACCCTACAACATATTTTTTTTACATTTTAAGTATTACTATCCCTTTAAAGGGATAGTAATACTTCGTTTTAACTTTATTTTATTTTGTAGGCATTAAAAAAACATGAAGAACGATATAAGTCTTCTCTCTCAAACTTTTATGGATTAAGAGATATTCACAAGCAAAGTTTCCCCCTCCCGCCCCTTTTACCTAGTGTAAGCCATTTCTTCTCAGATGTAGAATGCAGTCCATAGACCAGACAGATAACAGCAGGGGACAATCTTCTTCCTATGAGAACAATGAAAACCCTGCCCCCTTGACAAGTTTTTCAGGTTTTTTCCTTATCTTAATTGAAGATTGTCCCTCTCTGCAGTCTACCTGGGCACCTCCCTTCTGCTCTGGCTGAACAGTGTTACATCAGTAAAAGGGGCGGGAGGGGGAAACTTTGTCACTGAATTACTCTAGAACTACAACTCTGACAGAATTGAAATAACACTCTCCAAAGCTCAAATACTATGATGATTAATTAGAGCTGCTTTTATTATGAAACATTACTATCCCTTTAAATGCTAGATTGCACTCCAGTGTGTGTTGCCTCACTCTGCATTGCAGACCTCTAGAGCATTCAAGGTGTTCAAAAAACAACCTTTAAGAAGATATTCAACTTTGGATTTTTCCCCAGTGGCAGTAGTTCTCTCCCTGTGCCCTCTGGCCCCACGAACAGGCCAAGACTTTAAGCGCTCTTCGAGCTTGAACACAGTCATTTTGAACAAGACACGTGCTTAAGCTGGGAAAGAGTGAAGTCCTGGCCTGATAGTAGGCCTTGCAGGTACAGGATGAGAGCCACTGTCCTGTGGTACAGTTGTTTTGACACAATGACATATTGTCACAACTTACATTTCCTCTTTTTCTTTTGTCATAGCTGAACATTTTACTTTTGGTGAGTTGGAGGGGGAGTTGGATACTAGTTGCCAGAAGCAAGAGGCTGTAGAAGAGGAGGCCTAAGAGGCCCCCTGAGCCCAGCCATGTAGAAACAATCTCCCCCTGAGGATCCCCTAGCTGCCTCTCTAGCCAGGGCCAGATTTCCCAATAGGCAGAGTAAGCAACTGCCTAGAGCTCCAAATTTGTAGGAGTGATTCAGTTGTGATGGCTACATCCATATTTTGAATTGTGAGTGTCTCTTGAGCAGTCACAATGTCCATACATCAGATTTATACTTTAGGCTATTATTTAATCCTTTGGCTGCTAGAGAGATCTCCAAAACATTTGTTCTTGCTTGTTATAGGCCAAGGGTATTTTCTGTTCCAGGAAACAATGGATGGGACTGGGGGTGTGGTCATGTGAGGAGGGTGTATGTGGGCATGGACAGAGCTAAGGGAGCCTAGAGAGCCTTTCCTAGCAGTGCCTAGGATTTAAATCTGTAGCTGTTAATAGGGTTGCAGCAACCAGCCACGTTGCACTACCAACACTGGCTCTAACAATTTTACTAACCCTGGCACCATAACCCTCTCACTTGAACCAATGCCAGCAGCACTACTGGTGTGACCATAGCTAACAACAAGTCAGACCTCACCAGCTTTCACCCAGCCTCAATCACCATAGCAGCTGGCTACAGCAGATCCTCTGTGGCAGGTGTGATGAAAGAGGTGAGATGCCATTATGTCGACTGGGTCATCTAGGTGCAGTGAGCATATGTCCTCAAAGCCTAACACAGTAGGCTGAAGCATGCCAGAATGAAGAGCTCAGTGCCATGAATGGGACCATTCACATGGTGAGCAAGCAGGGCCATTCAGCAAGTGAGGAAGGACTAAACAGCAGCACCATGATCAGCCACAGGCAACAGGGTTGACCCTTTACAATATGGCGACATAATTAGTGCTCTGTTTAGTTGTTCGCACAATAGTGTGCAACATTTTGATAGTGAACCCTCTGGATGCACCTCCTCATGAGCCCCCACCTCAAGTGTAACGCAGCTTCTTGACTGGGAGGTGAAGGTTGTCAGGGATAACATAGTAATATTTTCCTTTTTATCAGTGTTTGCATTCTTTTTGTGTGGAAACCCTGAGCAGGTACCAGACTTTTTTCAATGAGATGGACGATAGGCACTTGGAGGCCATATCTGATATGCTAAAGATCAATTCTTCCAACTCCAGCCTAGTGGACAAGGACTTATTGCACAATGCACATATCCTAAATCTTGCTTGAGAACCCTAGAATGCCATTAATGTCTCATATACCGCGTGCTGCGGTGCATTTGAGAACCTTGTAACAATGAAGATCTGAATAATCGCAACATTTGCAGCTTAAACTTCTCTGATTTCTATCCTATGTGGCAACTGGCTTGTTTTTGAATTCTTCATTTTTAGAATATTGAATTTGGCCCTTGATTCTTGAAGTCTCATGTGTGGCCTACATTATATTTCAGTTGATAGGTATTATGCCAGGTTATATTTTATCGTTTCCCACTGAAGACCATGGAGAAATGTGTATATACAAACCATGATAAAGTTATCAACTGCAATAGAATCCAGGCTATAGTCAACATCATGATGCATTTATACAAATGCCAGAAATGAATGTATGCAACATTTCACCATGATGTGTTCATGCCAGTGCCACAAGTGCCCATTGCAACAGCCTACTGAGATGTTGCATTCATGCCAATTGCACACATGCCCCTTTAATGCCACAACTGTCTTTTATAGTTCTAGAAGATTAGATGTGTGTCCCCGCCACCGCAAATTCCCACCAACCCATGCAGAAATACAGATGTGCCGTGGGTTATCTGGTGGCCAAACTGCGGGAGTGGAGAATCACATCCACCGGACTTCTAACTCTGTATAAATCTATACACACCTTTATATATCTACCCAAAAATGAATCTACCTTCTGACACCTTACATGAAACACAGCATGAACTACCAAACCACCATTAGCATATGCCGGTCTTCAAACCTACCGCACCTGTAACAGTCATACTATATAATAGACTCCGTGAAGAAAATTTGGATGGGTGTCCCTATCAATACCACCTGTCCTAAAAATGCTGTGAACCACCCATATATAATAGTGTTGGTGGGAATTTGCGGTGGCGGTGACACACATCTAATTTTGTAGAACTGTGTTATATGTGGATACGGATCGATTAGAAGGTTTATCACAATATTGCTGTATATCTGAGATTGTTTCATATCGTATTCAGTTTTATATTTCAATAAATGTACATTTATCAGAAGATAGTGTCAAGTCATTTAGTATATATATATATATATATATATATATTTTGTTGGTCAATTCAATACAATATTGGCGCTGTACACTGTTTGATTTTTTTTTCTAATAAAAAATTAGTCATCGGAATATAAAATGAAACTTTATAAGTACATCTTTGTTTTTGTCATAGTGTTAAGGGTTCCCTTGACACCATATGTATGTTCCCTTTTTTGCCATAAATGTGTCTTTTAATCCACTGAATGTTGTGCAATCCACAATGATTATTTTTCTTAGTGCCTCACACATCAAATGCCAGTATGCTAAGCTACTTTTTCCAGTGTATGAGCATTATAGGAAGCTAACATCTTAGAATAGAAAATCAGCTACACCAGTAGATTTGTACATTTCCCCACTGGGTAACAAACATGGAAATTCCAACATATGTGTAAATGCCTTCATAAAGATTTTGAAATGTTTTTCGCAAACACTGTGCACATTTCACAACTGAAGTCAAGTCTCGGTCCTTTCCATGAGTCTCATCAAGAGGAAGGACAGCGGCACATTTAAACAAGTTACTTTACATACAGTTTCTAAAGTTACGCCTGTGAGTGGGGAATATGGGCTAACACTTTGTATGCTTCCAGAAAATAGTTTTGTGATACAATAGAGACATATATAATGTGCAAGGGGTTAAGGGCATTAGGAACTAAATATTATGGCTCATTTGGACTGTTAGATGTTTTCATCCTTTCTATTGGTGTTAATCTGGACCTGTCACCTTAAGATAAGTTTAGTTTGTTTTACGGAAAACTAAAATCTATATGTTGTATTAGCCATTTTTTGTAGAATAGTTTTTAATAAATTAACCTTTATGTTTTAATTGAACTGGGTGGCATTTTATGCTATTTCTCATTATGTTAATTAGTTCTGTTAGAAGCCAAATGTATTGCTTGCTGGGGTATTAGCAATTTCCCCAGTGTGTGGGATATGTTTAGAATCATTCATAGCATATTGTGTGGCAGTATTGTCCCATCACAGAAACTAAAGATAATAAAATGCCACACTGTGTCATCAGCAAATAAAGGTTAATGTCTCAAAAACTATGTACACACACACACATATATATATATTTATATATATATATATATTACATATGTTTAAAATTAACTCAGTTTTTCTTAAAGTGACATGTCCACATCAATAAAATGTTTTTCTAATGAGGACCACTATTATTATTATTATTCTTTATTTATATAGCGCCAACTAATTATTCAGCGCTGTACAACTGGATGTCCCAAGGTGGCCACTGGGGTCAGTGTAACAGCCAATAGAATGTTGTAATGTCATGAGGAGATGTGGAATACTTTCAGCACACTGTGTTCTGTTTTGTTTTTTTCAGATATCCCTGTGGTTGTTTAACTACTTCAGTCTGTGACTCTGAAAGGTGATGGGATAGCACCACTGTAGAAATGCAGACATACGGGGGTATTCTGCTGGGAGGCATGCTACTCCTATTTCTTCATAGAGGTAAGTCGTTTACTTATATAGAGCCTCATGTATAAAGTGGAGTTATTCTAGAGTAAACCAACTGCATCACCAGAGAGAAATAAACATTTCCATTGAGTTAAAATTGATTTTAACCCCTTGGATGCCAGAGAGATTTGCATGGAAATATATATATATATGCTAAATGACTTGACACTATCTTCTAATAAATGTACATTTATTGAAATATAAAATTGAATACGATATGAAACAATCTCAGATATACAGCAATATTGTGATAAACCTTCTAATCGATCCGTATCCACATATAACACAGTTCGACATTGTTTTGCTATGCGTTGCAAACCTCTTTAGCATTCAAGGGGTTAAAAGACCAATTTAAATTAAGAGGGATTTATTTTTCCCTTATGGTAAAGTTGCTTTGCCCCAGAATTGCTCCTCTTGTCTTTTGAACACAAGATTAAATACATATTACCATACGCACTTTACCACCTTGGCCTTGCAACACATTGGAGACTAATCAAGAATTCGAGGGGTTAAAATTTGAAAGATTTAAAAACAATGGGAATGTGACTGATTTTTACTTGCACCTATAGTGCAGATGGTTTACCCCAGAATTTCTCTACTTTGCTTTTATACATTAGGTGAATGCTACTTTATAGGGAAATAAATAGTGAATATAAGTGAATCGATCCCTTTTTGATCTGCAGCATTTTCCACAGACTGTGAACATGTCAGCAAGTCTCAGACAGCATCGGACTCATTGCACACCTAACATTATGCAGGTCGGCCTCTGTGCACTGGCCACTGAGCATTTGTTACTCTCTGGGCTGTTTAGGGTCACCAGACACCTGTTTCTGTGAGGCAGATCGCCTACCCAAAGTTACCAGTAAAGTTACCAGTAACCTGTATTGGACGACAGAGGAAGTCTATTCCTTAGATAATTGTGAATAAGAATGCCTTGGCTGTCTTTAATTTTTTAGGAGCTATATTAATTCAGTCTGCATTCTTCTGATACGTTTAAAACATTATAAACATTATAAAAGTCGCTATTTCAAGGGGTACATTTCAAAGGAATAAAAATGTTAAGGCAAGAGACCATAGTCTAAAACTAGAGGGACACAGGTTTAGATGTAATGTAAGAAAGTTTTACTTCACTGAGAGGGTTGTAGATAAGTGGAATAGCTTACCAGTAGAAGTGGTAGAAGTTGATACAGTGACAGAATTTATATGCATAAGACTGTCCTTAAAGGAGCAGCAAACTTTTTTAATGAAAAAAAAAATGTTGTGGTGTTTTTCCTACTGAGTAAAGCAAGGGTACTCCCATTGCCATGAGATTCATATTTCCAGGATTATTACAGTTTAAACCTGGGTTTTTTATATTAGCAGTGCCCTCTAGTGGTCAAATTCTAATTCTAATTGGTGTTTCCTGCTACATTCTAATGGAGAGGAAAGTCAAGAAAGTCAGTGATATACAGTTCTCCATAGAATGTGATAGAAACTGCCTGTCACTTCCTGTCAGTTACAACTATCAGGAAGTAAACACAGAAAATTCACTTCATGATTATTTGAACACTGACAGCGGTGTGAATGACCTTGTTTTATTCAACAGGAAAAGATCTATAAAATATGTGTTTTCATTAAAAAAAAGTTTACTTCTCCTTTAATATAAGACAAGACCAAGGACCAAATATGGTATGAGGCTCTTACAATAGGAAAATGGGCACACTAGATGGGCCAAATGGGTCTTATCTTCCGTCAAAATCTATGTTTTTATGTTTTTTTGTTTTTTTTGTACTATTGTTATTTTTCGGGATTTCCCTTTGGAGCTCTCTCATATGTCACTTAACCGCTTAAGGACCGGCATGCATGCACGCGGCCGGCACTTAAGGATCACGGAGCATTATTTATTTATTTATGTTTATTCCGATTCAGGGCTCCCCAAACGGCATGCTGCAACGCAAGGAGCCCTGAAATCAATGACATTCATGTACGTCATGGGTCCTTTAGGGACATCCACCCATGACGGTCATGTACGTCCTGCTTCATTAAGGGGTTAATTAACATTTCTCTCATTATTTTGTTTAATAACTAGTCACAATGAATTTGTGATTGCATTAGTAACCTATTTTTGCATTTTCCTTGCAGATGACTTTTAACTCTTTAAGGACCATAGGGGAGCAACTTCTTGCATACAACTCTGGTCCTTAAACGGTTAATGTGTCCTGAGTTGCTAATTTAAAAAAGTAGATTCAAATGCAATTGCAAATGATTTGTACAGAGTTATTAAAGACATATGTATCAAAGTTATTGAAATAAATAGTGAACATGCAAAAATATTTAGAGCAGAGAAGTTAACAATAGCCAAGGCAGTTGTATTCACCACAGTCGAATGAACAGAAACTGTTACGTGACAAGACCATATGCGCCTGCATATTTTGCAATTGCAGATGGGATTTTATTAGTGGAATGTGTCTAGTTATTAAATCCTTGAGAACGGAGTGCAGTGCATTATTTCATAATATGTTGCACAGTACTCTGGTACATAAGAGGCATACTTAGGAACTTTCAAAATGAATTAACCCTGAGAACTTGTAAATATTAGCTCTTAAAGGGATAGTAATGTCAGGAAAAAAGTATTAGCTATATGGTAAACACACTTTAAAAAAGATTACTTGCGCTTATTCATATCTCCTAAACCGTTATGGTTTGAGAGATATAGGAAAATAAAGTTCTTCGCTCCCTCCCCTTTCTCATATGTCAGCTGTATAGCTGACAGCAGGAGATCCTGGTCCCTGGGACCAGACGGCAGTTCTTCAGCAGCGCCAACATAACGATACCTAAAAATACATGCTTCATCGGAATGGTCTACAACATGTGCCTTGTTTACAAGCACACGTTATAGACCATTCCGATGAAGTATTTATTTTTAGATATCGTTATGTCAACACTGCTGAAGAGCAACGTCTGGTCGCGCAACCAGAATCTGCTTCTGACAGCTTTATAGCTCGTCAAGCAGAAAGAGGAGGGAGCGGAGAACTTTATTTTCGTATATCTCTCAAACCATAACGATTTGAGAGATACGAATAAGCGCAATTAATCTTTTTTAATGGTATCAACCGTATAGCTAATACTTTTTTCCTGACATTACTATCCATTTAAAGTTACTCATAATATAAATTCTTGGTGATATGTCCCTGCTTGATCTAATCGAGAGATGCCCCAAACAGTCTCCAAGGAACCATTAACATGCAACAACGTAGATATATCACTGCTTGAGCATACACAAGCCACACTTGACTTTTCTCTCTGCCTTCCTGGTATCAATAGCACCAATTTAGAGACTAAAGAAACATTTAATTGGGACAAATCACTGAGCTCTCTCACCCTGAGAATTTGGACCTTCACCCTGAGACCCTGAGATTTGGGTCAAAACCCAGCTATGATAAGAGGTTAACATTTCTTTATGTGTTATACATATGGATGTCACTGTTCAAGAACTTTTTTTTCCAATCATTTGCAACCTTTTATCTACATGTTAACACATATATCCCATGGAGTCAGTCTCTGAATCATACCACCCAAGTGTCCCTTTTTTAGACCCAAATCCCTCTGTCCCTCTTTCCCACCCTGATGTCCCTCTTTTTAGGATATCAGATTGTGTGGTGTATATATAAGTGTATCACATTGCTCCACAGCAATAAAACTCACATTATTGTTTGTTTAAATGTCAATATATGTGTTTATAAATGAGTCTGTGTAAATAAAATACTATGGTCTTGTTATAAGTCATTAATTAAGTTACACAAGGAGGTATCAATAGGTCATGAAATAGCCTAAAAATGTTTGGTAATGCCCCACCCACCAACCACGCCTCCAGCAACACCCCCTAAAACACAGTTGTCCCTCTTTGGCAATTTGAAATGTTGGAAGATATGTCTGAATAGTTCAATTATTCTCAGCGTTCCTATCACTAGACTTGTCAATGTGTGACTATTCAAAGGCAACAACAAACAAACAAAAAAAAAGAAAATACTTAAAATTTACCAGCAAAAAATGGATAATCCATGGTTAAAGTTTGACATCTAATTTGAAATGCTATTAAGGTCAATAATGATGTTAGTGGTTAACCCTTTGAATGCCATAGGGTTACGCAAGACATTGCAATGATTGCAATATGTTGTGTACCCTTTTGGTACTTAAAAGGTTAATGCTTTTTTACCACATTTACTGACTCCATAACTGATGATAATTAATTACACTTTTTTGAGTAAAGTTGAATGTTTTTTAATGAATTATTGTATAACAGGGAGTGAAGAGTCTGCTCTATGTAATGTGCATACTCATGAATGAAGATCATTCCTAAAACTTTACAGCTAAATAGCTCAGGAATGGGGCAGGTTTTTTTTCAGAATTTAATACAAATTCAGTTTATTTACATAGTAAAACCTGCCTGTATGTTGTTCTATTCATTTTTCAGTAAAATAAATAGTCTTTGAGAAATTAACCTGTTCTGTGCTTGTGGAACAGAGTGACACTTCATGCTAACTTCCTGTACAGTATACTAATTATTTGAGGCCAATTGTATCACTTGTTGTGATATTAGAAATATCTCCATGGCCTAGATGCACTAAATGTCGATGTGGTGTCAGTATGATATTGTCGTTGTGTTCGAATCACTCCGACAATTCGATCTGCACACATGTCGACATATTCACAAAAATTGTTGGATGGAAGTGGAAGGTTGGAGAAGGTCCTTATTAGCATAAAGGATTTTCAAAGTGCTGTCAGTGTGGAAGGTATCTCCTCCCCGCACACATCACCAACACTATGACAATTCTGTACAGCGTTCTCTGTGCTTCCCTGCCTAGCCAGTAGGGGAATACAGAGAAGGCTTTCAGCACCATTGACAGCACTGAGTGCCATAGGGATGTGCATTGCTCACCCCTGTGGCATTCAAAGGGTTACAATAAACAGAACTAGTACACCAAGCTCTACACAATGTGCCCCCCCCTTAGTATATCGACTTATATTGCATGTATTCATCCATCCGACTTTCACCTCAGGGACTGCCATTTAGTCGACTACACTTTTATTCGACTTCATTTTTTGTCGACTCCATTTTTTGTCTACTCCATTTTTAGTCAACTCCATTTCTATTCTACTCCAATTTTAGTCAAATACACTTTTAGTCGAGTCTTTTATTCGACACTTAACCCTTTGAGTACCAGAGAGGTAGCAAATGCAGTGTATTCGGAGAATGTATGTCGGAGAATGCTGTTCAGAATTGTCGTAGCTCTCCCTGATGTTACTCCATAGGAAAGTACAGGGGAGATCCCAACTACGACAGCCTGAGTTTGGTGAAGTGGAGATTGTGAAACTCTGACAGCAGAGACTGCTATCAGAGTTTACTGAATGAGTCAAAGTGTCACATTAACATGTCAACACCCCCCCTTGCATACGAATGTGTCTCATTATGCTGCATTTCCATATGGAAATGAGCAATTGTCAATGCGAAGAGTAAACATTCATAAACCAGTTGAAGGAATGTCGGATTGATGTCGATGTTGGCATTTTTTGTTGGAATCATCTCGATGTGATGTCGTAGAGACTTTAGTGAATACTGCAGATGTGCCTACGACCCTGATCCGATAGTACATCGACATTCGTAGCCTTCTTCGACCTTTAGTGCATCTAGGCCCATGTGTGGGCTATGTTCAGGTTGATTTACTGCATAGAGGGATGCACACACTGGCAGTAAAGACAGAGCTTAGCTTCGCAAATTGACATTAGACAGGCATAGGTAGTAAACATCAATTTCAGGGCATGATTTAGTGTAGAATTGCTTTGAACATTTACCCCAGTGTTTGGTTATATACAGGAACATACACAGGAACTAATTAACATCATACCCCACTGTTACAACAAATTGCTCAATAACGATATATATATTACAAAAAAACTGGACAATACAAAATATAGACAGTTTTTATTTCTCTGTCAAATGAACTAAGCTTTTGAGTAAACACATGTAAACACTAGATCATAAGATCTATGTAGGTGTAAAGACATTTGGCGTCAATCTACACATTTTGCTGTAGGTCTGCCAGTAAAGCCAGGATGACATACAATTAACATAGCAATCTAATGAATTATTCAGGTTCTTCATAGGCAAAATGTACTGAATAGATCTGAAGATAAATTCACAATTTGTTTCAAAATCTGTATTTAACACAGAGCTGATGTATAAACCTTAACTATAGCATCAATATGGCAGCACTAACCACGATGCATAATATTATTTTCTATGAACGTCAGTCTCTGTGGGTCATTGAGTTCCTGTATGGGTGTCCATTTTGGGGCATGCAGACACTAGCAGAGTGAGCATGTCAGTCAGAATCTGCAGTTTTATCATTCACATATATCAGTTACTGTGTGCACTTCAGTCTCTGCCCACTACTTTATGCTCTGTGGAGCAGATGTATTAAAGGGATGGTAATGTTTCATAATAAAAGCAGCTCTAATTAGTATAGTATTTGGACCTTGGAGAGTGTTATTTCAATTCTGTCAGAGTTGTAATTCAAGAGTAATTCTATGACAAACTACTCCCCTCCCTCCCCTTTTACTGATGTAATGCTGCTCAGCCAGAGCAGAAGGGAGGTGCCCAGGTAGATTGCAGAGATGGACAATCTTCAATTAAGATAAGGGAAAAACTTGAAAAATTTGACAAGGGAGCAGGGCTTTGATTGTTCTCATAGGAAGAAGATTGTCCCCTTCTGTTATCTGTCTGGTCTAGCAACCAGATTCCACATCTGAGAAGAGATGGCTTACACTAGGTAAAAGGGGCGGGAGGGGCAAACTTTATCCTTCAATTACTCTTGAAACACAACCCTGACAGTATTGAAACAGAACTCTCTATGGCTCATACTATCCCTTTATGGGCTGTATGTTTAAAAGAAAAGTTGAGGTGTTCTAGGGCAAACCAGTTGTACTACGGGAAAGAACTATACATTCTAATTGTATAGCAATGCGACAGAGACCTCACTAGCATTCAAGTTGTTAAAACCCCCATTTAAATCAAAGGGAACTTTTAGTTCTCCCCTATAGTGCAAATGGCTTGCCCCAGAACTCTTCTGATTTGCTCTTGAACATACGGCCCATTTAAGAACTGGAGAGATTGTGTGGAAAATAACTGCAGCATAGGTGAGATATAACATTCCTGTTGATTTATATGGGGCTTTTAACCCTTGACTGTTATAGTGGTCTCCAATTTATTGATTTGCAATGTGTTAGTGACCTCTTTAGCATATAAGAGGTTAAAACCTCAATTTAAATCAATAGAAAATTGGGGACTTTTTATTTGTCCTGGCTTGCTCTAGAGTTACTTTAGTTTTCTATTACAGCGTGATTGTCTGTCACTCTTCTCACCCATGTGCATCCCTCCCTATGAGTCATTCTCTGTCCATGAGTTTCAGTCACTGAATCATGTGGCAAATATTTTTACTAGCATACAAATAAGTGTAAATGTGCCCCAGCAGTAAGTCACTCCCCTCTTTACAGCCAAGGAAGGTTGCTTGATATTTACTCCAAATATAACATTATTTTCCTTTCGATCTTGTCTCCCCTTGCTTTTCCCGAGACCGAACACCTGTCTCATCATACCCCTTTCTTCTCACTTGTCATGAGTCAGTATTTAACATCAGATGAGCTCCACAAACAAGAGCAGTCTAGTGCGTATGAGTGTAAACTCTTGCAAGAATTGATTATAATGAGACCTAATGGACAAATGTATAGACACACAGGAGACTGTGTTGCTGCAACTCCTATTTCACAAACAAGTTGCCAGGGGTATGAATAGGATGTCAGCAAATAATATCTGGTTAGTGTCAACCAAGCACCTGCCACCTTCCCCCTCCCTTCCACCAGTGGTCACTGTCCTCGTAGCTCAGTCCAGGTTATGTGAATTCTACAATGCCCAGGGGGCAAACAGTCTTCATTTCACCAGTAGTTACAACCTGTCACTTCTCAGAACTTGTACTTTCAGATCCTATCTACAACCTTTTGTCCCCTGGTGTTTCTGAGCCGGCAGATTAACTGGGTTTGATGCTCAAAAGAAAGGTGTCTTAAAAGACATTATTATATTCAGAATTTCATCTTAAAATGACACATTTTCAAAGCAATAAAGACAGTTCTTTTTACTAAGTAGATACCACCATGAATTACAATATTAGTTAAATGGCCTTAAAATGGGCATGGTCAACGTCAAAACAAATATGTTTTAAATACAATAATTACCTCCAAAAGAAATATGTATTCATTTTGGGTGAACTCAACTGCATCATAGGGGAGAAATAAAAATTCCCTAAATCCCCATTTACTGAAAATGGGTCTTGCAGCCCCTTGTTTGGTAGTGAGGTCTCCAACGTATTCTCTAGCATACAAGGGGTTACAAACTCCAATTTCAGAAATGGGGGGTTTTATTTGTCCCCATGGAGCAAAATTACTTTTTTTGTACATAAGACCTAAAATGTCTGTATAAAGAATGTTCCTTTCCTCCAGTTTCTGATAAAATTGTGCTAATACCATTATATTTTCAAAAGTGGAGTTAGGCTTTCGAAGATCCAGGTCTAAAAAAAAGTGATGCTAAAATTGACTTCAAATCAAAGCAGTATTTCCATTGAACATATGCCCCATTGTCTTAAGCTTGAGCAACAAAATGTACAGAAGATCCTCCCGGATTGTTCTCAGCACTTGTACTTGGCCTCACAGCAGACTCTGGTGTTCGTGCAGGAGCTGCTGAAAGGGCTGAACTAGAATCAATTACTTTACTACTGTTAGTATGTCCTGGTTCTGTTGTGTAAATGTGATGCATGTGTTTCCAGCAAGTTACTCATATGATGCTGCCGGTAATTGAGATTGTAGTCAGATTATTGAATCTGGATAAACTGGAGAGATGCAGAGGAGATGTGCAATATCTATCTATTCTCCTCTTCTATCCTTTTCTATCTGCTACAAAATGTTCTCGGATTTATCACAAGAACTTCCACATGTTCCACAACCAGTCATTATCTAGACCTGTAGCTGAGACAAAAGCCCCCAGAATTGGAGAAAGGCAAGACAGCTAGAAGAATTTTAATACATAATTGTACCTGGAGTTCCCTAGGGCTTCTTGTTCTAGGAGTACTCACCGTGAGTTTTTATAAAAAGCCTGGAGATAGCTCCTTGTGCAGGAAGACTGATCTGAGAAGGGTCATGCTCTGTTTCGTCTCAGACCAAATAATAAACATGAAAATGTAGTCCTTTGTGGAATTGTAATAAGATGTACAGCTGATCTCCAGCTCGCTCCCTTTCCCTTACATGTCGCCTGGCTTGTTCCAGTATATTCATTCTCTTCTTGCCTGTTCCCTTTGCTTCACTCTCCTCTGGACCAATCCCACCATCAATCTCTTCAACCCGCTCCCTTCTCTTCATTCTCCTAAAAACCTGCTCCCCTCACTTCGGTCTGCTTTGACCTGCTCCCAACTTCCATCTCCACCTGCCTTCTCCCCTCCTTTCAATCCCCTCTGCCCCCCTCATTCAGTCTCCACTGGACTGCTTTCCACTTCCATCGTCCCTGACCTGTCCTGCCTCTCTTCAAGATCCTCTGCCTGTTACCCACTCTTCAATGTCCTCTGCCTACTACCCTCCCTTCAAGTCACCACTGGCCTGCTTTCCCTTCCATCTCTTGGCCCGTTCCATCTTTAATTTCCTCTTGCCCACTTCCCGATTTTCTCTCCCTTGGCCTGCTTCCATCCCTTCAATCCCCTTTATTTAAAGCAGCAGTAAACTTTTTTTTATGAAAACACATATTTTTATAGAGCATTTCCTGCTGAATAAAACAAGGACACTCCCGCTGCTGTCAGATTTTTTTATTCAAAATTTATAGCAGTTCAAATAACCAGGAAGTGAATTTACTGTGCCTGATAGTTCTAACTGACAGGAAGTGACAGCACTTTCTATCACATTCTATGGATAATTGTATGTCTCTGACTTTCCTCTCCATTAGAATGTAACAGGAAAACTAATTGGAATTTGACCACTAGAGGGCACTGCTAATGTAAAAAAACATGGGTTTAAACTGTAATAACTCTGGAAATATAAATCTCTCAGCAGTGGGAGCGCCCTTATTTTACTCAGTAGTAAAAAAAAAGTTTACTGCTCCTTTAACACTTAGGATGCTTAGAAATTCATTGGAGATCTTTCTAGCACCAAATGGTTTAAAAACCTTAATGCTTGTATGTTACAGGCATAGGGTATTTCCTGTTTCAGTAGATGGAGTTGTGGAGGGTCATAAGACGAGTGGGATGGAGCCATAGGATACCTTACTGAGGGGAGCCCAAAATAGTAACACAGGTAACATAGCTGATGGGGCTATTCCATTTCACTCTTATTGGTCCATAGAAAGGCAAAAAACTCCTATTGACGCCATATAACTAAATGAAAGGTGTGACACACGAACTCTTTAAAGGGATAGTAATACTTAAAATGTAAAAAAAAATATGTTGTAGGGTTTATCCCCCAGAGTAAAACAAGGGTACTCCCATTGCTGAAAGGTGTTTCATTCAAAAGTTATTCATTTTCAAATTTGAATTTTTTAGGTGCAATATCACAGTGGCCTGAAATTGTGCAGTGGCGCTGTTGCTACACCATCCTATGGAGATTTATGTTCCCGGGACCAGAGCTGTCCATAGGATTGTGTAGCAACAGCGCCAGTGTTGCTATGCAATGTGTTACACATCCCTTTGGTCCATAAAGTGTTAAGCTAGGTGCTATGACAGTCATGTTAAGAACCACTGGAATAATGCAATATTCTGTAATCACTAGTCATATAACTAACTGAAATTGTAACGTTAACTGTATTGACAGGTGTCCAGTCATGTGGCTTCATTTCCTTGGAGTCTCGCACAATCCATCTTGGGTCCTCTCTCTCGGCCTCCTGCACTGTGGACGAAAAGTGTTTAGAATCAGTGGAAGGAGCAGCCAACGTTTTATGGAAACTGGATGGAGATTTTATCCCATTCTCAAGCTCACAATATAGTGTCCATGGGAACACATCTACTGTTTATTTCAGTAGCTTCAACAAGACCTCAGGATTCCTCTCCTGCTACAATGGAAAACAACTACTGGACAGAGTGCAGATTAAAGCTGGCTGTAAGTCACATCACAACCTTCCTATTGCCTAGCTTTGTCATAGATGCTGATGTCCTAAGAAGAACAGAGGTGATAAAGATACGATAAAGAGGACATAACTCCAATTCTTAGTCTATTCTTTGAAGCACGTGCACTAACATCTCTCCAGGTCTTAGTATATAGGCTCTGTATAACAAAGGAATTGAAAAGTTTATCACACTAGAGGTTATTTCCTCGTTATCATGCTGTAGTGCATATCTCCCACCCTGGAGTAAACCAACTGAACCATAGGGATCAAACTCAAAATTCACATTTATTTAAATAGTGCTTTTAAAATCCCTATATAAATCAATGAGGATGCTTGTTTTCCTCTATATTGCACATGGTTTATTATAGAGCAAGGAATATTTTGGAGCTGCTGATTTTAATGGATATAATATACTCTATGTTAGGGGCTCTAAAGCTTTGTGTGTCTTGGAATCCTTCAGTTTCATTTGAAATCTCAGCGAAACCCAGACAACTAAATTCTTTAACCTCTTGGATGCTACGGAGATCTCCAGTGCATTGCTTTGCAATATGAAATGTCACTGACAGGTGGAATTAATATATGAATCAGTACAGAAAACTTAATTAGCATACCTTAGCATATGATACCAAGTATGAATATGTTGTTACTTGTATATTTGCTTGTCTTTTGGCTTGCATGTCACATAGGTAGTTTTTTAACCCCTTAAAGACACATAGCACACCTATACTATCAGGCGCTCTCTCCTTTTTTGTTTTTTTTTGTTTTGAGTTTTTGATACCATACCGCCGAGGGGGAGCATAGTCATCACAAAGAGAGTTGCCTTATCTAACAGTCTGACAAAGAGATTGTTGCTGTTTCTGGAGACAGCCTAAAGCTCCAGCTGGTTGGAACGTTGCAGTTTGATATAAGCCGTCTCCAACATATATATATTGTGAGTGCACACAAAACACCATCATTGGTGTGCACTCACAATGTATATATGTTGGAGACGGCTTATACCGAACTCCAACTTTCCAAGCAGCTGGAGCTTTAGGCTGTCTCCAGAAACAGCAACAATCTCGGACTGTTAGATAAGGCAACTCTCTTTGTGATGACCACACTTCCCTTCGGTGGTATGGTATCAAAAACTCAAAAGAAAAAACAAAAAAGGAGAGAGTGCCTGATAGTATAATAAATTCATACACAATCTTTGATAAAGTAATAAGTAATCTACTCACAGTGGCGTAACTAGAAGCCACCGGGCCCTGGTGCAGAAATTGCCGCCGGGCCCGGGCCCCCCCCCATCTTAACGTTGCCCCATGCACATCTCCTACCTCCATCTCTTGCGCGGTTCTCAGTTATGCAGAGCGCTGGGAGATGATGTAATCTCCCAGCGCTCTGCATTACTAGAGCTCCGGGAGATCAGCTGAGCTGCTGCCGGCAGGGCTGTGGGCAAGTGGCGATGGGTTCGCAGGGGGGGGGCGGGCCCCTTGGAGTGACGGGCCCGGTTGCAGGTGCGACCCCTGCGACCCCTATTGTTACGCCACTGTCTACTCACAATATATCATGGTCAGAGTCTTGATTCTAAGAGCTACTAACTGCAAACCATACGGAGAGACTAGCACCGTCTCCGTTCAGGGAAATAACACAAATGTTGCGGTGTAGTAAATCTTCAGTTGAAGAGGACCAGACGGAGGCTTCACTTGTAAACCAATTTAATAAAATGTTTAAAAGGTTGTAACGCTTGCGCGTTTCATGGCTACAGCGCCGATTTATCAAAACAAACAACTGGCTATTAAAACACAAAGAGTACAAAGAAGCCACGCCACTGGAACATACAAACATACATACATCACCCCAAGGGAGATGAGTGGTTAGACATAATTGTCAATCAAATCTAGCACTGGGATGCGCAACATCCACTCTTACATAAGAGTGATAGAGTCTATCTCAAGACGGGACAAATCTACTTGATATATGAGAACCATATAAAAATCAGTATCATATAGAATTCAAATACAACGCATTTCATTGCGTAAAAAGATATATATAATACACGCAGAGACAAGTGGCCCATTCGTAATTAGTAGTTCTACCTCTTTCCTCCTGAACAAAGTAGACGATGATGTTCAATATAATCCCTTAATTTATAAGATCAGAGACGGATTAAGACTTCATAGGGCCCTAGGCAAGGTACTAATTTGGGGCCCCACATATCTTGCTTCTGACACAGAGTGCTGCTAGCAGGTACTGGCATTGTGACTCTAATGGAAGAAAGTGTAACTGAATGATGCTGGTCTTTCAACAAAAAGGGCATCTGACACAAGATGTTAGAAGCAGCAACAGCAGGACCTCTGTCTGTAACCCATCACTTGCAGCCAGGGCCCCTCATATTGCCATGGGCCCTAGGCAGTAGTCTAGGTTACCATAATGGATGATACAGCTCTGTATAAAATACGAGGTAACATATCTGGAACAGTATCAGAAAAATCCCACTAGTCTCATATATCCTGAGTATTAACATTATAAAAATCGACAACTAAACTAATATATCCCACTTAAAATAGTGATAATGAATCAAAGTGAGCACTACTGTGGAAAGTGTGATATTTCTCTACAAAGTGATGTAACAATGTGATGATGATCATAATTAACCCCTTAAGGACCAGTGGTTCCGGGGTGTGTGGTCCTTTAAGGACCAGATAGGGAAGTTCAACATGCCGCCCCACGTGACTGTTTACTTGGGCCGGCATGCCGAATGAGAGACTGAAAGAGATCGCTCCGGTCTTGGAGAGATCAACTTCAGTCCCCGGTATTACTCACCGCGCTCCTGCTCTTGCTGTACCCAATAAACAATGGAAGGTTACAGCACGGTATCAAACATCAGATAATCGATCTATTCATTGTTCCACAGGGAACAAATGAAAATCATCATTGTTTTAACCCCTTCTATGCTAAAGAGGTATCCAGTGCAGATTATCTTAGGCATTCTGTTCCTCTGTGCCTTGTCTAATGCAATGTAGTAACAAAGGACCATATGTTCAAAGAAGTAGCGAAATAGCTTTTGTCGTTTGTAATGACTTTTCAAAGTACAGTGTCGTTGGGATCATTAATATTTTCAGAGAGTGTCGGTTGTGATCAGAAATATGTTGTTTGTCCTGACGGAAATTGTAGTATGTAACGACAAAAAAATGTCTTAACTAACGACAAAAATGTCTTAACTAAAGACAAAAATTCTCACTCCCTCCACTTTTTTCTTAACGTACAAATTTTGTCTTTTGCAAGACATTTTTTTGTCGTTAGTTACGACAAATTTTCTTTTCCTCTATACGACACTGGAGAATAGTTTAGCCACGCCCTTGCCCCGCCCCTTTCCCCATCAATTCTGGACTTATGTCGTACACAACGGACATTACTAGTTTTTTATTGTATACTCTATAGAAAATGTCGTTTCATACGAGATTTTTTTGTCGTTATCCCTTTGAACATACGGCCCAAAGAGTGATTGAAGCTGGAGCTGTGGATAACTAACCCATAAGCCTTTGTGTGCCAGAGGGGTATGTACTCTATTGCGATGGCAGTGGGTTGGATATGCCTCTGGCACTCAAAGTGTTAAGAAACAGAGGGGTGTGTAACACATTGCTTCACTCTGGTCCTTAAAGGGTTAAAGTATTAACTCTAGCATAGTATGTGCAATGGTATGCAATGAAGTGTCCTTGTGCACTATTACATACATGAAGTGCAGGTGCATGATTACTAAGCCAGTGCACAAGCACAGTAAATGCATCTGTGGATTCATACATTTTCCCTAATGTGTTGCATTCTCAGAAAATTAAAGTTGATCGCTGTTTTCTTAGCCCTTTTATGTCAGAGGGTTGTGTAATGCATTGTAAAGTATTGCATGCACAACCTTAAATTACCTATGGGCCATAATGGTATTATTATTTATTTTATATTATTAAAATTAGTGATCTACATTTCACAGGCAGTCGAATCAAATACAGATAACAACACAATATTCACCCAATACAATGTCTCAAAGTGATTTTTTTTTCTTTCAATATGCCTAGTACAATTATTTTTATCCAGTTTTGCCTCCAGAAGATTTGGGAAATAACCTAGTAGTAATGTAGTTGCTGTCCAAGCCTAATAACTATTGTGAATTCTACATTGCTTCCACATTTTTAGACCCACCATCTAAACCCACCAACCTCACCTGCCAGTTGATCGTAACAGATGACAGCCTGATCTGTACCTGGGATAGTGGGAAAGACCCGCTCATCAAGACCAGCGTCACTCTATCAAGTTCCAAGTGAGTCATGTGGTATGATGCAGAGCTAATTTCCTCCCTTGTAAGACATGATTTATTAATCATGTCCTACCAGTTTGCTAAGCGTTACAAGGTGCATTCAAATAATAACTATTATGTCTTCTTCGTGCTTTGAAATTAATGTGTTAAAAATTTGTAACAGTTTACAGGGAAATTCTTCATTCAAAAGGTATTACAACTCAAAAAAAAAAAAAAAAAAAAAAAAAAAAATATATATATATATATATTATTATTATTATTATTATTTTATTTTACTGTTAGAAACCTGATGTCCAGTTGGTAATCATTATTGATTTACAGGTGCCGGGAGCTGCTGTATCATGATTCATAACCCACATGCTGATAGTTAACCCTTTTAGTACCGGAGGAGTGTCCAAAACAATGACACGTCTCTTGTGCTCAACTGGTTAATGAAGGACAGGGAAGGGGCTCACAGAACTATTCTTATCTTACTGGCTGGCAGGCAGGCTATAAATAAACTAGTCTGATTTTAAGAGGTTGCAGGCTAGTGCAGAGCTGAAAGGCCCACTTGAGTAACAGCCCCATTGGCCCCATAGCCAACTGTATAGTCATCCTACTAAACTCTGGGTACAACAAGCTCAATAAATGTGCCAACTGCTCTGTTTTTTCACATTGCCTATTCTTGTTTTAGTAATTCAGGCTTAACTGTTTCACTGTTTTCTTTTCCATAGAATTTTCTTTTCTTTTCAACAGAATTACCTTAATCCAGGAGAGCTGCTAGTTTTCTAAAAGGCCTGGGGTTTAGGCCAAGCTAATGCATTATTAGTACCTACTGCAGCTCAATGACACCATTACTAGTAGTAAGATTAGAATTATTGTATTGCCTAACCTGCCAACAAGGTTCAGGGCAATAAACATGAGGGGCTGGATTCAAATGCAGGAGATAAATGTTACCTCCCATTTTATCAAAAATGTCCCTATTGAAGTCTATGGGGAAACCTGGAGATAAAAGCAGATATAAAATTAGCACCTACATTTGAATCCAGCACAAGAACTGGGGCTTTTGGCAGCCTAAATCAGCACCTTTAGCTATGACCTAAATATAAATTAAAGAGTGACTACCATGATGATGGTGTCTCCTTAATAGGTCTACTCCTCTGGGATATTCCTGCTAGGGAAGCTTGGGCTGTATTGTGTACTTCAGCGTTACAAGATCCTGCTGTACTCAGTATGGCAGTCCCACAGACTGCTGAAATACACACATCATGGATTCCTTTGGGTTCACCACAGAAAAAGGTGCCCCAATATGAAACCAAAAAGTAGCTCCACACAATACAATATTAGAGTTGTATATTTATTAGTATCTGTTGCACTAGAGTCCACAAATAGGAATATCAGGGTAAAAATGATCTTTGCACCTTGTTGTAATTGGTACGGACCCCCAATATCACAAACAGAAACAAAACAAACCACAGAGCAGAATAACTTCTAAGTGTAGTTGACTGTTGACACCTTCACCTCGTGCTCTAATGAAATTCTACTCACATGTATCAGAGGCTCATGATACTGCCCCTTAGTATTAAAAGCTCCCCAGGTATAAACCCCAGGATGGTTACCTCCGGATATTCACCACTGGTCCTTCCTAGGATCTGTATTCTCCAATTTTTAGGGATATAGAGACCTGCAAGGGGTACACCAAACCCCTCCCAAAGCCTACAATACCCAAGGAAGAGTTATAGCAGGACTGGAAGTCTAGTTTTACATACATTACATGAAAGGAATCTCTTGAGCTTGTAAAGGTTATATGTAGCAAATTACCAAATTTATTTAAAAGGTAAAATCACCACTAACAGTGATACCAACAATTTTTTAAAATTATTAATCAAATTTGCATATGGCTAAAAAACGCTCTACTATATTCTTTTGGCCTCTAATAGGTATTGTATATATTGTGATACAAAATGCCTTCTCTGTGAATTTTAGGTCTACAGAACAGTGTGAGAGTTCCGCTGAAAAGAAACACGACTGCATTCCGCTAGAGGGGCAGACATCATGTACCATTAACCGCAAACATTTCCATCTTTACAAGAATCTTTTAGTGTGGGTCACTGTGGAAAACGCATTGGGATTTTCAACTTCTCCTCTTATTTGCATAACCCCAATGAACGTAGGTATGCAGCTCATTAATCACATTTGTTTCAAGAACTTTGCGCTTATTTGCTAAGCATTGCGATGTCTGTTTAACCGTTGTGCAGCCCATTCAATTTTAAAATGTAAATGTTACATTTTCTTTCCTACATCACGTAGGTCCCATTCAATCATTAAATACGGTAGTCATTTCTGCATTTTGCTGTGTTTTTGAAAACGAGTCTCAGCCAAATACTCAGCACTCTTCGTACCTCCAGGTCCACATGGATTAACTTTTTTGGATGCTACAGATGTTTCCAGCGCATTGATTTGCAGTTCATAGTATCACACTTCTGAAAACACTTGGGGCTGTATCACAGAGATAAGTGTAGAATTCTGGGGCACACCACTCTGGCATACAAAAGGTCAGCTTCCCTCCCCTGTTGATTGCAGAAATAATTGAAAAAAAAAAATCATTAAAGTAGTTATAAGTGCAAAAAATAAAGAGGAGACACTAAAGGGGACACCTAACAAATCCCAAACCTCCCAGTGATTTTGATGAGTCTTTAAAGGGATAGTAATGTTTCATAATAAAATCAGCTCTAATTAATCAGCATAGTATTTGGACTTTGGAGAGTGTTATTTCAATTCTGTCAGAGTTGTAGTTCAAGAGTAATTCAATGACAAAGTGTCCCCCTCCCGCCCCTTTTACTGATGTAACACTTTTCAGCCAAAGCAGAAGGGAGGTGCCCAGGTAGACTGCAGAGAGGGACAATCTTCAATTAAGATAAGGGAAAAAGCTGAAAAGCTTGTCAAAGGGGGCAGGGCTTTCATTGTTTTCATTGTAAGAAGATTGTCCCCTTCTGTTATCTGTCTGGTCTTACAACCAGATTCCCCATCTGAAAAGAGATGGCTTACACTAGGTAAAAGGGGCGGGAGGGGAAACTTTGCTTGTGAATATCTCTTAAACCATAAATGTTTGAGAGATAAGACATATCATTCTTCATATTTTTTTAATGCCTACAAAATAAAATAAAGTTAAAATGAAGTATTACTATCCCTTTAATACTTGGCATGCTAGAGTTCTCCAACTCACTGCAAACCAATACAGTGGAAACCTCTAAAATATTCAAGAGGATAGAAGCCCCATTGGTATTTCTGATTTGTTCTCTATACTTCTGTTGGTTTGTTCCAGAATAGTTTAACTTTTTTCTGCATATGACTCATAGCTTTCATTACACTAAAAACATTTTTATGGTGTTACATTCACCAAAATGCTGATAAAAAGGAAAGACTTGCTACCCAATTAAAATGTTGGACAGCACATTGCAATGCTTTTGAGATATCAAAATTGTAAGAGTTTTCATTTACTTCCCATAGTATAGCTAGTGTCCTGTAGGACTGCTTCTCTTTCTCTGTGAATATGGCTTTTAATCCCTTAAGGACCCGGGATCCTAGGGGTGGATTGTGGTTAAGGACCACACAGAGGACTTCAGCGCTCAGGCATAAGTGACTGCTGACGTGTATCGACGCACCAAACAGGGGAATCTGAGAGAGACAGATCTGGTCTTCGATTGGTCATTTTCAGACCCTGCTAGTGCTTACAGCACTCCTGCAAGAGCTCTGTAAGCACACAATACGTAACGTGATAGGACGTTCATGGTCCTTTGGGCAAGGAAACTGGTGATGGTCTTAACATGTCACTGGCACTTAAGGAGTTTATTACTTATCTTGCATACAAGACCGTACACAAGACAGGAGAGAAATAAACATGTGAGACAGGTTGACACTTCACTGACCAGAGTGGTGTGCGCTGCAATATGATGCTCACCCGCTCAGGTTCTTCAAGTGTTAAGTAGGAATTTATAATTAGAAAGTAGCTTTTACATATGAGTGCATCCCCTCCCAGTGTAATATCAGAAAAGCCAGTCAGGAAGTGACATACTTATACTGAATATATCAGTTCTGTATGCTTGTACTCACCCCCTGATAAATGTCTGTGTGTAGGCAATCACCCTTTTTTATAGATCTTTCAAAACATGTTAACTATACAAGCTAAATGATAGAAAATCAACAAAAAGTGAAATAGAAGCCATAAGTTAACATCCCTAACTTGCATAATTTGCGGTATATGAGTATGTAATGTATAGGTCATGATAAACAGGGGCGGGCTGGCCTGGGGGGCAGGGGGGCAATTGCCCCCCGGGCCACTGGTTCAATCACATTTATGGGCCGGTCCTTTGAGGCTGCTTTATGGCTGATATCTTAACTTTTAATTAGCAAAAACTATTCAGGACCAGAGGTGTGCTCCTTGCGAACTAATGTGCTGCAAGCACCTCTGATCCTCAAAGGGTTAAGTGCACCACATTACGAGAGACCGAGACGAGAGACCAACACCTCTTGATGTTTTGCCCAGCACTGACTTGAAACACCAGCCATTACCTCTAGGGGGTGGTGTTGTGGTAATTCACTGGATGCGTGATGTCATTGCTTTCTCTCTCTTGTTGTGTACTCGGAGCTGACCCAGAGAGCAACAAGGCCAGGTTTAAAATTTGCTGAATGTGACTCATCAAGCTCAGTGGCACCCAACTTGTACTTTTGGTCCAGCAAGTAAGTGAAACACCTGGCTATAATTCAATCCTTATAATCTGTAGTTCATATTCAGTATGTATGAACAAACTAAATGGAAAAGTTCAAGAGCAGGGGTAATTATTTGCTGCCCCAGTTTGGCATATATTATGGCATAAACAGAGTGAGCCCCTGTTCAGTTTAGAAGTGAGTCAGGCCCCAGTGAGATCCCAGAGTATCTTTTAGAAAAAATATATAATTACTGCACAAAAACAAAGCAATTCTGGAGCAAACCATCTACACCATAGGAGTAAACAATCCTAAAATTCCCATTGCTTTCAATTGGGCTTTTTTCCCCTTGAATGAAAGAGGCTTCCAACACATTGCTTCTCTAGCACTCAAGGGATTAAAATCTTTATTTAAATCAATGAGAATTTTCATCCCTTTCATGGTTCAGTTGGTTTGTCCCAGAATTGTCCATCTTGTGCCTTCTGCATAAAGTTGTAAAGTCATGTACAATGTAACAATCTGCATTAGCTTTTATAAGGATCATTCAGTAGGTACAGTAAGTAAGAGCATTGTTTCTTAGTATGAAACCCATCCTCAACTTGTAAAAGAAAAGTGTAGTAATTTTGGGGTAAAATAACTTCACCATAGGGAACAAATAATAATTAAATTTTATTTAAATAGGTATTTTGACCCTTGATGGTCATAGAGGTCTGTAATGCATTGTGAAGCTAGCATTCATTCGCTCACATTCAAGGGGTTAAAAGCCCCATTTAAATCAATGGGTATTTCCATTTGTTCCCCATGGTGCAATTGGCTTGCTCCAGAATTGTTCCATTTTTCTTGTGCATATGGCTCTATGGGCTTGTGGATTACCAAATCTAAAACTGCATATGCTATATGTTACCTGGCTTGGTATCTAATAAAGGTTTTAGAATAAAGTGGGGATTGTTGTCTCCTAAAATAACACATTTATTAAGTATTTATTATATAAATGTAGAGATGTTCTCACTTGCACACTCGCTATGTATGAGGATCTGATGCTGAGAGTCAGAGCAGCCAGGCCAGGCATAGAATTAGATGAAGACTGTGCTCCTAGCCCGGCAGCACACAACTTCAACTTTTGGTCCAGTAAGTAAATGAAACTCCTGGCTATAATACAATTATTATAATCTGTATTTCATCATGAAATATGTATGGATGCACTGAACGGGCACATTCAAGAGTAGGGGCAATTACCTGTTACCCCAGTTTGGCATATAATAGCATCTTGTTACAGTGCTTTTGAGGAGTAGTGGCAATAAAATTAGTGTCTGCAGTTCCCCACTGGCATGGGAATGCAATATAAAATACTGCACACATCCTAGCACACAAAGGAAAGCAGCAATCACATTTTACAGCTGCATCTACTAGAAGTGGGCTTACCTTTGTTTTACTCAGCATATTTTTTCAAAATAAGCATTAATATACCTTAACATCTTAGTACTTCGGTTTTTAAATATAATATGGGTAAGCTTGTGTGTTAATTTGTGTTAGACCACATGGTGGACCATGTGCTAATGTATAAAGTAGTGGGCCACCTTAACCCCTCTGTAATACTTTGTAGGCTTGTTTAGCATCCAGGGGATTAAAGGGGCAGTAATGTCCCATAATTTTTTTTATAGTTTTGTATAGGATAGAAAAATAAACTCAATGGCACAAATCCTATCTCTCAAACCGCTATGGGGTGATAGATACAGGCATTCAAAGTTCCCCCTCCCTCCCCTTCTCCTGATGTCAGCTGTAAAGCTGACAGCAGGAGATTCAAGTCGGCCGACTAGAGGAGGCTCTGCAGCAGAGCTGAAATTGCGTTATTGGAAAATAATTACTTCATTGGAACTGTCTACAAAGTGTGCTTGCAAACCAGAGCCGCAGGCTGGTCCCCGGACAGGGATCTCCTGCTGTCAGCTAGATGCTGATGTCAGGAGAAGGGGAGGGAGGGGGAACTTTCAATGCAAATATCTCTCAAACATAGCAGTTTGAGAGAGAGGATTTGTGCTATTGACTTTATTTTTTATCCTCTACAAAAAAAATGCATGGGACATTAATGTTCCATTAAGTTAATAAGTACAGCTGTTTCTCTATGAATGCTGAGATCACAACTGGGTGCCCACAGTCAGGGGCAGGTTCCCTCTTGCTGCTGTAAAGCAGTGGTGTAGTTTGCATGGGGAGCAGCCCAGCACTTACACACCCTCCAACTAGGGCTGGCATCAAATAGGACAAGAGTGACTGGTGTCCCAGGCCCAGCAAGCAGAGAAGGAGGGCCTTGGGCAATGTGGGCAATTTTTTCCCACTAAGCCCCTCCTACTCTCTACTGTGAGTGCAGGAAGCTTCCCAGCATTCCCACAGATTGAATCATGTGAGAAGCATGTGAGTCCAGTGAGTGAATTTGCTGCCTGCTGCTACTGCGCACACTCTGCACTCACCTACTCCACTGGCCAGCACCAATGCTAAAAGTTTTCTGTGGCCAATCTGTTCTTCATATGCATTTAACAGGCCAAATAGCTCCCATTGCCCAGGTCACTATAGTACTGAAAAAGATCCCATTTTTATTTTAACCCTTTCATTGCAAGAGGGATGTCCAGCCCCCTAGCACTGAAAGGGTTAAACTCATTAGTGACTGAGAGAAAGGTGTTTTGATAAATGTACTGGAAAAGCAAGGCATTGGAAACCCATCTGGCATTCAAAGAGTTAATGCACAAAGAGCCACAGCTTGAACACACATAACCAGTTTGTATAGAAGCAGCTCTTGAGTACCAAGAGGATGCCACAACCACTGGCACCCAAAGTACTAAAGTGATTACCCTTTGAGTGCCAGGTAAATGTAAGGATTTGTATGTGCTGGACACACCTCTGGCACTTACAATTATTCCACTTTAACCCCTTTGAGTGCCAGAGGTTTGAACACCCCTTTGGTACTCAAAGAGTTTTTGCTATGTATTATACTGATGTTCAACCCCAATTAGCCAGGGGATTATTTTAGCTATGGTTAAACAGTTGCTGGAGAGCCACAGGTCAAACATCCTTTTTGCATAGCAATAATTGTTTGAGTGCTAAGAAAATGCCAGGCCCCTGTCATTCAGGGGGTTAAATTAATTTACTCTTAGTGTCAGAGGGGTGTCAGAGGCATTTTTGTGTTGGACATTGGTCTGGCATTCAGATTGTTCATGTAATGTGTGGTGTCTGGTTCCCCATGCCCCCCCTCTCCTACTGTACACTCTACTTATTGCCTCTCTGTCTCTCACACGCACACTTCTCCCCCTTACCTTTATTCCTCACTCTTGCATTCTTCCCCATTTTGTCATTCCTTGGTTTCAACCAAAAGCTCTGTGGTATCACTAGTGTAGCTCAATTTCAGCTGGAAGCTCTGTGGTATCAGTGGTGTAGCTTCATTTCAATTGTAAGAGCTGTGCTATCAATTGTTTAGCTCCATTCCGGTTGTAAGCATTGTGGCATGACTAGTCTATCTCCATTTCAATTGTAAGCTCTGTGGTATCATTATTGTAACTACATTTCAATTGAAAGCTGTGTGCTATCACTAGTGTAGCTTCACTTCAGTTGTAAGCTCTGTGGTATACCTTGTGTAGTGCCGTTTCAAATGTAAGCTCCGTGACATAACTAGTGTGGAGACATTTCAATAGAAAGCTATGGGGTACCACTATACCTCCATTTCAATTGTAAGCTCTGAGGCATCATTAGCGTAGGTCCATTGCAATTGTAATCTCTGTGGCATTAGTAGTGTTGCTTCATTTCAATTGTAAGCATGATATCTCAAAAATAATTAGATCAAATATTAAAAATAATTCACAGTTAATAATTGGATTGTCATATTATTGCAACAATAATAAAATAAACAAAAGGAGGTGGTCTAGTACAGAGGGCTAGAACGATAAGAAAAATGGGCCACTTGATTGTACCTGCCCCCCCGGCTGGAATTAGCCAGCCCTCCACTGATGATAAAACATCAGCAGAACTAGACAGAATGACAGAATTTCAGTAAAAGGCAACCAGATTCACCCTAAGGGAACTAATCTACCGTACCTACTCTACCAGATAACAGATTGGAGGCTTCCGAAGCCCTTGAGGCCCCCCATAGCTGTCCAAATACAGCAACACCTTAGAAAGCCATGCAGGCACTGTACCCCAAATATCGCAAGTAAGAGATTTAATAACTTTCCAATAAAATATATCTCAGCAATGGGATAAACTCTGCAATATATAGTTTTTCCTATTAAGCATTGCTATCCCTTTAATAAAAATGTTTTGTAGTAACTGACTTTAATTAGAATACAGATAAAGAGTACTTCAGATGTTACATTTAGCTGACATATAAAATTACATTCCTGTATATAAAATGTAATAATATGAAATAACAAAAATAGTGCATAATAATAATATTAATAATAATAATAATACTAATAATAATAAACAGGGATAAAACAACAGAAATACTTATCTCACATACCATATCTCAGTCTGAGTCAGAAAATTACTGCAACACATACAGTGTAGTTGTACCATCCGATATGCATGGCACTGGATGACTGTCAACTCTTATATTATAGTAGGAAGTAAATACAATCAATGTATAACTGAAGTTAATGGGTTCATGGCTCCCATAAAGTATCCCTTCTTGTTCACAAAGATGACGATTCTGTGGCAAAATTTTTGTTCTAAACAGTCACCTAACTGTTCTCATGGTGCCAACATGACACCATCTCGAAACTCCAGAAAGTTGATGTAGTGAAGGTCTGCTTGGTGGTCTATGAAGCATGTGTGCAGGACATTTACACAGGTGATTGAATCACAATAATCCAGTTTCAGGCTGGCCCATGTGAATGCAAGCCAATCACTCAGTGCTGAAGCCTACTTGGGTTGGCTGGCTACTTTAAGGTGCATGCCCTCTCCTGCATTCAGCTTGCAGGGGGAGCACAAGGTGTTTACATCTGTTGACATTTCCTGTCTAAGGAATATATATATTATTACTTGACTGTTTTGTCAGTTCAGAATGGGTTAAGGGATCTGACCACCTACAGGAGCTTTCAAAATCCTCTACATGTTGTATTAGCCATTTTTTTTATAGAAAACTATGACATACAGGTACATCCTTTCTTAGCCCTATATTACCTATCTACTCACTCACACTTAATCCTTTTAGTGCTAGGGGAGGTGATCAATGCATTTGTTAGTAGTGTCAGTGAGTGGGGGAGGTAATGTAGGGCTAAGGAAATGCCTGCATTACATGCCTTAATTGGCATAATCTATACATTTAAATAACTGAAAAACTCATTTTCTAGAAAAACCAATACAACATAAACAAGGGTTTTGAAGGTCTCCCTATTCAGAAAAAGCTAGAGAAGTCCAATTCTGAAGTAAACCAACTGTATCATAAGGTACATTCAAAAGATAATGGCCCCACTTAAATAAACAGGAAGATTTATTTGTCCCTTATGGTGCAGGTGGTTTGCTCCAGAATTGTACCTTATAAATATCATAATCATGTGTTCATGCTTTCTATCTCTTCTATTACATGAAAGTATGCTTGTCTAATGAAAGCAAACATTTTAAGATGTAAAAATATAGTGATGGAGGCAAGAAACCCAGGTTTAAATTACTCAGTAAATCTATTAAAGACAACATTTACATAAAATGGAGAATGACTAGGATTAAACCCTTTACAATACATAAACCCCTCCAACTCTAATGTGTTTCATGACAATGTCACTTTATCAGAGAAAGCTTTATCTTCACTAATTGTACACAAGTCCATATTCAGGGAGCTAAAGAGAGGGAATTCTGGGGCAAACCAACTGCACCATGGGTCACTATTGAAATTTCACCCACTAATGGGTGACCAACAAACAGTGCAATAAGGAAAACAGGGTCTACTGCTCTTACAGATCCCTCTTTGTTAATTATATATATATATATATATATATATATATATACATACACTAGTGTAAAAGCCTGTGTACACGGGCCAAGGTCTGGGTAATGTTAACCTTTTGAGTGCTTTGCAATGCATTGCGTACCCCTCTGGCACTCAAAGGGTTAAGAGGCCGCTTCCTCACTGCTCCACGAGATGCAGTCTTGCGTCGCCTCACTCACATGATGCAATAATGCATAGTAGAGACAGCCCGAACGTGGGCAGTCTCTACTGAGCATGACTGCATCGTGGCAAACATCCTAGTGAATTATTATATAGTATATATATAAATATATTATGGTGACATACCATGTCTGTACCTTGTCTGTACTCCATACAAGTGGCAGCATTCCTTGATGGGTGTATTTATTTATTTGCCACATTGCATACAGCTGTGTTGCCTGGTTACAATCGCCACATTGCATACAGCTGTGTTGCCTGGTTACATTCACCACATTGTATACAGCTCTGTTGTCTGGTTACTCGTCACTTACGCGGGCGACATTCTGATGTCAGAATGTTGCCCTATTCAACCAGGTGACATTTTTAATGTGCCGTTTTGTTGGTCTCCCAATAGTTGGAGACACTTCGAAACGATACCACAGGGGAACAAGTATATACCTTCAAAGAGTTCATAGTTCTTGAATGCTAGAGAGGTCTTCAATGCATTGTGAAGCAAAGCGTTACAGACCTCGAAACAATTGAAGAGGCTAAAATCCCCATTTAAATAAATGGGAATTTTTATTTGCCCCCTATGGTGCAGATGGTCTGGCACAAAACTGCACTACTTCTTTAGCTACCAGAATAAAATCTTCTGCATGTTAAACAAGGATTATGTGCCTCCATCCCTATTTTTCTGCAGATGGTAATGGACCTGGAAGCAGAAGGAATATTTTAACTTGAGGTTTTTCAAGAATTTGGTAGCAAAGAGCATGGACTATCTATTTGCCCACTTTTCATGGTTATTTTAATATCTTTCAATTAATAAATTATCTATCAGTGCTTATTTTTATTAGCAGGGTATATTTTGTGTTTCAGTTAAGCTAGACCCTCCAGCCATCATGGAAGCAGTATCTGTCCACGCTCATCCAGGCTGTGTTAGCATAAGGTGGAGAAAGTCGGAAAATGGAAGATATGTTGAGCAGTTGTACCAGGTGCGGTACAGAAGAGAAGATGAGACTCAATGGACAGGAGTAAGTGTCAATCTACATATATGGGTGCCATCTGGGTAATCATAGGTGGAGAAGATTATCTAAAGAGAGCGAGTACTGGGAAAGGAGAGATGCTGGGCAGACATCATAACCAGGGTTTAATGGAGCAGTAAACCTAATCATGAAAACATATGTCTTATAGTTCTTTCCCTGCTAATTAAAACAAAAGTACTCCCACTGCTGGAAAAAGGTTGTCCGAAACACGGCAAGTGTATAGTGAATAAAAAATACAGAGTTTATTGCCAAAGGGTAAAAACTGTGAAACTTAGCTAAGTACAAACGTGTCAAGCAAAGGTTCCTAAGACATCTCACATGTTTTGGGACCTACTGGTCCTATGTGTTACTTTATGTATGGAGGTGCAGCCTCCACGTTACAGCACCAGCATTTATATTGTGGCAGAGTTTGTCTCCAAAGATCTATAATTAAGTGAATGTTGGACACCGGGTGAGTGAAGCTCCCACTACCCTGAAATTGAAATCTGACCACAAGAGGGCACTGTTAATGTAAAATACAAATGTTAATACTAAAAGAACTGGAAATATGTGTCTTCTAGCAGGAGTATCATTGTTTTACTCAGTGGGAAAAGCCCTAAAATATACTTTACCATCTCAGGTATAATACATAGGAAAAACCACACACAAAAAATATATTAAATGCCCTCCACTCAATCTCTCTCCCCCTTCCCTCCCTCCTCCCAGCTCAATAAAGTTATCTGCACACCCGTTTACCTCCCTCTACCCACCTCTATACCAGGACGAGGACACCCTCTAGGGGCAGCCAGGAGATGTGTTCAGAGGGTGGCATGCTTACATTTGCCACAGGCTTCCTCTACTGCTTTAACGCCTCCTTCAGGATCTCTTCCCACTGAGAATACGATAGTACCCTGTAACAATAGAAAACAGAAAGAAACCCTGCTAACCTGGCACCCAGTTCATGGGACCCAATTGATTACCAGGCAAGAGAGCATAAAAGGATAAAACTTAACTTTTCTTTGTATCAAAAAATAAAAAAGGAAGAAAGAAGCAAATTAAATAATTAAGTTGTAATGCTAGGGCAGAAAAGAGAACTGGCTTCCCACATGGAGAGAAAAAATATGTATGGTCAAAGGAATGTTACATATAGGACAAAATATATCTGTTTGGTTACTTATGGATATTTTTTTGCCCCTTTATGTAACATTCCTTTGACCATACATATTTTCTCTCTATGTGGCAAGCTGGGATTTACAGTAATTTTAACATAATACATACATAAATAGACAGGTGCAGATAGACACATACATACCGGTACATACATACATCCTATATAATAATTCACTAGGATGTTTGTCAGAAGCCGTCATGCTCAGTAGAGACTGCCCGAACGCGCTGAATGCTGGGAGTTTTAGGGTGTGATCAGTCTGTGCTTTCGGGCAATCTCTACAGTGCATGACTGCGTCAGTGGCAGAAAGCAGAGCAGGACTGGCCTCTTAACATTACCTGGGCCTTGGCCCGTGTACATAAATAAACAAACACAGACACACACGCACACATGCATACATACACATGTAGATATTATTATACATAGCCACACTCACATATATACAGATATACACACAGATACAATATTAGTGTTACTATCCCTTTAAACTGGAACGATCCTTAGTCTGAGTGGCTGATTCATTGTAATGAATGCAGGTATGAGATCAGCATCATGTAAAGTGCTTAACCCTTTTAGGACAAGGGTGTGTGTACGTGTGTAACACATTGCCTCATGTTGTACACCCCTTTGACTTTTAAAGAGTTAAGTGCTCAGTCTTTAAGGGAAATCTCCTTAGTGTAATATAAAGAATGATTTCACTTTTCTGAAACCTCTCTATTGGTCTCCTATAATTTAATCTGTGTCTTTTCTTAGCCTATAGAAGTGGAATGTTGCTCAGAGGAGTTGATGCGTTGTGGGCTTTCAAATGCAGCAAAGTATCACTTTCAGATCCGTTGTATCCGCAGCCTGAGGAGAGGATACTGGAGTGACTGGGGACCAGCAAGAAGCGTAGTTACTGCAGAATTAGGTTGGTGTATCAAAATAGAAATTAAAATAACTGTCTAAAATTGTTGTTCCTACTCTATGAATTTTTTATTAACTATAGTATCTTAGGGCCCTGTTAAACCTTTCAGGACCAGAAGGGTGTTCAATGTGTTGCACAATCATTTGGTCTTTTAAGAGTTAAATCACTGCCCTGCTTGTATTTGTTGATTAGAGTTCATTAGTGCTTCCCTTGCAGCTTCAGGTGCCTAGAGTTGCTATTCTGGAAGTTCTGTCTCTGAAATATGTTTTGATTACACTTGATTCGAAATTTTCTTCTGACTGGCTATTTGTATTCCAAAAAAACACTGCATTGGGAACATTTGGAAACATGTTAAAATACCCTCAAAAGGCCCCTGAAGCTGCAAGGGAAGCAGGCAGACAACCTACTTTTCCCTTGTTCAGGATCAGGTAGGGTTAACTGAGGGACAACAGCCCTCCCAGTCCCCTGTCTGACTCTACAGTTAACCCTATTGCACCCAAACATCCTCCCTACACCTACACTTTCCCTAACCCCTCCATTACCACACTCATTTCAATCTACTGCAGTGGCAAAAGAAGGGTTCATTAACAGTAAAAAGTTTAACTATTCCCCCATATCCCACTATCTTGTTTAAAGCTTCAATGAACCTCTCCATTGCTTGAGTGGCTTGAAATATTCCCATCAGCCATGCAGGATTTAATCCTTTAAAATAATTTAAAAAATGATTGAAGAAAATAATGGTAAAAAATTAGTTACATCAAAATTATCTAAATAAAAATGTCATATGTGATGATGGTGGTGGTTAACATTATTCCCCATCTTTCCATCCTGATTAGATCAGGGTGGAGCATGTTAAAAAATAATATGGGTTCATTCACCCCATATTAGTCTTCTACATTTGTAAACAATGCAAAGTAAATTAATATGGGGTCTGTATAGCTCATATTAATTTAGTAACACAAACAAGGCCAAACATGTATACTGGGTCAATTACCTCCATGTCTAAAAATGGCTGCTGCAGCTCCTGTTGAAGTCTGAATTAGAGCTCAGTTTACACTCTAGAGGGCAGAACTCTTTGGGGCATATGTTCAAAGAAGTAGTGAAATAGCTTTTGTTGTTTGTAACGAATTTTCAAAGTATCGTGTCGTTGGGATCATTAATATTTTCAGAGAGTGTCGGTTGTGATTGGAAATATGCAGTTTTTCCTGACTGAAACTGCCGTATGGAACGACAAAAAAATGTCTTAACCAAAGACAAAAAGGTCTTAAAAAATGTCTTAACAACAAAAATGTCTTTAAAGGGATAGTAAAGTTTCATAATGAAAGCAGCTCTAATTTATCATCATAGTATTTGGACTTTGGAGAGTATTATTTCAATTCTATCAGAGTTGTAGTTCAAGAGTAATTCAATGACAAAGTGTCCCCCTCCCGCCCCTTTTACTGATGTAACACTTTTCAGCCAAAGCAGAAGGGAGGTGCCCAGGTAGACTGCAGAGAGGGACAATCTTCAATTAAGATAAGGGAAAAAGCTGAAAAGCTTGTCAAAGGGGGCAGGGCTTTCATTGTTTTCATTGTAAGAAGATTGTCCCCTTCTGTTATCTGTCTGGTCTTACAACCAGATTCCCCATCTGAAAAGAGATGGCTTACACTAGGTAAAAGGGGCGGGAGGGGAAACTTTGCTTGTGAATATCTCTTAAACCATAAATGTTTGAGAGATAAGACATATCATTCTTCATGTTTTTTTAATGCCCACAAAATAAAATAAAGTTAAAGCGAAGTATTACTATCCCTTTAAAAATGTCTTAACTAACGACAAAAACGTCTTAAGTAAAGACAAAAATTCTCACATTCAGAACACATTCCCTCCACTTTTTTCTTAACGTACAAATTTTGTCTTTTAAAAGAAATTTTTTTGCCGTTAGTTATGACAAATTTTCTTTTCCTCTATACGACACTGGAGAATAGTTTAGCCACGCCCTAGCCACACACCCTTACCCATCAATTCTGGAATTGTGTCGTACACAATGGACATTACAAGTTTTTTGCAATATACTCTATAGAAAATATGGCGATCATGCATTCAATGACTTATTTTTGTCTTTCATATAACATTTTTTTGTCGTTATCCCTTTGAACATACGGCCCAAAGTTTATAGCAAGTCTTTAACCCTTTGAGTGCCAGAGGGGCATACAACATATTGCAAAGCAATGCGTTGCGTACCCCTCTGGCACTGAAAGGGTTAAAAAGGCCATAGAAAAGAGAAAACAACAGGAAGGCGCCAGTAGTGCTTGTTATCTCAACATATCAATCATATATGAAGATAAAAATAATACTCACAAGTGGAGTTGTTACTCAAAGGTCTATACCCATAAGTAACCTAGTTCACCTGCAGGGATATAAACCCGCCTCTGCTCAGGTGAACTTCTTCTGGAGGAAAAGATACAAAACCCATTGCTGTAGTCGGCGTTGAAAAAAGGTCTTTAATACAATTTATATTGATACAAATACAAGTTGCACAGAATAAGCAACAAAATATTGGAACACTTAATTAAAAACCAACAACTTGGTTCTGCAGATGTTTCGTAGCCCCCTGTTTTTTTTGTTTGAGTTATTCGGTGGGAATACTGCATCTGAAAAAGTAGCAAGGGGGCTACGAAACATCTGCAGAACCAAGTTGTTGGTTTTTAATTAAAGGGATAGTAATACTTGAAAATATGTTTATTTTATATTGTAGCCCTTAAAAAAACATGAAAAATGATATAAGTCTTACCTCCCAAACCTTTATGGTTTGGAAGATATTCACATGTAAAATATAGTAAAATTCTCTTTTCCTGGCTGTTTCAGCTAAGTCTGCCATCTAGTGGACAGATTTGGAATTTGGTCCACAGAGCAACCGACAGCTCTTTAGCAGTGCTGAGATCACGATCTTTGACAAGAACTACTTAATTGGAACTATCTACAAAGTGTGTCTGGCTTGAAAGCACACTTTGTAGACCATTCCAATTAAGAAATTATTTTTAAAGATGGTGATCTCAGCACTTCTGGAGAGGCACAGCCGGTCCCGGGACCGGATTCCAAATCTGAAGGGTGGAGCAATGACGTCACTCCAGGGGAAACTTTACTTCTGAATATCTCCCAAACCATAAAGGTTTGTAAGATAAGACTTATATCATTTTTCATGTTTTTTTATGGGTTACAATATAAAATAAACTTATTTACAAGTATTACTATCCCTTTAAGTGTTCCAATATTTTGTTGCTTATTCTGCGCAACTTTTATTTGTATCAATATAAATTGTATTAACCCTTTGAGTGCCAGAGGGGTACGGAATGCATTACAAAGCAATGCATTCTGTACCCCTCTGGCACTCAAAGGCTTAAAGACCTTTTTTTCAACGCCAGCTACAGCACTGGGTTTTGGATCTTTTGCTCCAGAAGAAGCTCACCCGAGCAGAGGCGGGTTTATATCCCTGCAGGTGAATTAGGTTACTTATGGGTATAGACCTTTGAGTAACAACTCTACTTGTGAGTATTATTTTTATATTCATATACTAGTTAAACAGCCTGTTACACGCGCCACGCGGGCAGTCACACGCAGTGAAGACTGCCCGCGCCTCAGCTGATACAGAGCCTCTGGCAGCCGGTCGCGGGGCAGTCTCTACTGCGCATGACTGCCGCACGTGCAGCAGTGTCTACTGCGCATGTCGGGCGTTACACACAACTTGGCGAATTATTATATAGGATGATTGACATGCTGAGATAACAGGCACTATTGGGCACCCTCCTGTTCTTTTCTCTTTTCTATGTACTAACTACCTTTGGGTTGGAGTGAAGAGCAGCCCCGAGTTCAACAGACGATTGCCTCTGTGTAACACTGGTTTCTGGGGACAGTGTCTAAAGATCTTCCCCTAAGTATATGAGTCAGTAGACATATAGATGTTATATTGACCAATCTCCTTGTGAGTATAATTCTTAATAAGGTGAAGGGTTGGTGAATCCATTTCCCTTTAAGACGTTATTGCACCAGAAATGCCTTCTGTCTTTTTTTCTTTTACAGTTAAAAAGGCCATGCTCTTCTACATTATTTTACAAATTGCTTATATCCTCTGCTTTCCTCTTGATAAATGAAAAATGAGTCCTAGTATAAGAGTATGTTAGCCATTATAGTAAACAGGAAAGTCCTACACTCAAGATGAATAATTTACAGTGATGCACAATACTATTACTTCCAGCACATGCTGCCAAATGGTAATCTCTGAGGCAAATCTTTATCTTAACAGTTACAATGAATTTGATTGGTTGCTTTAAAAGGTAACTCCACAGTGGCCTTACAGTTACAGCAGAACGTCTTATCAAGACTTTAAACAAAATGGTTGCAATGGGGCATGATAAACATCCTTATAACTTATTGGTTATAGCATGTGACTCACTGAGAGGAGACGTATCTGTGCCCTTTACATTCACTGGAGGATAGAGACATGTATCTGTGCCCTTTACAGTCACTGGAGGGTAGGGACAGAGACAGGCATGGATCCATGGACAGGCACGGATCCATGACTCAAGTTTCCATCCACTAACTCATGTGCTGGGTGCTAGCCAGTTGGACAGTAATAGTAATATTTTCCATTCCTGGCAATTTTGGCAGCAATTTTCCAAACGGTCATACCCAAGCAATACAAGAAACACTGGGGATGAAAACACCTAAAATCCCCCAGAAAACAGAACTGCAGAATTAAAGGTGGTTAATCATGGAGAAATCCAGCCTGTATGATACCCCAACTATAGTCTGTATAGCTAGAAGAGTAGATATCCAATTAATAATGTTGATAATTGATAGCGTTATAGGGGACAATATTTCTGTCCTATAAATGGCCTCCAAGAGGACGGCTGCATCTGCTCTCCAGGAAGTAGAAACTGCTCTCACTGAATGGACCTTTAGACCTTGAGACTCCAGCATCTATAACACCTGGTAGGCATTGATGATACAGTTGGCAATCCACTAACTGACAGTGGATTTAGATACCGTTTAGCCTTTTCAGAAGCCTGATGGAACAACCAGGAGTCAAGAAGACTGCCATATAGACAGAGTTCAATACAGTTAGATTTGTCAGCAGCGGACTGAATAGAATGCTCATTTTCATCCTTCAGAGCAAGAATGACAATGTCGATGTAAGTAAAGGTTCAGAACTACATTAGGCAGGAATTCTCTCATAGGCTGGAAAATACCCTATCTACATGAATTATGGTATAAGGAGAGTATATCGATAGGGCTTGTAGTTCAGATACCCTACCAGCTGAGGTGATAGACAAGAACTCAGTAATTCCCAGAGATATTGAAGGAAAAAATCTCAAACAGCGAAAGATCTTTAAAACCAGAGACAAGTCCCATGAAGGCACTAAGCTTGTGAATCTTAGGAATAAGAGAAACTGCCTTAATGATTCAGACCAGATCAAAGAAGGACCACCTTGTACCAGTAAGAGCCAAGACAGCAGAGATACTGGTGCTAAGGCTAGGATTTGAAATCCAGGATTTGCACTAATTATGGATCACCAGGCTGAATATTCCATCCTCCACACCAAGTGCAGAAGGTAGACCAGACCTAGTCCTAGATTGAGGAGCTGGTCCCATACCACTTTACATCATGAGCAGAAGATCCTGCTGCAGGGATAGGCATCCATTGAATGTTGATAAAAACCTTTAACTTGTTTGCTTAAAATCCTTTGAGTGCTCCAGTCTTTTGTATATTAAATAGATTTGCATGTATCTGGAGTTAATATTTTTCCTGTTTTTTCCTGGCTGCACTGTGAGTGGAAACATCCTTTGTTTTATATATATATATATATATATATATATATATATATTTTATTTTTTATTTTTTTTCCATGTTGCGTAAAACAAGACAAGTAGATGATGAGGATATCATTTATTTAAAAGCTATTGCAGCTCAAATTGTGGGGCATTTTATTTTTTTCAAAGATCCTGTTAGTAACGGCATCATGCAATTTCCAGACAGCGTTTTTTTTTTTATTGCTCTTTGGTAGAGCTGAGTCTTAGTCTACTTCTCACCACAGAATGTAATAGTGCCAGCTTCTTTTCAGGACAGTTTAAATTGTAATAACCTTTCTATTAAGAAAGAAACACACAAAGAACAGAGGGCGCCAAATAGTGCCTGTAAATGTTGCAATCAAGTAATAACTAGTGTTGAGCGAGCATGCTCGGCCGATGCTCGGATCGGCTCGAGCATCGCTCTGCTCGGCACATGGCGGTACTCGTCGAGTACCGCCATGTGCTCGCCCGCCATGTTCGGGTGGCGGGGATCTGTGCCGGAGGAGGCACAGATCTGAAGACGCTCCGCTGGACCATCAGGGACTGGAGGTACGGGGGCATTGCGGAGATGAAGGGGGCATTGCGGAGATGAAGGGGGACAGTGTGGAGATGAAGGGGGACATTGTGGAGATGAAGGGGGACATTGCAGAGATGAAGGGGGCATTGCAGAGATGAAGGGGGCATAGCGGAGATGAAGGGGGACATTGCAGAGATGAAGGGGGCATTGCAGAGATGAAGGGGGCATAGCGGAGATGAAGGGGGACATTGCAGAGATGAAGGGGGCATTGCAGAGATGAAGGGGGCATTGCAGAGATGAAGGGGGACATTGCAGAGATGAAGGGGGCATTGACCAGGCACCCTCCCCTCATCAGAGCAGGGGGTGCCTGGTGTAATGCTCGTGTCGCCCCATTGAAGTCAATGGGGCTCGGGTGCTCGGCCGAGCACTCGAGCCTCAGGCGGTGCTCGGTCAGAGCACCCGAGCATCGGGGTGCTCGCTCAACACTAGTAATAACCAATAACATAAAGGTTATACTCACAATTGGAGTTGCTGGTTGAAAGGGATATACCTAAAACCAGCCCTTTGAGCTTGTGGAGCATTCAAAATCTGTCTCCACTCAGATCTGCTTGTAGAGTTGTTCAGGTGGTAGCCAGTATCCAAATGAGTATTATATTTTCCAAGGACAATTGACACCTGACACCTGAACAACTCTACAAGCAGATCTGAGTGGAGACAGATTTTGAATGCCCCACAAGCTCAAAGGGCTGGTTTTAGGTATATACCTTTCAACCAGCAACTCCAATTGTGAGTATAACCTTTATGTTATTGGTTATTACTTGATTGCAACATTTACAGGCACTATTTGGCGCCCTCTGTTCTTTGTGTGTTTCTTTCTATATGTACTTCCCTGATGTGGATGTTGAAGATGTGCAGCCATTGAGATAAATATCCTGGAGTAGACCTTTGGGACGGTCTAAGTTCCCTAAAAGCTTGAAATTCAGCGGAAACATATGTTTTACACTGAACAACATTCTTGTAAGTAGACCAAATCTGGCAATATTTTATTGTGAATTATCGACATATTACACTAGGAGCGCCTCCTCTTTTGTGTTTTTCTTCTTTAATAGTGTTTTACCCAGTAGGGAAAGTCCTATAATACATATGTTTTTCATAACAAATCTTTAATGTTCCATGTTTGTTAATTTATCTTTGGATGTGTAAATGGACATAAATTCAATTTTGGTGATAATTTATTTGTTGGTTTAGCTCCCACAGGTAAACTAGAGACCTGGTGGAGGCCTACAGATGAACACCCAGTGGAGATTCAGCTGTTCTGGAAGGTACATGAGTGAGATCATCAGACAAGTATTGTAAAGCGGGGTAGTCAATCTTTGGTCCTTAAGCTGTTGGTGATTACAAATTCCAACATCCCCAACCAGCTAACTTCTGGAGGGGGATGACGAAAGTTATAGTCTCCAAAGGATTGACTATCCCAACCTTGGGACAAGAAAAAGCTGAATGAAGTCACTCCAGTATGGAAACCTCTCCAATTCCTATGATATTCTGTGGAGCCTCCTTTTAGATTGGGAAGATTTTTTGTACAAAAGACTTCATAGAGATTGTCTCAATGGAGGGACTTCTATCACCTTTCTCTCTCTCTGTCTCTACATATCACTCATGTGTATGATGAAAACAATGCACAATGTCATTCTTTGCAATACTTATTGGAAAATGAGATAACATTTGATACATCTGTATATTAAAGATTGATATTAAATAAATACAGACAACATACTAATAAGAGGAAATGTAAATTTAAATTGGCACGTCCCACATGTCACTTTATAGACAGTCCCAACTATTTTCTTTCTATGATGTAACACCAATAATTGTATTTATTTTGGTACTAAAAATCACAATATACTCTAAAATGTAGCACAGTAAATGTGGAAAGAACCAGTAGAAAAGTTTAACAGATTTCAAGTAAGGGATGTATAATGAAGATTATGATTGCACTGATGTGACACATATTTTCAGAGCACAAGCTTAATCAACACAGGCTGACTCACCTTCTAGCATTATTATTATAGTCATACTTTTTCTTTAAATTGTTCATGTATTTCATGAATTGATCACTGAGTGTGTAGTTAGAGGAACAGTAAAGTGTTTTAATGAAAAAATATATATAATTATTTTGCTGCTAAGCAGAAAGGGTACCTGCTCTGCTGGGAGATGTTTAATGCAAAAGTTATTACAACTCAAATTTCTTAAACTGCAGTTTTCTACTGTGGTCACTAGGTGATGCTGTTCCTATCACTTATTATGGAGAACCATATTCAGGCTCCCCCACAGAGTGCATTAAAAAATGTGGCTTTGGACACCAGCTGCCACTGGTACTTTGAGCATCAACAACTTTTGAATGCAAACTCTCCCAGTAGTAGTAATATTCCTGTTTTACTTAGGAGAAAAAAACACTATAACATGTATTTTCGGTTACTGCTTCTTTAATCCCGATGTTCCATATATAATCTTTTCTCTAGCATCATTGAGGGATTCAAGAAGTGGGAGGAGTTTTTGTTTAGAATACCCCATGGTCTCTGCATCCCTCAATCCTTCTGAATGGTCTCTGTATCCCCATGCCCCCTACATACCTCAAAGGACTCAGTGAAAAGGTTTTATCAGTAGTAAAAACCCCCACTATATGACACTGGAAAATAATTTCAGAACAATAGTAAATATGTACTGCAGGTTTTATAACTTTAAATCAGGCATGGCAAATGTAGCCCTGGGGCCACATGCCACCTCCTAGCAAATAAACTGCATGCCCCAGCAGCGTTTCTCATTCAGTTACAGAGTAGACTTTCTGATCTAAATTCTAATTTACTTTGCAGTGTGGGATCTTCACAAAGAGAAAACAGACTGCTATTAATATGAATAAACAAAACAACAGACATCAATATAGGATATACTGCTGAGTAGGCCGCAGTGAGCAAGGTACTAGAGTATGATGGCTTGCTGGTTGATGGTGGCTGTTCTTGGGAAGCCTTGCTGTGGTCTAGGCCGGGTTAGAGATGCTGGCTGCAAGGCCAGATTAGTGTCGACTGGGGGAGCTGGCCCGCACCCAGGATGGCAATACAGGAAACTGAGAAAGGAATCACAGAGAGCAAAACCTACCAGCAGTAAAGTTGCCTGTGTTGGAAATCTGGAGAAGGATAGAACAGGAGCCAGGAACAACTATAATTCGGACCCAAGTAGGGGTCGCAGAAAAGAGGCCCAACCAGCCATCAGGGGAACTGAGCTCGATTAGAGGTCATGCTTGTCAAACTCGACTGGTGGTTGAAGAAGTCGAACTTGGCTCATGGTCGAGAAAGTCTAACTCGACTTGTGCTCAAGGAAGTTGAACTTGACTGGAGGTCAAGGGAGAATTGATCTCGACTGGTGGCCAAGGAAGTCAAACTTGACTGGTGTTCAAGGAAGCTGAACTTGACTAGAGGTCGAGGGAGTCAAACCTGACTAAAGGGCGCAGGAGGAAATCTGGAGGTAAGAATAGTCGACAGGCCAAGTCAGCAAAAATGAGCAATGTATCACAGTCTCCCTTAGAAACTAAGTGTTCCTGTGCTTCCTACCTCTGTATGGCTGCTGGCCGGCATGACCTCCAGCCGCTTCCTCATTGCTGACATCAGGTAACAGGCACTAGCATGGACGCCTGTTTATGGGCCTATTATGGGTGACCTAATTGGGTCCTGCCTCCTTCTGCTTCTTTATAAACCTCCTTGGGCCTGGGAGTCATTGCCCTTACATGGTGTTCCTGTTAGTTACTCTTGTGCTCCGTTGTGACCTGTGCTTATCTGAGAATCCACTCCGTGTATGACCCCGGCTTGTCTGACTTACCAACATCGATTCTGATCTGTGGCTCTGGCTGACTAACTCGCTCCTTGTTAAACCCGGCTTGTCTGACTACCCACATTTGTTCTGACCTGTGGCTCTGCCTGACTTACTCATTCCGTGTATGACCCTGGCTTGTCTGACTACCCACATCGATTCTGATCCTGTGGTTCTGGCTGACTCACTCGCCCACTGTAGTCCCCGGTTTGTCTGTCCTCCGGCTCTGGCTCCTATCTCGCTCCGTGTATCCCCGGCTTGTCTGACCTGTGGCTCTGGCTGACTACTCGCTGAATGGTTTCTGTATCCCCATGGCCCCTACATCCCTCAAAGGACTAAGTGAAAAGGTTTTATCAGTAAGTAAAAAATCCCACTATATGACACTGGAAAATAATTTCAGAACAATAGTAAATATTTAATGCGGGTTTTATAACTTTAAATCAGGCATGGCAAATGTAGCCCTGGGGCCACATGCCACCTCCTAGCAAATAAACTGCATGCCCCAGCAGTGTTTCTCATTCAGTTACAGAGTAGACTTTCTGATCTAAATTCTAATTTACTTTGCAGTGTGGGATCTTCACAAAGAGAAAACAGACTGCTATTAATATGAATAAACAAAACAACAGACATCAGTATAGGATATACTGCTGAGTAGGCCGCAGTGAGCAAGGTACTAGAGTATGATGGCTTGCTGGTTGACGGTGGCTGTTCTTGGGAAGCCTTGTTGTGGTCTAGGCGGGGTTAGAGATGCTGGCTGTAAGGCCAGATTAGTGTCGACTGGGGAAGCTGACCCGCACCCAGGATGGCAATACAAGAAACTGAGAAAGGAATCACAGAGAGCAAAACCTATCAGCAGTAAAGTTGTCTCTGTTGGAAATCTGGAGAAGGATAGAACAGGAACCAGGAACAACTATAATTCGGACTCAAGTAGGGGTCGCAGAAAAGAGGCCTGACCAGCCATCAGGGGAACTGAGCTCGATTAGAGGTCATGCTTGTCAAACTTGAATGGTGGTTGAAGAAGTTGAACTTGGCTCATGGTCGAGAAAGTCTAACTCGACTGGTGCTCAAAGAAGTTGAACTTGACTGGAGGTCAAGGGAGACTTGATCTCGACTGGTGGCTAAGGAAGTCAAAATTGACTGGTGTTCAAGGAAGCTGAACTTGACTAGAGGTGGAGGAAGTCAAACTTGACTAAAGGGCGCAGGAGGAAATCTGGAGGTAAGAATAGTCGACAGGCCAAGTCAGCAAAAATGAGCAATGTATCACAGTCTCCCTTAGAAACTAAGTGTTCCTGTGCTTCCTACCTCTGTATGGCTGCTGGCCGGTATGACCTCCAGCCGCTTCCTCATTGCTGACATCAGGTAACAGGCACTAGCATGGATGCCTGTTTATGGGCCTATTATGGGTGGCCTAATTGGGTCCTGCCTCCTTCTGCTTCTTTATAAACCTCCTTGGGCCTAGGAGACATTGCCCTTACGTGGTGTTCCTGTTAGTTACTCTTGTGCTCCGTTGTGACCTGTGCTTATCTGAGAATCCACTCCGTGTATGACCCCGGCTTGTCTGACTACCAACATCGATTCTGACCTGTGGCTCTGGCTGACTAACTCGCTCCTTGTTAAACCCGGCTTGTCTGACTACCCACATTTGTTCTGACCTGTGGCTCTGCCTGACTTACTCATTCCATGTATGACCCCGGCTTGTCTGACTACCCACATCGATTCTGATCCTGTGGTTCTGGCTGACTCACTCGCCCACTGTAGTCCCCGGTTTGTCTGTCCTCCGACTCTGGCTCCTATCTCGCTCCGTGTATCCCCGGCTTGTCTGACCTGTGGCTCTGGCTGACTACTCGCTCCGTAAGCTCCTAGCCTGCCTGACCATTAGCCTCTGTGTCCTGCGGCTCTGCCTGACTCTCACTCCCTGTTGCCTTTAGTCTCTGGTACCTCGCAGTGGGAGGAGTTTTTGCTTAGAATACCCCATGGTCTCTGCATCCCTCAATCCTTCTGAATGGTCTCTGTATCCCCATGCCCCCTACATCCCTCAAAGGACTAAGTGAAAAGGATTTATCAGTAAGTAAAAAACCCTACTATACGACACTGAAAAATAATTTCAGAACAATAGTAAATTTTTACTGCAGGTTTTATATCTTTAAATCAGGCATGGCAAATGTAGCCCTGGGACCACATGCCACCTCCTAGCAAATAAACTGCATGCCCCAGCAGCGTTTCTCATTCAGTTACAGAGTAGACTTTCTGATCTAAATTCTAATTTACTTTGCAATGTGGGATCTTCACAAAGAGAAAACAGACTGCTATTAATATGAATAAACAAAACAACAGACATCAATATAGGATATACTGCTGAGTAGGCCGCAGTGAGCAAGGTACTAGAGTATGATGGCTTGCTGGTTGATGGTGGCTGTTCTTGGGAAGCCTTGCTGTGGTCTAGGCCGGGTTAGAGATGCTGGCTGCAAGGCCAGATTAGTGTCGACTGGGGGAGCTGGCCCGCACCCAGGATGGCAATACAAGAAACTGAGAAAGGAATCACAGAGAGCAAAACCTACTAGCATTAAAGTTGCCTGTGTTGGAAATCTGGAGAAGGATAGAACAGGAACCAGGAACAACTATAATTCAGACCCAAGTAGGCGTCGCAGACAAGAGGCCCAACCAGCCATCAGGGGAACTGAGCTCGATTAGAGGTCATGCTTGTCAAACTCGACTGGTGGTTGAAGAAGTCGAACTTGGCTCATGGTCGAGAAAGTCTAACTCGACTTGTGCTCAAGGAAGTTGAACTTGACTGGAGGTCAAGGGAGAATTGATCTCGACTGGTGGCCAATGAAGTCAAACTTGACTGGTGTTCAAGGAAGCTGAACTTGACTAGAGGTCGAGGGAGTCAAACCTGACTAAAGGGTGCAGGAGGAAATCTGGAGGTAAGAATAGTCGACAGGCCAAGTCAGCAAAAATGAGCAATGTATCACAGTCTCCCTTAGAAACTAAGTGTTCCTGTGCTTCCTACCTCTGTATGGCTGCTGCCGGTATGACCTCCAGCCGCTTCCTCATTGCTGACATCAGGTAACAGGCACTAGCATGGACGCCTGTTTATGGGCCTATTATGGGTGACCTAATTGGGTCCTGCCTCCTTCTGCTTCTTTATAAACCTCCTTGGGCCTGGGAGTCATTGCCCTTACGTGGTGTTCCTGTTAGTTACTCTTGTGCTCCGTTGTGACCTGTGCTTATCTGAGAATCCACTCCGTGTATGACCCCGGCTTGTCTGACTTACCAACATCGATTCTGATCTGTGGCTCTGGCTGACTAACTCGCTCCTTGTTAAACCCGGCTTGTCTGACTACCCACATTTGTTCTGACCTGTGGCTCTGCCTGACTTACTCATTCCGTGTATGACCCCGGCTTGTCTGACTACCCACATCGATTCTGATCCTGTGGTTCTGGCTGACTCACTCGCCCACTGTAGTCCCCGGTTTGTCTGTCCTCCGGCTCTGGCTCCTATCTCGCTCCGTGTATCCCCAGCTTGTCTGACCTGTGGCTCTGGCTGACTACTCGCTCCGTAAGCTCCTAGCCTGCCTGACCATTAGCCTCTGTGTCCTGCGGCTCTGCCTGACTCTCACTCCCTGTTGCCTTTAGTCTCTGGTACCTCGCAGTGGGAGGAGTTTTTGCTTAGAATACCCCATGGTCTCTGCATCCCTCAATCCTTCTGAATGGTTTCTGTATCCCCATGGCCCCTACATCCCTCAAAGGACTAAGTGAAAAGGTTTTATCAGTAAGTAAAAAATCCCACTATATGACACTGGAAAATAATTTCAGAACAATAGTAAATATTTAATGCGGGTTTTATAACTTTAAATCAGGCATGGCAAATGTAGCCCTGGGGCCACATGCCACCTCCTAGCAAATAAACTGCATGCCCCAGCAGTGTTTCTCATTCAGTTACAGAGTAGACTTTCTGATCTAAATTCTAATTTACTTTGCAGTGTGGGATCTTCACAAAGAGAAAACAGACTGCAATTAATATGAATAAACAAAACAACAGACATCAGTATAGGATATACTGCTGAGTAGGCCGCAGTGAGCAAGGTACTAGAGTATGATGGCTTGCTGGTTGACGGTGGCTGTTCTTGGGAAGCCTTGTTGTGGTCTAGGCGGGGTTAGAGATGCTGGCTGCAAGGCCAGATTAGTGTCGACTGGGGGAGCTGACCCGCACCCAGGATGGCAATACAAGAAACTGAGAAAGGAATCACAGAGAGCAAAACCTACCAGCAGTAATGTTGTCTCTGTTGGAAATCTGGAGAAGGATAGAACAGGAACCAGGAACAACTATAATTCGGACTCAAGTAGGGGTCGCAGAAAAGAGGCCTGACCAGCCATCAGGGGAACTGAGCTCGATTAGAGGTCATGCTTGTCAAACTTGAATGGTGGTTGAAGAAGTTGAACTTGGCTCATGGTCGAGAAAGTCTAACTCGACTGGTGCTCAAAGAAGTTGAACTTGACTGGAGGTCAAGGGAGACTTGATCTCGACTGGTGGCTAAGGAAGTCAAAATTGACTGGTGTTCAAGGAAGCTGAACTTGACTAGAGGTGGAGGAAGTCAAACTTGACTAAAGGGCGCAGGAGGAAATCTGGAGGTAAGAATAGTCGACAGGCCAAGTCAGCAAAAATGAGCAATGTATCACAGTCTCCCTTAGAAACTAAGTGTTCCTGTGCTTCCTACCTCTGTATGGCTGCTGGCCGGTATGACCTCCAGCCGCTTCCTCATTGCTGACATCAGGTAACAGGCACTGGCATGGACGCCTGTTTATGGGCCTATTATGGGTGGCCTAATTGGGTCCTGCCTCCTTCTGCTTCTTTATAAACCTCCTTGGGCCTAGGAGTCATTGCCCTTACGTGGTGTTCCTGTTAGTTACTCTTGTGCTCCGTTGTGACCTATGCTTATCTGAGAATCCACTCCGTGTATGACCCCGGCTTGTCTGACTACCAACATCGATTCTGACCTGTGGCTCTGGCTGACTAACTCGCTCCTTGTTAAACCCGGCTTGTCTGACTACCCACATTTGTTCTGACCTGTGGCTCTGCCTGACTTACTCATTCCATGTATGACCCCGGCTTGTCTGACTACCCACATCGATTCTGATCCTGTGCTTCTGGCTGACTCACTCGCCCACTGTAGTCCCCGGTTTGTCTGTCCTCCGACTCTGGCTCCTATCTCGCTCCGTGTATCCCCGGCTTGTCTGACCTGTGGCTCTGGCTGACTACTCGCTCCGTAAGCTCTTAGCCTGCCTGACCATTAGCCTCTGTGTCCTGCGGCTCTGCCTGACTCTCACTCCCTGTTGCCTTTAGTCTCTGGTACCTCGCAGTAGTACTGTGCGTAGCACAGTGTGCAGCTCCGGGTAGGAGCTTGGGCCTTGTCATCCGGTGGTCTGGGGTTGTGTGGGATATTATCATCGCTATATCTCATATATTATTATCACTGTATATTCTAATAAAGATGGTTATATTTTATTACTGTGTCTGTCCTTCTTTGCCTGATTACCGTGACACAATGCAGTACCAGGGAAGAGACAAAGAAAAGTCTTACAAGCCAGGGTCACAATCTAGTCACTCAAAGTCAGAACACAAGACAGAAGGAGAGTCGATGAAAATGAAGCCAAGGTCAAATACCGGTAAGCATGGTTACAGAGCCAAATCAGATAATATAAGGGAAGCCGAAGGAATGCCGGATGTCATGTTGATGTGCCCCTGCTCCTGTCTACCGGTCGGTTCTTGCCTCACTATGGATTCCCCTTGGGTCTCATCTATACCAGCATCCATGCCTCGTTCTGAGCTCTGCTTCCAGTTGGTGCTCCTGACCTGGCTCAGTTTGACACGTTATTACAGTGTCCTAAGCCTGAGCCTTGTGCTAGCCTTGTATTGCTGTGATCTCTCTGTGATTCTCGTTTTCTATTGTGTATGTCCCGGACTGCCAGACCTCCCATCTGCCTGCCGATTTCAGCCTACCTGTTTCCTGTGTATGACCTGGACCGCCTGACACCTCTCCTGCTTGTATCTGCTATTTGACTTTAGTGTATGACCCGGACCTGCCACCTGCCGTTTTCCATCTTCTTGATTCCTATGTATGATCCAGACTACCTGTCTCCTCTTCTGCCTGCTGATTACTACTCTTGTATTTCTGTGTATGACCCAGCTTGTTCCTAACTCCTCTAGTTCCAGCTCTGCTGTTCCATCCCATCTGGGCTTCCTGTTACTTGGACTCAGTGAGTACCTACTGTTTCCTGTTGGAGTGTTAGTTTTTCTCCCTGGGGATAGTTTTGTATAGAGTGTCTCGGTGGGGTTATCCAGGGTTACCCTTCAACTTCTCTGTTGGGGGCCACATCATCTAGCTTTGTGGCTAGCACCTTTAGTCAGCCAAACCACTACACAACCACTTCCTTGCCAACCCACGCTCCCCAGCACCGTACCCTAGCCTCGCTCCCTAGCTACTTGCTCTGCCAACCCTTGTTGGAGGAGCCTTACTGTCCATCTCTCTCGGTACTCCTGGCCCCTCTACCTAGGAGAGTGTTACATTACACCAGGTCAATATACAGGAATCACTAGAACAAGGCTTGAACTTAAGTCAATACAGGAGCGCTTTGATAGTGCACTGACACAAGGTTCCGGCACTTCATAAAGGCTCAGCAACAAGGTGGTGAATGCAAATCAGAAGCAAAACAAAGACCAGGCCAAAATGCCTGGTAAGAACATAAAACACTCCCCCCCAGAGACTACCTCCAGGAGTCCACAGAATATTTGGTCCAAGGAAAGAGTATGTCAGAGGCTGCCACCCAAGAATGCTCCTCTGGATCATAGCCTTTCCAGGTAACAAGGTACTGTAAAGTACCACTGGATAGATGGGAGTCCAACACACCAATGATAAACTCCTCAGAGTCATCCATGGAAACCAGAGGAGAAGGAGAAGAGGGGGTGAGGACCATGAGCTTCTAAATAGGGCTTGAGCAGAGACTTGCCAATAATCCACCAGATCACAGGTGTGAGACTCTGCAGCAGGAACCTCAGATACAGGAGGACAGAGAGCAATAGCTGGAGGATTGTACCCAAGGGCTGCAAAAAACAGCAAAACTTCTGTAGAAGAGAGTTATAGCAATAGCAGCCAAAAGCAGCAGAGAAGTCCAAAAATCCAGTTGACGGGAACAAGAACAGTGGAAGAAGTGTTCAACCTCTCCATCTGTCTGTTTGTCTGCAGATGGTATGCAGAAGAATGCTGTAGACGGATTCCAAGTCTGGATCAGAATGCCCTCCAAAAACAGGACACAAATTGAAAACCACGATCGGAAGTGATGTGAACAGGTCAGCCAGTTTGGTAGAAGTAGGGGGTTTGGGTTGTGGTACAAATTGTCCCTGTTTAGAAAACCTATCCATTATAACCCAAATCACTGTGTTGCCAGAGGAGGAGGGTATATCTACCATTAAATTCTTGGAGATCTGGGTCCACGGAAGAGCCTACAGAGGGAAAGGTTGTATTTTCATATGGGCACATACTGGACAGGAAGACATGAAGGAAGAAACATCACTCTTAAGATCAGGCCACTAAAAATACCTAGAAATTAGGTCACCCCGACGTAGAATATCTAGATTGTTTTGTTCAGTTACAAAATATACGTTGGTGAGCAAGGAGAATCCAGAAGGAGAGGAAGACTGGGCTTTCCTGAGGGACATGAGAAGTACAGTGGACAAGGAGGAAATCATTTGGGCAGGAGAGACTATAGATTCTGGAACAGATGGAGGAGTTCTTATGCTGGTGGGACAGGGCATCAGCCTTGAAGTTCTTCGGCCCCAGAATATAAAAGATGACAAAGTTAAATGGGAGAAAAACAAGACCTATCAAGCCTGACAAGATTTTTAGATGCCTGGCAGAAGTCAAATACTGGAGGTTCTGGTGGTCGGTGAGAATAGTGAAGACATGAAGTGATCCATTCAGCAAATACCTCCGCTCATCCAAAGCCAATTTCAAGGTCAGTAATTCCCTATTCCCAGAGTCATAGTCCCTTTCCATGGAAGAAAAAGACCAAGAGAAAATGGAACAGGGATGGAATACACCAAAATCTGAAGATTGCTGGGAGACGGCTGCTCCAGCTCCAACCTCAGATGCATCCACCTTGAGTATAAACAGAGCAAGAGGGTCTGGATACCTAAGGACAGGGGCAGAATAGAAGGTGGTCTTCAAGGTCTCAAAAGCCTGAAGGGCTTCAGGAGTCCAATGATAGGGATCAGCCCCCTTACGTGTCATAACTATGATGGGAAAAATAAGAGCTGAAAAGCCCCTGATCAATTTGCGGTAGTAGTTGGCAAAGCCAATAAATCACTGAACAGCTTTCAGGCCAAGAGATAAGGGCCACTCAGTCACAGCAGCGGAGGGGTGCCAAAATGGGGAGAATTTTTTTTTTCCCATTTATTTATTTTTTATATCTACCGCGAAGCTCCCTTGGGGCCGGCCAGGGCTGCCTGCTTCTTAAAAAACACGCTCCAATTAAATGTATCCGCAGTCACAAGCCGCAAAGTGACAGGAACCGCCAGAGAGGGGCCGCGTTTAGTGAGTGGGGGCAGGCCGGGTCTAGACCCAGTGATGAGCACTGTGTCTGCTGCGCACCGGGTAGGCCGGCCGTTGACCTCACTTAACTTAAACACTGCCACAGAGACGAGAGAGCTGATCTGAGCGGGAGGCTGGCGGGAGCAGAGTCAGCAGGCGGCGGCCAGTCACCAGACATGGTGAGGTCACAGGGAAGAGGGAAAAACAGGCAAAAGGGTTGATCAAGAAGGGGAGAAAGGCAAAAAGGGGATCATTCAAAAGGGGTAAATAGCGGTAAGGGGGAGAAAGGCAAAAGGGGGATCAAGAGGGGTAGGTAAAGAGGTAAGAGGGGAAAAAAGGCAAAAGGAGGGGAATCAAGAGGGGGCATTAAGAGTGGGCGAGAGGCAGAGGGGGGTCAAGAGGGAGAAAAAGAGGCAAATAGGAGAAAAAAGAGGAAAAAAGGAGGAAGGATCAGAAGGCAAAAGTAGGGGGCACCAAGAGGCAAAGGGAAGAGTGGGATCAAGAGTCAAGAATGGGAGAGAGAGGCAAAGGGGGGGATCAAGAGTCAGTGAGGGGGAGAAAGAGGCAAAGGGGGATCAAGAGAGGGCGAAATGGGGGAGGGTAGAAAAAGACAAAGGATGAGGATCAAGAGGGAGAAAGAGGCAGAAGGGTGAATCAGGAAGGGGAGAGAGAGGCAAGGGGGGAGAGGCAAAATGGGGGATCAAGAGGGGGAGAATGGCAAAATGGGGGATCAAGAGGGGGAGAATGGCAAAAGGAAGATAAAGAGGTTTAAAGAGAGCCAACTTGACAAGAGGGGGCATCTAGAGTGGGTGAAAGAGGCAGAGGGGGTCAAGAGGGGGAAAAAAGAGGCAAATTGAGGGGGGATCAGGAGGGGGAGAAAGAGACAAAAGGGTGGGATCAAGAGACAAGAAGGGGAGAGAGAGGCAAAAGGGGGGATCAAGAGTCAAGGATCAAGGGGGATCAAAAGGGAGAGAAAAAGGCAAAGGGAGGGGGCTTAAGAGTCAAGAGGGGGAGAACGAAGCAAAAGGTGGGAATCAAGAGGGGGAGAAAGAGGCAAAAGGGGGAAAGCAAGAAATCAGCCAGCACCTGCAGGGTTAAGTTCAAATAAAGCAGTGTTTAATGTGATGTGTCAATGTTTCAGTACAGCCATGTGCCCTTTCATCAGCTCATGGCTGCACTGAAACCTTGACACACCACATTAAACTCTGTTTTATTTGAACTTAACCGTGCGAGTATTGGTTGATTTCATCTTTTTGGTACACTTATGAGGATTCCACTCAACTTCAGCACCCAGATTGTCTCTGTTTAAAGGGGATGTATCACCTTACCAAAAGTTTCCCTTAATCTGTTTATTTTAGTTATTGTAACAATGCTAGGGTGACCATACATACCGTTTTGAACGGGACAGTCCATTTTTTTCACATTTTCAGACTGTCCCGTTGTTTTAACATAAAAGGCAATTTTGTCCCGTTTTTCGGTTTGGACCAGTTTCATGCGAGACATGTTGGAAGGAATTGTCATTACAATGCAAATTCAGTAATTTAATTAAGACCGTAAGCAATGAACAGCCTAACACTACGAGGAAATGGCCATGTAACCTCCACCTGGAGACAGGTTGTAGGTTCAGTTTCCCTCTAGTAGTTACAACTCTTTGTGCAGGACATGGAGAGGTTCTCTGACATCATCTACACGTGTGAGTTCCTGTCTGCAGGAAGGTAATCGTGTGTATTCGTCTACCAAGATGGTGGCAGCCTTGTGTCAGACTGACTGAAGCACGGCGCGTAGACAGTGGACTCCATATTAGTGTGTGCTGTCATGACCTAGGAGGAGGCCAGCCTCCAGCAGGACTAAGGATCAAGAGGCCTAAGTGCCAGCAGCAGCCGGCACTGCAGCATATGATCTGACTGGACTGGAGTGGACTGAGAGGCAGCTTAAAAGTGAGTCAGTGTCGTGAGTGCAACTGCAACACTGCAAGTGGGTTCACTAAAGTCTAACCATTTAAAACATTGCAAAATGTCATATAATATGGCCACACACAAGGTTGCAAAACCATGTCGCTGTTTGCTTGTTCTTTGGAATTTCATGTGGACACAGGGTGGGTAGGATGTGGAGGTGGACACAGGATGGGCAGGGTATGGAGGTTAACACAGTGTGGAGGTGGACACAGGGTGGGCAGGATGTGGAGGTGGACACAGGATGGGCAGGGTATGGAGGTTAACACAGTGTGGAGGTGGACACAGGGTGGGCAGGATGTGGAGGTGGACACAGGATGGGCAGGGTGTGGAGGTTAACACAGTGTGGAGGTGGACACAGGATGGGCAGGGTGTGGAGGTGGACACAGGATGGGCAGGGTGTGGAGGTTAACACAGTGTGGAGGCGGACACAGGATGGGCAGGCTGTGGAGGTGGACACAGGATGGGCAGGGTGTGGAGGTTAACACAGTGTGGAGGCGGACACAGGGTGGGCAAGAAGTGGATGTGGACACAGGATGGGCAGGGTGTGGAGGTTAACACAGTGTGGAGGTGGACACAGGGTGGAGGTGGACACAGGGTGGGCAGGGTGTGGAGGCTGACACAGTGTGGAGGTGGACACAGGGTGGGCAGGGTGTGGAGGTTGACACAGTGTGGAGGTGGACACAGGGTGGGCAGGGTGTGTAGGTGGACAAAGTGTGGAGGTGGACACAGGGTGGGCAGGGTGTGGAGGTGGACACAGTGTGGAGGTGGACACAGGGTTGACAGGATGTGGAGGTGGACACATGGTGTGGACACAGGGTGTGGATGTGGACACAGAGTGTGGACACAGGGTGTGGAGGTGGACACAGAGTGTGGACACAAGGTGTGGAGGTGGACACAGGGTGGGCAGGATTTGGAGGTGGACACAGTGTAGAGGTGGACAACGGGTGGGCAGGGTGTGGAGGTGGACACAGTGTGGAGGTGGACACAGGGTGGGCAGGGTGTGGAGGTGGATACAATGTGGAAGTGGACACAGGGTGTGGACACAGGGTGTGGAGGTGGACACATGTTGTGTCCACACAATGTGTGGAGGTGGACACAGGTTGTATCCACACAATGTGTGGATGTGGACACAGGTTGTGTCCACACAATGTGTGAAGGTGGACACAGGTTGTGTCCACACAATGTGTGGAGGTGGACACAGGGTGTGGAGGTGGACACAGGGTATGGAGGTGGAGGCAGTATGGGAGCAAGAGGTATTCAATATAATCAGAACTTTGTCACACTAGTGGTTTTACTGTACACATTGATTAACATAGAGTCTTATGAGTCATAACGGTCCAAAACTCAATGGTAATTTTCATGATAAATAAAATATGGGATATTACATAACTCCGTCCCGTTTTTCGCTCAAGGAAATATGGTCAGCCTAAACAATGCTGCGTTGTATTGCTCTGGTGGTAACATAGGGCACACAGAGGCTCACAGTGCAGCTCCGGCTTCATCAACTTGCAACATTGAGTGGTTCTGCCCCTTTTGTGGCTCCGCCCTTACCGACCCACAACTATAGCCAGTATTTTTGTGAGGAAAAGGTGGCAACCCTGGGGTGGGGGGCATCAAAATGCACCTTTGCCTGTGTAGACAAAAATCCTTGCACCAGCCCTGGGTGCTTGATAAAGGCTCAACAAGAGTGTCACACAACATGGCGAGGAATACAAATCAGAAGCAAAATGAAAGACCAGGCAAGGAATGCCAAAAAGCCCAGATAAGCAGGTTAGAATATGGCACTATGAGGCCCTCCTTACAGAGAATTGTTGAATATGCATCCCCGCTGAGAGGGAATCATTGAGTATGCAACTCTAAACCATATTTAATAGTGTTTGGCATGACTGGCAAATGTTATAGATGTGTGCAAGGCTTTGCTTGCAATGTATTGGAGTTATCTCTGGATTCATGGTGTTTAGTATAATCAGGCGCAGGGCAGGAAATGATGACTCAGTGGCCAGTTCAATAGTGCTTGCATTTCAAGTCAGGATTGCAGTCTAGTATGAAGGTCAGCAGATTAACAGATTAACTTTTCACACTCAGCCCAATTCCTTCAGATCACAGTGGAGGGACTTTCCAAGGTTTAGGGCCCACAGCATTTGTGTAGTGTGCAGTATGGAACAATTGCCATTTTTTAGAGCAATGGGTAAGTGATCTTTATGTCTCCAGTTGGTTGGGATGATGGTGGCTGCAGTCCCCAACTGTCAGAGAACCCAGCATTGCCTAACCGTGTACTAAAGAACTACACCTGTCCGAGACTTCAAAGGGTTAACCAATTGAGTGCCAATGGGGTGACCAATGTTTTGCTTTTCATAACCCTCTGGCATTTAAAGGGTTAATAATCCTTCAGCATTATGTGAGGCACAAACCTAGTGCTTTACATTTTAAGATTCATGAAATCCTTTAAGAGGATTAATTAATCTTAACACATTTGGAAGGCTTAAAAATATAGTGATATGGTTGCAGAATCATTATAATTAATATAAAAAATTCCAGGCTTTAAAATAATTCTTAAATCCGCTTAAAGGATTTTCCAAAGTGACCAAAATGAAAAGATTGGAAGATACAGACCATGTAAATATGTCATAATGGGGTTGAGTTACTGTAGTACTAAAGCAATGGTAAAGATTTATTATGAAAAAATATGGGGGAGATTTACTAAGCAGTCATAAAGAGGTGACAAAGTGGAGTGCAATTTTAATCCCTAGTACTATAAACCCCTTAGGCATAGTTCCAGTGGGTGACATTGTTGCAACAATAAGTTTTACAGTATATATCATTGTTTTCTATGGGGTAATTTAAGGGACTTTTTCATTTACAGTCATTTTCAAAAGCAACCTTGTGGTATGCCTTGTGTACATTTTCTTCTTTTGAATGAATGTATATGTGTATTTATACAGTATCACATGTGTACTCAGTGCTTTACAATTTAAGGGTTTAGACAATAAAGGGTTACAAGTGCTTTGTAAATTGAAACACTGGAAGTGGGGTCCCTGCTCAAAAGCTTACAATCTAAAGCAGTGAAGGGAGACACATAGAGTACATAAGGGTCAAGTGTGGAATACGGTGCTAGAGTTCTGGTTGGGATAGAGCAAACAAGTAATTTATAAGAACCTTGGATGTACAAAGTCAGTGCCTTCTAGCATGTTGAAGTTTTGTTGAGGAGGTATAATTTTAAATGTGACTTGAAGACCGCAAGGCACAGGCTGGGAAGTAGAGTATGCCGCAGATAAGAAGCAATGAGAGAAAAAGGTTTCATATGTGAGTGATCATAAGTGGCGGAATGGGGTATGGTGGGAGATCAGGGTGGAGATGTAGGAAGGGGTAAAGGAGAGAAGGGTCTTGATTGAGAGAAGCAGTATTTCGTAAGCTATCAGCTGGGAGATTCACTAAGTGGTGATAAAGAGGTGATGAAGTGGAGATGATTTCTCCAATGTTATCACTTCTCTAGTTCCTATGCTTAATATCAAGAGAGGCATGCATTTGCTTGACAAGTGTGTCAATACATTTGGCAGGGAAAATAAAGGAATCCTCCCTATACCCTTCCTTAACCTCTTAAGGACCAGAGGACCAGTGGTCCCGGGGTGTGTGGTCCTTTAAGGACCAGATAGGAAACTTTGACGTGCCATCCCACGTGACTGATCAAGTGGGGCGGCACGCCGAATGGCGGATTGAAAGAGATCTCTCTGGTCTTGCAGCGATCAACTTCAGTCCTCAGTATTAATCACCGGGAGAGCGGTGAGTAAAAGTACGTGACGTACCAGGACTGTCACTGGTCCTTAAGTGCCGGACCAGCGTGACGGTCCTGCCACGTCAATGGTCCTTAAGGGGTTAAAGGGATAGTGTTGCTTGAAAATAATTTTATTTTATATTGTAGCCCTTAAAAAAACATTAAAAATGATGTCTTATCTCCCAAACCTTTACGGTTTGGGAGATAGTAGCAAGTAAAGTCTCCCCTGGAGTGACATCGCTGCTCAAGCCTTCACATTTGGAATCTGGTCTGCAGACAGGCCGCAGCTCTTCAGCAGTGCAGAGATCGCGATCTTTAAAAAGAATTTCTTCATTGGAAGGGTCTACAAAGTGTGCTTGCAAGCCAGGCACAGTTTGTAGACAGTTCCAATGAAGTAGTTCTTTTTAAAGATTGTTATCTCGGCACTGCTAAAGAGCTGCCGGCTGATCTGCGGATTCCAAATCTGTCCACTAGATGGCAGACTTGGCTAAAACAGCCAGGAAATGGGCACTTTACTTTTATTATTAACTTTACTTGCTAATATCTCCCAAACCATAAAGGTTTGGGAGATAAGGCTTATATTATTTTTAATATTTTTTTAAGGGCTGCAATATAAAATCAAATTATTTTCAAGCAATATTATCCCTTTAAATGAGGCTTCAGCATCTGATTCAGATATTTCCACATTCTTCCTACTAGGATAGTAAGAAGATGAAGTGCCCGCCATCATTTGTTCACTCTCTTCCATACTTTTAGAGGACTGGTAGACTGAAACAGAGAGACTATGGAAGGTATGTCCATAGCGATGCTAGGCACAGAACTAGCTATAGGTGCAGAGGAAGGCAAGGAGAAGTCAGATACAATTATGGTCTACTCTTTTAAAAAACAACTTCCAAAGGGACTTTGCAGACAAGACATAGGGTCACCAAATCTTTCAGAGATTCAGACATCTACAAGGAAAGCACAGAAGAGAAAGAAAATCCCTCATTACCAAAAGAAAATAGCCCCTGGCCACTTTAATGGCAGACCAAGCCATTTACTCTGCTCCTGCACATTGGGCTACAGTCACCAGAGGGAACTGGGATAAAGTGAGAACTCTCTGCTTTTACACAGAGTAAAGAGAAAGGCCACTGCCAGATTTTAAAAATGCTGTACTTATATAATAAGACCTCACACACACTCAGAAGGGGAGCCCACATCCTCAGAGTGGTGAAACAAAGGCACACCAGGCCTGGAACACGTGTCAAATGCAATGTCCAGTATGTGAAATGCCAGCTTGCTTTCCACCACCCAGAAATCTGTTCTGAGGCTGAAACAGCTGATACAGCCAGCCAAAGAGCATCAGAGCAAAGGGTGAAGGCTCCACAATGGCTCAGAAAGTGCACTCAATGGGGTGCAATCACAGAAAAGGAGGATGGCTATGGGGACAAGTCCCCGTTTGACCTAACTGGAATTCATTCAGTTTGCCAAGCAGTACCAGCTGTGTGCCAAGAAAAACAATAAAATGTGAGTAGAATGGTATCATAACCTGACTTGGGTAGGACAGGAAACCCTGAAGACAATGGGGTAAGAGGTCCTTCTTGAGAGGTGGCGCTATCTGAAGACAATGTAGGAAATACAAATTCCCGATATTCCCATTTGTTTAAATTGTGCATATATCCCTTTCAATGCTAGAAAGGTCTCCAAGACTTTGCCTTCTAAAGCACTGGACACCTCAAGCATTCAAAGGGTTGAAAGCTCCATTTAAATCAATGGCAATTATTGTTTCTTCTCTATGGTGCTGTGATTTGTCCCAGAATTCTGTTAGTACATACAGCTCCATATTGCATTTAACTGATGCCTCCTAATAATACATCCACAATAGCTTTACAAAGGACAAAAATAATCTAATTGTCCTTGTGCCTTATTCAAGAGATCCATTTTCAGTCAATCCTATATGACATGTGCATGGAGACAGACATGAGCTTTGCTAGCTGCCTTGTCTGAGTCCATAGACATGATTGAAGATGTTATCTATTGAATCAATGAGCGAAGATAAAATTCATAGGGGCCATTGGGATTTTCTGGTCATAGTAAGAAAAATGTGGTATTATTATTAGGAACTGTTAGTTGTTTAGTAGCCAAGTTATTTCTCTGTGATTCTTTCTTGTGAATTATTCCTCTCCCATGTGTACATTTTACCATAAAACTTTAGCTTATTTTACTATTGCTGTTTGATAACATTAATGACATAGGTAAAATACAATAAAATGAGCAGTAAATTATTTTTATGAATATAAATACTATGATGTTTCCTGTTAAAATAAGTGTATTCCCACCGCTGAGAGATTCATATTTCCAGTTATTACTGTTTAAACCTGTGTTTTTTTACATGAGCAGTTCCCTCTAGTGGTTAAATTTCAATTAGTTTTTCTGTTACATTCTAATGGAGAGGAAGGTCAGTTACTTACAGTTCTCCACAGAATGTGATAGAAACTGCCTGTCACTTCCTGTCAGAACAATCAGGAAGTAAACAACTGACAGCATTGTGAGTGCCCTTGTTTTACTCAGCAGGAAAAGCTCTATTACATACAGGTTTTCATAGAAAGAGTTTAGTGGTCCTGTAAAATAGCATAACAGCTAAGAAAGATCTGGGGTTATGTATGCTTAAATATCCTGTACTCCATGCAAGCTTCTGGAATTATTATTAATATTTTACCTGATGTCTAAAATCTTATCTCAAATATGCTCTGTGGTTGATCCACTCCTGCCTTTAACAAAGCTTCATGCCTCCCTTTACCACAGCAATCCTGATAGGTATCTCAAAAGTAGCAGTGCTGTATTGTCTGTAAATAGCTTGCTATAAGACACCAGCCTTTATTAATAGATTTGTGGTTACTAATCTCTTTAAATTAACTCTGGTCTTATTACAAACTTCACAAACAAAATTAGCCAAAATGTGTGACTATAATCATTGCATTAAAATAAAAGGATTAGATTTTAGGTATCAATCATAAAATATTTTTTTTACAAATATTTATTGAAAATACACAACACTAAGCCTAGTTTTATTTTTATTTATTAGAATTCCTTTAACTGTCTACAAAGATGACTAGTACAGCACATTCCATGCTCATGACTCATTGGGCCTTATCTATAATGACAAAGTGCAGTCATTCTGAGCCAAACCAACTGTACTTTAGGGGAAAAAAATACAAATTCTGACTTCCCATTGACATAGAGATGCTTCCACTGAATTACTTCAGTGTGTTGGAGACCTCTCTAGCATGTAAGGGGCTAAAATCCCCATTTAAATCAAATTAATTCCTATTTGTCCCCCTGTGATGCAGTTGGTTTGCCCAGAGATGCTCCAGTCTGTCATTATGCATAAGGCCCATTGAGCTCATATAGTGCTGGTCTGGCACTGCTGCACATAGCCTCTTTATGAAGGCTAAAAGAGGAGAAATTAATGAGCAATCTTTCCGAAATATAAGGAACATTACACATACAAATTCCCCTGCATTCCATTGGTTTAAATTGCATTTTTAACTCCTGGAAAGCTAGCCATGATCCAGTATACAGCTCTATCTAGATTAATTCGTAGCACAATGTGTGGTAATATTGGCCCAGAATATAAACTAATTAACTAATTAATATTAAATGCCACACTGTGCCATCAACAAATAAAGGTTCATTTTACAACTATCATTTATCTTACAAAAAAATATCTAGCACGACACACAGACAGTTTTTAGTTTTTTAAAATTAATTATATTTATCATAGGTCAAGGTCATGCAGAAGCATATCTGTTCCTCCACATGGAGGCGGGGGAGGGGGGCAGCATCGGTATTGCGGTGATCCCCAGATCGTGCCGCTCTACCTCTGCTTTCCCCTCCACCGCCGCTGCTTTCCCCTCAACTGCCACGCACGCTTAATTTGCTAGGATCCAATGCTCTCTGTGTCTGTGCGTGTTACGCACAAAGGGAGTAGGGTGACCACATTTCCGTTCTGCCATTCTGGGACATGTGGTCACCCTAGTCCCGTGGCTGAGGCTCCTGCCGGTGCTGACCATCTTTCTGAGGCTGACTCAGAGTAACAGTTCCCATCTGTCTCGCATGCACCAATCCAGCCAGCCAATGAAATGTATTTGCTATATGGTCCTCATTGGCTGGCTGAGCCAGCCAATGAGGACCATATAGCAAGTACATTTCATTGGCTGGCTGGACTGGTGCATGTTGCTCCATTCCGGGTCTCTTTGTTGTCCCGGTGGGGGGTGACCCGGGACGTGGGACACAGACCCCCAATAAGTGACAGTCCCAGGCATTCTGGGACATGTGCTCACGCTAAAAGGGAGCAAATTATATATATAGAGATAACATATATTTATAAGGTGTGTTTCTGTTCTGCAGTCACTCAGGAAAGAAGAAGCTAATGCCGATCACCTCTGGTACGTAGTGCAGATCTCCTCAGGTCACACTGGGGATGGCAGTGTAGTGTGCAACACAACTGCTCTCAGCTGCAGTTTCCCGCTACCACATGGAGCAACACGGGTATCTGTATGGGCATACAATTCGGCTGGGAATTCTCCAGGAAAGGCGGTCACCTTCTCTGCTAGGAATGGTAAGAAGAAAACAATCAGGGATAATATGCACAAACAAAATGGAGCAATTCTTTAGTAAACCCTATGCATCCCATGGAATAAATAATTTCTCTTAATTTAAATGGGGCTTTTAACTCATTGAATACTTCACAATTAGAGGCATCTCTAGAATTCAAGGGAATAACAAAGCCCATTTAAATTAATGGGAATTTAGGGTTTTTTTTAAATTAATTCCCTATAATGCACTTGGTTTGTGAACATGGACCCAGAACTGCAGTGAATTTGTTTTTTCGCTTTAGATCATTGCACCTTCCAGTCATTCAACAGAACTGCTACACTGGTGGTTTGGGACTGACTCTGAGAGGCCAGGGTCATTTTAATCTATGGGTTTAATTGGGTTCCTATTCATTTCAATTTAAATATGAATTAATACCTTCTAATGATAATTTTCTGCTTACCTTACTATGGGCAGAAAATTCTAATGACTGCTATAAATTTTTCCGTTGTGCTTTTGTGCAAGAGTTCAAACTCAATCAGTCCATCCTCAGTCATGTCAATGGAGGTGTACATGTCAGTGGCAAGCAAGACCCGATTTCTCCTTTAAAGTAACAGTAAACTTTTTTAATGAAAGCCTAGGAGTTATAGGGCTTTCCTTCTGAGTAAAACAAGGGTTCTCTAACTGCTGTCAATTGTTTTATTCAAAAGCTATACATTTTCAAATAGGAAGTGAGTGACAGTGTGATTAGTTCCTGATAGTTCCAAACTGACAGTAGTTTCTATCACATTATATGTAGAATTGTTTGTCAGTGACTCACCTCTCCCATGGAATGCAACAGAATAAATAATGCATATATAATGCATATTTAAATTGGGTAATATGCATTTCTGAGCAGTGGTAGTGCCAGTGCTTCATCCAAAAGGAAAAGCCATGTAATCAAATGTTTATTCCTCCTTTATTATTGTGATCAGATAGTTGAGGAGGAGGGCAAGGACCAAATTGGTGTGCAGTACATTACAAAGAAATGTGTTGCTCCCCCCTCTGGTCTTTGTGGGGGGGGGGGTTAAAGTGCCTAATGATCTACTCCAGGGCTGTTCATGTTCAGTCCTCAAGGGCCACCACCAGGCCAGGATGTAAGGATTTCCCTGATTAAGCACAGGTCAGTTAATCAGTGGCTCATTCATTTTGACTGACTAACCTGTGCTTAATCAGGGAAATCCTTAAATCCTGGACTGATTGTGGCCCTTGAGGACCGAACTTAGACAGCCCTGATCTGCTCTGATAGTTAAGTGAAAGGGATCCCAAAACCAGGGTCAGATTTCCCAATAGGCAAAGTAGCAAGCCACTTAGAGTGCCTGATTGTGAGGTGGAACCTCAGCTGTGCTGGCTACATCTAATGAATGGAGTTGAGGGCATGAACAATGCAAACCTAACACCTTGTACCAGATACGCAGTTTATATTGCCCTTTACTGGAAAATGTATTTAACCCCTTTTACGCTAGAGAGGTCCCCAATGCACTGAGAAGCAATATGTTTGAGACTTTTCAAGCATACAAAGGATTTAGAGGGGGGGTTTGTTTTGCATTTTTATTTCTTAGGCTCAGGGTATTTAATGTGATATATATAGGTGGAGATTTTGGACTGATAGAGTGGTTGTGAGTGGGTTAAATGCACCTAGTGTGCCTTTCCTAGGGCTGCCTGAAATGTATATCCAGCCCAGCCTAAAACATTCAGAAGACAGTCAGCGTGTTTAATATGTAAAGTCAAATAGCCTATATTTTTTATTTCTTCTTCATCTTCACTTATTTTTTGCACTTTTATGTCCCTGAATATTTGTTTCCAGAGAGCTTGTTTGTCAAAGACTGTGAAAGCAGGGATATTGAAATAATGTAGCATTATTCCTGCAGTACTGAGTGAGCTTTATGCTGTATTTAAGACTGGAGGCTGAAGTTTCTGCAGCAGGGATAGTGTTACATTGTATCACTATCACTGTGTTCCCAGTCTGCTACAGGTAACTTTGTATTGGAATTAAATATGCTTGGGATACTCATAAGGGTTAAAGGGATAGTAATATTTTCTTAAAAAAATCTCTAAAATGGTACATATTAATACTAGAATTAGGATAAGCTACTTCCCAGGTCTCAAATCTTCATAGATTTTCTGTTCATAGCATTTAAACTTCCCCCTCCCCTTTTCATACGTCAACGCTTTAGCTGAGAGGTGCAGAATCTGGTCATTTGACCAGATGGAGGCTCTTCAACAAAGACATAAATGTGACATTCATGAAGAAATACTTAATTGGAGTCTACCAAGTGTGCTTGGTTTGCAAATCCTCATTCTCTTCAGAATCCCAAATTGACGAAAGTCCTCCAAGCTAATGATTGGTCTATTCTCTTTATTGAACATTGACAGCAACAGGCCAATAGACTAGCTTGGGGGACTTTCATCAACACCAAGTTTGGATTCTGAAGACAGTGAAGATTTGTGATGATGGAGAGGCCGTGAAGACAAGTAGAGAGCCGGACACAGCTAGTTTTGACTATCCGGGGGGGCTCAGATACACAAACACTTAAGGGATCTGCTAAGTACAATAAATGTTTGTGAAGTATTAAACATTTAGAAGATGTGTTTCCTGGACTTTTTTAAAATCAGATGTTTTAAGACTGCTGATGATATTGTTACAGGTACCCCTGTGTCCAGGTTCCAGGTTTATCCTAACAATGATTATAGTCTGCGTGTGGAGTGGGAGCCACAAGACTCAGCTAAGGGCTTTGTCCTGGAGTGGTGTAAACATGCAGAGCATCCTCACTGTGAAATCAGCTGGAAAAAAGAGCCAGAAGGGAGCCACATGTCAATCCTGGAGGGTGAGACACTGTTGGGTATATGCATCAAAACAGCAAGGCCTGTGTCAGTGTGGTACCAGTAATTTATAGATGAATCATGTTAATCTTGTCTATATTGGTTGTCAAATACTCGGTATCACTGGGGAAAATGTACAAATGAGCCAGTGCAGCAGCGTGGTTAGACTCTAATGCCAGAGGCTGAATTGAGGGGTATGCACTACAACATGTAATTGTTGTAATGGATACCGGCATACACACTCCCCCAATTTAAGACTTTAATGCCAGCATGCCCGATAAGCCAGCAACGTAGCATGTGCAAATAATTTCTCTGTGATGGCGACAAGCTGGCTATGCCATTTTAAAACATCCCATAGATTTTAGATAAGAATAACTCCTGGAAAAGGCAAAAAGACTGAAATTACAGATATGATTTTTGGCATATGTAGCTTTTGTGCATTTAAAGTCCACTCACCATCTTTTTTGGGGACAATGAAAAAATTGTAACAGAATCCTGTATTAAACTGCATTAAAAAGAAATGTCTTCATTTGGGATCATGAGAAACTCTGGACATAAAGAAATATGTGGAAGAAGAGACTTGATATCTATGCAGTACCCTTGTGAAATTACCCACAAAACCCATTGGCCTGCCCCGGACATGGCTGTGGGCCTCTGCAGAAGCTTTTTGCCTGTCCAAGCCTGCATGGGTTCTGGGGTGGAACACATCTTGGCTGCTGAGGGAAGAGGTGCTGTGGACATCTACCTATACTGGCTGGGTAACAAAAACTATGCATCATCCATGGAAGAATGTAATGTTTAGAAGTAACACAAAGCAAGAAAGTGCTCTTGCCTCCAGAGGCATGACTGATAATCTTCTTCAGTTCTAGGTCAAACAGCTGTTTGGTGACAAAAAAGGAAAGATAACTCAGATTTCTTAGAAGGCTGGTCAGCTGAGCAAATCTTAAGCCATAGAGAATGACTCAAGACCTTACAAACCTGGTTTCATGGCACTTTTATGTGCTATGGACACCACCAAACAATGGTACTTTTTTTTTTACAAAGACTTGTTTCCAAAACTGTGAATATTGATTTTCAAATGCATATTTATGGAAATCGTTATGCATTGAACTGAAATAGTGCTGATTATTAGACCTAAGAATAACTATATACTGTATGTATACATTGTCCCCTTAATTGCATGCTTTACAAATGTCCTATAGAATGCTAGGGCTGCCATGAGAATTCCAGACTGCGTATTAGGGGTGCTTTGAGCAAAAAAAAAAGAGTGATCTACTGAATTAGAAGGTAATAAGTGTCTTCAGCAGTAGGACTAGTCTGACATCCTTTCTGTATTTCAGACAATATTGAACCCTTCCAGATGTACACTGTTTGGTTGTACCCTCTGTATGAAGATAAAGTGTGAACTAATGAATTAGAAGGTCATAAGTGTCTTCAGCAGTTGGACTAGTCTGACATCCCTTCTATCTTTCAGACAATATTGAACCCTTCCAAATGTACACTGTTTGGCTGTACCCTCTGTATGAAGATAAAGTGGGGTCCCCTGTGCAGGCAGATGCATATTCCAGACAAGGAGGTAAATGATAGACTTCTGTGCTGTAATTAATGTACTACTTTTTTTTTTTTTTCAAAGCTTTACTAAGATAATAAATTGTGCATACAATAGGAAGACACAAAATACATGTTTGCAGGTAAATTAACAACCAACTTGATATAAAGGTTGGTCTGCAAAAAACATTGCAGAAGGGTGTGGACATCAGATGCTGGAAGTGACAACTGCTTCTTAGGTAAGTAACCTCTCCAGTCAACCAGATATTGAAGGGCAGCATGAACTAAATGGGAATCCAAGATTTTACTAAATACTCCTTTTGCTCATCATCTCATGGACCAGTACTTGACTTAGGAGAGGAAGGTAGATCAACAGAAAATGTAAATGTTCAGGATCCAGGACACATCGATAAAATAGGGTCCCAGTTTCAACGAGGGTTGCCAAAGATGGTGGGAATCATCCATCATTGCCGGGGTTGAGGGTAGATGCAGGACTTCAGTTCTTGTCAGTGGCCTTCTTCTGCCAAGAAAAAGACATTTCAATGTTGTCCCAAATGTTAAATCAGATCATCTACTCTTTAGTCTGCTGCTGGATATCTGTAAATATCTAAGACATAAGGAAGAAGCAGTGGATGAAACCCCAGAGATGGAAAAAATATGTAAAACACCATAAGGAATCATGATTGTTGAAACCAAAATCTGTCAACAAATCAGAGCAATTGGTTTGTTGAGTTATAGTTCAAAAAACTGGTTTGTTCTTTCAGTCTGTCCATTTGATTGTTGGTGATAGGTTGAAGAAAAATGGAGGTTGATGCCAAGATCACTATAGAAAGCTTTACAGGTCCATGAAATAAATTATATGCTTATGTCAAACAATACACAGGGGATTTCAGTGTAAAATATTTCCACAAGTTCCTGCAAGGAAGGCTACCTGAGTAATGGATTGAAATGGACTGCTTTGAAAATAGATCAGCAATTACTACAATGACCATATGCTTTTTTGAAAGGAGGCAGGTCAGCTATAAAGTCCATGAAAGAATGGGTCCAGTGAAAAGAGGGAACTGACAATAGTTGAAGTAGGCCATCAGATCTGGAATGTAGCATCTTAAAGGGATAGTAATGTCTCTTTTAAATAAAATGTAATATTGTATACTAGTTGAAAGGCCTGTTTGCACGGCCACAGTTCCACCTCTGTAGGCATGAGCAGCAGAGAGTGGCCGCGCCACGGCTGATATGGAGTGAAGTGCTCCGAGTTCAGACCGGAGTCCTCTCTGTGTGACTCCGGTCTGAATTCGGAGAGCCTCGCTCCGTAACAGCCATGGTGCAGGCAGTCTGTACTGAGCATGACTAAAGCATATGCAGCCATCTCTACTGCGCCTGACGGCTTCTGACAAATCTTACAGAATTATTATATAGGATATTGCAAAAATAAAATAAACTGATCCAAGTCCTGTCTCTCAGACATTTATAGTTTGAGAGATATACGATGCTAAAGTTCCCCCTCCCTCCCCTTTAACACATGTCAGCTGCAAAGCTGACAGAAGATTCGAGTAGTGTGACTCAATGGCGGGCTCTTCAGCTATATAAAAAGAAATACTTATAGGGATAGTAATACTTAAAATGTAAAAAAAAATATGTTGTAGGGTTTATCCCCCTGAGTGGTATTTTATTCAAAAGTTATTACAGCTCAAAGTTGAATTTTTTTAGGTGTAATATCACAGTGACCTGAAATTGTACAGTGGCGCTGTTGCTACACCATCCTATGGAGATTTATGGTCTCGGGACCAGAGCTGTCCATAGGATGGTGTAGCAACAGTGCCACAGTACAATTTCAGGCAACTGTGATACTGCATCTAAAAAAAATCAACTTTCAGCTGTAATAACTTTTGAATAAAACACCTTTCAGCAGTGGGAGTTCCCTTGTTTTACTCAGGGGGATAAACTCTACAACATATTTTGTTTTTACATTTTAAGTATTACTATCCCTTTAATTGGAACGGTCAATAAAAGTGTGCCTGGTTTGCAAGCACGCTTTGTAGACCATTACAATGCAGTATTTATTTTTATGTAGTGACTCTTCAGCTCTGCTGAAGAGCCGCAGGCTGGTCCCTGGACCAGGATCTCCTTCTGTCAGGTTGCAGCTGACATCTGAGAAAGGGGAGGGAGGGGGAACTTTTGCAGCTTGTATCTCTCAAACTATAAAGAATGAGAGACAGGACTTGGATCATTTAGTTTATTTTTCATTCTGTTGCCCCCAGGTGTAACTGATCTTAAGGCTATGCTCATCCAGGTAGTCAGAGTCAAAGATGCAAGACACCTAAAGTGTTTCCCAGCTGTACAGACCCAGTCATATGGCTAAGGACCCTCAGTACCCTTTTTGTGGCATACCTGCTGAGGCACAAACCCATTCAAACAGTTCAAGTCAGCTCAGCAAGTAGTCCTTAACCTCCACCATGCTTAAACATGTCAGTCCTCAGAGGATAATGGCCAGTTATCTGGGGCCAATTGCTCACTCTGCTGCACAATCTGGAGCACTCTGTGATCATGGGGGGATTCTAAAACTGACTGCTCAGACTGGAGCAGTCAGTTTCAGCCTCTACCACTGTGAGCCGGTACATGTGATGATTCACAAGTTTCGGCTCTCCAAACACACACAAAAAATGTCCTTGGTCCTCCATTGCAGACAACCACTGAATCGCGGATCCTTAAAGGGATAGTAATGTTTCACAAAAACAGCAGCTCCAATTAATCATCATAGTATTTGAGCTATAGAGAGTGGTATTTCAATACTGTCAGAGTTGTAGTTTAAGAGTAATTGAATGATAAAGTATCCCCCTCTCGCCCTTTACCTAGTGTAAGCCACCTCCCCTCAGATGTGAAATCTGGTCTTGAAACCAGACAGCTCACAGCAAGGGACAATCTTTTTATTGTGAGCATAAAGAAAACCCTTCCCCCCTTGACAGGTTTTCTCTTATGCTAACTGAAGATTGTCCCTCTGTGCAATCCATTTGGACACCACCTTGCTGCCCTGAGGTGAGCAGTGTTACATCAGTAAAATGGCGGGAGGGGGATACTTTATAATTCAATTACTCTTGAACTACAACTCTGACAGTATTGAAATAATACTCTCCATGGCCCAAATACTATGAAGATTATTTGGAGCTGCTTTTATTGTGAAACATTACTATCCCTTTAAGGGGTTAAGGACACAACTCTGTTCTTTAAAGGGCAATCACCCTATGGGAGCAGACTTAGCAAAAAGCCTTGGGTTGCTCTGTACAGCATCAAAAACATCTATTATTGATATGCAACCTTGAAGCATTTGGCACTCAACCAAAGATTTTGAAGGACGAATGATCAATCTACAAAGACCTGCTATGTGGGGGTTTCAAGCCAGATACTGATGGTCTATGGGTACCTGCATCATGCAGGAAGAGACTAAGCTGTGAGAATTCAGTCTTGTGGTTCAGTGTCATATTGCAGGTGTACACTGGGGTCTCGTTTTAGACTTCGGTTCTGCTCCCCAATGATCCACCAGAGTTCACAATGCAGCCTGATTTCATTTACAGGTTGGCTCACCAGAGGTCTGACCTTCAGATGTGACTCTATCCTCTACTTTTTAAAGGGTTAATATACTAAGCTTCAACTCAGCATTTCTCCTTCTTAATAGTCACTATAGGGTTTAAAAAACCTATGGAAGCTAAAATTGTGGACCTATAAATACAAGTGGATTGGATGCATTCTTACCCACTGTTTTCACCCTGTTATCCATCACATATGTCTAAGTAAAAGGTGGACAGTTTGCAGCTCTCTTTCTCTTGTTGGTTTATAATTGGTTTTTCAATTAGCCTCAACTGTGCCACAAGTTGAATATTATGAGAGTTGTACCTTCACAACAGCTGGACAGCCACATATTGTCTGCATCTATATAATGCATGCTAGTTGCATGGATGCAGTGAGGCTTATGAGCTAAGAAAATTTGATGTAATTCAGGGGTAAACCAACTGCACCATATGGAACAAAAAAATGTCCAAAATTCCCAGTGATTAAAATGGGGCTTTTAACAACCTAAATGCTAAGGAAGTTGAATAAATGCACTGGAATCCTCTTAGGCATTCCAGTGGTTAAAGGGATAGTAATGTTTTATAATAAAAGCAGCTCTAATTAATCATCATAGTATTTGGACTTTGGAGAGTGTTATTTCAATTCTGTCAGAGTTGTAGTTCAAGAGTAATTCAATGACAAAGTGTCCCCCTCCTGCCCCTTTTACTGATGTAACACTGCTCAGCCAGATCAGCAGGGAGGTGACCAGGTAGATTGCAGAGAGGGACACTCTTCAATTAAGATAAGGGAAATCTTGTCAAGGGGGGCAGGGCTTTCATTGTTCTCATAGGAAGAAGATTGTCCCCTTCTATTATCCGTCTGGTTTATAGACTGCATTCCACATCTGAGAAGAGATGGCTTACACTAGGTAAAATGGACGGGAGGGGAAACTTTGCTTGTGAATATCTCTGAAACCATAAAGGTTTGAGAGATAAGACTTATATCTTTCTTCATGCTTTTTTAATGCCTACAAAATAAAATAAAGATAAAACGAAGTATTACTATCCCTTTAAAAGCCCCATTTAAGTCAAAGGGAATTTTTGTTCATTCCCTCTGTTGTACTTGGTTTTGCCCCAATATTAAAACACTTTTGCATAGTAGATCAGTCTCGTTATTGAAATGAATTGAATGCTCTCATTAATACATTATTATATTATAACCTGTCTGGTTCTGCAGTTCCAGAATACTCCCCCAAGCTAACGTTAACAAGTGTCACCAAGTCAGAAGCTGAGCTGTCCTGGGAGCCAATTCCATTGGAGAGACGTCATGGTTTTATTACCAACTTCACTATCTACTGGACTGACGAGAGTGGCAAAGAATTCTGTAAGATATTGTATAGACATCCAGTACACAAAAAATAAACACTTAGGGATGTATGAGGAAAGGTAATGTCAATTAATTTTGCAGCAAACCAGCTATACTACAGGCAACCAATAAAAATTCACATTGATGTAATGTGGAAACATCACCCTAAAATAAGTTTACTTATTTAAAGGAGCAGTAAACTTTTTCTTATGAAAATACAGATTTTATAGATCTTTTCCTGCTGAATTAAACAAGGGTACACCCACTGTTGTCAGATGTTCTATTCAAAATGTATAATAGTTCAAATAATCATGAAGTGCATTTACTGTGTTTACTTCCTGAAAGTTCTGACAGGAAGTGACAGTCAGCTTCTATCACTTTCTATGGAGAACTGTATATCACCGACTTTCTTGACTTTCCTCTCCATTAGAATGTAGCAGGAAAAACTAATTAGAATTTGACCACTAGAGGGCACTGCTAATGTAAACTGTAATAACGCTGGAAATATTAATCTTTTGGCAGTGGGAGTACCCTACTGCTCCTTTAAAGAGAATTAAAATCTGGTTTTATGCTGTGCTAATCATTTGTTTGTAATATAGAGCAATTAACCTTTGTTTGTTGGTGTCACAGTGTGGTTCTTTGTACACTAGGAGCCATTGTATGAGCCCATTCACTGGGTGCATTTCTAAAAGAAACATAGATTTTGATGGCATAAAAGAACCACCTGGTCCATCCAGCCCTGGGAGGAGTCACCAACACAGAGCCAATAAGAATAAGACCAGGGAAAACCCGGAAGTAACAATGTCGCTCAGCACAGATCACGGGTACCGTGATAGTGTGTTTGAGGCTGACTGATAATAAGGGGTTATTACAGCTCTAAAATTAAAAATACACCTAGCAAACTATTGACGATCTACTGCTATTCTACAAAACAAAGAACCCAAACACTCAGGGCTTCCTCATAAGAAATAAAAATCATACGTTAATGTAATGTCCGATATTACCAATGGAAATTGTAAACTTCTTCAGATCTCATTAGTCCTCACAGTTCCAAAATAAATCCAAAACGTTGAACACTGGAAAAAAAGAAACAAAAAATATATAGTTTAACACAAGGGAGATTCACTAAGTGGTGATAAAGAGGTGATAAGTGGAGATGACTTCTCCAGTTTATCATTTCTCCAATTCCTATGTTATTCTCTGGAGCCTATGCATGAAGATTTCTTCAACTTTGAAGATATTAGTGAATAGGCTTCATAGAATAACATAGGAACTGGAGAAGTCATCTCCACTTTATCACCTCTTTATCACCGCTTAGTAAATCTCCCCCTTGGTGTATATAGATCCGCCCCACTCAACAATTAATTCACTTATTTCAATTTCTTTACCCTAAGGCTCGTAATCACCGTGTCTCTCTCTACACCTGCTGCAACATTTCCTTGTTCTTCCATAGTAGTACTGGAAATCATAAACTTACACAGTAAAAGGGGACTGCCTTGGCCTCTATTCCAACTAATTGTCTTCCAGTCCACGTCTGAGCCTTAAAACTCTAATTTCTATTACAACCTACAGCAGGGCTCAAAATTTCCACTCGCCACTCGCCATTGGCTAGTGAAAATTTATCCCTGGCTAGTAGAAATTCAGCCTTGGTGAGTATGCTATGGCTTGCAGTAGCGAGTAGCTTTTCAGGTCTGGCTAGTAGCAAAGGACTTCAAATTTTAAGCCCTGACCTACAGAACATATATTGTTACACTACAGTAACTATATACAAGAATAAAGTATTATTAACTACAAATCCATTAACACCAAGCAGACATATCTTATTTTCCCTGTACCATTCTTGAGAGGAAGATTTAATTAGCACAAGTTGAGGCTGGTATATGGAAGTGTTATTTTATTTTTTCCAGTAATCCCAAAGAGGAATATGGAGATGTTATAGCGGTAATGGAGAGACTCGGTGAGTATGTGCATTAGAGGATAGAAGCTGGAGTAATTGCCTTCATTGAAGAGTGGAGTGGATCAAATTATAAACTGTGGTATACTTTATGTATTTATTCTTTTTTCCCAGTCCAGTGATTTTGGACTTATTCTGGGACTGAGAGGAGTAATGAGATCTGAAGAAGTTTACATATTAAGTTGGTAATATCAGACATTATGGGTACCATATTTTTAATGTATGTGTTTTTCTATTTATAAGGAAGTAACACATTAATTAGAGAGCTGTCTCTACCTGGAGGGAATGTTCTCATCTTAGTGAATATTCTGCCATTAGCTATTTGACATGGTCCTCAAGGTACAAAATAGCGCCAGACCTTAAAGGGATAGTAATACTTTGTTTTAACTTTATTTTATTTTGTAGGCATTAAAAAAACATGAAGAATGATATAAGTCTTATGTCTCAAACCTTTATGGTTTAAGAGATATTCACAAGCAAAGTTTCCCCCTCCCGCCCCTTTTTCCAGTGTAAGCCATCTCTTCTCAGATGTGAATCTGGTTGTAAGACCAGACAGATAACAGCGGGGGACAATCTTCTTTGTATGAAAAGAATGAAAGCCCTTCCCCCCTTGACAAGTTTTTCAGCTTTTTCCCTTATTTTAATTGAAGATTGTCCCTCTCTGCAATCTACCTGGGCACCTCCCTTCTGATCTGGTTGAACAGGGGGGGGATACTTTGCTTGTGAATATCTCTTAAACCATAAAGGTTTGAGAGATAAGACTTATATCGTTCATCATGTTTTTTTAATGCCTACAAAATAAAATAAAGAGAAAATGAAGTATTACTATCCCTTTAAGGCAGGGGACAGTCAATTGTCAAACCTCCAGCTATTGAAGATTATAGCTCTGATCATCCTCAACTAGCCAATGGCTGAAGTTCCAGCCATTGACCACCACTCAGTTTGTTACAATACATTTTTATATATTCTGCTTATGATTTGTGATACTATATGACACCTTTTTTATTTTATGTGTTATTTTTCCATTACATCTGGTGTCTGCTTTTGTAGTTGCAGTTCTGAACAACTCATCAACAAATTTTGTGATCAAGAACCTTCAACCAGCCAGGAAGTACAAAGTGTGTCTCAGCAGTGCAACAGCAGGGGGCAGTGTCAATGGATCTGTTTTGATGATTCACACAACTCATCTAGGTGAGCGGAAAAGAATTTGTGGGATGTGACAGATATGAGTGATGGAAGTATGTTTGAGGGAAAAGGAATTGGAAGAGCGTGAAGAGAAATGGTTTATTGATAGGTTAATAGAGGAGAAAAGATGCATGTGAGGAACAAAAAGAGAGATAGGAAAATTAAATGGAAAAGACAGGATGCAGTTGCAAAACAGAATTGAAGGCCAAATGGTCAAGTCATAAAGATGGAGGTAAGGGGGGCAATAGGAATATAACTGTCCTAGATTTGTAGACAGTTTTTCATTTTGCCCCCCACCCTGTCCTTTTTTTCTGCCTCCCTGTTTTTGTCTTTGGCTTTAAAATTGTATTTCACCCCATATTTTATGTGCTTGTCATTAAGATGCTACTATGTTATGAACTTTCCCCATATTTTAATATTTCTAATTTATATGATATTATTTTGTGTTTGGGTAATTTCAATTTTTCTGTATAAGTACAGGTTTAAAGGGATAGTAATACTTCGTTTCATCTTTATTTTATTTTGTAGGCATTAAAAAAACATGAAGAACAATATAAGTATTATCTCTCAAACCTTTATGGTTTGAGAGATATTCACAAGCAAAGTTTCCCCTCCTGCCCCTTTTACCTAGTGTAAGCCATCTCTTCTCAGATGTGGAATGCAGTCCATAGACCAGACAGATAACAGAAGGGGACAATCTTCTTCCTATGAGAACAATGAAAGCCCTGCCCCCCTTGACAAGTTTTTCAGGTTTTTCCCTTATCTTAATTGAAGATTGTCCCTCTCTGCAGTCTACCTGGGCACCTCCCTTCTGCTCTGGCTGAGCAGTGTTACATCAGTAAAAGGGGTGAGAGGGGGATACTTTGTCATTGAATTACTCTTGAACTACAACTCTGACAGAATTGAAATAACACTCTCCAAAGTCCAAATACTATGATGATTAATTAGGGCTGCTTTTATTATGAACCATTACTATCCCTTTAAGTCAGTTGGCAAGTATGCAGGGAGAAGGAGATAAGTAGGTCAGAATAATTGAGGTAGGTGTTTGCAGAATGTAAGAAGAATTTAGAAATTAGGAAAAAAGACGATCAATGAGAAAAGGATGACATTTGAGAGAATAATCAGTGATCTTATAAAATAAACTAGAATAAATGTGCTAGGATTTTGAGAGCGAGCTGCTGTCTTGTGGGTTTCATTCGTAATCTGTAATTTTTTTCAGATGGCGTGGACATACACATGTTTATCATAGTCCCCTTTCTGTTCTGTGTTCTGGTCTTTATCTTCATTCTCATGCGATGCTGCCTGAAACACGACAGGTAATTCCTTACATTGCAGAACAGACCATTGTTACACAGTTACATAGTAATTTAGGTTGAAAAAAGACTTGCGTCCATCCAGTTCAACCCTTTTCCTATTCCTGTTTACCATCGCTGACCCAAAAGAAGGCATCTGACTCCAAATGGCAATCAGATTTCTCCCTGGATCAACAAGCCCTAACTAAATATTAATCCCAATACTAACGTGCATAGCCCTCTATATTATGCTCTTTTAAATAAGTATCCAGGCCCCTTTTAAAGGCATCTAATGTATTTGATAGCACCACCTCCTCTGGAAGTGCATTCCAGACCTTTATTGTCCTTACTGTAAAGAAACCCTTCCGCTGTTGTAGACTAAATCTCCTTTCCTCAAGTCTAAGCGGGTGGCCCCTTGTCCTGTGTACTGTTCTGTTAATGAACAGGTCTTTTGAAAGCCCTTTATATGGGCCTTGAACATATTTATATAGTGTTATCATATCCCCTCTAAGACGCCGTTTCTCTAGTGTGTACAAGTTTAACTTTTCTAGCCTCTCTTCATAACTAAAACATTCCATTCCCCTTACTAGTTTTGTAGCCCTCCTCTGCACTCTCTCTAGTTCCATAATGTCCTTCTTCAGAAAGGGCACCCAGAATTGAACAGCATATTCTAGGTGGGGTCTTACCATGGACCTGTAAAGAGGCATAATTATATCTTCCTCCCTTGAGTCAATACCCCTTTTAATACATGCCAATATCTTATTGGCCTTTGCAGCTGCCAGCTGGCACTGCATGCTACTGCAAAGTCTATTGTCTACCATTACTCCTAAATCCTTGTCATTAGTAGATTTCCCCAGAGAAACACCATTTAAACTATATGTTGCATTTTTATTATTATACCCAAAATGCATAACTTTACACTTGTCTATATTGAATCTCATTTGCCATTTGCCTGCCCAGTTACTCAATTTGTCCAAGTCCTCTTGTAATGATGACACATCCAGTTCAGACTTTATTACCTTACTTAATTTTGTGTCATCGGCAAACACTGATACATGGCTTCCTATGCCCTCTGGGAGGTCATTAATAAACAAATTAAAAAGAAGAGGACCCAGGACAGATCCCTGAGGCACTCCACTTATCACATTTATCCAACTGGAGAACTTGCCATTTACTGCCACTCTTTGCATTCTATCTTTCAGCCAATTTCCAATCCACTCACAAACATTTTGCCCTAGTCCTATTTCATTCAATTTGTACAGTAACCTCTTGTGTGGAACTGTATCAAATGCCTTGGCAAAGTCTAAATAGATCACGTCAACCGCCTCTCCCTCATCTATATTATTACTTACTTTTTCATAAAATGCGATCAAGTTCGTTTGACAAGACCTATCTTTCACAAAGCCATGTTGGCTATTGCTAATGATATTCCTGTTCCAGCAGAATTCTTGAATATATTCCCTTAGCAACCTTTCAAACAGCTTCCCTACCACAGATGTCAAGCTTACGGGTCTGTAATTTCCTGGCTGGGACTTTGATCCCTTTTTAAATATGGGCACCACATCTGCTTTACGCCAATCCATGGGCACCATACCAGAAATAAAAGAATCCCTGAAAATCAGATATATCGGTCTGGCCAGGGTCTGAATACAGCACTAATAGCAACTCCTTCTAACTTATAGTACTCCTTCTAACTTAAAGTACACTATAAAATACTCTACAAATGCAGGTGACCTGGAAGGAATAAAGAAAATGGGACCTTTTAAAAAAAAAAAAAAAATCCTCAAAATACGTATTTAACCCCTTAAGGACCAGCGGTCCCGGGGTGTGTGGTCCTTTAAGGACCAGATAGGGAATTTCGGCGTGCCGCCCTACGTGACTGATCACGTGTGCCGGCACGTAGAATGAGGGACTGAAAGAGATCGCTCCGGTCTTGGAGCGATCAACTTCAGTCCCCGGTATTACTCACCGCTCTCCTGCAGGAGCGCGGTGAGTAATAATACGTGACGTATCAGGACCGTCATTGGTCCTTAAGTGCCTGACCAGCGTGACATTCCGGGTACATCACCGGACCCAAAGGGGTTAATAAAAAAAATTATAAAAACAAAGACTAAAAATGTCCTCTTACGCATTTTGCAGCTATATAAGCTGCATTATCAAATATACTGGCCAATAGGCTTCAGAAAGGGATAGAAACCATTGGACACGGACTGTAAAAATCCAAAGCTAGATCCAACTGGGCCAAGAGAGAGAGAGAGAGAGAGGCTTCCTCATTAATCCACATCCCACATGTAATACTAAAAAAAAGTCACTTCCTGCCTACCACAGGAATTACCACGAAAAGTGCATTTTTTCTGCTTTTTTCATTGTGACTGAGAGTGACAGTGACAGATACTAGAGACAGAGACATACATCATACATGTTTTTCATACAGACAAAACATGATCTGTCATGATTAGAGATGAGCGAGCACCCCGATGCTCGGGTGCTCGGGTGCTCTGACCGAGCACCGCCGGAGGCTCGAGTGCTCGGCCGAGCACCCGAGCCCCATTCAATTGAATGGGGCGACACAAGCATTACACCAGGCACCCCCTGCTCTGATGAGGGGAGGGTGCCTGGTCAATGCCCCCCTTCATCTCCGCAATGTCCCCCTTCATCTCCGCAATGTCCCCCTTCATCTCCTCTATGCCCCTCTTCCACAATGTCCCCCTTCATCTCCGCTATGCCCCTCTTCCACAATGTCCCCCTTCATCTCCTCTATGGCATAGAGGAGATGAAGGGGGACATTGTGGAAGAGGGGCATAGCGGAGATGAAGGGGGACATTGTGGAAGAGGGGCATAGAGGAGATGAAGGGGGACATTGTGGAAGAGGGGCATAGCGGAGATGACTCTATAGACTCTATGCCCCTCTTCCACAATGTCCCCCTTCATCTCCGCTATGCCCCTCTTCCACAATGTCCCCCTTCACCTCCACACTGTCCCCCTTCATCTCCGCAATGTCCCCTTCATCTCCTCAATGCCCCCGTACCTCCAGTCCCTGGTGGTCCAGCGGAGCGTCTTCAGATCTGTGCCTCCTCCGGCACAGATCCCCGCCACCCGAACACGGCGGGAGAGCACATGGCGGAACACTAGTCATGATCTATACAGTAAAAAAAACACTACTATCATTATGTCCAACAAACGTGCTAGTGAAAGGGGAAAGGAGTAGGAGGAGTGCATAGATGTGTTGATGGTAGTAAGTTTCTATTATAAAAATTGACTGTGGCAATGGTTGCTGCAGTTTTATGCAATAAATGATGATGATCCTCCTTCTCCTAAGGAAGTGACGTGAAAAATTCCACTAGCAAATTTCCCTTCTTCATCATACACCATGGCCCTGGGTATGTGATGGGATGGTGACAATGTAATCAAATATTTATATAAAGATAAAATACATCAACGTCAATATAAAAGTATATAAAACCCACTCTAAAGCATTTCACTGCACAAATGCCGCCTTGTCAAAGAGATGGGCACAAAAATAAAAGCAGCCGCCATTATACATTTGAACCTGTTTCAGTGATATAATTTGTCAGTGAGAGACTTCCTTAATAAATCTATCTGCTGGCAATTAACCCATATCTAACATACTATAGACATGATTCTCATATATATATAGTGAAAAAGTACTCTTTAATGTTTTGTACCTTCTGTCCTGGGATCAGCATTCTAGGTTGCAGAGACACTCCACACGCAGGAGGAGGATAATTCAAGTCTTTGCCTGTTTATTTGTATCCAAGTGGTGAGACAGCAGCATCACAAATAAAACAAAATCCTTGCTCTACTGAGCACTAACTAAACACATCAGTTCCTGAGTGTATTTGGACTACTAGTCAGTTTACCAGCTTAAGAAATAACATATAGCAACATAGTCCAGCAGGCAGAAATAAACTTCACAAGTTGCAAGCTTTCAGAGGTTAATTCCTCAAACAAAACAAGAGCATGTCTGAGTGCAGGGGGGAGTATTTGACTACTAACTGCATTAATTAGTGAAAGTAGAGAGTGACAGAACTCCTGGTGTGGATTCCTCACCTGGCACATATCAGTAACTATGAAACTGTGGAGTGGAGCACTGGCCCAAAATACACAGGTTTGCAATGTATAAAAAGTTACCTATACTTTATAGTTCCCTGGGCCTAATCAGGGTAGATACCCTGCAGGATTTGGGGAGATATATATACACCCTCCATCACTAGTCCTGGGACTCTGTCACACATCCTTCCCCCCCAGCTCAGTCCCCGTGGGGTGAATGACCATGGACAGTAGGGAATGCTTCCTTGAAAGCCCGTCAGCATTTCGAGAAATTTACAGCCTGCCTTTTGTTCAATGGAAAAATTCTAGGGCTGTAAAGTAAGAAACTAGCGGGTCACTCTACTGTTTTTCTCCCTGTTTTGACTCGTCCACGTTAGTGGTGCATGGTCTGTCAAAAGTCTGAACTTCCTGCCTAACAGGTAGTACTTGAGGGGTCTACAGCCTATTTGATAGCAAGACACTCTTTCTCAACAATAGAGTAGTTTCTTTCATGTGGATTCAGTTTTCTGCTTAGGTATAAAATGAGGTGCTCGTTGCCCTGATTCTCTTGGGAGAAAACAGCCCCAAGTCCCACATCTGATGCATCAGTCTATAAAATACAGTCCCTAGAGAAATCTGGGGTCACCAGTACTGGTTGACTACATATGGCCTCCTTCAGTTTTCTGAATGCTATTTCAACTTCAGGGGACCATTTAACCATCACAGGAGCTTTTGCTTTTGTAAGGTCCGCTAATATCCAACTAAGCTCAAAAGTTCTCACCTGTTTCTTAGTGAGAGGGAGAGGCCAGTTCCATATCACTAATCCCCTACCAATCGAGGAGCCTAAATATTTGGCTTCCTGTAGACCAATAGTACACTTACTGGGGTGAGCTGTTAAGTCAGCAGATCGGATTGAGTTTAGAACAGCTTGTACTTTTGGAAGGTGAGACTTCCAATCTGCACTATGTATTACAACATCATCAACGTATGTGACAGAATAATGCGTATGTGGCTTTAATATTCTGTCCATCATTCTTTGGAATGTGGCAGGAGTCCCATGTAGATAAAAAGGAAGAACTCTGTATTGAAAAAGACAATCAGGGGTAGAAAAAGCAGTTTTTTCTTTTGTCTGCTCTCTAAGTGGTACCTGCCAGTGTCCCTTCATTAGATCTAATGTGGTAAGATATCATTTTTTTTCCAAGCCTTTCAACTAGCTCATTAACTCTTGGCATGGGATATGAATCAAATTTTTAAATGACATTCAACTTATAATGATTGAAGAATCTGATTGTGCCATCAGGCTTTGGCACAAGCACAATAGGGCTACTCCAGTCACTTTGTGATTCTTCAGTTACCCCAAGGGTCAACATTTTCTTAACCTCTTCTCTAATAGCCTGACTATCGGGTATTCTATAAGGCTTGAGGTTAACCCTTTTCCCTGCCTCTGTTATAATGTCGTGTTTAATAATGTGAATTCTACCTGGAGTCATGGAGAACACATCTTTGTTTAATCTTACAAAGTTTTTGACTTCCCGTGTGTAGTGTATAGACAGGGTTTCAGATATATTAACCTCTGGGTCACTTTTATCTTTAATAGGAAGGGCAGTGGCTTTGACCGCAAATAGAGCTTCCCTATATTTCCATGGCTTAAGCAAGTTTACATGGTAAACTCCGGGACCGGAGCATTCAGTCTCAGCCACTTTCACAAGTGCCGGGTCATGGGATTGCTGCAGCAGCGATCCCATGTACCAGCATTGTGAAAGAATGAATGAGGCAGTGTTTTACACTGCCTCTAGTGTCTCTTCTCAGCCATCTGTCCCTTGCTATCAAAGTAAGGGACAGAGAAGCAGAGAGGAGACACCTAGTGGACAAATAAAATGCAGCAGCTGGGGGTATTAACCCCTTCACTGCTGTTCTGGAGGCTGGCTAAATGCAGGTCCATATTTGACCTGCTAAAATTAACTTTTGTTGTTGTTGGTTTTTTTTTTTTGTCTTTTTTTTAAAAAAAGACACAACATTTTTTTTTTTTAACAAAAATTGTATTTAAATAAAAAAAATGTCAATTACCAAAATAGGAAGTGTGATTGTTGAGGAGCCATGTAATACATTTATACACACCTCCAAATGTCATCAATAAAAAAGTGGGAAAATAGGGTGGGAAAAAGGGACATGGGGTTTTTCACCCAGGGGGACAGTGACCACTTAAATCTGCCCATTTTGTAGGTATGACTGACCGGTCATACCTTTCATGCAGTGTCCATAAAAATTTAACCCATTGTGCCCAAATGATCCCAAGAGAGAAAAACATGGCATTTTTTTTACATTTCTTTTTTTTTTTTACAGTTTTCTTTAATTTTACTAAAATAAATGGTGGGCTGTCCATATAAGTGTGGTATCAAAAGAAAGCCCTATTTGTGCGTACAAAAAAGGTATATAATTTTCATGGGTAAAATAAAGTACTTAGAGGGAAAACACTGTTGAACAAAGACATACTCAAAAAAGTCAGAATTGCTCCGGTCCTTAAGTGAAATCGACCTCAGATTTTCCCGGTCCTTAACGGGTTAAGGAAGTTTACCACGAATGTGCATCACTTGTGAAAGGGTGGAGTCTGGACATACTGAGGGAGCGAAGGAGAATATCAGGGTTTTTAACTGATTTATCTTCTTCATTTGGAATCCTTGGTGATCTCAGCAATTGACCCAGACTATAAATGCAATATTCACTGCAATATGCCTGAACTTGTTTAACCATTTGAATGTCACATAGGGGTATGCAACACACTGGTTTGCTATGCAGTGTGCACCTCTCTGGCACTCAAATGGTTAAAAGTGTAATACGTTGTGGGGTTGTTGTTTTTTGTTTGTTTTTTTAAGAACAGATCCAGTAGGTACTTTGTAAGCCATTGATTGTCAGTACTTATTAACCCTTAAAGTAGGCTGACCAGACCTCACCTTTAACTGGGGACGCATAGGAAAAATGCATGCTGCAGGACTGCATTGATTTCAGTGAAGAACTGTAAAATTTCCTATGTGTCCCCTGTTAAAGGTGAGATCTGGTCAGCCTACCTTAAAGCTACTCACAATGCCTTGGGAAACTCTGTGGCATTCAGAGTTTACTGTAGATGCTACCTCCACAGTAGTGACTGAAGGTTGTAGTGCATACCAGCAGGGACACTCCTCCATCATTAAGACTTGAACACAAGCAAGCCCTTAAATGCTCTGGAATTTGGTGTAAAGTTTAACCATTTCCTCAGCTCCTTGTTTAATACATGGCATTAGAAAGGAGTGAAGGAAATGAATGCTTTGAAATGCCTCTAGCCTGCCTTGCTGTTCTTCACTTGGCATAAGTTAAGTGAAGAATTTTTTTATATAAGTAGCTTAACCTACCACTAGGTAGGCATAAGAGTAGAAAAGCAATTCCTGTGCCAGTTTTTGCACAGCTTTGTATTCGTACATTCACCCCATTGCTCTATAGGCTGACCAGACTTCACCTTTAACCGGGGACACATAGGAAATAGGCATGTTTCAGGACTGCACTGAAATCAAGCAGCCCTGTAGTATGCATTTTTCATATGTGTCCCCGGTTAAAGGTGAGGTCTGGTCACCCTACTGTGACATGACAGCTGGTTCCTCCACAGTTCTTACAGCATAAACTTAATTTCATCTTTTACATTTATGTTCAGTGACATTTATTCTTGATTCACAATTTCCCATGTGAGCATTTATCCAACAAATACCATCCTGCCTGAGTGGCCATGGGAGCATTGCTGGAAATCCTCATTTACTGAGTTGTGCAAGATTGTCAGAGATCAGTATTTTACCAGTCTACCAATGTTTTCCATTATATAATGTCTGAACATGCACATACCCACTGGTGTGAATGTCATTATTTTAGGTGTAGGCCATTAACGAGCAATGTCAAAGGGGCCCCTCCATTTTTTCTAGTGGCCCCATGTGTGCCCCCCATAAATATAGTTCCTAGAGTTGCCACTGGCTGTGAATCTTTGGGCACCCAAGGGGTTAGAAACAGGTTTTATGTATTAGTTGTATGTATTATGTTTTTTATACCCTGTGTGTTTTGTCTTTTTCTTCTCTGCCCCTCTTGTTTCTTTGGGGGTATATTTGTTTAGAATGGGTTAATTTTACCTCATTGTACTCCTACCGTGGCGGGAAATTTACACATTCAGTAGTCAATTACTGGGCTTGAATGGCTGTATATTAATAGGATATTATTACAATTTAATTTTACCCCATTGTATCCTTGCATGTGCAGTATAGTGACTTCCGTGGCGGGGAGTTTACACATTCAATACGTCAATTGCTGGGCTTGAATGTCTGTATATTTATGGGATATTATCACGCTATACTGTTTATATGGATCACTGCCTCCTTACCTACATATAGTTTATAATTTATATATATATATATATATATATATATATATATATATAATTGCTATTTATAGTGGGGTGAATAGGTGGACAATTGTATATAGTAGGTTAGATATGGGTTAGTTGCTTCTTCTTCAGTTCTTCTTCTGTAAGCTTCTATCCTCTTCTCTCTGCTTCTTCAGATGTTTCCCTCTTCTTTCTTCTTCTTAATCTGTTATCATCATCTGTCATCTCTGTCTTCATCTGTCATCTTTTTTATTCATCTGTGCTCCTCTTCATTCTTCTTCTTGAACTTCGTGTAGAACCTGTAAAAAATATTTAAATAAATCTATCGTTAGTGTTAAGCTGCCATGGCAGCTGCCAGCTGCAGCAGGAAAAAACAGCAAACAAAACCCCCTACTTCAGCCTTTTTAGGATGTTGCCCAGTGCCAGCTGAGTGACATTTTGACAGAATCTGTCTTTTATATGGGCAGTCCCTGTTCAAATTGCCTCCCATGCTCCCATTGGCTGGGATGCGGTGTTATGCAGGGCACTGATTCCAGTTTTATCATTGATTTTATCTAACGGATTCCCATTGAAATCTATGGAGAAATGTGTACATAATACCTTTAATAAAAGTCATCATTTGCAATGTAATCCAGACCTGGGAAGTTAAATAGCAGTTAACAGATCTATCTGTTGTTAAATGGATACGACCACCTAAAAATGGAATTGGATTATGTATAATTTTAAATATATAAAAATCTATAAAAATTAGTGTTGAGCGAGCATGCTCGGCCGATGCTCGGATCGGCTCGAGCATCGCTCTGCTCGGCACATGGCAGTACTCGTACGAGTACCGCATGTGCTCGCCCGCCATGTTCGGGTCTCCTCCCCGCACGTTTTGCGGCTGCTGCGCAGCCAATAAACGTGCAGGGAGGCTCTGACATCGGTGTAATGCCAGCAGCCATGTTGGCTGCTGGCATTACACTGATTGGCTGGCCAGAACCCGTGGTCGGGTGCTGTATAGCACCTGACCATCGAGTTCGGCTCAGTCTTAGCCAGGGAGAGCTGAGGATAGGAAGGGAAAGTCAGTGTAGGGAGGAAAAAAAAGCAAAATTGTGAAAAAAAAGAACCAAAAGTCCTTTTTAGGACTACTGTGTGTGGGGGCAGCAGGTTATTTTGTGTGGGGGGAAAAAAAAAAAAAAAAAAATATATATATATTCTGTTTAGTGTGCAAAGTTGCAGATTAGAGCACATTCTGTTTAGTGTGCACAGTTGCAGATTAGAGCACATTCTGTTTAGTGTGCAAAGTTGCAGATTAGAGCACATTCTGTTTAGTGTGCAAAGTTGCAGATTAGAGCACATTCTGTTTAGTGTGCAAAGTTGCAGATTAGAGCACATTCTGTTAAGTCTTCAAACTAAAATATCAAAGTCACATATTCCATTCAGTGTGCGTCGCCGCAGTTTAGCAGCACATTCTGTGTACTGTGCAGAGTTGCAGAATAGGAAGAAATACTGTTAAGTCTTCAAACTAAAATATCAAAGTCACATATTCCATTCAGTGTGCTTCGCCGCAGTTTAGCAGCACATTCTGTGTACTGTGCAGAGTTGCAGAATAGGAAGAAATACTGTTAAGTCTTCAAACTAAAATATCAAAGTCACATATTCCATTCAGTGTGCTTCGCCGCAGTTTAGCAGCACATTCTGTGTACTGTGCAGAGTTGCAGAATAGGAAGAAATACTGTTAAGTCTTCAAACTAAAATATCAAAGTCACATATTCCATTCAGTGTGCTTCGCCGCAGTGTAGCAGCACATTCTGTGTACTGTGCAGAGTTGCAGAATAGGAAGAAATACTGTTAAGTCTTCAAACTAAAATATCAAAGTCACATATTCCATTCAGTGTGCTTCGCCGCAGTGTAGCAGCACATTCTGTGTACTGTGCAGAGTTGCAGAATAGGAAGAAATACTGTTAAGTCTTCAAACTAAAATATCAAAGTCACATATTCCATTCAGTGTGCTTCGCCGCAGTGTAGCAGCACATTCTGTGTACTGTGCAGAGTTGCAGAATAGGAAGAAATACTGTTAAGTCTTCAAACTAAAATATCAAAGTCACATATTCCATTCAGTGTGCTTCGCCGCAGTTTAGCAGCACATTCTGTGTACTGTGCAGAGTTGCAGAATAGGAAGAAATACTGTTAAGTTTTCAAACTCAAATATTAAAGTCACTTATTCCATTCAGTGTGTGTCACCGCAGTTTAGCAGCCTATTCTGTGTACTCTGCACAGTTGCAGAATAGGAAGAAATACTGTTAAGTTTTCAAACTCAAATATTAAAGTCACATTTTCCATTCAGTGTGTGTCACCGCAGTTTAGCAGCCTATTCTGTGTACTCTGCACAGTTGTAGAATAGGAAGAAATACTGTTAAGTTTTCAAACTCAAATATTAAAGTCACATTTTCCATTCAGTGTGTGTCACCGCAGTTTAGCAGCCTATTCTGTGTACTCTGCACAGTTGCAGAATAGGAAGAAATACTGTTAAGTTTTCAAACTCAAATATTAAAGTCACATATTCCATTCTGTGTTCGTCACCGCAGTTTAGCAGCACATTCTGTGTACTCTGCACAGTTGCAGAATAGGAAGAAATACTGTTAAGTTTTCAAACTCAAATATTAAAGTCACTTATTCCATTCAGTGTGTGTCACCGCAGTTTAGCAGCCTATTCTGTGTACTCTGCACAGTTGCAGAATAGGAAGAAATACTGTTAAGTTTTCAAACTCAAATATTAAAGTCACATTTTCCATTCAGTGTGTGTCACCGCAGTTTAGCAGCCTATTCTGTGTACTCTGCACAGTTGCAGAATAGGAAGAAATACTGTTAAGTTTTCAAACTCAAATATTAAAGTCACATTTTCCATTCAGTGTGTGTCACCGCAGTTTAGCAGCCTATTCTGTGTACTCTGCACAGTTGCAGAATAGGAAGAAATACTGTTAAGTTTTCAAACTCAAATATTAAAGTCACTTATTCCATTCTGTGTGTGTCACCGCAGTTTAGCAGCCTATTCTGTGTACTCTGCACAGTTGCAGAATAAGAAGAAATACTGTTAAGTTTTCAAACTCAAATATTAAAGTCACTTATTCCATTCAGTGTGTGTCACCGCAGTTTAGCAGCCTATTCTGTGTACTCTGCACAGTTGCAGAATAGGAAGAAATACTGTTAAGTTTTCAAACTCAAATATTAAAGTCACATATTCCATTCTGTGTGTGTCACCGCAGTTTAGCAGCCTATTCTGTGTACTCTGCACAGTTGCAGAATAGTAAGAAATACTGTTAAGTTTTCAAACTCAAATATTAAAGTCACATATTCCGTGTAAGATGAAGAAGGCGGGTAAAAAGGGACGGGGAAGTGGACGTGATCCTGATAGTTCAGGGCGCGGGTCAGGACGCGTAGAAACTGTGCCTGGTGCCAGAGCACAAGAAAGAAAGACATCCACCATACCTAGCTTCATGTCTAATTTTACAGGGCGTCGCAGGACATCACTCTCGAGGTCCGACCACTGCGAACAGGTGGTCGGTTGGATGACAGCTGATACTGCTTCCAGTCGGTTAAGCACCACCCTGTCTTCCACCAAGTCCACTCTCAGTAGCCAAGAGTCTGGTCAACATAATCCTCACTCTGATCATCCTTCCTCCCACCATACACGGTCTGGTCAAAGAAGTGATCCCACACTGGGATATAGTGAGGAGCTCGTCTCATCACCAATCCTTCATTTGACCCTCTCTCCAAGCACGCTTGCAGAGGAACATGACATCTTGTGCCCTGATTCACAACCTCTAGAGGCTACCCAATCACAAGAAGATGACAGATGTGAATGGCATTTAAGGTCAAAGGAAGTAGTGGATGATGATGATGATGATGAGACACAGTTGCCATTAAATCAACCACTATTTCCGTCTCAAGACCTTGTTGAGGAGAATGTTATACAGTTGTCAATGACTGAGTATGTGGTGGGATCAAGACATGAGGAGGATGATCAGAGTGAGGAAGTGGAGGAGGACTTGGTGGACGATGAGGTGACTGACCCCACCTGGGAAGGTGTAGAGCCGAGCGATGACAGCAGTCCTGAGGGTGAGCCATCTGCAGCACCGCAACAGGCTGGAAGAGGCAGTGGTGTGGCTACAGAAAGAAGGCGGACCGCACCAAACCGGCCCGCAAATGTTCCACGGAGCACCCCCTTGCGTAAATCTACCTTGCCAAAGGGTATGTGTTCCGCGGTATGGCGTTTTTTTAAGGAAAGTGCGGACGACAAAAGAATTGTAGTTTGCAACCTGTGCCACACCAGAATGAGCCGAGGCATGAACACTAGAAACCTCACCACCACCAGCATGATCCGACACATGGCATCCAAGCACCGTAGTAAGTGGGAGGAACGCCTGGATCGCCCATCTGTGTCTGCAGGCCACACCACTGCCTCCTCTTCCCCTGTTTTCGGTGCCGGCCAATCGCCTGTCGAAGGCGCAGGCCCGCATACCTCCCGCCCTGCACCTGTAGCATCTGAAGCACCATCAGCGACCACATCCACTTCCCTGTCCCAGCACAGCGTCCAAATGTCGTTACCCCAGGCATTTGAGCGCAAGAGAAAGTACCCAGCCACCCACCCACAGGCCATAGCACTGACCTCACACCTTTCCAAATTACTGGCCATCGAAATGCTGCCATTTAGGCTTGTGGACACTGAGTCCTTCCGCAGCCTGATGGCAGCAGCTGTCCCTCGGTACGCGGTCCCCAGCCGCCACTACTTTTCCCGGTGTGCCATCCCCGCATTACACCACCATGTGTCCCGTAACATCACCCGTGCCCTGACCAACGCAGTTACTGGGAAGGTCCACTTAACGACTGACACATGGACAAGTGCTTGTGGCCAGGGACGCTACATTTCCCTGACGGCACACTGGGTGAATGTCGTGGAGGCTGGGAGCGACTCGGACCCTGGGATGGCACGGGTGCTACCCACGCCGAGGATTGCGGGCCCTACCTCCATCAGGGTTTCCGCCAGCACCTACGTTATTGGCTCCTCCTCCTCCGTTTCCACCTCCGAATTCTCTACACGCAGCGCCACTCCCCCATCAGCCAGTAGCTGGAAGCAGTGTAGCACTGCAGTGGGGAAGCGTCAACAGGCCGTGCTGAAGCTGATCTGCCTTGGGGACAAACAGCACACGGCCTCAGAGCTGTTGCAGGGGATTAGTCACCTATCACGGTGCCCGTGATTTGCTGCAGTTACTTGTCTGTCACCAGTAGGGGGCTTCTATTGGCTGTCTGCAGATAGCCCGCCTCTTATTGACTATTTAAACCTGGATTGGGCACCCTTTGAGTGCCCTTTCGTGTTGTTTCTGACCTTCTTGCTATCACTATGCTAGTGATAGCTGGGCCTCTGTTCCAGTGTTCCTGAGTTCCTGATCTCATGTGTTCCTGAGTTCCTGATCTCTACTGTTCCAGTGTTTCCTGCATGCTGAAGTACTTCCAGTCCTGGTTCCGGCCTAGTCTCTGGTGTTGCAGTTCCTGCTGAACTTCTCTGCTGTTTTCTGACCTGACTGATCGTTGCTGGTTCCTGTCATCTCATCACCTGTCCTCAGTATCCTGGCGACCTTCTGCCTGGTCGCGTTTGTGACATTGATACAATTCCGTGTTGGTCCCAGCGTGCGGACGCTGGTTTGCTCCCAAGCCTTGCGGCTATACTAACTCGCTTGTTACACCAGTGTGCGGTCACTGGTTTGCTCCAAAGCCTATCAGCTATACAAATCTGTGTTGGTCCCAGCGTGCGGACGCTGGTTTGCTCCTAAGCCTTGCGGCTATACAAACTCACTGGTTACACCAGTGTGCGGTCACTGGTTTGCTCCAAAGCCTTTCAGCTATACAAATCTGTGTTGGTCCCAGCGTGCGGACGCTGGTTTGCTCCTAAGCCTTGCGGCTATACAAACTCACTTGTTACACCAGTGTGCGGTCACTGGTTTGCTCCAAAGCCTTTCAGCTATACAAATCTGTGTTGGTCCCAGCGTGCGGACGCTGGTTTGCTCCTAAGCCTTGCGGCTATACAAACTCGCTTGTTACACCAGCGTGCGGTCACTGGTTTGCTCCAAAGCCTATCAGCTATACAAATCTGTGTTGGTCCCAGCGTGCGGACGCTGGTTTGCTCCTAAGCCTTGCGGCTATACAAACTCGCTTGTTACACCAGTGTGCGGTCACTGGTTTGCTCCAAAGCCTTTCAGCTATACAAATCTGTGTTGGTCCCAGCGTGCGGACGCTGGTTTGCTCCTAAGCCTTGCGGCTATACTACTCGCTTGTTACTCCAGTGTGCGGTCACTGGTTTGCTCGCTAAGCCTAACGGCTATACTATTCAGTGTTGTTTCCAGCGTGCGGACGCTGGTTTGCTCCAAAGCCTTGCTGCTTAACGATTCTGCTAAATTGCCAGTTCCATCTGACTGCTGCTATTATCTCTGGGCTGCCCTGCCCGGTATTGGTAAGGCCGGTAGAACCTTTTACCACATTCCATCTGAGGTTGCCTTACCCGGTATTGGCAGGGCCGGTAGAGCCTACATTGTGTATCTATTGAGGCTGCCTTGCCCGGTAATTTGGTAAGGCCGGTAAAACCGTTATGCTATTCCATCTGCAGGTTGCCTTACCCGGTATTGGCAAGGCCGGTAGAGCCTAAAGACTGTCCTGTCCGGTATATTGACAGGACCGGTAGAGTCTGCCTTCTGTCTGTGCTATATTCTGTATATATATATATGTATGTTATTGCCATCCTAAGTTATCATTTATTATTTCAATAAAATTGATTTTTTTTTACCTATAACTTGTGTCTGAGAGTCATAATAAACCGTGACATCACCAGACCGAGCAGTGGCTCTCGCCACTCAACCTGCAACCAGGCATGGTTGTGTGTGATAATGGGCGTAACTTGGTGGCGGCTTTGGAGCTCGGCAAGCTCACACACGTACCATGCCTAGCGCATGTATTTAATTTAGTGGTGCAGCGATTTCTAAAAACCTACCCCAATGTGCATGATCTCTTGACCAAGGTGCGCCGCGTGTGTGCACATTTCCGTAAGTCATCTACAGCTTCGGCCGGCCTGTTGAAGCTGCAGCAGCGCTTACAATTGCCAGCTCACCGGCTGCTGTGTGACGTGAGCACGCGCTGGAACTCCACCTTCCACATGTTGGCCCGGCTTTGTGAGCAGCAGAGGGCAGTAGTGGAGTACCAGCTGTTACACGGTCGTCGCCTCTCCGTTCAACTTCCTGTAATCAGAAGTGAGGAGTGGGAATGGATGTCAGACCTCTGCGAGGTTTTACGCAATTTTGAGGAATCGACACAGATGGTGAGCGGCGATAACGCTATTATCAGTGTAACCATCCCACTTCTGTGTCTACTGAAACGCTCGCTGCTCACAATTAAAACCGACGCTTTGCATGTGGAAGAGGTGGAAATGGGGGAGGAAGAGCTTACACAAGGTGATAGCCAGAGCACCCTCACTTCGTCTTCTCAGCGACAATTGGAGGAGGCGGAGGAGGAGGAGGAGGAGGAAGACACGGTTGCCTCCGCTACAGAGGGTAGCCATGGAACTTTAGTTCCATCTCTTCAGCGTGGGTGGGCAGAAGAGGAGGAAGAGGATGAGGAGATTGAGAGTCATCCTCCTGGTGAGGACAGCGAAATCTTGACTGTTGGTACTCTGGCACACATGGCTGACTTTATGTTAGGCTGCCTTTCCCGTGACCCACGCGTTATACGCATTTTAAACAACACGGATTACTGGGTGTTCACCCTTCTGGACCCCCGCTACAAAGAGAATTTCTCATCTCTCATTCCTCCGGTGGAGAGGACAAGCAAAATGGTGCAATACCAGAAGGTTCTTGTTGAAAAATTGCTCCAAAATTTTCCACCTGACAACGCTGGCGGCAGAGTACGTGCTACCTTGGCCAACCGAGAAGGGGAGAAAAGGGGAGCACACAGCAGTTCCGACAAAGGCAGGGCAACACTCTCCAAGGCGTGGGACACCTTCATGACACCCCGCCAGCACCCTCACCCTGATGCGCAGCCTAGTGTCACAAGGAGGGAAAAGTTTTGGAAGATGGTGAAGGAGTACGTAGCAGACCGTGTCAGCGTCCTGAATGATCCCTCTGTGCCTTACAACTACTGGGTGTCCAAGCTGGACACGTGGTATGAACTGGCACTCTACGCCTTGGAGGTGCTGGCCTGCCCTGCCGCCAGCGTTCTGTCTGAGCGGGTATTTAGTGCTGCTGGTGGCATCATAACAGATAAGCGTATCCGCCTTTCCACCGACAATGCTGATAGGTTGACACTTATAAAAATGAACAAGGCCTGGATTTCCCCTGACTTCTCCACTCCACTGGAGGAAAGCCCCGGGGGAACATAAACTCACTTTATATATGTTATTTACAATGATGGGAATACTCTGTAAAAAAACGGGTATATGGTTGACTCTTAATCTTCTTAATCTTCTCATCCTCCTCCTCCTCTTCCATATGCCCTGGGATATAATTTTTATATAGGGCCAGCTCACCAGCGGGCCCTGTGATATAATTTTTATATAGGGCCAGCTCACCAGCGGGCCCTGTGATATAATTTTTATATAGGGCCAGCTCACCAGCGGGCCCTGTTTGACAATTTTTATATAGGTCAGCTCACCAGCGGGCCTTCTCATATAATGTTTTATTGGGTCAGCTCTCTAGCGGGCCCTCTCATATAATGTTTTATAGCGTCAGCTCACTAGCGGGCCTTCGCATATAATGTTTAGGATGGTCAGCTCTGCAGCAGACCCTCACCCATAATGTTTTAGATGGTCAGCTCAGCGCACGTTTCCCTCTTAATCATGGCCTCAGTTCAATAAAATCAAGGAAATTTTTGGGAGAATTTGCCTCTGCGCACGTTTCCCTCTTAATCATGGCCCCAGTTCAGAAAATCAAGGAAATTTTTGGGATAATTTGCCTCTGCGCACGTTTCCCTCTTAATCATGGCCCCAGTTCAGAAAATCAAGGAAATTTTTGGGATAATTTGCCTCTGCGCACGTTTCCCTCTTAATCATGGCCTCAGTTCTGAAAATCAAGGAAATTTTTGGGAGAATTTGCCTCTGCGCACGTTTCCCTCTTAATCATGGCCTCACTTCAGAAAATCAAGGAAATTTTTGGGAGAATTTGCAGATGATATACAAGTAAATATACAGCAAATATTGTTTGGTAACAATTTTTCGCCTAAAGTCGTTTTTATTTTCCTTTTTGTGTGTTTTACGGTCAGTCTGTAAAAATGGCGTACTACGGGCGAAAGATCGTTCCCAGCAGCGATGTTGGAGTCCAAGATGCATCCAGACATCCTCCCTATGCTGTCCCTGAACCATTTCTGTGGTGTTTCCATCCTTTTCTGCCCTTTTCCTATGGACCAGGCACCCTCCCCTCATCAGAGCAGGGGGTGCCTGGTGTAATGCTCGAGTCCTCCCATTGACTTCAATGGGGCTCGGGTGCTCGGCCGAGCACTCGAGCCTCAGGGGGTGCTCGGTCAGAGCACCCGAACACCCGAGCATTGGGGTGCTCGCTCATCACTAATAAAAATGTGTTATTTTATCCTACATTTTCATTTTAATGCATGTGTAGACTGTTCTATACAGACAATATTCAGTTAATGTAATTTGAGCAATTTGTAGTGGGAGAAGTACTGATTTATTAAAGGGATAGTAACATTTCATAATAAAAGCAGCTCTAATTAATCATCATAGTATTTGGGCCTTGGAGAGTGTTATTTCAATTCTGTTAGAGTTGTAGTTCAACAGTAATTGAATGATAAAGTATCCCCCTCCGCCCCTTTTACTGATGTAACACTGCTCACCTCAGAGCAGCAGGGAGATGCCCAGGTAGAATGCAGAGAGGGACAATCTTCAATTAAGAAAAGGGAAAAAGCTGAAAAACCTGTCAAGGGGGGCAGGGTTTTCATTGTTCTCACAGTAAGAAGATTGTCCCTTGCTGTTAGCTGTCTGGTCAAGCAACCTGATTCCACATCTGAGGTGAGCAGTGTTACACTAGATAAAAGGGGTGGCGGGGGATACTTTATCATTCAATTACTCTTGAACTTCAACTCTGACAGTAATGAAATAACACTCTCTATGGCTCAAGTACTATGAAGATTAATTGGAGCTGCTGTTTTTTTTTAAACATTACTATCCCTTTAAAGTTAGTTCCCACCGCTCTTCAATTAAAAAACTATGTTATTTTTGTCTCCGCGCATTTACAGAGAATACAACACTGGCTTCTGAAACAGCTAACACAATAATCATTGTAATGGGAATTAGGGATCCCTGTAAGAGGCAATAATGAGAACCCCCATAGAGCATTTGTAAGACTTAGATTATAGGCCTCAGAAAACAAATCAGTACATTTGTAACATGCTAGCATGGAGTACAGTGTATTTAAATGTATATTACCCCAAATCAAAGTGTTAGTATTGTTTTAAGGAACAGAGGGCTAAGCAAATCATTGTACACAGATGTCTCCTCCTAAAATAGTTACTTAACCTGTATACCTGACGCCACAGTACCATACTGGAAAATTCTGAACCTTTTCTCCTAAACAGTATCTCTTGATTTAGCAGATTCAAAAATCGGTTCTGGCCAGTTATTCCGGATCCAGTCAACAGCAAAATGGCAAAATGGCAAACAGGATTACAAGAGGTAAACAAATTCAGGAATTATATTTTGTCAGCGGAGTAGACAGCTTTATCTATTAATTACGTAAAAAAGTATAAAGTATTTCTTTGATTTTTGGCTAAAAGTATCATATATGATTTTTTTTTACGTTTTGAGAGAAGTACCATATAGGGTATTGTTTTATTTATATATTTATTTTAGAAAATAGGTATTGGTACTGAGCATATTACAGTAGCCCCCCAAAAAAACCTTGTTACTTCAAGAAGGGGTTTTGTTCATGGGGTGCACATATAGGAAACTGTTTGATTATAAAAAATTATTTGAATATTGGAATATTACTTTATGTATACAAACAATCCATAGGGGCTGCACTAATGTAACAGTCAAAAATAAGCTTTGTGAACGTGAAACGCGTTGGTTTTAAGTGGAGGATTTATCTTTGTGGTTATCCGTGACTCATAAAATCTAAACTCAGACATGTTACATTGTTTTAATTTTTCTTTATGTATGTCAATGTCTTTAGTTACACAGTTAATTTGCATTGTTTCACGAATAGTGCAGCCCCTATGGCTTCTTTATACTTATAGTAAGGATGTGGGGTGTCCTGGTATTGTACATTGTTTGCTACTCATTTAATGGGTAAAGCACTCATTTTTCAAAATGTTTCTGAATTAAGCACTTTTGTAGCCGCTAAACCTTTTTGTTCTTACCAGCACTTTAAGGAAAAAAGAAATACTACCAGGATACATCAAGTGTACCAAAATGGACAAAAAATGACCACTAATTTAAATGGGGAACTTTACTTGTCCCCTCTGTTGCAAACAGATTAACATAGAATGGATCCTTTTTTATATGTGCATACAGGCCTAAGTTTCTTATGTGGCTGTGGGTGACCAATGCTTTTTGCCACCAGTCATTGAGGTTGATGTACAAATAAATCTCAAGTAACTCTGCAGAAAGTCAGACATTTCTTGGGGGAGAAATAAATAATTCCCATTAATTTAAATGTGGTTTTCATCTTGTTGAATGCTAAGAGGTCTGTTACACATTGCAAAGTGAATTCATAACATTGAAGGGGTTGTCAGATGAGATTTGTATTTGTTCCCTATAATGCATTTAATTGACCCCAGAATTACTCTATTTCTTGTTAGTACATCAGCCTCAGTGAGCAATGAATTCATAATATAATCTTTAATCATATAGTCACAATTTTAACTTCATCAGACCACAGCACTTGGCTCTGGCATTGTGTTGCATGCTTCAGACATTGACTTTTGTGACAAAATTGCAAATAAGGTTTCCGTCTGATGACTGTTCCATGCAGATCATGTTTGTGCAAGCAATACTTCACAATGGACTGGTGCACCACTAATCCCATACTAGCTAAACTTTCCTGCAGATCCTTTGAAGTGATATAGGGGTTTTGCTTTGCATTCTTGACCAGTCTATAGCAATTCTATCTGAGATTTTTTTGGTCTTCCAGATCTTGTTTTGCCTTCAACAGTTTCCCTTAACTTCAATTTCTTGTTGACATTTTGAACAATGGAAACTGCAAGCAGGAATTATTTAGATATCTTTTTAGAGCCCCCCCCTTCTTTGTAAGAGTCAGTTACCTTTATTTTCTGCTTACAAAAACTGCATGATTTTGACAGGAGTGTTCCCCCTGAACATTCCCGTCAAAATATCTGCAATGCCTAACAAATGTTGAACGTCACCATTTGGGGGTAAACATGTTGAACATTACCATTGTGGGGAAGCATTTCGAACATCACCATTGTGTGTAAGCATGTCGTCCATCACCATTATGGGGAAATATGTTGAACAACACCACTGAGGGGAAGCATGTCAAACATCACCATTGTGTGTGATAGCCACACATACACTGGCTGGCACCCCCGGCCTTATTCCCTTGCCCAGGCAGTGTCCATGGGGATTTGTGGCTACCAGTTAGCAAGGAAACAAGGCTGGGGAGGTCAGACAGTGTAAATGGGGATCTGTGGCTACCAGTGGGCAGTGGAACAAGTCTGCGGGCCAGGAGGTGTACATGGGGTTCTGTGGCTACCTTTGGAAAGGGAACAAAGGGTGGGAGGCAGCTGGTAGCCACAAATCCCCTTGAATGCTGTCTGATCCCAAGCCTTGTTTCCTTGCCCACTGGTTGCCACAGATCCACATGTAAACTGTTGTATACACATGCTTTTCAATCACAAATAATACATAAAAAAATATGACAGGCAACCCCGTCACCACATTGCTAGTATATGTATATGAAAGAAGAAGCTGTCACGTGACAGAGAATTCTTCGTCCATGCAAGCCACAGCCAGGGGCAGGGGGGGAGATTTGCTACTCTTATAGTATAGGGGGGTAGCATGAGTTTGAAGGAGTGGCCTGACAAAATCTCTGCAAGAAGTTGCATGCCCCCCCATTCACTCAATCTGCGATTATTGCATACACCAATGTTTTAAACATCAGGGTACACTCCCCCCTCCTTCTACTCTACCACTCTCTGAGTTCACAACCCTTCAAATACCCTCTTACTAACAAAGGTCTATTCTTCTTCCATACCAACTGTCCACTTCATAATCCTTGAAATACATCACACATTTACCCTTGCATAGCTCTGTCCCTCCTTACATTCCTGCTGGTCAACCTTGCACTGATCCATCCTGCTTTCTTCCTACCAACACCTTCTCATTCATTCATTCATTACTCGATTACTTCAGCCCGTAAATTCCTTGTGGGTGTTATAAAAATGTAACCCTTTGAGTGCCAGGGGGGTACTTAACACATTGTGAAGCAACAGGTTATGTACCCCTCTGGTATTCAAAGGGTTATGTAATTTCCCCTTGTGCTCAACCTCAAGCCTCCAGCGCCATTTCCAGCACAGACAGAATGTTCTTGGAAATTAATCCTTAGCTGCACAGCATATCATGTTAACCTCTGCCCAATCATGCTGTTCTACTTTATAATTTATATTACTGAACACTTAATAACTGCACTTTTAATATGTACAGTATTTGTACTATATTTTAACACCTTAAGGACCCATGACGGTCCTGTTCCGTCATGGGTTGTTATACCCTTAACGACCCATGACGGAACTGGACTGTTTTGTAATTCTGGGCTCCCCTTGTGGCTGCACGCCGTTCGGGGAGTCCGGAACGCAGCCGCAAAAAAAAAAAAATGCTCCATGGTCCTTAACGGACCGTCGTTAAGGGGTTAATTATATGATTCTTTAAACAAGATACATGCAACAAATGTAGAAGTATGTGCAACACATTGGGGGAGATGCACTAAGGCACGATAAAGAGGTGATAAAGCGGAGATGACTTCTCCAGTGATTTGCCTTCTCCAGTTCCTATGTTATTTTATGGAGCAAATGCACTAAGATTTATCAAACTCTAGAGAACTAAGTGCATGGGTTTTATAGAATAACACAGGAATTGGTGAAGTGTTATCACTGGGGAAGTCATCTCCACTTTATTACCTCTTTATTACTCCTTAGTGCATAACCATCATTGTTTTCCATTGCACAAAACACCTGGCTCTCAAGAGGTGATGAGTATTCACTCCATTTATCTTATTTTGATTCATTGTTTTTTTCTTTGTAGAACCTCAAGCTAGCGTCTAGCACCAGAGATGTTAATCAGATTATAAGTGATCTCACCATTTTGGAGGGATGGACAGAGAAGAAGCGCCCTGATACATATCCCACAAAATACACTGCTGTCTTCCAGCAAGACTTTTGTCATGCAAACAATGTCCAGCCTCAGCCTTTCACTCAAGACCTCAGTACACCGAGATCCTACATCAATGTTGCAGACACCGTTCAGTATGCCAAGGTGATTACAGGGGGATGCCATGAGCACAGACCCAAACTTTCTGAGTATGTAAGGTCCAACTCCACACAACCTCTTCTCGGTGATGTGTCTCCCAGTCCCCAAAACTATGAGAACATGTGGTTTCACAGGAACAACCAGGAAGATAGCGTCTTCTTAGAGGAAGAGGACAGTTTGGCCAACTTCCCATTTCTCCATGCTCTGAAGATACACGAGCAAGGAGAAGCCATTTAGTTTGCATGGCTGAGGGATCTGCTGGCAATGTTTTGCCTAGGTGGCAAGTGAGTGTGGGCAGCTGCACACACACACACACACACACACACACATACACACACACACACACACACACGCACACTTAGTAATGCCTTGAAGACCAGAGAGTGGTGCACCATTACATACTCCACGCCAGGAAAAAACCCAAGGCAGAAAGCATGAGACCTGGTGCTTTAGCCCCCTCACCCAGTATCTAGCAATGTCCCTGCATGACACAAAGAAGTATATATATTTGTGACCCATACACAAATTTAATGAACCGTGGGGAGAACAGATGTGTGTGATCTAAAACACAACCTGGTAGTCAGAATCTATAGTGACCTGAATTTAAAGGAACAATAAATGACTACTATTGAAGGACTCCTACCTCAGTAAGTCTGTTAATACAATTAAAAGCAACTATATATATATATATATATATATATATATATATATATACATAAACACACACCAAGTTAACCTTGTCTTATATACCAAATCTGGGGGGTTTGCACACAGGGATGGCCTTCCAGCTCTTGTGTAAATTGCAGTCCTCAACAACTGTAGGGCCACATGTTGCTCATTCTTGCACTAAGGTGAGAAGATTATTTACATTAAGATACTTTAATAAGATAGCAATTAAAGAGCTTTGTCACTAGGCACCTTAAAGCCACCGATTGATGATGTAAAAATCTTTGTTGGGATTGAAGTGTATGACGTCTGTTAACAAGGAAAAACACAATGGCCCATTGCAGTAGTCACCCTTTATTTTGAAGCAATACATTGCACACACATCCTTGTCACGAAAGCATTAACTTGATTTTCTGGGCATTAACCCTGTGATTGCTGCAGTACTTCCATACAAAAATATATTGAATGCATTATTTCTATACTTAGCAGGCAGTGTGATTTAAATAAGACAACATTCTTTTACGTAGATAGTGGAAGCCTGTTCCTGTCTACCAAAAAATATGCTATTCTACTATTACATAAATACAATGTAGAGTTTATTTTTTTAGAAAACCTTTTTAGAATATAAAACTACAGCCACATTTAACTTTTTGATGGCAGAAAGATTTTTGGCATTCAGTAGTTTTAAAGGGATAGTAATGTTTAATAATAAAAGCAGCTCTAATTAATCATCATAGTATTTGGAGTTTGGAGAGTGTTAGTTCAATTCTGTAAGAGTTGTAGTTCAAGAGTAATTCAATGACAAAGTGTCCCCCTCCCGGCCCTTTTACTGATTTAACACTGTTCAGCCAGAGCAGAAGGGAGGCGCCCAGGTAGACTGCAGAGAGGGACAATCTTCAATTAAGATAAGGGAAAAACCTGAAAAACTTGTCAAGGGGGGCAGGGCTTTCATTGTTCTAATAAAAAGAAAATTGTCCCCTTCTGTTATCTGTCTGGTCTTACAACTAGATTCCACATCTGAGAAGGGATGGCTTACACTAGGTAAAAGGGGCGGGAGGGGGAAACTTTGCTTTTGAATATCTCCTAAACCATAAAGGTTTGAGAGATAAGACTTATATCGTTCTTCATGTTTTTTGAATGCCTACAAAATAAAATAAAGAAAAAATGAAGTATTACTATCCCTTTAACCTCTTGGATATTAGAGCTGCCCCACCTATATGCTTAATGCATGTAGTAAAATGACTCCAGATATCAATGAGATATTTAAATCCATAAAAAATACATAAAGACTATATCTGGGAACTCTCAGCGATTCTGTGCTAAAACAGGCACTGGCAGTGATTTCTTAGTGATGCACTTGTTTAACGTCAATTTACTAAGCTACTTACACAGAAAATACTCTTCTGTACACTGCTTGTGCCAAGGTGAGGGCGGTGAGAAAGTGTATGAACATTTTGGGGTTTTCCTTTCCTCTGTGCTTTTTTAATATTGTGTACTAAAAAAGGCAAAGAAGATAATGGGGAGGAAATTTACTTGCTGACTTGCTCAAATTAAAGTCTTAACAACTGAGGAGTGTGCATGCCGATTTTCACTAAAGGGATCATACACTCATAGTTAGTAAAGTGCAACCACAATGCCAGAGAGCTGCTGTGGTAAACTCATACATTCCCTCCCAGTGTTTTGATCCACATTTTCAGGGTCAAGGGCCAAATTCTCAGGAAGAGATAGTCCAATGTTTCCTACTTTATGATCTGAACCAATTATCTGCTTCTTTAGTTTTTAAAATGTGCCATCAGTTCCAGAAAGGCAGATGGAGAAGTCCTGTTTGTCGTTTATGTGTTCAGGTAGTAATATATCTAAGTTAAAACATGGCAATGATCCCATGAGGGGTACCTGGAGCACCTTAGGGTTATAGCAAGCATACCATTAATGGTTAATTGTTCCTGGATTAAATTAGCATCATCATATCTTTCTGAATGCATCTTGGTGCTCCCACCCTCTAAATCAGTCATCACAATTGCCTAGATTCCATTGCCAAACCTGGGAACTCTCTGAATCTGCCACTGAGACTCAGATTTTTTCAGCTGATTACCAGGAAGGAGCGCAGACATCTTGCCATAGTGATGTCTGCGCGCCTGCTCAGTTAGTCCCTTCCAGAGCCGAACGGCTCCTAGCAACGCCTCCTAGAGCCGGCCGGGACTGACAGAGCAGGAATGCGGATGTCACTGTGGCAAGATGTCTGCGCTCCTTCCTGCCTGTCAGCTCATGAAGAATGGCTATTTCTCCTTAACAAGGTAATCGTTCTGGCGACTAGCGCTACTAAGCAGCTAGTCGCCAGATGGGGACTTATTGAAGCTAAAGTTGCTTAAATGTGGTAGTTCCGCTTTAACTATCAAGAATCCCTGCCTTTGTATTAGTCGAAAGTGCCTTTCCTCTAGTCTTAATGGATGACCTCTTGTTCTTAGTTCAGTTTTTAGTGTAAGTAATTCATTGGATAGTTCTTTGTATTGACCTTGAATGTATTTATAAATGGTAATCATATCTCTTCTCTAATGTAAACAAGCACAGTTTGGCTAGTCTCTCTTTATAACTCAGATCCTCCAATCCTTTTATCGTTTTTTTGCATGTCTCTGCACCTTTTCCAGTTCAACAATATCTTTTTTAAGAACTGGTGCCCAAAATTGTACTCCTTATTCTAGATGAGGCCTAACCAAGGATTATACAGAGGTAGGATAGTATTAGCATCCCTTGCATCTACACCTCTTTTTATGAAGGCTAGTACCCTATTTGCTCTTGCAGCAGCTGAGTGACTCTGCACACTGTTGTGAAGTCTATCGTCTATCAGTACTCTTAAATCTTTCTCTGATGAGGATTCCCCAAGTTGTTTCCCATTTAGAGTATATGTATCAAGTTTGTTTCTACAGCCCAAATGCATAACCTTAAATGTATCTACATTAAATGTCATCTGCCACTTTTCTGCCCATTCACTCAGTTTATCTAAATCCTTCTGCAGAAAAAAACATCCAGGACTGTATGTATTTCCTTACATAGCTTAGTGTCATCAGCAAAGACTGAGACGCTACTTTCAATTCCTACTTCTAGATCATTAATAAACAAATTAAAAAGCATTAGGCCCAGGACTGAACCCTGTGGCACCCCACTTATAACTTTAGCCCAACATGAAAAGGTTCCATTTACAACAACCCTCTGCCATCTATGATTTAACCAGTTCTCAGTCCATGTACAGATAACACCTCCCAAACCGAAGCCTTTTAATTTATGCAGTAACCTGTTGTGAGGCACTGTATCAAAGGCTATTGCAAAATCCAAGTACACTACATCAACAGCAATTCCCTTGTCCAAATTACTACTTACTCTTTCATAAAATACAAGTAAATTAGTCTGACATGATCTATTCTTCATGAAACCATGTTGATCCTACTAATAATATTGTTTGTCTTCACATAGTCCTGAATTCAGTTAGCAACCCTTCTAGTATCTTACCCACTATGTAAGTCAAGCTCACAGGTCTATAATTTCCTGGTTTGGATATTGTTCTCTTTTTAAACAATAGAACTACATCAGCTTTCCTCCAATCACAGCATACTATGCCTGATGAAAGTGAATCAATAAATATTATTGTATAATGGTCTTACTGAGCAAAGTTCCATAAGTACCCTTGGGTGTATACCGTCAGGTCCAGGTGCTTTATTCACCATAACCCTTTCCAGTCTTTTTTGTATCTTATTCTCAGTAAGCCATGTACATGATGGAGGAAACTCAGTGGTTTTGTCTGTTTGCCCATAGCCTGTCATTGCTGCTTCCTTTGTATATACTGAAGCAAATAATGTATTTAGGGTGTTAGCCATAGCCTTTTCCTCTCTAATCCATTCACCTGTCTGAGTCCTAAGAGAACCAATATCAACCTTAACTTTTTTTTATTAAAATACTTGTAGAACTGTTTAGGGTTTTTCTTGCTCTCATTTACAATATTTCACTCATTTTCAAATTTTAGCTAGCTTAATTGCTTGTTTGCAGAGTTAATTACATTCTTTATATTTTTTTAAATGGTGCATCTGACCCATTTGACTTAAACACTTTAAAAGCCTGTTTTTATTTCTCATTTCTCTGCAAACCTCATTATTAAGCCACGTTGGTTTCACTTTACTCATCTTGTGCTTATTCCCCAATGGTATATAGTGACGTGTATATTTGTCTAAGAGCATTTTAAACACATTCCATGATACAGTTCTCCATAAAATGTGATGGTAACAGCCTCAATACTTTGTTATAGTTTGAACGGAAATAACTTATTTAAAAAAAAAAAGCAGTAAGATTATCCTTTTTTGTTTTTTATTATTAATAAATGAGGAAGTGCCAGCTTTAGGATGGCAGATGCCATGGAAATCTGATCATCTGTGTGTATTGCTGGAATGGCAACATACGCACCATATTTTATTGTATCTCCCTGCTTTCACCTACTCCAGACATGGAAATACAATTGATTACTGAGAAGTACGTGAAACCATCTATCAATGATTGCTGAGACAAACACTATATGTGATAGGCTACTCTTACCACTTCCGTGAGCAGCAAATTGACAGTACAATATTATAAAGCTGAGGAAGCCGATGGTGCAAAGTAACATTCAATAGTCTTCGAAGAGGAGACAACATTCCAGTGGTGTAACTGATGGGAGGGAAACATGGGCATCAGCCAAACATGATTGGCTGATTCCCATGGGTGTCTCTATTGATTGGATTGTTGCAGTGAGAACTGCAGGGATTCAGTTGCCCATGTGAACTGTCTACATGTTGGCGCCATAGGGCACCAAGCAGATCATCCTAGCATTCTGCGTGGTGTGTAATAATGATTAGGCAAACTGCATTGAGCTATGACACTTTAGGCATTAGTCAACCATGTGAACACCCCATAAGTAGCAAGCTGTTCTAATGTAGGGGATACTACCACAGTGATAAAAATATTGCACTAAAGTAGCAATGTGAACACAGCCTTAGTCTTTCTTCACATTTCTGATAAATCTCCTGTTATGGTAGACTCAGAGTAGTGTTTTATAGGGCCCTTCTACCTCAGACAAAAATCTGAATTTGTAGTCCAAAAGCAGTGTTTTAGTTAAATAAATTAATTTTTTGTGGGCATTAAGGCTTATGATTGCAATAATCCATACCTAATTCACATCTATAAGATGAAAATAGATGCCAAACAAACCTTGAAAACAAAAGTAATATTTGAAAGCAGATTTTTGTTCTTAACTCTTTGGATGCTAAAGACATTTCAAGCACATTGCTTTACAAGGCATTGGAGGTGTTTTTACAAATGTATCCAAACTGCATATTTTACAGATCATTTTCTACTGATTTTTATGGATTATATACTACACAGCAAAATGTGAATTTCTGTTGCAATTTACATTTCAGGTACAATATATGCATATAGAAAGATAAGGCAAAAGTGACACACATTTGTGAACTGGGTTACAACAGAATCACTCCATCTTTACCTTCAGACATCTTGCACATAGAATGTGAACAGGGCTGATTTACATCTCAGGAACTCTGAGACAATTCATCTTAAGACTTCCATAGCTCCACCCATGACCACACCCCACTACTCAATACCCTCCAGCCCCCATACACTGTTCTCGAGCATGGGACATAAAATTTACAAGCAGCAAAATGTCCTTAACCCCTTGGCTGCTAGAGAGATCTCAAATGCATGGCTTTGCAGTGTGTTGGAAACGTCTCTAGCGGTTTTTGGGTAAATCAAAGGCCAATAAAGGAGTATGTAAACTGTTCAATAAACCTGCTTCCATAACCAGGTGTAGATGTCCAATGTAGAGGCACTGGGATTGGTAGATGCCTACTTTGCCTAATGGGATATCCAGCACTGAATTTATTTCTGTGTACTTATCTTGATTCAGCTATCTCCGTTATTTTCCTTCATTCAATAACATGCATGGCTTCTGTCTGCAATCTATAAAAAGGGTCAGTCAGGGGAATGCACAAATGCAATTCAGCACTAAAATTGGCTGCACCTGCCTAGCATCTATTTACAGTTTGTGGTTCCCTACCCTCTCCTCAGAGATGCCTAACAGGAAATGTCTTTAGAATACCCTGTTTACTCACAGGTGAGATAATGATATGATTGCACCTCTACTTAACTCACCTGTTGTCAACAAGGGAATCGTAAAGACAAGGCCTGATAGGCACCCTTGAGTACAGAGTTGGGAAACACAGTAGTATACTATTTACACTGAAAATTATAATTTTGCTAAGAGGTGAAACTGTATGTTTTTTTTTGATGTTTCATTATTTGCCATGTACCAGAAAGGCAGATTATATCAGGGAACAATTATTCTTTTCTCCTGCATATGCTCTAGGGGTGGTGTCTTAATGATGGTGGAATGTGTACTCCAGAATGAACTAAAGGTTTGTTACATACCCATAGGAGCAATATCATGACTTTTAAGCTAAGATATAAGCACACATCCACACATTTCTTATGATCCTTTGCAGATATAGTTGAGTGAATGATAGTTATTAAAATTGAAGGTAGAGAGTGCCCCATCTTTAAAAATGGAAGGCTCACAAAACTTGACATAGCTGATCAAGATATGTGCAAGGAACAAAGGAAATAGAAAGCAGTCAACTAACAAATTCATATTTGCTCCTAGCTGGTGTGTGTGGCACGGCTTCACCCATGCAGTGTCACAATGCAGTGGTTATCTCTTTGGCACTGAAAGGGTTATTTGTATTACAATTCGGCTGAGAGATCAATAGAGGTGATGCAGCAAAGCAAGATGGCTCCCCTGCTTCATCCTACTCAAACTACTGGATAGGAGTGGGCAGGATGGGGAAACCCTTTCACTTCAATGACGGAGGCTTTCCCTCCTACCCAGTATTTCAGGTAGGATGGAAGCAGGGGAGCCCTATTGCTCCCCTGTGTAGCCTCTATTGTTCTCCCAGCTGAATCAGATGGGAGATCAGTAGATGGAGGGCATCAGAAGGGGTCCTGATGCTCAACCATGAGCTCTGATATATAAATATTATTTTAAGCGGTTGGTTAGCCAAGGCAAGTGGCTAACATTTTTTTTCCATTTCAACGTGGCTAAGCAGCTGTGGTTGTTTGTGGAGGCAGGGGGCTAGCCACGACCGCGAATGAGAAAATTAAGTAAAGTAACGAAGACCTGTCACCTTGAATTTAGGTTTGAAATTTTCAATTAAAACTGCCAAATGCCAATGAAGCATGTCAGCAAAAACATTAGCAGATGTAATATTTAGGAGAAATGAATAACTTTCTTTTTACCACAAAAGAGAAAGACTCTCTCTCAGTGCGGTTTTATATGCTAATCAAGCAATGTGCTGACATGAGAGCTTCTTTAGCATGCATTAGCATAACGTGCCACTCAATAGCTTCTAAGCTATACTGCTGGCTTTCTCACTAATATAACACATAGGCAGTTTTAGAGTAAGTTTTTAGATCTGCATATTTGGATTCAAGGTGACCTTAAGAATAATTCATATAAAACAATTATTATTCTATTCTATTATTATGTTCTATCAAGCTATGGAGACGTTTACTTGCATGTGTGACTCTTACAGTACGCTTTTCATATAATACGTTGCATTTTAGTGATAAGAGCTACTATAAGCTATACCTCCGCAACACATTTCAAATTCTGTTTCAAGTAGATTAACCCTTTGATTGCCAGATGGTGTGTCCAACACATTGAGAAGTAATACACTGAACATCCCTCTGGTATTGAAAAATGTTTAAAGGGATAGTAATCTTTCACAAAAACAGCACCTCCAATTAATCTTCATAGTATTTCAGCCATAGAAGTGTTATTTCAATACTGTCAGATTTGTAGTTCAAGAGTAATTGAAGGATAAAGTATCACCTTCCGCCCCTTTTACCTAGTGTAAGCCACCTCCCCTCAGATGTGGAATCTGGTTGTAAGACCAGACAGCTCACAACAAGGGACAATCTTCTTACTGTGAGAACAATGAAAACCCTGCCCACTTGACAGGTTTTTCCCTTAAGCTAATTGAAGATTGTCCCTCTCTGCAAGCCATCTGGACACCACCCTTCTGTTCTGAGGTGAGCAGTGTTACATCAGTAAAAGAGGCGGGAGGGGGGATAATTTATCATTCAATTACTACTGAACTACAACTCTGACAGTATTGAAATAACACTCTCCATGGGCCAAATACTATGAAGATTAACTGGAGCTGCTTTAATTGTGAAATGTTACTATCCCTTTAAAGAGATAGTAATGTTTCATAATAAAAGCAGCTCTAATTAATCATCTTAGTATTTGGACTTTGGAGAGTGTTATTTCAATTCTGTCAGAGTTGTAGTTCCAGAATAATTCAATGACAAAGTGTCCCCCTCCCGCCCCTTTTACTGATGTCACACTGTTCAGCCAGAGCAGAAGGGAGGTGCCCAGGTAGACTGCAGAGACGGACAATCTTCAATTAAGAAAAGAGAAAAACCTGAAAAGCTTGTCAAGGGGGCAGGGATTTCATTATTTTCATAGGAATAAGACTGTCCCCTTCTGTTATCTGTCCAGTCTATGGACTGCATTCCACATTTGAGAAGAGATTGCTTACAATAGGTAAAAGGGGGGGGAGGGGGAAACTTTGCTTGTGAATATCTCATAAACCATAAAGGTTTGAGAGATAAGACTTATATCATTCTTCATGTTTTTTTAATGCCTACAAAATAAAATAAAGTTAAAACGAAGTATTACTATCCCTTTAAACCATTAGTGCTTTGAGGAACTCTTTAGCATCTACAGCTGTTGCAGACTACAACTCCCATATACCCCAACTAGCTGTGGGTGTTGTAGTCCCCTACAGCTGGGGGTCCAGAGATTGACTACCTCTGATCTAAAGGGTTAAGCTATTCTTACCCCTCTGGCACTCAAAGGGTTAATGATTTATATGAGACACACTCCACACAAAAATATTACAGATCTGCACTTTATATTTTCAAACAAATTGTAATATACACAAATACTACATGAATCCTCAAATTCTTGTCTGTATTTTTCAGTTCTCATTAGTCGTCATTAGAGGTGCTCTTGAGTTTAAACATGTATGTTATGTGTTTTGTAGACATGAGTATGGATTTGGAGATTTACATTACAGTATGTATCTATAAGCTAAATTCCTATTCTGTAATTGTATATGCCAAAAGTGTTTATTATATTTACTGCTAATAAAGAATTTACACATCAGCAGATTGTCTATGGTTTCAGCTAAATGATAAAAAGTATTAGCTTGAGCGAGAGAAGAGTATTGTGTGTGCACTGGGTTGGATTAACAACTGCCCTAGGTAAAAGCGCTTAAGGTACCTTTAGCCTCACCTGTGGACACACATCTATGCTTTTCACCAAATTTCAACCCCTAGCACCACCCACTGCTGCCTTAGAAAGAAACCCTGAAGCTCAAAGAAACCCCTTAACCCCTTACCGCCCCAGGATGTACATGTACGTCCCAAGCAGATGTCCCAGGTGGACAGAGGACATACATGTACTTCCCGGAAGTCATTTAAAACCATGGAAAAAAATGTTCGGTGGGTGTTAAGTGCCGGCGGAGTTCGTGCAAGGCCGGTCACTAAGGGGTTAAGCACTTGGCTGCTAGAGTGGTTTACATTTAAAGCATCCAAGGGGTTTAATAAAGTCCAGTAAAAAGGGTATGTAAGTTGGCTACCACAAGCCAGGAGTAATGGGATTGCTCTGGTCACACCCACAACTCAGAACATGGAATTCCCCAGAACAGCCCTCAAAACATGGTTTTCAAGCTGATGCCTACTACGAAATCCAGCCCTCTGTATGCAAATACATGGATGATTAAAAGACTGTACCCTGGAGGGAAACCTGAATATTGAACCATAACCCTATGTCTAACCCAAACTCTACTGAACCTCTTTCCTCCTTCAAATGAAGGACACTAGCGGAGATAACAAACCAATGAGGATATTAACTCTCTCAAACAGTAGTTTAAAATATAATCCTCATTGGAATTAACAGTTGGGGTGATAGATGACGATGTACGTTCATTACCTACTAAAGATTCAGATGTTAGAATGGGTTCCAGCCCCTTATCTTTATCGCTTTCTTACTAAACTAGCATTAGCTTTCGGATATATTTATGCATATCTACAAACAAGTAATACAGTTTTCTCAAAATGACAAGCTTCTTTGGGACCTGGTGGGTTAAAGGGACACTAATGTCCCATAAAAATATTTTGTTGTTTTGTAGAGTAAAAAAAATAAATTATGTGGCGCAAATCTCATCTCTCAAACCTTTATGGTTTGAGAGATATTTGGTGCTAAAGTTCCCCCCTCCCTCCCCTTCTCCTGACATCAGCGCTGTGCTGACAGCAGGAGATCCCGGTCCGGGGACCAGCCGGCGGCTCTTCAGCAGAGCCGAAATCGTGTTATTGGAAAATAATTACTTCATTGGAATGGTCTACAAAGTGTGCTTTACAGCTGACATCAGGAGAGGGGGAACTTTATATGCAAATATCTTTCAAACCATGAAGATTTAAGAAATAGGATTTGAACCACATCATTTTTTGTTTAATCTACAAAAGATTTTTATGGGATATTACTGTTCCTTTAAATCAGTGATTACACTAACTGCTGTCTCCTACAAGTCAGCAGTATGTCTCTTTAGTCTTTCTTGTATATTATACCTTCATATAATAAGAGTTTATAATAAATTATTGATAAGCATTTTTAATATCCCTGTATAAAATCCAGTGTTTCAGGGTTTTTTTTAATGTGTTGACATTTCTAGGTGAAATGGGGAAATTAGTAATACTGCACATGTGATAGTCCTTGCTGCACATAAGAACATTTTTCATCTTCAGAGTATCTTTAACCCTTTGATTTCCAGATGGGCAAGACATTTGTTGCACACTCTTGTGCTCAAAGATATTTGTTCTGTTTGTGTGTTTTGAACATTTAGAGTGAGGAGTCTTGGGGAAAGCCTCTTCCTATTCATCAAGCTAAATAGGTTACGCTGTGAAGCACAATTGTACCTTAAGGGTGAAACAAACATACCTATTGAATTGAATTGGTCTATTAACCCCCTGAACACTAGAGAGGCATCCAATGCCCCATTTCAATTAATGAAAACTTGTAGAATTTTACTTTTATCTATATGACACAGTTACTGCACTCCAAAACTGCACTTCCATAGCTTGATGAATTAGGCCATATGTTACTATGCAGTTCCACGTTAATTAAATCATTGGGGAATTAAATTAGCGCATAATATGAATAAGACACAGATTGTTTATCTGACACGGAGCTGGCCAAAGGGGGGGGATAACAAAATCTACAGTGGACGCACTTCAACAAGATTGAAATGAACATCTTTCAAGTTTTGTTCTATCTGTCATCACATACTATTTTTGTAATATCACCAAAAACAATGTCCAAATAGGAAGGAAAACATTATGGAAAGATAGCCTGGACATCCTAAGAAACTTCTAAAGCAACCTTTAAAGCGGAACTACCACCGCTAAAAAACTTGAGCTGCAATAATTCCCCATTTGGCGACTAGCTGCTCAGTAGCGTTAGTCTCCAGAATTATTACCTTATTAAATAGAATTCTCCATTCTTCCCGGGCTAACAGGCAGGATGGAGTGCAGACATCTTTCCATAGTGACGTCTGCACGCCTGCACTGTCAGTCCCAGCCAGCTCTAGGTGACGTTGCTAGGAGCTGTTCGGCTCCAAAAGGGACTGAGAGCACAGGCGTGTAGACGTCACTGTGGAAAGATGTCTGCAATCTGTCCTGCCTGTCAGCCCGGAAAGAATGGAGAATTCTATTTAACAAGGTAATAATTCTGGCGACTAGCGCTACTGAGCAGCTAGGCGCCAGGTGGGGAATTATTGCAGATCAAGTTTTTTAGCGGTGGTAGGTCAACTTTAAATACAACTAGAAAAGTGCCTTGTGAAAACATTCTACCTGATCAAAATGATAGCACTATAATTAGGAAAAAGAGGAAACATGACATAGGCAATCATAGCTATCAATTATCCTTTTTCACACAGTTTGGCCGGGATTAATCAAGGTGCGAATGGCTTAATGCGCAAGGAACTCGGTGGATTTCTTTGCACATTAACCATTCGCCCATTCAGCAACTTTCTGATTGTATCTGGCCATCTCTTATTCTTCAGTAAGCGATAGCCAGATAGATCCACAAATGTGATCCACTAACTTCAAGCTGGCAGATCCTATTTGAATGCATGGAGCAAACACAAGCATACACATTTTCGCTTATGCGTTTGTGTGGGTTTTTCCCCGGACTGGGCAATTTACACAATTTTCCCTGCTTCACATACGCAAAGCAGGGAATCATGGAAAATCATTGATGATACGCTGCTCTTCCTGTAGTTTGATGAATCCTGGCCTTAGACAAATACAAAGAATATTAGAGAACCACTGTTCCAAACATATGCCATTTTTAAATGGATTCTGCCAAGAAAACCAAAGGTATTATATAGAAAAGATGATCAGGGGGCAATATGGACCTTAATCTTTCCTGGGATCTGCAAAAGGAGACTTTTATTGTTTTACAGGTGTGTGACCTGTAAATATGCTGCACACAAAACACATACTTTGTGTTCTATCAATACAGAACAATTCCAGATTAACTACTTAATGGGCTTGTGAGACCTCTTTTGTGGTATCTATATATATAAAAGAAGACTTCTGTGTGCCTGGCAAACACACCCAGGGGTGGTATTAAGGAGAACTTACTGTTCCCATTGGGTGATTCAATCATGCAGGGAGTTGGCCCGCCCCCACTATGCAGCCCGCCCACCACTATCAAAGTCAGAAAAAAACAATATGGCTGCCATTTGCTCCTACACCACAGACAAACACACATGCCCCACTCACACAGCACCAAACAAACATGCTCCCACTCACACACACAGCACCACATACACACACAAAGCCAGAAATAAATATGGCTGACACACACACACACACACACAGTCACTCACCCTGACTCCCAGTGGCCTCAGCAGGACCTGTAGTGCAGCACCAGGGGAACAAAATGGCACTCAAAGGGTGAAGGTAGGCCCTCTGCTGAATTATTTCTTCACTGTCATCATTTGCCATGCAAGACACAGGACAGACAGCCATCAGGTACACACTTAACCAACTGACTGCCACAGGGTTGTGTATCAAGCTTTTACCCCCTCAGGGAATGTGTTCAAACCCCTCACACTGTAAACTTGCATTTCCCTCCCACTTCTCCTCCTTCCCCAGCCTATTACTAACACTTTTACACATTTATGTTAAGCCCCGCCTCTACTCGCGATTAAGCCCCGCCCACTGTTAACCCAAATTGCCCCATTGCTCTCTCCACATCAGCACCACATGAGGGACTCCACAAGTAAAAGTTCACAGGTATTACACACACATGCCTCACTCACACACCACCACCACACACACAAAGCCAGAAAGAAATATGGCTGACACACAGTCACTCACCCTGACTCCCAGTGGCCTCAGCAGGACCTGTAGTATAGCCACAGAAGGGTGCTACAGCACCAGGGGAACAAAATGGCACTCAAAGGGTTAAGGTAGGTCCTCATTGCGCAATTATTTCTTCACTGTCATCATTTGCCATGCAAGACACAGGACAAACAGCCATCAGGTACACACTTAACCCACTGACTGCCACAGGGTTGTGTATCAAGCTTTACCCTTCAGGGAGTGTGTTCAAACCCCTCACACTGTAAACTTGCATTTCCCTCCCACTTCTCCTCCTTCCCCAGCCTATTACTAACACTTTTACACATTTATGTTAAGCCCCGCCCCCTACTCGTGATTAATCCCCGCCCACTTTTAACCCAGCTTGCCCCATTTGTCTCGCCACATCAGCACCACATCAGTCCCCTCTAGGGACTCCACAAATCAAAGTTCCCAGGTATGAATACACTTCCCACTGCTATTTAACTCTCACATGCCTCTCTATACCTTAACCATTTGAGTGCCAGAGGGGTACACAACTCATGCACGCATGTGTTTCTGCTCATATATGTTGCATGTGTCTGTGTGTGTGTGTTTGTGTGTACATCTCTGTTACATATGTGTGTCCATGTGTGCATCTCCGGTGTGTCTGTGTGTACATGTCTTTTGCATGTTTCTGCCGCTCACTGTGTGTATGTGCATACCTCCCAACATTTCACATGGCCAAAGAGGGACACGTTAGTTTTAGGTGATATTGTTGGGGACGTGGCTGGTGGGCGGGGCATTAGTAAGAATTTTTACGTTATTTCATGACCTATTACTGGTTATTTATGCAACTGAATAAATGATTTAGTGCAAGACCAAAGTATTTTATTTGCACAGACTAATGTATAAACACATATACTGAAGTTTATTGCTTTATTGCTGTAGAGCAAAGTAATACACACCACACAGTCAGGGCTGGTGCAAGGATTTTTTCCACCCTAGGCAAAACCTAATTTTGCTGCCCATTTTGCTCTGCCCCTTGTGCCCCACCCCTTTATACCCCGCCTACTTATACCCAACCTCTTTTCATGATTGTCCTCTCTCTGCCCCCTGAGCCAGTCTGCCCCTGGTCTGGAGATGCCTGTAAGAGATGCCCCCCACCAGCTCCAACTTGCCCCTTATCAGCTTCACTTTGGCCCACCAGCTCCACTTTGCCCCTATCAGCTCCACTTTGTCCCCCATCAACTCCAACTTGCCGCCTCAACTCCAATTGCCCCCATCAGCTCCAGTTGCCCCCACCAGCTCCACTTTGCCCCCCACCGGCTCCACTATGCCCCCCAGCAGCTCCACTATGCCCCCCAGCAGCTCCAACTTGCCACCATCAGCTCCACTTTGCCCCCCATCCGCTCCAAATGGCCCCCATCAGCTCCACTTTGCCCCCCATCTGCTCTAACGTGCCCCCACCGGCTCCACTTTGCCCCCCAGCAGCTCCAACTTGCCACCATCAGCTCCAAATTGCCATCATCAGCTCCACTTTGACTCCCATCCGCTCCAAATTGCCCCCATCAGCTCCACTTTGCCCCCCATCTGCTCTAACGTGCCCCCACTCAGCTCCACTTTGCCCCCTCAGCTCCAACTTGCCCCCATCCGCTCCACTTTGCCCCCCATCCGCTCCACTTTGCCCCCATCAACTCCACTTTGCCCCCACCAGCTCCACTATGCCCCCACCAGCTCCACTATGCCCCCTCAGCTACAACTTTCCCCTATCAGTTCCAACTTACCCCCATCGGCTCCACTTTGCCCCCCAGCAGCTCCACTATGCCCCCAGCAGCTCCAACTTGCCCCTATCAGCTCCAACTTGCCACCATCAGCTCCATTTTGCCCCCCCTCAGCTCCACTTTGCCACCCCTCAGCTTCACTTTGCCCCTCCTCAGCTCCACTTTACCCCCTCAGCTCCAACTTGCCCCCATCAGCTCCACTTTGACCCTCATCCGCTCCAACTTACCCCCATCAGCTCCACTTTGCCCCCACCAGCTCCAACTTGCCCCCACCAGGTCCACTATGCCCCCTCAGCTCCAGCTTTCTCCTATCAGCTCCAACTTTCCCCCATCAGCTCCACTTTGCCCCCCATCCACTCCAACTTGCCCCCAGCAGCTCCACTATGCCCCTTCAGTTCCAACTTGCCCCCCATCACATACCTGTAGCTCCCGCACAGTCTTCTCTTCAGTAATGCAGAGCGAGGCGGGAGATCATGACTCCCAGCGCGCTCTGCATTACTAAAGATCCGACCCAATGACGGAGCGCTGTAGCAACACAGACCTGATTGTGTTGTGGTTCCCGGCGTGGTGTGTGCGGGCGCAGCTCTTCTCCGCTGCATGCCCGCGCCCCCAGTACGTGTGCGCCCTAGGCCGGCGCCTACCTTGCCTATAGGTGGAGCCGGCCCTGCACACAGTCTGACCTCCTAAAAAGAGGGACAACAGGGTGGGAAAGAGGGACAGAGGGATTTGGCCCTCAAAGAGGGACTGTCCCTCCTAAAGAGGGACACTTGGGATGTATGGTATGTGTCTGCCTGTGTGTTGCATATGTCTGTGTTTATCAGTGTGTCTGCATTTCACACACGTGCGCCCAATGGTCATAACATGACGGGCAACGTCGTCCCACATTGCTAGTATCTAATAAATTGTATATGTGGTATGTAAAATTGTCACGGTTTATCAGTACTGTTCAGGAGTCAGTACAGTATAGTTAAATGCAAAATTTATTAATACTAGAAAAGTAGAGCACACTATATACACAAGTAGCAAGCAGAGGGTTACAAGCCAGGGAGCACTGCTATCAGGAATAGTAGGCTGCCAAGCTTGACTACTCTGCCGGAGACTAGGCCTCAGCCACTGGTAGTCTCTGCAGGAACAGGAGCAGAAACAGCAACACTGGATCTTGATCCGACGAAGCGAGAGTACTGACTCACACCTGCAGTCAGTAGGGAGCGATATCTGACTCACGCCTGCAGTCAGTATGAGGAAATGGATAACTGACTCACGCCTGCAGTCAGTATAAGGAAAGGGATACCTGACTCACGCCTGCAGTCAATATCGGGTCTAGTCTACCAGAGCCCCAGGTCCGCACTAGATTGGTTGTCTGCTAGGTTCAAGGAACAAACATAAGAATAGTCAGACAGAGCCACAAGTCAGCACCAGAAGGGGTAGTGAGACAAGCCAGGTCATACACAGTTCAGGTAGTCAGCCAGAGCCACAGGTCTGCACCAGGTTGGGTGTCCACTATAGGGATAGACAAAAGTATAGTCAGACAGAGCCACAGGTCAGCACCAGGTTGGATGGAAGACTAGCCAGGTCATACACAGAGCCCAAGGTAATAGAACTGCTATGAACAACAACACAAGGGAAACTGAGTCAGGAATCAGACTGACCTTTAAACCCCTCCTCGGGAAGTAGGTAGGAGGAGCAGCTAAGAGGAAGGAAGTAGGTAGGAGGGGACTACAGGAACCATGGCATATAAAACAGAGGCCTGCTGCATGCTTGAAGCCTCACACCTGCAGATGACGCTGAAAACAAGGTAATCTGTAACAATACCCCCCACACACAAAGGCCCCCCCCTCCGCGGAGCCGGCCGGGGGTTTGTCAGGGAATTGAGCATGAAACCTGAGTACCAATACAGGAGTGTGGACGTCACTGGCAGGTATCCAGGAGAACTCCTCAGGACCATAGCCCTTCCAATGAATAAGGTACTGTAGGTGCTTTAGAACCAAACGGGAGTCCAGAATATTTTGTACTTCATACTCCTCGTGATTTGTAACTCTCATGGGAGCAGGACAGATAGGAGCTGAGGTTACCGGTTGCAGACCAAGGGCTTTAACAGGGGAACATGGAAGACGTTATGAATGCGCATATTGGCAGGAAGCTCCAAGGCATAGACCACTGGGTTAATTTTGCGCAACACATGGAAAGGACCAATGAATCGAGGAGCCAGTTTGTTACAAGGGACCTGGAGGTGCAAGTTGCAGGAAGACAACCACCTCTGTCTCCTACTTGGACTGTAGGTGCCGGCAGTCGCCTACGATCAGCCTGCCTTTTCTGTCACTGCACAGAATCACGTAGGGTATGCTGTACCCATACCCACGAAGAACGGAGCACCCTTAAATGCTTGTCCAGACCCAGAATGTCTTGTGCTTGGAAGGTCTCGAGGAGAGCCGAGGGTTGGAACTCATAATTGGCCAAGAACAGGGAACTCTTAGTGGAAGAGTTAACAGCACTATTCCGGGCAAACTCTGCCCAAGGTAACAGGGTAGTCCAGTTATCTTGATGGTCAGAGATATAGCAGCGGAGAAACTGTTCCAAGGCTTGATTAGACCTCTCTGCTGCACCGTTGGACTGCGGGTGATACGAGGAGGAGAATGCCAATTGAATACCCATTTGCGTACAGAAGCACCTCCAGAAACGGGACACAAACTGGCTTCCTCTATCGAACACAATTACTTTGGGAATGCCATGGAGACGGAAGACCTCTCTAGCAAATACCACCACCAATTCCTGCGTGGATGGTAACCCTTTTAGTGGCATAAAGTGAGCCATCTTAGAAAACTTGTCTACAATCATTAGAATGACTGTATAACCCATGGAACTTGGAAGTTCGACCACAAAGTCAATGGATAGATGTGACCAGGGGCGTTCCCCATTGGCCACTGGCTGAAGCAAGCCCACTAGCAGGTGTCTAGGAGACTTGGTTTGAGCACAAGTTGTACATGCAGCCGTGAAAGCGATACAGTCGACCCGACTAAACCACCAAAATACTCGTGACATGGACCATATCAGTTGGCCTTGACCAATCTGACCCTCAACTTTAGAGGCATGATATGTCTTCAACAACTTACTGTGCAACTGTGCAGGAACAAAGCAATAATCATCAAGTTTATCAGGAGGAGCAGAGTCTTGGGCTGCTGGAATCTCTTCTCCTAGAGGAGAAGTAATACAGGTACGAATCATAGTGAGAATACGATCAGCCAGAATGATCGGAGAAGGTGAAACCTCTTCTCTGGATGGGCTACAAAACTGGCGGGATAATGCGTCTGCCCATGCGTTTTTAGAGCCAGGAAGATAGGAAACCACAAAATTAAAGCGGGACAGAAACAATGCCCATCTGGCCTGCCTGGGAGACAAGCGTTTGGCTTCAGAGAGGTAAATTAGGTTTTTGTGGTCGGTTAAATCAAGATAGTAGCTTCCTTCCTTCAAGCAGATGCCTCCATTCTTTCAAGGCCAGGACAATAGCCACAAAATAATATCCAAATCTAATACACAATGCCAGACAATAAATGCCCAAATAGAAAATACACCTAACGTATTTCGTAACGCTAACATTACTTCATCAGAGGGTTGCATATACGTTTTTAATTATTTTGATAAATATATAGACTATTTGTACTATTCCTATTTAGCCTTTGAGTAGCGTTTTAATTGCTGTGGTGTTGGTGAAGGACCCCTTTCAAGATTATACTACACTTAGAGGATCTTCTGCCCCGCTTCTGTGTCTTCTTTTTGTTTCAGTTCTGCTTCTACGTGGAACACAGCCCATAGGAGTCGTGCAGTGTAGATCCAAAAACTTTATTGGGACTGAAGGTGACTAGTGTTTGGAGAGAAGATTCGTATAGTTACATATATTTTACATTTTTTATTTATTATTTTTTATTATTTCTTATTATTGTGAATTTATTGTTTTTGTTGGTGGGTCCTATTGTCTCTTTATTCACATATTGTGGTTTGTTGTGTTTGGTGTGGAGCTGGTTGCTTTATATTTACAGCCAGCCACACACTAAATTTCAGCAAGCCCAATAACTATATTATTCTGCTTTTGTGTGGTTTCTCCTGTCCCGGCTAAGAGGCACAGTCAATTGAATTTAGTGTGTTTCTCCAATTGTTTGTTGGGGACACACTTCTTTCATTTTTTCTTTTTTAGACAGGGAACCAACAGAAATAGAGAGAGGGAGTGGCCACCAATGCAGGTGAACAGAGTGGTGACACTACCCCCCCCCCCAAATAGGAGTCCTCTGGACAACCATTTTTAAAAGAATGAGCATGATGAAACACTTGAACTAGATATTTAGACATTCTCCCATTTCTCAGAATGTGTGGTTTATGTTACTCCTGCCTGTGTGGGTATGTGCCAAGGGAATCTGCTTCAGCTCAGACCCATCTTTCTCAGGCATCCAAACATGCCAGGTAAGGCAAGAAGCCTACCCTGAATCCACCAGCTAACAGGTCTACCACAGCATGATTTGCAGGGGTCTGGTCCCCCTCAGGTGATCAGATGACACCTACGTCATTTTTTAAATAGGTAGACTCTCTCCATTGTGGACCTATGGGTGTTATGGGTCATATCTTTATGTCCAGAGTTCCTCACGATCTGGCACAGATCTGTTTATGTCATGACTGCATCGTTTGCCTGCAGTCCTGCCCCCTGCTTCCCGTCCTCTGTGTCATGGTTAGAATTCCATTCCCATCATCCTCTCTTCCTATGGCACAAGTGCTCACCTCATTGCTGGCTTCTTGTCATCCATGTCTATTGACCTCTGTCTAAGCTACTTTAAGGGTCTGGGTATATAGGCTGGAGGCGCTCTGTTATGAAGCGTTAGTATAGCGTCTCTGAGTTCTTTTTTTCCTGATACTGTTTGTACTGATTCCTGTGTATGAACTTTTGCTGCCTCCTGACCCGGTCCTTGTTCCACACCTCCAGTGTATGACCCAGCTATCCTAAGTGACCACCCTGCTGTCTGCTGACGCTGTACTTGTTCCAGGCCTCCAGTTTATGACCCTGCTATCCTTGTGACCTCTCTATTGCCTGCAGCACAGTAAGGTCATTCTTGCACCCTGTTGGAGTAGTACTTCTCCCTGGGGAAAGTATTTGCCTAGTTTGTCTTAGTAGGGGTTATCTGAGGGCCTCATTTGGCTCCTCTGGAGGGGGCCACATCATCTGGCTTCAAGATCAGAACCTTCTCTGGAAACCACCACTCCCAAGCTCTGATCCCTAGCCTCGCTCCGTAGCCTCTAGCTTTACTGTCCCTTGTTGGAAGAGCATCACTTTCACCTTGATTTCAAGATTGTTATTTTGGGCTGGTGTATGCTCCACGAGTCTTTAAAAACATCTTGACAGCCCTGCCCACATTTATTTACTAGGAATGTCTATTACTCTCTTTCTGGATGACCTTTTGTTAAAGGCTCCTTCTGAAGAGGCTCTGCTCCTTTTCTCCACTGCGTTTACTGAGAGTAACATCAAAGGTATATCCTCCATAATGTAAGAATATACAGTCGTGTGAAAAAGAAAGTACATCCTCTTTGAATTATATGGTTTTACATATCAGGACATAATAACAATCATCTGTTCCTTAGCAGGTCTAATAATTAGATAAATACAACATCAGATGAAACACAACACATGACTTATTACACTGTGTCATGATTTATGTAACAAAAATAAAGTGGAGAAGCCATGTGTGAAAAACTAAGTACGCCCTTACTACTTTCAAAGGAATTAAGATGCTAAGTTGCAGACAGGTGCTGCTAATCAAATTCTCTTGATTAACTGATCATCAGCAAATGTGAACACCTCTATAAAAGCCAAAGTTTTAGCAGTTTGCTGGTCTGGAGAATTCAGGTGTGTATTAACACAATGCCAAGGAGGAAAGACATCAGCAATGATCTTAGAGAAGCAATTGTTGCTGCCCATCAATCTGGGAAGGGTTATAAGGCCATTTCCAAACAACAGTGAGAAGGATTATTCCAAAGTGGAAAACATTCAAGACAGTTGCCAATCTTCCCAGGAGTGGACAACCCAGTAAATTCACCCCAAAGTCAGACCGTGCAATGCTCAGAGAAATTGCAAAATACCCAAGAGTTACATCTCAGACTCTACAGGCCTCAGTTAGCATGTTAAATGTTATAGTTTATGACAGTACAATTAGAAAAAGACTGAACAAGTATGGTTTGTTTGGAAGGGTTGCCAGGGTTGCCAGGAGAAAGCCTCTTATCTCTACAAAGAACATGGCAGCACGGCTTAGGTTTGCAAACTTGCATCTGAACAAACCACAAGACTTGTGGAACAATGCCCTATGGACAGACGAGACCAAAGTGGAGATGGTTGGCAATAATGCACAGAGCCACATTTGGCAAAAAACAAACACATCCTATCAGCACAAACACCTCATACCAACTGTCAAGCACGGTAATGGAGGAGTGATAATTTGTGGTTATTTTACAGCCACAGGACCTGGGAACCTTGCAGTCAATGAGTCAACTATGAACTCCTCTTTATACCAAAGTATTCTACAGTCAAATGTGAGGCCATCTGTCCGACAGCTAAAGCTTGGCCGAAACTGGGTCATGCAACAGGACAATGATCCCAAGCACACCAGCAAATCTACAACAGAATGGGTGAAAAATCAAGGTGTTGCAATGGCCCAGTCAAAGTCCAGACTGCTACCCGATTGCAATGCTGTGGCGGAACCTTAAGAGAGCTGTCCATAAACTAATGCCTGCAAACCTCAATGAACTGAAGCAATGTTGTAAAGAAGAGTGGGCCAAAATTCCTCCACAACAATGTGAGACTGATAAAGTCATACAGAAAACGATTACTTCCAAGTTATTGCTGCTAAAGGTGGTTTTACAAGCTATTGAATCATAAGGTGTACTTTTTTGTTAAATAAATCATGACACAGTGTAATATGTCATGTGTTATTGTTCATCTGAGGTTGTATTTATCTAATATTTAGACCTGCTAAGGAACAGATGATTGCTATTATGTCCTGATATGTAAAACCATAGAATTCAAAGTGGGTGTACTTTCTTTTTTACATGACTGTAGATTGTCGCTTAACCAGGCACTCCCAATAAGGCACTAACATCTCCACCATTACTCACCTATGCAGCAATGAGTTCCCTCCACGGTAAAGGGCAATAGGGGGATGGGAAAGGGCCCAAAAGGGGTAGGAGCGGTAGACGAAAAGAGAGAAAAAGATAGAAGTAAAGAGAAAGAACAGATGAGTAGAGTACGGCCCATAGACCAATGTAAACCATAGTGTCAAACCAATGTAACACAGAGGGCACATAGGCCCAAAGGGGAGTATCATGCAGAGCATGATCTTAACCAAGTGCGGCCAGGAAGGCCAGGGGTCATTTACAAAAAACCTGAAGGAGTAAAAACCGCCAAGACACAGAGAACTGGAAGTCAAACTTCGGTACGTCTATTGCAATACCAAAAGAGGTACGAGGCAGAGGGGGAAGAGGTCGTTGGGTAGTGTGTAGTGATGGGGTTGTAGGAGCTACTATCTTTCCCAATTCTCATATTTACCCTTCAAATGGGGGGTATGTCCCACTATCTCCCTGGACACCCAAAGAAATTCCCTGTACCCCCACAATGATAGGGAGATTTTGATAGCTACTACTTAAGACCCCTCCTAAGACATAGGAGGACAAAATCCATAGGATAATATACTACAAGGAAGTAGATTGGGAATAGTAAGAAGAACAGAAAGGTAGGAAAAGAACCGAAAAAGAGAGAGGACTTTGGGAGAGGAGGAAATTAAAGGCTAGAGGCATGGAGAGCAGCATGTATCAAATACCTGTACAACTTTCCCATCAAGTATGCATAACCATCTTATATCATACTGCTTCCGGGTAGGGAAGTTTCTAAAACATGACAGCACTATATGAACACAAATGCTTGGAGGCCTTACATTGAACTCACAGTCCCCAAGTAGCTGTCCACAGGTCCACCACCAGCGCACAGCCTATTCATGTTAACCTCAAAGGGGTCATAGTGGCACACTCAGTGGCGCAATATAAAGTACCACTGGAGCAGGCTTAATAATTATATTCCCTAGGGAGAGTATTAATAGAGTAGTGGAGAGGGGGGCAGGGGAAGTCAGGAACAGGAGAGAAGGGGGAAGCGCTTGCAATGGAAGGGGAGAGAAAGTGAAGGGGGGAGTGGAACTATCCCCAGTAAGATATGTCATAATCCTTATAAAATAAAATCTCCCATCTCACAGGTACGTGAAAAGGACTTCCAGAACACATTATGTTACCCAGCCATAGGCTTCTAGAATCAAGTAAGAAATACACTGTAAAATAAGTATAGAATCACATTCCCACTGAGTACAAAGATGTATTAGATCCTTCCCACCTGAAGGTAGCCACAGCATTGTCACCTTGGACCTTCAGCCGCAGCCCCACAGAGGCAATCCAACAACCCCTCCTGCGATGCAGGGAGGTGCGCAATGGCACCCAGCAAAGACAGTGTAAGCATCCAGGAACCTCTAGTAGCAACATTTTTAAAAAAAACAGAGGGGGAGGGAAAGGTGGAGGAAAGAGGGATAAAGAGAAGCTCGGGTGGGAAAGCAGGGAAAGAAAAGGTGGGTCAGAGTTAAATTAAGAGGGAAAGTATGGGGTTAAGGCATTAGTTGATCCCAACAGGGAGCACCCCTATGAAAAAATTCATACATTGTCCCGATTGTCCAAGCTGAAAAAAGACTCATAAGCCAAGCGGAGAGATAAATAAACCTAAGCACCATATTGCAGAACTTAGCCTACAGTTAACCATCAGTGGGTCATTCAGTTTAAAACAAGAGAAATTCACATTCAGGGCAAATATAATTTATACCTCAACAATGTTACTCGTAAGTCCCATAAGTCCAACTCACTTAACAATACGGAATGCAAATGTTTTGACTTCCATCACTTCACAATCTGAGGGGACCTCCACTCCGGAGAGTCCGGTGCAGAACAAGGTGTCTTGTTCTCCACATCTCTCCCACGCCATGCCGCTCAACCGTTTGCCACTGCTCCTTCTGCGGTTTCAGGACATTTGTATTTAGGGGATAGAGTGGGAACCACCAAACGCATCTGGAATTGGAATGCCCAATGTATGGCAGAATGCATGTATATCCTCTACATTCCTCGAGGTAGCTGTTACTCCATCCTGCTGGCAAGAAAGCAAGAACAGGAATCCCCATCTATAGCACAGGCCTGCCACCCTGAGACATCCTGTGAGCTGTTTAACTGAGCATCTTTGCTGCAAGGTATGGTGAGAGAAATCCGGGTACAGTTGCACCAGTATGCCCATGAATTATACCTCCTTTCAATAAGTAGATAACATCCAGAGGAACATCAGACGGACCACCTCTCGGTCTAAGAGCCCTATGTGCCCTTTTAATTTCAATCGACTCTGCATCCGTATCCAGCAGCAGGGAAGAAAACAGTAGCTGCAATAAGGCACGGAGATCTTTTGGATACACAGTTTCCCGTAGGTTTTTAACCCTTATATTGCAGCGATGAATGAGGTTATCTAACTCACCTAATTTCCCCTGGAGCGAGTTGATCACATCCTCCTGCTGCAGTGCAATCTGCTCCAAATTATGGTGCTGTTCTGAGGTCGATGTTTGTGACTCCTCCAAATCATGGATGCGACGACCCAGCTGTGTAAGATCCTTATGAAGGTCAGTGATGTCTAGCCTCACAGCCTACTTGATATCATCCAAGAGCATCTTCATGTCCTCCTGCGTAGGTAGGTGCTGGATGTCCTCCTTCATAACATAATTCGTTTTGGCAGCAGGCCTGTAGTCCCAGTCTTCCGATTCAGGGTTACTAGAATAATTAGTGTGTAGAGCCTATGTCACCATAGCAGTCGGCATTCTAGCCTACATTCGGGAGATATTTTGCTTTGTTTTCCATTGTAACAGACTTAGCTTTTCGCTTATCTCTCTGTAAGTGTCACGGTGGCCGTGATTGCCTCCAGCGGGTATTACTGTAACAGCGACATTGTTACTTCCTGGCTGTTGCTCTATGCGAGTTGCTGGTCTTATAGGTCACTGTGATGTCATCTACCCTCCCAGCTGCTAGACATTTTAAACCTCAGCATGTCCTATTACCTGTGCCCTTTCGTGGTGTACCTGAGCTTAGTGCTGTGTTGGTCCATTTCTGTTCCTGTGTATTACTCTGGCTCCGTCTGACTACCCAATCTGGCTCTGACTCCTGGCTACGTCTGACTACCCGATCCAGCTCTGACTCCTGGCTACGTCTGACTACCGATCCAGCTCTGACTACTGGCTTCGTCCGACTACCCAATCTGGCTCTGTATCCTGGCTACGTCTGACCACTCTCACTCTGTTGCGTTCCGCTACTATTGCTTGCCTCGGCTACCCAGCCGGCTACTGTATCCTTGTTATTTGGGCCTCCTTTACCACGCTCGCTACCCCATTAGCAGCACTTGTCGGTTAGTCTGTGGCACTGACCTTCCGTGATCTGTCTAGTCTGGGAGCTTGTTTCAGTCATTCCGTGTCACTGACCTTCCATGATCTGTCTAGTCTGGGCACTTGCTTTGGTAAGTCCGTGTCACTGATCTTCTGTGTCTGTCTGGTCCCTGTGTTGCCTCACCTAACCTACTAGGTACCGTTTTACCTTGCATAGGTATACCCTAGCGGTAGGGTATAGTTGCGCTATGTGTCACCTGCTTGGTGTGACTAGGGAAGTGCCGTGCACTGCCCCTCTATCTTGCTGGCAAGGTTACCTAGGGCCGTTCGGTTAGTGCTACACCGGCCTAGTGAAGGGTTGAGGAAGTGTTGTGCACTGTCTTCACACCTAGCCTCGAGAAGATGGTGGAGTTATCGCTACTGTGTTGCTCCAGAGTTCTGGAGATACTCGCTCAAGCTGCCTGGGTACTCTAGCGTTAGGGTACAGACAAGAGTTACCACACTTGCCTAGTGAAGGGTGAAAAAAGTGAGTACTGTTCTTACCTGGACTCGTGAGAGTGTACTATTCTTACTGCCACTGTTGTATTTAAAATAAAGTTTATTTTAATTTTATCTGTACTTGTCAAGTGTCGTTATGTCCAAGTCACTCGTGACAGAGAGGTAGGTTGGGACAGCATCTGCCCCAGTATGTATGATATTGTAGTATATCTCAGCTCGTAATATCGATAAAAACCCAAGCCTCCACAGAGCGCAGAGTTAATGCGGCCTTCTTATTAAGCATCCAGACTCCACCCCCAACCCCCACCTTTGCTTTTCCTCTTTCTTTCCACTTCTTCTCTGATTTTTTTCTTACTATACTCTCATTCAGACAAAAACTTAGGTTCTCTTCTGGGTATCCTCAAGAAAAAATGATATACCAAGTAAGATTTGTACTCTCTTTCCAAATAATGATATTATGGCTTCCTTTGTGCTTTCCCCCTCCCTTTCTAATCCCATTCTCTCCATTTTGTACCCTATAATTCCTTCAGTAAACTTTAACCCCCTACCGCCCGAGGACGTACATGTACTTCCTGAGCCGATGTCCCAGGTTATCACGGTGCCCGTGATCTTCATCTGTCACCCTTGGTTGTGGTGCGCTCCCATTGGCTGAGCTTGTTTGGCCCGCCCATTGTGGTCTTTTTATACCTGGCCTTTGGCACCTGTCAGGTGCCCTTTCGTGGTGTTCCTGAGCCATTGTTGCTGTTGCTGAGTTCCAGTGTTCCTGCTTCCTGTGTACCGATTTGGCCTGTCTGACTACGCTCCTAGTTCCTGCTCCGTGATCTGACCCGGCCTGGCTGACGTTCCTGCATGTGACCTGATCTGGCTTGTCTGAGAATCCTGCTCCGTGATCTGACCCGGCCTGGCTGACGTTCCTGCTTTGTGACCTGACCCGGCTTGTCTGAGTATCCTGCTCTGTGATTGACCCAGCCTGGCTGACTTCCTGCTCTGTGACCTGAACCAGCTCGTTGCTGACCTTTCCTCTGTTCCTGCCGTCGCTGCTTAGTGTCGCCTAGGCGACATTCTGACTTCCGCTGTGCTGTGGCAGGACTGATCGTCTCATTGCCTCCTGTACTGGGCCTCTCCGTTTCCTCTGCTGAGCCTGCTTACTCCGTATACTCCTAAGAGCACTGTGCAGTACGTTAACACTTGCAGAGCTGTGCCTCTGTTCGCAGAGCCTCCGTTAACACTTGCAGAGCTGTTGTCTCCATTTCCTGAGCCTCCGTTAACACTTGCAGAGCCGTTGTCTCAATTCACTGAGCCTCCAGTAACACTTGCAGAGCCGTTACCCTGAGTCTTCCGCTACACTTGCCGAGCCTGGTTATCTTGCAGCGCCTGTCTTGAGGGCTGTGGCTCATTCTGTCTATCTGTGCAGTGTAGTCGGTTTCCGTTACCGCACCCGCGGGAGGCGCTATTGGCTCTAGCTCATACAGTGTTTTAGTCTCCGTTACTACGCCCGTGGGGGCTATTGGCTCTAGCTCTTGCAGTGATTAGTCTCCGTTACTACGCCCGTGGGGGTTATTGGCTCTAGCTCTTGCAGTGATTAGTCTCCGTTACAACGCCTGTGGGGGCTATTGGCTCTAGCTATTGCAGTGTAGTTTGTCTCTTTTGCAACACCCGTGGGGGCTTGTGGCTCTAACTCATCAACTCTAGCAGAGTATATGGCCTCAGTTCCTGTTCAGCATAAGCAGTAGTCTCTGTTCAAAAGATTGTCTGTGTTTCTTCATCTAGCACCACTTGCTGCTCCATTACCACCTTATGGGCATGTCAAACACACCACAACAGAGACTGATTTACATGTACTTTAACCATTTGAGTACCCTTATGTTTCAATGCCTGTCCTGTGACAGTATATGTATATTTATTTCATCTGTATACTGGGCCTGAGAAGGCATCTGTACACCACTGTTCTTTCTATTATTCTGTATTGCCTATAGAGGGCGATCTTTCTTGTTTTATTAATAAAACTGTGTTTTATTCTAACCTGCTGGTCTGAGTGTCTTACAAAACCGTTACAGTACGAAAGGGCTATGACCTCAGACAGCAAAGGTGATAGTAATACACAAAACATCCACTGGAGAATGGATGTTCATGAGCAACGCTTGGACCAGTTGGCACTGGCCTTACAAACATTACTTGAGCATATGGTACACCTTGACAAACCTAACCAGAACCCGGTGGTCTCCCCAGTTACGACACCGGATAACCACTCTGTAGTTCCTACTACACCTATCAGAGGCCTAACGGCGGCGGCGGCGTTACCATTGAGATATGATGGCGAACCTACCCTATGCAGGGGGTTTATTAATCAATTGGAGATATTTCGGGAACTAACGCCTCAGGCATTTCCTAACGACCGGAGTAAGGTCGGATTTATGATATCCCTGTTAATGGGCAAAGTGCTGGCATGGGCCAATCCCCCGTGGGAAAATGCCAAACCCTGCACTCAGAACTTTAGTGAGTTCGTAAGAAAGTTCCGCAGAGTGTTTGAGGTTCCTGGTAAAGCTGCCTCTGCAGCAAAAAGGTTAATGGAGGTACAACAGGGCGACCGTACCTTCGGCGACTATACCATTGAATTTCGGACTTTGGCAGCAGAGGTGGGATGGAATAACAAAGCATTAGTGGCAGCCTTTGCTCAGGGTCTGTCCGACTCCATCAAAGATGAAATAGCTGCCAGAGATGTACCCAGTGACCTGGATGAATACATTGATTATGTCATGCTTATTGACTCCCGCATTTGTGAAAGACGGCTGGCTAAAAGGGCGAGATCCAGAAATGATGGGCATCGCAGTCTTTTAAACCCACCCTCACCTCCCATTCCTCCTGAACGTTCACCTGAACCTGGCAAACCAATGCAGCTTGGGTTCACCAGACTCAATAAGGAGGAGCGGGCGCACCGTAAAAGGCAAGGCCTATGTTTATATTGTGGCAAAGCTGGGCACTTATTATGCTCATGTCCAGTATGGCCGGGAAACAGACGCACCTAGGGTACCTTGGGGGACAGGCCCTAGGTGGTGTGCAGCAGTCCCTAGACTCAAGTACACAGAAATCCACCATCCAGGTGGTATTCTACTGGGCTGATCTGTCTGTGGAGGTGATGGCACTGGTAGACTCCGGTGCAGCCGGGTACTTCATGGATCAATCTTTTGCCGAGTTGCACAAAATCCCATTGGTCAAAAGGGAGTCTCCCTTAGCGATTGAAGCTATTGATGCAGTCCTTTGGAACCTGCATTTGTTACTATGGAAACGATTCCTATTACTATGTCTGTTGGGGCTCTCCACAAGGAGGAATTACGTTTCCAAATAATTTGATCTCCCCATCATGCAGTCATTCTGGGGTTCCCATGGCTGCTATTACATAATCCCCAGTTTGACTGTCAGAGATGTGAGGTCAGATCATGGTCTGAATACTGTGTGAAAAACTATTTGTCACATCCTGTCAAGATTTTGTGTACCTCTCCCTCCGTGCCAGCTGAATATTGAGAATTCAGTTACGTATTCAGCAAGGGGGAGGTTAGCGCATTGCCTCAGCACAGACCCTCTGATTGCACTGTTGATCTGCCTCCGGGCGTGGTGCCACCTAGGGGGCGCACTTATCCATTGTCCTGCGATGAGAACAGGGCTATGGAGGACTATATTGAGGACGCCCTCAAGAGAGGGATCATTCGCAAGTCTACTTCGCCAGCTGGTCCCGGTTTCTTCTTTGTAAAAAAGAAAAGTGGCGAACTAAGACCATGTATTGATTACCAGGGGCTGAATAAGCTTATGTCTAAGAATGCCTACCCTATACCACTTATTACTGAATTATATGACAGGTTAAAGGGCTCTTCCATCTTTACAAAACTTGATCTGCGGGCCGCTTATAACCTGATCAGAATTAAGGCTGGGGATGAGTGGAAGACGGCATTTAATACCAGATCAGGGCATTATGAATATCTGGTGATGCCATTTGGGCTATGTAATGCACCTGCAGTATTTCAAGAATTCATTAATTACATAATTCGTGACATGTTTCAGTCTTGTGTGGTGGTATACCTCGATGATATATTGAGTCACTCTGCTAACCTGACCCAGCATATTAAGGATGTCTCTGTGGTTTTGCTTCAATTACGTAAAAATGAACTGTTCTGTAAATTAGAAAAATGCGAGTTTCATAGGTCCCAAGTACCCTTCCTGGGGTTCGTAATTTCTAAAGATGGCATTGCTATGGACCAGGAGAAACTGGCAGCAGTCCTACAATGGCCTCGCCTCAAGGGGTTAAAAGCTATCCAGCGTTTTTTGGGCTTCGCCAATTATTATAGGAAATTTATCCAGAACTTTTCTACTATTGTGAAACCTCTGTCTGACTTGACACATAAGGGCGCTAATCCCTCTCAATGGTCCGAGGCAGCTGAAAATGCTTTTGAGACTCTGAAATCCGCCTTTGCTTCTGCTCCGGTGCTGTCCCACACAATCCCGCCCTGCCATTCACCTTGGAGGTTGATGCCTCAGAAGTTGGGGTTGGGGCAGTGCTGTCCCAACGTCCTGTGGGAGGTGGCGCCTTGAGACCTTGTGGGTTCTTTTCTAAAAAACTCTCCAGTGCCCAAAGCCACTATGAAATTGGCGACAGAGAGCTTCTGTCTATTATTCTTGCATTAAAAGAATGATGTCACCTATTGGAAGGTACCAGAAACCCGGTGTTAATCCTAACTGACCATAAAAATTTGACTTATCTCTCTGAAGCAAAAAAGCTGTCCTCTCAACAAGCTAGGTGGGCACTTTTTCTGTCTCGGTTCAGTTTTGTAGTGTCCTGTCTACCAGGCTCAAAGAACGTTAGGGCAGATGCCCTGTCCAGACAGTTTGCATCGGACATTGAGAGGGATGAAGAACCCATACCTATTATTCAACCAGATCGTATTCTGGCCACAGTGCGTACTAGCATCACTTCGCCACTGGGGGAAGAGATTTTGGCATCACAGCCAAGGGCTCCCCCAGAAACCCCAGTTGGCAAGTGTTTTGTGGATGAGCCATTCCATACCCATCTGCTGGAGACATACCACTCTTCTAAGGCTGCCGGGCACATCGGGAGGGATCAGTTAATATGGTCTCTATCACAAGTATTTTGGTGGCCCTCCCTTAGAGCCGATTGCTCAGCTTTTACTGCAGCCTGTGCCACCTGCGCTCGTGCCAAGACCCCCAGGCATCTCCCAGTGGGCCTACTTCAACCTGTGCCTAATGGCGAACGTCCATGGTCCCATATATCGAATGACTTCCTGGGAGAACTGCCAGTATCTAGGGGGTACACGTTTATCCTAATGGTGGTAGACAGGTTCTCCAAGATGGCTCATTTCGTGCCCCTCTTTGGCCTTCCGTCGGCCCAGGAATTGGCGATAGTTTTTGCCAGAGAAGTGTTCCGCTTGCATGGGTTACCCAGAGTGGTGGTGTCTGACCGTGGGAGCCAGTTCGTGTCCAGATTCTGGAGGGCATTCTGTGGCCAGATGGGCATTCAATTGTCCTTTTCCTCCGCCTACCATCCCCAGACCAATGGGGCTGCTGAACGTGCCAATCAGGGACTGGAGCAGTACCTGCGTTGCTTTGTGACCGATCACCATGACAATTGGGGCGACCTGTTGCTGTGGGCAGAGTTCACCATGAATTGTGCAGTTAATTCATCGTCTGGGAGCTCCCCGTTTCTCATCAATTATGGGTTCCAGCCGTGCCTGCTCCCAGACTCATTTCAGTCGCAGCAAATTCCAGCTCTGGACGAGCATATTGAGCAGCTTCCCTCCACTTGGGCACAGGTTCAGAGGACCCTCAGTCAGTCAGCGACATCAGCGGCATGCCAATCGTAGACGGCTGCCAGCGGTCTCCTTCCAGGTTGGGGATAGGGTATGGCTCTCCTCCAGAAATCTCAATCTGCAAGTGCCTTCCAATAAGTTGGCTCCCCGGTTCATTGGTCCATTCAAAGTTATCCGCAAAGTGAATCCCGTCTCGTACGCATTGGAACTTCCAGCCTCTATGCACATATATAATGTGTTCCATGTATCTCTGTGAAAACCCTTGGTTTGCAACCGCTACACTACCACTCCGGTGGTTCCTGGGCCTGTGGACGTTCAAGGTCAAGAGGAGTACGAAGTCCAGAGTATTATTGATTCTAGGAGATTTAGAGGGAAATTGCAATATTTGGTCCATTGGAAGGGTTATGGCCCTGAAGAACGTTCTTGGGTAGATCAGAAGGACCTCCATGCACCTAGATTGTTGCGCAATTTCCACTCTAAATATCCCAAGAAACCTAGACCTCCTGCTGAGAGACGGGGTCTTTGAGAGGGGGGTACTATCACGGTGTCCGTGATCTTCATCTGTCACTCTTGGTTGTGGTGCGCTCCCATTGGCTGAGCTTGTTTGGCCCACCCATTGTGGTCTTTTTATACCTGGCCTTTGGCACCTGTCAGGTGCCCTTTCATGGTGTTCCTGAGCCAGTGTTGCTGTTGCTGAGTTCCACTGTTCCTGCTTCCTGTGTACCGATTTGGCCTGTCTGACTACGCTCCTAGTTCCTGCTCCGTGATCTGACCTGGCCTGGCTGATGTTCCTGCGTGTGACCTGATCTGGCTTGTCTGAGAATCCTTCTCAGTGATCTGACCTGGCCTGGCTGACGTTCCTGCTTTGTGACCTGACCCGGCTTGTCTGCGTATCCTGCTCCGTGATTGACCCAGCCTGGTTGACTTCCTGCTCCGTGACCTGAACCGGCTCATTGCTGACCTTGCCTCTGTTCCTGCCGTTGCTGCTTAGTGTCGCCTAGGCGACATTCTGACTTCCGCTGTGCTGTGGCAGGGCTGATCGTCTCATTGCCTCCTGTACTGGGCCTCTCCGTTTCCACTGCTGAGCCTGCTTACTCCGTATACTCCTAAGAGCACTGTGCAGTACGTTAACACTTGCAGAGCCGTGCCTCTGTTCGCTGAGCCTCCGTTAACACTTGCAGAGCTGTTGTCTCCATTTCCTGAGCCTCCGTTAACACCTGCAGAGCCGTTGTCTCCATTCACTGAGACTCCAGTAACACTTGCAGAGCCGCTGTCTCCGTTCACTGAGCCTCCATTAACACTTGCAGAGCCGTTACCCTGAGTCTTTCGCTACACTTGCCGAGCCTGGTTATCTTGCAGCGCCTATCTTGAGGGCTGTGGCTCATTCTGTCTATCTGTGCAGTGTAGTCGGTCTCCGTTACTGCGCCCGCGGGAGGCACTATTGGCTCTAGCTCTTACAGTGTTTTAGTCTCCGTTACTACGCCCGTGGGGGCTATTGGCTCTAGCTCTTGCAGTGATCAGCCTCCGTTACTACGCCCGTGGGGGCTATTGGGTCCAGCTCTTGCAGTGATTAGTCTCCGTTACTACGCCCGTGGGGGCTATTGGCTCTACCTCTTGCAGTGATTAGTCTCCGTTACAACGTCCGTGGGGGCTATTGGCTCTAGCTCTTGCAGTGTAGTTTGCCTCTGTTGCAACGCCCGTGAGGGCTTGTGGCTCTAACTCATCAACTCTAGCAGAGTATGTTTCAATGCCTGTCCTGTGACAGTATATGTATATTTATTTCATCTGTATACTGGGCCTGAGAAGGCATCTGTACGCCACTGTTCTTTCTATTATTCTGTATTGCCTATAGAGGGCGATCTTTCTTGTTTTATTAATAAAACTGTGTTTTATTCTAACCTGCTGGTCTGAGTGTCCTACAAAACCGTTAGACAGGTGGACAGAGGATGTACATGTACATCCCGGAAGTAATTTAATAAAATGAAGAAAAAGAGTTCGGCGGGCGTTAAGTTAAGTATAACCCTTGGTGTACCAGAGAGGTATCCAAGCATTGCATACTTCTCTGGAATAAACTATGCTATGTTTGTGTGTCAAGCTTTCCCTGACTTGTTTGTGAACAATTAATCCACATGGCTAATTTGCATGAGAATCTGTATACCAAGCATTTTTTATATGGACCTGTCATGCCAAGGCATGAGTTGACCTTCCAGGCCTCTGGTATGTGTAATTTGTTTGTGTATTGTGCATATATATTTTATTGTAGCCTTTCAAAGTGTTAGCAGTACACCAGTCCTAGGCCATAAATTGGGTGAGTAGACAACATCACCATAGCTGGACTTGGCGTATCATAAAATATATTGAGACATCTGCTCTTATCCAGGGAACAGTCACATAATATGAAATAGGGAGAACATGTGTATATATTGCAAAACGGCTCCATACAAATATGTATTTAGAATGCCCAGGTTTTGTCCTTTTGGATGAAACCAAACATGCCCAGGGAGTGGTGTTCCTGCTATGATTTACAAGAATGGCCACTTTGCAAGCAGTTAGACCCAGCATATTTGGTGTCAGTGGCGTAACAATAGGGGTTGCAGCGGTCGCACCTGCGACCGGGCCCGTCACTCCAGGGGCCCGGCTGCCCCCTGTGACCCCCTTGCCCGCATCAGCAGCTCAGCATATCTCCCATCCGGTGCGCCGCTCTAGTAATACAGAGCGCTGGGAGATGACATCATCTCCCAGCCTCTGCATTACTAGAGCGGCGTGCGGGAGCTTCAGCTCTAGAGATCGGTGCCGAAGAAGGCACAGATCTGTTAAGCCACGCCGCTAGACCACCAGGACTGGAGGTAGGGGCAATGTGGAGATAAAGGGGAAATGTGGAGATGAAGGGGCAATGTGAAGATGGGGGCATTGTGAAAGGGGCATTGTGGAGATGATGGGGGCATTGTGGAAGGGGCATTGTGGAGATGAAGGGGGCATTATGGAAGGGGCATTGTGGAGATAAAGGGGGCATTATAGAAGGGGCATTGTGAAGATGAAGGGGGGACATTGTGGAGATGAAGGGGGCATTGTGGAAGGGGCATTATGGAGATGAAGGGGGGGCATTGTGGAGATGAAGGGGGCATTGTGGAAGGGGCATTGTAGAGATGAAGGGGGGCATTGTGGAGATGAAAGGGGCATTGTGGAAGGGGCAATGTGGAGATGAAGGGGGGCATTGTGGAGATGAAGGGGGCATTGTGGAAGGGGCAATGTGGAGATGAAGGGGGGCATTGTGGAGATGAAGGGGGCATTGTGGAAGGGGCAATGTGGAGATGAAGGGGGGGCATTGTGGAGATGAAGGGGGCATTGTGGAGATGAAGGGGGGCATTGTGGAGATGAAAGGGGCATTGTGGAAGGGGCAATGTGGAAATGAAGGGGGGCATTGTGGCGATGAAGGGGGCATTGTGGAAGGGGCAATGTGGAGATGAAGAAGGGCATTGTGGAGATGAAGGGGGCATTGTGGAAGGGGCAATGTGGAGATGAAGGGGGCCAATGTTGTCGGGGGGGGGCCCATGGCAATTCTTGCACCAGGGCCCGGTGGCTTCTAGTTACGCCTCTGTTAGGTGTCCAGATATTCACACAAATATGAGGAATGTGATTATGATAACATTATGGAGGTGTGCTGTAAATTCCATGTTTTGGGAAGATGTATGTTTTTCCAGGTAAAACTCTGCACTAGTGTCCCTGACAGGAAGGGGCATTGTGGAGATGAAGGGGGGGACATTGTGGAGATGAAGGGGGCATTGTGGAAGGGGCATTGTGGAGATGAAGGGGGGCATTGTGGAGATGAAGGGGGCATTGTGGAAGGGGCATTGTGGAGATGAAGGGGGGGCATTGTGAAGATGAAGGGGGCATTGTGGAAGGGGCATTGTGGAGATGAAGGGGGGGCATTGTGGAGATGACGGGGGCATTGTGGAAGGGGCATTGTGGAGATGAAGGGGGGGCATTGTGGAGATGAAAGGGGCATTGTGGAAGGGGTAATGTGGAGATGAAGGGGGGCATTGTGGAGATGAAAGGGGCATTGTGGAAGGGGCAATGTGGAGATGAAGGGGGCCAATGTGGTCGGGGGGGGGCCCATGGCAATTCTTGCACCAGGGCCCGGTGGCTTCTAGTTACGCCTCTGTTTGGTGTCCAGATATTCACACAAATATGAGGAATGTGATTATGATAACATTATGGAGGTGTGCTGTAAATTCCATGTTTTGGGAAGAGGTATGTTTTTCCAGGTAAAACTCTGCACTAGTGTCCCTGACAGGAAGGGGCATTGTGGAGATGAAGGGGGCATTATGGAAGGGGCATTGTAGAAGGGGCATTGTGAAGATGAAGGGGGGGACATTGTGGAGATGAAGGGGGCATTGTGGAAGGGGCAATGTGGAGATGAAGGGGGGCATTGTGGAGATGAAGGGGGCATTGTGGAATGGGCAATGTGGAGATGAAGGGGGGCATTGTGGAGATGAAGGGGCATTGTGGAAGGGGCATTGTGGAGATGAAGGGGGGGCATTGTGGAGATGAAGGGGGCATTGTGGAAGGGGCATTGTGGAGATGAAAGGGGCATTGTGGAAGGGGCAATGTGGAGATGAAGGGGGGCATTGTGGAGATGAAGGGGGCATTGTGGAATGGGCAATGTGGAGATGAAGGGGGCATTGTGGAATGGGCAATGTGGAGATGAAGGGGGGCATTGTGGAGATGAAGGGGGCATTGTGGAAGGGGCATTGTGGAGATGAAGGGGGCATTGTGGAAGGGGCAATGTGGAAATGAAGGAGGGCATTGTGGAGATGAAGGGGGCATTGTGGAAGGGGCAATGTGGAGATGAAGGGGGCCAATGTGGTCGGGGGGGGGCCATGGCAATTCTTGCACCAGGGCCCGGTGGCTTCTAGTTACGCCTCTGTTTGGTGTCCAGATATTCACACAAATATGAGGAATGTGATTATGATAACATTATGGAGGTGTGCTGTAAATTCCATGTTTTGGGAAGATGTATGTTTTTCCAGGTAAAACTCTGCACTAGTGTCCCTGACAGGTCTGACTGAGTGAGCCATAAACTGTCAAGCCAAACCTCTGATCCTCCCATGTAACACCCAGAGAGGGGTCTGGCCTCTTAGAGACAACTGTGGTATCTATTTAATATGGGTCTTGGATAATAAAGAGGGAATTCCTTTTTAACAACTGGAAGGATGTCATGTTTCCCCAGATTCTGTTCCAGTCTCTTTCCTGGTTTTCTGGTTCTCTTGCCTTTTGGTATTCTCCTCCCTTTTCGGTATACACACTTGCTTTTTTGGCCTATATTTAGCACTGAATCCTTCACGGCGGTGTGTGATCTAAGCGTTCTGTATCTTGTAGTGTTCTGATCCTGTTCCAGAGTTCTCCTGATATCGACCCGGCTAGTTCTCGACCCCTCTCCTGTATTCAACCAACTGTTGCATCTGATAGTGACACAAACAAGTGTACTGAAAGCAGGAGCAAATGTTGTGAAAATCCCTGTTAGGGGAAAAGTAAAATGAAATTGAGGTTTCAAAAAGCCTAGAGGAATATAAAAGTAGTGGGGAAGAAGTGGCGGGTGATGCTGAGGATGGTCTAATTGCTGGTGATTATGATGTTCATCTAGAATGAATCTCTCCATCATCCTCCTCTTCTTCAGATACAGATGAAATGGATAGTGAGATAGATAATGATATGGCCAGAACATTAGCTGAAAGGCAAAGGTTCAGTCTTCCACCACTGAAAAGGATCAATGTGCATGTTTATAAACTCTTTGAGAAATCAATTGTAAAGTCTGACTCTGGCCAAGTAAAGATACCAAAAAATACACAATAATCCTGTCAGTCACAATCACTATTTCCACTGCTTCCAAGTCCAACCTCCACTCAGAAACACACACTAGTGTTGCATAACCAGTAGCAACAAGTTATAAACATCTCTGTCCCTAGTTTTAAACACCATAGCTCTGCTGCTGTTGGTAGTGCAGCACCTTTGACATCTAGTTGTAGTACAACTGCATTAACATCTAGACCCAATAGTAGAAGTAAACTCTCAGGAACTCCTCAGTCTATGAAGTCCACAGTATGAAGATGCTTCACTCATGATCCAAAAGCTAAACATGTTGCAATCTTTTGTCTTTGCCTTTTGTAAGAAGAATGTGAGCAGGGGAAAAACAGGCCCACACTTTCATTTTCTGCCTTTTTTCATGTTCCTTGTCTGGTTTCTGTCTTGGTTTTCCCAGTTTGGCAAGTACTTGTTCCTTGCCTTGTTTTATGCTCAGTCCTGAGCCTTTATTAAGCACCAGTGCCTCAGTGCTGGCATGTGTTGAAACCATTCCTGTGCATTATGCTGTTGTTCTAGTTCTGTTCCTGAGATCCCTTGCCCTGCTTTCAGTCTGCTTCTTGTGTTTTGACCTTGGCTTGCTTCTTGACTACTCTCTTGCTGTTCTACTTGGTACCATGTCTTAGCATTTCTGATTCTCCATTGCTGACCCAGACTTCTCCATTCAACTACCTGCTACTTATATGCCTCACTGTCTGCCTGTTACCGACCCTGCTGGTATGACCATCCGACTATTCTGCTGATCCCATCATTTGCTTGACTAATCTGTCCCCACAGTGCACTGGTGACAGTTCGACTACCTTGATCACCTGTAGTACTATTGTTCGACTGCCAGTCTGTGCACAGTCCAGCTAGTCGAACTTCGACTAATAGTCATACCTGTGTGTCAGTGGTCTAATATACCTGCTCTTCTGCTTCTCCTGTGAGCAACTTTTGACAAACAGTGCAGGTAACTCTGTGTCCTGGTCTATTTTCTTTGACCCCAGTAGGTAGTAGCTAAGTCATTCCAAAGTATGCCTGTGGAATGGCAAAGTTGCCAAGATGTTGGCAGTTGACATGCTGCCTTATTATTTGTAGAAAACCGAGGTTTTAAAGAACTGATGTCATGTGTTGCACTTCCCTGGCATATCTTTATTCTTCAAGAATGTCTATGACAGAATTTTACCACCAGGTGGTTAGTGTGGTGGGCAAAGGGCCGGAAACCTCATATGGAAAAAAAAATTCACCGGACAACAGATTTGTGGACAAGCGAGCAGAGTATAGACTATATCAGTGATTCTCATCCAGGGTACCATGGACTTTGATGTGCCAAGGGCACAATTAGAAAAAATTTGAAAACTGTGTTTCATATGTTAATTTCTGGAAACGTTTCAGCATGATATGTTTATGTTACGGTTGCCCAGAAACAATCAGGAATCAGTACGGTAATATGAATGCAATTTATTAAAGGTCCAAAAGGTAACAGCAATAGCAGGAAGAAGCAGAGGGTACTAGCGCTCAGCACTATCACAGCAATCAATTGGCCTTGCAGTAGACCACACTACTAAAGACTAGGCCAAAGCCACTGTTAGTCTCTGCAGGGACTGACACACAATTCTTCATCTGACGTACAGGAACACTGGAACTGGTAGCTTCTGCAGACACTAGCACAGCAAGTCTTGTTCCGACGAACAGGAACCAGGAACCATTGGACAGAGGAACTGACCCAGCCTGCAGTCAGAAGGAAATATCACTGACTCACACCTGGAGCCAGTAAGGGTGAATACTGACTCATGCCTGCAGTCAGTAGGAGCAAATACTGACTCATGCCTGCAGTCATTAGGCGCGAATACTGACTCACGCCTGCAGTCAGTAGAAGTAAGGTGAAAACTGACTCACGCCTGCAGTCAGCTATGCAAGTATCACGGTGCCCGTGATTGCTCTCTTCTAATGTCTGTCACCAGTAGGGGGCTCTCCATTGGCTGGCTGTCTTCAGCCCGCCCTGTATTGCCTATTTAAACCTAGCCTGGGCACCCTTTGGTTGCCCTTTCGTGTTGTCTCTTTGCTGTTGTGATTTTCACTGGTCCTGAGTATCCTGGGCCTTTGCTGTGTTCCTGTGACCAGTGTCTACCCGTTCCAGTGTTTCCAGTTCGAGAGTTCCTGCTGACGTTTGATCCGGTTGTGCCTCCGCTTCCTGCTGCCAGTCTCCACCGGCGTCCTGATTCCGGTAGACCGTCCGCCTGCGGGTTCCTGCTTCCTTCCGCTGTTCCCTGTCCAGTCCTGTTTGCCTCCAAGACGTTCCTGATTCGTCTTGGCGACATTGTTATCTTGCCAGCTATCTTACGAGAGACTGGAGCCACCCGGCTGTCTCATGTGTATAGCGTTCCATGTACTGGGTACTGGTTCGCTTCTCAAGCCATCCGGCTGTCTCATGTGTATAGGGTTCCACGTACAGGGTACTGGTTCGCTCCTCAAGCCATCCGGCTGTCTACTGTGTATAGCATCCCACGTACAGGGTACTGGTTCGCTCCTCAAGCCATCCGGCTGCCTCAAAGTATAGCTTTCCACGTACAGGGTACTGGTTCGCTCCTCAAAGCCATCTTGCTGTTTCAGTATTCTAGCCACCTGGCTGTCTCATGTGTAAAGCGTTCCACGTACAGGGTACTGGTTCGCTCCTCAAGCCATCCGGCTGCCTCAAAGTATAGCGTTCCACGTACAGGGTAGTGGTTCGCTCCTCAAAGCCATCCGGCAGTTTCAGTATTCTAGCCACCCGGCTGTCTCATGTGTAAAGCGTTCCACGTACAGGGTACTGGATCGCTCCTCAAGCCATCCGGCTCTTTCAGTGCTCAAGCCACCCGGCTGTCTCCTGTGTATAGCGTCCCACGTACAGGGTACTGGTTCGCTCCTCAAGCCATCCGGCTGCCTCAAAGTATAGCGTTCCACGTACAGGGTACTGGTTCGCTCCTCAAAGCCATCCGGCAGTTTCAGTATTCTAGCCACCTGGCTGTCTCATGTGTAAAGCGTTCCACGTACAGGGTACTAGTTCGCTCCTCAAGCCATCCGGCTGTTTCAGTGCTCAAGCCACCCGGCTGTCTCATGTGTATAGCGTCCCAAGTACAGGGTACTGGTTCGCTCCTCAAGCCATCCGGCTGCCTCAAAGTATAGCGTTCCACATACAGGGTACTGGTTCGCTCCTCAAAGCCATCCAGCTGTTTCAGTATTCTAGCCACCCGGCTGTCTCATGTGTAAAGCGTTCCACGTACAGGGTACTGGTTCGCTCCTCAAGCCATCCGGCTGTTTCAGTGCTCAAGCCACCCGGCTGTCTCATGTGTATAGGGTTCCACGTACAGGGTACTGGTTCGCCTCTCAAGCCATCCGGCTGTCCCAGTGTGTAGCGTTCCACGTACAGGGTACTGGTTCGCTCCTCAAGCCTCCCGGCTGTCTCAGTGTATAGCGTTCCACGTACAGGGTACTGGTTCGCTCCTCAAAGCCATCCGGCTGTTTCAGTATTCTAGCCACCTGGCTGTCTCATGTGTAAAGCGTTCCACGTACAGGGTACTGGTTCGCTCCTCAAGCCATCCGGCTGTTTCAGTGCTCAAGCCACCCGGCTGTCTCCTGTGTATAGCGTCCCACGTACAGTGTACTGGTTCGCTCCTCAAGCCATCCGGCTGCCTCAAAGTATAGCGTTCCACGTACAGGGTACTGGTTCGCTCCTTAAAGCCATCCGGCTGTTTCAGTATTCTAGCTACCTGGCTGTCTCATGTGTAAAGCGTTCCACGTACAGGGTACTGGTTTGCTCCTCAAGCCATCCGGCTGTTTCAGTGCTCAAGCCACCCGGCTGTCTCATGTGTATAGCGTTCCACGTACAGGGTACTGGTTCGCCTCTCAAGCCATCCGGCTGTCCCAGTGTGTAGTGTTCCACGTACAGGGTACTGGTTCGCTCCTCAAGCCTCCCGGCTGTCTCATTGTATAGCGTTCCACGTACAGGGTACTGGTTCGCTCCATAAGCCTTCCGGCTGTATCTATATCATTTGCATTCCACATACAGGGCACTGGTTTGCTCCACCAGCCACCCGGCTGTACCAGTATTCTAGCATTCCACGTACAGGGTACTGGTTCGCTCCATTCACCCCTGACTGCTCTATGTGTTATGTCGTTCCATCTGTGAGAGCATTGCTAGCTTCACATCTTCACTATATCTATTGCTGGCGGCTTATTTACTGACCTAGCCTCTTTCAGTCATAAGTGATTGTTATCACTTATCAGTCACTATACTGAATGGTTGTGCATTCCTCTAGTCTTGGGCTGCCTTGCCCGGTATACGGTAAGGCCGGTAGAACCTCTCCCGTTTCCTGGGGTTGCCTTACCCGGTATTGGCGAGGCCGCTAGTGCCTGTTTAATCTCCTGTCAATTGGCTGCCTTGCCCGTTAGATGGTAAGGCTGGTAGAACCAGTCCTGTTTCCCTGGGTTGCCTTACCCGGTATTGGCAAGGCCGGTAGAGCCTGTGCATTCCCTGTTGGTTGGCTGCCTTGCCCGGTATATGGTAAGGCCGGTAGAACCAGTCCTGTTTTTGTGGTTGCCTTACCCGGTATTGGCAAGGTTGGTAAAGCCTCACCTCAAGTTCCAGTTCCCTGGCTGTCCTGCCCGGTATATTGGCAGGACTGGTAGAGCCAATATTACTCTGTTTGCATTGTATGTCTATCCTAATAAAGATATATGTGTGTACGTGTACATTCCCCTAAGGGGTTGCATTAACTTTTCAATAAAGTTGATTTTTTACCTAACTCTATGTGTGAGAGTCTTAACAAACCGTAACAGCAAGTCTACCAGAGCCCCAGGCCCGCACTAGATTTGGTGTCTGATCACTAGGGGAAAAGACGAAAGAATAGTCAGACAGAGCCACAAGTCAGCACCAGAGGGGGTAGTCAGACAAGCCGAAAGTCTGCACCAGATTGGATGTCCACTATTAGGGATAAGGCAAAAGAATAGTCAGACAGAGCCACAGGTCAGCACTAGAATGGATGGAAGACTAGCTTGGTCATACACGGAGCCCAAGATAACAGAGCTGCTATGAACAACAACGCAAGGGCATCTGATTCAGGACTCAGTCTGCCTTTTAAACCCTTGCACAGGAAGTAGGAGGAGCAGCTCAGAAGGAGGAAGTAGGAATTTAGTTGTGACTAGATTCCTCACAGAATCTGAAATCCTCAGATGCTGGAAATCGCCCGCAAAATCTGTGCCTATTTTAGCTGCTCGGACAGTGCTCTCAATGCATTATATATGGAATGTAACAAGCCACTGTGCCCCAACCAACAACTTGTCCAATTAGCAGCTGAAAACGGAGGTCCCTACCAGGTCGAATTCTACATTGTACATGCTAGATCATTTGTACATGCAGAACAAGGCCATTAGCAAATATACAATGCAAAACTAGAAAGCTTTGTAGGGAGAATCTTTGTCAGCTGGGCAATGGCAACTAATGTGTGATATACTGTATGTGAACTGCTGAAACCTTTTGAGGAGGCCACCAAACTCGGTAGTCATGTATTAGCAAGATAATCGCACTGATATATCTACTGCAGAGAAAACTGAGTAACGCGGCTGATAAATCTTATATAATGACAACACAGAGAGTTAGTGAAGGACATGTAGCATGCTTTGAGCGGGATCCTAGCATAATGCCCATTGAAAGAAATGAGGAATACATGTTTGTTACTTTGCTGGTTTCCCGCTTAAAACATAAAATTTCTGCCAATGTGATCGATTTGTGACAAGAAGTAGTGATTAGCAGCAACTCGCTGAGGAATTGGATTATGTTAACACTTATAAAGATATGCTTATAGATCAAGTAGAGGGTTGAATTATGAAGGATGACAGAGAGAAAGTTATGGCCAAAGCAACTGGTTGAAAGCACAGTGGAAAAGAAGTCAGTTTACAATCAGCAGCAGCAACAAGATCAACAAGAACATCCCCTTCCCAATATATTTCTGAACACTTCATCATCGTCATCATCACAGAAAGTAATTGTGTTCTCAGGAGTGGTAATCTAACATTTGTGGTAGTGGTGGCATATCATTATGGGACCCTCTCACTCCCATTTTACTTTTGTTGTGCCTCTTTGCTTCCAGTCTCCTCCACAATCACTCAAATTAACCCTTTGAGTGCCATAGAGCAATCAAGCCATTGCAAAGCAATGCGTTAAATATATCTCTGCCACATAAAGGTTTCAACCTTGTTGTAGTGGGCCACAGAACAAAGTACAATTAAAAAAATAAATATTACCAGAGGACCAGTGGAGCAAAGCTGGGGTTCTACACACTGATTGTGTTTGTGTGACTACAAGTTGAATCTCTCTACCTTGTACCACAGTTTTTCTTTCCATGCTTACTTTGCTAGTTAACAATAAACTGGACAATACTATCCCTAACACCATCCTATCACCCATCGCTGTAACACTTACCTGGATGTCTAACGTCCAGCGGGGTCTCCTGCACCCTGGTCTTCCACTTTCCACACACATACAGGCAAGTTATGCAGCCCATACCTTGCCTATAAACCTTTTGAGTACCAGAGTGGTAGGAAACACATTGCTAAGCAATGCCTGCCTACCTCTCTGGTACTCAAATGGTAAAGTGTTGAATAAAGGACAGGTTCATTGACTAAATGGCTGTCCCTGAGGTGAAAGTCGAATGGAGTTAGTATGTTGAATATATGCAATATATGTCAACATACTAAAGAGGGGGGATGTCGGGGGGGGGGATGTTGTGTAGTACCTGGTGTACTGTTTCAGTTTATTGTATCCCTTTGAATGCCACAGGGGTGAGCAATGCACATCCCTATAGCATTCAGTGCTGTCCATGGTGCTGAAAGCCTTCTTTGTGTTCCCCTACTGGCTGGGTAGGGAAGCACAGAGAATGCTGTTCAGAATGTCATAGCTCTCCCTGCTGTTACGCCATAGGAAAGTATAGGGGAGATCCCAGCTATGACAGTTAGGTGAAGTGGAGACTGTGAACTCCGACAGCAGAGACTGCTATCGGAGTTTACTGAATGAGTCGAATTGTCACATTATCATATAAACTCATCCCCTTGCATATGAATGTGTCTCATTATTCAGCATTTCTTTATGGAAATGATCCATTATGCTTCATTACCATGTGAAAATAGGCCATTGTCGATGTGATGAATGAAAATTCGTAAACCTGTCAGATTGATGTTGATGTGTGCATATTCTTGTCGGAGTGCTGGTGATGTAATTTCGTAGACAGTTTGGTGAATACTGTTGATGTGCCTCCGACACTGTTCCGACAGAACATCAACATTCGTAGCCGTCTTCAACCTTTAGTGCATCTAGGCCCAGAATGTCTCTCCAATCAAAAGAACAACATTCTTATATCGCAGCCTTAAAGGTTACAAAATAGAGTGACATTCAATGGCTACGTATAATTTTCTTCCCTGCTATGACCTGCATTTCTATCTGACCTACAGTGATTGATTGAGCCAGTAAATGCAGCATTTATTCATTTTTGTCATGATCACTATTGAGGTTGTTTTTCTTATACTTCTGCTTGGGTCTTGTCGATGGTAGCACTGCAAAAATCTTTATCCCGTGCAGGTGATGTCGTCATTACATTCAGCTTTTAAAATGATGGTAGTACAGCTATTTGGGTGTTTGTTTCCCTGTGGAAGGTGGCTTGTCTGCCTCTTTTAGGTTGAATTATTAAAAGGTCACATTAAACTCTATTTTTTACTATTTTCTGATGTGGCTTATCTACCCCTCTATCCATAAACCCTTTTTGGTTTTTGATGTTGTACTTTGTTAGACAGGTAGAAATGCAGACCATAGCAGGGAATACAATTATACGTAGCCATTGAATATCACTTTGTGTCAGCCTTTAAGGCTGTGATATCAGAATGTCGCTCTTTTAATTGGAGACTAAGAAACAAATATTGTGACGAGCACCTATCAAGAACGAACAAGATAAAGTGTCTTGTTCTTATGCATGGTGGTCCCTCAATGCTTCTACAAGTCACGTTTTTCACTCCCATGTGCCATTGCAGAGAGGAAATTTACATATTCATATCAGACTGGTCCCGTCCTCAGACAGTCTCTGCACGAGAGAATCAGCAAAACCACAGACGTACGTTTCGGCCTATGTGGGCCTCATCGGTGTGGTGCAACTGATTCCCTCTGGGCACATGGAGAGCAAGGGCCCATGCCTGGGATGCCCTTCCACTTAGGGAGACTAAGAAACAAATATTGTGATGAGCACCCATCAAGAACGAATTGGAGAGACATTCTGACATCGCTGTTTTGACTCATGATTTCAGTGATGGGAGAGGTGGAGAAGAATGGCTTTCTTCTCCAGAATCGCCTTCACTGACTGGAGCAGGTGATGCTGCTGCCTCAGCATTAGCACTAGAGCTATGACCAGGAGTACAGTTGGCAAGTGGAGCCTGTGGTAGTCCCATAAGACTACTTGAAGAACCCAGTCCCATGGTGGCCTTGGTGGTATGTGGCACTCTAGCCTGCTCATCATCATCCTGCTGCTGTGAAAGTGTTGTGGACTGCTGGTCAGGAAGGGGTGATGACCACAGCAGCAAAGGTAAATAAATAAATTGGAACCCAGAGAGCAAGAAAACCAGCACACACACAGTTAAAGGGAACACAAATGTATTTATATATATATATATATATATATATATATATACATACATATATATATATATATATATATATATAAGGAACATGCAATAGTAATGCACAACAAAACATTCAATGAAACAAAAAGAACAGAGCCTCTGGGCACGGGGAACTGGGACTCTGGGCACTGGGGAACTGGACACAAGGATAAAGCTAGCTCAGAAGCACAGGAGGGAGGCATAGGAATGCAAGGGGTGTAGCCAGCTCAGGAACAGGAGGGCAACCGGCTCATGGAACTCAGGGCCGAGGGTCAAAGGGAAAGAAACTAAACGGGACTAATCTGAACTGATCAGTATAAACTGTATAGTCTGGCCCAGAGGAAGAGGAAAGACCACACTAAATAGGGAGGAGGTGATTGCAAGGTGGGGTCAGCTGGGAACAGTTTCGGGTCTCTTCAGTCTGAGTGCAGCAGCCTACAACAGCACCACAGACAGGCAGTGGCACTGTGAGGTACTGCACCAGGCTGAGGAGAGGACAGAATCATGACAGAAAGATGAATATCTGCCTCTGACAACTCAGCAGCAGGAATTACAGCAGCAGCAAACTCATGAAAGTCATTGCTGGTGGTGATTGTCATGTCCATACACTTTTGCATCTCTTCCTCTCATTCCTACTCGCTTTTCATCAAAAATGTTCTCATAATCTCCACACCAGCTACTCCTCCATCACTCTCACTTTCATCATTACCAGCACCAGTCTTTTGCTGCTTTTTGGGACTGGTTATGGATGACAAGTTTGACTGAGGGTCCCCTGCTGTCACATTTCCCATCTTCTCCTCAGAAGAAGGAACACTGGCAACAGTAGAATTAGACAAAGGCAGCTGACATGTACTGCTGCTCATACTGCTATCCAGTTCTGCCTTCTTCAATATACTTCCAGAGAATGACAATGCTGGGGGAATAGGAATCATTGGGCCATTAGTGAAACATTGAAAAATGTATGGGTTTCTCTATAGAAGTGGAAAACTGTACCCTCTTTTTGTGAACATTCCTGCAGCATGTCTTTTTTCAGCCTCATCAACTATGTTACTATAGAAAGCAAATATTTTATTAGATTTGCCTGCCACTGTTTTTTTAAGTACCAAGGATAAATTGGGGGAGATGCACTAAGTAGGGTTGCACCGATACCGATACTAGTATCGGTATCGGTGCCGATACCAGCATTTGCGCGAGTACTTGTACTCGCACAAATGCGGCCGATGCCAGCACCGATACCCTGTGTCAGGGTCGGTGCTGCAGAGAGGGAGCCCGGGGAGCTGCTCACAATGCTCCCCGGTTACCTCTCTCACTCTACAGCGTCGGAGCATTGCCGCGGGTTACCATGGCAACGCTCCGACGCTGACCTCTGCCGGGGCTCGCGAGAGAACAGCGAGCACCCGGCAGAGGAGAGTAAAGGAGGCAGGATGGGGCAGGGGGTGGTGAAAGAGGCAGACAGTGGGGTGAAGAGGGAGAAAGAGGCAAAGGGGGGGGGGGATCAGGAGACCAAAGGAGGGGGGCCAAGAAGAGGCAAAAGGGTGAGTCAAGGAGGAGTGGGAGGAAGGGGGCTCAAGGGGGTAGAATGAAGCAAAAGGTGGGAGAAAGAGTAAAAAAGGGAGAGTCAAGAGGTGATGTGTGTGTGTGTATATGTATATATATATATATACATATACATATACACACACATATATATATACACATAATATTTTTCAAGTACTCACCAATACAAATTACCAATACTTTTTTTTTGCGGTCATTTGCCAGTTTTCCAAGTACCTAAAACATGTAGGTACTTAGAAAACTGGCAAATGACCGCAAAAAAAAGGTATCGGTAATTGGTATCGGTGAGTACTTGAAAAAAGTATCGGTACTTGTACTCGGTCTTAAAAATTTGGTATCGGTGCATCTCTAGCACTAAGGTATGAAAAAGTGGTGATAAAGGGGAGAAGACTTCGCCAGCGGTATTACTTCTATAATTACTATGTTATTCTATGGAGCTAACGCATTACAATTTCTCCAGGTCTGGAGATCTTAGTGCAGTGGCTCTATAGAATAGCATAGAAACTGGAGAAGTGATATGACTGGAGAAGTGATCTCCTCTTTATCACTTCTTCCTTTCCCCCATTGTGTTTTAATATTTCTTTCACTAATACATGAGAAGGTGCACATTATTTGTTTCAAAGCAACTCAGCAAGGCAGTGGGAAAAGCAGACTGAATATTGACCCAAACCCTTGTGTTTGTCTTATCAGAAGATCAGACTAAGACAGTGCATCACATTGCTCCACATCTATAAAACTCACATTAGTGTTTGTTTACACTTCATACTTTATATGTATGTGTATACATTATGCTGTGCACATAAAATACTTTGGTCTTGCATTAAATCATGTATTGAGTTACACAAGAGGAGTCAATAGGCAATTAAATAACCTACATTTTCTCTTTAGTGCCCAGCCTGCCAGCCCCCCCCCCCCCCAAAAAAAAAAAAAAAAAACCACAAACGTCCCTCTTTGGTGTTCTGAAATGTTGGGATGTCTGGAATACGTATGGGGGCCCCTTAAGGGTGTAGGTCAAAGACCCAGACTCCCCCCCATCATAGGTTTCCCACCTGTTCTTATGACATTAAATTAGTGCAAAATGCCATTGAACACACTGTGTAATATAACTTGTTTTAACAATGGAGATAAACCAGTAATAAAATGACCATCTGCGATCGCAATAAGTCCCCGATTTAACCTTTAATACACAACAGATTCGCTAACACTCTTTGGTGAATGACACGAAAATTGATACACATGCCTAGCCCTAGCCTCTCTCCGCAATCGACTGCTCTCGTCTGAACAAGATGTCTGCGCCCTTGTGAGGTGTATGTCTCTACGGTCTGTCCGGATCTAGAATGCTGGTACTACGGAGAGCGCTGTGCGAGGCATGGGGTCGGGGTATCATTGCAGGCCCTGGCCATTTGTTTGCGGGGAGTCGATTGCTCGGGGATCAGAGGTGTTTGAAAGAGAGGGGAGTCGCGAACACAGGTAATTGACACACAATGCCTGACCTACTTGACGCATTCACAGGTTACTGTATGCCTAGTGACATCTTAAAGGGAGGAAGTTGCATTTGTTAGAAAAAAACCAACAGAATATATATTATTTGATTAAATATAATGTTTTAAAATGTACGTTTATTTAATTCTTTCTTTACGCCAAATCACTAACTATGCGATTGTGTTGTTTTACATGTTCAATCAAGGGCAACCTGAGATGGGGTTTCGAGGTGAACAGAACCCCGGCTCCTTCCCCTCATCTATTTTGCCCCATCTGATTAGGAAAAGCAAAGCTTTTGCTCAATAATAATACTTGTTGTTGCACATATTAGCCCATCCCCATCTGTTGTTGGATTACAAGTCCCACCATCATACTCAGGATGATGGGAATTGCAATCCAGAAACAACTGGAGAATTGCATATTTTCTATACCTATTATGTGCTTAGGGATCTGCAATTAATTTTACATGCAGAATTGTACAAACCAGGTTTTGTAATGTTTCAAAATAAAAGCCGCTCCAATTCATCTTCATGGTTATTTCAATATATTGTCAGAGTTGAAGTTCAAGAGTAATTGAATGAAAAAGTATCCCCCTCCCTCCCCTTTTACCTAGCGTAAGCCACTTCCCCTCAGGTGTGGAATCTGGTCTTGAGACCAGACAGCTCACTGCAAGGGACAATCTTCTTACTGTGTGACCAATGAAAACCCTGCCCCCCCCCCCCCCCCCTTGACAGGTTTTTCCCTTATGCTAATTGAAGATTGTCCCTCACTGCAAGCCATCCGGACAGTCTTTCTGCTCTGAGGTGCGCAATGTTACATCAGTAAAAGGGGCGGAAGGGGGATACTTTATCATTAAATTACTCTTGAACTACAGCTCTGACAGTACTGAAATAACACTCTTCATGGCCCAAATACTATGAAGATTAAATGGAGCTGCTTTTATTTTGAAACATTACTATCCTTTTAATTATTAACATACCTGGTAAATCTCAGGGGTTGACCCTGAGACTCAGGGTTTTGACGCAGGTATCGGGGTGAAGGCCAAATTCTCATGGCGAGAGAGTCGAGTATTACTTGCTACATTATCAGTATCAATGAGCTGCTTCTGTAGTCTCTAAATTGTTGCCTTTTGTACCAGAACAACAGAGAGAGAGAGAGAGTAATCCTATCTATGTTATAAGTTCAGAGAGGACTAATTGAAGCACTTCTGCATTAGAGCAATCAGGGATATATTGCCTATAATCTAGTTATGGGGAGTTCTAAGGGTAAGCTTATTTTAAAAGTCCCCAGCTATGATTAATAGTAACACGTAAAAACACTTTATATGATCGTATTTTGGACATATTACAACATGTAGCTTTCATCATTTGCAGATAACACTTCAGTATATCATTGCCATGAATCTATAGTTGGCATTTGAGATGAGGGAGTACGCCACATACTTCTAACATTTCTGATCCATTTTCTTTGCTACATAAAATGCCTGACACAGCAACACATTGGTTCTTCAAACACAGCCCCTCCCAGATTTCTCAAGTACCCACTGTGCAAATGTGACTCCACTCCACCCCCACACAAACTAACTTATTTTCTTTATTATACATCAATATGTTGTGACTGTGTTTATCATGCCCTGCATCACTCTGGGGTGGTCTGTTTATCAATATGCAAAATGTACCCATTCAAGGATATAGTTTCCTGTTTCTCTGTGTGTTGTCATTCTCTTATTTATTACTGGTCTTGTACTTACTCATATAAACAAGAACTAATATATATAAATGGTACAGGCAAAGTTTGCATGCCAAGACAAGGCTAGAAAATCCAACTGAAGGCAATGAGTTGCCAAGCTGACACTTATAGGCCCTTTTGCATATACTCTAAAGCGGAACAATTCCAACACAAACCTTCCATACCATAGGTGAACAGATAAACATCCCTTTTGATTTATATATGTTTAATCCAGTGAATTTTTGAAGTCTCCAGTGCATTGCAAAGGAAATGTGTGTTTGTCCCTTTGACTGTTTCTCAAACCTGTCCTCATGGATCACTAAAAGGACAGGATGTGAGAAATTTCTTGCTTGAGTACAGGTGAGTTAAAGGGGAATTATGCTGTAGGAATAGGTGTCTCTTTGCTTTAACGGGAGTTACCTAGGTAACACCAATTAGGTATCTGTAAACTACTGTTAGCTGCTTTTGATCCCTAGTAATCCACTGCAAATTGCTTAAAAACTGTTGACGTCTTGTACCCCTTATGATCCATTTAGGTCTATATTGGCATATTGATTGCTATGAGGAGGTGTGACCTAGAATCAAGTTTCAATAGAAATCTGTAGTTTCCTGTATATAGTGATATATTCTATATAAATAAAAATCTAAGTGATTCTGGTTTGATGTACTCCCCTCCCTGGGGCAGCAGGGGGGCAGAGTACGCCTGAACACCAGTAAATCGCAGTGGGACAGTGATTTTGACAGGAAGCTTCCCTGGCCATTCCTGTCTAAATCACTGAAGTGCTTTGATTCACCACCATAGAGTTGCAGCGGATCCCAGACGTGCCCCGCAAACAATCTGCCCCACATCGCCTTTCAGTGCCCCTCTTAATGCTTAGTGAGGCTAGGAAGAGGAGGGGCTACCCTGTCTCATTTGCTGTATCTCCTCTGCCACCCTGTCCCATTCACCACATCACAGTCATGAAAGGGATGGGTGCTTTCTGAGTAAATGTAAAACTAAATAGATTTTGGGCCTAAGAAAATAAATAAGGGATAATTACAGATACTAGCATCAAATTCCATGTATTCAACCCCAATTTATTATTAAGCGTTTGTGTTCCTTTGAATGGCAACTATCATATGGAATTAGTACCCTATTGGCAGGTGTGTTCCTGTGGGAAAAGAAATGCATATGATACTCCCGGGAATCCTGTTGGTAGCAGAAAAATTACCTCTAGTGTTCACTTGCTGGTCTTATGAAAGAGACTGAGCTGTGAGACTGAGCTCACTTTTTGTATGATTGAACTCATTTTTTATGTTTTTCAAGCCAGACACTAAGGGTCTCTAAAGATTGAGCACATCCATCGAAGGTTTTGCCTGTAAGCCACAAACTTCTGGATTGCATTCTTGCCAAGGGGTCCAGTGTTCTGAACCCCAGATTGGCTGACAGGAGCCATTTTGGAAATGTGCAGCACAGACCCAGACATTTTAACAAATCTGGTCTAATAGGAATAAGCTTACTCAAAATTGCACTTAAAAGGTATATATGATTAAAAATAAGTAAATATAAAATATATTTTTCCATTTGTATCGATGACAGCCAATTATATGAATTACCTTAATATGACCTGTACATTTTATTTCCTTTACCAAACTAATTGTATTTTTATTAACTGATTTATTTCTTCTCATTTTAGGAACTTGCCTTACCCTTGTGGCCAGAAATTATGCCCGGATGAGGAGGAGGGAAGGTAGTTATACTAGGCCAAACAGAGTTAGTGTTACCCATGTACACAAACTTTAATTTTTCTATCCTATGTAATAATTCGCTAATGTATGTTTGTCAGAAGCTGTCATGCACAGTACAGACGGCTGCGCGCTCTGCAGTCATGCGCAGTACAGACTGCCTGCGCTGCTGCTGATAACAGAGCGGGGCGCTCTGAATTCTGGCTGTAGTCTTCTCTGTGCAGCGAAGGTCTTTGGTGCGCAGAGTGGACTACGGTCTGAATTCAGAGCGCCCCACTCCGTTATCAGCCGCAGTGCGGGCAGTCTCTACTGTGCATGACTGCACCGCGGCATTTGCTGCCTGGCACTGTGGCCCGTTTACACGTGCTGTTCAACTAGTATTATATAAATGTGTAAATGAAAGGTAGATTAACCTTTTGGATGCTAGAGAGGTCTCCATTTCACTACACTGGACACCTGTCTATCATCCAAGAGGTTATATAAATGGTATGCATGGAACGGGAACCAGGCGATGCGAGTGATCCCTGGCCATCGTTGCCAGGTTTCCCTCTGTGTGATGCAGCTACTAGGAGGGTAGCCAGGTCTGTTCGTATTAGCAGGAATCCAGTGAATGGGAGTCAAAGAGATATCTTTAGACCATTTCTGGGAATAAAACGTACCAGACTGGATAACAGGGATCCAACAACTTTATTTACGAACACAGGGAACATATATAGGGTAAGAATCTCAAATATAAACAAAATACAGTATAATCTTGCCACGCTGATCTCCAGTCAATGGGGATTGGAGTGACAAGGAATGAACAAGTGGAGAAAAATCAGAAGGCCGCCTACATTTCAAACTAGGGACCGGGAGACTCCGGCTGCCCCGGCTTGGAAACTTTTATGTGGCCGTGCAGCCAGGGTAGGCAGTGAGCCAACAAGTCATATAGTGATAAGGAATCTGGTGGCCACAAGAAGGTATGTGAAAACACATGAAAACCTAATATGTTTATTAACACACAAGTCCATAATGAACCAGAGGTCCGTTAAAATGCATATAGCTAAAAATAATACGTAACCAAATAATTATATGAATGGTAAAGGAAACCTGAAAGCTAGTGTGTGCAACATTCATGTCCATGTTTTGTCTGAGTGGATAACTGTGTGCATACTTTCATATCACCAGCTTGCGCTCGCTTAGTGGGCTTTTTTTTATATAGGAAAATTGAAGCAATTTGGGGCAAAATAGGTTTACAATAGGGGACAAATAGTAAGGGCAAAGTTTCCATTGATTAAAATAGGACTTTTAACCCCTTGATCTTAGTGATATCCGTAAGGCAGCGGTAGTTAACGCTGCACCTTAGGATATAACTGAATGAACACCTGTGCTCATTCAGAGATATCCTGAAAACATGCACTGTTGGTAGCCCTTAAGGATTAGGGTTGACTATATCTTCTCTAAGGTGTAGACTGTTTGGCCTCTTTCATACAGGTGGCAGAACTGTTGCAGCTCCCTGCAATCATTTTTGTCACCCATGTACTTCATTCAAATCTCTTATATTCCGCTGCCAACTGGAACACAGGTGAGGTGTATCTGATGATCAGTCTACTTCAGAGCCAAATCGTAGTGCTACTTGGTACCCATGTGGGTCGGCTATTCATAGGTGGTTGTGATGAGGTAATCAACTTCCAACATTGTTAGTTTGAAATGTCTGCCTGATTCACCATTGGCTGCCATGCAGACCTTCTTTACTGCATGTTGGACTTTGGGTGATGCGGGAGATAGGCACCAATGGTCCAGCATGTTATCTTTCACCATGGGGGACAGATCCTACGCAGCATAACTGTGTTGATGTTGCTCATGTGAAAGGGGCCTTAAAAAGATAGTTCTCATTAAAAAAAAATGCAGCTCCAATTGATCCTCTTATAACTGGGGCCATGTAACACTGTATTTCAATATTTACGGTTTTGTAGTTTAAGAGTAATTAAATGCTAAAGGATCCCCCTCCCATCCCTTTTACCTCCTCTGTGCAGCCTCCAGTCAGATTTGGAATTCTGTCATGCGACTGGACAGCAAGCATCGGGGGACAATCTTCAGGCACTGAAAACCCTGCCCCCCTTGACAAAGGAGGGCAGGATTTTTTTTTGTGTATTGTGTACTGTCTGCATGTTCGACTTGACTGCCTAATTTGCTTTACATTAAACTTGTCTGACCCCACACCTTGGGTTGCGCCTGGCATCTCCCCAGGAATGTTACGGTCTTACTTCCTACATGCAGACTTTCTGTGTGTTTCTTTTTCATTCTCCCTGTACTTGCTTTGTTATATGTTTTTATCTCTGCTAAAATTCAATAAAGAAATATTAAACCAAAAAATAACTGTTCCCTAAAAGGCAATTTCACTGTTACCACATTCAGTGGAAGTTCATCCCATCATATTTTATTTATGCCTTTTTTTCTTGAGATATGAGATGGTTTGCTGGATATGTGGTTATTAAAAATAGTGAGGAAGTAATTCCTTGTTATATTTTTTGCATCTTGGTGGTCTTTTTGTCATTCTTACAATTGTCCAGTCTTTGTATCGAGTCAAGATCTGCCTTCTGAGTGCCAGACCTGCGGCGTGGGCAGTCTCTACTGTGCATGACTGCCCCGCAACCGGGTGGCAGTGGCACTGTGGCCTGTGTAACCGGCTCTTCAACTAGTGTATGTATGTATGTATGTATTTATGTATATATGTTTAGGTTATAGGAGGACCGACTGGAGCTGCATTTTTTGTTTTTAAGATATTGCTATTCCTTTATGTGTTTTATTGAGGCCTGATTGGAACATCTCTGAATTAAAGCAAGCAGGGGGCAAATAACCTATAGTCTATGTCAGGGCTCAAACTTTCCACTCGCCACTAGACAATGGCGAGTGAAAATTCAGACCTGGCGAGTAGAAATTCAGTTCTGGTGGGTATGCTATGGCTTGCAGAGGCGAGTAACTTTTCAGGTCTGGCTAGTAGCAAAGGACTTCACATTTTAAGCCCTGGTCTATGTTCTAGGAAACATTTAAGGGTTAATATTTCAAAGATCTCTGGGTTGTTTCATTTTGAAAGTTCCCAGGTATGTTGGTTGTATCTGACCTATTTTCTCAGCCTGCACAGAGAAGCATGCTGGGTGGTGGCAATCTGACTCCTCCCCTAGCAGTCTGATATGCCAGGAAATAGAACTAAACTAAATGCAGATGCCAAAGCAAAGTACGGGTGTTTACCCACCCTCCCATCTACAAATATCAGCTATTTATGGTAGGTTAGTCTAATAAAAGAAAATGGAACTACAATGTAGTAATAAACTAATATCCGGAATGTCTTTGTTTTTCACCTTTCAGAACTCCCAAGCCAGCTGGATGACCTGCCACCCACATTGCTGAAGAAGGACTATACTGGGGTACAGTTAACAGCAGTGTAAGTTGTTCCTTGAGTATAACACACTGCTCCCTACTATAGTCTGTGAATATTTATAATTTTTTGTGCACTTCTAGTGCTCTACTTTGCAGGATTCCACTGTGTTGGAGATCCACCCTTTAGCAGGGGAGGGCAACTTGCAGCCCTACAGCTTTTGCTGGAATAGAGTCCCATCATTCAGACTTATAGTCAGGCAACAGCTAGAAGACATCAAGTTGATCAACCCTGTCCTAAAGGGTGATTAAATCATGAGGGCAAGCTGCAGACCAACAGTTTCTGCTGGATTAACATTCCCATTAGTCAGTCAGTGTAGCTAAGGATGATTAGAGTTGTAGTCCGCGAACAGATGGACTGCAACAGTTTATCCACCCATGCAGTAACATTGAATTTGTTTCTGCTAGTGGAGTGTTTTATCAAGTGAGACAGTTTTAAAGGGATAGTAATATTTAAAATGTAAAAAAAAATATGTTGTAGGGTTTATCCCCCTGAGTAAAACAAGAGTACTCCCACTGCTGAAAGGCATTTCATTCAAAAGTTATTCATTTTCAAAGTTGAATTTTTTTTAGGTGCAGTATCACAGTGGCCTGAAATTGTACAGTGGCGCTGTTGCTACACCATCCTATGGACATCTCTGGTTCCGGGACCATAAATCTCAATTGGATGGTGTAGCAACAGTGCCACTGTACAATTTCAGGTCACTGTGATATTGCACCTAAAAAATACAACTTAGAAAATTAATAACTTTTGAATGAAACACCTTTCAGCAGTGGGAGTACTCTTGTTTTACTCAGGAGGATAAACCCTACAACATAATGTTTTTTACATTTTAAGTATTACTATCCCTTTAAGGTACTTTGATAAGAAAACTACATATAATAACATAGGAACTGGAATTTTTTACCATCTGCCGTCATGGAAAGTTGGAGTGAAATTGTTGTTTATCCCTTTAAAGACCAGAGGTGTATGCAATGCATTGCCGATTCCTTTGGTCCTTAAAGGGTTAAATTCTCACCCTTTTTGTAAACATAGAAGGGATAGTAATGCCCAGGGGCGGATTGTGGTGCAGTACCAGCCCGGGGGATTTTTTTATTTAACCGGCCCACTGGGGGGGGTTACACAGTGCGTTGCTCAGCAATGTGCGGTGCACCCCTCTGGCACTCAGAGGGTTAAATACAGCTGTTTTTACCACACTCTGTCCTCCTGCTCCAGCCTATTACTTCCCCCCCCCAAAACACACACACACACACACCACTTTTCTAAAGAGGCATAAATGCTCATCTATTAACCCCTTAACCTACTGTATGCAATAAATTATCAGTTATAAACCCCTTGTATGCCAGAGAGGTATACATTAATGTGTTCTGCCATTAACCCATTGAATGCCTCATAGGTGCACAACACCTTGCACAGGAATGTGTACCTCAATGAGTAACCCTTTGTGTGCTAAAAAGGCATAATTCATCATTAACTAACACCTTTATTCACCTTTGTGGTACAAAAGGGGTCAGTTACTGATGAATTATGCCTCTCTAGCATGCAAGGGGTTAATCAGTGAGGTACTTCACATATGAGGAATCCAATGGGTTAATAACAGAATATTGCTGTAAATTATACTTCCCTAAATCATACAGGAGGTTAAAGGTGTTCAAAGGGTTAAAACATGATAAACTAGCCTCTCTAGCAATGTGTACAGTTAGGAAGAGTTTAAACTGCTAGGCATTTGGGACTCAGAAGCTCTGCTTGCTAATCACTAACTGCACAGGACACACACACACAGGCAGAGCAGGGCCGGCTAAGACAGCCTTGGGGGCGGGACAATTACAGAGCACAGGACCCGGTCTCTTCTCTGCACTGCTGTACAGCTCCGGTGAGTGAGATATCCCTACCAGCCCATGACAGGGCGGCCCACCGGGGGATGCCCGATCCCCCGATAGGACAATCCGCCCCTGGTAATGCCTGCTGTTAATAAACTTTAATATTGTAGACATTGCAAATATAAATTCAATGATTTATTTATATTTATATATATATATATTTATGCGTGGTTGTTACTATGTTGCACTTGACAATCCTTTGTTCGGATAGTTTCTATCGCCGGAGACACGCCGTTACGTCACATTGTTTGTCACGAGGTGCTGCACGCCAGGTAAGCACTTATTATGTTTTAGGTATATATAGCACTGTGTTTTGAGTACTTAAGTTGTTCTTGATAAAGGTCCTTACTGGACCGAAATGTTGGACATACAATAAAATTATAACATTTTTAAGACCTGTGAGTGCTGGCCCTATGTATGAACACATTCACCTGTGAGTGGATTGTGCAGTGGGGGGATTAGCGGGGGGGGGGGGGGGTGGGCATCAAAATGCACGTTCGCCTGTGTAGACAAAAATTCTTGCACCGGCCCTGGTTCCAATGAAGCTTTTCTTCTGTGTCCATACACGGCATAAAAAATGGGTAATGTCTCCGCCCTCCAGCTGGGTAGGACTTCCTCTACTCTTTAAAAGTGCGATTCCGGTAGAGGCTTCAGTTTCTTTTGTCCTACCCAGCTGGAAGGACGGTTGCCTTACCTTTTCGCGCTCCTTCTACTCTCCTGAGGAGAGTAGTCTTGAAGACAAGATTGAATCCAACATTTCAAGATCAAAGCTCCTGAAGGACGTCGCAGTCATGAAAGAAGCAACTAATTTTTCCTGCGATGCATCTTCGGATATTATTCGCCTTACCGCTAGATCGTCTGCACTTTCAGTTGCTGTCAGAAGAGCCCTATGGTTGAGGTCCTGGAATGCAGATACATTGTCCAAGAGTAAACTAGTCTCCCTGCCTTTTTCGGGTTCTTCTTTATTTGGTGAACATCTTGATGAGATTATCAAAAAAGCCTCAGGAGGTAAGAGTTCTTTCTTACCACAAGACAGACGTTAAAGATTCTCTTCTCCCAAGCCTTCCGGATCAAGAGGACGGAATTATTCCTTTCGTGAGTCCGCCAGATTCCAGGGAAAAGCTTATTACCACAAGAAGCAAGGGTTTGGCCAGAACTTCCGAGGAGGTTATAGAAGAGACTTCCCCAGGAAGTCCCAAACCAAGAAAGAGCTCCAATGAAGAGACGCGGGCCCTGTCTGTAGACTCAGTTGGGGGCAGACTGAGGTTTTTTTTCTGCCAGTCTGGGATCAACTAGCAACTCCAGATCGCTGGGTTCGGCAGATTTTGCAGTTGGGGTACCCGCTAGAATTTATCAAGACCCCATCTCACCACAAATTTATCCAATCAAGACTTCCATCCAGTCCGGAGAAAGCCAGAGCCTTGATGAGTGCTGTCAGAGACTTACTACGCAACAATGTGATAGAGCCAGTGCCTTTGCATCAGCAGGGTTCTGGCATCTATTCGGTTCTGTTTTTAGTTCCCAAGGCTTCCGGGGGATGCCGGACAATCCTAGATCTCAAGGAGTTGAACCAGTCAATCAGAGTGTCGCATTTCAAAATGGAATCAACAGCGTCAATTATGAAGGCAATTTTCCAGGGGTTTTTATGTCTTCGATCGATCTCAAGGATGCATACCATCATATTCCAGTAAGATTATCACACAGGAGGTTCCTGAGATTCGCAGTGAAGGGAAATCACTATCAGTTCACAGCCCTACCTTTTGGACTAGCGTCAGCCCCCGGAGTGTTCTCCAAAGTTCTGGCAGTAGCTATTCAACCCCTGAGGAGGCAGGGGATTCATGTCATTTCATACTTGGACGACATTCTGATCCTGGCGGAGTCTCAGTCTCAAGTGATTCAGAACACCCAAAAGTCTCTGAAGCATCTTCGTCAATTGGGCTGGTTGATAAAGGAAGAGAAGAGTCAGCTAGTCCCTTCCAGAGCAATTACCTTTTTAGGTATGGATTTGAATTCCAGGAGGAACACGATTACCTTAACAGAAGACAGGATATCCAGGGTCCTCAGGAGGATATCTCTCTTCAAAAAGGATTGGAGTCACACAGCTCAGGATTTCATGGAACTTCTAGGCAATCTCACGTCAACCACTCAGGTGGTCCCATGGGCAAGATTACACATTCGCCCCATCCTGTGGAATTTCTTGAACTTTTGGGACAAAGATTCTGGGAATCCCTCCCAAAGGATACCCCTGCTTCCATCCACAAGGAAGGAATTGAACTGGTGGGCAAAGAGAAAAAACCTCAGGAAAGGAGTGTCTTTGGAAGAACAAGACGCAGAGACTCTATTCACAGATGCCAGCCTCTCGGGCTGGGGAGGAAAATGGAGGTCAAGGCTTATCCAGGGGAAATGGAAGCCTTCAGAGAGACATCTCTATATAAACTTTCTAGAGATGAGAGCAGTCTGGAACTGTCTTCAGAGATTAAAAGACGATCTAAGAGGAAAGAATGTCTTGGTTTAATCAAACAATCTACCCACAGTGATTTACTTAAAAAAATCAAGGAGGCACCAGAAGCCTCAGCCTGTATAAGGAAGCACGAAGACTTCTTCTTTGGGCAGAAAAGAATCTGAGAAGCATTTCAGCATCTGATGTGACAGGAAAACACAACCTAGTAGCAGATTATCTAAGCAGATCGACAGTAGACCCAGGAGAATGGTCCCTGAATCCATCGGTCTTCAAACAGATCTGCCTCAGATGGGGTCAGCCAGAGATAGACCTCATGGCCTCCAAGACAAATGCGAAATGCCGGAGGTATATTTCCAGGTGGAAGGAGAGGATGGCAGAAGGGCAAGAAGCATTGAGAGTTCCATGGACTTACAGTCTGGCATATGTCTTCCCTCCGGTTCCAATCCTGATGGATGTGGTCAGGAAAATCAGGAGAGACCGGGCGAATGTTATTCTGATTGCACCGGACTGGGCCAGAAGACCTTGGTACTCCTTCCTGGTTGCCACGTCAGTGCAACCACCTTGGCAACTTCCCTTGATTCCCAACCTTTTGACTCAAGGTCCAATATCTCATCCACACATCAGTATGTTACGTCTGACGGCCTGGAGGCTGAGAGGCTCATGCTGAGGAGTAAAGGGTTGTCAGACCCTGTTGCCAGCACCATCATTGCCGGCCGAAAGAAGTCTACTTCAGCAGTTTACGCCAGAGTCTGGTTTACCTTTTTATCCTGGTTTAAGTCTCATTTTTCTCAGGATACGTTCATATCTGTTCCCAGAATTCTGGATTTCCTGCAAGACGGGTTTCAGGCAGGATTGCGACCAGCATCCATTAGAGTCCAAGTTTCTGCTCTGTCAGCTATTCTGGCCACCCAGTTATCAGATCACTAACTCATTAAAAGGTACCTGAGAGCAATATCAAAAATCAGGCCTATTATTCATGACATTTTTCCTCCCTGGGATCTTAACTTAATCTTGGAGCAGTTATCTAGGTCCCATATCTTTGAACCTTTGGAAGACATTCCACTGAAATATTTGTCTTTTAAAGTCCTTTTTCTAACAGCCATCACGTCTGCTCGCAGAGTGAATGAATTGCAGTCCTTATCTTGCAGCAGTCCTTACATGGTGTTTCATCAGGATAAGGTAGTCTTGAAACCCAAGCCATCCTTTAGGGGTAAAGTCATCTCAGATTTCCATCTGAATTGGGAGATTGTTTTACCATCCTTTTGTGCCAATCCTCAGAATCCTAAGGAGCAGCAGTTTCATAATCTGGATTTGGTAAGAGCTCTTTCAGTCTACTTAAAGAGGACTCAAGAATTTAGAAATTCTGACTCACTTTTCATATACTTCCAAGGGAAACTCAAAGGAAAGTCTCCAAGGCCTCAATATCAAGGTGGATTATCTCTTGCATTCAGCTGGCCTACAAAGAAGCAGGTCAGCAGGCTCCTAAAAACTTGAAAGCACAATCCACTAGAGCACTATCCACTTCCTGGGCCAGGAAAGCGGATGCCTCTCCTTCTGAGATCTGTAGAGCAGCAACTTGGTCATCATTGTCTACATTTGTCAAACACTATCATCTGGACGTCCAGTCCTCGGCAGATGCTAAGTTCGGAAGGAAGGTGTTGGAGGCAGTCATTCCTTCTTGATCGGGTAGGATCTCTCCTTGTTATCATTTATAGCTATTTGTCTTCAAATTTGTAATGCCTTGTCTCCCTCCCCTTACTATGGGTACTGCTTTTTAAGACCCATTTTTTATGCCGGGGAGGGACACAGAAGAAATGATAAATATTTGTCACACTTACTGTTATTTGTATTTCTTCTGTGTCCATACACGGCATACCCTACCCATCTTGTTTTCACTATCTCTGTTTGTTTTTTACAGCTCGGCCAAAAGGAAACTGAAGCCTCTACTGGAATCGCACTTTTAAAGAGTAGAGGAAGTCCTACCCAGCTGGAGGGCGGAGACATTACCCATTTTTTATGCCGTGTATGAACACAGAAGAAATACAAATAACAGTAAGTGTGACGAATATTTATCATTTCTTTTTAGATAGCACTATTTCGGCTCTGCTGAAGAGCCACCGTCAGTCCCACTACCCGAATCTCCTGCTGTCAGCTAGAGGCTGACGTCAGTGAAAGGGGCAGGAGGGTGGGACTTTAAAAGCTTATATCTCAGACTATAGAAGCTTGAGAAACAATGCATACATCGTTGAATTTATATTTTGAATGTCTACAATATTAAAGTTTATTAACAGCAGGCATTGCTATCACTTTAAGAGTAGAGGGGTGCAGACTTGCTTAGAATAATAGATTTTGAAATCAAGAATTGCTCAAAGTGAGCCTGGCCAGAAAAGTTTAGTTTGTTTTAAAGATAATTAAAAACTGCCTATGTCATGTGCTAGCCATCATCGACCTAAAATAAAATAAACATTTCCAAATAAACTAGCTTACTGCAATGTAATTGCATTTATCATGTGTTTGTTACAGGGTTGATGATGTTGTTAAGCGGTTACTAACTCTGGAAATGGCAAGTCAGGTCAGTATCCCTTTTGATAAATTATTTTGTTTCTACCATGGCAGCTGTCCTTTCAGAGAAGTGCAAACGGACAAAAAGAAAACAATATTACAAGAACCGCCAGATTTATTTTTTAGAAAACGATATGGATGTGTATGTTGTGACAATAAAGGGGGAAGAATTGCTTCCTATTAATAACTCTCATTTATTTTTGTGGCCAAAAATTATAATGCCCCCCTGGTTCAAGAAATGACCTCCCTAATCCGTCTTGTATGTCACGTACATGGAGGTGGAAATTTGGGGTCAGCACCAGTGGACACTAAAATAGTTATATGAAAAAAATCGGCGCTCAGGACCAACAGTTATAAGCAGAGAAAAAAAGAAAACACATGAAATATACCACTAAATCTCCAGAGACCAAAACCAAATATATATACTAAATGATTTATTGTAATAAATTACATGTATATCCTCCACATATAATACAAGATATCTACTAACTGACTTAAAATAAGAATATCAAAAAATGATGGGAAAATGGATAACGACAATATCTTTTGACCCTCAATCCACCAATCAGGATTCGGTATCAAAAATAGTTCCCAAACAATAATATAAAAAACAAATAATCACAAAAAAATATATTAAAGATAAATAAATACACCAACGGGCATACTGAGTATCTGCCACCCTGATCTCATGCTACACCAGGTAAACACCAAAGGATACGTACCCTACGTCCGTCTCCACCCAAAGCTGCCCAACGCATAGAGCCGGACCAATCTACCTCGAGACAGGTGTATCTAGGGGCGCTGAAATTCGTCCCACCAATCTCCCACAGCACCCAACAAATGCAAAAACAGCCCACCCCTACACCCGACTCAACCGGAGAACGTCCGACTCACAGTATCGGGCTAGCACGCACGGAGACAACATAAGGGTCCGTCCCAACCAGCATATACCTAGCTGTGAACCAAGTGGAGACACAAAATAAACAACCGTAATAACAAAAACAGACAAAAATAATAAAATTGACTCATACATATACGTACACCTATAAAAAGAGCCCAAGTCACATATATAAAAAAGAAAAAAATAAAAATGATCGATCATGCAAAAAAATTGGAAGTCAAAAAGAGGAGTTCAATCCATAGATATTATAATATATAAGAGTGATACAAAACATCACTTGTTCTTCTATTGTGAATATCCATATGTGATTGACTTCTTGTATGTGATAGCCAAAAAATACAATATAGCGCCTAAAGGGATATATGTATAATGGTAGGTACACAAAATCGGCTAAGGGGAAGTATAGTTTATATATATTGTTTATAGTTTATATATATTGGTGGAACTCATGTGGATAAGAAGGACACTGTTATCATCAGACCGGTGAGAACGTCTTCTATACTTCCCCTTAGCCGATTTTGTGTACCTACCATTATACATATATCCCTTTAGGCGCTATATTGTATTTTTTGGCTATCACATACAAGAAGTCAATCACATATGGATATTCACAATAGAAGAACAAGTGATGTTTTGTATCACTCTTATATATTATAATATCTATGGATTGAACTCCTCTTTTTGACTTCCAATTTTTTTGCATGATCGATCATTTTTATTTTTTTCTTTTTTATATATGTGACTTGGGCTCTTTTTATAGGTGTACGTATATGTATGAGTCAATTTTATTATTTTTGTCTGTTTTTGTTATTACGGTTGTTTATTTTGTGTCTCCACTTGGTTCACGGCTAGGTATATGCTGGTTGGGACGGACCCTTATGTTGTCTCCGTGCGTGCTAGCCCGATACTGTGAGTCGGACGTTCTCCGGTTGAGTCGGGTGTAGGGGTGGGCTGTTTTTGCATTTGTTGGGTGCTGTGGGAGATTGGTGGGACGAATTTCAGCGCCCCTAGATACACCTGTCTCGAGGTAGATTGGTCCGGCTCTATGCGTTGGGCAGCTTTGGGTGGAGACGGACGTAGGGTACGTATCCTTTGGTGTTTACCTGGTGTAGCATGAGATCAGGGTGGCAGATACTCAGTATGCCCGTTGGTGTATTTATTTATCTTTAATATATTTTTTTGTGATTATTTGTTTTTTATATTATTGTTTGGGAACTATTTTTGATACCGAATCCTGATTGGTGGATTGAGGGTCAAAAGATATTGTCGTTATCCATTTTCCCATCATTTTTTGATATTCTTATTTTAAGTCAGTTAGTAGATATCTTGTATTATATGTGGAGGATATACATGTAATTTATTACAATAAATCATTTAGTATATATATTTGGTTTTGGTCTCTGGAGATTTAGTGGTATATTTCATGTGTTTTCTTTTTTTCTCTGCTTATAACTGTTGGTCCTGAGCGCCGATTTTTTTCATATAACTATTTCAGTTCTTTTTGGAAATCCAGGGGCAAGGATTTCTTTTTTCAGGCTGCTGGGCCACGGATTTGTTCCCAGTCAACATTTTTGCGCAACCTAAATATCCTATTTACCAGTGGACACTAACTCTGCCCTCTGCACATAGTAATCCTAATACTTTAACCTTTTGATTGTCACAAGCATACCCCTCTGCACTTAAAGGGTTTAAGGACCAGAGGGATTTGGAATGCGTTTCCCACCCCTCTGGTCCTAAAATGGTTCTTGTAGGCCCATGTAGTTTTCCTGCTTCAGTCTGAAAAAACTGCATGCAACTGGTTTGTCTACCTCCATATTGGACTGGTAGAAGATGTAAATATAGGAATATAACTCACGTCATGTTTGGACAGACAGTGTACAGGTGAGGATGACTGGAACCTTTGTCCAACAACTCTGACATTTGCACCAGCCATTCATAGTTTTTATTCAGTTGATGTGTCCTTATTTATCCCATAAATAACAGTACACTGTTTTAAACCCTTAAGGACCAGTGGTCCAAGGAAGTTACCTTCCCTTACCGACCCATGACGTACATGTACGTCATGAGGTTGAGGTCTCTAAAGGACCAAGGACATACATGTACGTCATGGAATTCTGGGCTCCCCGCGCGGCTGCACGCTGTTCGGGGAGTCTGGAATCGGATCAAAAAAAAAAAAAAAATGCTCTTTAGTACTTAAGTGACCACCGTGTGCATGCACGGCGGGTCCTTAAGGGGTTAAGGATTGCTTTGATCCTTTCTGATGTGCCAGTACATATGACCTGTTATGTGTACCGCCACAACGGGAGTGGTCTCTTTCAGATCCCGTTTTTACTTACAGAGCTCCCAGTGGAGTGCTGTAAATAAAATGTACATGACCTGCTATGACCATCATCTGTCCTCAACAGGAAAAGTCCTACAATATATTTTTTCTTAGCAAAAGTTTGCTTCTTTAACCCCTTAAAGCTGATGCTGTGCTAGAACAGTCATCTGTGAATTTAACTTAGTGTTAGTAATGTCTAAAAAAAGTTTTTTTTTGCATTCAGAAGAGCTTAAAAAGCTGATCTAAATGCAAAAAAAGTATCTCTCAAACCACTATGGTTTAAGAGATACGGGCGTTTAAAGTTTAATTTCTCCTACTGACGGCTGTAAAGCTGTCAGCAGGAGATTAGTGTCAGTTGACACGGAGGGGCTTGAGAAGTGCCGAGATCTCGTTACTTACATGGAATCCCTTCATTGGAATGGTCTAAAACGTGTGTCTGAACACTAGGAACACGTTTTAGACCATTCCAATGAAGGGATTCTGTGTAAGTAACGAGATCTCGGCACTTCTGAAGCGCCTCCGTGTCAACTGACACTAATCTCCTGCTGACAGCTTTACAGCTGTCAGTAGGAGAAATCAAACTTTAAACGCCCGTATCTCTTAAACCATAGCGGTTTGAGAGATACGTTTTTTTGCATTCAGATCAGCTTTTTAAGCTCTTCTAAATGCAAAAAACTTTTTTTTAGACATTACTAACACTTTAAGGACCGAAAACGGTCCTGGAGCGTCGTGGGTTTTTTGCTCACAACACTCCAGCAGGAGCACTGTAAGCACTACAGGAGTCTGAAACTGATCACTCCAAGACCGGAGCGGTCAGTATAAGACCGTTTTTCGGCCAGCTGGCATACTTGATCAGTCATGTGTGCCAACTCGCCGAATGAGATCATTGCGGTCCTTAAGGGGAATCCACTGCCCAGAAACGCAATTGTTAAGGGGTTAATTATTTTGGAAATATGATAATATGGACACGCACACCTGTTTATTATGGCTTTGCCCTTTTCTGGAAAAAATGCTGCAGACGCCATGAGATATATAATATGTACTCCATCTTTTGGAAACATTTGTGCACACTAGACTAGGGATAGAACTTTATGCAGTGGGTTGTCTGTTTTCTAAAATGGTTTGTCTTCTCTACCTTCATATCTCTGGTTGTTACATAGATTTGGGGGAAAGGGTGAGTGTTTTGCTTCTGGTACACCTGTGGTATGCAAGCTTTTGCCAACAGGGTGTCAGTTCTCTTGTTTCCTTCAAATGGAACTGTCACCTTAATTCAAGTTTGCATATTTGAAAACTGCATTAAAAACGTCCTATATGTCATGTTAGCCAAAAGACCAGCAAATGTACAGTTAAGGTGATATTCACGCTTGTTCCATATGCTAATGTATGTTAATTGTGGTACCAGTAATGTCTGTATATGCTAATTAAGCTATTCAGTGAGTTTCATATGCTAATGAAGCATTTTCAGTGACATGTCATGCTAATGAAGCTCTGTTCTGTACCAGGAAATTTTTGTTTTCACTTTGCCCAGAAATAAGTGTGAATATCTCATAAACTATACTTCTGCTGGACTTTTGGCTAATCTGGCACATAGGCAGTTTTTAATGCAGTTTTTTTTGAATATGCAAACTTGAATTAAAGGGACACTAATGTCTGTTCTATATTAGTTTGCCGAGTCTTCTTTATAGTTAGTTATTAAGTGGAGTAAGATCCCCTGCCCGCCCCTTCTGGCCTCCTTCCACTGAATCTGGAATCCGGTCGTGAGACCGGACAGATGCCGCAAGGGACAAACTTCAGTAAGTATAAGGAAAACCCTGCCCCCCTTGACGAAGGACAACAAGATTTTCATTTGCTTACTGACGTTTGTCCCTCGCTGCATCCGTCCGGACCCAGGCTGCAAATTCAGTATGACATGGCAAGAGTGGGGGATCTTTCTCCACTTAATAACTTTTGAACTACATACAAGTAAGCTCACACTCATAGCACAATGTGTTCCTTTTAATATAAAGACTCAGCAAACTAATTTATAACAAACAATAATATCCCTTTAATGTGAAAGTTCAACTTTCAGTGTCATTTTCAGGGAACTTTTGTGCACATCAGGGTGGTATAGAAAGGTAAATTACCTCTCATTTGATGGAAAAGGTTGTCTTCTTTCCAAAATGGTATGCCTCGTCTACCTTTTCATCTTGTGTGTAGTTTCTACAGCCATTTCAGTGCAGGTATGTCACACAAAACAGCAAGAATAATGACATATAGGCCATGCAGTTTTGTGGTCCTGGAACCCCCTACTGTATCTGGACTTTCACACTGGGGTACTATTTTACTTGGGAGGACTCTAGTAGGGATGTCAGCATTTTTTGAGGAAAAACTCATTTTGCAATGGCAGGTTTTCTATGTAACCTGTAAGATTACATGTTTATATTTTTTTATGCGTCTGAAATGCAGAATTGTGCAAAAATTGATTATTTTTTTCTCTCTCAATTTTTTGCACTTAAAAAAAAATGTTGTGTTTTACAAATACAAATTAATACTAAACTTAGAACCGTAAGAATATGCTAGTGAAACATACACTGTGTATGACATGGGTGGTTCAGAGAGGCAACAAAAATTGTCATTTGACTGTAAACTGCAACAAAAGTGTGAAAACATTCTTAGAATTCTGGGGTGGAAAAAGGCTTCATCTGATCCTTTGATAGTTGTAGAAATGTGCATAAAATGTTTCACTCCAGCCTGTCAACCATCTCAACCATTATTTATAAGTGCTCCAGCGAACACCTATTTCTTTTCACAACTTCTGGGTTTTATGGAACACAGACTGAGAACCAATTATCTAGGCCATCATTAGCTGCACATACAAGGTGCATATTTTATAATTTTTTTTTTCTTCTGTGTATTACCCAGGCATTTAAAATAATGGGGAACGCCTCCACCCTCCAGCTGGTAGGACCAACGGTAAAGCTTAAAAGAGAGATCCAACTGTATTCCCTCAGTTTTTTTTGGTCCTACCAGCTGGATGGATGCGTCTCCACACCACAGGGCCGCCATGAGTTGCCGCCAAACAATTCCCCGATTACCTCCGTTTGTCTCCCGCCCTGGCGCCGAGTCATCATGCGGCGGTGACAGGCGCCTTTTCCTCCCAACAGCCGGGCGTCTCATCGGCAGCACTGGGCATGCTGCCCTTTTGAGCAAAAGTGAGTGAGAGCAGTTCCTGCTTCCGGGGGAAGTCTTCCTTGCGTTCCGGCATGAAATGCAAGCAGACATCGAGTGCGCATGCGCAAGGTGCAAGAGAGGCCTCACACCGGATCTCAATGAGCCGAAGCAGCATGGATTTGGCGGGGTATTTAAAGGATACACAGGTAAGGGATTCCTTTCTTCTTATATTGTTGCTTATGCCTTTCTGTTAATAGGAGCAGCCATTTTACTCATCCCAATGTCAGCCCCAGCCAAGGCCTCTTCCAAGGAGAAACACTGTGAACCCCTAGTTAAGGAGGATAAAGCAGCTCCTAAACCAAAAATATGTGCAGGCTGCAACACTAATCTCCCAGCCTCTACTAAGGTCAAATTATGTGAAGAATGTCTGAAGAAAGCCGCAGGTCCTGATATTCCAGGTCAGTTCCAGGATTTTCTTGCATGGATGAAGTCTTCTATGCAGGAGACTTTTAAGACCATGCAACAAAGTGAGCCAGCCCCTAAGAGGCAACGTAGAGACTTAGGAGAAGGTACCTCCATGATGGCAGGGGAAGAATATGATCCAGAATCTCCCTGTGAAGACCAGCCCTCTGACTTGGGTTCAGAAGAAGGGGAGTTAGTTGAGGATTCTGGGGTCTTCAATTTAGACCGAATTGATTCATTCATTATGCTCATGAGAAAGTCCTTGGGTCTATCTGAAACCCAGGCGGACATGGATATTATGGACACTGCCTTCCTAGGTAAAAAGAAGTCTGCTCCAGTCCTCCCGGTTCATCAGTCAATATCTGACATGATTATGGCAGAATGGAAGTTAGGTGATAAAAGATCTGCAGTACCTAGAAAATTCAAGAGAATGTTTCCATTTGGGGACAAAGATGTGCAGAACTGGGTTACCCCCCCCTAAAGTGGATGCTCCCATAGCTCATTTGGCCAAACATACCATTCTACCAATGGAAGATGGGACATCATTGAAGGACCCAATGGAACGTAAGCTGGAAAGTGCCCTGAAGAAGCAGTTTTCTGTTATTGGTGAAAATATGAAGGCAGCTACTGCCATGGCATGTGTCTCTAGAGTCATGCGAATTTGGCTAACGGAACTGGAGGACAAGAATGAGTCTAACGTGTCAAGATCAAAACTGCTAAAGGAGGTTACCGTGATCAAGGAAGCTACTAATTATTAATGTGACGCTTCTTTAGATATAATTCGGCTAATGGCCAGGTCATCTGCCTTATCAGTCTCATCCCGCAGATCTCTCTGGCTAAAACCATGGAAGGCAGATTCTACCTCCAAGAACAGGCTTGTCTCTCTCCCTTTTACAGGATCCACTCTCTTTGGCAAACATCTGGAAGAAATTATTAAGAAAGCTTCTGGAGGCAAGAGTCCCTTACTTCCTCAAGAAAGGAAACGGAGATCCTCTTCCCCCTTGCCTCCATCCAGATTTCGAAAACCATTCCTTTCGGGACAACAGAAGACGAGACGCAGGACGTCAGGATGGTCAGAATGGTAGATTCTCCAACAGAGGAGGCTTCAGAAGGAATTACTCCAGGAAGCCCCAGTTCAAGACAGAAACACAATGAAGGTCAGCGGGCCCCTATAGGGATTCCAGTAAGGGGCAGACTGGGATCATTCTTCCGGATTTGGGAGACCCAGGTAAAGCCGGACGCCTGGGTCTCTCAGATCCTGGACAAGGGGTACACGCTAGAATTCATCACTGCCCCTCCAACACCGAGGTTTCTCAGATCATGCATCCCTTCCAACTTGAAGACCAGACAGGCCTTCCTGGAGACAATCTACAGCCTTCTAGATCAGAAGGTACTGGAGAAAGTACCTGCTCAGGAGAGGGGTGCTGGAGTTTACTCTCCTTTCTTCTTAGTTCCCAAACCATCTGGTCTCTTCAGGTCCATCCTGGATATCAAAGAAATCAACTTGTCTCTCAGACACAGTCATTTCAAGATGGAGTCAGTGGAATCCATAATACAGGCCCTGTCACCCAGAATGTTTCTAACATCCATCGACCTCAAAGACGCCTATTATCACATCCTGATTCACCAGGCACACAGGAGGTTCCTACATTTGGCAGTGAATCAAGATCATTACCAATTTACAGCCCTACCCTTTGGTCTGTCATCAGCTCCCAGAGTTTTTACGAAGATCCTGGCCCCAGCTCTGGCTTGCCTTAGACAAAGGGGTATCAACATTCTGGCATACTTGGACGATCTCCTGATTATGGCCCTATCCTTGGAGGTAGCCAACCTTCATACCCAGGAAGTTCTGATGTTCCTGCAAAATATCGGATGGATCATCAATCTGGAAAAAAGCCAATTATACCCAACGCAAAAGTTAAGCTTTCTGGGCCTACGTATAAATACTCAGACAGCTTTGGTTCAACTTTCAAGAGACAGAATATCCAAGCTACAGCTCACAGCCAGGAGTTTCCTGTGGAAACCGTACCTTTATGTAAAGGATTTCCAGGAACTACTGGGTCTCATGTCTTCCACTGTCCAGATTCTTCCCTGGGCAAAATTACATTATCGCATCCTCCAAGAGAATTTTTTGACTTTCTGGAAGCCCGACCTTGGGAATCCATTTCAGAGAATCCCTTTACGGCTAACTACCAAAAGAGAGCTCAGCTGGTGGCTAAAGACAGACAATCTCACCAAGGGAAGATCTTTGATAGATTCAGAGTGGCAAATCATTTACACGGATGCCAGTCTCAGTGGATGGGGAGCAGTTTGGGGCCCAAGAACAGCTCAGGGGAAGTGGACCCCAAAAGAACAGTCCCTTCATATAAATATTCTAGAAACCAGGGCGGTCAGACGGTCCCTCTTACAATTTCAGGCTCATCTACAGCACAAGAACATCCTTATCCGAACCAACAATGTGCCCACTGCTATGTACATAAAGAATTTGGGGGGCACAAGAAGCCAAGCTTTAAGCAAAGAGGTAAGACCTCTTCTTCTATGGGCAGAACGTCACCTACTTCATCTCACAGCTTCTCATATCTCAGGAATAAGAAACGCAGAAGCAGATTTTCTGAGCAGGCACAGCCTAGATCAAGGGGAGTGGGCCCTAAATCAAGAAGTGTTCAACCTCCTCACAACCAGATGGGGCTATCCGGAGATAGACCTAATGGCAAATCACAGAAACACCAAAACCAAGCGCTTCTTCTCCAGGTGGACAGATCCTCAGTCCCAGGGGCAGGATGCCCTAATAATCCCCTGGAAATTCAATCTAGTTTACATATTCCCTCCAACTCCTCTTCTCACGCAAGTACTAAAGAAGATTCGGAGAGACCGGGTGGAAGCAATCTTGATTGCCCCCAATTGGGCCAGAAGGATCTGGTATTCCCATCTAGTGCAGATGTCAACAGAGCCTCCATGGGAATTACCAATGAGGAAGGATCTTCTTCACCAAGGTCCGATCCTCCACAACAACCTCAAGATGCTCCGTCTGACGGCTTGGAGGCTGAGCGGGACTCATTAAGACGGCAAGGTCTTTCAGATCCTGTAATTTCTACTATCCTGCAGGGACGTAAATCATCCACATCTAAGGTATACTGCAGGGTTTGGGCAGTTTTTGCCAAATGGTGCAAAAAGATGATCCTGGCAAGAGAGGCCACTGTAGCAATTATTTTAGACTTCCTACAGGATGGCTTCCAAAAGGGCCTTAGACCTGCATCCCTGAAGGTTTAAATCTCTGCCTTATCGGCTATTCTCGCTATTCCATTGGCCGAACACGAACTAGTTAAGAGATTCACCAGGGCTATTGTCAAAGTCAAGCCTGCCGTTAGGGAGATAGTAGCCCCATGGGATCTGAACCTTGTTCTCTCAGTCTTGTCTCAACCACATCCTTTTGAACCTATTAACAACATTTCTTTCCATCTTCTCACATTAAAGACTGTCTTTCTTACGGCTATAACTTCGGCCAGAAGAGTAAACGAACTTCAAGCCTTATCCAGCATTGCTCCTTATCTGTCCATACATTCGGATGAAGTGGTTTTAAGATTTAGACCTTCATTCAGACCTAAGGTTGTCTCTGAATTTCATATCAACCAGGAAATTGTGCTCCCGTCCTTCTGTAGTAACCCTTCCAACTCCAAAGAAAGGCTTCTACACAACCTGGATTTAGTCAGATGCATCTCCTCGTATCTTCAGAGGACGAAGGAATTTCGAGCATCAGAATCCCTGTTCATATACTTCCAGGGTAGGCTAAAAGGAAAAGTGGCATCCATAGGTTCCATTTCCAGGTGGATTAAATCTTGCATTCAAAGATGTTATACAGAATCTGGTCAGACAGCTCCTGTTAACATTAAGGCACATTCAACTAGAGCGGTGGCCACTTCTTGGGCAAAGCAGTCTCAGACCTCCCCTTCAGACATTTGCAAAGCAGCCACGTGGTCCTCCATAACCACGTTCATGAAACATTACCATATAGACGTTCAAGCCTCGGTTGATGCTAAGTTTGGCAGAAAGGTCTTGGAAGCAGTAGTGCACCAATAATGGTAAGTTAATTTTTTCTTCTCCCTCCCTATCTATATATATATGGGTAACTGCTTTTAAGTCCCATTATTTTAAATGCCTGGGTAATACACAGAAGAAATGTATAAATTTACTTACCGATATTTGGTTTTCTTCTGTGTATTACCCAGGCATTCCCTCCCTACTAATCTATATGTCTGCTAGTATTTTTCAGCTCAGCCAAAAGGAAACTGAGGGAATACAGTTGGATCTCTCTTTTAAGCTTTACCGTTGGTCCTACCAGCTGGAGGGTGGAGGCGTTCCCCATTATTTTAAATGCCTGGGTAATACACAGAAGAAAACCAAATATCAGTAAGTAAATTTATACATTTTAATTAAATTTTATCTCATATTAAGTACGTTTTAACTATGTTTACATTGGTTAACACGTTGTTTTATGTGGGTGTTAGTGTTTTAACCAGAGGGGTGCTTAATGTTTTGATTTTGCTTTAAAGGGATAGTAATGTTTCATAATAAAATCAGCTCTAATTAATCATCATAATATTTGGACTTTGGAGAGTGTTATTTCAATTCTGTCAGAGTTGTAGTTCAAGAGTAATTCAATGACAAAGTATCCCCCTCCCGCCCCTTTTACTGATGTAACACTGCTCAGCCAGATCAGAAGGGAAGTGCCCCGGTAGACTGCAGAGAGGGACAATCTTCAATTAAGATAAGGGAAAAACCTGAAAAACTTGTCAAGTGGGGCAGGGCTTTCATTGTTCTCATAGGAAGAAGATTGTCCCCTGCTGTTATTTGTCTGGTCTGTGGACTGCATTCCACATCTGAGAAGAGATGGCTTACACTAGGTAAAAGGGGCGGGAGGGGAAACTTTGCTTGTGAATATCTCTCAAACCATAAAGGTTTGAGAGATAAGACTTATATTGTTCTTCATGTTTTTTTTAATGCCTACAAAATAAAATAAAGATAAAACGAAGTATTACTATCCCTTTAACTGCATTCCCAGTGTATATCTGCTTCTTTACTGCAAGGTCTGAAAACAGGATTTCACTAAAATGCACCTGAAAAATCAGATGGTGTTATACCCCCTTGAGGAACAGAGTGGGGTTCATTGCTTTGCTCGGGTCCTCAAGAGGTTACTCTGGGAACCAAAGTGCTGCACTTATTACTTACTTATTTTTTTTTTCTCTCCCTTAAGTCAGAGAAACTCAAGATCAAAACACAGCAGCTGACGGACAGGGTGAAGAGAGACCCCAATGATACATCTTCCACTGAAGTTCGGAGTAAGTGTGTGATTCCAGTGGGGGACACATACATTGTAATTTCAGCCATAAGCCTTAAAAGGGATAGTAATACTTTATTATTACTATCCCCCATATTGTAGTTATTTGCAAAATAATTTAATAGCCCCCAGGTTCATCTCTCAAATCTTTATGGTTTGAGAGATAACCAAAGGCAAAGTTCCCCCCTTCCCTGAAGTCAATGTTGTATTGACAGCAGGGATATCCGGTCTGACTTTCATCAGGCGGCTCTGCAGCAGAGCCGTGATCGCGTTAGTGAAAAATAATTCTTTCACTGAAACGGTCTTCTAAATATGCTTGCAAACCAAGCACATGTAGAAGACCGTTTCAGTGAAATAATTATTTTCACTAAAGCAATCTCGGCTCAGCTGCAGAGCCACAAGCCTGTCGTACGACAGACTTCCCCTGCAGTCAGTACAACACTGTCTTCAGGGAAGGGGGAGGGAGGGGAAACTTTGCCTTCGGTTATCTCTCAAACCATAAAGGTTTGAGAAATGAACCTGGGGGCTATTAAATTATTTTGCTAATATCTACAATATGGGGGATAGTAATAATAAAGTATTGCTATCCCTTTAACAAAAAAAAAAAAAAAAAAAAAAAAAACAGCTCCGTTTAATAGTATCATAGTATTTGAGCCATGGAGAGAGTGATTTCAGTACGGTCAGAGTTGTAGTTCAAGAGTAATTGAAAAGTGTACCCCTGCTGCCCCTTCTACTTAGTGTAAGCCATCTCCCCTCAGATGTGGAATCTGGTCCTGGGACCAGACAGCTCACAGCAAGGGACAATCTTCTTACTGTGAACATAAAGAAAACACTGCCCCCTTGACAGGTTTTTCCTTATGCTGACTGAAGATTGTCCCTCTCTGCGATCCATCCGGACAGTCTTGCTTCTCTGAGGTGAGCAGTGTTACATCAGTAAAAGAGGCGGGAGGGGGAAACTTTATCATTCAATTACTCTTGAACTACAACTCTGACAGTATTGCAATAACACTCTTTACATCCCAAATACGTAAGATTAATCGGAGCTGCTTTTTTTTTTAATTTTTTTTGTGAAACATTACTATCCCTTTAAAATTGGACTGCAGACATCCCTAACATAACTTATCTGAAAGTGATGCAGGGGTTTTAAAGGGAATGTATCAGTTGTAAATAACATTCAGAATGTGTTGAAGACCTCTCTAGCTTTAAAAGCCCCTTGGTAATCAATGTAATTGTTTGTTACCTATAGTGCAGTTGGTTTGCCCCAGAATTGCACCACATTTTCGCACTACAATGGCTTCAATGGGCCTTATGCAAAAAAGAGAATTGGATAATCTAAAGCAGATTAATTACAGCATAGGGGACAAATAAAAAGGTAGCTATCGGTAGATCTGTTCCCCTGGGAATAGACCTGACTATGCATTGGGTTGTGCATTGTACTATGCATTGGGTTGTGCATTGTGAGCCCCAGGATACCAAAGAGGTACTGAAAAGAGACCTCAGGATTCCTTCATTAAGAAGAGACTGGAGTGAGAGACTGTATTATTTCAGTTCAGTTTTCTGTCTTGTACAAAGCAGGTACCCCACACAGACCTTCTGTATCTGCTTTGAAAATCAAATCCAACACAGAGGATCTTTGGGGAACTGCAAATACAACATATTACGAATTGTATTTCAGCAGTTTTCTGACACAAAAATAAGAGAAAAAGGCCGATAGGAGCAATTTTGCTGTTGAGCAGTGGAGCTCCAGTCTTTTTCGATGTCTGCTTCTATTGGAGCAGAATTGCTTAAAGGTATAGTAACACTTAATATGTAAAAGAATATATCATAGGATTTATCCCCCTAAGTAAAACAAGAGTAATCCCACTGCTGAGAGGTGTTTTATTCAAAAGCTATTACAGCTCAAATGTAATTATGTATTTATTTATTTTTTTAAGGTGCAATATCTGAATGGCTTGACATGTTACAATGGTGCTGTTGCTAAATCATCCTATGGACATCTCTGGTCAGTTGACCATAAAGCTTCAAAGGATGGTGTAACAGCACCACTATAACATTTAAGGCCATTGAGATAATGCACCTAAAAAATTTGAGCAGCAATAACTTTTGAATAAACCACCTCTCAGCAGTGGTAGCACCCTTGTTTTTACACAGGAGGATAAATCTTACAATATATAATTTTTTACATATCTAGTGTTACTGTCCCTTTAAGTTGTATAATGGCTCTTTAAAGAACAGTATCGCTTCATTTTAAGGAAGTTTAAAATATGTGCATATTAAAAAAATAAATGAAAAGATGTCAGTCCCATCTCTCAAACTTTGCTAGTTTAAGAGATATAAGCTTCTAAAGTTCACCCCTCCCTCCCCTTTTACAGACGTCAGCGCTCTAGCTAGCAAATTGAGATCCTGGTCCCGGGACCAGACTGCTCTTCAACAGAGCTAAAATAGCATTGTCTAGTAAGAAATACTTCATTGGAACGGTTTACAAAGTGTGCCTGGGACTAATTTCTTTGTAGATAATGCTACTTCAGCTCTGCTGAAGAGCTGTCCTGTCCTGGGACCAGGATCTCAATCTGTCAGCTAGACTGCTGACATCTGTAAAAGGGGTGGGAGGGGGAAATTTAGAAGCTTATATCTCTTAAACTAGCAAAGTTTGAAAGATGGGACTTGCATCTTTTCATTTTTTTTTTTTTATTTTTTTTTTTTATTTTTTTTTAAATATGAACAATTTTAAGCTTCCTTAAAATGAAGCAATACTATCCCTTTAAATAGAACTGTTAACCCCTTTAATGCATTGATGAACTCTAACATTCCTGTAGTGAAAACCCCCATTTTAAAATGAATAATATTTTCATTTAACTCCTAGTTTGCCCCTTCATTGTTCCAAGTTAGTTCAAAGTTAGTCTTTGGTGCATGCAAGCAGATCTGGTTTTCAGGATATTGCTCACTTGTTACATGTGGGTAATCAGTGCATCAGTCATTGATTGATCTGTCTTTGCTTAATAGGGAATATCCTTAAAACATGAGCTGTTGGTGGTGTGTCCTGGGGACTGGAGTTAAGAATCACTGGCTTAGAGGCCATTTCAGATAGCTTCCTTTCTGTAAAACAATACTGACTCGTGTTTCCCCACAGTCAGCCAAACTTAAGTCATTTCTTCAAACGGATTTTAACCTGAGTTGGAGACCACTGTAGAATCTAAGGGGTTAATGATAGTATTAAAATAACACTAACTCCTCCTAAGAATAAACCCTAACCTAGTCTGGGCAGAGATCCCATTGGCCACAGCAATTCTATGCTGAATGCATTGGCTCCCTAAAATGAATCTACCGTATAATTGGCAGTGAATGCTATGTTAATGGAAGCAGACATGATTCTTTTTTGCTGGACTCCAAGACCCAGACTTGTCCCACTTAAGTATTCTTACGAAGGAAGCAATAGCTGGGGGAGTGAGGTTCCTAGGGTCCTGCAACAAAGAACCATGTCTGCATCTATGGGCATGATATCCAGTACTAATTCAAGATTAATTTTGGATAACCCAATCCACTCAAAATTTGGAAAGAGATGGAGCTACAAAGTTTATAAATAAATCTAGGTGCAGTATAAAAGAAAATAGTCAAAGGGACTCACTGCCATACGGCAGACCGGTTGCTCAGCTCCAGATGCAGGCTCTCCAGTCCTATAGAGGTATATTGTACAAGGTAGGATAGAGCGGCACTCCGATACAAACTGAAAGTGTTATGTAAAATCCAAAATTTTATTCGTAATACTTTAAAAACAACAAACAGCTCTCATCCGACAGAGATGGAACAAATATCACATACTAGCAGTATAGTGTGTCTAACATTATCTTGCTCGTTTCTCGCTTATACTGCGCTACAGGGCTACATACAACGAACTGATTATTTAGGTCTGATCAAGAGGAATGGGATCATAAATACCTCTGAAGGAATTCCAGTTTTGTCGTGAATTGGTGAAACGGTGGCAGTCAGATTTCTCCATGCACTAAACGTCATACAATGAGGCTGATGTACTAAGAATGGTTCAGTTCACCAACTGTACTACAGAGAACAATGCCCATTGATTTAAATGGGACTCTTTCTTAGGTCCTTGAATGCTTGAGACATCTGCAATGTAGAGATAAGTGTGTGGAAAGGAGAAGCTGGGCATTGTTGGGGCAAACCATCTGTGATATAGCATACAAATAAAAATTCCCCACATTTTTACTGTTTAAAATTATTCTTTTAACTCCTTGAATACTAGAAATGTCTGCAATGTATTGTTTACAAATAGGTTGGAGACCTTTCTATCATTCAAAGCATAAATAGTTCCATTTGTGAATTTGTATTTGTCCCCTCTAGTGCACCAGAATTGTTCCACTTCTCCTGTATACAGCCCACTGGACCTTTATTTAAAGCAAACTAAAGTAATTCTGGATGAAGCAAACCAAATGCACCACAAAGGGAGAAATAAAATTACCCAATGCACTGGAGACCTTTTTAGCGTTCAGTGAGTTAGAAGCCCTGCTGTTAATAGTGGGACTTGAGGAGATTTTATTTGTACCTTGTGGTGGATTGCCCCAGAATTATTTTATATTACTTTGTTAATATGGTCCATTGTGTCTTATAAGGTTGTTCACAGGGGCAACTTCGACAGCAGGGTTTGCTGCAGCATTCCTCCAACCACATTTGAAAACGTTTATAGTGTAGGTTTCAACTTACCCTCAATCCCTCAATGTAATCACACAAATCTTGCTAGTAGTTGTATTCTCCAAGCAGTAACTGCTTTTTTAGATTGAGAGAAAGGGATGTTGGGAGAAAAGAAAAAAAATTCCACACTATCGCATGTAAATTCCAGTAAAATCGCATACAGTTCCATCATATAAAATATGGGTGAACATAGCATTGTCCAGGCTTATGGCTGATGTATAATTATTGCGAATAGATGTTGACTGGATTTTAGTCCTGCCAATACAAAAAAAATTATATACAATACAATTAGTTTGTTCTGATATATTTAGAATATTTATAACAAGTGACCGGTGGTGGTGGTGGTGGTGGGTGACTGTCTAACCATGGGTCATATGCATTCCCAAAAAATAACAATATCTTACATGGTGGAAACTGCAAATTCCTCCTTCTGCGGTTACTACACCTACATGTGCAGCCTCTGTCTTGAGTTTGTATGTGGTTAGATGCTTGTTTATTTTTAAATATTTACGTCTGCCATCACTGTTGCTGAATAGATGTGTTGTACGGTCAAAACCTGCTTTTACTAACCACTTGCTGATGGGCAGCTAAAGATTTCCACAGCAGTATGCATGAGTGCTTTGCAGAAGAATGCAATTACTAGTGTGGGTTATAATTTCAACCTAGAACGTAATTATCCTGCAAATATACTGTAACCACTCCTTGGAGATAGACAGTGTTCATGTGACACAGAGATGTGCCAGAACTGCCACAAGTATTAAACTACTGCCTCTGAAACATATTAACTGCTTTCTGTGATGGACATGTGATGATGTTTACGGTATACCGTTTTTATTACTTCCTTTTCACTATGCTTTCTAGTAGTTTTGCCACTTCATTGATTGTTCTCACTATCATGCCGCAAAATTCACTCTTCCTCTCAATCTATAAGGATTACTCTGTGCTTGCACACAATCAGATTTATGGCACATATTCAAAAACTGTTTCTCTAGCGTCATTGAGGGACGCAGGGACCGTGGAGTTAAGCAGCATGCCTGTAGTAGGCAGAGCACTCTAACAACCCCCCCCCACACACACACTTCCTAGTTGCTAACCCCTCCCACTGCCTAATCACTTTCAGTTTTAAAAGTGTTGTCCCTCAAGGAGGTCCAGGTTTTTCCCTTCTTCAGAAGGAATTCTACAACAGTTTACTTATTTTTCAAGGAGATCTTGCTTTCACCACCTGAGAGAGATGTGTGTCTTCCTCCAACTCTAGCCCTCATATCTCAATTACCAATCCACCACCACTCTTACTCAGTCTCACTTTGAAGGCGTGGTACTTGAAACTAAAATATTAAAGAACCAGGAATTCAGTTCTCCAGTCACTCAAACCATGCTCAGGGCTCGTAAACCGGTGTCTGCAAAAATCTATTATCATAGTTAGAGAATATGTTTTCTTTCTGTTCTAACAAAGATATAGAACCATCCTTTTTCTGTCTCCCATCCCTTCTAGAGTTCTTGCAGGCCTAGAAAAGGGTCTAAGGGTTATCTACCTGAAAGTTCCGGTTTCGGCTTTGTCAGTTGTCTTCCAGAGAAATATTGTTTCCATCTCTGAAATTCAAACATTTCTTCAGGGAGCCAACAGTATAGTTCCTCCATACAGAGACTCTATTCCACCTTAGAACTTAACTTCTGTACCAGAGAGTCTTCAGTCCTCTTCATTGATCCTCTATCAAATATCTGACCTGCAAAACAATGTTCCTCACTGCACTGTTTCTGCAAAAAGAGTTCAGAACTTGTGATTTACCACATCTTATCTTTCATCAAGATAAAATGGTTTATGAACAGTTCCAGAATTTCAACCAAAAGCGATTTCCGCTTTACGCATAAAGCAAGAAGTGATTCTACCTTCATTGTGTTCTAATCCATTTAACACAAAAGTGTAAGCTCTCCATACATTATATGTAGTGAGAGATCTAAGACTATGTGTTCAAGTTATGCAGTCCTTTAGGACATCCGATACGTAGTTATTCCAGAAGGACCCAAGAAGGGCAGACTGGCATCTAGGCAATTATTGCCGCATGGCTTAAACAGACTATTTATTCCTAAATAATACAAGTTCCTTTCAGGATCACAGATTATTCATCTAGGCCCATCAGTACTTCATGAGTCATGAAGAACCAAGCTACTGTTGACCAGTTGTGCAAAGCAGATACATGGTCATTACTGTCAGCAGTGTATTATATGTAGTGTTTAATGATTTGGTTATGGTTGCTTTGTCCTGATGATCTTTTCTTTTGTCTCTAGTTGCTGTTCTAACAGCCAGAATCCGGAATTACCAAGAGCATATTCAGAAGCACCCAAAGGTAAGGGGGACTGTATCTGGCTTTTGAGTATGAGGGAGAAGGCATTCTACAGGCACTGGGTAGTAAAGATGTAACTTTAAACTGAAGACATCTGATTTTAGATTGTCTGTATTACAATCGCTCAGCAGGAGGCAGTGTAACACTGACATGCATTCACCTCTGTTTCAAACACTTTTGTAAATTCTAAGCATGGCACTACAGCTGCACACTATATACCTCTACTATATACAGTGCCTGCAGATATATCTTCGGCAGCGACAGGGGATTTACTCTCCTTTTCCCCGAGCAGCTTTCAAAATGCTGATAATTGTTATTCATTGTCATATCTCTTGCACCTTAGTAGATTAGTAGATAAAGTGAATCCTAGGCAAGCAGTAAGTGTAGACACAATCAAAGTTATCATGATCTCACCACATTTCTTATGTTAAGCTGAAACCTACAGAGCTTGTTAACCCCTAAAGACCCGCGACTTACATATACGTCATGGAGAAACTTATACATCATGAAATTCAGGGGTCCCCGCATGGCTGCACATCTTTCGGGGACCCCTGATTCCATTTCCGTAATAAAAAAAACGCCCCGTGGCCCTTAAGTGCTGGCCTCGCGGCTGGTCCTTAAGGGGTTAATGGAGTTTGTATTTCTTTTGTAAATTAAGAGTCTATTTCATTGCTTCATTTTTTTTTTTAAAACTAAGTAAAAAGCGATTTGTTTTCTCAAAGCGGAACTACCACCCCTTCTAAACTTGCCCCCAAATAATTGCCCATCTGGCGACTAGCTGTTCAGTAGTGCTAGTCGCCAGAATTATTACCGCATTATTGAGAATTCCTACAGTTCCCGGGACTGACAGCCAGGAAACAATGCAGACATCTTTGCATTGTGACGTCTACGTGCCTGCGCTGTCAGTCCCTTCCGATGCCACGAGGCACCTAGCATCTCCTCCTAGAGCAGACTGGGACTGACAGCGCCAGCTCACAGGTGTCACTGTGCAAAGATGTCTGAGCTGTTTCCTGCCTGTCAGTCCTGGAGCAGTATATAATTCTCATTAAAGAGGTAATGATTCTGGCGACTAGCACTATTGAGCAGCTAGTCGCCAGATGGGTAATAATTTGGGGGCAAAGTTAGAAGGGGTGGTAATTCCGCTTTAAAGCTCATGCATTCCAGTTGTAAAAACTGTCAGAAGCTGTCATATTGGTGTCCATGGACATGACATCCATGACCAACTTAAGATGTTAAAGGGGAACTGTCAACTTAAAGGGATAGTAATGTTTCATAATAAAAGCAGCTCTAATTAATCATCATAGTATTTGGACCTTGGAGAGTGTTTTTTCTATTCTGTCAGAGTTGTAAATCAATGACAAAGTGTCCCCCTCCCGTCCCTTTTACTGATGTAACACTGCTCACCTCAGAACAGAAGGGAGGTGCCCAGGTAGACTGCAGAGAGGGACAATCTTCAATTAAGATAAGGGAAAAACCTGAAAAACCTGTCAAGGGGGGCAGGGTTTTCATTGTTCTCACAGTAAGAGGATTGTCCCCTTCTGTTATCTGTCTGGTCTTACAACCAGATTCCACATCTGAGAAGAGATGACTTACACTAGGTAAAACTACAAACTACAACTCTGATAGTATTGAAATAACACTCTCTATGGCTCAAATACTATGAAGATTAATTGGAGCTTCTGTTTTTGTGAAACATTTCTATCCCTTTAAAACAACTTTGGTGATTTTAAAACATCTCGGCCTATACACCATTACAAAGTTAACAAAAAATACATGTTTACCTTGAATGTGTTCAAGGAAGCTGCCATAGTACTGTGTACCATAGGAGACCTACCCTGTCTGTCTCCCACTCATTATCAAACTGACTCTGCAGGCCACCCCAGTGTTGTGCCAAAGCGGTGAGCAACATGCATTTACCAATTTATCTCCCATACGTTTGAGTGCCAGAGGGGTCTGCACAAACGTATTTGACTTGTAATTATAAAACCTAAATAAAACATACATAGTACTACCAAGATCACGTATATAACATTTTATTGATTTCCCCCCAACACCTTTTTTTTTTTTTTTTTTTTTTTTTATATTAACTTTCACAATTCTCATATAGAAAGATTATTTTACTGCAAATGGCTGTTGTAACCTGTGTGGCACCTGGTGGGTTAAATCAGTGATTGCATTGACTGCTCTCTCCTACAAGTTTAGAATATACTTAATAAGCAATTTTGTTTCCCTGTATAAAATGGTGTTGTGTGTTTTTGTTTGAGATATGTTGCAATTTCCACATGAAATGGGGAAGTTTATAATAGCAAATGTGATAGTCACTACAGTATCCATCTTCAGATTCTTTTTCTCTTTGAGAGCCAGAGCAGTAACAAATGTGTTGCACATTCCTGGCTTGGGGAACATCTGTGATGGATAGATGAGGGAGAGGAGGCTATGGGGAAACCTTCTCTCCTTTTCTCAATTGCTAAATACATGTAAACTTTTGCGTGCGAAAGAGATTTGAAATACATTGCACACATACATGGAGTGCAAAGGGTTAAAGTTGCACTTAGTTGGAGATGGTAGGTAGAGGACCAGGGGAGCTAGCCCCTAGGGTGCCGAGTGTTTGGACAGCTGTACTTGCTATGCCAAGCTCGTACAATGCACATCTAAAATGCAGTTACTGCATAAGCCGGTATAACCGGCTTCCAGTGGCTGCATTTTAGAAAAAATGCTGCCTAGCACTCTTGGGGGGCATGAGGATCACTCATGCCCTCCCAGTTATTGATCTCCCAACCGATCTCGCTGGGAGATGAATCTATCCAAAGGAGAAGCACAGCTTCTCCACCTCCCCCCTTCTCTTCTACCCGAACTTCTGGGTAGGAGTGGATGGGATCGGGAGAAGCCTCCTGACATCATCGGTGACATAGTCACCGTTGAACTTCGTAAACTGTTCCCAACCCGGTTCACTCCTACCGGAAGTATGAGAGAAGGGCAGGAGAGCTTTTGCTTTCCTGCAGTCGCCATATTGATCTCCCAGCACAATCAACTGGGAGATTAAGAACTGGGGGAAATCAGAAGGGGTCCTGATGTCTCCCTACAAGGTCTAAATATATATTAAAATTAAAAAAACACTAAATTCAACCCTATGTGTTCTTTGGGGACTTCCAGGGGATCCCCTGTGGCACTCACAGGGTTGGTAATGCTGGGGGCACTTTTCTTTTACTAAGACCTCATTGGCCGGGATCAGGAGGGGTCCTGATGCCCCCAGTGAGGTCTATAATAAATAAAAAAAGGTTTTAAAAAATTAACCCTCTGTCATGGGTGGGTGTTTCAATGCAGACACCCCCCCCCCCCCCTCCTCCCAGGGGCGGGCTGACCATACGGGCATTTGGTCACGGACCGAGGGCCCGTGACCGAAGGGGGCCCACCGCCGCTTCCAGCGCTGCTCAGCAGCTCTCTAACAATGGCCGCCGGCTCGCCGTTCTAGTAATACAGCGCGCTGGGAGATGACATCCTCTCCCAGCCTCTGCATTACTAGAGGCGCGCGGGACTTTGCACAGCCATTCCGCTAGACCACCAGGGACTGGAGGTAGGGGCAGTGTGATGATGAAGGGGCATGGTGGAAGGGGCTATGTGGAGATGAAGGAGGCATTGTGGAGATGAAGGAGGCATTGTGGAGATGAAGGGGGCATTGTGGAGATGAAGGAGGCATTGTGGAGATGAAGGAGGCATTGTGGAGATGAAGGAGGCATTGTGGAGATGAAGGGGGCATTGTGGAGATGAAGGGGGCAATGTGGAGATAGGGGCATTGTGGAGATGAAGGGGTTAATGTGGAGATAGGGGGCATTGTGGAAAGGGCAATGTGGAGATGAAGGGGCAATGTCGAGATTTCTGCAGGGGGCCAAGAGCTCTCTTTGGACCAGGGGCCCTGGGTCCTGTCAGTCCGCCCCTGCCTCCTCCCCTCCTGTGGCACACAAGGACTTTTTTCATTACTGTATAATCAGTGGTCCTGATGCCTCCCAACAAGCTCTGAATACAAATACTGAAAATATTTATTAACCCTCTGTGTGCCACAGGGGTTCAATGCATTGCTTTGCAATGCGCTGGAGACCCCTGTGGCACTCACAGGGTCAGTATTGCTGGCGACTTTTTTTTTTTTTTTTTTAATAACTAAGACCTCATTGGGGGGATCAGAAGGGGTCCTGATGCCCCCCAATGAGGTCTATAAAAAAGAGAAAAAAAAAATGTACCCTGTGTGTGCTATGGGGGTCATCCAGTGTAGACTACCCCACCTCCTGTGGCAGACACAGGACTTTCTTACTGTATAATCAGAGATTGTGGGGGGGGCATCAAGAATGGCCCTGATACCCCCCCCCCCCAACAAGCACTGAACACAAAGTAATAAGAGAGAAAAATTAACCCTCTGGGTGTCACAGGGGTCCAGTGCATCCCTGTGGCAGACGAAAGATTTTTTTTTTTCAATTAAAACTTTATTTACACCTCATTGGGGTAACAGCAGGAGGGGTCCTGATGCCTCTCAACAAGGTCTAAATAAAAAGATTTGAAAACCCTCCGTGCACCAAAGGGGGGGAAGTCCAACTCAGTGCTCCGCAATACATTGGACACCCATGGCACGCACACATTTATTTTTTATTCAGTCCTTTTTGGGGGTATCAGGAGTGGTCCTGTCCCCCCCCCCCCCCCCAAACAAGGTATAAATAAAAAAAAAAATAATAATCATAATAAAAAAAAAAATGTGTGCTAGAGAGAACCAATACTTTGCAATGCACTGGAAACCCCAGTGATATACAAAGGATTATTTTTTTCTTTTTCTCCCCTTTATTTTTTACTAGTGTAAAAGCCCGTGTACACAGGTGAAGGTCTATGAGATGTCAACCCTTTGAGGGCTGGAGGGGTACGTACCCCTCCGGCACTCAAAGGGTTAAAAGTCCAGTCCTGCTCTGTGTCTGCCATCACTCATGCAATGCACTGTAACTGCCTGAACCCACAGAATGCTCCCAGCACAGAACTCCCAGCATTCCGCACAGAACGCTCCCAGCACAGAACTCCCAGCATTCCGCACAGAGTGCTCCCAGGACAGAACTCCCCAGCATTCCGCACAGAATGCTCCTAGCACAGAACTCCCAGCATTCTGAGCGTTCAAGCAGTCTCTACTGTGCATGACAGCTTCTGACAAACATCCTAGCAAATTATTATATAGGATTCAGACTTCATTGTGGGTGTTCTGATGCCCCCAATGAGGTGTACACAAAAATATTGGGGAAAACACCCAAAATTCCTGCACGTGCTAGAGGGTGGGGTCCAGCTCAGTGCTTTGCAATGCGTTGGACCCCCTGTGAGAGAAGCACTTTTTTCATTAACTCTTTGTGTGCAGCTTTGCAGTGAACTGGGCACCCCTGTGGCATGCACACAAAATGCCTCCAATTGCCCCCTGCCTGGTTCCACAGCCCACTAGCTATCCCTTTAATCCCAAGAATGTTAGAGAGTACTCTATTGATTGGAAATCAGTGTGTTGAAAACCTAACATTCAGAAGGTTAAAAGCCTCATTTAAAGCGGCACTTTAAAAAATAGCACATTCTAAAGAAATCCTTCCTGTTTGGAGACTGACAGGCAGGTTAGTGCGGTCTGCACGCCTGCGCCGTCATTCCCTTCTGGTAACCTTATGGTGCACTGCAGTGCTACTCAAAGGAGACAGGGACTGACAGAACAGGCGTGCAGACAAGATGTCTGCACTGTAGCCTGGGTTCCAGTCTTCAAATGGCAAGGATTTCTTTACAATCTGCTAATTTTTAAAGGTAAGACATCTATTTCAAAGCTAGTCGCCATGCGCTTAATGAATACATGGTGACTTAGTACTATCTGAAAGTTCCGCTTTAAAGGGATAGTAATACTTAAAATGTAAAAAAAAAATATGTTGTAGGGTTTATCCCCCTGAGTAAAACAAGAGTACTCCCACTGCTGAGAGGTGTTTTATTAAAAAGTTATTAATTTTCAAAGTTGAATTTTTAGGTGCAATATCACAGTGGCCTGAAATTGTACAGTGGCGCTGTTGCTACACCATCCTATGGACAACTCTGGTCAGTTGACCATAAATCTCCATAGGATGGTGTAGCGACAGCGCCACTGTACAATTTCAGGCCACTGTGATACTGCACCTAAAAAATTCAACTTTGAAAATTAATAACTTTTGAATGAAAGACCTCTCAGCAGTGGGAGTAGTCTTGTTTTACTCAGGGGGATAAACCCTACAACATATTTTTTTTTACATTTTAAGTATTACTATCCCTTTAATGGATGAATGCTGCTAGCCTCTCCAGGGAACATGATCATTGTTGATTCGTGCCTTAACCGTCTTTTATGGATCATTATTTTTTTTGATGGCCAGGTCATTTTATAGAATAGGGTTGGTTGGGTGTGTGTGTGTGTGTGTGGGGGGGGGGGGGGGTCGCAGGGGTCCCAGGGTATGTTACTAGTAGTACGGGGTCGTCTTTGTTTTTTATGTTTGGGAGGTTTCTCTTCTTTGCCTCCTAGATTGGTTTGTTTTGTTGGATTCTTACTGTATACTCAAAACTTCAACAAACAGTTTGTTTTAAAGTGATAGTAAAGTTTGTAATAGAGTAGATCAGGGTCTTCTCTATACTAAATGTAACACATTAATATCTTTCAAACTACAAAAGTAAGTAGCTAAACATAGTGTAAACGTAGAAAGATGCCCCTTCTGGCCACGTCACTGAATCTGAAATCTGGTCCCAGGACCGGATGGATGCAGCGAGTGACAAACTTCAGTCAGTAATTATAAGGAAAGCGCTGCCACCCTTGACAAAGGAGGGTAGGATTTTCCTTTGCTTACTGAAGTTTGTCCCTCGCTACATCTGTCCAAACCAGACAGAGAGGCAGCGTGTTGTGGCCAGAAGGGGCAGGAGGGGAATCTTTCTGCATTTAATATCTTTTGTACTACAGAAAAGTAAGTTGCTAAGCATAGTACAATGTGTTACATTTCCTATAAAGAAGACTTGGCGATCTACTTCATTACAAACATTACTATCCCTTTAAAAAAAAAAAAAAAAAAAAAAGCCTAATTTAAAATCAGTGGGGTGGTAGGTACCTTATCCTAAAAAAAACAACTTTGATGATTTTGAAAGAGCTTTCAGAAATACTCATATTTTGTATTAGCCATCATTTTTTATAGAAAACTAATTTTGTTTTATATATAAAAAAAATGGCTATTGCAACTTATAGGTGATGTTGAAAGCTCTTATGTATTTTTTTAATTATAGCTTTCCCTTAATTGAGGGCATGTATGAAATATGCATATTGCGGGGTTGCAGCCCCATGGTATATGTGTTTCATACATTCCCATTTAAAGGGGATTTCTGGTCCACTTCCAGGATTGCTCCTCTATAGCTCTGTGCATAAGAACCTATTTACATTAACCCCTTAAGGACTAGAGGAATGTGCAATGCATTGGGAACCCTTCTGGCACTGAAAGAGTTAAGGTGTTGAGGTAAACTGAGTAATTCTGGGGAAAAAAGGTACCACCTTATGGGGTATATTTAAGAAAACAGAGCGGACAAATGAAAATTCCCTTTAATATAATGGGGTCTTTTAACCCCTTAATGACTAGCTGTGTGGCCGGCAGTTAAGGACCATGGAACATTTTTTTTTTTGTTTCAGTGGATTCATGGGTCCCGAATTGCATGTAGCCGCATGTGGACCCCTGAATTCCATGACGTACATAAACGTCATGGGTCCTAAATGTACGTTTTCCCATGTTGTTTATGTATGTCATGGGTCCTTAAGGGGTCAACCTCTTGAATGCTGGAGATGTCTTGGAATGCGTTTGAGATCACTGTAGCTTTCAAGGAGTTTAAAAAAAAACACTGTTTAAATCAGTTGGGATCTTTATTTGTTGCTAGAGGTGCAGTGGCTTCACAATTTCTTTGTCCTGTTTCTCTCATTAACTTTTTTTTTTTTCTATTAATATTCTTTTAGGATAAGGCTAACAAGCGCAGGATGCTGATGTCCATAGATAAGCGCAAGAAGTTATTGAAACTCCTGCGCCATACCCGGTATGACTCCTTTGAGCATGTGTGTTCACAGCTGGGTATCGAGTACACTTTCCCTCCTGAATACTACAGACGTGCAACACGCAGGTGGCTGGCAAAGAAAGCTCTCTGCTTAAAGGTGATTATAAGCCTACTAGTAAATGGCCTATCATTTGTAAGTACAACTGTATGAGACGGAGTGAACCCAGGCTGCCATCTAAAGATAGATGTTGGGCTCTTCGCTCAACCAAAATACATTCTTTGGCTGTTAAGCTGGGCAATGCTGAATCACACTAATATTACTTACAGGGGCGATTTAATACACTCAAAAGGTACCTGGTCACCTTATTCTGTAATTGTGTATTGCCTTGCACATGGCATGTAATGGGATAATACTCTGGTGGTCTCGGGTTTTGATGGATAAAAAAAGGTACAAGATCATAGACTTGGCATAACTGAAAATTATCACTGATTACAGAACTAATGAGCCTAATTTATAAAGCTAAATTGGTTCAGTTCTGGAGGAAATAAAGTGAATTATAAAAGAGACAAATGAGGATTCCCCCAATACCCTTTGATTTAAAGGGGATCTATCACCCCTATACAAGTTAGCCTTAATAGTTAGAGTGTATAGCGAATACATTTAAAACTGTATTTTGTTTTTAAAATCTCTCTTTGGCAGAAATTGAAGTAATAAATATAGCCCTGCACCTATTTCCTGACAGACTGCGGTTACCTGCTCTGCACCGCAGTCTGTCATTCTGTCTCGGCTCCCCTCCCTTTAGCCAGCTTACAGGCAGAAAGCCTCCATCATCAGAGAAGGCTGGATAGAGGGAAGGGAACAGAGGCAGAGTGACGGACTGCTAAGGCTAACTTTTGTAGGGGTGATAGATCCCCTTCAAATTGGGTTTTAACTCTTTGAGTGCCAGAGGGGTACCTAAGGCGTTACCCCTCTGACAATCAAAAGGTTAAACAATGAAAATGTTCAGCAATTCTCAGGTAAGCCAGCTGCATCATAATGGACAAATGATTTCCTTTGATTAGCTGCACTGCTCTATGGGGGACAAAAGCATCCAACTGATATTAATGGGGCTCTTAACTCCTTGATAGATAGCTCTCCAGTATACAATGAGTTAAAAGCTCTATTTTGGGAATTTTAATTCTGTCCTATAGTGCAGTTAATTTGGTACAGAACTGTTCCTCTCTTTCATTTTGTATGAAGGCCCAAATAGTCACCATTTGATCACTGATACAGGAAGATATTAACCTTTTGAGTGCCAGAGGGGTACTCAACGGGTTAAGGGTTTAAAATGTAGAAAGGCCTTGAGGGTTAAAATACAGACTGGGGCATACACAATAAAAATGTCAATGGGCATTTGAAGGTGGCCAGCTGTTCCCCTCAAATGGAAAAGACTTCAGTCAGGAAATGTAATCGTAATGGGAGATTTCAACTACCCTGAAATTGGCTGGAGAAATTACTTCCAGTACAAAAAGGAAAATTATTTTCTAAGTATGGTTAATGACAATTTCATGTCCCAGCTAGTAGAGGAGCAGACTAGAAATGAGGCCTTGCTGAACCTATTGGTCTCAAAAATTCTGAAATGGTATACAGCATTTGGGCAACGGTGACCACAATATTAAAATTTGAGAAACCCACTAACAAGGGTGTAACCAAAACATTAAATTAAAAAAAAAAAAAAAAAAAATAATAATAATTTTACAATTCTAAACGCTGTATTAAAGGACATTCAATGGGATGTACTCTTCAAAGATAAAAATTGCACAAGAAAGATGAAATTTGTTTAAAATGGTCTTAGATATATACTCCTCAATATATACCAATGGGGAATAAATATGAAAGGTTCAAATTAACCCCTTAACGTCTGAGGACTTGTACCAGCACAAGATTTGGTCCTTTAAGGACCAGTGATGGTCCTGGTATGTCATGTGTTAAATGATTGCAGAGCACCTAAGGGTGCGCTGTGATCATGCCAGGGATGCTGAAACTGACTGATCCAGGACTGGAGCAGTCTGTTTCATCGTTTGGCCGGCACATGTGATCACTGCTACAGCGATCAAATGTCCCATTTGAGACTATGACAAAGTCAATGTATTCTATACAGAGGATATGCAACTCATTGCACACCCCAAACTCTGATCCTTAAGGGCTTAAAGAATTGCAGTTCTGGAGCAAGCCAATGGCGCCATGGGGAATAAATACATTCACCAAATGTACATTTTCTTTGATTTAATTGGAGCATTTAAGACCTTAAATGCTACAAAGGTCTCCTGCATATTGGAAAGCAATGAGCTGGAGACCTCTCTAGCAATTGTGTGGTTAAAAGCCCCATTCAAATGTATAGTCACTTTCATTTCTCCCCTTTTATGCAGATGGCTTCCTTCAGATTTGCTTTTCTTTAACTTAATGAATAAGGCCCTTACCTGGGTAACAGTAGACTAGGATTGCTGGATACGGGAAAGCATTCCTTTTAGCATGCATAGTTTTATTACTTAGGTTAACTGTTCCTTTAAATTATCTAACAACTGTCAAATGTCTAACAAATGTCATGGTGTGAACTGGCAGTTGTACAGGTAACTATTTAAGGAGGAGAGGGGTCTGCTCCTTAAGGAGTTAAAGAGCCCATCTTAATAGAAAAAAGGGAATCTGCCAGTAATGACCCAAAAAACAAAACAAACAAGGGGCGCCAATAGTGCTTAAATCCAACAGATAACAGATGATATTGGTCAGCAAAGAATAACACTTACGTTTGAATATTGCTGGGCAAACACATATGCATAGGCCCAGTAAATAAAGCAAGCAGGGGTGCTTTATTTACTGTGCCTATGCATGTGTGGTTGCACAGCAATATTCAAACGTAAGTGTTATTCTTTGCTGACCAGTATCATCTATTATCTGTTGGATTTAAGCACTATTGGAGCTCCTTGTTTGTTTTGTTTTTTTTGGGTCATTTGTGTCCTCCATGAGTGGAGCAGCCATAATCCTAAAGTGGAGAGAGCTGGATAAGGGACAGCTTAAAAAATCCCTGAATCTGCCAGTAATGGTCCATTAGACGTGATAAATGTCATCTCTGGTTTCTTCTCACAGATTCCTATTGAAGCCTAGGGGAATTTGTAAGGGAAGAAAAACAGTAACATAATAAAGGTGTAAATAAAACCAATGATAACTATCACCTACAGTGGAATCTAGCACAGTGTCCATTACTTATATCCCTTAGATTCTATTAGGTATTCGGAAATAAAAGAGAACCAATTGATGCATAGTAACAGGGTCGCCACATAAGAAAGGCAAGGTGAATTAGATTTTAGTACAACTGCATCAAAGAGAATGTGTATACATCTTATCTGTGTGCATGATTCCCTCCAGTTTTGTTGGATTTTCTGACTTAGGCCTTGTTCACAAGGGCAACTTTTGCAAAAACAAATATGACCTATGCCATGGAAATCTATTATGGAGCACAAAGTATCACCCATGTAAACCAGGCCTTAGTTATAGTTTCTGCAACAATTGCTAGGGTGAACTTTGTTGCAACAGGATTTTGTTTTCTATAGGGTAGTACACATGGGTGACTTTCAGGTCTTTCAGTAATTTTCAGTGGTGATCTTGCATTGCTGCACATGTTGAAAGAACGTTGTTAAAAAAAAAAAATCCCGCATTAGTTTTTTAATCTATGGGAAGATGTATAAAAGTGGTGCAAGCATATTTCACTGTTTCAAATAAAAATTGTCTGCACTTAGGTGTAATGGTGTTTGTGCACTAAAACAAATTTACTGCAGAATTTGTGTGCATAGCTTAAAGCGGAACTGCCACTGCAAAACAACTTTAGCTTAAATAACTCCCCATCTGGCGACTAGCTGTTTAGTAGCGCTAGTCGCCAGAATTATTACCTTATTCAATAGATTTATCCTTTCTTCCATGACTGACGGGTAGGACGGAGAGCGGACATCTTGCCATAGTGACTTCCTCACTACTGCACTGCCAGTCCCTTCCGGAGCCGAACAGCTCCTGCAACGTCTGCTAGAGCCGGATGGGACTAACAGAGCAGGCGCGCGGACGTCACTAATAATTCTAGCGACTAGCACTACTATGCAGCTAGTCGCCAGATGGGGAGTTATTTAAGCTAAATTTGTTTTGCGTTGGTAGTTACGCTTTAACCCTTTGAGTGCCAGAGGGGTAAGCAACGCATTGCTTTATAATGCGTTGCGTACCCATCTGCCACTCAAAATGTTAAGTAAAAATTTAGAGCAGACAATGCTTAAAAATAGTCGTAGTTTGATAGTTTTTGCTACTCGTCTGTCCTCTCATCTTCCTGGCATAATCGCAGTACTGTAAAACACATGTAGGAAATGTCAGTGTACTTTGTAGTAAAGTTTTCAGTGAGGTCACATTGAAATTGCACAATTATTGCAGGTTGCTGTGTTTTCAGTGTCACTTTGTCAATTTTATTTATATTGGGTTTCTGGTTAGGCATTGCTACACTGCTTCACTAAAAATGCACCAATATTTTCATGTTACTATAACGTCTTGCTAGAATAGTTGCCAGCAGTGAAGAACCCCTAGGGCTGGATTAACTGTTACTGGTTTTAACTACAACTTTCACAGTAGACCCTTCACTAGGAATCTGTGAATTAAAACTACTGATGACCTATTTTACCTTCACTGGAATCCATCCTTTTATTGGACTGGAATGATAAGAATGACATATCTGACTGCTGGTTGTTTTAATTAAGGTATACCAAGAGGTGAAGAGGTTGCGGGCTGAAGGGCTTCTACGGACTAAAAGACCAAAGCAAAGCAAACCCAAGGAAACAACGGGGACTCCAGTGTGATACATGTACCACTGCACATGGATAAAACTCTCTGAAGATCCAAGGGCATTTGCAGCCCAACATCAAAATCCTGCCATTATAGAGCCCCCTTGTACCAATATTTTGGCAACCACACAACATTGTCCTTAATTTCTCCACTTTCCATAAAGCTGTATAAGTACAGAATTTTGAAGACCCAAATGATGTTCATTTATACTATACATTCAAGGTGGAATTCTGCATCAGACCAACTGCCCCATAGGTGACAAATGAGAATTCTCTAGATTTCCATTGATTAAAATTAGGCTAGTAACCCCTTAAATCAATGGTTCTCAACCAGGGTGTTATGTTACTTTGTTGTACTGCAGCCATCCACCTAATTTGCCCCTTCATTTCAATAAAGTTTTTGACAAAAATTTGAATGTTGAATTTCAGATATATATATTTATGGAAATTGTTATTCACGATGTTTTGTTTTTGGTATTCTCCTTGTGAGACCTAAAAATAACAACAGTATATAATTATGTATTTACCCCTTCTTACTCCTTGAAAAGTTACGTATAAAATATTTGGTTTGCCTCGAAAACCACTGCCTTAAATGCTAGAGAGGACTCTGACTCATTGCTTAGCATTTAAAGGGATAGTAATGTTTCATAATAAAAGCAGCTCTAATCATCATAATATTTAGACTTTGGAGAGTGTTATTTCAATTCTGTCAGAGTTGTAGTTCTAGAGTAATTCAATGACAAAGTGTCCCCCTCCTGCCCCTTTTACTGATGTAACACTTTTCGGCCAGAGCAGAAGGGAGGTGCCCAGGTAGACTGCAGAGAGGGACAATCTTCAATTAAGATAAGGGAAAAACCTGAAAAGCTTGTCAAAGGGGGCAGTGATTTCATTGTTTTCATATGAAGAAGATTGTCCCCTGCTGTTATCTGTCTGGTCTTACAACCAGATTCCCCATCTGAGAAGAGATGGCTTACACTAGGAAAAAGGGGCGGGAGGGTAAAATTTGCTTGTGAATATCTCTCAAACCATAAAGGTTTGAGAGATAAGACTTATATCATTCTTCATATTTTTTTAATGCCTACAAAATAAAATAAAGTTAAAACGAAGTATTACTATCCCTTTAATGCAAGGGGTTCAAAGCCCTTTTAAATCAATTTAAAACTCTATGATATTTAGTTAGCAGTGCATCCAATAGATCAAAAGAGGCCCCAGTGAACAATAGCACTCCTTATGTAAGTTTTCCCATGGGTCCTTAAGGGGTTAAATGTCCATAAGAGTCCAGAATGTCTCAATCCTAAATAGTGTTAAAAAGTAGCCCTAAAGAACACTCTAGAAAAAATGTCCTACAATGAATGATGCTGTACTGAGGGCGATAGCCTGTGAAACAATATCCTCTCTAATAAATTGTATAGCAAACCTCTGTATCCTTGTCAAAGAAATCACAGAAGGCTGTGTGTTGCATGCTCTCCTTGTTCTGGTGTCCATAATAAGCAGTAGGATATTTAATTTGTTTAGGGTGTGTGGACAATATTGGTGCAGCATACTGAATGCTGCGATAGCCCCATGCTGTTCACATGGGTTATTCACATCTTGTAGAAAGCACCAGAATGCAGCATGCTGCAACATCAAAGCCCTAGTTGCAGCAAGCCTGATCTTCATGGAACTCTATTTACTGCTGTGTATATTGTTCTCGAACAACAATAGAGGTAACTTCATTCATCACATCCTTGAATAACTGGTCTACCCACCTGCATGTCAGCCAGTAATCTGTGGGCTGAGCCCCATGTAACACCATTCAAAGACGTTTTTGATTTTGGATAGTATGTTAACCCTTTAGATCAGTGTTTCCAAAACTTTGACATGATCCACTCCATTTCAGTTTTTCCAAACCCTGATACATCCCCTTATTTTGCTGAAATATATATTTATATATAGCCCTTTACATACATATTATTCATTTGCATCTTATTTAACAGTTTTTGAAGAAACATGCTCATTATAAGTATTTCTTTATTACAAAATTTCTACAGCCCAACACATACATGTGTGTGTGAGCTTTTGGCCCTGTGGCAGGGAAGCATGCCGTCAAGTTAGAGAACTGTTTTTGATTCTAAACAAGGCTCTAAGGGATTGCTCTCCACCATCCAAGGTGCAATGTTGAGGTTCTGTGGAAGTTTCATGTGAAACTAAAGGGTTTCATTACTTCACAATGTGTTAGAGACTTGTCTAACATCCAAGATGTTAAAGGGATAGTATTACTGAGTAAAACATGAGTACTCCCACTGCTGAAAGATGTTTTATTCAAAATTTATTACTGATCAAAGTTGAATTTTTTAGGTGCAATATCACAGTGGCCTGAAATTGTACAGTGGTGATGTTGCTACATCATCCTATGGAGATTTATGGTCTATGGAGCAGAGCTGTCCATAGGATGGTGTAACAACAGCACCACTGTACAATTTCAGCCACTGTGATATTGCACCAAAAAAATTCAACTTTGAGCTGTAATAACTTTTGAATAAAACACCTTTCAGCAGTGAGAGTACCATTTTTTTACTCTGGATGAGACTACAATATATATTTTTTTACATATTAAGTATTACTATACCTTTAAATGGTTCATTAATAGGGTTCTAATCAGACTTCAAGTGAAACTAAAGTGTTACAATATCTAATAAGCATGGGAACTAACTGCCCCAACATTGATTTCTGTTGGTGTTTCAAGTATGAAATAAGCTAATATGCCTTAAAATGGGGGGGGGGGCAAAGTATACGGATGTAAGTTCTATAATATCAGGAGCAGTCAACTACTGTACCTCCAGCTCTTGGAGACTACAAATCCCTCCACTCCCACCCAGCCAACGGCGATTTGGGATGATGGAAATTGTAGTTCCTAACAGCCAGAGTTTTAACAATTGGCTTCTTATGTGGTATAGAAACTGGAATCTGTGGTGGTAATGCAAGCTAAGCACTGTTTCTATGTTGCAAACTAGGATTTTCAGCCTAGTCCTTACATTCCACTAATGGATAAGATTTAAAAGGAACACCAACTACTTCCCACTTACTTTAAAGTGGAACTACTACCCAATATAAAGTCTCCCCCCAATAATTAGGCATATGGCAACTAGCTTCTTATTCTCTGCCATAAGTACCATGATCTGAAGTAATCCTGTGTCTTCAGAGACTGACGACCAGGCTTCGTGCTGTAGAGCCGTCTGTGCGCCTGCGCTTTCCGTCCTTTCTGGTGCCTTTCGGCTCCATGCAATGCTTCCTAGAGGAGACTGGGATGGACAGCACAGGCGCACACATCTCTAAGCCAAGATGTCTACGCGCAAGCCTGGCCGTCGGTCTCTAAAGAAACAGGATTACTTCAGATCGTGGTACTTGTAGCAGATAATAACACTATTAAAGGGATAGTAATGTTTCATAATAAAAGCAGCTCTAATTAATCATCATAGTATTTGGACTTTGGAGAGTGTTATTTCAATTCTGTCAGAGTTGTAGTTCAAGAGTAATTCAATGACAAAGTGTCCCCCTCCCTCCCCTTTTACTGATGTCCCTTCTACTCTGGCTGAGCAGTGTTACGTTTCCAGGTATATTGCAGAGAGGGACAATCTTCAATTAAGATAAGGGAAAAACCTGAAAAGCTTGTCAAGGTGGGCAGGGCTTTCGTTGTTTCCACTGTAAGAAGATTGTCCCATTCTGTTATCTGTCTGGTCTGTGGACTGGATTCCACATCTGAGAAGAGATGGCTTACACTAGGTAAAATGGGCGGGAGGGGAAACTTTGCTTGTGAATATCTCTTAAGCCATAAAGGTTTGCGAGATAAGACTTATATCGTTCTTCATGTTTTTTTAATACCTACAAAATAAAATAAAGATAAAACGAAGTATTACTATCCCTTTAAGAAGCATGTCGCCATATACCTAATTATTGGGGGGCGACTTTATATTGGTAGTCCCTCTTTAATCTGGGCAGAAAATACTAATGGCCACTCTGAATTAAATCTGTGGATTGTTTTTCCAAAATTAATCTTTAATTTATATCCTCTCCATGAAAGCAGGCAGAGAAATTCCTCAAACTGAAAACTAAAGAAGATTTCAGTGGGAGGAGCTTTTAGAACCGCAGAGTACGACAACAAAGAATGACTTGATATCCTATACTAAGTGAAGATTCAGTTTGCAGAACTATTCTACATGGAATTGTTTCATAGTGGCCATTAGGATTTCCTGCCCAGATTAAGATGAGTGAATGTGACTGTTCCTTTAAAGTGGAACTTTTGCTCATATTAAAGTGCTCCCCAAATCATCTTGTACATAGTGATAAACTTATCAATAATAGTATTATCCTGAATAAGTCCAGCATTATTGAGAAATCCAATGTGTTCTGAGAAGAACAGGCAGGCATCGGAGCAGACATCTTGCCGAAGAGACATCTGTGCACCTGTGCTGGCCATCCTGGTCTCCTCTAGGATTGGTGAGTGGAGCTGCATTGTACTTTAAGGGACTGATGGCACAGATGCCATTACAGCAAGCTGCCAGCCTGTGAGTCTCTGAACAACTTGGATTTCTCAATAACACCAGAATTATTCAGGATAATACTAGTATCTTATCTTAAACTTGCATTTTTAATGCACATGTAGACTATCCTCTATACGCGCCTGCACACGCGTACGTTAATTATCTGTGTTTGTGCAGAGCTAAGGCTGATCTATTGAGTTTATTCCAAAAGGCTGATACATAATCTCAGCCCAGTTACAGACAAAACTCCATCACTTCTAAGACACCTATCAGTGGGAGCTCTGGAAAAGGCAGGAATGTCTGCTCCACCCAGAGCATATGTAAGATTCGATTGTAGGCCTCATAAAGCAAATGGAGAATTTTTGCATATATTAGCATGAAGGCCCGGGAATTGTATATAACACAAGACTAATTAGTTGTTAGTGTTCCTATAACCTTCTTAAATGAAATAGCTTGTTGTCTGGAGTACAGCAATACTATATTAAGGCCTTGATTCCCGAAAGCCTTTCCTGAGCTTTTTTTTTTGGGCGTTTCTGCTATCACATTGTGACGGACTTGCCTCTAATTACCAAATCTCTGGAGGAATTCCAGCGCCTGATAAAAGTGCTGTAGGCTCTAAATCAAATGCTTCTTACGTAGAGAGAAACACTCTTCTGATGTAATATAATGGCAGCCAAAGAAAGGTTTCTGACTGGATTTAGTATTCAAGTTGCTATTTTTGCATTCTTCATCTCAATAGGAAGCAATATAAGCTGTATACAAGTAACCGATTCCTTTCAATGGAGTGTTTAACAGCTTCAATGCCAGAGATATCTCCAGCATTCAGTGGGATAATAAACCCAAATGAATGCAAGGGGAATAATTATATAAACACACACAATAGAAACAACATACTCTGAAAAAAATGTTTTACACCTATACTTGTGAATCATGTACAAACAAAATTAAAAGAAGAAACTAGCACCCTTCTCACACTAATACATTTACACCAACCATAGCTATTGCAGATGCGCAAAAAAAGTGAACCAGTCAGAAACCTCAGATGGACTACAGTCAAATCAAGTAAGGTACTCAATGCAAATTTTGTTTGTGACCCTTCAATGATGTTTACAGTGCTTTGTAAGGTAATGCATTAAACAACAAAAATATACATGGGTTTCAAAAGACCTATAGACATTTACGAGAAGTTGTGAGCAACACCAACTGTGGAACCCAAGGATGAATAAACCCTGACTCAGGAATAGGCCATATGCTCCAAGGGCCCAGGAAGAATGTATTCAACAGTGGCCTCAACACCTATCGGGAGCTACAACTCACAGCTAGTTAATGGTTATCAGGGGATGCTGGGAGTGCCAGGCTTTCTCTAAACCTTCCATAGTGTTTTCCAATTTATGACATGCTAGCCTCCGTGATTGGATTAATAGAAGGTACCATAGAAGATGCTGACTGTCTCACAAAAGGTAAGATGACTTTTCCCCTTTGACTCTACAGAAAGTAAAAGATGGGAATCTCCCAAGTTGGATGCAGCCGTAGCCAGATTTCTCAGATATTCAACTATTCTCCTAGAAGATTATCTCAATTTTGAGGATCCGGTGGATAGAAAAGCAGATGCTTCAGTTAAGACTGCATTTGAAGCATCATCAGAAAGTCTCAGGCCTGGATCACATCTGTCTCAGTGACACAATCTGTTAGAGTATGGTTGTTGGAGCTACACAAGGATATATCTTTAAAAGTTTCCAGAGAGGAACCTGTGAAGAAATTTTCGGTCATACAACAATCAGTGGACTACCTGTGTGATGCTTCTCTAGAAATTATTCTAAAGTCTACATGCTTGTCGCCATGGTCTCTTTCAGCACACAGGGGCAATCTAGTTTAAATATTGGATGGTGGATATAGCCTCAAGGAACTGAAGGCTTACTACTCCTCGAACTTGGTCTGGAATTGAAGGCTCTCATTGACAGGATGTCAGTGGGTAAGAAACATATACCTCAGAAGCATACCTTTCCTTGCTTCAGATGGCGGGTTTGAAGACATCAGTAGGAGGTATGGAATATAATATTCTCTAGTTTTTCTGATTATGGACAGGTTTTTCTCTCACTCCAGAGGTGCCAGTAAGTCCAGAGGCAGAGGATTCACTTCCTCCACTCAGTCTCTCCAGAGACTTACGTCCTAGTCCAGAGGGGTGGTGGATCACTTTCCCGGGGGGAAGGCTCTGTTTTTTCATACCAGAATGGGAAATTATTTCAGATGGCTGGAACAAATGAATTCTTGAAAAAGGTTACAAGCTAGACCAATTCTGCTTCCCGAAAACATCCTCACTTCTAGCCAATCCATTTCAGCGGGAAGCTCTACATCAAACCAATGTAGCGTTTAATCAGCACACAGATGTCGATCCCATTTCTGGCCCATCAACAAAAAGGGTACATATTCCATTCTCTTCATTGCCTCAAAATCCTATTTGGGTTTAAGATTGGCAATAAAGCTCAGGTCAGATGTATCTACAGGTTCCATTTCAAGACGGAGACCCAACAATCTACCACAGAGGCTCTGTCATGTGGCTAGCAGCAGTTTCTGAGGGTGGTAGTGCCCCTTACAAAAGATCTTGTAAATTTCAAGCCCTTACCTTTGGGCTGTCCACTACTCCCAGAATCTTCAAAAAAGCTCTGATCATTTTAGCAGCACATCTTTGTCATCCAAGGTATCGTTGTCATTGTCTCTTTTCCTGCTTCAGCAACATATATCCATGATACTATCTATGCTTTGAAGTGTGGGGTGATCAATAAACTGGGAAAAATTCAACATAACTATTTCCCAGAAGATGCAGCTTCTTTTAGATTCCAAGATAAAACTAACTTTCTTTTCAAAACAAGATTAATTTTCAGTTTTGTGCATTCCCAATCTCAGAGATATCATGATGCTTCTGGGCTTGATGTCTTAAGCCATGTATGCCTTTCCATGGGCCTTTCTTCACCTTCAACCTCTTCAAGCTTTTGTTTGTCATATCTGGCACAAGAGCCCTCTGTCTCTTCAGTGTACTGTATCCTATATATGTGTGTGGAAGTCTTTCTAGTGGTGGTTGCACAAGACAAATAGGCATCAGTGGCTCCCTGGCACATCCCAGTCTGGCGTTCCCTGACAACATGCCAAAATCCTTGGCAGGGAATAATTCATTTTCTCCTTTACTCCATACAAGGGACCCGGGCTTTGATGGAAGTCAAGAGGAGGTCTAATTACAGGGCAGTACTTGCACCCTGGAAAGTTCTTCATCATTGGTCCAGCATGTTGCAGAACACATCAGTTCAACAACCATTCAGTGGTGGCCTATCTGAATCAGCATGGCAGCACCAAAAGGCGATCCTTGGTACATCTAACAATCCATATTTACAACTGGGTGTAAGTTACTCTTCTGTCCCTGATGATGACTCATCTAACAGGCAGGCTCAATATTTAGACAGCCTACCAGAGCAAGCACATGGTGCTTTGGGGGGAGCGGTCCCTGAACCAAGAAGGTCTATCTGGAAGCAACTCAGTCATGGGGTGTTCCAGAAACAGATCTTATTGCTATGAGATGGAACATGAAATGTCTCCTGACTCCAAGTGACCATTCCCATTGCTGTAGTTGCTCTTCTACAAGTTTGGGATTTTCATCTGACAATATTTTTCCTCCTGTCCCAATGATCTCCAAGGTTCCGTGGAACCTGATCTGGGAAAAAGCCACCGTGATCCTCATTGCTCCCTTTTAGGCCAAGATCTTTTGGTTCTCAGACCTTCAACACCTTTATATAGCGAAACTTATCCAGCATCCTCCTCATGTGGATTTACGTCAAAGTCGAGTGCCTCACAGCACACCCCAGATTGAAAATTTAGAGGGGGCTTTTAGTCTCTATGGGTATTTCTCCTAAAGTGATTGAGACTCTGCTTCATAGCAGGAAGGAGGTTACAACCCTAATGCATCTCAAATTTTGAGCTGTTCCCACCCTTTGTTTCTTTGGTAAATCTCCGTGTTCATGTGCTGCCTGGGATGGCAAATAAAGAGTGAATTTATAATTACCTGGGAATTCCTTTTCCTTTTATATTACAGGACAGAACACAGATCTTCTCACCCTATTGGACTTTCCTGAACATTGTTTTATTGTCTGTGTCTTTTCTTGGTTAAGATGCAGGGGCTGTTTTCTTTGCTGTGCTCCGTTCTCTCCTAAGAGGGAAGAGCGTTCTCCATGTTGGCACGCTGCCGTGGGAAATGCAAAGAAAAGGAATTCCCAGGTAAGTAAGAATTCTCCTTTCCATCTGCACTTTTCTTTACCACTCTTCACTGAACTGAACCAAGAACGTTGTCAAACTTTCTTGTTCTGCACCCCCCTCAGAGTCACCACCACCAGTCTTTTCCTTTTCTCTTGGTAGTGTTCGATGTCACATAGCAGCCCCTGGTGTTACGGCCAAATCTAACATTCCCCTTTTTAAAATAAGACCCCAGGTCCATGAGGATGTTGAGGAGGGGTAGGTGCAGCTCTGTTGGCTGGGCTGAGTGAGATCCCACTACTGCTGCTAATTCTGGATTTCTCTATATCAGCACCATCCCACCAATCAGGTTGCAACAGTACTAAAACTTTATTTTTCAGTGTGTCTCTCACTCTGTCTCTCCATCAACTCTACCAGTGTCTTCTAGTAATCTACAACAGAGGTTCTCAACCCGTGCCCTCAGTAGCCAGTAACAGGCCAGGACTTAGGAATTTCCCTGCTAGAACACAAGTGGGTTGATCAGAGGCTCGGTCATATTGATTAACTCACATGTGCTCTTAAAAGGAAATTCTCAAATCCTGGCCTGTTAGTAGCCACTGAGGGCACGGGTTGAGAACCACTGATCTACAACCACACAGTAGAGCTTGAAGTTCTGGGCTTTATTTTATGGTGGTGGGGACTCTCACTACCACAGAAAGCTTAGGAGAACAGCATAGTTCTCACAAGAAATCAACTGGTGTTAGCACAAAGGCAGAAATAATCATTGTAGAAAAATGGTCAAATTGTGAAGTTTCAAAAAAAAAAAAAAAAAATACTGCAAAACAAAGTGGGACTTTTCAGCCATCTTTAGTTGTAACAGCTGCAGGTCCACCAACTGACTGTCTCAGAAATACAACAGTTGTGGAGCAAGCCACTGGGGGATGCAGTGGTTATGGGGATAATGTCTCTCCACTAGGAGCCAGGGCACTTTCATTAAAGGGAAAAAAAAAGTATCTGGAGAAGGATACTCCCTATCAGCCCTGCTTAAAGTGATAGTAATGTTTCACAAAAACAGCAGCCCCACTTAATCTTCATAGAGAGTGTTATTTCATTACTGTGAGCGTTGTAGTTCAAGACTAATTGAATGATAAGGTTTCCCCCTCCCGTCCCTTTTACCTGGTGTAAGCCCCCACCCCTCAGATGTGGAATCCAATCCATAGACCAGACAGCTCACATCAAGGGTCAAAATTCTACTGTGAGAACAATGAAGGCCCTGCCCCCCTTGACAGGCTGTTCAGCTTTTCCCTTATCTTAATTGAAGATTGTCCCTCTCTGCAATCTTCCTGGACTCTCTCTGCTGCTCTGAGCTGAGCATTGTTACATCAGTAAAAGGGGCAGGATACTTTATCATTCAATTACTCTTGAACTACAACTCTGACAGAATTGAAATAACACTCTCCAAGGCCCAAATACTATGAAGATTAATTAGAGCTGCTTTGATTATGAAACAGGCTATTTCCTATGAGTCCCCGGTTAAAGGTGAGGTCTGGTCAGCCTAATTGCATCATAGTGCCTTGGTGAACCTTTAAACATTCAAGGCAGGGTGACCAGACCTCACCTTTAACTGGGAACGCATATGAAAAATTAATATTGCAGGGCTGCTTTGACTTTGGTGCACTCCTGAAATATGCCTATTTCCTATGTGTCGCTGGTTAAAGGTGAGGTCTGGTCAGCCTAATTCAAGGGTTTTCAAATCTACATTACAAAAAAAAAAAATGGGAAATTTTGTGTTCCTCCCGGGTGCAGTTGGTTTGCTACAACTACGATATAAGCGTCAAATATTCTCAAAATTCCCATTGATTTAAATAGGGCTTTTAATCCTTTGAATGCTAGAGAAGTCTAGCATTCAAGTGGTTAAACCCCCATTGTGTTCAATGTTATTTTATTCTGTATCCCCTAGGCTGCAGATAGTTTGGCCAAGAATAGGCTGACCAGATCTCACCTTTAACCGGGGACACATAGGAAATAGCCATTTTTCAGTACTTCACTGAAATCAAAGCAGTCCTGCAGTATGCATCCCTGGTTAAAGGTGAGGTCTGGTCAGCCTAGCCAAAAATAACTCGTCAGGGTATCCTATATATTAATTCGCTAGGATGTTTGTCAGAAGCCGTCATGAGCAGTGGAGACTGCGTGCGTTCAAGCAGTCTCTACTGCGCATGATTGCATCGCATGAGTGAGGCGATGCAAGACTGAATCACGTGGAACAGTGAGGTAGCAGACGCTTAACCCTTTGAGTGCCAGAGGGGTACACAACGCATTGCGTATCCCTCTGGCACTCAAAGGGTTAAGATTACCCAGACCTTGGCTCGTGTACACGGGCTTTTACACTAGTTATGTATAAAGAAAAACTTCAGTAATTCTGGGGTAAACCGCTTGCACTGAATGTCCCAAAAACAAAAAATAGAATCATGTTCACCTCAATTGACTTGATATCCAGTGGTAATTAAAGCTACATTCTGGGGAACCGTTACATGCTGAATTTCTTCATGTAGTTGTAATTGTATTAGGCTGACCAGACCTCCCCTTTAACTGGGGACGCAAAGATGAAATGTACACTGCAGGACTGCATTGATTTCAGTGAATACTGCAAAATGGCTATTTCCTATGTGTCCCCGGTTAAAGGGGAGATCTGGTCAGCCTAAATTATATTTCTTCTGTACATATTGATTTAAATGGTTATTAGGAGGAGTTAGTGTTTCTTTAAGGATTTCTCAAAAACAGGTGTATCAGATTGGCTGAATGATTAATTCCCAGTGCTTGTGCAGGGTTGATCTGTTAGGATACTCGAGGACAGGCTTGAATAACGTTTGTACCATGGCTCATTACCTATATAGATAAAATTGTGTCTGCAACTTACTGAAAACCAAAAGCACCATAAATCACATAACTCAATTTAACTCAAGATATGTACATTTTTTGATAAAATGCTTTAGGATCAAAAACAGCTATTTGGAAACTGATCTAAATTTCCTGTTTTAGCATTAATTTTTGGAAGTAGAGGATAACATTACTTTTGGAAATTGTAACCACAGTTTTGTTAGAAAACAACACATTCTCTGAAAATATAGAAGGTATGTATGTGTAACTATGGTATTTGTGTATTCATTTAACAATTTTACAGTAACTTCTGTTTAATTGCACCCTTTTATTTTATACATAAGGGACAATTTTGTTTTATTTTGAGAACACCCATTTTTAAGTCCTTTTTTTTTTTTTTTTTTTTTTTTTTTTCTTCTCCATGTATAAAACCTGTGAATATTCCTGAATGTTATTGTTAACCCTGTGGCACTCAGATGGTTAAGGAACTATTTTTTAGGAACAAATGGTTCATAGTTTGTGTAACAAAGTGCGCAAGTTGGTGCCCCTGCTACACAGACCACAATGCTTGTTTGGAAGGTATTCTGCTGTTGCCTGCATATGATAATCAGTATCTCAAAAGTGAAGTTTTAATTGTTCATTAATTTGCTTGAGATAAGATATAAGCCTTTCTGAGTAGAAGAGTAGTAGGTACTAATCTCAACTCATTACAAGTATTGACTTTGTATAATTAACCAAGATGTGTGTCTATAGGATCATCTACACATGGATTAAAATGGAAGTTTAGAATTAGATTTTTGGGGATCTAATATATATAATATAAATCTTACAGATGTTAGCAGGAAGTACAAGATATTTAAAGTTATATTACGCAACTGAATTTTTTGGTTTTGCTTTAACCCCTTAAGGACCAGCGGTCCCGGGGTGTGTGGTCCTTTAAGGACCAGATAGGAAAGTTTGACGTGCCGTCCCACGTGACTGATCACGTGGGGCGGCACGCCGAACGGGGGACTGATAGAGATCGCTCAGGTCTTGGAACGATCAACTTCAGTCCCCGGTATTACTCACCGCGTTCCTACAGGAGCGTGGTGAGTAAAAGTACGTGACGTGCCACGTCAGTGGTCCTTAAGGAGTTAAAGTCTGCCTCTAGGTTACAGCACCATACAGTAAACAAAACACCTGAATGGTTCCTGTGGGTGAAGTGTTTATCAGATTGTTCGTTACAACTAACAGTAGAGTACAACAGAGATGAAAGTTATAAACTGTTTTCCCACTTAACTTTTAGACTTTGCTAAATGTGCTAAAATAGATAAAAACAATTTCAGCTTTAAATAAATAGGGACATATTTGTCACTGAAACATTTTCTAAAGGAGCAGTACACTTGTTTTTTCATTAAAAAAAAAATAAAAAAAAAAATAGTTGAACAGCCCGTTACACGGGCCACAGTGCCACTGTCACCCGGTCGCGGGGCAGTCACGTTCAGTGGAGACTGCCCGCGTTGCGGCTGATACAGAGCTGGACGCTCCTTCGGAGCGCCCAGCTCTGTATCAGCCGCGGCGCGGGCAGTCTCTACTACGCATGACTGCAGCACGCGCAGCAGTGTCTACCGCTCATGTCGTGCGTTACACACGAATTAGCAAATTATTATATCAGTTAGAACTATCAGGAAGTAAACACAGTAAATTCACTTCCTGATTATTTGAACTGCTATAAATTTTGAATAAAACATCTGACAGCAGTGGGAGCGACCTTGTTTTATTCAGGAAATGCTCTATAAAATGCGTTTTCACAAAAAAAGTTTACTGCTCCTTTAAGGATAGGGCAAAGTGTGCAGGTGCCCAGGGCTAACAGTAGTGGGAGGGAGATACTCTGATTTTCATACAGCACTCTGTACCTCCCTCCCCTCTGATCGGGGACATACAATACTGTCTGCAGGGTGTTAAAACTCTGCTTTATGTGCATAGAACTATGAGTTAGCACTTGACATTGTGAAAATCCAGGTATGATCTCCACATTCTAAGACATTGATTTAATTAAAGTTTAAAATTATGTAACAATATGTTTCAGTACTCTTTTTAGCAGAAGGGGAAATGAGCTGCGCTGATCACTTAACCCAGTGTCTTTTAACCCTTTGTGAAGCAAAGCGTTTTTTACCAGTCCGGCACTCAAAGGGTTAACATTAGACCTTGGGGAAACACCATTAGGACAGACTTTCAATTGATGTGTTTAATGACTGGTGGCTAATCAGTGGCTTAGTCATTGTGATTAAGTTGCCTGTGCTTGATTTAGGATATCATGCAAACCTGACAAGGGGCCAGATTCTATTGCAGGTGATAAATGTTACCTCTCGTTTTATCGAACATTTTCCTGTTGAAGTGTAGGGGGAAAACTGGATTAAAAAGCAGTGGTAAAATAGTCACCTGTAATATAATCTAGCCAGTGATGTGATCCAAGGACTGGAACAGAGAATCACTGACTTAACATTTTTGGGTGCTTTCATGGGTATCCAGAGGGAGGGCAATTAAAATTACCCCCTCCATATAAACGGAGGGTCTGGCCTGGGGGTCCTATTATGGCTTTGCCCCTGGGTGCTTTGCGTTGGCACCCAAAGGTTTAAAGGGATATGTTGTTCCCTTACCCACTATTGTTGTAAGTCTAAGGCACTGATTCCCAGACCTGTTTGCAGGAGCCCCTAACAAGCCATGGACACAGATGAGGAAGACTCTGATTAACTCACCTTTGCATGAGCAGGAAATCCTAAAGACATTACTTGGTAGGGGGTCCCTGAGGATAGGGCTGAGAATCACTGATCTAAAGTGACCGGATATCCCTTTTATATGTAAGGATGCTGCATTCTGCAGGAATGCACAGAGATCAATACAACACAGCAGAATGTTTCCTTTGTATGTAACTCTTCCCCTTTCTTAAATCAGACCTGAAAGAATATTATTTTAAAGGTATACAACACAGTCAGATCTCAAATTGCATTCATACATGGCTGAGTGTTTTATAGGATATCCCTGCTCTGCAACATGTAGTTCTCTTAGAAATACTGAGCAAATGACTAAGACCCTATGCAAAATCAAGGATATCCCAAAACGCATGCTGTTTGAGATAGCTGGTATGGCCCTTTGAGTGGCAGAGGACATGCAATTCATTCTACCCCTCTGGCAGTTAAAGGGTTAAAACTATAGCACCAAAATGCACATTTTTGGGATATCCATGATTTTGCACCAGTTACGGTGAAATTGACCAGTGTTGTTTTGCTCCCCTAGGAATGCAGTCTGAGACCTTAGATTAGGCGTAGTTAATTATTGAACCTCCAGCTGATTGGGACTAATGTTAATCTGAAAAAGCTTGAGGTCTACCCCAGACTTGTAACCTTCAAAGTAGCAATTTGCTGCAGCTGCTTGCATATCCCCCAGTCACTGTCTGCAGGGAAAGAATTCTAAGGTTGCCAACTCGCTTTAACACCTTAAGGACCCATGACAGCCCTGGACCGTTAAGGATTGTTATACCCTTAATGACCCTTGACGGTCCGGATTAGGATCACATAAAAAAAAAAAAAAAAAAAATGCTCCGTGGTCCTTAAGGGACCGCAAACTATGCGTGCGGCTGGTCCTTAAGGAGTTAAAGGGGATCTGTCACCCCTTTATAACTTTAACTAAATAGCTTTTTTTTTTTTTTTTTTTACTGCTTGTTTGCAGAAATTAGAAGAATAAACAGCCCCACGACCTACTTCCGCATAGACTGCTTTTGCTGAAGTTTACCGCACTGCCTCTGCTCCCTTCCCATTACTCAGCCTCCTCCGATGACGGCTGTCTGTCTGTCAGCTGGATCACACTGATTGGCAGAGATCAATTTCTGGTCAATGAGATGTGCTCCAGCATACAGACAAGACAGTCATCAGAGGAGGTTGGATAGAGAGAGGCAGAGCGGCAGGCTGCGGCAAGGATCAGGTGACCGCAGCCTGCCCAGAAGTAGGCGCTGGGCTGTATTTATTCTTCTAATTTCTGCAAACAAGCGGTTTTATTAAGAGAACTATTTACACAGAGTTGTAAAGGGGTGATAGATCCCCTTTAGAAGAATCTGTGGCTGGACTTTCACACACAAAGTGATCTCTTACCAGTGTGACCTAATGTCCAGCTATTTCTCTCCTACTAAGGGGCCTGTGGTTAAATGAAATCTTGAGTAATTCTGGGAAAAACCAGCTGCAACGTAGGGGACAAATATAGTTCCCTAGTTTGCCACTGATTTATATTGGGAATGGTAGAGGTCACCAACTCATTACAAAGAAATGTGCTGGTGACCTCTGGCATTCAACGACTTGAAAGTAAAGTGAACAGATATCCCTTTAAATTAATTAAACACTTATGAAAATGTCATTCTGCAGTGTCCTTCATTAAAGCCGAGGTGTGGTTCCCTTATACATAACCATGGCATGTTGCTATAATGAAGAGGCTTTCAATTCCAGACCCTGAAGACTCACCACTAGGGGAGTATTTCATGATCCCCTCACATGAGCACAGTTGGATCAGTCGGGGGATGAGTCATTCTGGTAGCCTCACCTTTGTTAATGACATTCATCTATGTCTGTGGGAGGAGATCCTGAAAGCCTGCACTGTTGGAGGGGACCTGGTGGTTGGAACTAACCCTTTGAGTGCTAGAGGGGGTATGTATTGCATTCCCTTCTGGTACATAAAGGGTTAAATCTCTAATTGCGTGTATTTACAATAAAAATTTAAAGCCTGGGATAGGGAGACAAATGTAGGGAAGGTGGGTTTCTCTGAGATCCTGACTGTCAGACTGAGAGGCTATGGTGAGAATGCCTAGTAACTTTAAAAATGAGCTGCCCCAAACATACTCAAAGGGATAGTAATATTTCAATACTGTCAGAGTTGTAGTTCAAGAGTAATTGAATGATAAAGTATCCCCCCTCCAGCCCCTTTTACTGATCTAACACTGCTCACCTCAGAGCAGAAAGGTGGTGTCCAGATGGATTGCAGAGAGGGACAATCCTCAATTAGCATAAGGGAAAAAACTGTTGGGGGGGCAGCGTTTTCATTGTTCTCACAGTAAGAAGATTGTCCCTTGCTGTGAGCTGTCTGGTCTGTGGACCAAATTCCACATTTGAGGGGAGGCAGCTTACAATGGGTAAAAGGGGAGGGAGGGGGATACTTTATCATTCAATTATTCATGAACTACGAAACTGACAGTATTGACAAAACACTCTCTTAATTGGAGCTGCATTTATTTTGAAACATTACTATCTCTTTAAAAGGGATCTATCACCACTACACAAGTTTGTCTAAAATGGAAGTTTATATAGTGACTAGCTGGAATACAATTGTATTTTTTTTTTTTCATTCTTTGTTTATCCGAAGTTAAATGGATAGTAATACTTCGTTTTATCTTTATTTTATTTTGTAGGCGTTAAAAAAAACATGAAGAACAATATAAGTCTTATCTCTCAAACATTTATGGTTTGAGAGATATTCACAAGCAAATTTTCCTCTCACTGACCAAAACGGTCAAGTCTGCCATCTAGCTGTCAGATTTGGAATCCGGTCTGCAGATCAACTGGTGGCTCTTCAGCAGAGCAAGATATATAAATAACTATTTCATTGGAAGGGTCTAAAAAGTGTGCTTGCAAACCAGGCACACTTTGTAGATTATTTGAATTAAGTAGTTCTTCTTATATCTCGGGATCTCAGCTCTGCTGTAGAGCCACGGCCAGTCTGCGGACCAGATTCCAAATCTGATGGCAGACTTGGCCGTTTTTGGTTAGTGAGGGGAAACTTAGATTGTGAATATCTCTCAAACCATAAAGGTTTCAGAGATAAGACTTATATCGTTCTTCGTGTTTTTTTATGCCAATAAAATAAAGATAAAACAAAGTATTACTATCCCTTTAAGTGTGTAAAGACTATCCAGTGTCTTCTTTCTGTGCAGACTGTGGTTAACTTCTCTGTACTGCAGTCTGTCACTTTTCCTCTGCTCCCCTCCCTCAATCCACCTTCCTCCGATGATGGAGGATTTCTGCATGTAAGCTAGAGCTCTAGAGGATCGTCTTTACACACTTAATTTTGGCAAAACAAAGAATTAAATGCAATTGTATACCAGCTAGTCACTATATAAACTTCCATTTTAGACAAACTTGTATAGGGGTGATAGATGCCCTTTTGAGTGTCAGATGGGTGTCCAACTCTGGCACTCAGAGTTAAAGTGGACCTACTGCTTTTGAGTTATGTTGTAAAAAAACAAACAAAAAAACAGGTACTGCTAACCCTTTGAGTGCCAGAAAGGTATCCAGTGCATTGTTATACAATACATTGGATGCCACTCTGGCACTCAAAGGTTTAGTGAGATATTAACACTTGTTACCGTATGCTAATGTGTGCTAAGAGCAGTACCCATGTGGCAGCAGTGACATTTCTTATGCTAATGAAGCCCTGAGCAGTAACAGGAGATTTCATTTCACTTTTCCTTAAACTAAACTAGATCTGCTGTACTTTTTGGTTTAAAGGGATAGTAATACTTTGTTTTATCTTTATTTTAGTTTGTAGGCATTAAAAAAAAAAAAAAAAAAAAAAAAAAAAAAAAAAAAAACGATATAAGCAAAGTTTCCCCTCCCGCCCCTTTTACCTAGTGTAAGACATCTCTTCTCAGATGTAGAATGCAGTCCATAGACCAGACAGATAACATCAGGGGACAATCTTCTTCCTATGAGAACAATGAAAGCCATAACCCCTTGACAAGTTTTTCAGGTTTTTCCCTTATCGTAACTGAAGATTGCAGCTCTTCAACAGCAATATAACGATATCTAAAGATAAATACTTCATCAGAATGGTCTACAACATGTGCATGCAAACCAGGCCCACTTTGTAGACTTTTAAGTATTTAGCTGTGAAGCTGTGAGAAGCAGATTCTGGTTCCTGGATCAGATGGCGGCTCTTCAGTGCCAACGTAGAGATACCTAAAAATAAATACTTCAAAGTCTACAAAGTGGGCCTGGTTTGCATGCACACGTTATAGACCATTCCGATGAAGTATTTATCTTTAGATATCGTTATATTGCTGTTGAAGAGCTGCGTCTGGTCAAGAAACCAGAATCTGCTTCTGACAGCTTTACAGCTCGTCAAGTAGAAAGGGGAGCGGAGGACTTTACTTTCCTATATCTCTCAAACCATAATGGTTTGAGATACGAATAAGTGCAAGTAATCTTTTAATTGTATCTACCATATAGTTAATATTTTTTTTCTGACATTACTATCCCTTTAAGCTGTAATATCTTTTGAATAAAACACCTTTTCAGAGGTGGGAGTACTCTTGTTTTACTTTTTTTTTTTTTTTTTTTTAATTTACATATTAAGTATTACTATCCCTTTTAGGCAATTTTAAAATATCAAATTAATACCAAAAAACCCTGTTTTATATGTGAGCAAGAAATCTGCCATAGGGCTGTATGTTCAAAATAAAAGAGGAGGAGTTCTGAGGTAAACCATTTGCACTATGGGGAGAAGTAAAAATTCCAAAAATACCCATTGATTTAAATGGGGGTTTCTTCCGTGTCCCTCCCTGGCATCAAGATTGGGTTATTGTCTCCACCCTCCAGGTGTGTAGGACTTCTGCAAAAACTTTAAATATCCAATTCCTGCTCCCTACTTCAGTTTTTTTTTTTTTTTCTCATCCTACCCAGCTGGATGGACGTTTTATTGTTTTACTCCCCTACCGGGATTGTCTGGTCGCTTATTATGCTGCCTCTATACCACAACATGCAGTGAAGTTAGGACGCGGCCGCTTCCTGCATGTGCTACATATAACTACCCTTCCTTGCCCTCTATTGCACGTCGAGCAGGGTTTTTACCTCCACCTCCCTCTTACCTCCAGTGTCGCTCTGCCTCCTTGCCCTTCAGTATGGCAAGCACGTCTCCCTCTGATCCCGTGACTGCTGGGCTCTGAATGACAAGAGGAAAGGGAAACAGGAGGTCGCATGGACACCGCTCACGTCTATGCATTCCACGAATGGAACACACACCACCGGAAGTCGCATAGCGGTCTCAGAAGTGAATCAATCACCAGAGGAGAATGGCCCTATGCACCTACGCAGGTATTTAACACCTTTAAGCCCAGCCGTGCACACACGCTGCCGTCACTTAAGGACCACGGAGCTTTGCTTTTTTTTTTTTCTTTTTTTTTTTTCATCTGATTCCGGACTCCCCAAACAGCGTGCAGTCGTGCTGGGACCCTGGAATTTCATGACGGTCCTGGCACGTCATGGGTCCTTAATTCAAATTCACCCATGATGGGCTGGGACCTTTAAGGTTACGGCTGGTTCTGTGTTTTGGCTATGTTTGTATACATATCTATATCTCTTTATATTATTGGGATCATGTCTACCCCTAAAGGTAAGGATAAGGAGAAGCTGGCCTCTGAAACCCCTTGTAAGGAGGATAAGGGCTCTTCAAAAGTTAAAAGCTGCCTCTCTTGTGAGACTAAGCTGGGACTCGGAGCCAATAAGAATGGGAAGCTTGGCCAAGACTGCCTGAAAAAAGCTGCAGGTGTGGATATGACATCCCAATTTTCAGATTTCCTATCCTGGATGAAGGTGTCCATGCAGGATACCTTCAAGACTATGCAGGAAGGAGAATACGCTAGAAAACAGCCACGAATGGATCCTGGGGAAGGTGAAGGTACTTTCCTCCCGTCAGGAGGAGTATAACATAGAACATAGCCTGTTTGACCCTGAATCTGACTTCTCCTCAGAAGAAGATGAAATCCTGGATGACCCAGGTTCTTTTGGCCTGGACAAAGTAGATGGCTTGGTTTATCTAGTTAGAAAAGCTTTAGGGCTTTCAGAAGTTCAACAGGAGCTGGACGTACTGGATACTGCCTTCCTTGGGAAGAAGGAGGTTCCAGCCTTTCCCATACACCAGTCTATTTTTGATTTTAGTTCATTCTGAGTGGAAAATTGGAGACAAAAGATCTAACTTCTCCAGGCATTTCTCTAAGATGTACCCCTTCAGGGAAGAGGAGGTAAAACCATGGGTATTCCCTCCAAAAATTGATGCTTCCATTGCTCAACTCTCTAGACCTACTACTCTTCCCCCTAGAACATGGGACTTCACTCCGGGACCCAATGGAGAGAAAACTGGACTGGATCCTCAGACGTCAGTTTTTTATCCTAGGACAGAACCTTAAAGAAACAGTAATGTCCCAGAATAAATATTTAGCATTTTGTAGGGATTATGGCTGCTACAGCCATTGCCTGTTTAACCCGTGCCATGAGAATACGATTGACCAACACAGAGGAGAAAATTGAATCCAATGTTTCCATGCCAAAATTATTAAAAGAGGTGGCGGCCATGAAGGAGGCCAATAACTTCTCCTGTGACGCCTCCTTAGATGTCATACGCTTTAACGCTAGATCATCCGCTCTTTCGGATGCCGCTAGAAGAGCGTTATGGCTTAAATCCTGGAACGCTGACACCTCTTCCATAGGGAGATTGATTGCCTTACCCTTTTCAAGAACATCCATGTTTAGCAAACACCTTGAGGATATCCTAAAGAAAGCCTCAGGGGGGAAGAGTACCTTTTTACCCCAGGAATGTAGGCCTAGATTCTCATCTCCTAGACCCTCAAGCTCTAAGATTAGGCATACTTCCTTTCGTGAACATCCCAAGTTTCAAGGAAGATCCTATTATAATAAGCAGGGATTTGCTCACAATTCAAGAGGGGGCTACAGGAAAGAGTCTTCCAGAATGCCCCAAAGCAAAGAAAAATTCCGGTGAAGGCAAGCGGACCCTAACTACGGACCCAGTCGGGGGCAAACTGGATCTATTCCTCTCTGTATGGGATCAACTGACGGAGCCGGATCATCAGATTCAGCAGATTCTGGAGTTAGGGTAATCGCTGGAGTTTCACAGAACCCCAAAAATTACTCATTTTGTCTGGTCCAACATTCATTCAAATCCAGGGAGGAGAGCAGCCTTCAAGGAGTCCATCATGAACTTGCTAGCAAACCATATGATAAAGCCAGTCATCTGCTGGGTTCTGGAAATTATTCAGTTCTATTTCTAGTACCCAAGAGTTCGGGGGTGTTCTGGACTATCTTGGACCTGAAAACACTGAACCAACATCTCAGAGTTGCTCATAAGATGGAGTCTACCACATCCGTAATCAAGGCTATCTTCCAAGGAGCTTACATGACCACAATAGACCTCAGGGATGCCTATCACCATATTCTAATCTGAGCATCCCACAGAAGGTTCCTGAGGTTTGTAGTGGGAGACAATCCTTTTCAATTCCAGTCCCTACCCCCCAAGGGTGTTTTCAAAGGTCCTAGCATCAGCCCTTCACCCCTTGAGACAACAAGGCATACATGTGGTCTCATGCTTGGGCGACATCTTGATCCTGGCAGGATCCCCCTCCAGGGCAATCAAACACACCTATCAGACCTTGGAGCATTTGTACTGTCTAGGATGGGTGATAAAGGAAGTCAAAAGCCAACTAGTTCCTTCCAGAGTAGTGACTTATCTGGGACTGCATATAAACTCACAGACAAAAATGGTCCACCTGATGGAGGACAGAGTCAAGCGTATCATCAGGAAAGTAAATCTCTTCAAAAGGAATCTAATTCACACATCCTAAGACTTCATGGAACTATTGGGCAGCCTGGCATCAGCAACTCAGACTGGTCCCTGGTCACAACTACAAATGTGCCCAATCCAAACCAATTTCTTAAAATTTTGGAACACAGATTCTAGGATTTCATCCAAAAGAATATCACTCTTACCATCAGCCTGAAAGGAATTGATATGGTGGCAACAGAAGTAGAATCTCATGGTATTTTCCAGTCTAGAAGATCGCGATTGGGAGATCCTAACAATGGATAGGGCTGGGGAGGAACTTGGAGATTGTTTCCATGTGCCCTGAAAAGGGATCAATCAGGATTTTGCACATAAACATATTAGAAATGAGAGTAGTATGGTACTGCATTCAATACATACGAAGACATCTATCAGGGAAATGGGTACTGATTCACTCAGACAATTTTCCCATGATCATGTATTTAAGAAATCAGGGTGGAACAAAGAGTCACAGTCTGTTTAAAGAAGCACAAAGAATCCTCCTATGGGCAGAAGGGAACCTCAAAGGCATCTCACATTGCAGGAAAGAACAATGCTGTAGCGGATTATCTCAGCAGAAGCCCAATAGAGCCAGGAGAATGGGGCCAGCCCAAAGTAGATTTGATGGCCTCAAAGGACAATGTGAAATGTCCACTGTTCCTTTCCAGATGGAGAGATCAGGGCACGATGCTCTCTGGTTGCCTTGGAATTACAGCCTAGCTTACATATTTCCACCATTCCCGATCATCATGGATGTCATCTGGAAAATCGAAGAGGGACCAGGTGTATGTCATCCTGATTGCTCCCAATTGGCCCAGGAGACCTTGGTACTCCTTTCTGGTGACTGTCTATAGCCCCTCTATGGGAGCTTCCTCTAACATCCAAGCTTCTGAGGCAGGGACCAGTATGCCACCCAGATCCTGCTTTTCTACATCTGATGGCTTGGAAACTGAGGTATATGCTGAAAAGTAGGGGATTATCAGAGGCAGTGACTAATACGATCATCACGGGAAGGAAACTATCTACCTCTAAAGTTTATTCCAGAGTATGGTCCACCTTTTCTCAAGAATCTCCCATTACTATTTCCAGGATATTGGATTTTTTTACAATAAGGTTTTCAAATGGGTCTGAGACCGGCTTCTATTAAAGTACAGGTATCTGCTTTATCCACTATCCTGGCAGTGCATTTGACAGATAATGATCTGATCAAGCGGGTCCTAAAGGCAATCTCTAAGATCAGACCCACTGTTTATAATATTCCCCCATGGGACTTGAATATAGTCCTTGATCAATTATCTAAGGCTCAAGCCTTTGAACCGTTAATGGACGTTTCCTTTAAATAGTTTTTCTTACAGCCATAACTTGATCTTGTAGGGTCAATGAATTACAGGCCTTGTCTTGTCAAAGTCCTTTTTAAGTTTTTCACCAGGATAAGGTGGTCTTGAAACCTTAACCAAGAGATCATTCTGCCTTCCTTCTGCTCCAATCCTATTGCTGAGAAGGTGTCACAGTGGGTACCTGTTCCAGCGATGCTAGGTTCAGGTATGATGATTTGGCGTCAGTGCCCGCGTCTTGCCAGGCTTGCGTTCATGTCTCTCCTGCTGCTCCGAGTGTCCGTTTATGTTCTCTCCCCAAGCAGCACGGCGGCACTACTTGACACACAGAAGGTTGCAGGTTTGGACGCATATCCAGTTTGCTGCGTTACTTTCGGACGCGAACCAGGATAAGTGATGCAGAGACCAGTTTTATACCTGAGGAGGCTGTGACTGCACCCTCCTACTTCTTGGCTGGCTATTTAAGGGCTCTGGACCTTGGTTCAGTAGCTCTTACATTATATTGGCTTAATAAAGGTGATTTTACATTCAGTACTGACTCCTGGTTTATTCCTTGTTGACCGTGACCGAAGGAAAAACCATTCCATAATTTGGACTTGGTGCAAACTCTTTCCATTTATCTTAAAAGGACAGAGGATTTCAGATCTTCAGAATCTGTTCATTTACTTTCAGGGCAGGCTCAAAGGCAAATCGGCCTCAAAGGCTTCTATTGCCAGATGAATTACTGAGTGCATTAAATTGGCTTACTCAGAGGCATGATTACAGGCTCAAAGGACCTTAAAGCCCATTCTACTAGAGCCATATCCACCTCCTGGGCTCGGAAGGCCGATGCTTCTCCTGCTGATATTTGTAAAGCGTCCACTTGGTCCTCTAGATGTCCAGTCTTCTTCAGAAGCCAAGTTCGGAAGGAAGGTCCTGGAAGCAGTTAACCCAACCTAGATCCGGTAGTATCATTAATATGGAGCTTTTCTTGTTACTATACTTGGATCCCAATCTTGATGACTGGGGTGGGACACAGAAGAAACATTTTACAGCTTGGGCAAAAGTTAACTGAAGTAGGGAGCAGGAAGCTGATATTTAAAGTTTTTGCGGAAGTCCTACCCAGTTGGAGGGCGGAGACAATAACCCACTCTTGATGCCGTGTAGAGACACAGAAGAAATACAAATAACGGTAAGAGAAATTTATAATTTTAACCCTTTGAATGCTAAAGAGGTCTCCAACATATTGCTTCAATGAGATTTTCTAGTTCTCACCTATAGTGCAAATGGTTTACCCCAGAACTCCTCCTCCTTTTTCTTTTGAATATACAGCCTATAGTGTTGTTAACCCCTTGAGTGCCAGAGGGTCACGCAATGCATTGCATATCTCTCTAGCACTCAAAGGGTTAAGCATAGGAGAGTCCTGCCTTCACTGTTACTGAAACACCCTCTCGCTCCCATTCATTATCAAATTTAAAGGGATAGTGATGTTTCAAAATAGAAGCAGCTCCAATTAATCGTCTTAGTATTTGGGCCATGGAAAGTATTATTTCAGCACTGTCAGAGTTGTAGTTCAAGTGTAATTGAATGATAAAGTATCCCCCTCCCACTCCTTTTACATAATGTAAGCCACCTCCCTTCAGATATGGAATCTGGTCTTAAGACCAGACAGCTCACAGCAAGGGACAATCTTCTTACTGTGAGAAGAATTAAAACCCTGCCCCCTTTTCAGGTTTTTCCCTTATGCTAACTGAAGATTGTCCCTCTCTGCAAGCCACCTGGACACCACCTTTCTGCTCTGAGGTGAGCAGTGCTATATCAGTTAAAGGTAAGGGAGGGGGATACTTTATCATTCAATTACTCTTGAACTACAGCTCTGACAGTATTGAAGTACTATGAAGGTAGTATTGAAGCTGCTTTTATTTTGAAACATTACTATACCTTTAACGATTTGACTTAAATGCTTTGAATGCCTTTGGGGTTGTCACTCCAAGGATTTAACCCTTGACACATCTGACTTGTAATTATAAATCATAAATAGGACAAACCTATTGCCATCAAACAAGGAAAAAAAAGAGGCGAAATGGGCACCTCATATGATAGTATATCAATACCAGCAAACCAACCCACTCGTATAACCCCTTATCAAGGGGGTACTCCCATATAAAAATGGTCTAACAAACACATACGTGTAAGGCTGAAATCGCGGATGGAAGAAATTATTGGACCCCACTTCTGCTTGGGTATTTCACTTAAAACTCAGTAGCTCAGCTGCTCATCTGAGTCTGATTAGTGCTCCATGATGTATCCCACCAAAATGGACCGGAAAGTAAAAGAAAAGGAAACAAGTACCAGTGCAACCACTGAAGATTTACAGTGCTAGAACTAGAACAGCGCTAGTACGTTATACAAAATGTAGTACTCACAGAATATATAGCATAGGTGATTAGTCCATACACCGGTGTTTCAAATTGCATGCAGGGATTTTTTGTATACCACTTGTCCCTACTCTGGTGTTTCTCCCTAATGGGAGTGTAGATGTAATCTCTACTTCAGTATCCGCAAAAGGACTCACCAGGAAAGGATCATGCTCATTGATAGTATCAAATTTATTTAAAACACATAAAAGGCATATATGTCTTAACAACACTAAAAATGTTACTTAACATTTAATGTTAGAATGTAACGCGTTTCGTGACTCTAATATAGTCACACTTTCAAACTATACTATACAACTAGAGAATGAGCACTCATGGATCCTGGTTCCTACTTCTAAACTCTCCTAACTGGGAACACCCAACCGGAACTCTACTGGGCTGAACATTTGAATGTTAACCCTTACTACACAACCTGCCTGTATTATAACTGTTGACATCTGATGTATTTTACAACTCTTGCATTTAGATTTAAGCCTATTGGGTGAGATATATGTATGTATATGTGGATACCTAGATCGATATTAACTTGTGAAGTCTGAACTACATCTCTCTTCATTTTAGAAGTAACTTTTTATATAGGCAATTTCCGTTTGAGTATGGCGGAGCTAAAGATATACACATACTGAGAGATATTGAATATTCTAACTTCAGGGATAATAATGATTATTTATTGGAGTAGTAAATATCCCCTTCAGATGTACCCTATCAAACAGTAATAAAGTTTTTTAGCGTTGAAAGTAGAATATGTAGTAAGTGTTAACATTCAAATGTTCAGCCCGAGTTCCGGTTGGGTATTCCCAATTAGGAGAGTTTAGAAGTAGGAACCAGGATCCATGTGTGCTCATTGTATAGTATAGTTTGAAAAAGTGACTATATTAGAGTCACGGAACGCGTTACATTCTAACATTAAATGTTATGTAACATTTTTAGTGTTGTTAAAACATATATGCCTTTTATGTGTTTTAAATAAATTTGATACCAGGAAAGGATTGTGCTCAGTGATAGTGAGTCCTTTTGCGGATACTGAAGTAGAGATTACATCTACACTCCCATTAAGGAGAAACACCCGGGCAGGGACGAGTGGTATACAAAAAATCCCTGCATGCAATTTGAAACACCGGTGTATGGACTAATCACCTGTGTTACATATTCTGTGAGTACTACATTTTGTATAATGTAGTTCTAGTGCTGTAAATCTTCAGTGGTTGCACTGGTACTTGTTTCCTTTTCCATTACCATCAAGATCCTGTATAAAACTTTAACTTTTATTGATTTTACCCACCCTTTTATTAACCCTTTCACTACTCCCACATGAAAGATTATTGTTCTTTTTACTAAATATTGATGCTGAAACCTGTTTTGGAAGCTGGGGGGTATAAATCCTGATTACATTGACTGCTTCCTCCTAGAAATCAGCAGCAGTTTACTTTAGTCTTTCCTGCATAGTGTAAACTCCATCCATGTGAAGATGCAATACATATAAGCATTTAAAGGGATAGTAATACTTAAGTATTACTAATCCCTATAGTAAAGTCCTTTTAAAAATACATGTATTGCCCCCAGTTTCACCTCTCAAACCTTTATGGTTTGAGAGATGATCTCTCCTAAATTTGCCCTCTCCCTCCCCCTTCCCCGAAGTCAGCGTTGTAGCTGACTGAAGAGAAATCCGGTCTTAGATTATCAGGCGGCTCTGCAGCAGAGCCGCGATCGCATTAATTAAAAAAAAAATTTTCACTAAAACGGTCTTCTACGTGTGCTTGCAAACCAAGCACACGTAGAAGGCCATTTCAGTGAAAGTTTTCTTTTTTATTAACGCGATAGCTGCTGTTCTGGAGAGCCGCCTGAAAGTTGTACGACTTGCTTCCCTGCAGTCAGCTAGAACGCTGACTATGGGGAAATGGGAGGGAGAGGGCAACTTTAGGAGCGATCATCTCTCAAAGGTTTGAGAGATGAAACTGGGGGCAATACATGTATTTTTAAAAGGACTTTACTATAGGGATTAGTAATACGTAAGTATTACTGTCCCTTTAAAGGGATAGTAATGTTTCACAAAAAAGCAGCTCCAATTAATCTTCATAGTATATGGACCATGGAGCGTTTTATTTCAGTATTGTCAGAGTTGTAGTTCAAGAGTAATTGAAGGATAAAGTATCCCCCTCCCACCCCTTTTACTGATGTAACACTGCTCACCTCAGAGCAGCAGGGTGGTGTCCAAGTGGATTGCAGAGAGAGACAATCTTCAGTGAAAATAAGGAAAAACCTGTCAAGGGAGGGCAGGGTTTTACTTATACTCACAGTAAGAAGATTTTCCCTTGCTATGACCTGTCCAGTCAAGTGACCAGATTCCACATCTGAGGGGAGGAGGCTTACACTAGGTAAAGGGGTGGGAGGGGATAATTTATTATTCAATTACTCTTGAACTACAACACTGACCATATTGGAATAACACTCTCCATGGCCCAAATACTATGAAGATTAATTGGAGCTGCTTTTATTGTGAAACATTACTATCCCTTTAAGCTTCTCTGTATACAACTGTTGCAAGTTTTTGATTTGAAATGTGTTGCAATTTCTAGATGAAATCGGGAAATTTAGTAATCTAGCAAGTGTGATAGTCACTACCGCACACAAGAACATTTCCCCATCTTCAGATACTATTTAACAAATTGATTAGGCTATAACCTTAAAGGGATAGTAATACTTAAGTATTACTAATCCCTATATTAAAGTCCTATTAACCCCTTAAGGACAAGCGGTCCCGGGGTGTCTGGTCCTCTAAGGACCAGATAGGCGAGTTCAATGTGCAGTCCCACGTGACTGATCACGTGTTCCGGCACGTCGAACGAGGGACTGAGAGAGATCGCTCCAGTCTTGGAGAGATCAAGTTCAGTCCCCGGTATTACTCACCACGCTCCTTAAGTGCCGGACCAGCGTGACGGTCCGGGTACGTCACAGGACGCGAAGGGGTTAAATGTATTGCCCCCAGTGTCATCTCTCAAACCTTTATGGTTTGAGAGATAATCGTTCCTAAAGTTGCCCTCTCCCTCCCCCTTCCCCGAAGTCAGCGTTGTAGCTGACTGAAGGGAAATCCGGTCTTAGATCATCAGACGGCTCTGCAGCAAAGCCGCGATCGCATTAATAAAAAAAATATATTTCACTAAAACGGTCTTCTACGTGTGTTTGCAAACCAAGCACACGTAGAAGACCATTTCAGTGAAAGTTTTCTTTTTTAGTAACGCGATTACGGCTGTGCTGCAGAGCCGCCTGAAAGTCGTACAACTGGCTTCCCTGCAGTCAGCTAGAACACTGACTATGGGGAAGGGGGAGGGAGAGGGCAACTTTAGGAGCGATCGTCTGTCAAACCATAAAGGTTTGAGAGATGACACTGGGGGCAATACATTTATTTTTAATAGGATTGGGATTAGTAATACTTAAGTATTACTATCTCTTTAAAGAAAAGACCGAAACCGAAGCACCAAACCCACACCTGAGTTAACAATTCAGGTGATAGCAAGGGGGATAGTATGTTGTGGTTTTGTGTATTAAAACATAACCTTTATTAACATTTTAACCCTTTGAGTGCCATAGGGGTACGCAATGCATTGTTTGCAATGTGTTGCGTGCCCCTCTGGCATGCAAAGGGTTAAGATAAAAAAAACCCTGAATTTCAAAATACGCCTAATCCAACAATTGGTTGCTCTGCAGAATATAACAGTTCATCTAAAATACATAGTAAAAGTGTTAAACTGTGATGCTCATTAAAGAGTTAACGTGTCAGTAATGTCTACTTACAAGTATTTCTCCAAATCTTCTTTATATTCAAACTAAGAGAATGCGCTATATATAAGTCCTTAATTTTCTGTACTTTAAAAGTTATGCAGAGATAAAGATCCCCCTCCCGCCCCTCTCTTGCACATCACTAGAAGCTGCAGTGAGAGACAATCTTCAGTAAGCAAAGGAAAATCCTGAACCTCTTTTGTCAAGGGGGCAGGATTTCCCTTATACTTACTGAAGTTTGTTCCTCGCTGCAGCCGTTGAGTCGCACGACCAAATCTGAAATTCAGAGGGAGGTGTCCAGAAGGGGCAGGCAAGGGATCTTTATCTCCGCATAACTTTTGAAGTACAGAAAATTATGGACTTGCATATAGCGCATTCCCTTACTCTTAATATAAAGAAGACTAGGAGAAATACTTTTAAGTAGACATTATCGATCCTTTAACTTTTCACTGTAATGCCTAATAACACATTAGTAAGACAGACGGTTACTATTCATAGTAAATTAAACAAACAAAAAAAGGGTGTTTTCAAATATATACAAATAACTTATGAATGAAACATAACATCTATTGGAGATAGTACTCATGTTAAATGATCTGACCGGCATAGAGCCACAGAGGTTAACCTGCCCCTGTACTATGATGACCACATTTCCATTCTGCCATTCAGGGACACTGTGGTGAGGAGAGTATTTCTCTTCAGCTTTAGGGCGGCTATGCGGGAGGGGTCGCTCGACATCAGTGCACAAATTGTTCTTTCACTGGCGCACCACAGAATTCTAAACACTATAGGGAGAACTGTCTATTGACTGCTGTGTCAGGAATGTCTGTGGTGGACTACAAGATAATATACATCACGTCCAATGCCTTAACCCCTTAAGGACCAGCCTAGAGCGCACCTGGCCAGCACTTAAGGACCATGGGCCATTTTTTTTTTTTTTTTTTTTTCTGCATCTGCTTTGGGACTCCCCAAACAGAGTGCAGCCCGGAATTCCATGATGGTCCGGCACATCATGGGTCCGTAATGGAAATCTACCCATGACGTGCCAGGAGTGTTAAGGGGTTAAACTAGCATTACACTAAAAAAAAAAATTGCACTGCAGCTCCTGTTTGTTAGGATCAAGGCTTAGGTATCTCTCTAGTGCTTAGAGTTGTCTGGAAGCCATTTTCTTGTAGCCCAGCAGAGGCATCACTTTGTGTCACAGTAGGCAATGGGCAGTTCTGTTTCTAGTGTTTAGATTATTTATTTAGGGACTTCGTATTGTCTCTGATGGGGTCTGCCCCGGACATGGGACACACACAAAAATTCCGGGACTGTCCCTGGCAATCAAGGACATGTGGTCACCCTATCCTGTACAGGTGCTCTGGGAAACGCAGGCACAATCAAATGAATTCCTCCAAGAAAAAAGATCAGCAGGAGAATCATCTGAGGAGCATCTGATTGGACTAATATCTGTGTGAGGTCAGTGTAATATCCCCTACAAGTGTTTGAGCCGCTATAGGCAACACAAGTGACCACTTCTAAATGTGAGTACAATATTTTTCGTCTTCGTTATTATTCTATCACATTTGTGTTACATATTAACCCTATGAGCAACTGTCTTCTTTCTCTTATTCATAGCTCATTATGTAAAAAGGAGATTGAGATACTACTACTGTCAGATTGTACAATAACCAACTGCACCAATAAATGCACAGAATAGCAAGAATAAAAGGCTAATAAGTTCACCGGTACAAAATCTTAAAATAAGTAACTCTTGAGAAACCGCCTCAAAAATCTTTTGGTAATGGTCTATTAGGAATGTATTTTAGTAACTTAGGTAAATACTTTATATGTTTTATATCTTAGTCTCTATTAAGATCAAGTTCTACTGAAATGCAGGCTATGTACTCCATATTGTCTACTTTGTATTCCTTTGATTGTTCGATACACCATGTATCAATTTGATAAGGGGGGTTTCCTTTACACATAATAGGGATAATTATTTAAAATGCATATGCCGATTTTAGTTTATTTTTTCATAGTGCGAATAGGTTAGGGATGATTATTTCTCGGTCATTCAATATAGGTTGTGATTAACTTTGGCAGGAACTCTTAGGCAGGAACAATTCTTGACAAGAAGTGCAGGGTTTAGCCTTCTCTCCTTAGCTAGTCACCAGCCAATCCCCCTCCAGTAAGATTTGTTCCTTGAACAAGCAAGGCAAGAGAACAATTCTGCTATAGTTTTTAGTTATATTTACTGTTTTCTGTTAGATAAGGAATACCCACCAATAGGCGGATTACCATTATTGACGTCCCAATAGTGTGGTGCTCAGTTACCAGGTGCTGTTCTGGACCTTCGAGCCCTGAGACTTCTTCTTTACCAATGGTAATCTGAAGACAGAAGACCTGCTAAAAAGGTGAGCAACCCTTTTGAGTGCTGAGGTCCACATGTCCTATGCTTCCGCTCCACACAGGGGTCTCCTTTGGAGTTCCTATTACATACTCCTGCACTCATTGGGTTTATATGTATGCCCATTGGGGATTGGAGTACTTGGGTTTCTGTGATAAATTTACCCTTCGTTTGCCACATTGAGCACTTTTATGGTGTTTATTACACTTTCTCTAGTGGTTTCAATGTTATTTACTCTTATTCTGGTGTTTATTATGTGTTTTCTACCTTTTGGACACAGTTTGCTTATTTTGCATTGTTTGAGTGGCATGGTTTACTGCATAGACGCCATGTTCCATTCACCTCTATGGGACTTTACACTTTGGGACATATCTCTGCATCTGCTCAACATACCGACTTCAGAGATGGCTCATTCTGTTTGTCTACCCTTGTCCTGTCATCTGGTTTATGTTCTGAGTCTTTTAGGGGGCTCAGAGGGATTTGGTCACTGTTTTTGGGGTACTTGAAGGGAAACTACATTTCCCATGAGCGCCCATTCTGCGAGCTTGTTCCTGATTGGCTGTCGTCGTGGATGCCATTTTCTTCTTTCTCTTCATGAGTATCCTATGCAGAGCTTGGACACTCCTTCTGTTCTCAGCAGATTAACCCTTTGCCTGCCAGTTAAATGTATTTTCGCTATTTCTGGGGCAAAAATTGTATCCAAGACACAGTATTTAGGGTTTACCTAATACTTTCAGACGTTTATACCCTGTTAGGATGTCAGACCCGTTGGGACTTGAGGTTAGACCTAAGTCTAAGGATACTGGGGTGTCTGTGACCCCCATTGCACATTGCTCCTAATGTCAATCAGGGCTTCCTAGAGAATACTCAGGTTATTTGTGCCCTTCATGCGCTGTTGTCCCAGCCTCTCCACCAGGGACCTCCAGCGATGCACTAGAGCTACTGTGGATGCAGGAGTTAAAGTCTACATTGCAACTCCTTCCTACCAATTTACAGGGGGTTTTCCAGTCTTGGCAGCCCCCTACTTCATTCAGGTCTTTTGTGCCCAAACCACAGGGTGTATCTGACGTGTCCGATTCCTCTGAGGAGGAATTGTTGGTGCATGCAGATGAGGGTGAATGTTCTGAGGAAGTTTCCTCCCAATTCTTTGGGGACCCCTTTGAAGCTGACCCTGAACCCTCGGCTGAGGGCCTGATCAGGGCAGTCCTCAATACTCTGAACATTCTTCTTGTTTCTGAAGTCCCTAAGGACCCTTCTGATGTGTTTCACATACCTAAAAAGCAGTGTACCTTTTTGTCACCTAATCCCACTCTTGATCAGCTTGTGTTAGATGAGTGGACAAACCCTGACAAGAAATCTACTTAATCTAGAAAGTTTGCTAAGTTATATCCCTTCTCAGAAGCGGCCCTGGCTCAGTGGGCTCAACCCCCTAAGGTGGATGCCTCAATTTCTAGACTGTCTAAATCCACAGCTCTGCCTGTGGCAGATGCTTCTGTTCTTAAGGATTGGACTGATAGAAAACTTGAGGCCTTTCTAAAAGCCATCTTTGCTACTTCAGGCACATCCTTACGTCCTTCATTTGTCGCTGTTTGGGTGAACAGGGCCATTGCTGTCTGGACAGAACAGTTTACTGTAGCTGTATGTCAGGGTGCTCCCACTGCTGATTTGTTGCGGCTTCTAGCCAACATTTCTGAAGCGCTGCATTATGTTTCTGCAGCGATCTTTGATGCTATTCGCTTGGTAGCTAGAGTTTTTTTCTACAATGTCCGTGGTCGCCACATGCACTCTCTGTCTTAAGATCTGGTCCGCAGATGCCATCTCTAAGAAATCCTTACTTTTTTGTTGCCCTTTTTGGGTATGTCCTTATTTGGGCCAGAGCTTAAGGGCCTCATCAGTGAGGCCACTGGAGGCAAGAGCACTCTCATGCCCTTAGTTTCCAAGAGGAAGCCTCAGGTCAGACGGAATCGGCTTTTTCATCCCTTTCAGGCTGAGGCGTGCGCCACAACCCAGGTACCCAAGGCTCCGCTTTCCACCTCAAAGTGCAAACAACAATGGAGGCCCAAGCAGTCCTCGCCAAGCCCAAGACCTCCAAATCACCTTCGGCATGACTCTCCAAACCCTGGACCCCACGTGCCAATGGGTGCCCGACTGCACCATTTCCTCAGTGTCTGGACAGACACCGTGGTGGATCCGTGGGTTTTACAGGTAGTTTCAGAGGGGTACAGGATTCCTTTCACCTCTCTTCCTCCAATCAGGTTCTTTCATTCTCACATACCTCAGGGAGTAGAAAAGCTCCAGACCCTTTTGGACAAGGAGGTTCTGGAACCGGTTCCCAAATTGGAAAAGTATTCGGGTTTCTATTCCAACCTGCTTGTGGTTGGAATCTTAGACCTCAAGGATCTCAATTCTTTCATGGTCGGACTACGGCCCCCCAGGTCTTTAATCGTATCCTGGGTGCTTTAGTTTCCTCATTGCACAGGGACGGCATCAGGGTTACTCCATGCATGGACAACTTGCTCTTGAAGGCACCCTCTCCAGAACTATTCCATCAGCAGGTCCAAGACTATATTCACACTCTCACCTATCATGGGTGGATTCTGAACATGGACAAGTCGGATTTTACACCATCCCAAAGACTGGTCTTTCTGGGTCTTCTATTCAACACCCTGAAGGGCATGGTGTTTCTCACAGACAAGGTGGCTCACCAGATCACCCACTAGGTGTTTGCAGTCCTGGCTTGCGATGCAGTCTCTGCCAAGAACTTGACCTCTCTAGTGAGGAAGTTCATATCCTCCATGGAGGTGGTTCCGTTTGCGATGGTTCACACGAGAGAACTTCAAGTCTGCAAGGGCAAGACGGATCTCCTGAAGATGTCAGTTTCTCTACCTCCTCACATTGAGCTGAGTCTGTCATGGTGGCTAAATCTCTCCAATCTGATGAAGGGCAGGCCCTTCCTGGTATCCTTCTGGACAGCGGTGAACGGATGCCAGCCTCACCAGATGGGGAGCGGTCCTGGGTCACCCGAACACCCAGGGTCAGTGATCTATGGAGGAGTCTCTCCTTCCCATCAATGTTCTGGAACTTCGAGCGATATTTCATGCTCTCAGGTACTGGACATTGAATCTGGAGGGATGTCCAGTTCGAGTGCAGTCCGACAACGCCACAGCCGTGGCTTACATCAACAAGCAAGGCTGAACAAGAATTCTCGCAGCTTGGTTGGAGGTCAAGGCTATCTTATCTTGGGCAGAAGAACATGTTCCTGCCATATCCGCCGTTCATATTCCTGGAGTAGACAACATTCTAGCAGACTTCCTAAGTTGACACACAGTGGAGAGCGGAGAGTGGGAACTGCATCAAGATGTGTTCGACCTCATAGTCCAGAAATGAGGATTTCCTTGCGTTGACCTGATGGTGACCAGGCACAGCCGGAAGGTTTCATTGTTCTGATCCCACTGAAGGGACCCTCTAGCTCTGGCAGTGGATGCCATGTCAATTCCATGGTGCTTCCCTCTAGCGTACATCTTTCCTCCCGTTCCCATGCTGCACAGGGTGTTAAGGGAAACTGTGTCTGGAGGGCTCTCCAGTAATTCTGATTGCTCCGTACTGGCCTCGTCAGGCATAGTTTCCGGAGGTGGTGGATCCCTTTCGGCTTCCCCGCTGACCAGATCTTCTTCTACAGGGTTATCGGTGGTAGGATGATGTGGACCGTCTGGGTTTGACAGAATAGAGATTGAATCCTCAATATTGAGGAAGAAGGGTTTCTCTTCAGGTGTGGTGGCTACTCTGCTTAGTGCTTGGAAACCTGTGTCCTCTAAAGCATACCACAGAGTCTGGTCTACCTTTCTTTCTTGGTGTGCTGATATGAATCTTCCCTCCTAAGACTATGACCTTCCCACTGTCCTGTCCTTTTTGCAGGACGGGGTAGTTCCTTAAAGGTTCAAACTTCTGCACTCTGTTTTCTTTCAGAGAAGCACTGCCATTCTTCCAGACGTTATGGCTTTCTTTCAGGGCGTTGCTCATGCTCGCCCTGCCTTTAAAGGGATAGTAATACTTATTACTAATCCCTATTTTAAAGTCCTATTAAAAATAAATGTATTGCCCCCAGTGTCATCTCTCAAACCTTTATGGTTTGAGAGATGATTGCTCCTAAAGTTGTCCTCTCCCTCCCGCTTCCCCGTAGTCTGCATTCTAGCTGACTGCAGGGAAGCCAGTCATACGACTTTCAGGCGGCTCTGCAGCACAGCCAAGATCGCTTTAATACAAAAAAAAAATCTTTCACTGAAATGGTCTTCTACGTGTGCTTGGTTTGCAAGCACACGTATAAGACCGTTTTTAGTGAATTTTTTTTTATTATTTATTTATTTTTTTAATTAACATGATCGCGGCTCTGCTGCAGAGATGCCTGATGATCTAAGACCGGATTTCCCTTCAGTCAGCTACAACGCTGACTTTGGGGAAGGGGGAGGGAGAGGGAAACTTTAGGAGCAATAATCTCCTGGGGGCAATACATTTATTTTTAATAGGACTTTAATATAGGGATTAGTAATAATTAAGTATTACTATCCCTTTAAGAACCCTGCTCCTCAGTGGGATCTTAACCTGGTTTTGGGCATCCTTCAGCGCCCTCACTTTGAGTCCTTGGCTACTATTCCTCTCCGTCTACTGACTTGTAAGATGGCCTTTCTCCTAGCGATAATGTCTGTTCGCATAGTCACTGACTTGCGCAGCTTGTCTTGCAAACAACCCTTTTTGATTTTTCACAAAGACAAGGAGGTTCTTCGCACTTCTCAGGAGTTTCTTCCAAAGGTGGTATCGGAGTTCCACATCCATCAGGACATCGTAGAGCCCTCTTTCTGTCCTGACCCTACTTCTGACAAGGAAAGGGATCTTTACTTTTTGGATGTGGTGCGCTGCCTTAAGTTCTATGTGCACTGCGCTGAGCCTATTCATCAGTCTGAGACACTCTTTGTCATTCCTGAGGGTCCCAGGGCATGTAAACCGGCATCCAAGGTTACTATAGCCTTCTGGATTAAGCCTACTATTTGTAAGGCCTACAAGAAGCCTGTTCCATTTTGTGTCATGGCTCATTACACCTGGTCTATTGGGGCCTCTTGGGTCTATAAGAATCTGGCCTCAGCTGATCAGTTGTGCAAGGCAGCCACTTGGTCGTCTGTGCACACCTTCTCTAAACAGTACCGTGTTGATGTCCTGGCATTGGCCAATGCCAGCCTTGGTAGGAAGATCCTAGAGTCAGTCTTGCCTGTCTAGGTTTTTCCTCATTACTTTGTAGTACTCCTTAACTGTTGAGCCCGGTTGGCTCTAGTTCTGTGTGCTATGTTACAGTTCCTTGTGTGTTATACTCCAGTTTTGTGTCCGTTGACACTTTATTCATTATAAGGGCTGTTTTATGATCTAAGAAAGGAAGTTTGCGCAAGCAATCCAATCTGATAAGGACCAGAACCCCAAGAACATACAGTAACAGAAAAAAATCCCAAAATATATACCAATATAAACAAAGATAATTGGGAAAATAGTATACACCATATGTCAAATGATAATAGATACAAAAACTCCCAATTAGAAATGAAGAAAGAGAGAGACAAAATATCTAATAGTTCTCAACAACAGTAAAATAGGATTTTAGTCTTACCTGTTAAATCCTTTTCACTTAGTCCATACAGGTCACTGGTACTCTGGGAGGCGTAAGTCCCCTTTAATTGGCAGGAACAACTATGCAAACGATTTGCAAGGGGCGGAGCCTCCCCTCTTACTTAAGCCACCTTCTGGCCAGAGCCACTTAGATTGATTTGAGACCCTAAAAACTGACCTCAGGTAAGCAAAAAGACTCCTGTGAGCATGCCCGAACGGTCTCCCACTGGATGCCACAGGAGAGCCAAGACTGGTCCCTTGACAGGGTGGGAGACCAGTGACCTGTATGGACTAAGTGAAAAGGATTTAACAGGTAAGACTAAAATCCTATTTTCACTGTCGTCCAATACAGGTCACTGGTACTCTGGGATGTACAAACATTGAGCTGATCCAGAGGCGGGAAGTAAGGCAAGGACAAGGCGCAAGGCCCAAGTCACTAGAACTGCTATGACCCAGTTAATAACATAGCCCAAACTGTAAGTGTCAACGGACACCAACCAAGGGAACAATCCCTGAACTAACACAGCACACGAAACCAGAGCCAACAGGGCTCAACAGTAAGGAAGCACTAAGGATCACAGAGCGGAAGACCTACACAGGCAAGACTGCCTCCAGGACCTTCCTTCCAAAACTGGCATCAGCCGAAGCCAGTACATCAACTCGATAGTGCTTCGAGAATGTGTGCACAGAGGACCAAGTGGCCGCTCTGCACAGTTGATCAGCAGAAGCTTGATTCTTATAGGCCTACGAGGCCCCAATAGATCTGGTGGAATGGGCAGTCACCCGGAAGGGGACATGCTTATTCCTCAACTTATAGGCTTCACGGATAGTAGCCTTAATCCAAGAGGCAATGGTAACTTTGGAAGCCGGTCTCCCTGCCCTAGGCCCCTCAGGAATGACGAATAGAGCGTCAGACTTCCTGATAGACTCGGTGCAATGAACATAAAACTTGAGGCAACGCACCACATCCAACAGATGGAGATCTCTTTCCTTGTCAGATGAAGGATTAGGGCAGAAAGAGGGAACCACAATCTCCTGATTGATGTGAATCTCGGACACAACCTTGGGTAAGAATTCCTTGGTAGTGCGAAGCACAGCCTTATCCTTGTGGAACACCAGGTAAGGAGGTTTACAAGACAAGGCCTGTAACTCTGCTACCCGGCGCACTGAAACAACAGCCAAAAGGAAGGCCATCTTCCAAGTCAAGAGACGTAATGGAATGGAAGCCAAGGATTCAAACGGTGGTCACTGGAGAACTCCCAGCACCAAATTGAGGTCCCACTGGGGAGCAGGACTCTTGAAGGCAGGACGAACATGAGTCACACCTTGGAAGAAAACTTTCACATCAGGAAGGATAGCAAGCCTTTCCTGGAAAAACACAGACAAAGCAGAAGTCTGAACTTTGAGGGAACTCAGACTGAGCCCCTTATCCACACCGTCCTGCAAGAAAGCCAGGACAGTGGGAAGATGGAATTCAAGGGACAGCTTCTTATCAGAACACCATGTCACATAAGTTGACCATATGCGATGATAGATCTTGGAAGACACAGGCTTACGAGCACTGAGCATAGTCAACACCACAGAAGGGGAAAATCCTTTCTTTGCTAGAATCGAGGATTCAACCGCCATGCCATCAAATGGAGAGAGTGAACATCCTCCTTCCACAGATACCCCTGAAGAAGTAGGTCCGGACGGGCAGGAAGCGGGATCGGATCCGTCACTGACATGGCCATCAACTCCGGATACCAGGACTGGCGAGGCCAGTTTGGAGCGATCAGGATGACAGGACAACGCTCCCTCTTCAACTTCTGGATAACTCTGATCAATAGAGGAAGAGGAGGGAAGATGTAAGCCAGGGAGAAGTCCCAAGGGATCGACAAGGCATCCACTGCTAGAGCAAGGGAGTCCCTCAACCGGGAGCAAAACACCGGAACCTTCCTGTTGTGTCTGGTAGCCATCAGGTCCACCACAGGCATCCCCCACCGTTGAGTGAGCATGTGAAACACCTCTGGATGAAGAGCCCATTCTCCGCTGTCGACGGTGTGACGACTGAGGAAGTCTGCCATGACGTTGTCCACGCCTGGAATATGAACTGCAGAGATGACAGGCACGTGATCTTCTGCCCAAGACAAAATATCCTTGACCTCCCACCAGGCGGAACCGCTTCTTGTGCCGCCTTGCCTGTTGATGTAAGCCACCGCCGTGGCGTTGTCGGACTCCACTCTGATCGGAAGACCGGTCAATTGAGACTCCCAGTGCCTCAGGGCAAGCCGGACAGCTCGAAGTTCCAGAACATTGATGGAGAGCAGGGATTCCTCCAGACCCCATTTCCCCTGAGCACTGAAGCGACCCCAGACTGCACCCCAGCCCCGAAGACTGGCATCCGTTGTGACTGTGGTCCAACGAGGAACTAGAAAGGATCTCCCTTTCAGGAGATGAGAGAGATCCAACCACCAGTGCAGACTCGACTCGACATGAGGAGGAAGAGAAACAGACAGATGTTGATGATCTGGATGATTCTTGCACGTCTGGATCACAAATCTCTGAAGGTCCCTGGAGTGGGCCATGGCAAATGGAACTGCTTCGATCGTGGAAATGAACTTCCCCACTAAAGACGACAACTTCGGTACTGGAATTTCGTCCATGTCCAGAATCCCAGCCACTCTGACGGCTATCTGGTGAGCCACGTCCTCTGGAAGAAACACCATGCATTGGCGAGTGTCGAACAGGAGACCCAGGAACAGAAGCCTCTGTGATGGAATCAAGTCCGACTTGTCCAGATTCAGGATCCAGCCATGACGGTTCAGGGTGTGCATGCACATCTGTAATTGCTGACGGAGAAGCTCCGCTGAGGAGGCCTTCAGTAGGAGATCGTCCATGTAGGGGGTCACTCTGATCCCATCCTGATGGAGCACCGCTATCAAGGAGCCTAACACCCTCTGGAAGACCTGAGGGGCTGAAGTCAGCCCAAAGGGGAGCGCTGCAAACTGAAAGTGTCCCCTGTGGCAGGCAATCCTGAGATACCGCCTGCTCTCTGGATGAATAGGGATGTGAAGATAAGCATCCTGAAGGTCCAGGGAGGCAAGAAACTCCCCTGGAGACATTGCTGCAATCACAGAACGCAGAGATTCCTGGCGGAAGTGGGAAGTCACCACATAGGCATTGAGATCTTTGAGATCCAAAATGGGACGAGCTCCTCCGTCCTTTTTGGCTACCACAAACAGGTTGGAATAAAATCCTGAACCTGTGTCCCCTTGAGGAACCGCCTCCAGGACCTCTTTGTCCAAGAGATCCTGAATAGCGTCGTCGAACAGACGCCTTTTTGTGGGTTCCTGAGAAGGACGAGTAAAATGGAACCGAAAAGGAGGAAGGGAAGAGAAAGGGATCCTGTATCCCTCTGACACCACCTGAAGAACCCATGGGTCCGCCACTGACTCCTCCCAAGTCCGGCGAAAGATGCGGAGACGACCGCCTACCGCCGGATGCGGACCCGGGTTCGGCGAGTCATGCCGAAGCAGTCTTGGAGGTCTTGGCCTTGGGGGCAACTTTGGGCTTCCAGGACTGTTTGGGCTTGGAGGAGGAGCGCGTAGTGGGAGGACCTGTTTGGGCCGAGGAGCGTGTCTCAGTCTGAAAGGAACGAAAGGACCGATTGCGTTTGGCTGGAAACTTTTTCTTAAAGACTGAGGGTAGAAGAGTACTTTTACCGCCAGTAGCCTCACTGATCATTTCTTTGAGTTCAGACCCAAAAAGCAAATTCCCCTGAAAGGGCAAGGAAAGCAAGGCTTTCTTAGAGGCTGTATCAGCAGACCAAATTTTCAGCCAAAGAGCGCGTCTAGCCACCACAGAAGAAGTGGAGGCCCTCGCCATCATGTGCACAGCATCAAAAGCAGCGTCAGCAACATAGTTCTGAGCTTCAGTGATATTAGCAAGTAGCTGCAACTGTTCAGATACTGGCGCATGCTGGCGAACTGCTTCAGTCAGTCGATCAGTCCAGGCCGCAATGGCTCTATTAACCCATGCCACAGCAAAGGTTGGGCGCATGGCAGTGCCAATGGAGGCAAAAATAGATTTAAGAGAAAGCTCTAGCTTTTTATCCGTCCAATCCTGCAGGGCAGAGGCATCAGAGACAGCCAAAGCGGTAGACTTGGATAGTCTAGAAACAGGAGCATCCACCTTGGGAGGATGAACCCATTTTGCCAGCTCAGCCTCAGGAAAAGGGTAAAGTTTAGCAAACTTTTTAGAGACAGAGGAAGATCTATCAGGATTCTTCCATGCTTCAGAGACCAGACGGGCAAGAGTAGGGTTAGTTGGAAAACAAACAACTGGCTTAGATGGCTTTTTCTGAAAAACATCAGTAGGATCATAAGTGGATTCCTGAGTCAGAGGAAGGTTGAGCGTATTCAGAACCGCTCTGATCAGACCCTCAGCCGAAACTTCAGGGTCACACTCATAGGGGTCCCCAATGGACCTGTTAGATTCAATAACAGTACGTTCCTCAGCATCAGAATCCTGTAAGAGTTCTTCTTCAGAAGAATCAGTGACATCAGGAGCTCCCTGTGGCTTAGGCAGGGAGGTCCTGATGGTAGAGGGGGTCTGCCAGACCTGGAGAGCCCCCTGAATCTGAGAGGGAAAGAGTTGAAGCGTGGATCTGAGATCCCTAGTGGCAGCTTTAAACTCCCTCACCCAAGATGGCTCAATAGCGTGGCTGGGAAGCCCAGGGTTGCTATCTTGACCAGTACAATTAGGGCATAGATCCCCCACATTATCGCTAGCCAGCCCAATGTGGCAAGAGGAGCAAAACGCCATGGGGGTAGCAGACCCCCCATCCTCCTTAGACTTGGGTCTAGCCCCTAGCTCCAGTGAAGTAGACATGCTCACAGCGTCAATATACCCCACTAATAACACTATCACCCAGAAAAAGTGTAAATGATTAAAGTTTCACCCCAGAAATGTCTAAATTCGGACTTATCTGGCCAGTGAAGGGTTAATCTGTTGAGGAGAGAGAAGGCTCGGTCCCTGCGTAGTGTACTCGCTTAGGAAAAGTACCACAAAATGGCGGCCGTCATGACAGCCAATCAGAAACGAGCGCGAACCAAGCGCTCATGGGAAATGTAGTTTTCCCTTACAAGTACCCCAAACAGTGCCCGAAGCCCCCCTGAACACCCCACATAATTAAAACACATTCCGGATGATAGAGCAGGAGCCTAGCATTAAAATGAGCCCTCTCTGAAGTTGCTGTGACAAGCGGTTCCAGAGATATGTCCCACACTGTGAATTCTCATAGAGAGTAAAGGAGCCCTTGCGTCTGAGCGGGAAAAAGCCGCGCTTAAAGGCGCGGAACACCATTTTTAATAAAGTTTAAGAAAACATTAAAAAGTGCCCAAACAGGCATGAAACACATGAGAAACATAAATAAATGAATACCCAAAGCTCCAAAACCCAGAGAATACCACAGAAATTGCATAAAACAGTAATAATGCAATAAAAACACCCTATGAGTGCTGGAGTGTATTAAAACTCCCAAATACAAGCCCATCAAAGGGACACTGTGGGGACAAGTGGACCTTCAGCACTCAATGGGTGACTCACCTTTCCTGCAGGACTTCTGTCTTCAGGTGACCATGATGAAGTGGGAAAGAACCAGAGGTAAATTCCCCAGTAGGGAAGCTGCTTAACACAAGCTGTCCCCTCTTCAGGGCATAAGGTCCACAGAAAATCCCTGGAAGCTGCACCAGCCACTTTAAAGAGGGCAATTCACAGCCATGGTCACCCTCCTAATGGTGGTATTCCATATTTGAATAAAAAATAATAAAATACTAAGATGCATAGATGTTTTCTACCTGGTGTGGAAGCACACCAGGAACAAATCAATCTAAAGTGGCTCTGGCCAGAAGGTGGCTTAAGTAAGAGGGGAGGCTCCGCCCCTTGCAAATTATTTGCATAGTTGTTCCTGCCTATTAAAGGGGACTTACGCCTCCCAGAGTACCAGTGACCTGTATTGGACGACAGTGAAAATGAAATAGGATATAAATATGAATGCCTTGTAGATGAAATGATCCAATGATGAATGAATATGATAAAGTGAATAATGATACTGAACATTCAATGAAAAAGGCTTTCCAAACTCCAATCCAATCTCAGTGCAGCTCCATACATAAGTGTCTTTCGGAACCCAAATATAAAACCAGTATCTAGGAGAAGAGAGCGCAAACGCAAGAGAGAATGCATTAAGCCCAAGATGGGCTCTATGTGAATGCAATGGGAGAAGGGGGGTTTTATGTTGGTTTTTATATTTTTTTTAATTAAATTAAGCGCTGCGTAATCTGTGTGTGCTATATTATTATTATTATTATTATTATTATTATTATTATTATTACACTTAGAGTATTTTCCCATAGTTTTTTCCCCTCTTGTGTTTGCGCTCTCAACTCCTAGATACTGTTTTATGATCTGATTGGTTCATATATGCTCTGGAGCCTGGTCCTTGCCTTCATTCCCGCCTCTGGGAAACTCATTGTTGGTACATCCCAAAGTTACCTGTGACCTCTTTTGGACGACAGAGAAGAGGATTTTAGTCTTACCTGTTAAATCCTTTTCTCTTAGTCTCCCACCCTGTCAAGGGACCATGCTTGGTTCTCTTGTGAACGAACGTGGGAATCCTTTCTGTTTCATGCTCACAGGAGTCTTCTTTTCCCTACTTGCTACCTAGTCAATAGTTAGCGTTGCAAATCTTACTGGATGGGGATCAGCTAAGGAGGGAAGGAAGACTCCACCCTGCACTTCTTTCCAAGAATTGTTCCTGTCTTCTTAAATGGGGTGGTCGCCTTCCCAAAGTTACCTGTGACCTATATGGAATAAGAGAAAAGGATTTAACAGGTAAGACTAAAATCATCTCTTTGGCTTACTGATTGCTGCAAAAGGGATACTATCTCAGACATTTCCATGAAATCTTGGATTTATCTTAATCATCATATTAGGGAGGAGTGCTTTACATATGGTGGCCTGTTTTGGATTAGGTTATTTTCTACCTTCAATTATGGACTCTTTCCAATAAAGAAACCTTTACGTTTGATCCTGCTAACCATACTATCATATTAAGGCTTAATACTCAATGAAAATTAGTTCACTAATGAATGAAGTTAGATGGCTGTGCAATAGGATAAAAGGGATAGTAATACTTAAAAATGTAAAAAAAAAAAAAAAAAAAAATGTTGTAGGGTTTATCCCCCTGAGTAAAACAAGAGTACTCCCACTACTGAAAGGTGTTTTATTCAAAAGTTATTACCGCTGAAAGATGAATTTTTTTAGGTGCAATATCACAGTGGCCTGAAATTGTACAGTGGCGCTGTTGCTATACCATCCTATGGACCTCTCTGGTCCCGGGACCATAAAGCTCCATAGGATGGTGTAACAACAGTGCCACTGTACAATTTCAGGCCACTGTGATACTGCACCTAAATAATTCATCTTTGAGCTGTAATAACTTTTGAACAAAACACCTTTCAGCAGTGGGAGTACCCTTGTTTTACTCAGGGGGATAAACCCTACATTTTAAGTATTACTATACCTTTTTTAAAGGTGTGTTTTTTTTTGTTTTTTTTTGTAATGTATAAATCTGGTGCGCAAATGGCGGCCAGCAGGGCCGGCGCTACCATTAAGGCAGCACAGGCAGCTGCCTTAGGGCGCTGCAATGGAGGGGCGCCGAAAGGGAGAAGCTGAGGTTTTTTTTTTTTTTTTAAATATATCTGCCGCGAGGGAGCGCTCATTTACACGACCAAGCGCTCCCTCGCGGCGTCTATGGGACGCTCACAACGCAGAGCGACCCATGCTCTGTAGTAATACAGAGCGCTGGGAGATGACATCATCTCCCAGTGCTCTGCATTACTGAGAACAGCGCTGGGAGGTTCAGCTCTGTGCCGAAGGAGGCACAGAGCTCTCTTATGGCTAGACCACCAGGGGCTCAAGGTAGGGAGCATTGTGGAGATGAAGGGGCATAAAGGAAGGATCAATGTGGACATGAAGGGGCATTATGGAAGGGCAATGTGGAGATGAATGGGGCATAAAGGAAGGAGCAATGTGGAGATGAAGGGGCATTATGGAAGGGCAATGTAGAGATGAATGGGGCATAAAGGAAGGAGCAATGTGGAGATGAAGGGGCATAAAGGAAGGGGCAATGTTGAGATGAAGGGAGCATTGTGGAAGGTGCAATGTGGAGATGAAGGGAGCATTGTGGAGATGAAGGGAGCATTGTGGAAGGGGCAATGTTGAGATGAAGGGGGCATTGTGGAAGGTGCAATGTAGAGATGAAGGGGGAATTGTGGAAGGTGCAATGTGGAGATGAAGGGAGCATTGTGGAGGTGAATATGTGGGCGGGGCAGGGGACTGTGGCAAGGTCGGGGGGGCAGGCGGATTGTGTCGGGGGGGGGGCATCAAAATGCACCTTCGCCTCTGTATACAAAAATCCTTGCACCGGCCCTGGTGGCCAGTATCCTTGGAGAAAGCCGTGGGTGAGATGCATATTAGAGATCTCTGAGGATTGAATATTTCCTCCTTTCTTTACTGTGATGGTGACTAATTTAGCCAGATGAGAAACCATTTTTTATGTCCATTACCAAATGAGTTTTGAGAACATTTCTCAATAGCTGCTTCTTTTTAGATTTTGTGCCAGTGAATTTATCCTTTTTATACTTACTAATCTTTGCACATACCGATGCAGTTACTTATTGTACAATCTGGCCTAGTGGTTTCTCAATTTTATTATAGTAATCTCCTTTTTACGAAATTAGCTATGAATAATGGTCTGTCTGACTAATGTTATTAGGCAGTAGGCACTGCAGTAAAAAGTTAAACTGATGTTAATTGAAGGGTTAACACCTTTCACATGTTTTGGATGTACTGCAATATTATGCAGCATAGCCAGGTGTTAATTATATTGATCTTTTATGATTTAAATTTTGCTGTTTTTGTTTTTATCCTAATGTGTCAAAGGGGAACACTCACATCCATTAAAGACCTGCTTATCTGAATGTCCCAACTCAAGAAATCTTCAATCCGTTTTTATTTCTTATTTTGATGTGGTATAGACTGAGATATAAGCTTTTGAAAACTAATTCCGTAATGTCAGTTCTTCGTCTCTTCCCCTCCCCAGTTCCCTGTTATCTCCTCCTCCGATGACAGAGGCATCAAGCATGTGAGCTGGAGTGTTCCCTTTCCAAGAAGGACTTTAATGGAGGTGATCGTTCCCCTTTTAATAAAGGTTATGTTTTATTACACAGCAACAGAAGATCCTATCCCCTTACTATCCCCAAACTGCCAACTCAGGAGTGGATTTGGTGCTGCTATTTCTGCGTGTCTTTAACCTTTTAAGTGCCAGAGGGTTGTGCAATGCATTCCATTGTGTTGCAAACCCCTCTGGCACTCAGAGGGTTAACTGGGGACATGCATACTGCAGGACTGCTTTAGTTTCAGAGCACCCCTGAAATATGAGGTCTGGTCCGCTTACCTTTAAGAGCCAGATAGGTGAGAAGTGTTGCGCATTCTGGCAATCAAAGGATTAAAAGAAAATTTGTGAGCCCTTGGGTAGATGAGGCTTGCCCCTTCCCCATGCTAGATAGAGGAGGCTTGGAAAACACTTTCTGTTGGATAAATTGCTTAATGAACTTAACCCATTAAGTGCCAAAGAGATGTAAAATGCATTGCACACATATATGAAATGAAAACTGTTAACATTGCACTTGGGTTGGAGGAACACAAGGGGGGATCAGGTGAGCTATGGTACATCACTTGTGCTGGCTGTGCCATGAAGGCACTGCATAACATAAAATAGAAAAAACTCATAATAGATGGAAAACAATATTAAAAAGTGATTTTGCAAGATGTCTTTATAATTGCCTGAGTTGGTTTTGTGTGTTGGGGTGCCTTGAGTATAAAAAAAGAACCACTGGCCTAATATGCTAGCCTATTTCCTGGTCATAAGAGGCAGATGGACCCCATCCCATGCCTACCAAGTGTCCCTCTTTTAGACCCAAATCCCTCTTTCTCAACCTGATGTCCCTCTTTTTAGGAGATCAGACTGTGTGGTATGTGTAAGTGTATCACATTGCTCCACAGCAATAAAACTCACATTATTGTTTGTTTAAAGGTCATTATGTGTGTTTATAAACTAGTTTGTGTAAATAAAATACATTGGTCTTGTTATAAGTCATTTATTAGGTTACACAAGGAGTTGTCAGTAGGTCAAGAAATAGCCTAAAAATTCTTGGTAATGCCCTGGCCACAAGCCACACCCCCAGAAACACCCCCTAAAACACGTGTCCCTCTTTGGCAATTTGAAATGTTGGGAGGTATGCCAACCCAGAAGGTGTGGACCTGTACACCATCGGAATTTCTCGACCGATCTTGAATTTGTAACTTTAGGGAGTTTTGTTTCCTGTCCTATTTTGCAGAAGGTGGCAGCTTAATCCTTTGGTCCACACCTTCTGAACTGTCTTGCTGTACAGCGTTTCATCAGTAAAAGAGGAGGGAGGGGGATACTTTATAATTCAACTAGTTGAAGAGCCCGTTACACGGGCCACAGTGCCACTGCCAGCCGGTCGCGGGGGCAGTCATGCGCAGTAGAGACATGCTGCACATGACTGCAGCATGCGCAGCTGTCTACTGTGCATGACGCGTAGTTACACACGTTTTATCGAATTATTATATATATAGGATTACTCTTCAACTACACATCAGACAGGATTATTCTAAAGCTCTACATGGCCCAAAAACTATGTAGATTGCTCTCAGCTCCATTTATTTTGCAGTATTACTATTACTTTAAAGTAAGCTCAGAATTGTGTGCCGTTCCTTTTAGCAATATTTTACTAGTTCACATGTGTAACATTGTTACAGCAACAAGTCTCATAGAATACATATAATTGTTTGCTACAGGACCATTGACATGGTGACTTCTTTTTCAGCTGCATTGCTTTTCAGGGGTGATCATGTGTTGCTGCAACAGTGTGAACTAGGCCTTAACAAGAAGGAGGGAAAATGAGAGTAGTTATTTAGCACCTGGTTGTTACATACAGTGCATTGGACACCTCTCTACTATCCAAGGGTGCTATGTCTCCTATGTAAAGCCCTGGCCTGGATCATGTTGCCAGCTTACGCATATAATCATGCTAATCTCCCTACTAGTAAATGTTTCAATTAGACTGCATGGTGCACTAATGATGCAGTTGATTCAGACAAGCCTACTGTCAGCTTGGAACATGTGATAGTGCTAATCACACTGCTACTAATGGTGCAATTGGGCTGCATTGTGAACCCTGATCATTTGGGAATAAGGGTATGTACACATGGGCAACTTCAGTGTACAGTGAATATTTCTCTATACATACCATTGTGTGGGTCCAATGATGCTGTTCACATGGACAATTCCTGCCTGCAGAATGCAGCATGCTGCAAAAGTGGATATGCTCATGGATTGAACACATCCAGGTTGCAGCTTCCTGATCTGCATAGTGGCCTGTGAACAATCATTCACGCAGATAAATCTGGAGGATACAGTGTTGTTCAGTCTCAAGCCATTAATATATGGCAGATGTCTCCATGGGCTGGCTGACCTTGTGGCACACCTCCTCCATGCCCCTAAGGCAAGTGAATCACAGGAGGAATGTGGTACACCTGGAGGTAACTGACTATAGCCAAGTGGACTGTATGCATGGGCAACTTTTTGTAGCAGTGTTTGAGGTGGAGATGCATAGAAATTAAAATGCATATAGTGGGAAGATTGTGTTTTGTGTTGTGTTTTTTTTTTTTTTTTTTTTTTCCCAGCAGAATATTTTCTCTAAACAGTAGCAATATTGCATGAAAACTTACCTACAGCAGAGTTAGTCAATTGCTGGATTACAAGTACCTTCATACCCAACCAGCCAACAGATGGGAATAATGGAAGCTGTAGTTCCAACAGCTGGAAGCCCGATTGTTTATTACCCTGGGCCTACAGCATATGTCTAGTTCCACTGAACTTAACAAACATTTGGAGATGTGATAATACATTTATGGACTAAAGCTGCAGTAGGCTGCATCACCCTAGGACATTCACAGATAAAATTACCCATGTGAACAACCTACCATGAAATAATAAGCCTTATGTAAAAGAAACAGTGGAACAATTCTGGGGTAAACTAAAAACCCAAATACATCCTAGGGAAAAAGGTTGGAAAAAATCCCCAAATTCCAGTTGATTTAAATTGGGCTTTTAATACCTGTAATGCTACAGTGGTCTCCCAGCAGAATGCACTGCCGTCTTCTCAAACCTTGTTAGGTAAAAGCCCCATTTTAAAACAAAGGAAATAATTTTTGTCCCCTGTGTTGATGTTGATGTTTGCCCTGAAGTTACTCCACTAGTATGTTTTGTATTCATTTATTCATGGTATTATTGCTGCACTATTGTCAACTGTGTGAACAAACCCTAAGGTATATTCATGGTTTTACACAAGCAGTCATCATTAACTCCTTTTTGATTGTTTGCGTGTATGTGTGATACTTTCCTTAAAACTGCCAATAAAGGTATCACTTTTACTCTACCAGACTTCTGCTTTTTTCCTACTGTTAACATGGTACCACCTTTTACAATGGAATATACCACAATGTACCACACACAAATGAAGCTGAATAACACAACTGGACAGTGATATCTTCTTTCTGACAACAAATGAAAAGGAAAAGCTCATACCTGAAGGCCTCATCCTAAAGAACCTTGCTCTATACACACCTATAATAGGCTGTATGCATAGCCACTATGCACCTGAACCTCTGAAAGGCTACATAATAATCTTATTGGGAATCTGTTACAATAAAACCAAAGTAAAAGCAGAGATCTTGACCCTCAACATATAAAGGAACATTGCAGCTATACTACAAATATTACTAAAAATACAACCAAGACACTGCACAGACATACACAAAAGATAGTGAATTTGAATGAACACAAGTGATAGATTTGTGTTGTCAACCTCTCAAAACACAAGCCAAGCAAAGAGGAGCTATCTAATGTCAAGAGGACTTTCCTTTTGCCCAACTAAAATCTATGGATAAAATAGAACTCTATAGTGATATGGAGGATTTCTTTAGAAAGCTTCGGCTCAAGCAATTGTTTATTGACCAAGAAAACAATTGCTCATCCCAAACCACAGAACTAAGTAATCATTACAATTCGCCTACAAAAAGATCCACTGGACCCCATAGCCAGGAATCAACCCCTTGCTGGACAGGTATATAAAGAACTTTCAGCCAGTCACATCAACCATTCCTGACAAAGAATACAAATTGTCACACAATCTAACTACCAAGGACTGAGAGTAATATAATCATTAAAGTACAACAAAAACAGAATCACTAAACCGGCAGACAAAGGTGGAGCAGTAATAATCATGAACAAAGCTCACAATATAGAAGAGGTACACAGGCAGTTTATGGATGAAAGACACTACAGCAAACTACAAGATCCCACATCTGCCTACAGAAGAGCTTACAAAAATCCATGAAAGGGCTCTCTTCTTATTACTAGCAGCCACCTGTAGGCCCTTATTCCAGAAGATGCTTCTATACGCTTCCTAAAATACCCTAGGAAGTAAATCTTAGAAAGTCGATTAATATCTGGAATTGGCACACTCTCAGGAAATACGTCCTGGCTGAGTGGAGAGTATTCTGAAATGATTGGTTGTGTCCTGTATGTGTATATTTTTTTAAGCAATCTTTTAAACTGTCTGACCTTGGCTTCCCCACAGAACCTGTAACTCTGCTAATGCACATTATACTAAAGCATATTTCTTTCACATTTGGAAAAGAACTATACATACAAAAGAGGAAATGCCTTTGGAACGTAAATGACCCCACAAAATGCCAACATATTCATGGCAAAATTGGAGGAGGCATTCTTGTCCACCCAGGTGACCCAATCTTTGTCACAGGAGTGGTGGGCTATAAGAACTAGAAGGTTCAGCAAAGTTGCTCAATAGTAACACTACATATCCATGAAGCCCAGGCCTCCCATTGTCCTGGGTAGCCTCAGGGTCAGGTCACTGCACCTGGGCAGTGTAGCTCCCCAGAAAAACTTACTTAGCAGCTGTCCGTCTTATCAAGTAGGGGCCCGACAGGGCTATAGAGAGCACCAAAAATAAGTAATCTTGGTCAAAAGGACCATCTTCAGTAAATTTATCCTCCCAAACCAGGAAAGGGGGAGAGTGTGCTAACTAGTAACATGCCTCCAGGTGAGGAAGAGGGGGCAAATAATTGGCCTTGAAGAGATCTTTTAGGGTTCGGTGTTAGATGGACACCTAAGTACTTAATACTGTCCGTACTCCTGGAGAATGGATATTGCGTCCGCAGAGTGGTGGCAGAGGCCTGATCCATAGTAGAGTTCAGAAACATGGATTTACTGAAATTGACCCTAGACCAAGAGTAGATTCCAAACTGTTGGAAGAGGGCCAGGAGGGGGGCAATGACTGCTCAGGATGAGACGTTAATAAAATGCTTTTTGGAGTAACAGGACACCTTAGTGTCTGCAGCATGCAGGGGAGGGAATGGGGGCAGGGAATGGAGGCAACCAAGGTGCGTACCATTGAAACCTGAAGGGTAAGCAAAAGTATGCTGCTCAGCCATTTCCTAGCTCATGGGTCCTGGTACAGGGCCTCTATATCACGGTGCCCGTGATCTTTTTTCTGTCACTCTCACTTGTGTCGCGCTCCTATTGGTTGAGCCTGTTTGGCCCGCCCCTGGTGACCTTTTTATACCTGACCATTGGCACCTGTCAGGTGCCCTTTCGTGGTGTTCCTGAGCCAGTATTGCTGTGCGGTGTTACTGTGTTCCTGATTCTGGTGTACCGACTTGGCTTGCTTAGACTTCGTTCTTGTGTTCCTGCTCCGTGATTTGACCCGGCTTGGCTGACGTTCCTGCTCATGACCTGATCTGGCTTGTCTGAGAACCCTGCTCCGTGATTCAACCTGGCCTGGATGACGTTCCTGCTCCGTGACCTGCACCAGTTTCACCAACCCAGACTACGGTTCAGCTTCCTGCTGTCGCCGAGGCGACATTCTGATTTCCTACAGTGAACTGTACTCCTGCTACTGCAGCTGTTAACCCGTGCAGAGCTGAACTCCTGCTAACCGAGCCGTTAACCCGTGCAGAGCTGTGCTCCTCCTACTGAGCTGTTAACCCATGCAGAGCTGTGCTCCTCCTACTGAGCCATTAACCCGTGCAGAGCTGTACTCCTCCTACTGAGCCGTTAACCCGCGAAGAGCTTATTCCGACTTACTGAGCCGTTCCCCTGCAGAGCTGTGCCTCCGGTTCTGAGCCTCCAGTCTGGTACAGAGTGTTGCTACTCTTGCTGAAGCAGTTACATTTCCAGCCACTATTTACTGCTGAGGCGGTTCAGTATAGCCTTGTGAGGCTACGGTTCATACCACTCCTTGCAGTATAGTTGGTTTACGTTACCGCGCCCGGTGTAGGAGCTAGGGCTTTAGCTGCTACTGTGCTAGTCTGTTATTACGCCCGTGGGGGCTATTGGCTCAAGCTCTTGCAATCCAGTTGCTTCCATTATCACGCCCGTGGGGGCTATTGGCTCAAGCTCTTGCAATCCAGTTGCTTCCGTTATCACACCCAGGGGGGCTATTGGCTCAGGCTCTTGTAATCCGGTTGCTTCCGTTCTTACGCCCGTGGGGGTTACTGGCTCAACTTTCAGCAGGCTCTGGGTCGCAGGTTCTTTTTGCTGAAGTTATCACCGTTTTATGAACTTTAGGTGTTGAGTTCACTGCCTATTTCCACCCTGGGCGTGCCAAACACCACAACTGAGACGGACTGATTCCTGTGTTAACTCTTGTATCTCTGTTCTCAGTATCTGTTATGTGCCTGTGCTATTAAAGGGATAGTAATACTTCATTTTAACTTTATTTTATTTTGTAGGCATTAAAAAAAACATGAAGAATGATATAAGGCTTATCTCTGAAACCTTTATGGTTTAAGAGATATTCACAAAAAAAGTATCCCCCCCCTGTTCAACCAGATCAGAAGGGAGATGCCCAGGTAGACTGCAGAGAGGGACAATCTTCAATTAAGATAACGGAAAAAGCTGAAAAACTTGTCAAGGGGGGAAGGGCTTTCATTGTTTTCATACAAAGAAAATTGTCCCCTTCTGTTATCTGTACTGTCATACAACCAGACTCACATCTGAGAAGAGATGGCTTACACTAGGTAAAAGGGGCGGGAGGGGGATACTTTGCTTGTGAATATCTCATAAACCATAAAGGTTTGAGAGATAAGACTTAGATCATTCTTCATGTTTTTTTAATGCCTACAAAATAAATTAAAGTTAAAACGAAGTATTACTATCCCTTTAAGTTATTATCTGTATATTGGTCCTATTTTGCCTCCTTGTATTACTCAGGTCTGCCTACAGAGGGCGATCCTTCCTTTTAGGTTTTTTGTTTAATAAAACTGTTTTATTTCACCAACTGGTCTGAGTGTCTTGAAAACCGTGACACACTATTAGCCATAAAATATGAGGAGCAAGTCCGAAAGTGCCCAGAACATTTAAACTGGTAGGACCACTTCGCTCGAGCCTCCAGATTCCAAACATGCACTGTTCCAAAATGGTAGCGGAGAACTGAGGCAGAGTGGACTGCAAATGGGAAGAGTGACAGGGGTTGCAGTCCCTACTAGGATCCAGTGGAAAATTGAAATCCCCACCCGCCAGGAGAAGACTATCCTTTAAATGCTGAAAGAGACACAGACACTAGAAAGAGACACAGACCCTAGAACGCCAGGGTTAATCGGAGGCTCAATATCGGAAACTGGCGGCAAGGACCCCAGGGTACAAGAGCAAAGGGAGGCCCAAGACACAGCTACTGGTAGAAGAGACCCTAGAACGCTAGGAGTGAAACGGAGGCAGTAGAACACGGAAGGCCACTGGTGTCCAGGTACGGGGTACCAAGGCAGATACACCACCCTACAGCTGGCTCTTTAGCCCAAAGGCTACAGCAGACGGGAAGGCTGGAGAGAAGTGAACCGGGCCTAGGGATACCTAGGTACCGCAAAGTTCACAGATGGTAAGCGCCCAGAGAACAGCCTGTAACTCCCCACAGGGAGTGAGCCCAGCTAAGGAATTGGTATATGGACACGTATAGAGTAGTGAGTAACACGGCCGAACTATAGATAGCCCGAGATCCGGTACTCCGTGCATGCACACCGCCAGAGGCGGTAGATACCAGAATGAATGGCTGAAGCAGCGAGTGCTCAGCCCAACAGTCGATAACATAACAGGTTAGCGCAGCACAGCCAGCCACAATCGCCGTGTCTTATCTAGCACGGTCAGCAACTGATGCTGATACTCAACCAGTCGAGGCAGCAACGTAACAAGTGCACAGCCAGAACAGCCGGCAGTGTATAGGATCTCAGCCAGATCAGTTAGCAACTTAGCGGGTACTCAGCCAGAATGGTCAGCAATGGAACGGGTTCTCAGCCAGATTGGTCGGCAACGGAGCGGGTTCTCAGCCAGATCGGTCGGCAACGGAATCGGAACAGATCAGGAACACAGGAACGTTGTCAGACAGGCCAGGTCATACACAAACAAGCAGCATCAGGAACTAGCGCTAAGTACAGGTACACCACAAAAGGGCGCTAGTCTATAGACATGACAGGGATATAAATAGGGTTGGCCCTGGGTGGAGTCAATTACAATGACCAATAAGAAATGCGGCATTCAAACAAGGAAGTAAGAATGTCGCCACCCGCAAACAGGAGCATGGGGCACCATGATAATTTTAAAATGGAGAGGGATGAGCTATTCACTTTTATACATGCCCACCCCACTCCTTCTTTCCCCCCTTCCCCTCTTAGTTTAAAAAGAATGTTCAGGATGGATTTCTGATCAGATATTACTGCTCCCCTACACAACTCCCCATACTTCTGGTATTGTTGAAAAGGGAAGACATTCCATTTCCAAAAAGATCTGGTTTGAGCAAATTTGTGCAGGAGGAGCTGAGATATTTGCTCCAAAACAAAGCCCACCATACCCATCAAACACCTCTGTTCCTGACAAGGGCACCTCCTGCTGTATGATGCTCAATTCAGTTGCTCTCTCCAGACAGCCCTAGAAATTGCCTTGGGTGAAATGTGTTTACTCCCATTATTTGTTTCCCATCCTCAATGGTTTGATTTGCTCTGAAGGTCTTCAGTCTCCACTTTACTTACATGCTCTGTCCTGCATTCCACCCAGCAATCTTTTCAACACTATGTCCTGTCAGATGGCTAGCCACTGTGGACATCAGCTATACACTGGCTGACTTCTGTATGGGCCACCTTTGATTGGATCATTGTGATGATTTTCTTAACTGTGGCCCCATAGGCTTTCATTCAGACCTCTGCTGCAAATTCTGTTTTGTGTGTTGAACACTGGGAAGCTGCATCATGCTTTGTTCTTTTGCTACACTAGTCACCATTGTAAATAATTACATTGAGTCCAGCTGTTTTATTTACAGGTGAATTGCAACAATACTAAACAGCATATAAGGCTGCCATGCTTATTTTAACAGTATCCTGAGTTCCCCTGGTGATTCTCTCATGTGGAAATGTCACAAAACTGGCCCACATTGACATAGGCCATGTATTATTTGTAAATGTCCAGATTGTTTGGCCAGTTATTGGCCAATGTGAACAGCTTTGCAACTACATCATTTGCTCCAATGTTGCTGTGAAACAGTCGGTACTGTGGACTGTAGGCCAACATGCAGATCTAGCATGCTGAAGCCTGGATATTCCCAATGCATAAGCACATCCAATTTGCAGTGTTCTTATTTCAAGCAGGGCGAAAATTGACTATGGGAACAGCACCCCTGGGGAAATTGGTTTTTACAAGGATGAATTTAGTGTCGAGTTAATGCTACTCTAACATTTTCAGTGTGAAATAAGACTCAAGAGGGACGCTGTTCTAGCATGGGGGAGACATGGAAAAAAAAAAACGTTTTTATACATGCATGTCAATGATTTATTTTCTCCAAGTTCTTTGATTCTAGTACAAGACTTTCCCTTCTCTTTGAAATGTTTTCTTTGGCTGTTTTTATGTACTATTTTTGTATTAATAGGTCAAAAAAACAAAGGCAGTGAGGAATACCTTGGAAGACTTGACCTGGCCTTGCATTAAATCCACTGATTTGTACAAGCATGGAGAGATATGCAGCAAGTGAACTGGCAGTCATTCGTAAGTATACTTCTCTTAATTGTTCTTATAATAAACATGATCAAAACTATTCATTTGTGCAACAGAGAAAATAGGATTTTAGTGTTCTTACCTTTTAAATCCATTTGTCTGTAGTCCGTATGAAACACAGGTACCATGGGGTTGAGTCCCTCCTTTTGGATGGCAGAACACATCACAGAAGATAATCTTACAGATAGAGACTCCCAGCCACTCCTCCAGCTCAACCCATCCTCCATCTTGCAATCCCCAGTATGAATGTGACTGAAGCCACACTAACAAGGCAAGCAAGAGAAGAAGGAAATTTTTTGTGAGAGAGACTCTAGGAGGACTCCTCAAGCCCAGACAGGCAACACCAAACAGAGGTCCCTTTCGCTGGGTGGGAAACCTGTGTTCCATGTAGACTATAGAAAGAAGGATTTAACAGGTAAGAACATTAAAATTCTATTTTCTCTTACATCCGATATGGAACACAGATACCATGAGGATATACCACTAAGCTTCCAAAGGTGGGGAAAAAAGGAGAAAGGGCCTCACTCCTGTCTCCATGATACTGGGGTTCCCCAGGACTACCTTGAATAGGAATAGCCCAATCAGAAACCAGGGTCAACAGACACTGAACTTAAACAGTACACAAGAACAAGAGCCAACAGGGTTCAAACATCTGAACAACAGTAAGGCAACCAAATGTGCAGGTCCTGGAGAAAAAGAAGAGGACAAGCGTATACCATCTGAGAGTAATCTTAGTATATAGGGTGGTAGATAATAGAAATGAATATAACTTACAAGATGTATTCTTGTAAGTGTTGCATAAAGAAATCATTTAATGGAGACAAATATGAGTAGTTGATAGATGTAATAATCTGGGACTAAGGGCTATGTTCATTCACGGTCCAGTCCAATAGTCACAGGTATCCTTACTACAAAGACACAAGTGGCATCCAATCTAAGAGTTGAACTAGAGTACAAATGTTCCAAAAGGGCCCCTGAGTGGACCCGACTCACTGAATGCTCTCTTGTATGTCTGTATCGAAAACGCAACCCAGCTTGAAGCCACAGATGTGAGTGAGTGATAGATGTAATGGTCTTGGGTCTCAGAACTGTATACAGTCACTGTCAGGTCCTCTAAGTGATGGACCCCAGTCTTGGGTGGCTGCTGTCAGAGTAGTGGAGAAAGTCCAAAGTGAAGTACCAGAAGCAGGCAAAGGCAGGGTCAGGAAGTATGAGTCAGCAGATATTCGGACATGTTGAGACTGGCAGAGAGTGCAGCATACAGCAAGCAATGCAAGTTTGCGTGACTGCGCCTGTTTTTTGTCTTTTCATTTTCTTTTACGCTCTCCTTTCTCTCTCCATGTACGCTCCTCCTGCAGACCACCTGTTCTCAGAAAAGTAGGCTGTTTAGAACTGTGTAGTTGTGCTCAGGATGTGAAAAGGAGGCTTGGACTTCAAGGAACTGAATGAGGGAAATATTAAATAAAAAATAGGCAGGTCCCTAGACCGACCAAGCTGCCTACAGGACCTTCCAGTTCAAGCTGGCCTCAGCCGAGGCCAGAACATCATCACGGTAGTGCTTAGCAAAGGTGTGCAAAGAAGACCAAGTTGCCGCATTGCACAACTGCTCAGCCGAGGTCTGATTCTTGTAGGCCCAGGAGGCCCCACAGACCTAGTGGAATGTGCTGTGACCTTTTAAGGGAACCTGTTTCTTTCTGAGCTCATATGCTTATGGTAGCCTTAATCCAAGAGGCCACAGTGATCTTAGAAGCAGCTTGACCTGCCCTAGGACTCCCGGGAATGACAAACTGAGTCAGCCTTACGAAGAGGCTCAATGCGTTGTACATAAAGGCACCGAAACAATAAATGGAGGTCCTTATCCTTGTCAGATTTGGGGTCAGGACAAAATGAAGGCACAACAATCTCCTGATTTGATGTGGAACTCCCAAGCTACCTCAGGAAGAAACTACTGAGAGCCTTAAGAAAGACCAAGAAAGGTAGCTTGCAAGACGAGGCCTGAAATTCAGCAACTCTGCGGACAGAGACCGCTTCCAAAAGAAAAGCCATCCTAAGCATTAATTGATGCAGAGGGATGGAAGGGGCTCAAAGGGAGGCCTCTGCAAAACATCCAAAACCAAATTAAGGAAGGCATCAGCCACCACATGTAGGAACACCTTGGCTTTCGGAATGGTGGAAATACACCTCTGGAAAAACAAAGAAATTGCTGAAATTTTAACCTTTTAAGAAGCTCAAGCTGAGCCCTTTGTTCACTCCATCTTGAAGAAAGGACAATACCAAAGGAAAGTCCAGACTTCTGCAAGGACACAGGCTTGTCCATGAACCACATGTGAAAAATAGACCAAACTTTATAGTATGCCTTAGAGGCGACAGGTTTATGGGCCTGAATCATAGTAAAAATGACCTCCGTGGAGAACCCTTTCTTCCTCCAACAGCCATGCCATCAAAGCCATTTTCACCACCACCTCCTGCCACTGTTCACCCTGGAGAAGGTCTGGTCTGAGAGGAAGAGGTGGAGCAGATCTGAATGGAGAGACTGACCAGATTCGCAAACCATGCCCTCCTGATCCAATAAGGTGCGAGCAGAATTGCAGCCGCACCATCCATCCTGAGTACCCTGGGTATGAGAAGAGTGGAAGAAAGACTTAAGCAAGGTGGAATCAACATTGCATCTGTGGCAAAGGCTAGAGGATATCCCTGCTGGGAGCAGAAGGTCAAAATCTTTGTTTTTTTCCCTGGTGGCCATGAGATCTATCACTGTGCAACAGTGGGGTATGCCAATCAGAACAGGGGGAATCACTGTTGGAGGAGAGGACCACTGTTCCAAAGCTGCCTCTGAAAAGGGATACTGCTTAGAGAACCTCTTGGCGATAGCCGCTTTTCTAGGGTCTTCCACTCATCCAGAAGGATCTGGTCAAGAGTGGCATTAGGGGGGAAAAAAGCAGAATATTTCCTATGCCTCTGGAAAACATCTGTAGAGGAGAACCCCTCATCAGGTGTCAGGGAACTGAAGCATCTCCATAACAGCCAAGTCCCTCAGCTGAGGAAAGGGGGTCATTCTCATAAGTCCCCATATCCTCCTATCCCCCCCTCCTCATCCTCCCCTTCCAACAATTCCTCCTCTGAGGGAAATTCTGAGAGATAGAGGCCATATATTTAAAGGTAGTGGGGGGGGGGCTTCCAAAACTATACAAACCCCCCCTCCTGAAGGGAGAAGGGGATTTGGACCACTGCAGACAGAAGAGTTTTTACCCACACTGGCTCTTGGTCAGCGATGGAGGGCCCCAGTGGATTAGTACGGGCCACAGCAAAAGAGGAGCAGTGAGATCCAGAATACTCTCTAGGGAGACCCTTTTTGACATAAGGAACAGTAAACAAGGGGGATAAGGGATGCCTCTGAATCCTTAATATTAGATTTACTTACATGTCCCTTAGAATCAGACATCCTGAGAGTAAAAGTGTCTCACACTATTATAAAGAAGGGTTAATCTAGAAAAGGAGAGCAAGGAGAGTCTGCCTCTGCGTAAGATAAGCAAGAGAGAGAAGTAAAATGGAGACTGCAAAACTGGCAGCCAGTCGGAAGAAAGCCTGCAAAATGGGTATTCTGGGAAACAGTCTTCCCTTTTGCTGTTGCCTAGCATTGTCTGCACTCTGGCTGTGGAATTGCAGCGGGTCCCTGAGACATTCAAGAAGTGAACCAGATGAAAGGACATGAGGAAACAAGAAGAAAGATCCTGCTCTGACTTCTGTATGTCAAACAGGTCCAGAAAGGTATCCTATCAAAATATCACCCTCCATTTGGTGATCAACCCAGGTGTGCATTAAATGTCGCCAAGTTGAAAATGGCGACCTAATAATCTTGCCTGCATAACAAGGGCGACATGCGCAAGCGAGAAAATGGGTAAAAAGTGAGCCAAGCTGAGCCAAATGAGATTTACATACAGCAGATGCAAAGTAGAAAGTGTGACTATGATGCTCCATCTGCATTATTGCAGGGGGGTTGTGATGAGGCACTCAAAGGGTTAATGGACAGAATGGAACGTACTTGCTCACGCTGTCCATTAGCCCTTTGAGTGTCAAATCACAGCCCCTGCAATCACGCCGATGGGGCATCACAGTCACACTTGCTACTTTGCATCTGCTATATGTAAATCTCATTCACTCATTTGGCTCAGCTTGATACACTTTTTGCCCGTTTTCTTTTACACATCACCCTTGTTATGCGAGTGAGATTATGTTGCCATTTTCAACCTAACAACATATTCAATTCGCCCCTGGGTTGGTCACCAAATTCACAGCAACGTTTTGACAGTGAACCATCCAATTTGTCCCAATGAAGTTCACCCATAGAAGTCAGTAGAACAAAAATAGTGGCAGCGCTGGCACCCGTTCTTAAAGGGGCCGCAGCATTAAATTGGGAAACGTGACAAAGGCACCCAAAGACCCCAAAATCCCCAGGAACATGTAAAGGGAACCCAAAAAGGAGACCAAAAGGGGAGGAAGAACCAAAGATGACCCATAGAACCCCCAAACCCAGTGAGAACAGCAGGGAAATGGTTAAGCTATCAAACTGCAGCCATCCTTGTTCCATAGTTCAGGAAATGAAACAGAACATAGATAATCAAGGTACCCAACATGAGTGCAGAAGCACAAGGGCTCAGAGAAAACCTTTGTATGGGGAAGCACAAGACAAGGGGCAATGTGGACCAAGGAACTCAAAGGGTTATTCGGCATTCTTCTTTCTTCAGGTTACCACTGAGTCTAAGAAGAGACTCAAGAGACTCTCCTGGGAGGGAAAGCTTGGCAAGATTCCCTGCACAGGGCTGCAAGGATTCACACAGCACCTGCACACTGGTCAAATCCACTCCAGGGGAAGCCCAGCAATGGTAAGCCACCTAATGGGGGAATTTTGACAGCTCCATATCTATCAGAAAATTATAAAAGATGGAAATCTCATGCCCATCCTTTCACAATGCAGGACACACTCATACTGGGGATTTCAAGGTGAGGGATGGGTTGAGCTGGAGGAATGTCTGGGAGTCTCCACCTATAATACTGTGTCTCCTGAGATGTAACCTGCCCTCCAAAAGGAGGGACTTACCCCCATGGTACCTGTGTTCCATATTGGATGTAAGAGAAAAAAAACCCAAATACACTATTATATATTAAACTAACATAAATAGCAGGTTTTTGGCACAAACTAGAAGACTCCTACCAGATGACTTCTTACTTCTTTGTGCTGTTTCACAAGAAACTGTGAGCAGTTTAATCATAATGTTCTGCAAATTGCACAATTTGATAACTGATGAGAACTGAGAGAGACACACGTCTCCACTATGTTGCTCCAGTGAAAGAGAGAGACGACAAACTTCCACAGCTGAAAAAGAAAGGCCATACTCCAATAAGCTGAAGCTGAGCAATTCTGCAGCATGTGGAAGAAAATAAAATGCCCGTGGATTTAACCCTTTGAGTGCCAGAGGGATTTGCAACGTATTGTGTTCCCCTCTGGCACTCAAAGGTTTAAATGAGATTTTACATTCCTTGAATGTTACGGAGATCTTCATAATATAGTGAAGCAATGAGTTGGTGGCCTCTATAGCAGTCAAGCAGTTAACCCTATGAGTGGCAGAGGGTTACACAACGCATTGCAAAACAATGCGTTGTGTTCTCCCTCTGGCACTCAAAGGGTTAAATGCCCAGTTTAAATCACTGGTCATTTTTACAATGTGTGCATTTGTTTCTCAGTGGTACAGCTTGATCCTCAACTGCACATCTAGCTTGGTGAATAAGGCCCTAAGGCCTTGATTTGTGAATATTTAACATTTTGAGTGCAGAGAGGTATCCAGTGCGTTGTGTTGCAATGCATTAAATATCTCTCTGGCGCTCAAAGGGTTTAAGGGCAATTGCACAAAGAGAAGAAAAGCAATTGTACCAGAGGGGACAAATAAATCAATGTATTTTTTTTTTTTTTTACTGGGCCTTTTTCAATGTGAATTTTTTTCAGTGTATCTTTATTTTATATTGTAAAAACAATATAAGTCTTATCACTCAAACCTTTATGGTTTGAGAGAGATTCCCAAGTAGTTTCCCCCTGACTGACATCAGTGTTCTAGCTTGACAGATTTGGAATACGGTCTGCAGACTGTCCGACGGCTCTGCAGCATAACCGAGATCACGAAATATAAAAATAACTACTTCATTGGAATGGTGTACAAAGTGTGCCTGGTTTGCAAGCACACTTTGTAGACTGTTCCAATGAAATAGTTATTTTTATATCTTGCAATCTCGGCTCTGCTGAAGAGCCGCCAGCTTCTCTGTGGTCTGGATTCCAAGTCTGTCAGCTAGATGGCAGACTTGACCAATACAGCAAGTCAGGGAGAAATTTGCTTGAGAACATCTCTCAAACCATAAAGGTTTGAGAGATAAGACTTATATAGTTTTTAATGGCTACAATATTAAATTAAGATAAATTGTAAATAAGTATTATTATCACTTTATCCCTTTGAATGCAATGCAAATAAACCTTTGAGTGCCAGAGGGGTACGGAACGTATTGCTTTGCAATGAGTTTATACCCCTGTGGCACTCAATGTCACAGCTTACCTTGTTTCCAGCAACGCTCGGCGTCATTCCATGTATCATCTGCGGGCGCAAGGCTTTAGAGTGAAGCAGGCCTCTCTTTTTATGCCATGCTTCCTGTAGTCTCCTCCTACCTACTTCCTTCCTCTGAGCCAGCTCTTCCTACCTACTCCCTGAGTTGGGGCTTAAAGAGCAGCCTGAGTCTGACTCGGTTGCCCTCGTGTTATTGTTCCTAGCAGTTCTATTCTTGGGCTCTGTTTATGACCTGGCTAGTCTTCCATCCAATCTGGTGCTGACCTGTGGCACTGTCTGACTACTCTTTGATTATCCCTTTAGTGGACACCCAACCTGGTGCAGACCTGTGGCTCTAGCTGACTACCTGAACTGTGTATGACCTGGCTTGTCTGACTACCCTCTCTGGTGCCGACTTGAGGCTCTGTCTGACTATTCTTATGTTTGTCCCTTGTACCTAGCAGACACCCTAATTAGTGTGGACCTGGGGCTCTGGTAGACTAGCTCTAATATGGACTGCAGGCGTGGGTCAGTTAATGCCCCATACTGACTGCAGGCGTGGGTCAGTTAATGCTCCATACTGACTGCAGGCATGAGTCAGTTAATGCCCCATACTGACTGCAGGCATGAGTCAGTTAATGCCCCATACTGACTGCAGGCATGAGTCAGTTAATGCCCCATACTGACTGCAGGCATGGGTCAGTTAATGCCCCATACTGACTGCAGGCGTGGGTCAGTTAATGCTCGATACTGACTGCAGGCGTGAGTCAGTACTCCAGCGACATCAGATGAAGATCCTGTGTTCCTGGTTCTGTTCCTGGTTCCTATTGAGACTACCAGTGGCTGAGGCCTAGTCTCTAGGAGAGTGGTCTAGCTTGGCAGCCTACTATTCCTGATAGCAGTGCTCGTTGGCTTGTAACCCTCTGCTCGTTCCTTTTGTATATACTGTGCACTACTTTTCTGTTTTCAATAAATTTGCATTTAACTATACCGTACTGACTCCTGAACATCTTTGGGAAACTGTGACACTCAGATGGTTAAATGAGTCCCCTCTAGCATTCAATCAATTTAAATCTTCATTTAAATCCATGTAAGTTTTGGAATTGTTTGTTCCCTCTTTTGCAGTTTTGTTTGCAGCCCAGAATTGCAGTATGTTTTCTTTGAATAAGACCCTAATTTAACCATTTCAGTGCCAGTGGGTACACCAGGTTAAGCATTCTGTCATATTAATAGAAGACTGGGCCTGCATTTGTGGGAGGGGCTGCAAGCATTAAATACTGGCTGCAGCCTCTCCCACGGGGCGCATTGTCTTTATGCCTTGACGTTTGTACAGAGATCCGGTTTCTTTTTTGGCAGTCAGTCCTACATCACTTCCAATTGTTACAGACGAGAAGTAAGAGTCTCTCCCACATCACAGACCTAGAAAGTTCCCCAATCACTGATGCTCTGAACACTTAGTGTACGCTACTAGTTACCACACTACCGGGTGGCGAATCTTAGTGCCCGAGACTCCATGCCAGAGTCTCCCCACACCACTTACGATGCCTCCCCTCCCCGTGTCACTAGTGCAGCCAGCCGGAACGCCTTAGCTCTACCCTACTCGTGGCTCCACTCATCTCACAACAGTTTCCCATAGCCACACAAGATCTTTACTCTCATTCAGCCTCGCATTATATAGGTCACTACTGATGCTCCATAGTTCAGATGCTGATGCAGGCCACCTCTCTTCTTAGCTCACGTTCAGGTCGGCCATATTAGTTATGGACAATGCACGCACCCGCTCACACCTGTATTCTCTGCCCACCAGTATACAGGATTCCACTCACACTCAGTAACCCATGGGTCATATCAATGTTATTCTGTGTACCCTCCATGCCCCTGTTTCTTTTTTATTTACAGTCCTCAGCTCCTGGATATCGCTATTGCTTGCCTTCCTCCAAGGCTATACAAGAGGAAGCAAGGTGCCATTTCCTTTTACCTACAGTCCAACCAGACAGGCAATTTTAGTCATAGTTGCATTCCTCTCATGGCCCCACCCACCCCATCCAGAAATTAGCTCTATAACCACCCTCTGTTCTACATTCCAGGAGTCCAAGAATTGCTGCAAAATCCTACATACTACTATTCTCTGTCTCTACTTGCCTCAGGTATTTCTCCCTCCTTGTTTACTCACACATTATAATTATTATAATAATATAAAAATATTTGTGTATATAATATATAAAACTTGATTCCACGTTCTATCTACATGCATACATAGTTACATAGTTTGTGTCCTGATTCCATGTTCTATTTACATGCATACATAGTTACATTGTTTCAGTATCCTGATTCCACGTTCTGTCTAACATTCATACATAGTTACATTGTTTCATTGTTCTGATTCCACATCTGTCTAACATACACACATAGTTACATTGTTTCAGTGTCCTATTTCCACGTTATATCTAATATACATACATAGTTATATTATTTAAGTGTCCTGATTCCACATTATAGCTAACATACATACATAGTTACATTGTTTTTGTCCTGATTCCACGTTCTATCTTACATACTTACATAGTTACATTGTTTCAGCGTCATGTAACTTGGAGTGTTGGCAAAAGACACACATTGTGTTTGGTCTGACAAAGAGGAGCGATTACCTAAGCTCCAGTGAATTCACCATGTACTATGCACTCTGGATACCACTGAATACTTTATAGTAGGGTAGTGAATGGGTGAACAATTAGAATGAAATTCAGATTAAAACCGGGTAAGAAAATTGGACAGTTGCTAATCCTTGCATAGTTCCATATAAACATGTTTTTCTCTCTACTTTTGTGGGGTGGGTACAGCTCTAGACACTTTCTAGGCTTTGGGTATATAAATGGATAACAAGGAAATATTAATTAAAGATGCTTGTGATTGGCAGTGACCAAAACAACATTTAATAACATTTGCTGGTAGATGAACAGGCTAAGGCTGTAAATTATTTATTTATTTTTTGTTAAGGAGGTGGTCAGATACATCACTAGCGACTGGCATGAATTTTAATACAGCAGTATTCTTGGATAACTTGGAGAGAGCTGGAGTCAGTTCATTGCATGTTCTTCATCATAACTGCTTTTGATTTGTTTTGTGGAATGCATTGGCTATTGATGAAGGGGCATTGCTGCTCCATTATCTATTTTATAGTTGTCCCAATCTGTGCGTAGCAGTGTGACACTGTGAGGGCAGCTATGCTGATGTCGCCCTTTTTAATAGCCTTGGAGTAACAAGACTTGACTAGGATCTTACTAGCACAGACAGTTGCAAAAAAAAAACAACTTTTCCTATATCGTATCAGAGAAACAAAGCTCTAGTAATCCAATAAACTTTTGATGCTGGCAAACTACATCTCTCCAGCTGTTGTAGGACAAGAACTCAAGAACTCCCATCATTCTTCACAAACCAGTGAACAACAGCTTAGGGCTTCTGGTCAATGCTCAGGAAGTTGCAGTACTTGTTGAACTACACAATGCATATTCTAGGTATTTATTACACACTTATTCTTTTTGGAAACCTCTCTAGAAATTCTGAGTTTGCCCCTGACTGGAAAGCTAGAGAAGAATTTGTTTGAGTAACTCCCTGTTGTACATGGATATCTTGGTAATGTCCCATGGAGTTGAGCAATTCTACCTTCCTCTTTTCCTGCATCTCTAATAAATAGGCCCTTCACTGCACATTCATTACACACAAGCACGAACTGGACCAACTGTAAGTACCTCTTATCACTCCCTCCCTTAATTCTTGTGCTGTGCTTCTCACAAGTAAAACTGTGGGACATATGTGTAAGGAAAATGTGGCTCAAGCCTGGGGAAGACTAGTTGCACCATTGTGAACAAATACAATTTCCAGTGGATTTTAATGGTGCTATTAACCCCCCTGAATGCTAGAGAGGCACCCAACTTATTGTTTTGCCATGTGTTTGGTACCAATTTAGCATACAATGGGTAAAAAGCCCTAAATCAATGGTAATTTAGTAATATTCCGCTGTAGTGCAGTTAATTGCCTCAGAGTTGCTCCATATTTGCAGTTGTGCATAGGACTGTGCACCTTATTCCTCAAGGTCAATAGGTGCAATTTTGTAATAAACTGCACAGTGAGGGAAAAATTAAATCTCCCAGAGGTAAGTGGGGCTTTTAAGCCTTTGAATGCCTTGCAATACAATGGAGACCTCTCCAGCATTTAATAGATTAAAAGCCTAATGTAAGTTAAGAGGAACTTTAAGAACTTAATTTCACCCCATGGTGAAGTTGGATTGCCTCAAAATTGCAGCTCTGTAACTTCCTGACTAAGACCCTATATCTATGCATGGTTTATAGCCTTTAGTATAATACCTAGAGGTATTCCTTGCATTCCTACACAAGTGGAAGCCTATATGATAAATCTTTGTACTACCCTACCAATTTTACTACAGGTACCATGTCTGTGGTTACACAGCAACCCGCACGTGCCCCTTCTGGAGCTCTGATTCCTACAGGAGACTGGAACAGCCGGCTGTTTGACTGTTGTGAGGACTGTGGGATCTGTAAGTACGAGCATGTAAAATGTATTGGACAACACTGTAAGAAACGAAGATGATAGTTGTATCCACTGCTTTTTGAGAAACTGACATAGAGCAGGTGTATGCAATTATTTTGGTCCAGAAGGTCACATTTCTGTTAAAAATGTATTTAAATTGCGTGTTTGTGTATATACGCCAGTGATTCTCAACCAGGGTGACGTGGCACTTTGGTGTGCCACAGACATCATGTTGTGGTGCCCCATGTTTTCTATGAAGACTGACAAAAATCTGAATATCGTTTTTGTTATTATGATTGTGAAACCTAATAATAACTATATATTTATGTATTGTACCCTACATTATGCCATTGATAAACTACATTAAATATGTTAGGGGTGCCCCGAAAGTTTTAAATTGCGTGTTAGGAGTGCCTCGAGCAAACAAATTTGAGAACCACTGATATGCACACTAACAAATAAATATAATGTGTGTGTGTGTTTATATAATACTAGTTTTAAAGCCCGTGTACACGGGACAACACTGGTGGTGTTGCAGTCATGCGCAGTACTGACTGCCCTCGCCCGCGGCATGCGCAGCCGTCTCTACTGAGCATGATGGCTTCTGACAAACATCCTTAGCGAATTATAATATAGGATATATATATAATGTTCAGGGCTCAAAATTTCCACTCGCCACTAGCCAGTGGAGAGTGAAAATTTAGCTCTGGCGAGTAGAAATTCAGCCCTAGTGGGTATGCTATGGCTTAGAGTGGCGAGTAACTTTTCAGGTCTGGCTAGTAGCAAAGGACTTAAAATTTTAAGCCCTGCAAATTGTATATTATATACAAAAATGCACACACAACCACCTTCATGACTGATATGTGAGTGAAACTGACAGAGGTTTGTCTGGCTGTTCCTTGTATTTTTGATCATACACTACAAACAGCTACATAGCAGGTGACTGTACTGAGGGGAAATTTTAGACTATAGAAAGACAGTGCTAGGAGTATAAATTATAGACGAAGTTTAACCTGGACCATCATGGATTGTCATACCCTTAAGGACCCATGACGGTCCTGGACCATCATGGAATTCCAGGCTTACCGCGTGGCTGCATGCCTTTCGGGGAGTCCATGGTCCTTAAGTGACGGCCACGTGCGTGTGTGGCCAGTCCTTAAGGGGTTAACATTCTGAACGGAGGTCTGGACCTTGACAAGGAATTTTTCACATTATCCCACAAAAACATATTCCGGTTCCTTTGGATACCAGGGGCTGCGCAATTCATTGCAAGTGATTGGTTGTGCGCTTCTCTGTTGCTTGGAGAATTAACATTCTATAGACGTAACCATCTTCGGAGCATCAAAAAAGTAATAAATCTTGTACCACATAGCCAACTACAGAGAGACTCTACCGAAGCCTAGTGAATGAATTATATCGATGCCACTGATAAGAAATTAACTACCAGTAGAATTTAAATGTTAAAACAATTTGCATGAGTGTATAACCTTTCATGAATTGTGTATTCAGCCTTCATTCTAATTATGCTGTAATGCCCCCCCCATCCCCATTTGGATTAAACCCCCACACAATCTTAAAACACTAATGTAATATAAATTATTCTTCCCTATGTGAAGAAAATCTACCTGTTTTGTTTTTTTCTGTTTAAAGAGGGAGAGCACTGCTATCTTGATGGCAAGTGGAGTGATTGGCAGCACTCTTCCCACTGAGGAGCTGTCAATCCCCACCAACCCCCCCAAGCTGGGCCCCTATTTTTTCCTGTATTGGGGCTGCGCACTGCAAGACACTGCAGGAATAACAGTCAGAGATTTCACTTTGCTACTAGCCATATATTATGTTGGACTCCACAAATATATAAACACAGAACCTTTATTGCAATAATCATTAACCCTTTGAGTTCCAGAGGCATATGCTTACCCTCTGGCACTCAGGTTATTAAAAACTACTGATGATAATTTGGGAGTGTATCATGTATTGTTGCCAGAGCCAATAATTGTCCGGCTTGCCAAACATGGCAAAGAAAAAGCAAAAAGGGAAAGTTAAAATCCCAATTAACCCTATGAGTGCCAGACGGGTACTCAATGCATTACATTGCAAACAAGTGATATCGCTATGTAAATTTCATTCTCCCAATCAATACAAATATTTTATGATCTCCTTAAAGGACCAATGACTGTCCTACGTCCTCCACTTCTAACCCAGTGTTCAATGAATGCCCATTTTTAGCCAATCAAAATGAATGAGCCACTGATTAACTTAGCTGTGCCTAAAGGGGTAGTAATAGCTGAATAATACTGATGCTCCGATTGATCCTCCTATAACGTTGGTCATGTAGCACTGTATTTCAATATTTTACATTTTGTAGATCGAGAAATTCAATTCCACATTATCCCCCTCCCCTTTCACCTACATCATGCTGCCTCTCTGAACTGGACGGATGAAGTGTAGCAAGGGACAATCTTCATTGAGCAGAAGAAAAATCCTTCACTCCTTTGTCAAAGGGGGCATTGGTTTTCCTTATACTCAGCAGATGAAGATTGTCACTCTCTGTGCGCCATCTGATCGCTCAGAGCTGCAGTTTTATTCATCGATTACTATCCCTTTAAAGGGATAGTAATCTATATAATAAAGTTCTGCTCAAAGTCTTCTTTAAGCCTTTTAAAACATGTAGCCAAGGTTTAAAACTTGAAGTCCTTTGCTACTAGCCAGACCTGAAAAGTTACTCGCCACTGCAAGCCATAACATACCCACCAGGGCTGAATTTCTACTCGTCAGGGCTACATTTTCAGTTGCCATTGGCTAGTGGAGAATGGAAATTTTGAGCCCTGATGTAGCAGTATGTTAAAGTACTTGCAGTTCTGTAATTCAAAATATATTGAATCTGAAAAGATCCCCCTCCAGCCCCTTCTGGCCAAGTCAATGATCCTTTCTGTTTTGTCTAGATATAGAGAGGCAACAGACAATCTTCAGTAAGCAAAAGGAAAATCCTGCCCTCCTTCATAATTGGATCAGGGTTTTCCTTATACTTACTGACTGAAGATTGTCCCTTGCTGCATTCGTCCGATTGCAAATCTAAGGGAAAGTGGACGGGAGGGGGATCCTTTCCTCTTGAACATCTTTTGGACTACAAAACTATAAGTACTTAAACATACCGTTACGTGTTCTAAAAAGCTTAATCCCTTAGTAACAGCCGCGTGCTTACGTGGCTGTCACCTTAACGCCCATGGTACATTTTTTATTTATTTTATTTTTTTTTAAACGTGTCCGGAGTTCCCGAGCGGCGTGCAGCCGCACGGAGACCCGGACTTCCGGGACTTACCAGGTACGTCCTCTGTCACTAAATGACAGTTTCTGTGGGACGTACATGGTAAGTCATTTGTCGTTAAGGGGTTAAAGAAGATTCAGAGCAGAACTTTTAATTATACATTACTATCCCTTTAATCAGGGAAATCCTTACATACATACATGCCTCTTGGTGGCCCTTGACTATTGAACTTGGATACCCCTGACTTAGAAGAATGCTAAGTGCCAAAAGGGAGAAAAGCAGGTATACCAGATTATGTTTATCTTAACCCTTTAAGGACCAAAGAGTTATTTCTTAACCCCTTAAGGACCAGCACGATCCCGTGCGGCCGGCACTTGCAGACCACGGGGCATTTTTTTTTATTATGGCTTCTGGTTCAGGGCTTCCGGAGCGGCATGTAGCCGCGCCGGGAGCCCTGAACTCCATGCCGTGCCAGGACCGTCATTGGTCCTTAAGTGCCGGACCGCCGTGACGGTCTTGGCACGGCAATGGTCCTTAAGGGGTTAAAGAGTTAAAGCAGGGCTTGTGAAATACCGGGTGCCAGGTCAACATGGAGCCTGGCTCCCAGCAAACATACCATGCAAGTAGGGAAACGTCTTCCCCACACTGCAGGGCATGTTTTTATCACTTTCAATTGGCCACAAACACTCCCATGAGCATAAGAGCAATGATATAAAGATAAAATGCAAAAAGAATGGTATCAGACCTTGTAGGGAGGCATCATGTACATAATAACAATAATAATCATTAAAAAAAATAAATAAAATCCCAACCCTAGCCTGGCCCCAACACTGTTTAATACCACCTAGCCTTGCTCCCTTGACCACTGGTAACCAGTTTCCACATGTACCAAGTGACCGCACCAGCCATGTTCTCTGTCCATTGGTAGCCACAGATTCCCAGTTATCTTTTCTGACCCCCTGTAGCCTTATTCCTTTCCCCACTGCTAATCAGAGATCCCATGTATATTGTGTGAGACCCCCACCCCCAGTCTTGTTCCCTTTCTCTTTGGTAGCCATAGATCCCCACAGGAACTGTCTAACACCATGCAGCCTTGTTCCCTTCCCTCTTTTACTGTTTGGCCCCCTGCAGCTTTGTCCCCTTGCCCACTGGTAGCCAGAGATCCCTACATACATGGATTGACCCCACCATCCTAGTTACCCTGCCCATTTGTAGCAACAGATCCCCCCCATATATACTGTCTGACCCCCAAGCCAGGGCCCTCTGCCTCTCTTAGCCATATATCCCCTATATACACTGTCTGACCCCCAGCCTTGTTCCATTGGTAGCCAAAGAAACACACACGCACACTCACTGTCTGCTTCCCCTGCCTTTTTCCGCTAGGCTGAGAGGGAAAGATCTTCTCTGATGCAGGGTCTGGCTCGTCGAGTCAAACCAAATTTGTCAAGCCTCTGGTGAAAGTAGAACTGTCACTTTTGTATCAAATGTTTTTGTAAGCTCTTTCAAAATTACCCATATTATTTGTGATTTACTTAAAACAATAGATTGGTAATTTAGCTTTGTGAGATTATTTACATTAAACTGCTCTGGCTGGTATGTCTTCTACATCATTCCACATTTCTTTCAGTCTCACCTGCCACTCTCTACCAGCTAGTATTAAAACAGTTGCATAAACAAATGACCCTAAATATCTTCTAATATCTTAATGTTGAAACAGATGACTAATATAACATAAAGTTCACATATGTCCAACATGAAACACGGGAACCATGAGGTAAAATTCACTTAAAAAATGGCAGATTTACTCCCCCCCATATACACACACACAGACACACACACATATACATACTCCTCTGTTTCAAGGTACCTGGCCTCATGAAAGGGTGTTTTAGGGCCCTAGTCTTAGCTAGACCTCCTTTTTTGTATTTCTGCTAGGATATGGTGCTGTATATTCCCCCCACTAACTGGTTTCTCGATTCACTTAAAAATGTTGCACTGAAAAGTGTGTTCAACTAAATGGCGTATTTACCGCATCACCTTGATGAAAAGGGTGACATGAGAATCTCACCCTGCATCAAAAGCACAAGATTCTCAAGTCGTTGGCTTAAACCTCGCTTCAACCTGCATCAGATATTGAAGTATTTGCCTTTGGAACATTTCTCAAGTGCATGGTTTCTCCATGTCAGCATTTAATAAACAGCCTGAAACAATGTTTACTATGTATACTTCACTTCGCTTTTTTTGTGCCAAAAAATGTGACATTTCCAGGAAGTGAAACAGAAGCAGCTAGAGAGGATGCAAGGCAATTCTCTAGGTATTCAGCGAGCGAAAAAAGGCAGCAGAGGCTCAGTGTATGCTATCGCACAGGAACACTGAGTACCTGATGCGTCCAGTAAGTGAGAGGAGGAGGAGGAAGTGACAACAACCAGCATAGAAGGGTATGGGAGCCGTGATTTTCCAGCCCCTTTAAGATGCCCACCCCCTCCTAAATTTTCCCTTAGGATATGGGGCAAAATTGTGATGAAGGCAGAACTGGGTAGCAGTGTAAACAGCACAGATCAGCTGCTTGTGACTGCTGCCAGTGTGCCTTGTGATACTCAGGAGGAGGAGATGATGGTAAGTGTGACAGCAGGGGACCTTAAGTCACAATTGTCATGTGAAAGCAGTCCCACTACTTACACACAGCAGCTACAGAGTGGTGGGGGTGAGGAAGGGAACACACCTTGGCACAACCACCCTGATAATACACATGAAATACAGACACCATGAAATTTATGTGACGCATGTTAAAACAAACCTCCGCAAAAGAAATCCCTGTCACTGTACCCCCTGTCTCTCCCCAAGAATACCAATAATTTAGGTGGAAATCTAAGAGGAAGAAGAATAGTGAAACCCAACCTGAGCCTGAACGTTCAGTGGAAAGCAAAACGCCTGGTTTGCCATCATCTGCTTGCACTAGGGCCCCCGGGCATGGGAACACATAGAATCCTCTTCTGGTGAACCACCTCTGTCATCATTACATCCCCAACCAGCTGACAGTGTTTATCTAGATGTGAGGATGTGGCAGTTCATCCTCACCCATAGCACATTATGTAGTGCTCTGACCACATATGGCAATGTGGTGGAGAATAATTGCAAGCATGGAAGCGACCAGCATATGAGGAGATTCCATCCCACAGAATACGCCAAGCTGGTGGCAGGGAGGATTCATAATCATCATTAGGTTTGCTACTTGTCACGTGTCCTTAGTGGAGCAGACAAGGGTCATAATGACAGCAGCAGAACTTTGTTTCTGGTGGGATGATTTGACATTGTGGACCTAAGCATCAAGGTGTGTTCTTTCAGTTGTGCCAGATGGTTGATGTGAGTGCAGATGTGTCCATTGTTCCCAGTCCTTCCTACACACGCATTGCACACATTGCAGTTGCTGATGAAAGACACAGTTCCTTCCTGCTTTCAAGGGAAAATGTTATATATTCCAAAAAGACATCCATGATTTTGGAGGAGGAGCAGGAGGAGAAACGTAATTTGTTGGCCAACCTCTTTTCTTCAGATGTACCTGAAGTGTTGGTAGGGTACTGTTGTGCTGCTACTGCCTGTAGCTAGTGGCAAATAGAACCATCATCACCGTTCTTATATCACTACTGTTGATCTTATTCCCTTGGAGCTGCCTAATCATCCTGATATATATATATATATATATATTATATAAATATTTTTGTACTACTTTGGTTCTACTTGGGGGGGGATATATGGGACATATGGGGAAATCCAAAACCAAGGATTCTAGGGTCCACTTAACCCCTTTAGAGCTTTGCTTCCAAAGGAATATTCAGGTATCTTACGTTCCTAGTGCACTGTAACCCCTACTACTCCTCCCGGGGCCAGAACAAGTGCCAGTTGAGGTTGACTTTGAGTAAATTGTTTTCTTCTATTCCTTCCTCTATTCAAGGGGTCCTCCATTCATATCACACCATACCTCATGTTAGACACATTGATCCTGTCTGAGGGCCACACTCAGGTGGTTGGAGATTCATCATCTTGTCTTTTAGAGATGCCTGAGGGGCTCTTCAGATTAGTACTGGAGACACTTTAAGTCTCAGAGGCCTCTGACTCTGAATATTCCTCATCAGACATCTTTCAACAATGCAAAAGTGAAGTATTCATCCTACCCTCCCTCCCCATATCACTCTCTAGACCAAGCTCTTCTGGAAGAGAAGAAGATGCGTGATAGACTCTTCGTTAACAAACACATTTCTAACATATATCCTTTTTTCAGATGAAGACTTGCTGCAGTAGGATTCTCCACCTGCTGTTGATCCCTCAATATTTCACCTTGTTAAGAATACCACCTTGCCTCTGGCAGATGCTGCGGAGCTTAAGGATTAAGCAGACAAGTGCTTGGTTTCCGTATTAAAGCTGAATTTTGGGACCCATGACTACTACTGCTTGGATCAACAGAGCTACATTTATCTGGGGTGAACACCTCTCAGATGCTATCCATGGGGATGTTCCCAAAAAAGACTAACTGGTTATGCTTGCCAAAATCCTAGAGGCCAATGCATACCTTTACAGAAGCAACCTTTGACACCTAGATTTTTCAGAAAATCCTCAGCCTTTTTGGTAGCTGAGTGTCACACTTTGTGGCTTAGGATCTGGTTGACTGACCAAGCTTCCAAAAAATGCTTGGTGTTGCTTCTTTTTGTAGGGAAACCGTGTTTTGGACCTAACCTAGATAAGTTAATCAGTAATGCTACTGGTGGCAAAAGCACCCTGTTGTCTCAGATTCCTCTAAAGCATGCCTTTTTCCCAAAGAAGACACATGGCTTTCATTACCCCCTTCAAATTTGGAGTACCTTGGATTCAATTCCCTCAAGCTTTTCCAAAGTCCCTCCCCAAAGTCCAAACAGGCTTGGCAGAATACAAAGTCTACTAAGAAGCCTAAGGTTGACTAGCTCAACTCCGTGCGACTTGCAGGTCCTGGTCCGTTCCTGCCCATTGGGGGTTGCAAACATCTTTTTCAAGATGCGTGTGAGACTTCAGTGTTGGGACAGTTGGTTTTGTGAGTTATTTCAGAAGGGTACCACACAGACTGTAGGTCCCTTCCACCTCACCATTTTTCTGTCCAGGGTTCCTCAAAATCTAGTTCTGGGATGTCTGTTCATAGCCTCATTATCCTCTCTGCTGGAAAAACAGGTGCTGGTTCCCAATGCAGCCCAAGCTTTACCAGATTCTACTCCAGTCTTTATAGAGTGCCCAAGAAGGACAGTGGATGCTGCCCTATTCTGGACTTGAAGTTTCTCAACCAGTTTGTGCTCGCTCTGTGCTTCAAAATGGCATTTCTGCCCTGTGTCATTGAGAACATGTATCGGGGGGGGGGGGGGAGCACCTTGTCTCACTGGACCTCTAGGATACTTACTTTCACCTCACAATTCATCCGGATCATCAACGCATCCTACACTTTGCCTTTGAGGGCAGTCATTACCGGTTCCTTTGGTCTAGCATCAACTCCTCTTTATGAAGGTCGTGTGTGCTTTGGCAGCTCATATCCACACTCGAGAGCAGAGTCTTCTTCCAGTCAGCACTCTGGAGATATGGGCCATACACCTAGCTCTTTTGTTACTGGTCCCATGTACTGACATGGACACCTGTGCTGGTCCAATCTGCTGCATATATCAATTGCCAAGGAATCTTGATGGAAGCTTTTGTATACACCCATGGTTTCTGTGTTCCACATTGGATCTAAGAGAAAATAGGCTTTTAGTGAACATGCCTTTCTTAGTCCATGTGCAACACAAGACTCACCCGGAAAAAAAAAACATGAGTTTAAACCCTTGAGCGCTTTGCAATGTGTTGTGTACCCCTCTGGCACTCAAAGGGTTAAGTCCCTGGGCAGATGGTTCCTCTTAGGGAGGTGGAGGGAAGAATGCCGTGCCCCCCCCCCCCCCGCTGAGGACAGGAGCTTTATCCCATCCTATGCTCCACACTAACTAAGAGAAGAGGATTTAGCCATAAGTTCACTAAAATCATCTTAAATGTGATTTTGAAAGTGCTTTCAAAATTTCTTAATTAGTTCCACTTTTTAAACCGGTTATACTATTGGTGATAGGCACAAAAAAAGGTGTGCTGCATTTTGGGGCAAATTGACAACACCGTAGGGCGAAAATACATATGCCCCCTCATTTATAAACTTTTTTTTTTTCATCAATACACTGGATACCTCTCACACTGATATTTTAGCTTTATGCATTTGACACTTCCTACAAAATGGACAGCATTCCAGCCAGAAGCCATAATTCTACACTCCACCCTGCCAGCCACCACTAGATAAATGGACCGTCAAGAAGATTGTCGAGATGAGAATCTGAACAGGTGACCATTCCACTTTAAATTGGGCTTTTAACCCTTGAATGCTAGTGAGACCTCCCTAGCACTGAAGGGGTTAAATAAAACCTGTTTAATGTGGATTTTTGGCACCTATGGTTTGTCACAAAATTGCTCCGCTGTTTTGCCCATATGGCTCAATACGTTTTTTTAATTTTCATTTTTTATGGCACACTATTGATCTACAGATAAAAAAATTGATATTGGAGGTTCATTATCCATAATTTATGGTACACTGAAAGGGTATTTCTGCTGAAACCATGGTTTTAAGCCATTGGTTTCCAGCAGGTGTCATGGCACCAAACTTAATGTATAAACCATCCATATCTTTCCGCTGGGCTCAGTGGGGCACACATCAGAATTTAAACTGATTTACTTTCATTCATTCATATAGCACAAAGTTCACATCTAACATGAATTTAGAAGGTCACCTTGTGGAACAACTAACCTGCCAAAACTATTGTAGGACCATTACCATTAAAACCAGAACTGAATCTCCCACAGAGTGAAAGAAACTACTTTTGGAAATGAGAAATTAAGAAAAGAAAAGAGAAAAAAAAAAATCACAAACTAATTTTAAACAGCAACTCAAATATAGTTAACTCCATGGATATACTGTTCAATGTGTAAATCTATCATGACTCTCACTACAGTTTTATTTTTCTTATATTGTTACCTATTACACTTTTTAGTCACCTGTTCAACTGGAAGATATTTCACATCTGTCTTACTATGACTGTACTCCATGAAATGTCTGGCAAAAAGTGATTTCAGCATACTTTTTCTGTAAGTAGTGTTCCTTGTAAAGCTCTGTCTATAGCTGAGTGACGTTCATTCACCCTGAGCTGTAAACAGCAATCCAACTTATCAACCTAAACTTTAGGACAGGGACACAAAACCTCATAGATCGCAAGGGGTCTAAATTTGACTTTGGGAAACTTTAGTAGTACAACTGATAATTCCCCAAAATTTTTATTGATTGCTCTGCAATGTGTTGTGTACCCCTCTGGCACTCAAAGGATTAACCCCTTTAATACGAAGTGTCTCCAACATATTACAAAGTGAGACATTTTGTGGAATGCAGTCAGACTAGCAGATGTCCAGCTGTAAGCTATTTCACAGGTGACTAAAATGCAAGAAGTGGAGACAGAAGAAACACATAACTAATTGTAGTCAAAATGCCCATTTTTTTTTTCCCTTAACAGCCATGGGCCTTTTTTTTTTTTTTTTTTTTTTTTCTTTCCCCGTCAACCAATTCAGGGATCCCCAAGAGGTGTGCATGGGGACTCCTGAATTCCAGGACTTACATGTATGTCATGAGTCCTTTAGGCACATTCGTACTTAAGGGGTTAATCTCTATGGTAACGGAGATATTAGAAGTTAAAGATGTACCTGATGATGTCATTGGAGGGATCGTTGCGGTACAGCTCAGTACCGAAAGTCTGTCCATCACCTCCCCTCCTACTCCTATGTTGTGCCTCATTCCCTCCTTCAGAGACTCACAAATCTTCATGTGACCTAGCATGCAATGATTCATTAATTTCTGAAGGAGCAGGGAATGAGGCACAACATGGGAGGAGTAGGAGGAGGTGATGGACAGACTTTTGTTACTGAGCTGTACTGGGGCAATCCCTCTGGTGACCTCATCAGGTATATCTTTAACTTCTAATGTCTGTTACCATTCTATATTATAATTTGCTAGGATGTTTGTCAGAGGCCGTCATGCGCAGGAGAGACGACTGCGCGTGCTTCAGTCATGCTCAGTAGAGGCTGCCCACACTGCAGCTGATATTGAGCGGGGCGCTCTGAATTCAGACCAGAGTCCTTTTTGTGCACCTTCCTGGGACCGCTTGGTCGTATCAGCAGCGTCACGTTCGGGCAGTCTGTATTGAGCATGACTGCAGCGCCACCAGTGTTGGCCTGTGTACACAGGCTTTAAAACTAGTGCAGATTTAAAAAAAAAAAAAAAAAAACACAGAAGCTTCATTGGAGAAGAATATTTGTTTACAGATAACTTTATGGGAGGTGAGAGTTCCACTTAACCTCTTTAATTCTAGACATGTCACCAAAGTATTACCAAGCAATGCATTCGGCACCTCCCTGGCATCCAAGGGGTTAATATAAGTGTGTAACCATTTAAATAACCTATTCCACAGGTAGAACCAATGTAATTCCTAACACAGTCAATACAGTTCATTTTAGCTTCTATCACCAGATAGTGGGAGATGCAGGTATAAAGATAATGTATGTCCATTGTATCCAGCCATGTGCTTTTGGAATATTTTTAAAGTGGAACTAGCACTTTACAATAACTTAGGTGATTTTGAATGAGCCTTTAAAATAACCTATATTTATGTTGGCCATTCTTTATTTAAAGTGGAACTAACACCCCTACAAGATGTAGCCTCAATTAAAGTGTTATCATCAGTTATAACGCACTGTGTAATTATTATTTTTTTAAAGTGTTATTAAAGAATAAACCGTAATTGCAAAAATTACCTGGTGATGTCTTCCCCCAGAAAAGTGCATTGCGCATTACAGCAACAGAGCCGATCAGCTCTCTTGTAACTCCCCCCCCCCCCGGCTACACGAAAACGCCTACATCATCAGCTTTAGATTCTTGTGAACAGGCGCGCTCCTAATCTCAAATGCGGTCAGGTCATTCTATCATAGTGTGAATGCGTTCATGTAAAGCGCTCGCACTATGCTAGAATGACCTAACAGCGTTTGAGATTAGGAGCGCGTCTGGTCACGAGAATCTAAAGCTGATGACGTAGGTGTTTTTGTGTAGCCGGGGGGGGAGTTACAAGAGAGACGGTTGGCTCTGTTGCTGTGTCATGTGCAATGCGCTTTTCTGGGGGAAGACGCCACCAGGTACTTTTTGCAATTACGGTTTATTCTTTAATAACACTTTAAAAAAAAATAATTATTACACAGCGCGTTATAACAGATGATAACACTTTAATTGAGGCTACATTTTGTAGGGGTGTTAGTTCCGCTTTAACACTTTTTAGATTGTTATAGTTGGATTTATTTATTTGTCAGTTTATACAAATTAGCAGCACTTATTGGCTCAACCTGGTGTGTTAGACCCTAAGCATTCACTCCCCCTCCTAACTACTGCTTCTAATTTGCATAAACTGACAAAAAAGGGAATTGTTTACATTCAAGTAGAACTTTCACCCAATATCAAGTCCCCGCTACAATCATTACGCATATTGCGATTAGCTTCCTAACAGTGATATTATCTGTCGCAAGTACCATAATCTGAAGTAATCCTTGTTTTTTCTCACTGATAGCCAGGCTTCTTCCTGTACAGCCGTCTGAGCGACTGCTCCGTCAGTCCCTTCCGGAGCCCTAAGGCACAGTTCATTGCCTCCTAGAGGAGACAGGGACGGACAGCGCAGGCATGCAGACGTCTCTAAGACAAGATGTCTGTGTGCACGCCTGGCCACCGGTCTCAGAACAAGGAGGATTACTTCAGATTGTGGTACTTGCACCAGATAATATCACTGTTGGGAAGCTAATTGCAATATGCGTAATGATTGCGGGGGAACTTGATATAGGGTGAAAGTTCGGCTTTAATATGAATGGTTTTGAGAGCCCTTTTCAAATTGCTCAACTCACTATAAAGGGGTATAAATGACAGAGTAAATCTGTGCACTCTGTAGTGATACTATTCTTGTTTCCATGGTGATGGTACTCTGGCACTTTTGTCAGGTTCGTAATGTCCCAAGGCAAACCTTTACATGCTTGTGATTGGCTTGGCATGATGAAAGTTGCTGTGGACAACTGAAATCTTGGTTGTGAACTTTGTGCTATGTGTATAAAGCTAACCATTTTAAATCATGTTGTGTGTGCCCTGGTGAGCCCAGAAGATGGATCTGGATAGCTTATACAGTGACTACTAGTAAACAGGAACACCACCATGCAGGTTTTGGTTATATATGGAGTACTGGTGTGTGTGTGTGTGTGTGTGTGTGTGTGTGTGTGTGTGTGTATATATATATATATATATATATATATATATATATATATATATATTATATATAATTATAAAGTGTGTGAGTGTATATATTATTAATGTATGTATGTATGTATACTTACGTATCCCTTTGAGTGCCAGAGGGCTACGCAAAGCATTGCTTTGTAATACATTGCATATCCCTCTGGCACTCAAAGGTGTGTGTGTGTGTATATGTATATATATATATATATATATTTCCCAAGCTCACTGTATCATACCATTCCAAATGCTCCTATTAAGTTATATTGTTTTGATGCGTATAAGTGTGTGCATTAAAAAGGACACATCTCTGAGGATGGGAACCACTTTTTTATGCCTTTGTAATGTGTCAACGTAGCCACTTTGAATAAAACTGATCACTATGACTTTAAGATGGAACTTTCTTATAAGAAAAGGAGTTTGAAGGATGTAGATAAGTGTCCTTTCTAGTGTAATCTGGGATATCTATACAACTCTGTGTTTGGTTTTCTTCCTTTTTGTATTGTAACTATTATAGTCTGTTGTTGATAATTGCATTTAATTTTTTTTTAATATTCTGACATGATTCTTGAGAACTGTGGGTTGAGTTTTTTTTTCTATAGGTTTTTCAGTAAATATAAAATGCTGTGGGAATCTGCAACTGCATGCAAAATTAGCTTTTTGCCTGCTCCCAAATTACATTCAAGAGCTTAAACTTAAAGGGACAAGGACACCTAAAATTACCTGCAATTATATAATAAATACCATGTAATTCATGCTAGCATCTGTTAAAAACTGTTTTCTGAGACCTAAAATCTAGTCTTGCATCTAGTCTTATGACGGAACAGCCATGGCTCCAAGTACCACAGCAATCTTTTGTTTATTGTCCAGGATTGTCTATAATAGGGATGTGATATAACTGCCTTTCTGAATACAGGCGCAGTGAACAGTAATCACAATAATTTAACTGATCCTATCTCTTATATTTCATTACAAACTGCTATAAGAATATGTTACAAAAAAAAACAAAACAAGTTTAGTATTATATTTTTGGGACTTTAATAATTAATACCAATATATGATAGCAGTACATACATGATATTTAAAGTTATATCAACTGGTTTCATTTTTATGTGTTAATGTTCCCTTAAATCAGTCTGAAGTTTTATTTGTCCCATATGGTTTAGTTATAATCCAGGATCACTCATCCTTTATTTTGTGGATAAGCCATTAATGCCCCCCAAAAAAACACTATATCCGACAGATAAGAGATTTTTTTCCCCTTCTTCTAGGCCTCTTTGGTTTCTTCTTTCCAACTTGCCTGTCCTGTTATGTGGCCCACAAATATGGAGAAAACTGTCTTTTGCCCTGTGTCCCAGGTGGATTGGCTGCCTTGCGCACACACATACGCCTTTCCTATGGCATAAGTGTAAGTATACCCTCCTTCATTTTACAGCTTTCACTAACGTCCATGCTTTTTAATCCATATTTTACTTTGGGATTGTCTCCTTTTACACCATACGGGACATTGACACAGAAAAATTCTCAGATATACCTGTTCAGCATAATGGCATGGGAGATATGACAACCACTTTAACCATACTCTAGTGCAGGGGAAGCCAACCCTGGTCCTCAAGAGCTACCAATAGTGCATGTTTTCATGATGCAAAAGAAACAGAGGGTGCCCAATCACGTAATAAAATTTTGAGATATATATATATATATATATATATATATATATATCATATTGTTAGGGACCAGGAACCAGCCAGACACAAAAATTTGAAATGCAAAACATCTTTATTAAAATAACAAAAGCAAATCAAGCAAAATCGTCATCCAGAAGCGTAAACCAAAAGACAAGCCAGTGTCAAGAACCAAGACAGATACTCGGCCAAGCCGGGGTCAGGAATACGGAGATCAGTGATGTCAGGAACAAGCCAGGAGTCAGAAGGGATGTCAGAAGAAGCCAGCTCATGCACAGGCAATCAGGAACTCAGTAGAACACACTTGCAGCCAGAAGCAGACACAAGGGCAATCAGGAAGTGAGCCAAGCTGCTTTAAGTACCCTGAGAGGGATGGCTGATAAGTCAGGTGAGTAATCACAGAGAGGTCAGCTGATTCAACCTGACCCAGAATAGGGAAGGCAGCGGCAATGGACAGAGCACTAGATTAGGTCAGACAGCAGAATCCATAGCAGAATTAGAGCAGCTCAACCAAACCTTGACACATATATACTCGGAAGAGAAGTTGTCTGTGTTTTATCTTGTGAATGGCAAGAGCACTAGGTAGACAGTAACGGAAATCACCACGGCTCTGCAAGTGTAACGGACAGGCTCGGTAAGGATGGCAATGAGCTCAGCAAGTGTTAATGGAGAGGCTCGGTATCTGAGGCAGCAAGCTCTGCAAGGGTTAATGGACAGACTCGGTAATGGAGGCAACAAGCTCAGCAAGAGTTAACGGATCGCTCCGTATCAGAGGCAACAAGTACTACAAGTGTCAGCGAGCAGGCTCGGTAACGGAGGCAACAGGCTCAGCAGGTGTTAACGGACTGACCTTAATCTGAGGCAACAGGCACAGCAAGGGTTAATGGACAGGCTTGGTAACGGAGGCAACAGGCTCAGCAAGTGCTAATGGAGGTCAGCAAAGGAGGCACAGGTCTTACAGTTCCCAATGTCGCCAAGTGACATAGACGAAGCCTCACTGAAGCCGGATCACAGGAAACTGGAACCAAGCAGGAAAGTAGACCAGGCCGGGTCATACACGGAGCAGGAGCGTCAAACAAGCCGGATCAATCACGGAGCAGGAACGTCAGCCAGACCGGGTCATACACGGAGCAGGAGCGTCAAACAAGCCGGATCAATCACTGAGCAGGAACGTCAACCAGATCAGGTCATACACGGAGCAGGAGCGTCAAACAAGCCGGATCAATCACTGAGCAGGAACGTCAACCAGATCAGGTCATACACGGAGCAGGAGCGTCAGACAAGCCGGATCAATCACGGAGCAGGAACGTCAGCCAGGCCGGATCATACACGGAGCAGGAGCGTCAGACAAGCCGGATCAATCACGGAGCAGGAACCAGGAGAATAGTCAGACAAGCCGAATCGGTACACAGGAACGCAGGAACACAGCAATGGAAGCACTGGTACTGGAACACCACGAAAGGGCACCTGACAGGTGCCAAAGGCCCGGTATAAGAAGGCCATACTGGGCGGGCATAACAGGTACTGCCAATAGGAACACACCACAGCAGAGAGTGACAGGTAATCACGGGAACCGTGATATCAACTGGCTATTGCTATCAAAATAATTTTATTTATTTAAAACAACAAAGTATTAAAACAAGGACCATATAATTAAACTAACTTAACCCCAAAAGGAGAGAAGATTTTCAGCGCAATGGATAGTGTAGAATTAAATTAACGTGTTTCTCTTCACTTTATCAGCGTATGGACCAAAAAGAAAGAAGCCGAGTTGCCAGGAGGTGCTCATTTAAATACCTCCCTGAAGAGGATGTTAATTGTCAATTAAGATAATCTTTTTCGTTCCTCCCTGAGCATATCACTCCAGGTTTAAACCCAATAGGCATAACTAGAAAGCAACAGTCCTCCACATTACTGGACTGCATAGTGATCCATTTATGGCCTATGCTCTAGATATCGTAAATTAAATTTAAGCCAAGAGCGATATATCTCCAAGCCAATATCACTGTCATTATTATATGGAATACATCATTAGATTTGCACATCAAAAAATTATACCAATCCAAATAAAACAATAATAATATTAAGATAAAATCCTATGGTATATTTTGTAGATAAAATATTACTGGAACATATAAATTTTGGTGACACACCTACATAATATTGGTTATGCGGAAAATATATAAATATTATGAAGGCCCTATGCAAATAAAAATGGTAAATAAGAATAAAAAATGAGAGTAATAACAAATAATTATTATACCCTTGCGCAATAAATAACATAGGAAGTAAAAACTGCCTAATATCCTACAAAATCTTTAAAAATGTATAAACTAATGCAGTGTAATCAAAATGTGTCCAGTAAAATAATACATCTCTCCGTTACGATCTGCAAAGGATATGTGTCTAGTAAACTAATATCTACAAAACGGTGTGTAATGCGATTATCGGTCATAATATCTAAGTGACTAGAATATATTCGCAAACTAATACATCTGTATGTGAGGATCTACAATTAATATGTATCCAATAAACTAAAATTGTAGTCACTTAGATATTATGACCAACAATCGCATTACACACAGTTTTGAAGAAATTAGTTTACCTAACACATATCAATCTATATTGACTAGTAATATTTTATCTACTGTAGGATTTTATCTATTTACTATTTTTATTTTATTTGGATTGCTATAATTTTATGATGTGAACAATTAATGATGTATTCCATATAATGACAATGATACTGACCTGAAGATATATCTCTTTTGGGCTAAATTTAATTTGGCGATTATCTAGAGCGAAGACCATAAATGGATCGATATGCAGTCAGCTAATGTGGAGGACTGTCACTTTCTAGGTGTGCCTATTGGGTTTAAACCTGCAGCGATATGCTCCAGTAGGACCGAAAAAGATTATTTTAATTGACAATTACCATCCTCTTTAGGGAGGTATTTAAATGAACACTTCCTGGCGGCTCGGCTTCCTTGTTTTTGGTCCATACTCTGATGAAGCGGTGGTATACACACCACGAAACGCATTTGTTTAATTTTATGGTCTTTATTTTAATACTAATACTTTTGTTTTAAATAAATAAAAAGTATTTTGACAGCAGTAGCCAGTTGATCGTTTTATTTATTTTGATATTTTTGGTGAATATCAATAAGCAGAGTGAATACAGATTGGATTCTAACTTTATGATACAACATTGTATCCAAATGGAGATGGGTGGAATTCCTCCATTGAAGAGTATACCATATCCGAGCGGAGATGGATTGATTCTGTCCGAATGCTGTGCTGTCAGCTATGAGAAAATGCTGACATCTTTGCCTGTGAGAATATATGCTATATACGTGTGTGTGTGTGTGTGTCTGTGTGTGGGCATAGGGTTGCCACCTTTTCTTTAAAAATAAGCTAGATAGCTGGATTGGGACAGCGTGTTAATCCCAAATCGCCTGTTTGCTGTTTGTCACATAAGTGTCTGACAGCACCTATTCTTGTGAATATAACTCACTATGGTGTTCTGGTGGAGGTGTTATTAATAAGATTCAGCACTAGGGGCGCGCCCTATTTTTCTCCTTTTTCCTTTCTAAGTTTTCAGGATATCCCAGCTTCACTACAGGTTTATCAAATAAAGTGACTAAGTCACTAATTGATTCACTTGTACTAAAGCAGAGATGTTCACTGTTGGTAGCTCTTGAGGACCAGCAGATGGAGGGGAAGCAATTGACTACCACAATCTTTGACCAAGAGGTCACATGATGAAAATGGACATAATCTGGGTAATTTGTAGAAGTGCTGATTTACTGCAATACTAAAAGGTCTATAAAAGTCTGTAAAAGACTGAATTAATGTTTTCCTGAATAGACAAGAAGGTCAGGAGTTAAATATATTCTGAATTTTTACAGCAGCAAGGAAACACGATGGCTATGAGTGAGACCTGTATAACCAGTTTCCAGAGATTGTAATCCTGATTCCATTTATTAAACCAATGCATAGATTAACACCTTTAATGCAAAAGAGGTCTTCAATGATTGGTAGGCAACCTGCAGCCCCAAGCCATCATTGGACTACAACAACTATAACCCCCAGATGACCATTGGCCAGTTGAGGATGAAGGAAGTGTGGACTGCTAGTTGCCCATGTCTGGTTTAGGCCTTTGGTGGCAGTTCGGTATTCATTTTTTAATATACACAAAAGCGGTTAAATAGATAAGTCACCTAGGATGTGGACATCAGTGTGTTTGTAAACTGCCAGCTTGTGAGGATGTTTCCACATGTTTTTGAATGAAACCCCTTCAATAGGAAACCGTTACTTTTATTGTAAGGAACATTCTGTAATTTATGAGGAAATTGTTTTCGTCTCTTTCCCTGCCAGAGACTTTTTTTTTTTTTTTTTTTTTTTTTCACAATACGGTGCATTTTCAATAAGCAGCTGAACATATACTGTGAATGAGGGGCTGGTTGCAAAAACACATTTCTTAGCCCATTAAGGAACATGGTTCTCAATGTGTATCACATCCCTCTGGTTTTTAAGGGATCCAAAAAAACAACTGTGAACTGTAGCAGAGATTCTGTGTCCTGTTTAATCTCCAGGGGGATCATGCACTAAAGTGTAATAAAAAGATAATGTCTGCTGGGAGATCATTCTCCAAATCCTATTTATTCTATGGAGCTTATGCACTAAGATCTTTCACACTTGAAAGATCTTTGCGCATAGACTCCATAAAATAACAGGAACTGGAGAAGTGATGTCATCAGAGAAGTTATCACCTCATTATCACACTTTAGTGTATCTCATCCCAGGAGTCCCTAAAGAACAAATGTTAAGTTATGAAGGACACAAGAACAAGGCGAGGGTGATTAACAGTGAATATGTGGAATGCTGAAATTTTCCCCACAGTGCAGTTCTGTAATATTTCTTGAGCAAAAATAGTATTTCACATGGCCCTTTGTAAGAAAGGTAGCATTATTATCACATGCAGTTACCTGGAAACTGTTATCTGATATATATTAGCTGAATAATGTCACCCTAAAGCATTTGCTATTGATACTGTGTTAACATATTTTGTGATAGAGAAGTCTCCATTAAACTGCTTCAATTTGTTGGTGATATCTCTAGTATCCAAAGGGTTAAAGCCTGGGTACTCAATTGCCGGATCTCAAACCGTTGGACTATTCTCATTGGCTGTTTGGGGATGATAGGAGTCCTAGTCCCCAACAACTGGCGGTCCAACAAATGACTACCCATGGGTTAAAGGAATAGTAAACAACACAACTTTTAGCAGCTCTTACTCCCAATAACTGGAACATATCAACCAGGCTAAGGTCTTATATCAAACCAACAGTCTCCTGTACAATTACTATACATGTGTGTTCACAATCGGTGAAATAGTACAGGTGCGTTTAAAGAGTTTTCACTCCTAGCTCATAATCTCAATGTAGCAAAAAACTGAAGACCCGCACTTCCATGCCAAATCCGCAGTCATAAAAGCAACTTTATTGTGATGCATCAATAAAAACTTCCAAGATGTCTCCAAAACAAATTATTTCTTAACGTACAAATTCTCCATATGGAGAGACTCTGTATTGGAGCTGCACAGTAGATGAGACCATCTCACCGATCAATGCGTTTTCACGTATGTTGTATGCTTAGTCATGCTGAGTAACATGTCATGTGACTAATTTTTTCATAGTCCATGGAATAGCTGGATTGACATATCAAGCTCCTCTAGGCAATGATACCCAAGGTTTGCTCCACCTGTGGTCACACCCCCACTCTTCACATGACTCCACAAATTTTTGCCTGGCAAAGAAAATGGCCTCTAACATAAAAGCACATGAAAAGATCTTTGCTTCGTAATTCAGTAGAAACCTCTCTACCATCTAAGGGGTTAAATAACGAGTAAAGGAGTATGAAAACTGGTAACCATAAACAAAGGGGTTGGAACTCACTGTGGTTTTCTACATGTCTATATGCACACAATTTCTTACTCAGAAATGTATAACTATGAGGATTCTTCTGTTTACTGGTTGATATAACTACTTAATAAATCCTGGTCATTGAATATGCATTGAATTTCTGCAAGATGTATATATTTAATATAATTGATTAAATCAAACGGTCTCTTCCAGGGTAGTGTGTGTAATGATGCATTGCTGATGTGCTTTTGTGGCTGTTGCGAAAACTGTAGGATGGCAAGAGAAGTGAGATATCACTCTCCTTCTTAATGTATAAGGTAGGTCTGGCTAAATTTCACAAGTCTCTATTGTGCGTGAATCACAGTATAAACATTATAGGACTCTATAATTATTCTTATTGAACTTCATGGACTTTGGTTGTTTAACACAGAGTCATCCTGTGTACCATGGGTTATAAAAACTATATTGAAGTCTTGTCTCCAAAGGTCATTGCATTACAAAAGAAAAACCATTTCATATGTAAGTGTAGGACAGGAGTCCATGATGGACTAGCATATGAGAAAAGGTGGGAGTACCCAAGGCCAATCACGCTCCAAAATATGTGAGATACTCACAGAGAATGAACAGAAGCAAATATTGCTTGTTCTGCGAATTTCCACTGCTTGGAAGCATCACATTTTAGGTTGTGTGTCATTACAGAGGATACATTTCCATGTGAAAAAAGGGTGGTCCATTTACAAAATGACAGCTGTCATCTCACTTACACATGCACACAGACTGGTGACCCACAATGAGGTGGGAAAGAACCACTAACACTAGTATTAGCTGGGTGCTAGGACATTCTGCATTCACCACTGACAACATGCTAGAACAATGATTTTCTACAGAAGTATCATCGAATCAGTCATGTTCTATATAAAAAAAAAAAAACCAAAAACCTTCAACAGAGTTTGGCACACCATGTCATACACACAAAAATAGACAGACAACCCAAATAATCCTCACACGCTGCATGGTTTAGTGCAGCAAGTATTGTTTTTCCAAGTTAGACTGAGATATAATTCCAGCCATTAATATTTGCTGAATAGCATTTTTCTATCTGGCAGATATTTCCAGCTGGTCTATTCTGCTCTCTGGCTTAAAAAGGGGTCATATTGTGCATGTGTGAACCCCTTTTCCCCTCTCCTGTTATTGGCTGGGAGGTGAAGTTACTCTAGGGCATGGGAACAATTATACAGAGGCATTTGTCATATAAAAGCCAATCCCTGTCTTTGTTTTATGTACCGTTCCCCTCTCTGTAGTCTGACTAACAGCCTGGGCTGAAATGTTTAACTCTTTGAGTGCCAGAAGGGGTGCCCAAACCCTTTTGGCACTCAAATGGTTAAGAGGAGAGTGTGGTGGGTTTTTAGGGTTTAATTTTTGTAGGTTACTGATGTGGAAGACCAGAGCGTCAAGGGCACCTCTGACATAATGGTGGGTATGTTTCTGATAGACACACCATTCAGAGGTTATTAAAAAATGTATATGGAGGCTCCAGACCAAATTATTTATTTTTCACATCCTCTCCCTTAGGGGGGGTCCAAGTGTCATCCTTAGGCACTTTTTACGATTCATGCTGTGGCTCTGGATCCCAATCAAGCTCAAGATGAAGAAATGGGGGGGGGGGGGGCATTTTATCCCCTAATATTTATTTAAGGCAATTTGGACCTTTTTTATTCAATGTTTGATCATATTTAACTCCTGCTTCACTGGGCTGGCTGGAAAAAAAATGGTTACCACATATTCCCAGCCACTCTGGCAATGGAGAGATTCATTGTGGACCCAGTTAGGCAAGTGGGGGTATTGGGGTAATGTATGATTCGCTTTGGGGACTTTATACAGCAGCAATGAATTGCAAGCTGCCTGGCAATGGAGGTATTAAGGGGACTTGTGTGTGGAGGGTGGTTGGGTGCATATGGATAAACAGGGGCAGGCTGTGGCGGCTGCTGCCTTTTGAGGCTGAATAGGCCTTTTCTGCAACATGGCTGGAAAAAGGAAGCCCTGTAAAGGCCCATCCTGGTAAATGTAACAACAGAATGGCCATTTGCAGTGCATGTTTGAGCTGCTTTTGATGCCATACAGAGTTGTAAGATTCAGTATACATACGGGCCAGAATGGAGTGGTAGCAATAGAAAAGGATTAAAGAAAAAAAAATTCTTACACTTACCATTCAAATTGTCATTTTGATGGAATGGAAACTCAGGCTTAATTGCTTCTCTGGCTGGAACTAGCCTATGCAGAAAGATGCTTGCTTAAAGAGGGACTCCATCATGGGTTTGATTGTAAAGTATAGAAAAAGACAAGGATCAGGCTTGTAGAATGCTACAACACATTTCATTGTAAATCCTGGAACATAGGGTGTTGGAGAAATGCTTATGCTCTGGAAAAGACCCCCTTCTTTATACCCAAAGTCATAGAACTCCCTGCAGGTGACGGCATTAGATCTTTTCCTTGCAATTCTCGAGGTCTAGTTACCAATCGGGAGCCAGCACTCCACAGCGGTAGGTACAAACTAGCCAGTAAGATCACCGCTGATGTTTCCCATTCATTGCAGCAACCATTTGGAAAAGTGCAGACAATCTCGCCACCTTTTCTCTCTCTCTCTTGCCTGGCTACTGCCTTACAACTCTGTGTCCCATTGTCGCATCTCATTGCTTTGGAGAAGAATGGATATGCGTACGGGAACAATGCTATGTCATGGATATGTGCAGACAGGTTGTGATCTCTCCTTTCAGCCACTAGTCATACAGGCTAGTCATTGTGCTGAGCAAGAGATCATATGCAGTTATGGCAGGAAGTTGTAGGTAATTAACCCAAACCACACTGCTTATATTAAATATATACAATTATTATATTCTACCAAAAAAAAAAATATATGAACAAACACTTATCACACATGTTGACTGCCTTATCATGACTGTGCTTAGGGACAGGGAAAGTCAGCACATTAGTAACAAAATGCCAGCAACACCCCTGGTTTAAACATTGTTTTAGAGATGGTCTCCCCAGCTATGGGCTAGAGATTAGGCTTGGTTGCACAACAGTCAACAAGATGAGCATAATAGTTGGACCTTAAAGGGATAATAATACTTAATATGCAAAAAAAATATATTATTGTGTTTATCCCCCTGAGTAAAAAAGGGTACTCTCACTGCTGAAAGGTGTTTTATTCAAAGGTTATTGCAGCTGAAAGTTGAATTTTTTTAGGTGCAGTATCAAAGTGGCCTGAAATTGTACAGTGGCGCTGTTGCTACACCATCCTATGGACAGCTCTGATCCGTAGACCATAAATCTCCATAGGATGGTGTAGCAACAGAGCCACTGTACAATTTCAGACCACTGTGATATTGCACCTAAAAAAAAAAAAATCCAACTTTGAGCTGTAATAACTTTTCAGCAATGGCGAGTTGAGGAAGGTGAGTGCCACTGTATATCCATTCTTTTTTTTCTTTGTCGTAGTGATTGTTATGTATATGGATAGTGGGTACGCTGTGTACGTGTTACACGGTTTCTCCCCCTCTGCTTAATTTTGGTGTGCAGGATCATAGATTTATTATATTTTTGAGCAATGGGGAGTTCCCTTGTTTTACTCAGGGGGATAAACCCTACAACATATATTTTTTTTTTACATTTTAAGTATTACTATCCCTTTAAAGCTGAAAGGTTTGTTCTCTACCCTAGGTTTAGACCCTACAAAAGAAATCTTTAACAATGATTACTTTGTGCCCCAGAATGGAGACCTTGAGGATGTAAGCAGATAAGAAATTATGAACAATTCTAGATCAAAACAATTGTACCACAGAGAACAAATATAAATACCCCAAATTCCCATTTATTTAAATGAGACCTTTAACTTTTTGAATGTCGGCAAGATCTTCAGCTTTAATACATCGGAGCCCTCTCAAAAAATCAAGGGATTGAAAGCCCCACTAAAATCAATGGAAATTCTTATTTGTCACCCACTATGTCGTAGTTGGTTTGTTCCAGAATTGCTCATATCTTGCTTTCTGCTTATGGTTCTTAAAGGGATAGTAAAGTCCCCCAAAAAATCTTCTAAATGGTAGCTGCACTAAAAAAAAACACTTAATGCACTTAATCCTTTCTCTCAAACCGTTATGGTTTGAGAGAAGTAAGAAAATAAATTCCTCCGTTCCCTTCCATTTCTGCCTGACGAGCTGTAAAGCTGTCAGAGGCAGAATCTGGTCGCCCTACTGTAGGTGGCTCTTCAGGAGCGCTGTCATCTAGATATCTAAGTATAATTACTTCATCGGTATGGCCTACAACGTGTGCCTGGCTTGCAAGCACATGTTGTAGACCATTCCAATGAAGTAATTATACTTGGATATCTAGATGATAGCCCTCCTGAAGAGCCGCCGTCTGGTTCCGGAAGCAGGATATCATGAGCGGACGCATGAGAAGGGGGAGGGAGCGGAGGTCTTTATTTTATTACATCTCTCAAACCATAACTGTTTGAGAGAGAGGATTAAGCGCATTAAATGTTTTTTTTTTTTTTTTTTTTTAGTGCAGCTACCATTTGGAAGATACCTTTTTTTGGGACATTACAATCCCTTTAAGATTGACAAACACATTTTCTGCCACCCATAGGTCACTTTTCAATATCACTCTAAATCTACCATTTTCAGAACTTTGTACCAATAATCAATATCTAAATTTGCAGTTTAAACCCTTGAAAACCAGATGAGTGTGTTGCATACCTTTCTAGTCGGCAAGGGGTTAACCTTAGAATTGCCACTTTGAAAAAGTGAACAAGCAGTTTATATGTGGCGTTGACAGAAAATTAGCTGGAGTGGATATTAATTTATACTCTTTCTTTCAGGTGGGAGACCCAGAATTGGCCCCAAGACAAAGATGCATTTGCAAAATTATAATTTTGCTAAAGGAAATAAATATTTTTGCTATTAATAATATTCCTCAAACTTTTTTGTGCAAAAATAAATCTGTGCTCTTAAGATTTTTTGTTTCTGAAATGCCTGCATTGGAATAGAGTGCTCATGTTGTTCTGATCTAAGCTTGTCCTATTAGAAATGGCTGCTCCATTTATCAAAATCCGATATGGCTTTGTTCACAAGGACTACTACGTTGCAACAACAGAATATAGAGAAATTTACTAACTGATATATCCCTTTCTAGTGTATATCTCCACGTCACCAATCAAGTGTGGGATTTACTTCCTTGCTCCAGCTGGTAGGACCGCTTAACCCCTTAGTGACAGCCGCGTTTGCACGTGGCTGTCACCTTAACGCCTGTGGAACACTTTTTTTTTTTTTCTCTTCTCAAACGAGTCCGGAGTCTCTGTGCGGCGTGCAGCCGCATGGAGACCCGGACTTCCGGGACTTACCAGGTACGTCCTCTGTCATTAAGTGACAGTTTCTGCGGGACGTACCTGGTAAGTCATTTGTCGTTAAGGAGTTAATTTAATTTAAATAGGATACACCCCCAACCAGCAACAGTTATACTTTTGTCCAAGCTGAAAAACACATATATAATATAGCAAGGGTAAGGGAGGGTGTGACGTGGAGATACACAGAAGAAAGGGAAATATCGGTTAGTAAATTTCTCTATTTCTTCTGTGTACTCCACGTCACCAATCAAGAATGGGAACTTCCCAAGCAAAAAAAATTAAAAGGGAGGGAAATCCACATATTCAATTGAAGTTCTCATAACAATAAGAACGGCTTATCACATAACATGTAAACAAGCATATGGCAAAGTGCGATATGTGAACAAGATTGATCCTACCCCTTATTGCGGAATCACAGCTTGTAGTACTCCGCGTCCACATCTTGCGTCCGCAGAAGCATCAACATCCAGCCTATAATGTTTGATAAAGGTGGAGATGGAAATCCATGTGGCTACTTTGCATAACTCCTCAGGAGAAGCATTAGCCTTTGTTGCCCATGATGTGGCCATGGCTCTTGTAGAATGAGCTTTTACGTTAAAGGGATAGTAATACTTCGTTTTATCTTTCTTTTATGTTGTAGGCATTAAAAAAACATGAAGAACAATATGTCTCATCTCTCATACCTTTATGGTTTGAGAGATATTCACAAGCAAAGTTTCCCCTCCTGCCCCTCTTACCTAGTGTAAGCCATTTCTTCTTAGATGTGGAATCTAGTTGTAAGACCAGACAGATAACAGAAGGGGACAATTTTCTTTCTATTAGAACAATGAAGGCCCTGTCCCCCTTGACAAGTTTTTCAGGTTTTTCCCTTCTCTTAATTGAAGATTGTCCCTTTCTGCAGTCTACATGGGCACCTCCCTTCTGATCTGGCTGAACAGTGTTACATCAGTAAAAGGGGTGGGAGGGGGATGCTTTGTCATTGAATTACTCTTGAACTACAACTCTGACAGAATTGAAATAACACTCTCCAAAGTCCAAATACTATGATGATTAATTAGAGCTGCTTTTATTATGAAACATTACTATCCCTTTAAGAGGGAGATCTAATCTTGCCTCCCAGTATGCAGAAATAATACACTGCCTTGTACATCTGGCAATTGACTGTTTTGATGCCACAGAACCCTTCCTTTTACCCATATATTGGAGAAACAAACTATCTGACTTCATGAATTCTCTAGCTCTCTCTACATAGGTAGATAGACATCTAACCAGATCTAAAGAGTGAAATCTCTTCTCTTTATCCCCCTTTGGAGAAGCACAGAATGAAGGCAGGATCCTTTCCTGATTTTGATGACATTCTGAAACTACCTTTCCTCTAAAGGATGGTTTCATTCTAAGCACAACTTTGTCCTGATGAAATGTCAAATAGGGGGCCTGGCAGGATAAGGACTGCAACTCATTGACCCTCTTAGCAGATGTTATTGCTGTTAGACCGTTTTCCAGGACAAATGTCTTAACGACACTTACTCAAGTGGCTCAAAGAGAGGGGAATCAATGAGCTGTGTTAAGACAATGTTCAAATCCCATGCAGGCACAATCTCTCTAATCCTGGGACACATCTTTTCAATAGCTCTTACAAATCTTTTTATTAGATTCTCTTCCGCCCAATGTCTGATCATGACTGTTGATAGTGCAGAAATTTGGACCTTTAGAGAAGCTGGGCTTAGGCCCATGTCAAACCCATTCTGTAAAAATTCAAGAATTACAAATGCATTGACTTGATGTTTTTGGACTTTGTTTTTGATGCACCATACTCTAAATGTTTTCCAGATCCTGTCATAGATCTTTAGAGTAGACTTTTTTTCTACCAGAGAGAATGGTATCTGCCACCTTATTAGAGACTTTCTGGGACTTTAGACTCTGCCGCTCAATCTCCAGGCTGTCAGCCGTAACAAATTGGGGTGTGGATGGAACAATGGACCCTGTCACAATAGATCCTTTCTTTTCGGTAAAACCCAAGGCTTCTGGCTGGACATCCTGACAAGCTCCAGATATCAGGTGCGTCTTGGCCACCTTGGGCAATCATTATGACATCTGATTTTTCCATTATCACTTTCCTGAAGACTTCCCTGATCATGGGAATAGGAGGGAAGGTGTATGCCAGTGAGAAATTCCAAAAATGTTTCAAGGCCTCTTGGCCCAATGCTTCGATTGCTTTCCATCTTGAGAACTGATTGCATTTGCGGTTTTCTGGACTCGCCATCAGGTCTATTTCTGGGGTTCCCAACCTATGGATGATCTGTTAGAACACATCTTCGTTAAGGGACCATTCTCCCAGATGTACCTTGTTTCTGCTCAGGTAGTCTGCTTGTACATTCTGTATTCCCACTATGTGGGAAGCCGTAATTGCAGTTAAGTTCTTTTCTGTCCATCGGAATATTTGAGCCAGTTCTCTGTTTAGACTCTCGCTCTTTGTTCCTCTCTGATTTCTGACATATGTGACAGCTGTCATGTTGTCTGATCTGAGGTGGACAGCTGTATTTATTAGACTTTCTCTGAATTGCAGTAGAGCATATCTTACCGCCCTAAGTTCTAATATGTTTATGTGCAGTACGTTTTCTTCCACCGACCATGTACCCTGAACAGTTCTTGTTCCCCAGGCTGCTCCCCATCCGAGAGGACTGGCGTCTGTGGTGATGATGTTCCAGACTTGGTCTGCTAGCGATGTCCCCTTTCTCAGATTTCTTTTGTTCGTCCACCAGAGAAGATCTTGGTGAACTTCTGTTGACAAGTTTATCCTCTGAAGTGGGTTTTGTTGATGTTTGATCCAAAATTTTAGGAAATAGCATTGCAGATGTCTTGCATGGAACATTGCCCAAGGTACAACTTGGATTCCTGATATAACGACCAAACATTGCATGAATAGGGGAGCTATATGGCTCTTCTTTTTTCTGAATTTTTTACACTCCTCACTATGTTGTTTATTCTTTCTTCTGATAACATTAGTATTGATTTTTGAGTGTTGAATCTCATACCTAGGAAGATCAAATCCTGTGTTGGCACCAGTTGACTCTTTTGGAAATGTATCATCCATCCTAGATTTGAAAGCTGGTTTACAATCATTTCTGTGTTTATGATGGCCTGTCTTCTTGATTGTGCTATTATAAGGAGGTTGTCCAGCTAAGGGATGACGGATGCTCCTTTTTCCCTTATTGGTTCTATTGCTGCCCCCAGAATTCTTGTGAATACCCTGGGGGCTGTGGATAGGCCGAATGGAAGTACTTTGAACTGAAAGTGCTGATCTCCCATGAGCAAATCTTAGATATTTTCGATGTTCTTTCTTTATCCGGATGTGATAATACGTGTCCTGCAGATCCACTTTTTCAAGGAAGCTGCCTGGTATCACTGATCTTATCACTGATTTCACTTACTCCATTTTGAATGTTCTTTTTATTAGGCAAGTGTTGAGCCTTTTGAGATCCAGGATGGTTCTGCATGAACCCGATGATTTTGGAACCATAAATAAGATAGATCATAAATTTGCAGGAATTTATTCTATTGAGACTGGTTGAATCACCCCTTTTTCCAGCAAGCTCTGAATCTTTAAGATTCAACAGTTTCCTTTTCCTTTGGTTGGTCAGAATTTTGGATGTTAAAAAACTGTGAGTTGTTCGGGTCTGTCTGAATGGAAGCGGATATCCTATTTCCAGAATCTGTTGTACCCAGATGTCTGATTTCCACTGGTCCTGAAAAAGATGCAGGCGACCCCCACCTGCTCTGGAAATGGATTCCGTTGACCTTCAGAATTATTTTTTGGAACGGTTGTTTCTTGGGGTAATCCTTCCAGTATCCTCCCCTGGTTGTTTGATATGAGGACTGTTTTTTCTGATCAAACGCTTTCCCCTGGTATCTCTTGGAATCTCAAAAGGAATAGGTTTTGTTCCTATATGATGTTGGTCTAGGAGGAGATCTTCTTTTCCTTTCCTGGGGCAGGAATGCACTTTTTCCTCCTGAATTGTTTGCCGAACTGCATTTCCCCTTTAAAGGGAAGGTTAACAAATTTGCTCTTGCATGAGGCATCCGCTCCCCAGGGTCTAAGCCATAGTGCTCTTCTGGAAGCCACCGAAAGTGCAGATGATCTAGCTCCCAATTTTACTGAGTAAATGGAGGCATCACAAATAAAGTTGCTGGCTTCTTTAAAGGGATAGTAATACTTAAAATGTAAAAAAAAAAATGTTGTAGGGTTTATCCCCCTGAGTAAAACAAGAGTACTCCCACTGCTGAAAGGTGTTTCATTCAAAAGTTATTCATTTTCAAATTTGATTTTTTTCGGTGCAATATCACAGTGGCCTGAAATTGTACAGTGGTGCTGTTGCTACACGATCCTATGGACAGCTCTGGTCCCGGGACCATAAATCTCCATAGGATGGCGTAGCAACAGTGCCACTGTACAATTTCAGGCCACTGTGATATTGCACCTAAAAAATTTAACTTTGAAAATTAATAACTTTTGAATGAAACACCTTTCAGTAGTGGGAGTACTCTTGTTTTACTCAGGGGGATAAATCCTACAACATATTTGTTTTTACATTTTAAGTATTACTATCCCTTTAATTGCAGAAACTTCTCTGGCCAATTTAGATCTTGAAATGCCTGACTCCATACTCTCTTCCAGGTTAGTGAGCCTATTTCACATAGCTCTAGATACACATGCTAGGGTGGTAGCAATCTGAATATTGCTACCAATAAGAGAATACTACCTCTTGAGGGCTGATTCTAACTTCCTGGCCATGGAATCCTTTAATAAAGATCCGTCCTCTAATGGTATAGTGGTATGCTTCGCTAGTCTGGACACAGCTGCATCAACCTTGGGTGGGAATGCCCAGTCTTTAACTTGTGATTGGCCAAAGGGGTACACATTTTCAAATATTTTAGTAACGGAGGATCTTTTATCAATCTTATGCCACACCTAGATATAATATCAGAAATGGATTGGGTCACTGGAAAATTTAGAGTAAGTTTTTTTTATTCCCTAAAAAGGCTGCATCCATAATTCCTAAATCCTTTTGTTCATCTACCAACCCTAAGGATTTACGTATGGATTTTAAAAAGCTTTCTATCTTGTCTAAGGCAAAGGCTCCTGAATTCTCTACTATTTCCCCTTTCTCTTCTTCAGAGGAGAATTCAGATGGCCCCCGGCTATTTCTTCATTATCAGTTCCCATGGGGGAGGATGGGCCCTCTCCAGGGTCGTCTAATCTCTGTCTTTTCTTGGGGGCTACAGATTCCTGCATAGCAGAGAAGGTCTCTTGCATAGAGACCTTCATCCAAGACAGGAAGTCCTGAAACTGACCTGGCATCTCCTGAAGGGCTGTTTTTTTTGAGGCAATCCTGGCAGAACATTTTCAGATGTTGTTAAATTCTTTTTGCAGTTAGAACAAGACCTAGTTTTCTGGGATTTAGCCTCTTTAGGGGACCTGTATCAGTCTTCTCCTTGCTTGAAGAGGATTTTGTTGCAGACATAATTAAAACTTAACTTTTAATAAAAACTATTTAAAACCTCCTAAGTACTGAAATAAACATGAATCCTTACCTTACCACCATGCTGCTCTCCTTTATATTCAGCGTGCATCCCATAGGTGAAAGGCACGCCAGACTCCACCGGATGTAGAAAGGAATCCCATCCGGATGTTGGTCATGCTTTCTTCCAACCTTAGTTCCGCTTCCACTGTGGCGTGCGTGTCACGCTGAAACACATTATCCCTTGCTGCCTCAGCTGATACCCGGCTTCCAGGCCTCCGCTCGTGTTCTGAAGGGGGTATGTTGGCGCCACTCCTGGATCCAGTGGTAGCAGGAGGAAGATGACTGCCCGGTCCTGGGTATATTGGGGGAAACAATTCCCACTGAGTGCCAGCCCTGCCTGCTCTACTGAGAGCTTTCTCCCCTGGATGCTTGCCTTGTGATAGCGTTGTCCAGGTAATCCTCTCTGACAGAGGCTTTGTTAATTATTCATTGCTTTGATCTTTTCTGAGCATCAGAGGCATACGCCTCCTGTTCTCCAGCTACTAGGACCAAAAATAACTGTCGATGGTTGGGGGTGTATCCTATTTAAATTAAATTAAGCGGTCCTACCAGCTGGAAGGAGGAAGTAAATCCCATACTTGATTGGTGACATGGAGTACACATAAGAAAGATAGATACTTTTTATAGGGTAGTTTACATGGATAATTTTCACAACTACAATAATTTTCAATGGCAACCTTGTGGTATTGCAAAAATCTTGCAACAAACTTGTTCATGTGTACTAGGCCAATAGTGGCAAGATAAGGCAGAGTGCCTTGTAAGTCCTGTGTTTACCTGAATCAGCTGATTGGTAGATAGCCAGCTCAGCTTGTTCAGTTAGTGCAGAAGGGAAGAGGAACTGTGATGTATAGCTTCTCTGCTCTTGTCTTGTTTTTGGAACCCTTTCAGTGCCACAGGGGCGTGCAATCCACATCCTTGTGACACTGAAAGGGTTGAGAGGACAGCTACCATCTGTGCAAATTGTACTCCGGCTCCATATTGAGCTATAGGAAGAGCCCAACATCAGGTTGGCAATGTTGGGATTGTGAACTCCTATAACCAGAGCTGCTCTCCGAGCTTAGTGCATGTGGCAAACAGCCACACTGACGTATAAACACACCCACAGGAATATGACAATGATTTATCAAACTGTATTTCCATATGCAAGTGATTCATTGCCAAGCAAAATCATAAACCTGTCGAAGGCGTAGTGGATTCATGGCGATATCTACAGACTGGTGGTGGATTCACAGGGATATGTTGGTGAGGACCTCTCCGTCCATACTGTAGATATGCCTTCAAAACATCTGCCACCATATTGCCATCCTGTCACCTTACTGACATTTAGTACATCTCCCACCATCTGGTTTCCAGACATGGTGTACATACAGTTCTTTTGTTTTATTTCATTGGAGAGTAAAGCTACTGGCTACAATTTTCACTAGATTGTGACGATAATTGCTCCCCTTTGTGCGTAATAACGTTTCATAGAAGGGACTTCCAGCAGTTTGGTTATTCTCAAGAGTTGCTAAATGTTGTTGGTGTATGTGTTTTTTTTTTTTTATTAAAACAAAGTCATTTTTTTTAAACTAAATTCTGCATCATACAGCAAGATATAAGGTCACAGATTTTGCTAATTGCAGTACCAGTGGTGCTTCATATGCTAATGAAGCCTTTTGAGTGAATTGTCATATGCTAATTTATTTAGAAAATGTTTTACCAGGAAGAATACATTGAAATCTGTTTTCAAGTAAGTTTTGAGAGCTTTCCAGTAAAGAATTACATATTTACACAAACAGAGAAACACACACACACATACACATATATATTTACTTATACACACATGCATACAAACATACATACACAAAGTATACAGTTAGATATTTTTAAAGGGATAGTAATGTTTTACAATAAAATCAGCTCCAATTAATCTTCATAGTATTTGGTCAATAGAGAGTGTTATTTCAATACTGTCAGAGTTGTAGTACAAGAGTAATTGAATGATAAAGTATCCCCCTCCCGCCCCTTTTACTGATGTAGCACTGCTCTCCTCCAAGCAGGAAAACTGTCCGAATGGATCACAGAGGGACAATCTTCAGTGAGAATAAGGTAAAAACTGTAAAAATTGCAGGGGGCAGAATTTTCCTTATACTTTCAGATTGTCCCTTGCTGTGACCTGTCCGGACAGGTGACCAGATTCTGAGAGGAAGTGGCTTACACTAGGTAAAAGGGGTGGGAGGGGGATACTTTATCATTCAATTACTCTTGAACTACAACTCTGACAGTATTGAAATAACACTCCCCATGCCCCAAATACTATGAACATTAATTGGAGCAGTTATTTTTGTGAAACATTACTATCCCTTTAAATACAAAGAAGCCATTATTTTTAGGGATTTTTTTTTCTGGGGGGGGGTTAATTCAGGCTTTTGGATCTCTGAAGGAGAAGGTAGATCATCCAGCTTCTTCTTTGCAGTGTGTTATGCTCAGTGAGCTGTTAACAGTGGAGTTGAGGTTATAATTCATAAGGAGAGCTGGAGTGAACCTTTTTCTCATGTAGTTTGGTAGCTTTCCAGAGAAGTAGTTGTATATGAAGCAAGAAAGATGAAGGGCACGTCTAGCCTCGCAAGTTAGCTATCTTAGTCATTTAAATATATCCCAGTGATGGGTAGTGTAATTATATATACAAAAGATGGCTAGCACAAGCTGTAATTATTACTCTGGGTTTGAAAACCTAATAGTTGGGTGGTCTCCGAGAATCTATATTAATACAAATGCACAAAGGACAAAGAAAATGTCCCAAAAAAGGGAATCTCCTAAATTAGGCACTCCACCCAGAATACATACAATCAAAAAAGGTTTTACTGGTACAAAAAACATGGAAAAAAAAATCAATACAAAAATAATTATAAACCGATCCACAGAAGGACTTGCATGGCCAAAATATAGTTATATATACAGACAGACAATAGCTGCCAGTCAAATACAAAGGTAATAAGAAAGTTTAATGAAATAACCTTAGGCTGTTGTGAACTATCACAAATGCATTTCCCGCTGCACAATCGTACACAAAATCTGAAAAAAAAAATACATAAACAAAAATCAGAAAATTAACATATACACCTCAAGTGCTAAATATGAATAGGAAAATTTCCATACTGGAAACAATAAATACAATTAAGTGCATATACTAAGAAAAAAAAAAATAATACAATACCGAACTACACATTGCATTGGGAGATGGCACAGATCACGTCAACATCAACTGATATCCAGCCCAATGCGTTTTGTGATGATTGGCTTTGTCAGGGGATAATTAGTGTAATTACACTAGAGGATAAAGCAGCATAATGCATTATACAAGTCTACCAAGATGGATTTGCAGTGTGTGAACATATACTAAGCTCCCATAGTGTATCACTCACATTACCACATCTTGAACAATACATTTTCTTACCAGGGGACTTGAACAGGATTTGTTTCTAAACAAAGAACCTATAAAGTTTGGATGTTAATTTATCAATATGAAGACCAAAAGTGAGGATGGGGTCAAGCCACACATCAAGATATTTGTAGGAGTACATCAGGGCCAAGTTATGAAAACAATGGTTAGAAGGGTCCTGATACCCCAAAATGGGGTATGACTTTTTTTTTTTTCTGTAAGCGGTTGGTTGACGAGGCAGGGGGCTTAGCTTCCTTCCTCCTAAGCAAGTGGCCAACTTTTTTTTTTTTAATAACTATTTTTATATAGAGTTGGAGCATTGGTTGGTTGAGGAGGCAAGGTGCATTGTCAACAAATTTGTTTTTCAGCCACTCCCTCCTTGACAGCAAACCAGAATCACAGATTATATATACACATATATATTATATACATATATATATATATATATATATACACACACACACACACACACATTAAAGTTGTTGGAACATAGCTAAAACAAAACAAAACTGCACACTAGAACTTATAAAAGATAAAGAAAATTTGTTTTTTATTTGTCAATGTTTCAGCCTCACTCTGGGTCTTGAGGAAGGCCCAGAATGGGGCCAAAACATTGACAAATATAAAAGATACAGAAAATTCGTATTTTTAAGTTCCAGTGTGCTCTTTTTTTTGGGATCTAGGGTCCAATAACTTTGATATATTTAAGTTTCAGAACTTTAAGCTGCACCTAGGCAGCATACAAATTTTGTTTATTTTTACATGTTTTGGAGTGCCCACCTTCTCCCAAATAAATATTATATACTAGCAGTGTGGGACGGCGTTGTCCGTGTTTGTTGTTTTTTTTTTCCTTCTACAGCTGTGTTGTGAAGGATGTTATTTGCAAGAAAATTACAGTTTAAAGTATGCCCAGCAGCCTACTTACGGCTAAACTGCTCTTGCCGCGCTGCCTCTGCTCCTGTCACTCTCCTCAGCATCCTCCGATGACAGTGGCATTCTGTTAGTAAGCTGGAGTATTCTCATTGGCTAGATAGCGATCTCTAACAGAACACCTCCGTCATCAGAGGATGCTGGGGAGAGTGAAGGAAGCAGAGGCAGAGCGGCAAGAGCAGTTTAACCGGAAATAGGCTGCTGGGCATACTTTAAACTGTAATTTTCTCACAAATACCATTTTTAAAAAAAATAATATTGTATAATAATTTGCCAAGTATTCTACATAATGATCGAAACTTGTAAAGTGGTGATAGATCCACATCAAGCTTTTGAGTGGCAGAGTGGTAAGCAATCCATTGTATAACCCTCTGGAACTCAAAGAGTAAATGTGAGGCAGACTACGACGGACAATGCCGTTCCACATAGCTAGTATATAGATATACTAGTGTAGAAGCCCGTGTACAGGGGCCAAGGTCTGGGTGATGATAACCCTTTGAGTGCCAAACGGGTATGAAGAGGGGTAACCCTAATCTAAACAGTAGATTGAGAACCAAGCCTTTTTTCCCCGATGCCAAAGCGCCATTTTCTTGTAGTCTGGAGGTGCAGATTTCTATAGTTAAGTGTATACATTTGTATAATGGGCGCAATGCACCTACTGGGGCTTGGCAGTCATTTCTTATAGCCATACCTGGGAACTCTCAGGGTTTGACCCTGAGACTCAGGGTTTTGACCACAATCTCAGGGTGAAGGGCCAAATTCTCAGGGTGAGAGAGCCCAGTGTTAACTACTATCTTTAGGGTTGCCACCCAGCCGGTATTTTACCGGCAGGCCTGTAAAAAATTGGCTTCTGTCCAATGTTAAGTCTATGGAGAGAATGCCATGGCTGGTATTTTTTTTTAAAGAAAAGGTGGTAACCTTAATCTCATCTGAAACAAATAACTGCTTATTTAGTCCCTAAATTGCTGCCGTTTCTACCAGAAGGACAGAAGGGTATGTCCTGCTTCTCTTTTGTATGTCCAGTCAGTGAAAACTCTAAGATGCAGCATGTGAAATGTTACTTTAAAGTGTTAGTAATGTCTAAAAAAAACTTTTTTGCATTTAGAAGAGCTCAAAAAGCTGATCTAAATTCAAAAAACGTATCTCTCAAACCTCTCAAGCGCCACAGTGTCGACCGACACGGATCTCCTGCTGACAGCTTTACAGCTGTCAGTAGGAGAAATCAAACTTCAAATGCCCGTATCTCTTAAACCATAGCGGTTTGAGAGATACGGTTTTTTGCATGTAGATCAGCTTTTTGAGCTCTTCTAAATGCAAAAAAGTTTTTTTTAGACATTACTAACACTTTAAGACCGATAAGAACACCTAGTTAGAGAAAGTAGGGATACATGTCCTGAAATCTATGTCCTGGGGAACTTTCTGGATTAATATTTCAAAGATCTCAGGGTCAACTCATTTGAAAAGTTCCCAGCTATACTTACAGCCTAATACAGAAGTCACTTTCTGTCAGCAGTCATCTGGCAGTTCTTTCGCTAATGCAGAGGTAAGCAACCTTAACCCCTTAATGACATGGTTGTTTTTTCCCCCCATTATAGCGAATGACTTCCTGGATTTACCAGGTAAGTCGTCTGTCACTAAGGGGCTAATCTATCCAGCTGTTGGTGACTACAACACCCAGGTTGGGGATGACGGGTGTTGTAATCTCAAACAGATGAAGAGCCAAACCTTCTAGTTGTCTGCTCCATTAACTGTACAGGTCTCTGTTGCTGTGACAATGTGGTTGATGTTATTATTTAAATTTAAAGCGGTGAAGGATGTGGCGTTGCGGTTGTCCGCTAAACTGCAACAGAGGAACGGTGTATTGCTGCATATAGATATAATATGGCGTGCGAGTATACTGCCTATGTGCATTAATACAAGGCTGGGACCTTATGTGTTAACCCTTCTACCTATTTTACAAAAACTAATCCGAGCTACCACCTCTTCGTTAAAACTTCACATTTATTAAAACATCAGTAAACATGCACATTGTCGGTTTGCGTCCGATGTTACAGTCTTCACTGTCATCAGTGACTAGCCCCTAAATGGGTTACGTTTTCACAGTACCCAAGGCAGGGTTGCAAATTTGGGCCCATGTGTCCACTGTTGTTAGAGACATAGCAAAGGGTCCACCAGAAATGTTGTTGCCATATTTTTCTTTTGGAGGACCCGCCAGATTTGGGGGTCCCAACAGCACATACATTAGATATGAACAAAGCTTCCCCTTACGGCTATCTTCCCGGTTCGAAAATGAACCAACAGCTTCATATCGAGTTTGTTGAACGGAGGCAATGTAAAGTAGAGTTGAGCAACCGTGCTCTACGTCATAACGTAGCTGCGCGGGCTGCTTAAACTCTGAAGGCGCCAAACACTAAGATCCGCACCAGCTACGCACTTTTCTATTGTCTACTGCGTAGGTGGTGTGATTTTCTGTTGTCGGGGAGTGTATCTTGCTGCCTGCCTGCTTTACTATAACGGACTGGACAGGTATATAAAATAAATATAATATAATATAAAAGATGTCAGAATGGAAAAAACATTTTTTTGAAGAAGGGAAAAAATCCTCTAGTTTCCTTCTGAACACTGGTTTAAATCAGGGCTATGGTTTAAATATATACGCTGCAGATTTTTAACCCTGACTAAAGCAGTTTTGACAAAGTTAACACATAAACGTATGTTTTTTTTTGCTGAAATGTAAAACATCTTGGACATGGTTGGGCAATCATATGCATCTCATTTTTGCACTGTTATATGTTAGTGCAGAAATGAAATTCTTATGATTGTCCACTGTGGCCAAGATCTTTTCCCTTATTTAAAGGGATAGTAATACTTCATTTTAACTTTCATTTTATTTTGTAGGCATTAAAAAAACATGAAGAATGATATAAGTCTTATCTCTGAACGACCCCCCCCCCCCCCGTTCAACCAGATCAGAAGGGAGATGCCCAGGTAGACTGCAGAGAGGGACAATCTTAAATTAAGATAATGGAAAAAGCTGAAAAACTTGTCAAGGGGGGAAGGGCTTTCATTGTTTTCATACAAAGAAAATTGTCCCCTTCTGTTAACTGTACTGTCATACAACCAGACTCACATCTGAGAAGAGATTGCTTACACTAGGAAAAAGGGGGGGGGAGGGGAACTTTGCTTGTGAATATCTCATAAACCATAAAGGTTTGAGAGATAAGACTTATATCATTCTTCATGTTTTTTTAATGCCTACAAAATAAAATAAAGTTAAAACGAAGTATTATTATCCCTTTAAAGCAGAACTTTCACCCCATCATGACCTTATCTGTGTGTGTGTGTGTGTGTAGCATTAATGTAGTTTTAAAGTGCTGTGTAATTTTAAAAATCAGAAAACTGATCGATAAGGCACAAAAGAAGATTAAAGTTTAACCTTGTGACGTGTAGAGCATTGTGAGCGCTACTGTGCATGTCAGTCTGGTTACCATGCGATTACTTAGTCACTCCCATCGTTTTCTGTTATCCCGCCCGCGTCCTCCTTGTCCTGCCCTTTTGTGACACGTCACTTGGCACGCATGAGCCTGTACTAGACTGTAGCCAGTTCCGCTTTAAGCAACAAAAACATAAGATTATATTATCATTTTATCAAAACTGGTTCAATGTAAGGGTAGAGTTTATAATATGTAGTGTGCATATATTTATACCCTACCCCTGACTTTTAACTGGTTTTAATAAGATTAGCCTATTAAACTTATTTTTTTTATTGGTAAACTAGTGTAAAAGCCTGCATACACGGGCTTAGTTCCGGGTTATGTTAACCCATTGAGTGCCAGAGGGGTATGCAACACTACCCCTCCGGCACTCAAAGGGTTAAAAGAACGGTCCTGCACATGATGCAGTCACATATATATAAACTGAAATCCTGAGTTTGTGCCAGTTTTGATAATATTATCCTGTTAAGTTTATGCTTTTGTTGGTATAAAGGAATTGGGCAATCATATGAATATCATTACTGCAAGATATACACCAGTATACTATACTGTATATTGGTGTACTAGTTGAACAGCCCGTTACATGGGCCACAGTGCCACTGCCACCCGGTCGTGGGGCAGTCACGCGCAGTAGAGACTGCCCGCGCCACGGCTGATACAGAGCTGGACACTCCTTTGGAGCACCCAGCTCCGTATCAGGCGCGGGCAGTCTCTACTGTGCATGACTGCAGCACGCGCAGCAGTGTGTACTGCGCATGTTGCGGCGTTACACACAATTTAGCGAATTATTATATAGGATATGTTAGTACAGAACTGTTGTTTTTATGCTTGCCCACCCTTGGCCATGCAAAAACTTTGTTTTAAACATATCCATCTACTAAGACAGTGGTTCTCAATCTTATTTTGTTCGGGGCACCCCTAACACATAATCTACAACATTTGGGGCACCCCTAACATATTTAATGTACTTTATCAAGGGCATAAGAAGGGTACAATACATAAATATACAGTTATTATTAGGATTTATAATCATAATAACAAAACTAAATCTGTTGTGCATAACAATTTCTATAAATCTTTATTTAAAAGTCCATTTTTGTCACTCTTCATAGAGAACATGGGGCACCCTAAGCTGATGTCCATGACACACCAAAGTGCCACGGCACCCTGGCTGAGAATCACTGTACTAAGACGTAGATAAATACTTGCAGCGCTGCAAATGATTATTACACTAGCGATATGCACACACTTATTTTTATTTTCAGGTATAATTGCTCCTTTAACAAAATATATAACCTTTTATGCAGACAGGCACCGGCTTGGAACTTGCAGTAGGCGCTCTCTCCGCCTGCGCTGTCAGTCCCTTCTGGTGCCTTTCGGCACAAGGGAATTCAACTCACAAATAGTGGAGCTGAAGGGGATGGACAGTGCAGAAGCAGAGATGCTGACTCTGCAAGATGACCGCGCTGGTGCCTGCCTACATAAAAGGTTATATTTTTCGTTAAAGGAGCAATTATACTTGAAAATAAAAATGTGTGTGCATATTGCTAATGTAACAATCATTTGCCGCGCTATGTTATTGTAGTGAAAGTTCAGCTTTAAAACTAAGATAAGTCTGGGAGAATAGTTTCCCCTCTATCTTCCACCATCCTTGGTCGTCCCTCCTCAGTCTCCTTCAGCCATATACTAAGTTTAAATGGAGCAAACCAATCACACCATGGAGACAAATAAACATTTCTAGTGTGAAGCAATGTGCTGGAGCCTTCTATAGCATTCAAGGAGTTAAAATATACATTTATTGGGAGTTTGGGAATATTCCCTTGGTGATTTTGGTTTGCTCCAGAATTGCTTCACTTTTCATTAGCACATGAGCTTCGTAAAGAGAAGCACATACATTCCTCAAGCACGCACACATGCCTTAGATGTACACACTAAAACAGCCTCAGACACGCAAGCACACATACTCAGGCAGACCATTTCTCCAGTGTCTGTGACTAGGCAATAAAAGGTCCGTGGTGAAGGCCCTTGCCACTTTCATTTGTTCTAGGATTCATGATTTCTGATGGCAGCCCTGCTGGGCACACACTGATACAGCCCCAAATTGTGAATTTCACTGTGTGTTGCATACTCCCTTAAAGGTGCAAATTGTTGTGGATTTCACTGTTTGCTACATACTCCTCTGAAATTGAGGACAAAGCTTCTAGCAGTGCAACCAAAGAGTCTTGGCATGAAGAACCTATTATTTTTGTTTAGAGGCCCACTATATAATGTTTCTAGGGCTGCTACACACTGCCCCTCCTTCACATAGGCCATTATCTTTGTCTTTTGAGGCATTCAAAGGGAAGGGTAGGCAGAAAAGCAAAATCTCCATCGTGCCTTCAAAACTGTTACACTGCTATCAATTCTCTTTGAAAGATAGGATGTTGATCCAGGGAAATATCTGACTGTCATTGGAAGTCAGAGGTATGTTTTTTCTTACTAACTTGGTGCTTAATTGATAATGGCTTCTATGTTTGGTATTTTTGCCTTTCTCTGGATCAACATGCGTGATACTAAGATCCCTAAACTATGAGAGATCGTAGTGCATAGGCTCCATAGAATAAAATAGGATTTGGAGATGGGATATCAACGGAGAATGTATCACCGCTTTATCAGACATTAGTGCATCTCCTCAATTGTCTGAAGGCTGGGCACCTACCTCTCCAAATAGGCTCGCCCCCTTCCACTGCATTAAATACATTTTCCAGTTTATGTATACTGTCCATTGTTGTGTGTAGCAGGTCCTTCTTCCCCCTGAATCCCTGCTATACATTTTGCTTCCACAGAATTTACAAGTTTGACTAATTATTGATAGTCATATAAGTGTAAGCTTTGTGGTATCACTAATGTAGTTATATTTTGTTTACAAGCTTTTTTTTATCATTGGTGTAGCTCAATTTTAAGTGTAACCTTTGTGGCATTACTGCCATTTCAGTTGTAAGCTTTGTGGTACCGCCAGTATCGCTCAATTTCTAGGGTATACTCTGTGGCATCACTAGTGCAACTATATTTTGTGTGTAAACTCAGTGGTATCACTAATGTAGCTCAGTTTCAGTTGATATCACAAAAATAATGATGCTGAATATTAAAGGTTATTCAGAGTTAATAATCAGTTTGAAATATTACCATTCAGGTGCTACATACATGAGAAAAATCGCACTGCAAAGCTGCAGTACTTCTGTTTAACTATGTTAAACAGCAATAAATTACCGATTTCATACTTTCCTTATTTCACAACATTAATGCCAATTATAAAATGAACAACATTGGGAGGACTGGGATGGTGAGCTGGCACGATAGTAGAAATGGGCCACTTGATTGTACTTGCACCCCCAGGACAAACATTGCCAGCTCTCCTCTACACCCAAGAGTTAATATAGAAAATGTGGAATATGTATTTTTGTATCTAGGTAATCCCTTAGGCTGTTATGGTGCCCATATATGTATTGCAATGGAAAAGGGCAAGGTGGGAGGGGCCTATGGCTGCTGCTCCCTCAGTGTGTGTGTGTGTGTGTGTGTGTGTGTGTGTGTGTGTAATACTGGATTTGAGGCCTCAGCAAACTGAACCAATGTTTCTGAGTTTGGCATGGAGCTCAGTAATATGAAAGCCATTGTATTCCAGAGGGCTGAGCAATGCACTGCTGTCCAGTGCATTGCTTGCCCCTCTGGCACTCAAGGGATTAAGGGTATCTGACCCCATGTCCATGTTCTGATGTGTGTGTGTGTGTGTGTGTGTGTGTGTATATATATATATATATATATATATATATATATATATATATATATATACACACACACACACACACACACTTGATACGCCACTCAATTTGCTTCTTGTTATGGTGGGGAAATTTGATTGGGCGTGGCTTAATTGAGGTTGGTGTAATTGGGCAGGCACGGTCCCTTATTACAGTTTGCAGGGGGGCTTCTGCATTCTGTGATACACTTCTGGTTGTAGTTACCAGCTTATCACTATGTCTGTGTCCCCCTCTGTGTGTGTGTGTGTCTGCATATCTGTTGCATGTGTGTGCGTGCGCATTACTGTTGCACGCATGTGTATGTGTGATACATAAGTGTGTCTATGTGTCTCACTGTGTGTTTGTGTCTGCCTGTGTGTTGCATATGTCTGGGTGTATCACTGTGTCTACATTTCAGACCCGTATGTCCAACAGTCATAACATGACAGCCAACGCCATGCCACAGGGGCCAAAGTAAGGAGGACATATTCATATCTCCTCCATACTGCCAGTCCTGGAGATACATTTGGGGCATGATTTAGACAGGAGTGGTCAAAATCTCGGCAAGGACTTTGCCCTCCCTTAACATTCGCCTCAACAACCAAAAAACATGCCCCCCACACACAATGGTCCTCATCTGTGCCTCTTCTTTGTCCAAAACATCCTCCTGCTACATTCAAGCAAAATGCCCTCCCGTGAGCCTCTTCTATGCCCAAATGTCCTCCTGCTCCACACACACAATACCCTCCCCTGGACCTCTCCTGTTAACCCTTTCAATGCCAGAGGGGTACACATTCTTTGCAATGCATTGCCAATCAATTGAGCACTCAAAGGGTTAAAGGGGAACATTCGCCTCTAAAAAAACATTTTTCCCATATGTTTAGCTATGAAACTAGTATTAGGAAACGTTTTTTATTTTTGGCGTTTGCTTACTTTTTAAGATATGCAGTCTTTAAGCTGTGCACTTCCGCATTCTGTGGCACACTGAATCTTTGCCACAGCCCTTCAGGACTTCTCAGTGCTTTGTAATTCTCCTCCCAGCTTCCCCAGGGAGCTCGTTCATGCTTCCCTTCTTAGTGGTGATGTGAATCTCTTGTATCTGTACAGCAAACTCAGTTTATCATTATACTGAGCTTGCAAGTGTGTCAGTCGCACAGCATGTCTGTTGATTGTGCGTGTGTACATGTGTGTGCGCGAGCATGTCTTCTGCATGTTTCTGCCGCTCACTGTGTGTATGTGTCTACCTGTTTGTTGCATTTGTCTGTGTTTATCAGTGTGACTGCATTTCAGACATGTACACCCAACGGTCATTACATAACAGGCAACGCTATCCCACATTGCTGGTGAAAGATAAAAAATGAATAATTTAAATATATTAAAAAACTACGTAAGTGTTTATAATTGAAATGGTGCTACACAAGTGATATCACAGAGCTTACAATTGAAATGGGGCTACATTAGTGATACCATAGGGCTGACAATTTAAGTTTGGGCTACACGGGTGATACCATAGAGCTTTGAATTAAATGCAGGAGACTGATAGACTACAAATGATAACTTTATTGGCCAAGTGTCAGAAGAAGCGACCTAATTGTCTTGAAAACTTGCATTCAAAGCTAATGTTAGCCAATAAAGGTATATTTTTTTATTGTACCAGTCTTCTGCATTATCTGTGGCTAACACGGTACCATGCTCATATTACAATGAAATGGGAGCAACACTAGTGATACTACACTGCTTACAATTAAAGCGATTGTAATGTCTAAAAACAACTATATCGCTGAGTCTTCTTTAGATTATAGAAACATATTGTGCTATTTAAAAACATTTTTGTATCGCTCTAAAGATATGAAATGTATAAGGATCCCCCAACTGCCCCTTCTGGTCACCTCCCACTGAATGGCTAGTCGTGTCGTGCGACCCAGTGAGGAATAAACTTCAGTAAGTATAAGGAAAATCTTGCCCCTCTTGACGAAGGAGGGAAGGATTTTCCTTTGCTTACTGAAGTTTGCCCCTGGCCGCATCCATCCTGACCAGAGAGAGCTGCTGAGTGACATAGGCAGAAGGGCCGGTGGGGGATCCTTACACATTTAATATCTTTAGTATGCAAAAGTAATTGCTTTTTAAATAGTGTAATGTGTTTCTTGTAATCTAAAGAAGACTCTGCAATATAGTTGTTTTTAGACAATACAGTCCTTTTAAAGGGTTAGCAATGTCTATTTAAAAGTCGTTTGCCAAGGCTTTTTTTTTTCCCCCAATGTTTTATTGAAAAATAAATTCAATACAAAGATGTAAGTAAAGGACATTCAAGAATCCAAAAAGGTAGGAGTTACAAAATATTGAATTCAAAGAAGAGTACATCAACTTATATCAGCTTAGAATATACAGACATAACGGTTATAAAACATTATACATCCCTACAGCAAGTAAAGGTGTAGCATGAGTGTACAAATCAGGGGTATGTGGTGGCATCCGAGATAAGCGTACTATAAATAATTCCAAATTCGAAAACAGTAGTGAGAGGATAAAAAGCAGATATTAAGTAATACATGAGAGGATAAAAATAGTCTAGGGACAGTGGGAGAGAAAAAAGGGCATGGAAGGGTTAGTAGGTACGTATGAAGTGGGCACAACACACCATAGCTACTCAGCCACCCAGGTGCAAGCCGGGTTTAATGACATAACATAGTAGGATGAATCATCACAAAGCGAGTCAACTAAACACATAATCCCAATATTCCAACAAGGAAACCTTGATGCCTTCACAGACAACATTCAGGGGCTTCCCGTCTCAGAGACAGACACAAGCGGGGTTGCCAAATCAGAAGTTACCTTCAGGCTCTGCAAAGGTCTCCATATGGATAGGAAAGCATCCATAGTACCCAAACTTGTAGCATGGAGGTACTCCATCTGCCGAATAGAACAAACTTTGGCCCTCCATTGCTCAATCGTAGGGGCCAAGGGAGACCTCCAATGCACTGGGATGAGAGATTTAGCAGCATCAATTAAAGAGTGAAGGAGCCTGTGCTGGGATGGCTGAAGATGATCCAACACGGATGAGGTAACCACAATCTCAGAATCCTGGGGTAGCAGGTTAAAGAGAAAGATTTAAGGAACCAAGGGGAGGGTAATACCCAACAGACAGAAGAACTCAGATCTGATTGCAGTCCAGAAGGGAACTATAATCGGACAGCTCCATCAAATGTGTGACAGAGACTTGGCACCTCCAGCACATTGGATAGAGGCCAGGATAGAAAGTGGAAAGTAACTGAGGAGTCCTGTACCATTGGGATAGTAACTTATAATTCATCTCCCTAGTGGGGATGTCTCTTGGCATCAATACAGTGGTCCTGAAAATTCGTCTCCACTCTTCTGTAGTCCAAGTCAGCCCAATCTCCCTCTCCCATTGGGAAACAAAAGCCGGGAGATCAACCGATGTAGCTCGCAGTAAAAAGTTATAAAGTTTAGAGAGAGGATGTTTAACTGAGAGTGAATTAGTGACCAAACGTTCAAAGGGAGTCAAGTCCCTAGGAGAGTATCTTCTCGCAACCAGGCCAAGTATATAATGCTGCAGCTGGCGATATTTCCACAACTTAGAGTGAGGAATTTCATAATTCCTAACGATGTAATCCCACCTTAGGATCCCAGTATCAAGAACAAGGGAACCCAGGGAGTTCAGTTTCACCATTCTCCAATGGTGAAAAGCACTAGTATCCAGTCCAGGTAAAAATCGGTATTGCCCTTAAGGGGGCAGTAACTCGCCAAGTCATCTACATATTAAAAGTAACACATTTCGCTGTGTGTAAGACTTCACTGTTGTGTAGTTCAGAAGTTATTAAACAATAAAGATCACCCGGCCTCCCCTTCTGGGTCATGCGACTCGATGGCTGCAGAGAGGGACAAACTTCTGTAAGTAAATATAAGGAAAATCCTGCTCCCCCTGCCTTGACGAAGGAGGGCAGGATTTCCCTTTGCTTACAGAAGTTTGTCCCTCACTGCAGCTGTCCTGACCAGACTGCAGCTTTTGCGTGATGTGCCAATAGGGGCCGACGGGGGATCTTTATCTCTTAATAACTTTTGAACTACACATCAGTAAGGTCTTACACATAGTGCAATCTGTTACTTTTAATGTAAAGAAGACTTGGCAAGCAACTTTTAAATAGACATTACTAACCCTTTGAAAGGGAGATTGACTAGTGATTCTGGAAGCAAAACAAGATGTACTACAGAACTTGCAATTAAAGGAGCAGCAAACTTTTTTTTTTTTATGAAAACCTACATGTTATAGGACTTTCCTGCTGAGTAAAACAAGGTAACTCCCACTGCTGCCAGTTGTTTTATTCAAACATTATAATAGTTCAAATAACTAGGAAGTGACTTTACCGTGTTTATTCCTGATTGTTCTAACTGACAGGAAATGACTCAGTTTCTATCACATTCTATGGAGAACTGTAAGCCACTGACTTTCCTCTCCATTAGAATGTAACAGAAAAACTAGTTAGAAGTTGAGCAGTAGAGGGCACTGCTAATGTAAAAAGAAAACTCAGTTTTAAACAGTAATAACTCTGGAAATATGCATCTCTCAGCAGTGGGAGTACCCTTATTTTACTCAACATGAAACGCCATACAATATATATGTTTTCATAAAAAAAGTTTACTGCTCCTTTAAGTATGAGTATGTCATGAATACGTTTCATCCACACGTACAGACACACTGATACACTTAAAGGTATAGTAATGTTTCATAATAAAAGCAACTTCAATTAATCTTCATAGTATTTGGGCCATGGAGAGTGTTATTTCAGTACTGTCAGAGTTGTAGTTCAAGACTAATTGAATGATAAAGTATCCCCCTCCCACCCCTTTTACTGATGTAACACTGCTCCGCTCAGAGCAGCAGGGTGGTGTCCAAGTGGATTGCAGAGAGGGGCATCTTCATTTAACATAAGGGGAAAAACCTGTCAATGGGGACAGGACTTTCATTGTTCTCACAGTAAGAAGATTGTCACTTGCTGTGAGCTTTGTGGTCTGTGGACCAGATTCCACATTTGAGGGGAGGTGGCTTATACTAGGCAAAAGGGGCGGGAGGGGGAAACTTTATCATTCAATTACTCTTGAACTACAACTCTGACAGTATTGAAATAACACTCTCTATGGCTCAAATACTATGGATATTAACTGGAGCTGCTGTTTTTGTGAAACATTACTATCCCTTTAAGACCATACACACACACACACACACACACACACAAACAGGAATTTTTATTTATTTACAGGTATGATGAAAAATGCTTTACTGTAGTTTTGAAGCTAGTGGGGTCCCTCACATCCCGATTGGTTTCTGTCTTCAACGTTTCCCTGTAGTGCACTCGGCGGGATCAGCACATTGCTATTATGTCATCTCGTTATACATTTTTTCCCTCCCAAAAGATAGCTGGGTTAGACTTAGGCTGCAGATTATACTCTAAATGGGCTGCCTTTTTGTGCTTCCTGCTGTACAATATTCACAGTCATAGACAGTGTGGGAATTCCATAGCCTTTGACCTTCAGCTGGGCCACCATGAAGATGTAGAGAATGTGGGCTCCTGGGACATCAGGCTCGGAGCAGCCACACCCTCTGTAGTTACACCACTGCTGCTGGTAGATTCACGAGGGAGCCACACAATAGTTTTCAGGTTCTCTCCAACTATATAGGTGAACCCTAGCCAAACTACATATATGCAAGGCAGCTCATGCTAGTCTCAAACAAACGGCTGGTTCCCTCTCTACCCCTGGTCATCAATCCTCCTTGTCCCTTCTTAGTGGTGGCCCTGAGTTTGATACCTCTTGACGTGACCCCTCCTTTGCTGCTGCTCTCCACTGCTCCTGTTGTGTGCCTCATGATAGCTGGAAAAGCACATAACATGACCTCATTTTGCCTCCCCCATCACATGTTTTGCTGCAGGAATTGCTTCCTTCTCTCCCTCCTCAGACCGTTTAGCCAGTCCAATGTGGGAAAGTGTTTCTCATGTGTGCAACTTCTGTTCCGGTTCCTCCTCTTTCTGCCGCCTTGGTCCCTCTCTGGCCCATCCTGTTCTACCAGCCCCAAAAGTGAAGCCGGACCTGATCGGCAACTGCAGTCAGTCACCCACCGTGCTGCATCAGGGCCCCTCATCTTGCCTCGGTTACCTTGTGCATAATCCGGCTCTGCTAGTGATGGTGCTATGCAGTATATGTATAAGTCAAACGAATGACAATTCTGGTGTAAACCACTTCCAATGAATATTAACACCGGTCAGATAAAGCCTCACCTATTTCAGTTATGTGTGGACTGGTTTTACAAAACTCATATTTGATTAGAACTATGGATATCATGTCCATGGAGGAAGACATGATTATTATTTTTAGGACTCCATGACCTCAGACTCCTCATACCGAAGTTACTTAGGAATATTTCAGTGGGAGGTGTTTTGAGTTATTCAATTCTACAATGGAGAATCATGTCTTCTTCCATGGATCTGCTATACATTGCTAATTAGAAACAATTTTTGGGAACTGATTCACACAGATTTTACTCATACTTCATGTGCATGGGCTTTATAGGGTGACTATTCCATAGTCGTAAGTGGCTCATTATTTAGCAGAAGAATTTACCTAGGTACTTGTCCATTATACATCAGTAATTCATATATATGTAGATACTTTATATTTGCATATTATCTCTGTTGTAGCTACTTCTGGTTATTTGTTTGCAGTCTGATAAAGACAATTGACCCCTACAAGTAGATATCCATCTATAGAGAAAACTGCAAATCTATTGTAAAATATAAATATACACTGAACAAGGATTTTTTCAAATGTAAACAGTCATGTTGAGCAATTATTAAGACAACATAATAAAATTATCATCTGAATGTCTGTTTATTCTAGAAAAAAAGATACAGGAGGGTCACCTGTGTAACATACGGTTTGTGAGAACTTGGACCCATTTTTCATGAGGGAGCAGTGAGTAAGGGAACAAATTTACCAAAACATATGCTACATCGGTGGTCTTCATGTGTCAATTTATTATTTATTTTTTTTATAATTGACCAGCGGTAGATGTCCAGTGTTCAACAGCATTCAAAGCCCTCTGATATTTATTTTTGTGCATGTAGAAATGGTGTGGGGTTTATCCTTTGAGTGCTAGAGGGGTATACAATGCATTGCTTTGCAATGCAGGGATACCCCCCTGGCTCTCAGATTGTTAATGGCTTGTGAATGGATAATATACAAAAGTAAATTATGTTGCAACTGTAACTATTGTGCCTGAGTATTACTTGTCACGGTAAGTTGTAGTGCACAGTGCGGCCCAGACTGCATGTCTAGTCCCACAGATTAGACCTTTCGATGGGGGAACTAACCGATCATTATCCTTCTCTATATTCAGCGCAATACAGCTATCCAACATATGGGCACAGGTAGGAATACTTTGGGCAAAGCTGCTCAATAGTTAAGGGAAAAAAACAAACTGCCATAGTTTTATAGAGACAGTAACTGTCTTTTACAAGTGGAGAATGTGTTAATTCAAATTGCCCACACACGGTTTTTAATTTCTTTTTATCTTCACCTATTTTTTTTACACTAGTATGTCATTGACCGTGGCCTCCCTGTATATCTGTTTCCAGAGTGTTTTCTGACAGGGTCTGTGAAGGTAGGGATACTGAATGATGCAATGTAGAAAACCCTGCCTGCAGTCTGTTAAATACATACAGAACACTCAGTGCCGCAGGGATAGTGTTACATTGTATTGCTATTCTGCTTTCACAGTTTTTGACAGAAAGCTTTCTGGAAACAGGTCTAGGTTGCTCACTGTTGTTGACAGAAATGTGTGGGAAAAAATGACTCTACATATTATAGACTAGCAGAATACATAGTCAGAATAAGTTTTTGGTAACATGATAGGACTAGGACAGAACCTGGAATCATATGACCCCGGTGCCAAATGGGGTGGTTTCAGCTTTGACACCCACTTCCCCGTCGTCTTGCTAGAGCTGTTTTGGGGTTGCACAGCCCTTGGCTATTGAGTAAATCCGCTCCCATAGGAGCAGACATAGTAAAACATGATAATTGCTGTCAAAGGGAAACTGTCACAATATGTGTGTGTTTTTTTCCCACAGATTATTTATATAAATGGCATTCCTGCTGCTGGGAGATGTTTTCATTCCAAGGTTATTACAGTTCAAACCTGCATTTTAATTGTGTGTTTGTTTTTCTTGTGGATTCATTCTGTGACCTGTCAGTTGCCATCCATAGTCTACTGTAGCCACAGCGCCACCCTAAAACTGCATGCCAGGGAGGTTCTGCACCAAAAAGTGCAAGTTTGAGCTGTAATAACCTCTGAAAGTATCATCTCCCAGCTGTAGGTTTTAGCTTGTTTAGGACAGCAAGGAAAGTCCTACAAGTCCCATATTACTGTATACTTTCCATTATAAGTAGGTTTTTCAACACATTCAATGCAAGAGGAGGCCCTATGAGTAAGGATCCAAGGGGCCTGAAACATATCAGGAGTTTTGTAAGGTGATATCCCTCTTGTCTGTGTGCTTCCAGTATTTAGTCACTGGAATAAAGTCTTTGTTTTATCTGCAGTGTGCGGATACATTGTTGTTATTTTAAAGCAATGAGGCAGAGATTTATCTTGCGTCCAAGGTGTTCAAAGCCACATTTCTCTGTCGTCCAATACAGGTTACTGGTAACTTTGGGTAGGCGATCCGCCCCTTTAATTGTAGGTAGGAACAATTGTACAATGACTTTGTGAATGACACCCACAGACTTCTGGGTTATTCCAGCTGACGGTGCAGCCCTGGGCTCTTTACCAAGTTTGCTCCCATAGAAGAAGACTTAATAAAACTTAGTTTAGTTTGTTTCAGACCGCACAGTTACAACAGGATCAGGCTTCATAAGAGGGAACACTAGAAAAACTGAGCGGATTTCTAAGGTTCCAGTACACAAACTGCTCATTCAATAACTATAAAACAATGAAAGCCAGAACAAAAGAAACTGTAAAACACACTGGGGTATATTTATATTGTATGTATATATACACAGACATGGTAAAATTGTGGTGCACAGCAAATGCGCCATATGAACAAATATAAGCGTCCCATTATGTCCAATGCATTACGTTGGATACCTCTGGCACTCAGAGGGTTAAAAGAGGATTTTAGTCTTACCTGTTAAATCCTTTTCTCTTAGTCCATACAGGTTACTGGTAACTTTGGGTAGGTGATTCGCCCCTTTAAGTAGGCAGGAACAATTCTAGAATTGGATGCAGGGGGTGGAGACTACCTTCCCTCCTTGGCTGCAGCTAGCCAACCAGCTCCAGAAAGATTTGTTTCTTGGTGAAGATAACACAGGCAAGAGAACAGTTCTGCTATAGCTTTAGAAGTTTTTTTTTTTTTTTTCTGTTAGAAATGGAATACCACCATTAGGCGGATTACCATAACTCACAATGCCCTTAGATGTGGCTAGCTCAGTGACCAGTGCTTTTTGTGGACCTTAAGCCCTGGGGGGGAAATCTTTGCTACAAGTTCTTTCCTCAGGAGTTGGCCACCGAGGCTTCTTCTTAAAACATGGTAATCTGAAGACAGAAGATCTGCAGGAAAGGTGAGCAGCCCTTTGAGTGCTGCAGGTCCACATGTCCCACAGTGCCCCTCCGCACAAGGTTTTTTCATTTAGAGTTCCTATTGCACACTCCTGCACTCATTGGGTCTATCTGTATGTCTGTTGGGTGTTTGGAGCAGGTTTATGTGGTATTTAACCCTTTAGCTGCTGGTTTTGCATTCATTTGGGGGGGTTTATAACACTTTTCCTACTGGTTCAGTGTTTTTTGGGTATTCTAACATGTTCTAGTGATGTTTCATGTCTTTTAGTTTTACACTTTCAATTTTGTAAAATTTAAAGGTGCGCTTTACCGCATAGGCGCCATTGCTCCATTCACTCCTATGGGACTGTACAGTTTGGGACATATCTCTGCAACTGTTTAACCTAGCGACTTCTGAGATGGCTCGTTCTTCTTGTCTGCCCTTGCTGTATCATCTGGTTCATGTTTCCAATGTGTTGGGGCTTCGGGCACTGTTGGGATACTTTTTTAGGGAAAACTACATTTCCCATGCACGCTCGTTTCTGATTGGCTCCTGCCGCGGCAGCCATTTTGTGCTATTTCCAGAACAAGTATCCTACGCAGGGCTTGGACTCTCCTTCTCTCCGCTGCTGAGTAACCCTTCGCCTGTGAGAATGTCTATACCGTTGGAGCTTGGGGCCAGACCTAATACTAAGGATGCTGGGGTCTCTGTATCCCCTATTGCACATTGCTCTTCCTGTCATTCAGGGTTACCTAGAGAATTCTCAGGTCATTTATGCTCAGCATGTTCTGATGTCCCCAAGACTCTTCCAGGGACCTCCAGCCATGCATTAGAGCCAGTTTGGGTGCAAGATATCAAGGCTGCTACTAGGGACCTTAGGTCCACATTGCAACTCTTTCCATCCCAGTTACAGGGGGTCTTCCATTCTTGGCAGACCCACTCCTCCGTCAAGTCTTCCCTGCCAAAACCTCAGGGTGTACCTGACGTGTCAGATTCCTCTGAGGAGGAACTGCTGGTGGATTCAGATGTTGAGGAATGTTCTGCGGTGGGCTCCTCTCAGTTTTTTGGGGACCCTTTTGAGGCTGATCCTGAGCCTTCGGCTGAGAGCCTGATCAAGGCTGTTTTAAATACCCTAAACATTCCCTTAGTGCAGGAGGTTCCTTCTGACCCTTCTGATGTATTTCAGGAGCCTAAAAAGCCCCTTGCTTGCTTTCCACCTAACCCCACTATTGACAACCTTGTGTCTGAAGAGTGGAAGTCTCCGGACAGAAAACCATCTGTCTCCAAGAAATTTTCCAAGCTTTATCCCTTCTCGGAGGCTGTGCTTGCTCAGTGGGTTCATGCTCCCAAAGTGGATGCTCCTGTCTCCAGGCTATCTAAGTCTACTGCCTTGCCAGTGTCTGATGCATCTGCTCTAAAGGACTGGACTGATAAGAAACTTGAGGTCTTCCGCAAGTCCATCTTTGCCACTGCTGGTACTTGCATGCATCCAGCATTCGCTGCAGCATGGGTGAACCGGCCATTGCGGACTGGACTGAACAGCTCTCCCTTGCTGTTCGTCAGGGTGCTCCTACTTCGGATATGTTGTGCCTCCTTGTCAACATTTCTGAGGCTCAGCACTATGTTTCTGCTGCCTTATTTGATGCCATCTGTTTGATGGTTAGGGTTTCCTCCATGTCTGTGGTTGCCAGATGAGCTCTTTGGCTCACGATCTGGTCTGCTGACTCTGCTTCCAAGAAAGCATTGCTCTCCTTACCTTTTCAAGGCACTTCTTTGTTTGGGACAGATCTTAAGGATCTGATCAATGAGACCACAGGGGGTAAGAGTACCCTTCTACCGATGGTCCCTAGGAAGAAAACGCTGCTTAAGCGTAACTGGTATTTTAGTTCTTTTCAGAATGAGACACGTCCGGCGAACCAGACAGTTCCATCAGCTCCGCGTACCTCCTCCAAGCCCAAACAGCAATGGAAGCCCAAGGTCTCTTCCAAGCCTTCTTTGGCATGACTCACCAAACCCGGGTCTGCACTCTGCTGTGGGTGGTCATCTGCGTCACTATCACAGCATTTGGGAGGATTCAGTGGCAGACCCATTGGTTTTAGAGGTGGTGACGGAAGGGTACAGGATCCCTTTCGTCTCTCTTCCTCCCTTTCGCTTCTTTCCTTCTCATACACCTCAGGGCACACAGAAACCCCATCTGTTTGACGCGACTATTCAGGCTCTTCTGGACAAGGATGTTCTAGAGCTGGTTCCAGTTCGGGACAGAGGTATGGATTTTTACTCAAACCTCTTTCTGGTCTCCAAAAGGGATGGAGGTTGTCATCCCATTTTGGACTTGAAGGATCTCAATTCCTTTGTGATCCAGACTCATTATCACCAGGAGTCTCTACGTACGGTGATTGCTGCCATGTCCCCAGGGGAATTCCTTGCTTCTCTGGATCTTCAGGACACGTATTTACACATCACCATTCATCCAGAGAGCCGGCAGTATCTCCGATTTGCCTGCGACTGGGGGTATTTTCAGTTTTCAGCTCTTCCATTTGGTCTGACGACAGCTCCTCAAGTCTTCAACAATGTCCTGAGAGCCTTAGTGTCCGTCCTCCACCTGAACGGCATCAGAGTTACTCCATACATGGATGACCTGCTTCTGAGAGCCCTTTCTGTGGAACTTCTTCATCAGCCGGTTCAGCAATCCATTTATGCTCTCACCCATCATGGGTGGGTCATCAACTTGGACAAGTCAGATCTTATCCCATCCCAGCTGGTCTGGTCTTCCTGGGCCTTCTCTTCGACACTCAGAAGAGCATGGTGTTCCTCACGGATGAGGTGGCTCACCAGATCGCCCACAGAGTTTCTGCGGTTCTGACTCAAGATCCAGTTCCAGCCAAGAAGCTGTCCTCTCTAGTGGGAAAATTCATCTCCACCATGGAAGCAGTCCTGTTTCCTATGGCGCACACCAGGGAGCTCCAGAGGTTCGCGATCCAGGTGTGCAAGGGTCAACCGGACCTTCTGTAGACATCAGTGTCTCTTCCTCTTCATGTGGAACTGAGTTTGTCATGGTGGCTTGACCTCTCCAACCTGCTTAAAGGCAAGTCCTTCCTGGTATCCTTCTGGACCACGGTGATGGTGGATGCCAGCCTCTTCCGCTGGGGAGCGGTCCTGGGTCGCCCAAGTGCTCAGGGTCGGTGGTCTCTGGAGGAATCTCTCCTTCCGATCAACATATTGGCTCTTCGGGTGATATTTCACGCCTTTCGACATTGGACATCTCAGCTGGAAGACTGTCCGGTCCGAGTAGAGTCCGACAACGCCACAGCCGTGGGTTACATCAACAAGCAGGGTAGAACAAGAATTCTTGCCGCATGGTTAGAGGTTAAGGCTATTTTGTCCTGGGTAGAAGAACACGTTCCTGCCATTTCCGCAGTGCACATTTCTGGCGTAGACAACGTCATGGCGGACTTCCTCAGTCGACACAGAGTGGACAGTAGAGAGTGGGAGCTGCACCCAGAGGTGTTCAACCTCATTGTTCAGAAGTGGGGTCTTCCTTACATCGACCAGATGGTGACAAGACACAACAGGAAGGTACCGAGGTTCTGCTCTCGGTGGAGAGACCCTCTGGCGGTAGATGCGATGTCCATTTCTTGGTTATTCCCTCTGGCCTGCATCTTTCCTCCCCTCCCAGTGTTGCATAGGGTGTTACGGAAATTACGTCTAGAGCTTTGTCCAGTCATTCTGACTGCTCTGTACTGCCCTCGTCAGTCTTGGTTTCCGGAGCTTCTGGATCTGTCATTGGCGGAGCTATTCCGGCTCCCTTGCCATCCGGATCTTCTTCTACAGGGTTACCTGTGTAAAGAGGATGTTCATCGGCTAGCCTTGACGGCTTGGGAATGGAATCCTCAATATTGAAGAAGAAAGGGTTTTCTTCTGGTATAGTGGCTACTATGCTCAGTGCCCGCAAACCTGTTTCTTCCAAGATCTATCATCATGTCTGGTTGAGTTTTCTGTCTTGGTGTGCTGACAAGGACCTGTCTCAGGAATTTGATCTGCCTACGGTCCTGGCCTTTTTGCAGGACGGTGTGGATAAGGGCCTTAGTTTGAGTGCCCTTAAGGTTCAGACTTCTGCTCTCTCTGTTTTCTTTCAGAGGCGCATTGCCATCCTTCCTGATGTCAAGGTTTGCTTCCAGGTCATTGCTCATACTCATCCTGCCTTCAAGAATCGCGCTCCTCTGTGGGATCTTAACTTGGTTTTGGGCGTTCTTCAGCGCCCTCCATTTATGACATTGGCTACTATTCCTCTACGCCAGTTGACATGGAAAATAGCCTTTCTCCTGGCGATCGTGTCCGTTCACCATATCGCGGAGTTACATGCTCTGTCCTGTAAGGCACCCTATTTGGTGTTTCACAAGGAGAAGACAGTGCTTCACACTTCTTTGGAGTTTCTGCCGAAGGTGGTTTTGGAGTTCCACATCAATCAGGAGATTGTGGTGCCTTCTTTCTGCCCTGACCCCACCTCTGACAAGGAGAGGGATCTCCACTTGTTAGATGTGGTACATTGTCTCAAGTTTTATGTACATCGCACTGAGTTTATCAGGCAATCTGACGCCCTGTTCGTCATTCCTGAGGGTCCCAGGGCAGGAAGACCTGCATCCAAAGTGACTATTGCTTCTTGGATCAAGTCCACTATTCGTAAGGCTTATGAGCTGAGGAAGAAGACTGTCACCTTTCGGGTCACGGCTCATTCTACACAATTTATTGGGGCCTCTTGGGCTTGCAAGAATCAGGCCTCTGCTGATCAATTGCGCAAGGCTGCCACCTGGTCATCTGTGTACACTTTTTCGAAGCACTACCGTGTTGATGTGCTGGCATTAGCTGACGCCAGCTTTGGGAGGAAAATCCTATAGGCAGTCTTGCCTGTCTAGGATCTTCTTTGGTTCTTGTTGCTTCCTTCACTTTTGAGCCCTGTTGGCTCTAGTTCAGTGTCCTGTGTAACAGTTTGGGGTGTTGTTACCCCTGTTTCGTGTCTGTTGACACTTCAGTTATTTTGTTGGGCTATCTCTGATCTGATGGTTCATATCTACACTGGTGACTTTGGGGGCCTTGCACCTGGTCCTTGCCTTCCTTCCCGCCTCTGGTAAAATCAGTGGTTGGACATCCCAGAGTTACCAGTAACCTGTATTGGACGACAGAGAAAAAAGGATTTTAGTCTTACCTGTTAAATCCTTTTCTCTTAGTCCATACAGGTTACTGGTCTCCCACCATGTCAAGGGACCATGCTTGGCTCTCCTGTGGCAGACTGTGGGGGTCCTTCGGGGTCATGCTCACAGGAGTCTTCTTTCCCTTCACTATCTAGTCAATAGTTAGTGTCTCAAATCTTTCTGAAGCTGGTTGACTAGCTGCAGCCAAGGAAGGAAGGTAGGCTCCATCCCCTGCATACAATTCTAGAATTGTTCCTGCCTACTTAAAGGGGCGAATCGCCTACCCAAAGTTACCAATAACCTGTATGGACTAAGAGAAAAGGATTTAACAGGTAAGACTAAAATCCTCTTTTAACCCTCTGAGTGCCAGAGGTATCCAATGAATTGCGTTTGCGTTGGATACCTCTGGCACTCAGAGGGTTAAATTAATGGGACGCTTATATTTGTTCATATGGCGCATTTGCCGTGCACCACAATTTTACCACGTCTGTATATATACATACAATATAAATATACCCCAGTGTGTTTTACAGTTTCTTTTGTTCTGGCTTTCATTGTTTTGTAGTTATTGAATGAGCAGTTTGTGTACTGGAACCTTAGAAATCCGCTCAGTTTTTCTAGTGTTCCCTCTTATGAAGCCTGATCCTGTTGTAACTGTGCGGTCTGAAACAAACTAAACTAAGTTTTATTAAGTCTTCTTCTATGGGAACAAACTTGGTAAAGATCCCATGGCTGCACCTAAAATGGCTGCTATCAGCCGTCAGCTGGAAGTAACCCAGAAGTCTGTGAGTGTCATTCACAAAGTCATGGGATGCACCTGTAGCCTTTATAGAACCCCTGTGTCAGGTTTTCAGACCTGAGAAAGAGGATTTATGGGGACAGTATCATGCAGGACAAGAGACTGAAAAGCGATACTTCAGTCTTTCAGTTCAGTCTCTTCCCATGAGAATAACAAGGCAGCCCAAGGAGTGCCTTTCCAGATATAATTATTTTCTTCCATTGGTTTGTTAGGTCTCACAATATACCCCAGCTTCATCAGAATGTCTTCTCACACGGGATCAGATCACAGATGGGGAACTATCCTGGCGATGGTTGCCCTTGCCAGAGGGGTATCCAACCCATTGGAAAGCATTGTGGTACTCAACGGGTTAAACGAACACCACTAAACCTAAAATGAAAAGAACTATATACACTCAAGTACCATGCAGTTCATGCAGCGTCTGGAGAAAAAAAAATATATACATATATATTTATATATATATATATATATATATACCTTTTTTGTTTTCTGAAACCTAAAATCTAATCTTGCATATGCTTTTTGGAGGCAGCCATTGCTGTCTTTTCTGGGGCTCCGACTCCCATTAATTACCATAGTAATTTTGATAGGGGTCTCAGAAGTGATGGTGCAAAATTATCTCGGCTCATTTACAGACAATGTAACAGCCTTTTTGAACATGAAAGAGACAGGTCCTGATCTCAATAAATTAACTGCATTAAAGTGATAGTAATACCTCAATAAAACGTTCGCTCTGATTATTCTTTACAGTTTTTTTAACATGTTGCACCATTTATAATGACTGACATATTTGTAGTTCAAACACTATTCTAGAGAAAAGGATACCCTCTCCTACCCCTTTCCCTTCATCATGCTGCCTCTCTGTCTGGTCCAGATGGAGAGTGGTGAGGGACAGTCTTCAGTAAGCAAAATGAAAATCCTGCCATCCTTCGTCAAGGGGGGGCTGGGTTTTACATATACTACTGAATGAAGTTTGTCCCTCTGCATCCAACCGGTCCCACGAATGGATCACAGATCTAAGGGGAGGCGGCCAGAAGGGGCGGGAGGGTGATCCCTTCCTCTTGAATAGTGTTTGAACTATAAATATGTAAGTCACTATATATAGTGTTAAAGGGATAGTAATACTTCGTTTTAACTTTATTTTATTTTGTAGGCATTAAAAAAACATGAAGAACGATATAAGTCTTATGTCTCAAACCTTTATGGTTTAAGAGATATTCACAATCAAAGTTTCCTCCTCCCTCCCCTTTTTCCTAGTGTAAGCCATCTCTTCTCAGATGTGAATCTGGTTGTAAGACCAAACAGATAACAGCAGGGGACAATCTTCTTTGTATGAAAACAATGAAATCCCTGCCCCCCTTGACAAGTTTTTCAGCTTTTTACCTTATCTTAATTGAAGATTGTCCCTCTCTGCAGTCTACCTGGGCACCTCCCTTCTGCTTTGACTGAACAGGGGGGGGGGGGTATACTTTGCTTGTGAATATCTCTTAAACCATAAAGGTTTGAGAGATAAGACTTATATCGTTCTTCATGTTTTTTTAATGCCTACAAAATAAAATAAAGATAAAACGAAGTATTACTATCCCTTTAAAATAAAATTGTAAAGAATAGTCAGAGCTAAAGTTTTATTGAGGAATTACTATCCCTTTTTAACACTTGTCTCATTACAAAACCAACTCAATAGTAGCTGAATAGGACAGGCAACATGTAATGAAAAAGAAAGTTGTTTTTTTTTTTTTTGTTTTTTTTCTCTCCGCGTTCTAAACTAAAATTATTTTTACAAATGCTAACTGTAAGTACATGATCTTTAAAGATATATTAACAAATTACAATTTTTAGGTTGATTCAGGAGTCTTCAAAATAGACTTGCTAGTTGCCCTTTAATTGCAGTTCATCTGCCATCTTTTTAGAGCAGCTTGGTGGGAATCTACTGTAGCAAAGGCTGTATATGGTCATATACATAATTAAGTGGAGCAGTTCTAGGGAAAAAACAACTGCAACATAGGGAGCAAATATATATATTACTCAAATTTCAGATGATTCAGTTGCTGTGGTGTTCAAGCTGTTAACCCTTTGAGTGCCAGGGGAGTATCCAGCGCATTATGAAGCACTCACAGGGTTAAAAAATACAAATTCCCATGCACTTGAATACAGCTTTTAAGCTCCAATACATTGCTAGCATTCAAGGGGTTAAAAGACCAATCTAATTTAACAGGAATTTTTCTTTGTCCCCTACAGTGCAGTTGGTTTAGTCCAGAATAAATCCAGCTTACTTTTTATACGTATGAGCCATAGTTCTGAATGTGTTCAGTGATACAGCTTTTAGATGATGGAAACAAATGGATGTTGTACCTTACTATGGCTAGAAAATCCTAAAGCCCCCTATGAATTTTGCACTTGTGCCTTTGTTCAAGAGAACCCTCTCATTAAGTCCTGGATGTCTTGTTCATGGTGGAAGACCATGAACCAAAGCCGGCAGAGTGCATGAGCCTACTAAAGTTTATCTTGTGTAGTAGGCAGATTTTGTGTCCTGTGGTCCTGCTATCATGTCCACCTCCATGGACATGGCGTCCATTGCAGATGTTATCTCTTGAGCAAAGTCACAGGGGCCATTTGAATTTTTGGTCAGGGTAAGGTAAGTGTATGTGAGGGATGTATGATTAGGTGGTGTTACTTTTACTTTAATTCAGTGTGATCCAGGAGTGCCTGTCCTTTTTTTTTTTGGGGGGGGGGGACTTTTCCATGTATAGGAAGAAGACAGATAACAGCCAGTATATATTCTTCTGTAAGTGTATAGAAAACATTTGGACTGCAGCACAAGGGATAAAAGAAAATTCCCTTTGATTTAAATGGGGATTTCAACACCTTCAATGATAGAGGTATCCAGCTCAATAACATACATGTGCAGAAAACACAGGATGTACAGACAACTTTTTTTTTTTTTTTTTTTTTTTATCACTCTGGCAGGTGTATCCCTTGAAACTCTCATTCTTGTAAGATGAGACCGACAACCAGTCAGTCTAAATCCCGCAGGAAATCACGCCCTCCCAGGAGGGTATCGCCACCTGTACCATCAACTTCAGGTAAGGAAATGAGATGACTGATTGAGAGTTGCTCCTCGCGGGTGGGGTTAGAGGATCATTGCTGTGCTGAGGAAGGTAGACCTTCTGCAGATAAAAAAAAATGGGCTAACTTTACATCAGGGAATTAAATGATCGTTAGGTGTTGGGGAATATCGGATAGGCGTTTAGAAGACTGAGAATTGACTCTGTAGGGACAATGGGCAGCCTGCAGATGTGGGTTGGGAAGAAGGGGCTGTATGAAAATACATGTGTACAGGAGAAGCTGATGATGCAGTCTCTGCATGGGGAAGGGAAAGATAACGTAAGGCAATTGCTCAGTAGGCAAGGAGAGAATAGAATGAGGCTGGTATACTAGGAAGGACTGGAGTAGTTCTAGAGCGTTCTCTGTCTCTTGCTTTCTCACTCTTTGTCTTTGTCTCTCGCTTTGTCTCTGTCTTTTGCTTTGTCTCTCTCTCGCTTTCGATCTCTCTCTCGCTTTGTCTCTCTCTTCTCTTGCTTTGTCTCTGTCTCTTGCTTTGTCTCTTTCTCTTGCTCTGTCTCTCTCGCTCTCTGTCTCTCGCTTTGTCTCTCTATGTGTCTCTCTTTTTTCCCCTCCTACCCTGGTGTGAACTGCTGAAATCTCAGCTCCTGTTTTCTCGTATTTCTCTGTGGTCTTGCCTTTGATCATCAATCTTGAAATCCAGACACAGCTTGTCTATGATGGCAGTGTGTGCCACATGCTAAGTTTATGGCTGAGAGACAGACTTTTAGGTTGCTTTCCAGCCAAGAAGGGCATTTTCTGATCCCCAAGCAGCTGATAGGACCTGTTTTATGGATGCACAATGCAATTCGAGGCTTTTTACTGTCTGTTTAGAGAACCTTATTAAAATAACTGCAACGACAAAAGGGGAGAGCAATAGGGGGCGCCCTAGTGCAATTCAGACATTCAATCCAAATTTGCCTCCACCAAATCACCCCACTCGTGGGTACTCACAAAAATATTGGCTGTTATAACACTTATGTGAAAAACAGCATCCAAGCTTGCTGGAAAATATCCTGATCCAGCACAGGATTCTTTAAAGACTGCTTCTTTACACGCTCTCTCCAAACGGTTCAATAACTCTCAAAAACAATAAAGAAAAAGAAGCGCCCAATAGTGAAGTACATTCACATCAAATATTCCACCAAATAGAAATGAATATCCTTGTACTCACATTTATTCGAGGTTCAGAGGGGATATTCCAATGCTGACAAACTCACTTGTGGAGATCATACACCGTCTCCACTCGGTGCTCCAGATACTGCTGCTCCAAAATATCACCAACCACCCAACAAATCACATATGGCTTTTTATTAAAATATAATGCAATTTGCAAAAATAAAAAGGCAACGTTTCGCGATTCCAAATCGCTTTCTCAAGCCCTCATAAAAAACATATACAAACATTTATTAAAATAAAATTGCCCTTTTAAATAAGGTAAAAGGCAAGACATATACCAGACTCGTTGAATGTATCAGACAAGATTGAAATCCATGTTTTGTTTTTAAAAGGTTGGTGGGTTCACTTTGAGGTTTCAGGGCTAAACTCCCCAATTCTCTATTAAGAGTAGTATTTTATTTCCATATGGGAGTTACTGTTTCTTTAAAAGGTAAGAGTGAATGAGAAATGAACTGCAGATAATGAAGTCCACCCTCCATCTTTCTTTCTTCTAGGAGCTGGTAGAGGCCATGAGCCAGTGGAACGCAGAGAGCAAGAAGTGCCGCATAGAAGGCGCTTCCGGCCTCAAACTAGAGCTCTCATGGAGATACGCAAATACCAGGAATCTACCGAACTTCTCATCAAGAAGGCATCATTCTACAGATTGGTTAGTGGGGTGGGGGTAGGAGGGTCCCATTTTGCTGAGACTGAATTGAAGCAACTGCACCATAGGGGAATAAATAAAATTCCATTTGTTTTAAATATAGCTTTTAACCCCTGTAATGCTAGTGAGATCTCCAACGCATTGCTTAGCACTAACCCTTTGAATACCAGAGGGGTGTGCATTGTAAAGCAATGAGTTGCACACCGCTCTGGCATTCAAAAAGTTAAAGGAGCAGTAAACTATTGTTTTTGTTAAGTAAAACAAGGGTACTCCCACTGCTGAGGGATGCATATTATAACAGTTATTACAGTTTGCATTTTTTTGTCTGTTTTGTTTTTTATACATTAACGGTGCCCTCTAGTGATCCGATTCTAATTTGTTATTCTGTTTTAGAGGAAACATATTTTTTGTATATTTTACGTATTCCTATTAATTTAAGGTAGGTGGGGGCTGCTATTAAGATTTGTTATTCCTGTTTTTTCTTGTTTTTGGATCTGCTTCAGTCTGTATTTTCTGCCTGTAATCACATTGTCCTGCTTTGCTGTTTGCGCAGGTTAAAGAAGTGACTGATTCTTACTCACCTTATCCTATCTATAAATGGCAGTCCATGGCACTTATGGCTCTGCAAGAGGTGAGTCTCTTACCACATGTTTGTCTCTATTCTCTCCACTTTGTCTTCCTTTGTAGTTGTTGCCCAGTTACTTATTACCATCAGCCTCGTGTCTGTACTGTTGTTGGTCAAGCCTGAAAGTGACCTTTGTGGCTGTATTCAGAATGCAAAAGAGTGGTGATTCTGGACCTTTGTCATACCTCCTTGGTGCTTGATGTTCCTGCTCTTACTTTCCCTTTCTCTTCTTCCTCCCTTACTTTTCCCTCTCTCTCGTTCCTCCCTTACGTTTCCTTTTCCAGGGGTAGTCAATTGTTGATCCTCCAACTGTTGAAGACATAGTCTCATTATCATGGCTGCTTGGGGATAATGGAATTTCTCTTAGTCCAATATGGAACACAGGTACCATGGAATTGAGTTCCTCCTTCTGGAGGGCAGGGCACATCTTAAAAGACACAGGTCTTGTAGGTTGAGACTCCCAGCCATTCCTCCAGCTCAACCCTTGCCCCGCCTACTAGCCAGTGTGAATGTGTCCTCTGAAGAATGTGGATGGAGCAGAGACACTCTTAGTTATTTTATTGTTTTTCTGATAGATATGGGGCTGTCAAAACTCCCCCATTAGGAGTGTTACCATTACTGGAGTTCCCCTGGAGTGGATTGATCAGTGTACAGGTGCTGTGTGGAACCTTGCAGCTCTGTTTTCCCTCCCAGCAGAGTCTTTCTGGGGCTGGACAGAAGATTGGTGAGTAACCCTTTGAGTGTCTTAGTCCGCATTGTCTCCCCATCTTGTACTTCTCCATACAGAGGCTTTCTCTGGGCTCCTGCAATCAAATTGGGTTATTTTATTATATTATTCTGTCCTTTCCAGTGTTTTGGGGCAAAGATGGCTGCAGCTTTCCAGAATTAGCCCTGTCTCTGTTGGTTTTCACTAGTTTGAGGATATTGTGGTCTACATTTTTACCTTTTTCTTATCTGGGGTATCATTTTAGTTTGCCCTCACATGTTCCCTGGGGTTTTTGGGTCTTTGGATACATTGTTTGGTGCTGATCGAAATTGTGCTGTGGCCCCTTTAAGAGCAGATGCCTGCTCTTCTGCCATCTTTGCTCTATTAACTTCTATGGGTGAACTTCTCTGGGACATAACTCTGTACCTGTTTGACATAAAGAAGTCAGAGTGGGCTCTTTCTTCTGGAATCCTCATGCCCTTTCATCTGGTTCATGCCCTGATTGTCTTGAGGGCCCATAGCGATCCGGGCTGGAACTTTAGGCATTGCTAGGCAACACCAACTGAGAAGTCTGTTCCTCGTGTCAAATGGGGCTTTCACTGTCGTCCAATACAGGTCACTGGTACACTGGGAGGCGATCCGCCCCTTTAATAGGCAGGAACATTCATTCAAATGTATGCAGGGGGTAGAGCCTCCCCTCCTACTTAAGCTGCCTTCAGGCCAGAGCCAAGCCAGATTGATTTGTTCCTGTGTGCTGTGCACACCAGGTGGAGAACATCTCTCATTCAACTTTAGTTTTTTATTGTTTTCTTTCAAATATGGAATACCACCATTAGGCGGGTGACCATGGCTGTGAATTGCCCTCTCCAAAGTGGCTAGTGCAGCTTCCAGGGATTTTCTGGTGGACCTTATGCCCTGAAGAGGGAACAGCTTGAGTCAAGCAGCTTCCCTGCTGGGGGGATTTTCCTCTGGTTAATCTCCTTTTAACATGGTTACCTGAAGACAGAAGTCCTGCAGAAAGGTGAGCCACCCTTTGAGTGCTGAAGGTCCACTTGTCCCCACAGTGTCCCTTCTCTGGGCTTGTATTTGGGAGTTTGCTTTCTGCACTCCAGCACTCATAGGGTGTTTTTATTCATATTGCTTGTAATTATGCAATGTTTGTGGTATTCCCTGGGTTTTGGAGCATTGGGTCCTTATTCTCTCATGTTTTCCATTGTCAAAAGTGTGTTTGGTGTACTTTTTACTTTTAGTATACTTTATTAAGATTTAGTGTTCCGCGCCTTTAAGCGCGCTTTTTCCCACATAGACGCCATTGCTCCTTTACTCTCTATGGGATTTCACAGTGTGGGACGTTTCTCTGGAACCGCTTGTCACAGCAACTTCAGAGAGGGCTCATTTTGTTGGTCTTCCCCTGCTCTATCATCCGGTGACTAGATTCAGTGTGTTGGGGGTTTGGGGGGGCTTCGGGCACTGTTTAGGGGTACTTCTGAGGAAAACTACGTTTCCCATGAGCGCCCGTTTCGCGCTCGTTTTCTGATTGGCTCCCGTCGCGGCAGCCATTTTGTGGTGTTTTTCTCAGCGAGTATACTACGCAGGGACCGAGCCTTCTCTCCTCTCAGCAGATTAACCCTTCGCTGGCCAGATAAGTCCGATTTTAGGCATTTCTGGGGTGAAACTTTAATCTTTAACACTTTTACTGGGTGGTTTTATTAGGTGGTGTATATCTGATGCTGTGAGCATGTCTACTCCACTGGAGTCAGGGGCTAGACCCAAGACCAAAGAGGCTGGGGTGACCATTTCCCCCATTGCGTTTTGCTCCTCTTGTCACTCTGGGCTGCCTAGAGAATTTTCAGGTCATTTATGCCCAAAATGTGCAGAAAGTCAGGATAGCAACCCTGGGCTTCCCAGCCATGCTATTGAGCCAACTTGGGTAAAAGAGTTTAAAGCTGCCACTAGGGATCTCAGATCCACTCTTCAACTCTTTCCCTCTCAGGTTCAGGGGGCTCTGCAGATCTGGCAGACCCCCTCCTCAATCAGGACCTTCCTGCCTAAGCCACAGGGGGGCTCCTGATGTGTCTGATTCTTCTGAAGAAGAACTTTTGCAAGATTCTGATGCTGAGGAAGGCACTGTTATTGAATCTAATAGGTCCATTGGTAACCCTTATGAATGTGACCCTGAAGTTTCGGCTGAGGGTTTGATCAGAGCTGTACTTACTACGCTCAACCTTCCTTTGACTCAGGAATCTACTCATGATCCAACTGATGTTTTCCAAAAACCATCAAAGGCTGTGGTTTGTTTTCCTACTAACCCTACCCTTGCCCGTTTAGTCTCAGACGCATGGAAGAACCCTGAAAAATCCTCTTCTGTGTCCAGGAAGTTTGCTAAACTTTATCCTTTTCCTGAGACTGAACTGGCAAAATGGGTTCATCCTCCTAAAGTGGATGCTCCTATTTCTAGGTTATCCAAATCTACTGCCTTAGCTGTGTCTGATGCTTCGGCCCTGCAAGATTGGACGGACAAAAAGTTAGAGATTTGCCTTAAATCCATTTTTGCCTCTGTTGGCACTGCCATGAGTCCAACTTTTGCAGTGGCGTGGGTTAATAGGGCCATTGCGGCCTGGACTGAGCAATTGGCTGAGGCGGTTCGCCAGGATGCTCCAGTGTCTGAGCAGTTGCAGCTTCTTGCTAATATGTTAGAAGCTCAAAATTATGTTGCTGATGCTGCTTTTGATGCTGTGCGCATGATGGCGAGGGCCTCTACCTCCTCCATAGTAGCTAGACGTGCTCTTTGGTTGAAGATTTGGTCTGCTGACACTGCATCTAAGAAAGCCTTGCTTTCTTTGCCCTTTCAGGGGTCCTTACTGTTTGGATCTGAACTTAAGGAGATGATTAGTGAGGCCACTGGTGGCAAAAGTACTCTTCTGCCATCGGTGTTCAAGAAAAAGTTTCCAGCCAATCGGTCCTTTCGTTCTTTCCAAACTGAGACACGCTCCACGCTCCAAACAGGTCCATCTTCCACGCGCTCCTCCTCCAAGCCCAAACAGTCCTGGAAGCCCAAAGTTGCCCCTAAGGCCAAGACCTCCAAGACTGCTTCGGCATGACTCGCCGAACCCGGGTCCGCATCCGGCTGTAGGTGGACGTCTCCACATCTTTCGCCGGGTTTGGGAGGAGTCTGTGGCGGACCCTTGGGTTGTTCGGGTGGTATCAGAGGGATACAGGATCCCTTTCTCTTCCCTTCCTCCTTTTCGGTTCCATTTTACTCGTCCTTCTCAGGAGCCTACAAAACTACGTCTGTTCGACGATGCTATTCAGGATCTTTTGGACAAAGAGGTCCTGGAATTGGTTCCACCAGAAGACACAGGTTCAGGATTCTATTCCAACCTGTTCGTTGTGGCCAAAAAGGACGGAGGTGCTCGTCCTATATTGGATCTCAAGGATCTCAATTCCTTTGTTGTGAGTTCCCACTTTCGTCAGGAATCACTGCGTTCAGTGATAGCAGCAAAGTCTCCAGGGGAGTTCCTTGCCTCCCTGGACCTTCAGGATGCATACCTTCACATCCCTATTCATCCAGAGAGCAGACGGTATCTCAGATTTGCCTGTCTCAAAGGCCACTTTCAGTTTTCAGCTCTTCCCTTTGGTCTGACTTCAGCTCCTCAGGTCTTTCAGAGGGTATTGGGAGCTTTGATTGCTGTGCTTCATCGAGATGGAGTCAGGGTGACTCCTTACATGGACGATCTGCTCCTGAAAGCCTCATCTGCGGAGATCCTTCACCAGCAGCTGCAGTTGTGCATACAGACCCTCAATCGCCACGGCTGGATTGTGAATCTGGACAAGTCAGACTTGGTCCCATCTCAACGGCTCCTCTTCCTGGGTCTCCTGTTCGACACTCAGCAGTGCATGGTGTTTTTGCCGGAGGAAGTGGCTCATCAGATTGCTGTCCGGGTGGCCAGGATCCTGGAATTGGACAGGGTTCCAGTACCAAAGTTGTCTTCTCTGGTGGGGAAGTTCATTTCCACGATAGAGGCGGTGCCTTTTGCCATGGCACACACCAGGGAACTTCAGCGGTTTGTGATTCAGACTTGCAGATCTCATCCAGATCACCAGCATCTCTCTGTATCGTTGCCCCCTCATGTAGAGCTGAGCCTGGAGTGGTGGTTGGACCTGTCTCATCTCCTGAAAGGGAGATCCTTTCGGGTTCCCTATTGGACCACAGTCACGACGGATGCCAGCCTCCGGGGTTGGGGGGCAGTGTTGGGTCGTTTCAGTGCTCAGGGGAAATGGGGTCTGGAAGAATCTCTTCTCTCCATCAATGTTCTGGAACTTCGTGCCATATTTCTTGCCCTGAGGCACTGGGAATCTCAGCTGGAAGGTTGTCCAGTCAGAGTGGAGTCCGACAACGCCACAGCAGTGGCCTACATCAACAGACAAGGCGGCACAAAAAGCCTCACCGCCTGGTTAGAGGTCAAGGCCATTTTGTCTTGGGCAGAAGATCATGTGCCCGTCATCTCAGCGGTTCACATTCCAGGCGTAGACAACGTCATGGCAGACTTTCTCAGTCGTCATACAGTCGACAGCGGAGAATGGGCGCTTCATCCAGAAGTGTTTCACCTTCTCACCCAGATGTGGGGGGTGCCAGTAGTGGATCTGATGGCAACCAGACACAACAGGAAGGTGCCAGTGTTTTGCTCCCGGTGGAGGGACCCTCTTGCTCTGGCAGTGGATGCTTTGTCAATCCCTTGGACGTTTCCTCTGGCTTACATCTTCCCTCCTCTTCCTCTGTTGATCCGAGTCATCCAGAAGCTGAAGGTGGAGCGTTGTCCTGTCATCCTGATCACTCCAAATTGGCCTTGTCAGTCCTGGTATCTGGAACTGCTAGCCATGTCTGTGACGGATCCTGTCCTGCTTCCTGCACGTCCAGATCTACTTCTTCAGGGATATCTGTGGAAGGAGGATGTTCAGCATCTCCATTTGATGGCTTGGAGGTTGAATCCTCAATTCTAAAGAAGAAAGGGTTTTCCTCTTCAGTGGTGTCTACGATGCTTAGAGCTCGCAAACCTGTGTCTTCCAAGATCTATCATCGCATATGGTCCACCTTTGTAGCATGGTGTACTGCTAAGGATCTGTCTCTAGATTTCCATCTTCCCACAGTCCTAGCCTTTTTACAGGATGGGGTTGAGAAGGGACTCAGCCTGAGTTCTCTCAAGGTTCAGACTTCAGCTCTGTCTGTGTTTTTCCAGGAAAGGATTGCTATTCTTCCTGATGTTAAGGTTTTCTTCCAAGGTGTGGCTCATGTTCGGCCTGCCTTCAAGAGTCCTGCTCCCCAGTGGGACCTCAATTTGGTGCTGGGGGTTCTCCAGAGACCCCCGTTTGAATCCTTGGCTTCTATTCCTTTGCGTCTCTTGATCTGGAAAATGGCCTTTCTTTTGGCTATTGTCTCAGTTCGCCGGGTAGCAGAGTTACAAGCTCTGTCTTGTAAACCTCCTTACTTGGTGTTTCACAAAGATAAGGCAGTGCTTCGCACTTCCAAGGAGTTTTTACCCAAGGTTGTGTCCGAATTTCACATCAATCAGGAGATTGTGGTTCCCTCTTTCTGCCCTAACCCTTCCTCTGACAAGGAAAGAGATCTCCATTTGTTGGATGTTGTGCGTTTTCTTAAATTTTATGTTCATCGCACTGAGTCTATCAGGAAGTTTGACGCCTTGTTCGTCATTCCTGAGGGGCCTAGGGCAGGGAGACCGGCATCCAAGGTAACTATTGCCTCTTGGATTAAATCTACCATCCGTGAAGCCTACAAATTGCGGAATAAGCATGTTCCCTTCAGGGTTACTGCTCATTCCACCAAATCAATTGGGGCCTCATGGGCCTATAAGAATCAGGCATCTGCTGATCAGCTGTGCAAAGCGGCCACTTGGTCCTCTGTGCACACCTTCTCGAAGCACTACCGTGTTGATGTACTGGCCTCGGCTGATGCCAGCTTTGGGAGGAAGGTCCTGGAGGCAGTTTTGCCTGTTTAGGACTTCTACTCTGTGATTCCTAGTGCTTCCTTACTGTTGAGCCCGGTTGGCTCTAGTTCAGTGTGCTGTGTTAGTTCGGGGGTTTATCTTTTTCCCCCCTGGTTGGTGTCCGTTGACACTTCTGTTACTGGGCTATATGATTAACTGGTTCATAGCAGTTCTAGTGACTTGGGCCTTATGCCTGGTCCTTGCCTTACTTCCCGCCTCTGGGACAGCTCAATGTTTGTACATCCCAGTGTACCAGTGACCTGTATTGGACGACAGTGAAAATAGGATTTTAGTCTTACCTGTTAAATCCTTTTCACTTAGTCCATACAGGTCACTGGTCTCCCACCCTGTCAAGGGACCATGCTTGGCTCTCCAATGGCATTCAGTGGGAGACCTTCGGGGCATGCTCACAGGAGTCTTCCTTTTCCTTCTTACCTCTGGTCAGTTTAAGTGTCTCAGATCAATCTAGTTTGGCTCTGGCCTGAAGGCAGCTTAAGTAGGAGGGGAGGCTCCACCCCCTGCATACATTTGAATGAATGTTCCTGCCTATTAAAGGGGTGGATCGCCTCCCAGTGTACCAGTGACCTGTATGGACTAAGTGAAAAGGATTTAACAGGTAAGACTAAAATCCTATTTTCTAGAGAGTATTCCAGATCTATTGCCTCTCTTGTACTGTGCCTCCAGTACTCCACTTGGACCCTCCAGCACTGAACTAGAGTCAGCTTGGGTGAAAACACTTCTGTCCTCAGTAGCCCAAATCCTTTTCTCCCTTCAGGGGGTTCTGCAATGTTGGAGGTCCACAGCTACCTTTTAATATGAGGAGGAATTATAGGAAGAGGAGGGTGAGGAAGGGGAATATGAGGATATAGACTCATTCCTATGGGGGCTCTTATGAGAATTACCCCCTTCCCTCGGCTGAGGGTCTCATTAGAGCTGTTTTGGAGACGCTTCAGGTCTCTGACATCTCAAGGGGTCTTCTACAGATATCTTCCAGAGGTGTAAGAAATCTCTACTATTTTTTTTTCCCCTTAATGCCACTGGACTAGATCCTTCTGGATGAGTGGAAAACCCCAGACAAACGGCTGTCTAATATCAAAAGGTTTTCTAAACTACATCCCTTTTCAAAGGCAGCTTTGGCGCAGTGGGCCTCTCCTCCAACAGTGGAACCTACTGTCTCCATGTTGGCAAAAACTACTGCCTTGCCTTTGGCAGATGCAGCAGGACTCAAGGATCCAACATATAAGAAACTGAATTCTATCCTCAGGGCCAACTTTGCGGCCACTGGTGCGGCACTTAGATCTGCCTTTGTCTCTGCCAGGGTTAATAGGGCTGTCATAAACAGTGCATGGTGGCTGTACATGCCGAGGTTTCCAAGGATGACCCGTTCTTTTGGTCAATATTAACATGGCCAACGCTTTTTGAGGCAGTCAGATTGTCTGCTAAGGCCTCAGCCTTTTCTGTTGCTGCTCGACTCACTTTGTAACTTAAGATTTGGTCTGCGGATCAATCTTCTAAAAAGTCACTGGTTTCTGTGCCTTTTCAGATCCAGTCCCTGTTTGGACCAGAACTGAAGCAGATCATTGGCGATGCTACTGGGGGCAAGAGCACTTTATTGCCTCAGATGTACTTCAGATATCTGACTATGATGAGGAAACTGTGTCTTTTTTTATTCCCGCCAAATGGAGGTGCAAAGGCCGCAAGTTTTACAGTTGTCCCATGCGTGCTCCTCCACCAAGCCCAGACAACAATGGCAACCAATTCAAGCAGCTCCAAGGGCTAAGTCTGTCAAGCAATCTTCCAAATGACTTGCGGAATTCTGGTCCGTATTTACCGGTAGGGGGTGGTGTATCTGCCTGTTTGGAGATGCCTGAGAGTCCTCTGGAGTGGACCAGTGGGTTTTGCAGGTAATCTCAAAAGGGTGCCGCATAGGTTTCGAGTCCCTTCCACCATTTCTTTTCTTTTTGTTTAGGGTGCCAGAAGAGCTGAGCAAAGTAACAAAAAGCACCTGGACACTGAGCTAGCTGCTTCGAAGGGCATTTGTCAGTCATGGTAACCCGCCTAATGGTGGTATTCCATATCTGACAGAAAAACAAAAAAGAAACTAAAACTAACGAGAGATGTTCTCCACCTGGTGTGTTCACACCCAGGAACAAATCATTCTGGAGCTAGCTGGCTGGGATGCAGCTGAGGAGGGAGGGGAGGCTCCACACCCTGCATACATTTAGAGAAATGTTCCTGCCTACTTAAAGGGGCGAATCGCCTCCCAGAGTTACCAGTAACCTGTATTGGACGACAGAGAAATAGGATTTTAGTGTTCTTATCTGTTAAATCCTGTTATCTATAGTCCAAATGGAACACAGGTCTCCCTCCTAATGAAAGGGACATCCTTTATCGTCTTGACTGTCTGGGATGCGAAGTTCTCTTACGGTCTTTATTCTGACAGTAGATTTCCTTCTTCTTCTCTTGCTCGCCTAGTTAGTGTGCCTTTTCATCACATTCATAATGGCTAGTAGGTGGGGCGAGGGACGAGCTGGAGGAGTGGCTGTCAGTATCCATCTACAAGACTCTGTCTTTTGAGATGTCCTGCCTTCCAGAAGGAAGGACTCAACTGCATGGTACCTGTGTTCCATATGGACTACAGACAAAATGATTTAACAGGTAAAATTACTAAAACCCTATTTTGTAGTCCCCGACAGTTGACTAGCCCTGCTCTAACCATTGGCTCTTTTCTAGGCAGCAGAAGCTTTCCTGGTGCGTCTCTTTGAAGACTCCTACCTCTGCAGCTTACACGCCAAACGAGTCACACTGTATGCGCAGGACATCCAGTTGGCCCGGAAAATTCGGGGCATCCGTGATGGACTGGGGTAACGTAACACCCACCCCACCACATCGGGACGCTTCAATACTTCCTATTTGTACCCATTCTTCTATCCTGTTCATACACTTTTCAGGTCTTTTCATAGGAGCACAGGTGGATCAGTTTGTTAATGAGTCAATGGGCCTTTAGTTCAAAATGAAAGCTGAGGTAATCTTGGTGCCAAAAAAAAAGCACTATATGGAGACAAATAAAGTTTCCCATTAATGTAAATGGGGCTTTTAAAGGAATAGTAATGGATCATATTAAGTAACTTTAATATTGTAGACAGTAAAAAAATAAAGTAATTGTGTCCACTTCCGATTACAAGGTTCCCCCCTCCTTCCCCTTTCAGTGACGTCAAGCTCTAGCTGAGAGAAGCAGATTCTGAGCTGAAATAGCCTGACATAGAAATAGAAATAAATACTTCATTGGAATGCTCTGCAAAGCATACCTGGTTTGCAAGCACACTTTGTAGACCATTCCAATGAATTATTTATTTCTATATTGTGCTATTTCGGCTCTACTGAAGAGCTGCAGGACCAGAATCTGCTTCAGCTAGAGCCTGACGTCAGTTAAAGGGGAGGGAGGGGGGAACTTTGTAATCGTATATCTCTTAAACCATAAAGGTTTGAGAGATCGGAGTGGCCTCAATTACTTTATTTTTTTTTTTTTACTGTCTACAATATTAGTTACTTAATAGGATCCATTACTATCCCTCTAACCCCTTGAATGCAAGAAAGGTCTCCAATGCATTGTGTAAAATCAGTGTGAATTTTTTGTCCTGCTGTGGTGCAGTTGGTTTGCCATGAAATTCCTGGACATTTATTTTGATCAGAAGGCCCATTGTGATAGGTCTAACACCAAAACATAAAGGTGTCCCTGTTAACTTTTTATTCATCCGTTAAGGACCAGCGAGGTGCACAATTTCTTGCAAAGCAATGTGTTGCACTCCTTTCTGCTCCTTAAAGGAAATAAGGACCCTGGAGCCTAATGACGTTTCTTGGGGGTCACCATGCTGCAGATGGGGACCGCAGCTTGAACCCTGTAGCCACTGCACCTTTATGTTGTGTTATTAGTGTTGTTCATGTTATTCACCTGAAAACGTTTACAGTGGGGGCATTATGCAGAAAGAAAAACATGAACAATTCCAGAGCATATCATCACTGGGGGCAGGAGGGGGGATAAAGATTTCCTAAATAACCAGCAATTTGAATGGGGCTTTAACCCCTTGAATGCTAGAGAAGTCCCCAACACATCTCATTGAAATCAGTGAGAATTTTCACACACCCTTCACGTGGTACAGTTCTTTGCTCCAGAATTTCTCCTCTTGCACAAGGCACTTGATGAATTCTGGAGCTGGGAACCAGTGTTTTACTATGTAAAAAAAAATATATATTTAAAATATAGGTGCAGCCTAATATATATCTGCATGGTCACCTGAAGGCTCTAGTTATAGGGATACTATTACTAAAATTGTAGGAAAAATTACTTTTCATTTATCAGACCTACAAAGCTAGCCAGGTAGGTGTCCTCCATGCAACATCCCTGTAGATCTCTTCATCAAGTGGCTACTTCTGTAGAAGCTGGTGGCCACTTGTTTAAATTGAATAAAATACATATTGCCCTTTAAAATATATAGTACCACTCACACAGCATTTTATGGTCACAGATCAAGCAGCCCGTTGGAACAGGACAGGAACTTCATATATCTTTTAAGTCCAGGGTAGTCAGTTGTTGGACTTCCAGCTGTTGTGTACTACAACTTCCATGTACTCTGTAACAGACGGAGGTCCAACAATTGACTTCTGCACTATCGTTCTTTAAATATTGTGAAGATTGAAAGGGGTACTTTCACATAAGGACAACTTGTTTTTCTTCTCATTGCATTGCACATCCCTCTGATCCTTAAGGGGTTAAGTTAACGTGTTTTAACATTGTTTTGTATGTTTCCTATAACCTGTGCATGGTTTTTAGTTTTGTTTTGGGTTTTTTCCCCTACTCCTTCTGAGTGCCCGTGGGGTGAGCAATACATTGCACAGCCCTCTAGAATTCCAAGGGTTAAACAAGTTCCTCCCAGGTTCTAGAGCGCTCATTTATGTTGATTAACACCGGTTCCATGAATGTATAAATGTTGTTTTAGTATATGCAATAAAGTTTTAGAAAAATAAAGTGCATTCTAGTTTGCTGATTTCTAGACATATTGCAGATGTGGGTCTCGACACACATACACTTACACACACACACACTACTACTACAACTACTACTACTCTACTATTACTACTACTACTACTACACCATGACATGTATACACAGCACAGGTATAGTACAGACAGCAGCAGTGCCAGTCTCCTCCACACACACTTCTACACCATGACATGTATACACAGTGCAGGTACAGTGCAGACAGCAGCAGTTCCAGTCTCATCCACACACACACACTATACTACACCATGACATGTACACAGGGTAGGGGAGAGACAGTACCAGTCTCCTTCTCAAACACACGCACTTCTACACCATGACATGTACTGTATACACCACACAGGTACAATACAGACAGCAACAGTGCCAGTCTCCTCCTTATACACACTACTACACCATGACATGTATACACAGCACAGGTACAGTGCAGACAGAAGTGGTCCCAGCCTCGTCCTCACACACACTACACTACAACACCATGACATGCATACACAGCACAGGTACAATGCAGGCAGCAGCAGTTCCAGTCTCCTCCTCACACACATATACACACACACTACTTCACCATGACGTATACACAGCAAAGGAATTTTACAGACAGCAACTGTGCCAGTCTCCCCCCCCACACACACACACACACTTCTACAACAGGACATGTATACACAGCACAGGTACAGTGCAGACAGAAGCGCTACCAGCCTCATCACACACACACAACTACACCATGACATGTATACACAGCACAGGTACAGTATAGACAGCAGCAGTGCCAGTCTCCTCCACACACGGTACTATACCATGACATGTATTCACAGCACAAGTACAGTGCAGACAGTAGCAATATCCGCCTCCTCCACACACACACTACTACACCATGACACATACATGGCACAGCTAAGGTACAGGCAGCAGTGCCAAACTCCTTCTCACACACCCGGTACTACACCATGATATGTATACACAGCACAGGTACAGTACAGACTGCAGAAGTGCCAGTCTCCTCCTCCTCACACAGACACTACTACATCGTGACATCTATACATAGCACAGGTACAGTTCAAAGACCAGCAGTGCCAGTCACACACATTCACAGTTACCGCAATAAGCCAGTCTCCTCCTTACAAGCTCTACTAATACGCACTGCCATGTAACAGGTACAGTGCAGGCAACAAGATTGCCAGCTTCCTCCTCATAGACACAATGCTAGAAGAGCCTTTTGCCTATGTATCTTCCCAAGTCCCTCCCAATCTACCCATCATTGTATTGTCTCTTTGTCCCGTTATCCTTGTATCTCCATCTACTTGAATTTGCCCAGATAGGAACATCACCCTGTCACTGACTACAAGGTTCCCTCCATTCACGTCAGTCCCCCCACAGTCAACAGATCAAATGAGAGATCAGAGAAGGTCAGGGGTAGGGTAGGCACATGCTAGTGTTTTGCAACCTGTACTCTGAATCAACTTATTTCCAGTCCTTGAAGTCCCTATCCTTACATCTAGACTGGCAATGCATGTAGTCTTTATCCCTAGTTCTGGAGTTCTGGATTGGCAATACATTCTGCTACCTTCATTCCTTATTCTAGACTAGTAATACATTCTAGTTCTTGTATTCCCTATCCTTGAATATTTGATTATGGTCCCTAAAATCCCTATTCCCTGGTTCTGGATTGGCCATGTGTTCTGGTCTCTAATCATGATTCTACACTGGCAGTGCATTCTGGTCCTTGTAGAGCTCCCTGGTTCTGAATGCACAATGCATTTTGCTCCCTTTAGTTCACAATCCCTTGTTCTGGATTAGTAAATATGGACGCTTGGGAAGTATGGATCTCTGATATCTCCTGAAGAGGGATAAAAATGGTAGGTATGTATCTCTAATATCTCCTAAAGAGGTACAGTTGGGAGGTATGGAGCCCTAATATCTCCTAAAGAGGGACACTTGGCAAGTATGGTGTATCAGTCTCTTAATTCAAGTTTTATTGCAGAAAATGATTGTCCCTCTGAAGAAATAGGATGATTGACGATAAAGCAGTGATTCTCAAACAGGGTGCTGTGGCACTTTTGCAGGCATCACTTGGGGTGCCCCTTTTTCTGGAAAGACTTTGTCAAAAGTATAAATGTTGCATTTCCAATGTACAGTATATGGAAATTGTTATGCATAATACATGAAAGGGAGAACTACTGTGATAAAGGCTAATGGTGCTGATGAATCAAGATGGGGTATAATGAGAGGCACAGTCTATACCAGTGTTTCTCCATTTTATTCCTCAGGACACAACAACTGTGCAGGTTTTCAATACATTCCTGCTTGTTGCTAGGTGGCCAGTCAGTGGCTCAGTCATTGTGATTGCTCTACTTGTGTTTAATCAGGCATATCCTTAAAACCTGATTAGATGGTATACACCAAGGACGAGAGCTGAGGATCACTGGTCTATGCTAATGGTAAAATATCTATAGGATGAATGTACAAATATAATTTTGCTATACAACAGATTCTAGAAACAATTTTATAACTGTAGCTTGCCTGACTCCAATTTAGTAAGCTGTTTTCGTTTAAAATTCTCCACTTAACATTGCTTGCGCCAGTGGTGAAGTCTGTATTTCAGGTGGATCTTTCCTGTGTGTCTTGTGAATAGGGTGGTCACATGTCCTGGGTTGCCCAGGACAGTACCGGATTTTAAATGTGTGTTTCACGTCTCGGGACCCTTCTGGGACAATACAAAGTCCTGGAATGAAGACTCCAGAGCACAGAGTTCTAAACACTAAAAGGAGAACTTCCCATTGCTTACAGTGACAGAAATTGAAGCCACTGCTGGGGCTCCAAGAAAATGGCTTCAAGACAGAGCTCTAAACACTAGAGAGAGAGAACTGACCCTTGATTCTGGCATCAAATAAGGGCTGCAGTGCAATACAGTTCTAGTGTAACCCTAGTCTAAGTCTTTGGCATTTTGTAGCCCACCACAGATATCGCTTTATGTCACAGCACTCAATGGGCAGTTCCACCTCTAGTGTTTAGAACTCTGTGGTGTGTCGGAGAAAGAGCATGTTACACACTGATGTCCAGTGTGATACGTAGACCTCACCCACATAGCTGTGCTAGAGCCAAGGACAAGTATTCTACTGCTCTCATCTCTGCAATGTCCCCAAATGACAGAATGGAAATGTAGACATCCTAGTTTTGTGTAAGATGGTGTTAGCAAGTGCAGCAGGTCGCGGTGAGGTTTCTGTGAGGTGAAAAGGTACAGAGCTGTTGTATACATCCCACCAGTCCTGGGCATTGTCATACAGATAAAAACAATGTCCAGGAGTGGAGGGGTGTATACAAATAAATTGTGGAGTGCCATAGGGCTATAGAGACAATAAGCTGGCTGTCGGGGCTACAACAGATTATGAGTGAACAAAATAGTGGGATATTGAGCAAATTGTGGGCAACACCTACACCAGAGTTTTGTGCACAGTGCAGAAATTGACTGTTAATTCCTCGGGTTGTGGACTAATTTTTTTGAATACAGAACACAGTTCAGGGCCAACGGTGGCAACAGCGGGAGAGGGATTTGCGCTTAGTAGAACAACCTGCACACAGAACACGCTGCAGTGCCAATGGGTCCTGAACTGCGTTCTGTATTAAAGAAAAATAATCCACAATCAGGAATTAAGTCATTTTCTGCAATCAATTTGCAGCCCCGAGTGTCCTGAGTCAGCGCAGTGAGCCCCACAATGCTATGTTTTTCACATAATGAGTTGGCAGCCTTATGATGAGGAATTTGTATTGTGAGTCCAAGTGTATGCTGCTAGTTAGAGTATAGCTTGAGGATGATGGCCATTTGCATCCAACTGTAAATCTTGAGGCAAAGTGAGTGCAGGTCATTGGTTATTAGTGCTGTTGAGTATGTAGTGTGTGGGGTCTTGTGTATTTGTGGTTAGGGGGTGTGTCAGCCATGTTTTTTTATGATTATTATTATTATTTGAAAACTGATGTTGACGGAGAGGACAGTCCTTGCAGAGATTTTGATCACGCTCCCTGCAGAGTCAGTGTAGAGGAGATATGAGACATACAATTGAAATGAGGCCTTCTCTTTCATATATATATATATATATATATATATATATATATATATATATATATATACATACAGTAATGTGCAAATGTTTTAGGCAGGTGTAAAAAATGCTGTAAAGTAATAATGCTTTCAAAAATAGACATGTTAATAGTTTATATTTATCAATTAACAAAATGCCTAGTGAGTGAACATAGTGAATGTTGAAACCACCATATTTAAGAGCACTCACAGGGCTTATTGAATAAAGAAAAAAGTTTATTATGTAAACTGTCAACATTTTGGCTCCATTGCCAAGCCTTTCTTCCTTGAGAAAGGCTTGGCAATGGAGCCAAAATGTTGACTGTTTACTTAATAAACTTTTTCTTTATGTGGTTGTTTCACCATTTGCTATACACATTTACCACAGTAAGCACCTGGGCAGTTTGTTTTGTTTAATTTTTTTCATTTTGTTGTTTTGAAATGCCCACCACTGCTGTAATATAAATCGGATATATAATGATGTCATCTGCATACATGTGCACAGAAGATGCTTTGTAAACTGGGCAGATAATTTATAAATAGAGAAACTACTAGAGGGCCAAGAATGGAGCCTTGGTGAATTCCACTTGTTACTTTGAGTGGAAGGGAAATATTTTCAGCAATAGACACATATTTCATTTTGTCTGATAAACAGGATCGGAACCAGTTTAGAGAATAATTAGGAAAATTGCTCCAGTACGTTCACCATTTTCCATGCCAGTCTCTGTAAATAAAATACTTTCTTCTTGCTCTAACTAATGTATTCTGTTGCAAAAAGAGGTGTCATGAAATAACCTAAAAAAATCTTGGTAATGACCCATCCACACTCCCATCTGAAACAAAATTGTCCCACTTTGGCCATTTGAAATGTTGGGAGTTATATAACTATATAAAATCATATTTCTCTGTCTTCCAATATAACTCATAGGTACCATGGGGAGGTGACAGCTTCTCCAAGTGGGCTGGAACAATTCTAGAAGTGCAGGGTGGAGCCTCCCCACCACCCCAGATAGACTTGTTACAGAACAGTTCTGCTTAGTTTTAGTATTTGTATTATTTTATTGTTAGACTAGTTGGAGAGCCCGTTTCATGGGCCACAGTGCCACTGCCGGTTGGTCGCGGGGCAGTCATACACAGTAGAGTGCCCGCGCCGCGGCTGATACAGAGCTTCTTCGGAGCGTCCCTCTCTGTATCAGCCTCGTCATGGGCAGTCTCTACTGCGCATGACTGTCGTTACACACGGTTTAGCGAATTATTATATAGGATATGGGTGTTCAAATTCCCCATTAGGCGGATTACCATTACTGGCTTCCCCTGGAGGATTGCCCAGTTATCAGGTGCTGTTGTGGACCCTTTGCAGCCTTATGGAGAGAATCATGCAACCCATGTCTCGCTCTTTCTCCTGAAAGGGTCTCTGAGCCACCCTTTGAGCGCCATGGTCCATTTGTCCCACTTCCCCTCCCCACAGGGGTCTTATAGGAGCTCCTTATAACTCCTGTGCTCATGTTGGGTATTGCATTGTTTGATCCTGGGGTAATTGGAGCTTGTTCGGCTGTTTTTTTTTTTTTTTTTCTTTTTCTTTTTCTATTGACCCCCTTCCCTGCTGGTTTCACTGGGTGTGGGAGTTTATTTTTACTTATCCCTTAAGATATATAAGTTTTTATTAACCCCCTACATGGTGTATGGGATTTTTGGGTGTCTTGGTAAACTTTTGAAATTTTTTTTTATTTTAAGGGACCGCTTTGCTGCACAGCTGCACTTGCTCCATTGATTTTTATGGGACAAACAGCTTTGGGACATATCTCTGCAACCGTTTCACTTACAGAGTTGAGAGAGGGCTCATTCTTCCTGTCTCCTCTTGCCCTACGATCCGGTTCACATCCCCAGTGTCTTGGGGGCAAGTTTGGGTTCTGCCATTGCAAGGTAACAGCAAAGGGAGAAACTGTGTTTCACATAGTGCCCGTTTTGCGGACTTTTCGCTGATTGCTGTGATTTCGGTTGCTATTTTCTCTGTTTCTTTGCTGAGTATCCTATGCAGAGGCTGTATCTCCTTACTCTCCTCAGATTAACCATTCGCCTGCCAGATAAGTATTCTCTTGGGCTTTCTGAGGTGATTTATTAATCTGGGTATCAGTATTTGGGTTCTCTTTACTGTGCACACTTTTCCTGTTAGGATGTCGGATCCAAAGGGACATGGGGCTAGACCTAAGGCTTCAGGGGCATCTTTGACCCCCCCCTTGATTACTTTTCCTCATGCCAAAGAGTATACAGGACATTTATGCCCCTCATGTGCTGTGGCCCCTGCCTCTCCACCTGGGCCCTCCAGCATTTAACAAGAGACACTCTGGTTGAAGGACTTAAAGTCCTCTATGGCACAGTTCCCTCTTTCCTTTCAGGGGGTTCTCCAGTCTTGGAACCCCGCCCCCCACACACACACTTTGTTCAGGTTTGTAGCCTCTAAGGCCCTGGCATTCCTGACCTTTTAGATTCCTCTGAGGAGGATTTCTTTGAGAGTGATTCAGAGGAATGGGAGTGCGAGGAAGGAGTTTCTTCCTATGCCTATGGTGACCCCTTTGAGGCTGACCCTGAGCCCTCTGCAGAGGGTCTCAAGGCGGTTTTAACTGCCCTACAGGTTCCTGTTAACCCTATTGAGAGCCAGACTTCCTCTGACGTCTTTTAAAGGTGCAAGCAGTCCCTCATTATGTTTCCGCCTAGTTCCACTCTGGGTCAGGTTATCCTGGATGAGTGGAAAATGCCTGACAGACACCTTTCTCTTTCGAAGAGATCTTCTAAGCTGTACCCCTTTTCTGTATCAGCTTTGGCTCAGTGGACTACACCTCCTCAGGTTGATCCCCCTATCTCTAGACTTTCTAAGTCTACTGCTTTACCCCTGGCTGACACCACGACACTCAAGGACATGACTGACAGAAATCTAGAGGCTATCCTGAAGTCTAACTTTGCTGCCATAGGTGCTGCCTTGCGGCCTACCTTGGCACCTGTCTGGGTCAGTAGAGCCATTGCTATTTGGGATGAATATCTTACTGAGGCTGTCCATAAAGGCGCCCCTAAGGAGGACTTTTAGCCCTCTTGGCCAACATGTCTGAGGCTCAGACTTATGTCACTGACGCTCATTTTGATGCTGTCAGACTTGCCTCAGGTCTCCAGACGCCCTAACCTGGTGAAGAAGCAGTGTCTTTTATCTCTGCCAAAGCGAACTGCAAAGGCCAAATCCAAGTGTGTCTCAGGCCAGCACCCCGCACTCTACCACCAAGCCAACGCAGCAGTGGAAGTCAAAACACACTTCCACCAAACCCAAATCCACTAAACCTTTTGCATGACTCACAGAATCCTGGTCCGCACCTCCCCATGGGTGGGTGGGTGCCTGCAACATTTTTCAAACATTTGGGCAGGCTCTGTTGCAGATTAATGGGTATTGCAGGTGGTCTCGGGAGGCTACAGGGTTCCCTTCATATCCTTGCGCTCCTTCAGATTCTTCCATTCAAGGACTCCTTGAGGCCAGAAATGCATCTTTTCAACTAGTCGGTGCAGGCTCTCTTGGACAAGGGAGTCCTGGCTCCAATGCCTCCTCAACGGAGAGGTTTAGGTTTTTATTCTAACCTCTTTGTGGTTCCCAAGAGGGATGGCGGCAGTCACCCCATCTTGGACCTCAAGGATCTCAACTCTTTTGTGGTGTCTACTCACTACAAGATGGTGTATTTGTGCTTTGTCCTCACAACTATGTGTCTAGGAGAATTTCTGTCCTGTCTGGATCTGCAGGATGCCTGTCTGCATGTTGCAATTCATCTGGACAGTCAGAAGTACCTGAGGTTTGCTGCACATTGGGGCACTTCCAGTTCACCTGTCTGCCCTTTGGGCTCACTACTGTTCCTCAGGTGTTCGCAAGGGTCTTAGGGGTGTTAATTGCCTACCTGCACACACTGGGCATTCAGGGGACTCCCTACATGGACAACCTTATGCTGAAGGCACTGTCCAGGGAACTCCTGGACCAGGAGGTCCAGGACTGTGCTCAGATTCTCTTCCGTCAGGGGTGGTTTCTGAATATGGAGAAATCTGCTCCAGTTCCTTCTCAGGTCCTGGTCTTCCTTCGGTCAGGTTTGACATCTGCCAGGGGATGTTTTTTTTGACTAAGGATTCATACATCAGGTGTCCCGGGCCCTGAAGTGGATCTCGGCTTCAGTGAGCAAGTTCTCGTCTGACGGGTCACATGTTGCCCACCATGGAGGCGCTCCCATACTCCATGGCTCACACCAGGGAGCTTCAGAGGTTCGCCATCCAATCTTGGTGTGGGAATCTGGATCTCTTGGATCTTCTTGTCTCCCTCACTAAGGAGATCAGAGAGGATCTGCTTTGGTGGTTGGATAGGTCCAACCTCGAGAAGGGGAAGCCCTTTGAAATTCAGGACTGGACCCTGGTGACCACGGATGCCGGTCCAGCAGCTGGGGAGCTGTCCTGGGTCACCTGGGGGCTCAGGACAGATGGACTGTAGAAAAGACCCTTTAGCCCATCAATATCCTGGAGCTCAGGGCGATTAGTCATGCTCTGGTGTACTGGTCCTCTTCACTGAGGGGTTGTCCACTCCGTGTCCAGTCGGACAGCACTACGGCTGTGACATACATCAACAAGCAAGGAGGCACAAGAAGCGCTTCTGCTTGGTCCGAGGTCAAGGCTGTTTTAACCTGGGTGGAAGAACAGGTTCTGAGCGTTTCTGCCATGCACAATCCAGGGGTAGAAAACGTTCTGGCAGACTATCTCAGTTGCCAGACAGTGGACCAAGAAGAGTGGGAACTCCTCTCAGAGGTTTTCAACCTCGATAAAAAGAAATAAAGGCGATCCTACCACAGTCCACTTGGAAAATATATAGATTTTCTTATAGGATATAGTAACTTCTGTTCTCTTTTTTGTATAGGAACCGCCCACTCCAGTTTTTAACATGTACGTCAGGCTCGCGCATTCGTCTGCATTGTGTCTCGGGCCCGCGCGCTCTTATCTGCAAGTTACTGCAAGAAAGGAAGGGGGCAGGCGGTTTATGTCAAGAATACGGAACATAGAAAGTGGTTGTGCTCGCGTTGTATATCCTTATTCTGCCGGGTTCCCTGAGTCTTGCCCAAGTGCCATCACTTTATTGTCCATCCGGTGAGTGTGGTCTGATTGGGGGTCTGTGTAGCGGATCAGTGTGTCTCTGATGCTACACTTAGAGCGATTTGTCTCCTTATGTTGCAGTTGACACACTGTATCTTATTGTGGGATGCGATCAGACCGAAACTAAGCACCAGACGTCACAACAGATTGGAACCAATCGGAAGAGTCTAATTTCGTGCATACACGCTGCAACAGATTGTTGAGAACCACGGGAGAATCGACATTCTTAACATCAGGATCTCTTGATGCATGATATATGAGCACATATTCAAGAAACTATTTGGTGAGTGCATACATTTACCGAAGGGGACTTTCATCCTGTTTTTACACAGTATACATTTAGAAGTTGCGCTTTTGTCTTTTTTCTTTGTAGAGGTTTTCAACCTGTTGGTGCAGAGGTGGGGGTCTCCCTTGGATAGACCTGATAGCCACCAGGGACAACAGGAAGGTTCAGATGTTTTGCTCTCGTTGGAAGGACCCTCTTGTGTTTGCTGTGGATGCCCTGTCAATTCCATGGTGGTTTCATGTAGCCTACATCTTTCCCCCATTCCCTCTCATCCCCAGGTTGCTGAGAAAGATTCGGATGGACAGAGTGGCGGTCATCATGATTGCCCCCTATTGGACCAGGAAGCCTTGGTTCCCAGAACTTGTGGCTTTGTCTGTTCAAGATCCGTTTCCTCTGCCACTCAGACCGAATCTCCTCCTTCAGAGTTACCTCTGGAGAGATGATGTGAAGGACAGGCTATTCTCTTGCTGTGGTCGCCACCATAATTTGACGGCATGGCTGTTGAAGCCTCCATCCTAAGGAGGACAGGCTATTCTCCTGCTGTGGTCTCCACCATGATCCAGACTAGTCTAAGGCCTACCACAGGATTTGGTCCATTTTCAATTCGTGGGGTGTGGATCTGTCCTCACATGAGTGCAGAGCCCGAGTGTGTCTCAAGCCGGGACACCCCGCGCCCGACCACCAAGCCCAGACAGCAGTGACACTCAAAGCACACCACCACCAAGCCCAAGTCTGCCCCCGCATGTCTTGCAGAATACTAGTCCTCAGCTGCCTGTCGGTGGGTGTCTGCGGCATTTCTCAGACACCAGGGCAATGTCAGTTGCGGATCAGTGGGTTTTGCAGGTGGTTTCGGAAAGGTACAGGATTCCCTTCAAATCGCTTCCTCACTACAGATTCGTTCAATCCAGAATCCCTCTGGGTATGTAAAATCTGTTTCTTTTCAACTATGCGGTTCAGGCAAGAGAGGACAAGGGAGTCCTGATTCCAGTTCCTCCTCAAGAGAAAGATTTAGGTTTTTACACAAGCCTATTTGTGGAGGCCAAGAGGGAAGGTGTCAGATGCCCTATCTTGGACCTTAAGGATTTCAGTTCTTTTGTGGAGACTGCACACTTCAAGATGGAGTCCTTGCACTCTTATCATCACAGCTGTGTGTCCAGGAGAATTCTTGGCCTCTCTGGATTTGCAGGATGCTTACTTACATGTTCCGATTAATCGGGACTAAAGTACCTCAGTTTCGCCTGCGATTTGGAGTATTTTCAGTCCACCACTCTGCCCTTTGGGCTTATCTCTGCTCCTCGGGTGTTTGCCAGGGTCTTAGGAGCATTAATTGCCTTCCTGCACACCCGGGGGATTCAAGTGACTCCCTATATGGACGACCTTCTGCTGAAGGCTCCGTCCAGGGAACCCCTGGACCAACACGTCCAGGACTGTGCTCAGATTCTCCTCCACTATGGGTGGATTCTAAACATGGAGTAATCTGCTCCAGTCCCCTCTCAGGTCAAGGTCTTCCTTGGACTCTGGTTCGATACCTGCCAAGGGAAGGTTTTCCTGACGGAAGATTCCATCCAGCAAACCATGCATCTGGTATCTCGAGCTCTGGAGTGGCATTCTGCTCTAATCCGCAAGTTCTTGACCCTTACAGGCTGCATGGTGTCCACTGTGGAGGTGGTTCCATACTCCATGGCTCACACCAGGGAGCTCCATAGATTCACTATTTGTGCTTGGCATAGGAATCCGGACCTCTTGGATCTCAGAGTGTCTCTCCCTCCAGAGGTCAGGCAGGACCTGCCCTGGTGGCTGGACAGGTCTAACCTGGAGAATGGGAAACCCTTTGTGATTCAGGACTAGACCTTTGTGATGACAGATGCCACCCTGGGGAGCTGTCCTGGGTCACCTCGTGGTTCAGGGCAGATGGACTTCGGAGGAGTCCCTACAGTACATCAATGTTCTGGAGCTCCAGGTGATTTAACATGCTGTGGCATACTGGTCCTCTTCAATGAAGGGATGTCCAGTCCGCGTTCAGTCAGACAATGCCATGGCGGTGCCTACATCAACAAGCAAGGAGGCACAAGAAGAGATTCTGCTTGGTCCGAGGTCGTCTATTTTGACCTGGGCAGAAGATGACATTCCGGCCATTTCTGCCTTGCACATTCCAGCGGTAGACAACATTCTAGCAGACTTCCTCAGCCGCCAGCAGGTGGACCCAGGAGAATGGTAGCTCCATCGACATTTTTGACCTGTTGGTGCAGTGGTGGGGTCTTTCTCAGATAGACCTGATGATCACCAGGGACAATAGGAAGGTTCAACTGTTAACTCCCATTGGAGGGATCCTCTGGCATTTGCTGTGGATGCTCTGGTGATTCCAAGCACACGCAGAAGGCCATTTCAGTGAAGGATTTCTGTTTCTATAACGCAATCTCAGCACTGCTGCAGGGCCGCAGCTTGCTTACGGACCGGATTCCCCTGCTGTCAGCTATAACACTGACGTCAGAGGAGGGAGAAGGAGAGGGAACTTTGAATGCGGATATCTCTCAAACCATAAATGTTTGAGAGATGCCGCTGGTCTCGTTTTAATTCCAATTTTTTAAGGGCTACAACATGAGGGATAGTAAAAATTAAGTATTACTATCCCTTTAAATATTTCTTTTCACTTTGTTACTGATGTTCAGACTGAGTGGGCATCAGGACTGCTCCTAATGCTCCCCCAGTGTTACACAGTTGTGTAAGCGATCAATCCTGTTGCCTGGAATGCACTCGCTGCCTTCCTTTCCATGATCCTCCTTGACCTGATTCTCCATGAACTTCGGGTTGAATGAGAAGAGCAGAGAACCCCTCATATCATAGCTGATGTGAGTGGGCCTTTTTCCCACTTGACCTGGATGTTTAGGGAATGTCTGGTCATGTGGTGCATTGGAAGAAATGCAGTGTGTTTTTTTGTTAGGTTGCCATGATTGATCTAATATATGGCTGTGTGAGTGATAAATGCCAGCGAGGGTGCTGATGCTGCCCTCCCCCACCAGTGTGGGATTTATTTATTTGTAAAACAATGAGAGTACTGCTGGTGTGAATGTGAAGCCACATACCTAGTACAGGCTTGGCACAGCAGATCCAACTCTAGTGGGTGTAGTCTTGGCACTCTAAGGGTTAACCTGACTTAACTGAAGAGCCACAGTGCTTTAAAAGAAACAGATCCTTTGTCTGCCTCAGGGTGTCAAACATCAAGCTCTGCTTGCACATTGTGCCTCCCATCTATTTACTGTATCCTCCCTTTAGTGGTGACAGAGTGGAGAAGTCCTGTTGCCAGAGTGCAAAGAGACATTTCCATACACTTGTCTTATGTATAAAAGTAAAGTGGAGCAATTCTGAAGCAAACCAACTGCTCTGCACAAATTCACCAGATGCCCACTGCGTTGAATTTTTTAATACAATGAATACTAAAGAGGTATCCAATGCATTGCTTCACAATGTGTTGGAGAGCTATCTAGCATTTAAGGGGCTAAAAAAAACATTTCTCTGTCGTCCAGTATAGGTTACTGGTACTTTCAGTAGGCAATCTCCCCTTTAAGTAGGCAGAAACAATTCTTGAAGAGAATGCTGGATGGAGCCTACCTCCTCTCCTTAGCTGCAGCTAGCCCCCCCTCTCCAGAAAGATTTGTTCTTTAATGAAAAGAGAGGCAAAAGAACAGTTCTGCAGTAGTTTTAGTTTATTTTTTGTTTTCTGTTAGCTATGGATGGAATACCACCATTAGGCGGATTACCATTACTGACAATTCCCAAGTGGATAGCTCAGTTTCCAGGCGCTATGGGGGACCTCTTAGCCCTGGGGGAAAATCTTTTTTCACAAGTTCTTTCCTCAGGAGTTGCCCACTGAGGCTTCTTCTATATACATGGTAGTCTGAAGACATGCTGAAAAGGTGAACTGTAACGGTTTGTTTGACACACAGACACAGTGGTTTAGGACAAAACACAGTTTTATTGAAATCACAGTAATATAATAACCCTCACAGGTCCTGTAGTATTTAAACAGAATAATACAGACACACGACAGGTTACATACACATATGCCTACACAGGTCCAGTATAACCATAAAGTCCATAACAGCATATACTGTCACAGGTCAGGCAGAATACGATGAATTCCCAGGAGAAAGGTACTGCATGGGTTAATGGTTTTCAATGAGTGTAAACAGTACCATGTGAAGAGAGGTCTGTGATGGAGCTCACTCCATATAGAGAGTTTAAGGATACGTAACACCCAGATATAGGTTAGCAGAACAAACGTGAACTGCCAGAGTAATATCAGGAATTGAGCAAGATATGACACTGCCGTAGCAGTAACGGAGACCAGGCCACTTGCACTCTGCCGGAGCAGTAACGGAGACAAGGCCAATTGCACACTGCCGTAGCAGTAATGGAGACAGACACTTGCACTCTGAAGGAGCAGTAACGGAGACAAGGCCAATGGCACACTGCCGTAGCAATAACAGAGACTAGGCCACTTGTGCTCTGCAGGAGCAGTAACGGAGACAAGGCCAATGGCACACTGCCATAGCAGTAACGGAGACAGACACTTGCACTCTGCAGGAGTAGTAACATAAACAAGGCCAATGGCACACTGCCGTAGCAGTAACGGAGACAGACCACCTGCACTCTGCAGGAGCATCAATGGAGTCAAGACCAATAGCACACTGCCGTAGCAGTAACGGAGACTAGACCACTTGCGCTCTGCAGGAGCAGTAACGGAAACAAGACCAATGGCACACTGCTGTAGCAGTAATGGAGACTAGGCCAATTGTACTCTGCAGGAGCAGTACGGAGAGACAACTAAACATTGCCGTGACCGGACTGACTGGGCAACCGAGCAACTCGCCCTGAGGTCGTAACCAACCGGAAGCGACACAAAATGCCTGATGGATAGGAATGTCGCCAAGGCGACACAGAGGCAGCCGGAGCAGGAACGTAAACCATGCCGGGTCGAATCACGGAGCAGGAACGTCAGCCAAGCCGGGACGGTACACAGGAGCAGGAACATCAGCCACGCCGGGTCGGTACACAGAAGCAGGAACGTCAGCCAAGCCGGGTCGGTACACAGGAGCAGGAACGTCAGCCAAGCGGGGTCGGTACACAGGAGCAGGCGCAGAAGAATGGTCAGGCAATCCGGGTCGGTACACAGGCAGGAGATAGTATCAGGAGGCTGAAGTGTGGAAGGTGCCTAAGGACGGGAGGATTTATCCAGTGAAGTCGCCTGTGTATATGGAAATCTGAGTTGGAAAGTGTTTAACCGCAAGTATTCATACCTTTGACTTTGAAGTTGGCTACTGTCTGATTTGAGGTGGCGAGTGAGAGAATCTCAGATTGAAATAGACGGCAATTGTAGAATATTTGAATTGCCGGGATCTACTATTGGGATATTCATCTCTACTACACAGTCGGCATATTGGTGATAATTTGATATATACCTGCCCGCGACACCATATCTGTAGCCTCTTGATAGAGTGTTACTATACATCTCCGTTATATTGGGATATAGATTAGCGATATTGCCACTATTATATACAGACTTATCTCCAGTTCAGAGACGTTGCATTTCTTCTTTTTTATCAGTGCACATTTTTTTAGCTCCAGAGCGATCAGTATTACTATTTTTAGCGTGTATACATGTGATATATGATATGTATTGTGGATGATAATTGTTGATGTATTAAATTGATATTTTTATAGTGCAGTCTCTAGCGCTCTCCTTTGGTGTAGTATTTATATATATATATATATATATATATATATATATATATATATCAGGATCTGGCAGAACCAGTGAGGTTGAAGGTACACAGTCCCAGAACTGTCGGCTAGACGCCAACACAGGAGGTCCACTAATTAGGATATGAACAACCCAGAAGCCTGGGTACTGGAACCCGTAAGGGCAATCGGAATGGACTGGGAACCAACTGACAGTGAAGACCTCTGGCAGAACTGGCACGGTAAAGGGTACGCAGCCCAGGAATGACAACAGGACTACAGTGGCATGAAGTCCACTAGTGTAGGACTGGCACAAACCAGACGCCTGGGTGCTGACCAAACTGGAGTGAGGCAACACTGACCAAGGCCCTAAACCGCTGGCAGGAGGCAACAGTGTATATGCAGTCTAACCCTGGAAGGGTTACAGGAGGCCTAGGCAGCTGCTACTGGATAACCCTAGAATGCTAGGGGTGGAATGAGATATGGTAAGTAATAGGAACGCAACCAGTGTCCCCTCAACCTGTTAGGTGGAATATGCAACGCTGGCTCTTGAGCCCAAGGCTCTGTAGTAAGGAACTGTAGTGCTTTTACCTGGAAGCTCCAGGTACATACAGGGTTAATGATCAACGCCCAGAGTGTAACTGCAACTCCCAGAGGGAGTGAGCCCAGTGCTACTAGGAAGGCAGACACAGAGAGTGATTAGAGTAACTCAGTCAGCTTGTTAAAACACTGTACCGGTACTTCGATTGTACACACCGCCTTAGGCGGTTAATAGAGCAGCTCGGGCACAGGGCTCAGCTTTTGGTCGACAGATAACAGCGCCACGCGGCGCACACCGAGAATCAAATGCAAGGCGCTGAAAACCGGTAACCTCACGGGGTCACCAAGTGGCACAGACACACATGGTAGTAACGTGGAAAGGAATCCACGGTCGGCAACAGCCACAGCGCGGTAGACAGCCAAATACGGTCAGCAACGGAATGGTGCAATGACCAGATGCAGACAGCAGGTTCTCAGCCAGCTACGATCAGCAACGGAGCGGGTTCTACAGCCAGACACAGTCAGCAACGGAGCGGGTTCTTCAGCCGGATACAGTCAGCAAGGAGCGGGTTCTCAGCCAGATATGGTCAGCAACGGAGCGGGTTCTCAGCCAGATACGGATAGCAACGGAGTGGGTTCTCAGCCAGATACGGTCAGCAACGGAGTGGGTTCTTCAGCCAGATACGGTCAGCAACAGAGAGGGTTCTTCAGCCAGATACGGTCAGCAGCGGAGCGGGTTCTCAGCCAGGTACAGTCAGCAACGGAGCAGGTTCTTCAGCCGGATACAGTCAGCAAAGGAGCGGGTTCTCAGCCAGATATGGTCAGCAACGGAGCGGGTTCTCACCCAGATACGGACAGCAACAGAGCGGGTTCTCAGCCAGATACGGTCAGCAATGGAGTGGGTTCTTCAGCGAGATACGGTCAGCAACGGAGCGGGTTCTCAGCCAGATACAGTCAACAATGGAACAACAGCAACAGGAACTCAAGAACGTAGTCGGGCAGGCCAGGTCATACACGAATAAGCGATAGCACAAAATAAACTCAGGAACTCGTACACCATGAAAGGGCGCCTAAGGGAGAACATCCCAGGGTATATAAAGGCAAGCCAATCAGAGAACAGCAATGATAACAATGTCGCCGTTCAGAACAGGAAGCATGGGCACTGTGATAGCGGCTAGGGTTTCTACCATGTCTGTGGCTCAAGATCTGGTCTGCGGACACTACCTCAAAGAAAGCCTTGCTTTCCGTGGTCTTTCAGGGCTCTTCTTTGTTTGGGCTGGAACTTAAGGACATTATTAGTGAGGCCACTGGGAGTACCCTCCTGCCCTTGGTTCCTAGAAAGAAGCCTCCCATGAAGAGGAATAGGCTTTTTCGTCCTTTTCAGGCTGAGACGTGACCCAGGCGGTTCCCCAGGTTGCACGCACCTCCTCCAAGCCCAAACAACAATGGAGGCCCAAACAGTCCTCCACCAAGCCCAAGGGTTCCAAGCCTTCTTCGGCATGACTCGCTGAACCCCGGTCCCCACGGGCCTGTAGGTGGTCATTTACGCCACTTCCTCAGTGTCTGGACAGACACTGTGGTGGATCCGTGGGTCTTGCGGATTGTGTCAGAGGGATACAGGATGCCTTTCGTCTCTCTTCATCCATTCCGGGTTTTCCCTTCTCACACTCCTCAGGGAGCAAAGAAGCGCTGCCTGCTCCTTGGAGCTATCCAGACCCTTTTGGACAAGGAGGTTCTGGAGCAGGCTCCGGTGCCAGAAATGGGGTTGGGATTTTACTCCAACCTCTTTGTGGTCTCCAAGAAAGACAGCAGCTGCCGTCCGATTTTGGAACTCAAGGACCTCAATACCTTTGTGGTCAAGTCTCGCTATCTCCAGGAGTCCTTAAGCATGGTGATCGCAGCCATCTCTCCTAGGGAATTTATCGCTTCTCTGGATCTTCGGGATGCATACCTGCACATTGCCATCCATCCAGAGAGTCAGCAGTACCTCAGGATCACCTGCGACCAAGGGCATTTTCAGTTTTCTGCTCTTCCCTTTGGTCTGACTACAGCTCTACAGGTCTTCAATCGAGTCCTGGGGGTGTTAGTGGCTGTACTCCACAGAGATGGTATCAGAGTCACTCCATACATGGACGGCTTACTTCTGAAGGCCCCATCTCTGGACCTCCTTCAGCAGCATGTACAGGACTGCATTCGTGCGCTGTCCCATCATGGCTGGATCCTCAACATGGACAAGTTGGATCTCGTACCATCCGAGAGACTAGTCTTCCTGGGGCTCCTATTCGACACCCAGCAGGGCATAGTGTTTCTCACGGATGAGGTGGCTCACCAGATCATCCGCAAGGTGTCTGCTGTTCTGGCTCATGACCCAGTTCCAGCCAAGAAGCTGACCTCCCTAGTGGGGAAGTTCATTTCTACCATGGAAGCAGTCCCGTACGCCATGGCTCGCCCCAGGGAACTCCAGAGGTTTGTGATCCAGTCGTGCAGGGGCAAACAGGACCTGCTGAAGATGTCAGTATCTCTTCCGCTTCATGTGGAGCTGAGTCTGTCGTACTGGCTCCACTTTCCCAACCAGCTGTAGGGCAAGCCCTTCCTAATCTCCTTCTGGACTACTGTGAAGACGGATGCCAGCCTCTTCGGCTGGGAAAGGTCCTGGGTCATAGCAGTGCCCAGGGCTGGTGGTCTCCGGTGGAGTCTCCCCTTCCCATCAATATGTTGGAGTTTCGGACGATATTTCATGCCCTTCACCACTGGACGCATCATCTGCAGGACTGCCCGGTCAGAGTCCAGTCTGAATTGGCCATGGCCGGGGCCTACATCAACAAGCAAGGTGGTACAAGAAGTCTCGCAGCCTGGTTGGAGGGCAAAGCTATTTTAACCTGGGCAGAAGAACATGTTCCTGCCATATCCGCAGTTCATATTCCCAGTGTAGACAACGTGCTGGCAGACTTCTTAAGTCGACACACAGTCGACAGCGGGAGTGGAAACTGAATCAAGAAGTGTTTGTAGACAGCGGAGAGTGGAAACCCAATCAAGAAGTGTTCAACCTCATTGTTCAGAAGTGTGGACTTCCTTGCATCGATCTGATGGCAACACGGCACAATCGGAAGGTTCCGTTGTTCTGTTCCCGCTGGAGCGACCTCTGACATGGAAAGGGATCTTCAGTTGTTGGAAGTGGTGAGATGTCTCAAGTTCTATGTGCACCGCACTGAGTCTGTTTGCCAAGCTGACGCCTTGTTCATCATTCCTGAGGGTCCCAGGGCAGGGAGACCTGCATCCAAGGTGACATTGTGTCTTGGATTAAGTCTACTATTCGTAAGGCTTACGAGTTACGGAAGAAGCCGGTTCCCTTTCGGGTTTCGGCTCCTTCCACCAGATCCATTGGGGCATCTTGGAAGTACAAGAATCAATCCTCAGCTGATCATTTGTAGAAGGCTGCCACTTGGTCATCTGTGCACACCTCTTCTAAGCACTACCGAGTGGATGTTTTAGCGTCGGCTGACGGCATGCTTGGGAAGGAAGATTCTAGAGGCAGTTTTGCCTGTCTAGGTTCTCCTTTCGTCTCTTAATTGCTCCTTCACTTTTGAGCCCAGCTGGCTTCAGTATTGTATGCTGTGCTATGTTCCTGGTATGGTTCTGCACTGGTTTTGTGTCCATTGACACCTCAGTGTTATTGTTAAGCTGTCTATGATCTGATGGTTCATATAGGCTCTGGTGACTTTGAGGCCCTGTGCCTGGTCCTTGCCTTACTTCCCACTTCTGGGAAGTGGAAGCCAACCAGCTCCAGAAAGATTTGTTCCTTGGTGAAGATAACACAGTAACATAGTAGATTAGGCTGAAAAAAGACATGCGCCCATGCCAATAACACCCCTGTTGATCCAGAGGAAGGCAAAAAAAGCCCTCTGGTGCAATTTTCAATGTAGTCCCAAGTGTGTGTGTGTGTGGGGGGGGATTATTCCTTCCTGACTCCAACTGGTAGTCAAATAGTTCCCCGGATCAATATCCTATTTGCTTTGAAGCTATCTGTCATAATTGTCAGTATTGTTCTGTGCTAGATAGGCATCCATTGCTTTTTTTGAATGCAGTTGCATTATCTGCAAGCACAACATCCCGAGGCAAAGAATTCCATAGTCTTACCGCCCTTACTGTAAAGAATCCCTGCCTATGTTTTAGTCGAAAACGCCTTTCCTCAAGTCTTAATGGATGACCTCTTGTTCTTAGCTCAGCTCTTTGCATAAATACAGTAATTCATTGGATAGTTCTTTGTATTGACCTTGAATGTATTTGAAAATGGTAATCATATCACCCCTTAGACGTTTGTTCTCTAATGTAAACATATTCTCTAATGTAAACATACCCAGTTTGGCTATTCTCTCTTTGTAACTCAGATCCTCCAATCCCCTTATCAGTTTTGTTGCACGTCTCTGCACCTTTTCCAGTTCAGTAATGTCTTTTTTTTTGAACAGGCACCCAAAATTGTACTCCATATTCTAGATGAGGCCTAACCAAGAGAACAGTTCTGCTATAGTTTTAGAATCTTTTTTATTTTTCTGTTAGATATGGAATACCACCATTAGGTGGATTACCATAACTGACAATGCCCTTAGATGTGGCTAGCTCAATATCCAGGTGCTTTTTGTGGACATTAAGCCCTGAGGGGGAAAATCTTGATTCCAAGTGCTTCCCCAGGAGTTACCCACTGAGGTTACTTCTTACTACATGGTAATCTGAAGACAGAAGATCTACAGGAAAGGTGAGCAACCCTTTGAGTGCTGCAGGTCCACTTGTCCCACAGTGCCCCTCCGCACAGGGATTATTCCTGGTAGTTCTTATTGCACACTCCTGCACTCACTGGGTCTTTCTGTTTTGTCTGTCAGTGTTTGGAGCAACTTTATGTGGTAAATTAATCCTTTAATTGATGGTTGGCATCTTTTGGGGTGGTTATTGGCACTTTCCCTACTGGGGTCAGTGTTTTCTGGGTCTGATTACATGTTCTAGTGATGTTTCATGTATTTTTATTTCTCAGTTCTAACTTTGACAAAATTGAGTTTGGCGCACTTTACCGCATATACGCCATTGCTCCATTCACTTCTATGGGACTGTACAGTTTGGGACATATCTCTGCAACCGCTCAACCTAGCGACTTCAGAGACGGCTCATTTTAATTGTCTGACCTTGCTCTATCATCCAGTTCACATTGCAAGTGTGTTGGGGGGCTCAGGGGGCTTCGGGCATTGTTGGGGTACTTTTTCTGGGAAAACTACACTTCCCATGAGCACTTGCTTCGCATGCTCGTTTCTGATTGGCTCCCTCCACTGCAGCCATCTTGTGAGCTTTACAGAATGAGTATCCTATGCAGGGTTTGGACTCTTCTTCTCTCCTTTGCAGATTAACCCTTCGCCTGCCAGATAAGTGTATTTTAGTGATTTCTGGGTTGAAATTTTAATTTTACACACTGTAAATTGGGTTATTAATTATTCTGAACGTTGTTGACACTGTGAGAATGTCTACTCCGTTGGGGCCAGGTCTAAGTCTAAGGACTCTGGGGTCTTTGTATCCCCATTGTGCATTGCTCCTCATGTCATACAGGGTTGCCTAGAGAATTCTAAAGTCATTTATGCCCAGCATATTCTGATGTCCCTGAGTCTATCCCAGGGACCTCCAGCCATGCATTAGAGCCAGTGTGGGTGCAAGAGTTCAAGGCTGCTACCAGGGACCTCAGGTCTACGTTGCAACTCTTTCCATCCTAGTTACAGAGGGTCTCCCATTCCTGGCAGACCCCTTCCTCAGTCAGATCTTCCCTGTCCAAACCGCAAGGAGTACCTGACGTTTCAAATTCCTCTGAAGAGGAACTGTTGGTGGATTCAGATGTTTAGGAATGTTCTGCTGTGGGCTCCTCTCAAATTTTTTGGGGATCCCTTTGAGGTTGATCCAGAACCCTCGGCTGAGGGCCTGATCAGGGCCGTCTTAAACACGCTAAACATTCCCCCAGTTCAGGAGGTTTCCTCAGATCCCTCTGATGTATTCCAGGAGCCTATAAAGCCCCATACTTATTTTCCACCTAACCCCACTCTGGACCGCCTAGTGGCTGATGAGTGGAAATCTCCGGATAGAAAGCCTTCTGTCTCCAAGAAGTTTGCTAAGCTTTACCCCTTTTCTGAGGTGGCACTTGCTTAATGGGTTAATCCGCCTAAGGTGGACGCTCCTGTCTCAAGGCTATATAAGTTTACAGCTTTACCAGTTTCTGATGAGTCCTCTCTGAAGGACTGGACTGACAAGAAGTTTGAGGTTTTTTGCCACTGCTGGTACTGCCATGCGTCCAGCATTCGCTGCGGCATGGGTGAACCGGGCCGTTGAGGTCTGGACTGAACAACTCACCCTAGCTGTACGTCGGGGTGATTAATCTTCGGATATGTTGCAGCTTCTTGCCAACATATCTGGGGCCCAGCACTATGTTTCTGCTGCCTTATTTGATACTATCCGTCTGGTGGCAAGGGTTTCCACCATGTCTGTGGTTGCCAGAAGAGGTCTTTGGCTCAAGATCTGGGCTGCTGAAACCGCTTCTAAGAAAGCCTTGCTGTCCTTTCCTTTTCAGGGTACATCCTTATTTGGGCCAGATCTTAAGGATCTGATCAGTGAGGCCACTGGGGGTAAGAGTACTCATCTGCCCTTCGTCCCCAGGAAGAATTCTCCTTTCAGACTGAGACCATCCGGCGAACCAGGCGGTTCCCTCAGCTCCACGTGCCTCCTCCAAGCACAAATAGCAATGGAAGCCCAAGTTCTCCTCCAATCCCAAGGCTTCCAAGACTTCTCCGGCATGACTCGCTGAACCCGGGTCCCCATTCAGCTGTGGGTAGTCATCTTTGTCACTATCACAGCATTTGGGAGGATTCAGTGGTGGACCCGTGGGTTTTACAAGTAGTGGCGGAATGGTACAGGATCCCTTTCATCTCTCTTCCTCCTTTTCACTTTTTCCCCTCTCATACTCCCCAAGGAGTGGAAAAACGCTGTCTCTTCTACGGCGATATCCAGTCTCTTCTGGACAAGCATGTTCTGGAACCTGTTCCAGTTCAGGACAGAGGTATGAGTTTTTACTCAAACCTCTTTGTAGTGTCCAAGAAGGACGGCGGTTGTCGTCCAATTTTGGACTTGAAGGATCTCAATTCCTTTGTGATCTGGTCTCATTATCATCTGGAGTCCCTAAGGACGGTGATTTCTGCTATGATTCAGGGGAAATTTCTTGCTTCTCTGGACCTTCAGGACGCGTATTTACATATCACCATTCATCCAGAGAGCCAGCAGTATCTCAGATTTGCCTGCGACCAAGGGCATTTTCAGTTCTCGGCTCTTCCCTTTGGTCTGACTACAGCGCCTCAGGTATTCAACCGTGTCTTGGGAGTGTTATTGTCTGTCCTCCACCGGGACGGCATCAGAGTAACTCCATATATCGACGACCTGCTTCTGAAAGCCCCTTCTGCGGAACTTCTTCGTCAGCAGGTTCAGGACTGTCTTCATGCTCTCACCCATCATGGATGGATCATCAATTAGGACAAGTTAGATCTTGTCCCGTCCCAGCGTCTGGTCTTCCTGGGCCTTCTCTTCGACACTCAGCAACCATGTCCATTCCTTGGTTATTTCCTCTGGCTTACATCTTCCCTCCCCTTCCTATGTTGCAAAGGGTGTTACGGAAACTGAGACTGGAGTGATGTCCAGTCATTCTGGTTGCTCCGTACTGACCTCGACAAGTTTGGTTTCTGGAGCTTTTGGATCTGTCAGTGGCGGAGCCATACTGACTCTCCTCTTGTCCGGATCTACTCCTCCAGGGTTACCTGTGAAAAGAGGACGTTCATCGTCTAGCTTTGACGGCTTGGAAACTGAATCCTCAGTATTGAAGAAGAAAGGTTTTTCTTCCGGTGTGGTGTCTACCATGCTTAGTGCTCGCAAGCCAGTTTCCTCAAAAACCTACCATTGTGTCTGGTCGACATTTCTATCTTGGTGTCCCGATAGGGACTTGTCTGAGGAATTTGATCTGCCCGTGGTCTTGACCTTCTTGCAGGACGGTGTAGATAAGGACCTCAGTTTGAGTTCCCTTAAGGTTCAGACTTCTGCTCTCTCTGTTTTCTTTCAGAGGCACATTGCTATCCTTCCTGATGTCAAGGTGTTTTTTTCATGGCGTTGCTCATACTCGCCCTGTCTTTAAGGCTCCTGCTCCTCCATGGGATCTTAATCTGGTTCTTGGTGTTCTTCAGCGCCCTCCCTTTATGTCCTTAGCTACTATTCCTCTACGCCTTCTGACGTGGAAAATGGCCTTTCTCCTGGCGATCGTGTCTGTTCACCGTGTCGTGGAGTTACATGCTCTGTCCTGTAGACCACCATTTTTGGTATTTCACAAGGACAAGGTGGTGCTCTGCACCTCTCAGGAGTTCCTTCCCAAGGTAGTTTCGGATGTCCACATCAATCAGGAGATTGTGGTGCTCTCTTTCTGCCCTGACTCCTCCTCTGACAAGGAGAGGGATCTCCACTTGTTAGACGTGGTGGATTGTCTCAAGTTTTATGTACATCACACTGAATCTATCAGGCAATCAGACGAGCTGTTCGTCATTCCTGAGGGTCCCAGGGCAGGAAGACCTGCATCCAAAGTGACTATTGCTTCTTGGATCAAGTCCACTATTCGTAAGGCTTACAAGCTGAGGAAGAAGCCTGTCCCATTCAGGGTCACGGCTCATTCTACTCAATCTACTGGGGCCTCTTGGCTCACAGCTGCCTGAGGCAGAATATTAACATGATCGTCTTCCCTCCATGTTGGATGCAACACCATTCAAACTGCTCATTTAGGTGAGTGCAGCTTTCTGTTTTCCCCATGAGCGCCTCGCTCATGGGGAGGACGGGTTTGGAACCCACATCAGCCATATACTGTTGGCATTGCCCATGTGAACAATTTGTACAGTGGCCTCAAAGACCACCAGGCAGGTCAAGCATGCTGCACTGTTGTAACTTGCTCCAGTGGCTTGTAACATCACTGCATAAATCAATCCTGTGAACAAGTCCATAAACCTCCAGGGGGAGATGCACTAAGGTTCAATGTTATGGTGATGTGTGTCTGCCAATGTGTGGAGAGCACATGGAGACAAACATTTATTCATTAGCATTCAGGGCTGTCAAACTGCCTGTCCTTAAACATCGCCAGCAGTTCAACAACCCTGAAGCCCAAATGCATTCTCTCTGCTCCCCTATGTGTTCTCTGAGGGAGCAGAGAGGATCTGCTCAGACTTCGGCACCGCAAACAGCATCCTTCCCTAACCCTTCAAATGCCATAAGGATGTGCATTGCATATCCCAGTAGCAGTGAAAGTGGTAAAAAGTATACACATATTTCTGTATATGTTTTTTAAATTAAAACAAGTACTGGGTTCAATAAACAAGGTGAGATAACCGAGGAATAATAATAAGGGTGTTCTCCTTTAGTTAGTACAGTCATGCAGTGTGTATATTTTATGTCGGCTGATTGGTGGTGAATTCAAAGCGAAATGACGCCAAAGACATCTTAGTGCATGCTGTTGATATGCCATTGACACCACTTTGCCACCCTGGTCCCTTATGGCTCTTTAGTGCATCTTCCCCCAGGTGCTTTGTTTTCTTAATATTAATGCAACGTTAGACATGCTATGTTTCTGTTACTAGTTTGAACAGGGCCACCATGAGGGATTGATAAAGAGGACTTGGAGACACATTGGTGTGTAGGCTTCACAGATTAACATATGATTTGGAGAGTGGTTCATATTGGATACTTTTTCTCCTCTTTATCACCCCTTAAAACACACCTCATTGTAACCCCCTGCATGTCTCATGACCCATGTACCAATTTATATACACTTTTTTTGTACACAGTCTGCCAGTTTTGTTGCCATTCCACAGGCACGTGTGCTCAAATGTATTTATTGCATTTTATTTTTTAATGAAACTACAACAATTTTGTATTCTGGTAACAAGGTGGTCCTGTTCTTTTAACATATGTAAAGCCAAAACTGAGTTACATGCTCTGTCCTGTAGACCACCATTTTTGGTATTTCACAAGGACAAGGTGGTGCTCTGCACCTCTCAAGAGTTCCTTCCCAAGGTAGTTTCGGATGTCCACATCAATCAGGAGACTGTGGTGCTCTCTTTCTGCCCTGACTCCTCCTCTGACAAGGAGAGGGATCTCCACTTGTTAGACGTGGTGGATTGTCTCAAGTTTTATGTACATCACACTGAATCTATCAGGCAATCAGACGCGCTGTTCGTCATTCCTGAGGGTCCCAGGGCAGGAAGACCTGCATCCAAAGTGACTATTGCTTCTTGGAGAGTGGTTCATATTGGATACTTTTTCTCCTCTTTATCACCCCTTAAAACACACCTCATTGTAACCCCCTGCATGTCTCATGACCCATGTACCAATTTATATACACTTTTTTTGTACACAGTCTGCCAGTTTTGTTGCCATTCCACAGGCACGTGTGCTCAAATGTATTTATTGCATTTTATTTTTTAATGAAACTACAACAATTTTGTATTCTGGTAACAAGGTGGTCCTGTTCTTTTAACATATGTAAAGCCAAAACTGACTCCCTCCCTTCCAAACGGTGCTCATTAAAAATAAGCAGAAATAATATCTGACTGAAGCAATGGGTGTGCATGTATTTTACGTAGCAGAAAAACCCTATATTACTTTTACCCACACATATAAACATATATAGTACTGTGCAAAAGTTTTAGGCAGGTGTGAAAAAATGCTATAAAGTAAGAATTTTTTCAAAAATAGACATGTTAATAGTTTATATTTATCAATTAACAAAATGCATAGTGAATGGACAGAAGAAAAATCTATATCAAATCAATATTTAGTGTGACCACCCTTTGCCTTCAAAACAACATCTATTCTTCTAGGTTCACTTGCACAAAGTCATGGATTTTGTAGGCATATAGGGCTCGATTCAAATGTTGGCGTCGCCAGAAAAAACTGGAGACGCTGGTTTTAATGTCAACTGAGCAATGCAAATGTTCTACTAGAAACAAGCGACGCCAGTTCTGAAACAGACATCGCCCGTCGCCAGAACAGCAAGATCTCACCCATAGAGGATAATGTACAAGCGACGCCAAAAGCTATTCAAATGTTGGAGTTAGGGCTAACTCGCGTTAAATTGCAACATTTCTCTCCAGAAATCTAACGCCTATTTTTTTTGGAGAAGAGCACTGGAGGAAGAGTAAAAATCCACATCTCCAGTTCTGAACAGCATTCTCTGTGCTCTTCCCTACCCAGCCACTAGGGGAACACAGAGATGGCTTTCAGCACCATGGACAGCTTTGAATGCCATAGGGATGTGCACTGCTCACCCCTGTGGCATTCAAAGGGTTACAGTCAATAAAACTAGTACACCAAGCACTACACAATGCCCCCTTTCACATCCCCCCCTTAGTATGTCACATATATTGCATATATGTGACATACTAACCCCATCCACATCCACCTCATGGACTTCCATGTAGTGGACAAATCTGTCTTTTATTCCACAATTAACCCTTTGAGTACCAGAGAGGTAGGAAAGCATTGCTTAGCATGTTTCCTACCCCTCTGGTACCCAAAGGGTTAATAGGCAAGGTATGGACTACATACCTTGCCTATATATATATGTTTGTGTGTGTTTTAAAGTTTTGTTTTATTAAAATACTATTATTAGACAGTTTAAATTAGATCTCATTTATTTTTAACCCCCTATCTCCTGTGTCCCATTGCTATTAGTACTTTTGCTCCATTCTTCTTCAAACTGAGAGTGGAGCAAAAGTACTAAAAGCAAAGGGACACAGTAAGTAGGGCATTATGAATGGATGAGATCTAAGTTAAGCCTTTGAGTGCCAGAGTGGTACGCAACGCATTGCAAAGCAATGCGTTGCGTACCACTCTGGCACTCAAAGGGTTAAAATACAACTGAGGGAGCAGGCTGCACTGTGACTGCAGCGCTTCCCTCAGCTTCGTTTATAAATTGTTCATTTATTCTTCATTCCATTGCTGCGGGCGGCTGTGCAGCCCGCAGCATAAGAAAACCCTGGGTACTAGTGAGCTATTGGAGAAAGCGGGAGGAGGGGACAGAGACATCGGAGGAAGCGGGTGGTAGGCTTGTATTTGCTGCCCGCTTCCTCCAATACCTCTCCTCTCGCTTTGGCATTGTGCCCAGCTGCCTGGCGTCGCCTTGTGCAATTCGTCCCTTTTCACAAGGCGTTGTACAACGAGAGGAGAGGTATTGGAGGCAGGGCCGGACTGGCCTACCGGGATACCGGGAAAAATCCCGGTAGGCCGCCAGCACTGGGCTTCCCTGGGGGCCGGCTGGAGCGTCTTAAATAAAAGTGCTACATTTGCAACGCCTGCAGGCCATCACTAAGTAGACGCGACCAGCGGTTATTCACATCTCGCGGCCGCCTGTTACCTTGCGGCCGCGAGATGTGAACAACCGCCGGTCGCGTCTACTGAGTGATGGCCTGCAGGCATTGCAAATGTAGCACTTTTATTTAAAGAAGACGGGTAGGCTGGCCGTGTGACAGAGCGGGAGGCTGGGAGCAGAGACAGTCAGCAGCTACAGACGGCAGACACAGTCACAGGCAAGGGGGAGGGAGGAATCAAGAGGGTTTATATAGAGGTAAGAGGGGGGAAAAGGCAAAAGGGGGACCAATAGTGGGTAAAAGAGGCAGAGGGGGGTCAAGAGGGAGAAAAAAAGGCAAAAGGAGGGGGGATCAGGAGAGGGAGAAAGTGGCAAAAGGTTGGGATCAAGATTCAGGAAGGGGAGAGAGAGAGGCAAAAGGGGGATCAAGAGTTAATGAGGGGGAGAAAGAGGCAAAGGGGAGATCAAGAGAGGAAAGTGGGGGGAGGGGAGAAAAAGGCAAAAGGAGGAGGGTCAAGAGGGGGAGAAAGAGGCAAAAGGGGGGAATCAGGAAAGGGGAAGAGAGAGGCAAGAGGGAGAGAAAGAGGCAAAAGGGGGATGAAGACAAGAGTCAAGGCTGGATTAAGGCAAGAGGGGGAAAGAGGCAAAGAGGGGGATCAAGAGGAGGAGAATGGCGAAAGAAAAATCAAGAGGGGTAAAGAGAGGCAACTTGACAAGAGGGGGAATCAAGACCGGGTGAAAGAGTCAGAGGGGGGTTAAGAGTGGGGATCATGAGGCAAAAGGAGGGGCAATCAAGAGGCAAAGGAGGGAGGGACCAAGAGGCAAAAGAAGGGGGGATCAGGAGGGGGAGAAAGAGGCATGAAGGAGAGAGAGGCAAAAGGGGGGATCAAGAGTCAAGGAAGGGGAGAAAGGGGGATCAAAAGGGAGAGAAAAAGGCAAAAGTAGGGGTCTCAAGAGGGGGAGAACAAAGGAAACGGTGGGAATGAAGAGTGGGAGAAAGAGGCAAAAGAGGGGAATCGAGAGTCAAGAGGTGGTGTGTGTGTATGTATGTTGTTTCTTGTTTATAAAAGGGGAAAACATGCATTTTAAAAGACATCTGAATGCCACCACCAGAACAATAGAGTTATATGTCACCACCAGAGTAATAAAGAGTTATAATATATATATATTATAACTCTTTATTACTCTGGTGGTGACATATAACTCTATTGTTCTGGTGGTGGCATTCAGATGTCTTTTAAAATGCATGTTTTCCCCTTTTATAAACAAGAAAAAAATGCTATGGGGCTGGTATAATGGAGCAGTGCTATGGGGTTGGTCAGCAATTTTTTCCAGGGCTGGTTTTTATTCCCAGTCCGGCCCTGATTGGAGGAAGCGGGCAGCAAATACAAGCCTACCACCCGCTTCCTCCGATGTCTCTGTCCCCTCCTCCCGCTTTCTCCAATAGCTCACTAGTACCCAGGGTTTTCTTATGCTGCGGGCTTCACAGCCGCCCGCAGCAATGGAATGAAGAATAAATGAACAATTTATAAACGAAGCTGAGGGAAGCGCTGCAGTCACAGTGCAGCCTGCTCCCTCAGTTGTATTTTAACTTAGATCTCATCCATTCATAATGCCCTACTTACTGTGTCCCTTTGCTTTTAGTACTTTTGCTCCACTCTCAGTTTGAAGAAGAGTGGAGCAAAAGTACTAATAGCAATGGGACACATGAGGTAGGGGGTTAAAAATGAATGAGATCTAATTTAAACTGTCTAATAATAGTATTTTAATAAAACAAAAGTTTAAAACACACATATATATATAGGCAAAGTATGTAGTACATACCTTGCCTATTAACCCTTTGGGTACCAGAGGGGTAGGAAACATGCTAAGCAATGCTTTCCTACCTCTCTGGTACTCAAAGGGTTAATTGTGGAATAAAAGACAGATTTGTCCACTACAAGGAAGTTCATGAGGTGGATGTGGATGGGGTTAGTATGTCACATATATGCAATATATGTGACATACTAAGGGAGGGGGCTGTGGAAGGGGGCATTGTGTAGTGCTTGGTGTACTAGTTTTATTGATTTTAACCCTTTGAATGCCACAGGGGTGAGCAGTGCCCATCCCTATGGCATTCAAAGCTGTCCATGGTGCTGAAAGCCTTCTCTGTGTTCCCCTAGTGGCTGGGTAGGGAAGCACAGAGAAAGCTGTTCAGAACTGGAGACGTGGGTTTTGGATTTTCTGACTGAACTTGATACTTTGCAGTGCTGTGATTGGCTGTGGTGCTAGGTAACATTTTTATTGTGTGTTTTTAGGTAAGATTTTCTATGCGACGCAGGTTTAAGGTTAACGTGTATTTTGTTGGTTATCGCTCTTTAGGCTTTCTGGGTAAGGAAGATTTGAATCTCACGTTACCTGGTCTTGCTTAACGAGCGAAGGCAGTTTTTTTCTTCACGTTGGTTTTAATGCCAACATTTGGATCGAGCCCATAGTCAGGTGTATGATTAAACGGTTATACATAACAGGTGCTGATGATCATCAATTTAATATGTAGGTTGAAACACACTCATTAACAGAAACAGCTGTGTAGGAGGAATAAAACTGAGTGAGGAATAGCCAAACTCTGCTAACAAAGTGAGGTTGCTGAAGACGGTTTAATGTTAAACTTCATACACCATGGCAAGACTGAGCACAACAAGACACAAGATAGTTATATTGCATCAGCAAAGTGTCTCCCAGGCAGAAATTACAAGGCAGACAGGGGTTTCCAGATGTGTGTCCAAGCTCTTTTCAAAAAAGCACAAAGAAATGGGCAAAGTTGAGGACCAAAGAAGTAGTGGTCAGCCAAGGAAACTTAGTGCAGCAGATGCGACACATCATGCTTACTTCCCTTCTGAATCCAGCAGTGTTGGATATCCAGCAGTGCCATCAGCTCAGAATTGGCAGAAAACAGTGGGACCCTGGTACACCCATCTACTGTACGGAGAAACGATACACCAGAAAAGGGCGCAATCCACAATTATAGATCCATATATAACAACCTGTATGAATACTCACACCTCTAAGTGGTTACAGGTTATAAAACCCAACCGGTAGTGGCAAACGGGGATTGACTATCCACCCCAATTCAGACAGCACTCCAGAGGATAAAAAAACATATAAACCACTGCTAGTTTGAATAAAAATAGACTTTTAATAAAAAATCAGATGGTTTGATAACAATGCTAGGAGGGTCAACGCATTTAGAAGCTTAAAGGGGAACTATCGTCCCAACAAGATGTTGTCCCAATGTGTACTCTTGATTAATATTTGTGTAGTGCTTTTTTGAAAGAAGTTTAAACTTTGGGTATAAACAGAAAATCAAAATCTTACCCTGTGACGTCAAGACCGTGGGAGATGGACTGCGTATGTCTCACTCATTACCTTAAGGTAATGTAGTCACTCCCACCGGTCCTCTCTCCTCTGCCTGCGTATGCCCCTTTGTATAGCGCATGACCTGATGAGCGCTAGCCTCCAAGCGCATTCAGATCATGTTATAGAAGTGTGAGCGCGTTCATGTGTGTATCTCGCACTACATATAGAAGCAGGCGTTTCTGTTCTGATAGGCTGGCTGGTGGCTCGAGCTTCCTGATAACTTTCAGTGCAGCGCTTGGCTCCATCTGCGAGTTGTATTTGTGTCACTTTTAAAGCAAGAGTTTTTAAATTTGATATTTATATTCAAATATTCTAAAAGGTAGCCATAATAACTGAGGCTATGTTGTACAAAATAATGTAACACTTTTACTCTCATAATGTTCTACACTGTATTGTATAGTCTCTATTTTGCAAATGAGGTGCAAGCACTACTACTATAATAACGGAAGCGATGTTATGCTAAGTAATTGAACCCTTTTACTTCCACATTGTTCTTCAATTTATTATGTTAGATACGTTGCGAATTATGAACAAATAATAGTGCTATAATAACAATGAGACGATGTAGTGGTAAGTAAATGGAAAGCTCTTAGTTCTGAAAGGGTTATGTTTGAAAACCGCTTATCACGCCTAACACACATCTTATCTAGAAATCCGATGTGCGTAGGCAATAATGCGTGTGGCCGAGAATACAGAAAAGGTCACATGACTTTTTGCAGGCACGCCTCACAGGTGCGCACTGCAGAGAGGGGGACACTGGGCAGAGCCGCCGAAGCTGATTAACAAGCAAGAGAGCAGGCAACGCATGCGCATTGCAAGAAACAAAACAAGATGGCTGCGGTCTATGCCTTCTTGGAGCATATAATAACAGTAACTTTAAATATTAATCTCAGCATTTTTAGATGTTTATTATATACATTAAGGCATTCAATAGGGATATCTACTTGAATAACCAAAGTTGATATCCTATGATAGTTCTGCTTTAACGGTTCTTCATCAGGACCCCAATGGTATCACAGAGAATTATAACAATGCCAAAAAAATGATAAAATATAATACAAAATAAAATGTACTCACCCTGAGTACCATATTGGATAACAATTATTATTATTTTTTTAAAGTACAAGTACTGAGTGCCATTGTGTATGCCCATGAAAAAGTCCTTATTGAAACTATTCTAGTTCAAACACCCATATAGAGTATATAGTCCATTGACGAAGGATGAGATGCACTAAAGAGCAATAAGGATCAGAATGGTGATATGGTGGGGTATTTGTGTTGATGGCATATTCACAGCATGCCCTAAAGTGTCTTTGCTGTCATACTCCTGTGAATATGCCATGCCATCGACAGGTTTACAGTTTTGCTCTAATTTGACAATGGCTCACTTGCATGGAAATGCAGTTTAAAGCAGAACTACCCATCTGGCGTCTAGCTTCTCAGTAGCGCTAGTTGCCAGAATTATTACCATGTTAATGAAAATTATACACTGCTCCTGGACTGACAGGCAGGAAACAGTGCAGATATCCTTCTATAGTGACGTCTGAGGTGCACCTCACGGACGAGGCCCGACAAGGCCAAAATGTACAACTGGGGTTAGTTGCTTCCCTTGTTCAGAGTAGAATTGTCTGGCATTTTGTGGCTCGACCGTCATTTTGGCAGGACCTGTATGATATGCTTCAGAATATTTCTTCTCTGTGTGTGACATTTTTGAGCTAAAAGAGATTGCATCCTGGGCGCAAGGAAACGGTCCCAGTGAGCTTTTGCATACCCTTGCAAGCTCATGAGCCTAGCTGAGCATCTCTGACTTCTTCTACTTCTATGCAAATTGCTCTTAGGGCTAGTCACCCTAAGGGTAATGGTGGAATCCAGACGAGGACCCCTTGCTCACAGGTGTCTAGAGGGATCAGCTGCACCTCACCAATGAGGCCAAAATGTACGTCTGGGGTTAGCTGCTTCCATTGTTCAGAGAAGAATTGTCTGGCATTTCGTGGCTGGACTGTCATTTTGGCAGGACCTGTATGATATGCTTTAGAATATTTCTTCTCTGTGTATGACATGTGTGAGCTAAAAGAGATTGCACCCTGGGTGCAAGGACCCAGTTCCAGGGAGCTTTTGCATACCGTTGCAAGCTCATGAGCCTAGTTGAGCATCTCTTCTTCTGCTTCAGAACACAAGAGGTGCATTACCCCCACCACTCTGAGTCCATCGTTGTGGTCTCTTTCAGGCTCATGTTAATGAGAGGATTTGCCCCTTTAAATGCCCTTGGTTAATTTTCATGAGCCAGACATTGAAGGTTGCAATGACATCACAACCTTCAACACTGCTCCTGTGCAAACTTATATAGCAGCCCCATAGGTCAATGTGTAGACCTTGCTTACTGCAATTAAAGTTGCAGCACCCTGGCTTTGGTGCACTCACAAGAATATTGCCACGCATGTGAAAGATAACACAGTCCCACGTTACCTTCCACCAAGGATGGCAACAGATCCAATGCACCATCATCGCATTGGTGAGGCATATTATAAGGCCTAATGTTTTTATTGAGTGTAAAGAGCTGGAGTCAGATAACTGAGTATGATTAGTATCCACTGCTCTTATATTCCAAAAGGGTGTTATCTCGGCCCATTTGCAGATAATCCTTAACAATCACTGGGAGCACTGAAAAAGGTAGGAATGGCTGCTCTCTCAGCCCCATGTAAGACTAGATTGTAGGCCTCAGAAAACAGACTCTTTTCAGATGTTGCATAAAGAACAGGGTATTTCAGTGTATTAACCCCTTAACGACTATTGACGGTCCTGGTACGTCATGGGTAAAAGTGACTAAACGACCCATGACGTATCAGGACTGTCATGGATTTCAGGGATCCCCGCGCGGCTGCACACCATTCGGAGAGCCCTGAGTCAGATCGGAGAATAAAAAAAAATGCTCCGTGGTCCTTTAGTGACCGCAACGTGCATGCTCGGCCGGTCATTAAGGGGTTAAAAACCCCACTAATTTTAGATGCTGGTGTTTTGTTTTTTTTTAAACCCAGACCTTAACCTCTTAAGGACTGTGTGACGTGCCAGGAACATTACCATTTTTTTCCTTTAAGGACCGGGGACAGTCCTGGCATGTCACTGGCTCCTGTGGGAGAGCTGTAAGTAAAAATGGCATCTGAAATTGACCGCTCCAAGACCAGAGCAGTCTCTATCCAACCCATAAGAGATCAAGGGCCAGATTTTATTGCAGGTGCTAAATGTTAACACCCATTTTATCAAACATTTTCGTATTGAAAACTGGAGATAAAAGCAGTGCTAAAATTAGCACCTGTAATAGAATCTAGCCCCAAGTGTACTGGTGCATCATTAAGGATCAAAGCGGTCCTTAAGGGAAGGCAACTTTCCTGGACCCCTTAAGGACTATGTGATGTGCTATGACCGTCACAAGGTTTTTGCCTTAAAAGTGATAGTAATGTTTCATAATAAAAGCAGCTCTAATTAATCATCATAGTATTTGGACTTTGGAGAGTGTTATTTTAATACTGTCAGAGTTATAGTTCAAGAGTAATTCAGTGACAAGGTATCCCCCTCCCACCCTTTTTACTGATGTAACACTGCTCAGCCAGAGCAGAAGGGAGGTGCCCAGGTAGACTGCAGAGAGGGACAATCTTCAATTAAGATAAGGGAAAAAGCTGAAAAGCTTGTCAAGAGGGGCAGGGCTTTCATTGTTCTGATAGGAAGAATATTGTCCCTTGCTGTTATCTATGTGGTCTATGGACTGCATTCCACATCTGAGAAGAGATGGTTTACACTAGGTAAAAGGGGTGGGAGGGGGAAACTTTGCTTGTGAATTCTCTCAAACCATAAAGGTTTGCGACATAAGACTTATATCGTCCTTCATGTTTTTTTAATGCCTACAAAATAAAATAAAGATAAAATGAAGTATTAATATCCCTTTAAGGACCGGTGACTGTCATAGAGTGTCACGTACATTTTACATACAACATCATCCAGGAGCACTGTAAGTAAAAACAGGTTCTGAAATTGACATCTCCAAAACTGGTCTTTCTCAGACCCCAACATGGTGTGCCGGTACAAGTAACAGGTCACGTGTACAGGCGCGTTGGATTGGGTACAATCGGTCCTTAAGGGAAGCTAACTTCCCTGGACCGCTGGTCCTTAAGGAGTTAAATTCTGTGCTGTATAACATAATAATAACAAAAGCCAAGTGGTACAATTTTGGTTAAACCATCTACACAGTAGATAAACATTCTTAACCCCCTTGAATGCTAAAGGCCTCAAACATATTGCTTCACAATGCACTACAGATTTCTCTAACATTCCTCATTTAAATCATTGTAGTTTTCTACTTGTTACCTAATGGTGCAGTTAGATATACACTGAATTACTTCACCTTTACTTCAATAAATATGCCCTAAACGATGAGCTGTGTGGCATACCTGGGAACTTTAAAAACGGGCTAACCCAGAGATATTTTAAATAGTAATCCTTAAAGGGATAGTAATGTTTCATAATTAAAGCAGCTCTAATTAATCATAATAGTATTTGGACTTTGAAGAGTGTTATTTCAATTCTGTCAGAGTTGTAGTTCAAAAGTAATTCAATGACAAAGTATCCCCCTCCTGCCCCTTTTACTGATGTAACACTGTTCAGCCAGAGCAGAAGGGAGGTGCCCAGGTAGACTGAGAGGGACAATCTTCAACTGAGATAAGGGAAAAACCCGTCAAGGGGGGGGAAGGGCCTTTATTGTTCTCATAGGAAAAAGATTGTCCCCTGCTGTTATCTGTCTGGTCTTACAACCAGATTCCACATCTGAGAAGAGATTAGGTAAAATGGGAGGGAGGGGAAACTTTGCTTGTGAATATCTCTCAAACCATAAAGGTTTGAGAGATAATAATTGTATTGTTCTTCATGTTTTTTAATGCCTATAAAATAAAGATAAAACTAAGTGTTAATATCCCTTTAACCCTTTGAGTGCCAGAGGGGTACGGAACGCATTGCAAAGCAATGCGTTCCGTACCCCTCTGGCACTCAAAGGGTTAAAGTTTCCCAGAAGGTAGATTCTGGTCAAAATGTTCCTGCTTGAGCCAACTCACAGGTACACCAGTCAGTCCACGAGGGATACGTAGCATGCATTGCTACAGATTTGAAATATCACTGCTTGAACCTATACTACACACGCAGGACTTATCGCTCTTCCTTTCTGATAGAAATAGTACCAACGTACAAACTAAAAAAATAGTTCGTTTATGCACAATGAGATTTGGGTCAAACGCCTGGATCTCGGGGTCAATACCTGAGCGTTCGCAGGTATGCCAACCTCTATCTTAAACAAAAAACTACCCGACCTTTTAGTCGGGACAACAATTGCATTCCCTTTAAGAGCGAACAGTATTAGAAAAGTGCTCTGTTATTGGCTGAGCCATATGGTGACCTAGCAACAGAACAGCAGCGTCTGAGGCCTTTGAGACAGAGGGGATCTGACTGAAGAGACGCGAAGATCGAGTAGCCATTGGGTCACAAAGAGGGGAGACTCACGAGGCGTGAATCCAGTCACCCCGTGACACATGTATAAGTGCCTCATCCTCTTACGTTACCCTGGTCCCACTAGCTCCCTCCCCGTAGGTCATTATTGATGTCCCCATCCTCTTTACTGCTACTCCTGCCCATTTCCTTTTTTTAGCTCCGTGTACTGCGCCTTCTCTATATGCCCGCTGCCCTCAGCTCCCTTAGTCTGCATTATTAACCCCTTCCTCTTCTGTTGTGCACCTACAACGCTTGCTTTTTACTTATCTGTGGCTGTCTGTACTGTACACCCTATTGGTTACAGCCATGTCTCTGCGCACATTACCCCTACTCTTCATTAATCTTGGGGGGGAGATGCTTTATATCCTGGACCAGCGCCTCAGAGCACAGAACATACCCCCGGACAAAGCCAAAAAAGGTGAGTGTGGCTAATAAAATGTCCAAAGAGCAAATAAATGCCTCCCAGCAGACTGAGAGAACTAAGTGGTGCACTGGGGCCTACATATGGGCATACTCAGAGGAAATATCAGTAAACATTTAATTGCCAGATGTTTAGCAAAATATTTATTGACCTTTTGAGTGACAGAGTGGTATCCAACGCATTTACATTTCTGGCACTCAATTGGTTAAATGATTTGTTTTCAAAAGAAAATTGGGGTAATTCAGATTGCACTGTAGTGGACTGCTGAATAGGCACATTAATGTAAAATGGCCTACAGAGGTCTAACATTCAAAGGGTTAAAATCCCCCTTAAGTCAGTGGGAGTTTTGAAAATGTGTATTTTTCCCCTATGATGGAGGTTGTTTTCCCCAGAATTCTTCCACTTTTATTTTGAACATACTGACTTAGTTATAATTTAGGTTATTATAAAAATGACCTAGTCACTGACATTTTCATTGTAGTTAAGCCAAAATTATTCTGTAGAGCCATGCATTTCTCAAGATAAGTAATTGGCATTCAATAAAAGTAGTCTGGGAAAAAACATAGACTTGGGAACAGACAATTTAATAGCCTACAAAACACTCTTGTTGCTCTATATGCAATAATATACAACACTTGTTACAGATCTATTTTGTTTCATATAATTCCTCCCTATAACTCTTCCTATCTCTCCATGTAACATCCACTAATAACTCCTCCTCTCCCTCCATATAACCTCTCCCTATAATCCCATATCTCCATATAACATCTCCTAACGCCTACTATTTCTCCATATAACCACTCTCTACAACTCGCATGTCTCCATATGACCTCACTCTATAACTCCTCCTATATCTCCATATAACCTCTCCCTATAGTTCCTTCTACTTCTTGATATAATCTTTCCTTCTAACTCATTCTAGCTCCCATGTAATCTCTACCTATAATGTATTTCTCCATATATCGTCTGTCAATAAATCCTGTCTCATCATATAACCTCGCTTTATAACATCAACCAATAACTCTTTCTCTCTGTCCATAAAACTATCTTTATGGCTCCATGTATATATTCATATATAACCTCTCATTAACAGTCTTCCTACATCTCCATGTAACAGCTACTTATATCTCTCTATGTCCTTCCTTCTAATCAGATGATTAAAAGGTCAGTAATGCCCATTTATAATTTTATTAATATTGTAGAGGTTACAGAAATAAAGTATTTGGAGAAAGTGCCATCTCTCAGACCCTTACGGTTTGAGAGAGATTCTCCGCTAAAGTTCCTCCCTCCCCGTCTTCTGACGTCAGCGCTCTGCCGACAGCAACAGATCCCGGTCCTGGGACCAGCCGGCGGCTCTGTGGCAGAGCAGAAATCACATTATTTAAAAATAATTACTTCACTGGAACGGTCTACATAGTGTGCCTGCTTTGTAAGCACACTTTGTAGACCGTTCCAATGAAGTAGTTATTTTTAAATAACACAGTTTCATCACTGCTGAAGAGCTTCCTCGAGTCGGCCAACTAAAATCTCCTGCTGTCAGCTTTATAGCTGACAGCAGGAAAAGGGAATCATTACCGGTGAATATCTCCCAAACCATAAGGATTTGAGAGATGGCATTTTCTCCAAATACTTTATTTTTTGTAACCTCTACAACATTAAATAAAGTTATAAACGGGCATTACTGACCCTTTAAAGAATTTAGCAAAAGCACAAGTTCACCAAATGGTGTTTTGGATAAGAGGTAAATCTCAGCTTCCTCATGGTCATCTCCTCCTTGTAATCCAAAGAGTAGGAAAGAAGATATCAGAACCCAAAAGGTAAAATTCTTGAGCAAACCAACTGCATCATAGAGGACAAATGAAAATTCCTTTTGGTGTAAAATGGGCTTTTAACCCTCGAATACTAGAGTTCATTATGAAGCAATGTATTAGTGACCTCTGTTGTTCAAGGGTTTAACCCTTTGATTGCCAGAGGGGTACGCAACGCACTCAAAGGGTAAAAAGGCCCATTTAAATAGAAGAAGTCAGAGATGCTCAGCTAGGTTCATGAGCTTGCAAGGAAATGCAAAAGCTCACTGGGACTTGCTCCCAGGGTGCAATCTCTTTTAGCTCACAAACGCCATAAACAGAAAAGAAATATTCTGAAGCATATCATACAGGTCCTGCCAAAATGACAGTCCAGCCACAAAATGCCAGACAATTCTTCTCTGAACAAGGGAAGCAGCTAACCCCAGACATACGTTTCGGCTTTGTTGGGCCTCATCAGTGAGGTGCAGCTGATCCCTCTAGGCACTTGTGTGCAAGGGGTCCATGTCTGGTTTCCCCCATTACTCTTAGGGTGACTAACCCTAAGAGCAATTTGCATAGAAATAGAAGAAGTCAGAGATGCTCAACTAGGCTCATGAGCTTGCAAGGGTAGTCACCCTAAGGGTAATGGGGGAATCCATACGTGGACCCCTTGCTCACAAGTGCCTAGAGGTATCAGGCTGAAACGTATGTCTGGGGTTAGCTGCTTCCCTTGTTCAAAGAAGAATTGGCTGGGGTGTTATTTTGGCAGGATCTGTATGATATGCTTCAGAATATTTCTTCTCTGTGTATGGCATTTGTGAGCTAAAAGAGATTGCACTCTGGGTGTGAGGACACAGTCACAGTGAGCTTTTGCATACCCTTGCAAGCTCATGAGCCTAGTTGAGCATATCTGACTTCTTCTATTTCTAAAAAGGCCAATTTAAATCAATGGGAACTTATTCCTATCTGGTTTGCCCCAGAATTGCTCCATGTTTATTACAAGAAATACACCTCATTTGTCAAAAAGCAAGATTTATACAATAAAGGAGAACAAACCCCCTCCTCATGATAAACCCCAAATTACCTTTCTATGACCAGAAAATCCTAATGGCCCCTGTGAATTTTTGGTCTCATGCGTTTGAGGCAGACAACAACTTTAATCCCATCAGTTGTGAAGTAGAGGTTACACCACCTAATAATAACAATCACCTATCTCCCCACTTACCTTACTGTGGCCGGGAAATCCTAATGGGCCCTGTGAATTTTGACCTTCCTTTCTGGCTCAAGAGATGAGATCAGTTTTGGATGTCGTGTCCATGTAGGCAGACATGTCAGTTACTTACAGTTTTTTCAAACTGAAGCAGGCAGAGTGCATGACCCTGCCTAACCCAGAGGCCTATGCAGTGAGTACTGGTTGAGGTTCTTTGGTCCAGCTAACAACTGTCATGTCTACCTCCATGGATATGCCGTCTAGAACTGATGGAATATCTTACCTGTTGAACCAGGGAACAAGGGGGGTTATGCACTAAGGCATGATAAAGCGGAGAACACTTCTCTACTGATATTATTTATCCAGTTCCTATGTTATTCTATGGAGCCACTCTGCAAAGTTGGAGAGTGCATTGGCTCCATAGAATAACATAGGAAATGAACGCATGATATCACTGGAGAAGTCTTCTCTGCGTTATCACCTATTTATCACACATTAGTGCATAACCCCTAAAGTCAATATTCATAGGGCCATTTAGATTGTTTTGAACTTATTCCACCAGCTGGACCTGTAAGAAAAATAAGTAAGGGAAGAAAGCAATGAAAGTGTATGCGCGTGTGTGTATGTGGGGAAGGGGGGTGGTTAAGTAAACAATTACTGAGTATCTAAAGCGGAACTTTCATCTTCATAATAATACCCCCAAAACATTACTAATATAGCGATAGGAAAAGGAATACTTGTATTATGCTGAATAAATCCACGTTATTGAAGTAATCCAGCTTCTTCGGCAGGCATCCAGGGCACAGAGCTTACAAGAGAAGGCAGCAAGCTCTGTAACCTTAAGGTAACCAACGAACATCACCACCAATCCGGGCAGTGCATGGGACAGAGGCAATTTCCCTCTAAGACATCTGCGCTGTTGTTCGCTGGATGCCTGCAGAAGAAGCTGGATTACTTCAATATTGTGGACTTACTCAGCATAATACAAGTATTCCTTTGCCTATTGCTATATTAGTAATGTATTCGGGGGGGGCAGTATTATGAGGTTGAAAGTTCTGCTTTAACCCCTTAAGGACCGGACATTATGGGACATTTCCGTCCCATAACGTCCGCATAGGGGCACGTTGACGGGCCGGTACACGTGACCTGTCACGTGTATCGGCGCGTCATTATGGGGCTTGAAATAGATCGCTCCGATCTTGGAGCGGTCTATTTCATGCCCCATTTTTACTTACAGCGCTCCCGGTAGAGCGCTGTAAGTAAAATGTACGTGACGTACCAGGACCGTCAAGGGTCTTTCAAGAAAGTTTACCCTTGACGGTCCTGGTACGTCAAGGGTCCCTAAGGGGTTAAGATAGTTTTGTAACTATATGTTCATTATCATCCAGCTAATTCTGAGTCTAATATACACAGTTAATGAGGTAAGCTAAGTCAAGCATGTTCAGAGTGTTGTAGTAAGAAGAACTGAGGCAAACTGACCGCATTATAAGAGACAAATACACATTCCCAGAATTCCCTTAAATGCAAATGGTGCTTTGAATTCTATAGAGTTCTCTAATACAGTGGTTCTCAACTCCTGCCCTCAGGCCCCACTAACAGAGCACAGGTGTGGTGATCAGAGGCTCATTCACATTGATTAACTCACCTGTGCTCTAACAAGGAAATCATCAAATCCTGACCTGTTAGTGGGTCCTGAGGACAGGAGTTGAGAACCACTGCTCTAATACATTTCAAAGCAATGCATTGGAGACCTTTAGCATTCAGTGGATTAAAAGCCTCACTTAACTTAATGGCATTTGTATTTGTCCCCTATGATGCATTTGGTTTGCCCCAGAATTGCTCCAGATCCTTAGTACATCGTCCTCTTGCTGAGTGCTGAAGTGTGACATACTGGGAACTCCCTTGTGTTGTTTAGCAGTCTCCTTTTGTGGAACCATTTTATTGCTACAATTGAGGCCTATGTTTATCTTTTTATACTGGAATATCTTGCTTTTTGGTGACAAGAAAACTGTTGGCCTAGTTGTGAAGTGTGATCCCTTACTAGTTAGGGCTCAGTCTCAGTTAAGGCACAGATGGAGACAAACTGCTAAATAGGTACAACATTACATTTACCCTTTGAGTGCCAGAGAGGTCTCTGGCACTCAAAGGGTTAAGGCACAGATGGAGACAAATATATAATCGAGACTTTGCAGGGGTTTGTTATTGAAATGTCACCCTCTATTCGGCGACCTTTAAGAGTGCAATATCAGAATATCGCCCTTTTGATTCATGTGACATTTTTAAGATGCCGTTTTGATGGTCTCCCCATAGATGGCGACATTTCAATAAGATACCTCAGTCTCCAGCATTATCTATTTAATCCAATGTCTAACAGACAGACATTTATTTGAAACTCGCACGCAAGTAAGATTTTGGATTGTATTCAGCAAACCAATTGCACCATAGTTTACAAATGAAAATTCCCTAAATCCCCATTGATTTAAGTGGTCATTTTAACCTATTGAATGCTAGAGGGGTCTCCTACGCATTGCAAAACAATGCTTTGGAGACCTCTCTAGCATTCAAGGGGTTAAAAAAACTCCTTTAAAATCAATCAGAATTTTCGTTTGTCCCCAGTGGTACAGTAGGTACTTTTGTTGCATTAGTGCATTGATCAACCAGAGTGCAGTGGTAATTTGCTGCTCTGTAGACATCTACTTAAGGTGCCCCTTATTTGCCATAAAGCCTTTGACAGAAATGGTGAGCTTCAAATATATATTTATGGGAATTGTTATGAACGATGTATATTTTTGAAATTCTGATTGCAAGACTTAAAATTAACTATCAGTTTCTGTATTTGTACCTTTCATTATTCCTTGACCAATGACATGTAAAATGTTAGGTGCACCCTGAAAATTCCAGGCTGTTGATGCTGCCTTTAGCAAAAAACACCACTACACCACTCACTACACCACTACAATAGTGTGATGCTCTGCTTGCTCCCTGCTAAGTATTATTTATTTTACTCTCATTGTAGCACTGCAGGTTTATTCCATTGGATATTAGAGATGTCTCCATCTCATTGCTTTACAAGCTGTCAGTCATTGTCTCTGTCGATTTCAAGCTCTATGGTGTGACCAGTCCCTATAGACTGTGGGATTGGGTTGAATGTGAGCGTGTTTGTTAGCATGTTGGAGCTTTTGTCCATGTCAGTGAGGCTGATGTACTAAGTGACAGCGGCAAAGTTCTGTGGCAAAACAACTGCGCTATAAGGGAATCCTATATAATAATTCACTAAAATGTGTGTAACAACAAAGTCATGCGCAGTAGACACTGCTGCGCGTGCTGCAGTCATGCGCAGTAGAGACTGCCCGTGCCGCGGCTGATACAGAGCTGGACGCTCTGAAGGAGCTCTGTATCAGCTGTGGCGTGGGCAATCTGTACTGTGCATGACTGCTCCGCGACCGGCTGGCAGTGGCACTGTGGCCCGTGTAACGGGCTCTTCAACTAGTAAATACATATTCCTCTTGTACACCTCTCTGATCCTTATAGGGTTAATACCTTGGTTGGTAATAACTTCTCTAACTCTTTGCAGTTCGTTGGCATCTATGGGGTTACACATACCAACTGCACAATAGGGGAGCAAATACAATATCCCTATTGACTTAAATATAGCTATTAAAAGGATAGTAATACTTGTAACAAAAGTGCAGTCTTCTTCATACTATTTGTCCCACGTAGAGCTGTATTTCTATAATATCAGGCTTGTAGTTCCAATTCAATTGAATCAGAAAGGATCCCCCTCCCGCCTCTTTCCCTTGCAGCATCTGCCTCTCCAAGCCGGTCCAGATGGAGAGCGGCAAGGGACAGTCTTCATAGCTGGGAAATCTCTGGTTTTGCCCCAGAGACTCCGGTTTTGACACTGAATTGCCAGGTCTCCGGGGCAGACTCTGATTTTCTGGATGTGCGGAAACTCTGCCCACTTGTGCTCAATCCTACCCTGTTCCTCCCACTCCCTGCCCTCTTCTCCTCCTTCCATAGTCTATTCAAGCAATTTTTTTTCTTTTAGAATTCTTTGCAATGCGTTGCGTACCCCTCTGGCACTCAGAGGGTTAAGACCCGCCCCTTTATGATGCAAACCACTTCATTTCTCTCCCCTCTTCGGCACCAGAGGGCTCACCTCCGCGCAGCCCCAACCAAGACGTTCCCAGGTATGACAGTCTTCAGTAAGCATAAGGAAAATCCTGCCCTCCTTTGTCAAGGGCGGCAGGGATTTCCTTATACTTACTGTGTGAAGATTGTCCCTCACTGCATCCGTCCGGTCCCAGGGCCAGATTCCACAGCTGGTGAGAAGTGGCTAAAAGGGGGGATCCATTTTCATTCTATTGCGGTTGAACAAGACTGATAGTATTGAAAAGCAGAGCTATGTGGGACAAATAGGGTAAAGAAGACTTGGAGCTGCACTTTGTGAAACAATGCAATAGAGACCTTTCTAGTACTTGGGGGGGGGGGGGGGTTAAAAGCCCCATTTAAATCAATGGAAATCTTGGTAACTTTTATTTGTTTCCTATGATGCAGTTGGTTTGCTCCAGAATGGCACTACTTTTTTAATACATCAGCCTCAGTGTGTGTGTTATTCCCCATGCCTTTCTTTCCATTGCCTCTCATGCAGTGTGGAAGGGTTTTGCAATGCATTGTGCCGCACAGTGGGTTAATGTGTCAAGGCTTTTCATGCACTGAATGCTTCTCTGCCTTTGTTTGCATGTGTTTTATATGCTGTGAGAAGGGGACTCTCAGAGGTGTAACTAGAAGTCACCGGGCCCCGGTGCAAAAATTGCCATGGTTCCTTGACCACATTGCCTCCAATGTCCTCTGCTCCACATTGCCCCCAATAGCCACCTCTCCACATTGCCCCCAACTCTCCACATTGCCCCTAATGTCCTTCTCTCCACATTGCCTCCAATTGCCACCTCTCCACATTGCCCCCAATTCTCCACATTGCCCCCAATATCTTCCTCTATGCATTGCCCCAATAGCCTCCTCTCCACATTGCCCCCCAATGTCCTTCTATCCCCATTGCCCCTAATTCTCCACATTGTTCCCAATGCCCTCCTCTCCACATTGCCCCCAATGTCCTTCTCTCCCCATTGCCCCAACTCTCCACATTGCCCCCAACATCCACCTCTCCACATTGCCCCCAATGTCCTCCTCTCCACATTGCCCCCAACTCTCCACATTGCCCCCAATGTCCTCCTCTCCACAAATCCCCCAATGTCCTTCTCTCCCCATTGCCCCAACTCTCCCCATTGCCCCCAATAGCCACCTCTCCACATTGCCCCCAATGTCCTCCTCTCCTCATTGCCCCAACTCTCCACATTCCCCCAATATCCACCTCTCCACATTGCCCCCACTCTCCACATTGCCCCCAATATCCACCTCTCCACATTGCCCCAACTCTCCACATTGCCCCAATGTCCTCCTCTCCACAATGCCCCAACTCTCCACATTGCCCCCAACTCTCCAAATGTCCCCCAATGTCCTTCTCTCCACATTGTCCCCAGCTCTCCACATTGCCCCCAACTCTCCACATCTTCACATTGTTCCCAGTGTCCATCTCCTACCTCCCTGGTGGTCCAGCAGCATGGCAGGAGAGGTCTACTGGCTCTTCCATGCGGACCTCTCTCCAGTAACGCAGAGCTAGAGTGCGGACGAGGGAGAGCTGAGCCGGTAGAGGTCCGTGGTGCTGGGCGGGGGGTCGCGGGGGTGGTCGGGCTCCTGAAGTGACGGGCATGGTCGCAGGTGCGACCACTGTTGTTACTCCACTGACGCTTACATTTGGTCAGTTTAGCTTTGAGATGTCCCTGCATGCCTATGACAGTGTGGAGAGTGCGGTATTATAAAGGGTGCTTCAGAGAGGCTAATGTACTAGGGATAAGTGGAGCAAGTTTGCAGCTCACCATAGAAGACAATAAATATTCACCAAATTACATTTGATAAAACGGGACTTTTAACCCTTTGAATGCTAGAGAAGTCTCATGAGCATTGCAAAGCAGTACATTGGCTACTTCTCTAGCAAGGGGTTGGATTCTGCTGTAATACAAAGGCATGAGTTAACCCTTCTTAGGTTATGGAATAGGTTAACAAAGCATCTTGCGGATCTATACAGAGGGAAAAAAAACTAAACACTGCTACTGTTGCCTCAGCAGTGGTGACAGAATGTATAGCCCACCCTGGGGATACAGCAAGTTAACCCGTTCAGCGCTGACGAGGGCTCTATGAGAAATGCTTCAGTTAAAACATAACCTTTACTTATATTATTAAAATAATAAAAATCTAGTAATTTTTATTATTATTACGAGCACTAAATACATCCCGGATTGGTTCAAGCCTCACCGGTACAGTCCCTATTCAACAGCAGAGAAAATAAAGTAAAGAAAGTCCCTAGGGCTTGTGTGTGAGAGACGCGAGCACTAAATACCTCTCAGATCGGTTCGTGCCTCACTGGTACTGTCCCTGTCTCAGCTGGAACTTAACCCTTTGAGTGCCAGAGTAGTACGCAAGGCATTGCAAAGCAATGCGTTGCGTATCCCTCTGGCAGTTAAAGGGATGGTAATACTTTGTTTTATCTTTATTTTATTTTGTAGGCATTAAAAAAACATGAAGAACGATATAAGTCTTATCTCTAAAACCTTTATGGTTTGAGAGATATTCACAAGCAAAGTTTCCCCTCCCGCCCCTTTTACCTAGTGTAAGCAATCTCTTCTCAGATGTGAAATGCAGTCCATAGACCAGACAGATAACAGCAGGGGACAGTCTTCTTCCTATGAGAACAATGAAAACCCTTCCCCCCTTGACAAGTTTTTCAGGTTTTTCCCTTATCTTAATTGAAGATTGTCCCTCTCTGCAATCTACCTGGGCACCTCCCTTCTGCTCTGGCTGAACAGTGTTACATCAGTAAAAGGGGCGGGGGGGATACTTTGTCATTGAATTACTCTTGAACTACAACTCTGACAGAATAGAAATAACACTCTCCAAAGTCCAAATACTATGATGATTAATTAGAGCTTCTTTTATTATGAAACATTACTATCCCTTTAAAGAAAGAGGCTAGAGTTAAATCTTGTGTTGTCTCTATTTATAGCCATTATAATTCCCTTTTTCCTTTTGTTTGCAACCAGATAATGTCTCACAACGCCGACAAATTAACCCCTTAATTGGGTTGAATAAGTACTGTACCTGTGAGGATTGAACCAGTTCGGGAGGTATTTAGTGCTCGTGTCACTTACACACAAGCTCTAGGGATTTCATTTATTCTGCTGTAACATATTAGCAACAAATATTTGATTTTTGTCTCATAGCGGAGGCAAGCCCTTTAGACTGATTAGCAATACAACTAGGAGATCAGGATTTGCCTCTCATATAGTTGTTAATGCATTTTCAATACCAATTACTAGATTTATATTATTTTAAAAATATAAGTAAAGGTTATGTTTTAACTGAAGCATTTCTCATAGAGCCCTAGTCAGCGCTGAACAGGTTAACTTGCTGTATCCCCAGGGTGGGCTATACATTCTGTCACCACTGCTGGGGCAACAGTGTTTAGTTTTTGCTCATTGAATTATTTACCTGCTGCGCCACAAATTGGTGTATTATAAATACTGACTATCCATTAGCTTTGGATCTATAGAGGGGTCAGTTACACAAAAGGCAATTAGTTAGCCCCAGTGGCCTAGTAGCTCAAGTGTCTTCAGTGTGATATGGAGAAAGATGAAAAACAGTAAGATCAGTGATATGGAGACACATAGTGGAGTAGGTAGTAGTGATGTGGAAGTGTATAAGGGCAATAGCTAGGAGTGATATGGAGAGATCTAAATAGCAATATGTAGTAGTGATGTGGAGAAATATAGAAAGCAGTCGGAACAGTGTTATAAAGAACTGAAGAGAAGCCAGTAGCTGTGATACAGAGAAATATAAACAGCAGTGGGTAGCAGTGATGTGAAGAGATCTAAAGAGCAGTAGGTGACAGTGATATAGATACAAAAAAGCTGTAGATAGCATTGATATGGAGTGATCTAAAGAGCATTAGGTAGCAGTAATACGGAAAGCTGTAAAGAGCAACAGGTAACAGTAATATAATGAGATCTAAAAGCTGTAGATAGCATTGATATGGAGTGATCTAAAGAGCATTAGGTAGCAGTAATACGGAAAGCTGTAAAGAGCAGCAGGTAACAGTAATATAATGAGATCTAAATGCTGTAGGTAGTAGGGATATGCAGAGATACAAAGAGCAGTGGGTTCCAGTTATAAGGAGAGATGTAAAGAGAAGTAGGTAACTGTGGTATGGGGAGATTGAAAGAGCAGCAAGTAACTGATATAAAGAGGCTACTGAGCAGTTATATGGAGAGATATAAGGAGCAGTAGGTATCAACGATGTAGAGATACCTAAACAGCAGTAGGTAGCTGTGATTTGAAGAGATCTAAAGAGCAATAGGTATTATTATATGCAGAGGTATAGCGCACAGTAGCCAACAATGAAATGGGGATCTTTAAAGAGCAGCAGGTAACAGCAATATAAACTGGCCAAAAGACCAGTACGAACAGTGATTTATAGAGAGAGATAAAGAGCAGTAGGTAGCTGTAATATGGAGGGATCTAAAGAGTAATAGGTACCAGTAATATGGAGTAATACATAAAGAGCAGTAATATGGAGAGATAGCATATCAGTGGGAAGGAGTGATATAGAGTTATACAGAGCAGTAGGTGGGAGTGATATAAAGATCAAAAGGTAAAAGTGATATAAAGATGTATAAAGTAGGAACAGTGAAATGGAGAGATATAAGAAGCAACTGATATCTGTGATTTGGAAAATTATAATGAACAGTAGGTAGGTTTGATATGGAGAAATGTAGAGTGCTTAAAGGGATCCTAACACCGATATATAAATGTGCCCATTTTACATTTTTTGCAAGAAGTGAAGCATCATGGAGCATCTTAAAATTTTCTAAGGTGCACGGAGCACTCCATAATTCTTTAGGAGGCTCCATGATGCTTTACCTTTATATAATGTTGTTACTATTCCTTTAAATGCTGCAGAAGTCTGCAAACCATTGCTTTTCATTAGATTTGCATAATTACTGGAAGGATTAATTAAATTCCACTGTTATTCAAGTGGGAATTTTAACCCAACTAATGCTTTGTTGTAAATTACAGACCTCACTCACTTCTAAGGGGTTAATCATAAATAATGTACATTTATTCTGCATCAGTCATTTGTTGCCTTTATACACGGTATGCCCCATTATGACTGTGTTAAAGTTAAAAATATATACATGGTTAAGACTAGCTCTCTATTCTCAAGACAATGGGGATGTTTATATACTTCATTCCCATTAGGCTAATTGTACTTTCCTCTATTAACTGCAATCTCAGTTGTGATCAACAATTGTTGTTACACTGGTCTGTTAAAATGATACAACTAATAACTGCAGATACACTAATAACTGCAGATAATTTCAGGTATATTTTAGGAGGTTTTCTCATTAACAAAGTACTAAATATTATATATATATATATATATATATATATATATATATATGTATATATATATATATATATATGTATAAACATATATTAATGGAAAACATTAAGCTTTTAGGCTTAAATAATTGAAGATTTTGTGGAAGAAACCATTACTTTTTTGCTTTGTACAGCTATTATCATTAATGAAGCACAGCTTGGAAGAGGAGTAAATTGAGGAACATCACTAGTATCAGTGATGTATTTTACATCAGTGTTTCACAAACTCAAGGCCCAATAACAGTGCAGGTCTTAACCCCTGAGGACCAGACTGAAGTGCAGTACACGTATCCTTTCTGTTTAGGATAGGTCTTCAATAACACCTTTACCTTGAAATATAAGACAACAAAAGAGGGCACCCAATAGTGCCTGTTATTCTTAAAACAGCAAAAGGTATTTAAAATGAGAATGTACTCACAAATATGATGGTTGCTGAAGGGCATATACCCAACGGCAAAGAGTCAGGCATGAAGAGAGATTCTCCTGTCTCTGCTCAGGTAACCGTGCTCTAGAATTATGAGCTCCACAAAGTGCTGCTACTGGATCTTAAATTTTAATTAAAATTGTCAATGCAAAAAAAGATGTATTCTCGTTTGGGTGAAGCTTATTCTGAGGAAGTGGTCTTGGAGACCACAAAATGTTGTATAGCAAACCCATATGTTTTATTTTGAGTATTTTATTGTTTATTGATTTTATTTATTCATCACTATTTTGTAAGATCTACTAGCAGTATATTGTGGAGCTCATAATTCTAGAGCACGGTTACCTGAGTAGAGAGGAGAATCTCTCTGCATGCTTGACTTGTTGTAGTTTGGTATATGCCCTTCAGCAACCATCATATTTCTGAGTACATTCTCATTTTAAATACCTTTAGCTGTTTTAAGGATAACAGGCATTACTGGGCGCCCTCTTTTGTTGTCTTATATGTTTTGAACTTCTGTGGAGTGTTCGGAGGCGCAGCCCATCTGAGTATCAAGATCCATACTGTTGTGGGGACAGTGACAACATCCCTAAAGCCTGTCTGTCAGCTGACACATATGTGTTTAGTTGAACAGAATATTTTGTGAGTATATTTCTTGATGGTGCCGGGCATGGTGAAATATACCTTTTGAAGAAATTATTGTACCAGGAGCACCTTTTTGTTTTCCACCTTGAGAATTAACATTGAGAAACACAGAGGATGCTAGTGACCTTGTAAGGTACTCTTCTACCTATATTGGGTCAAGGTTGTTCTCTGGTGGTTACCTGTGTTTCCTGTCCAGTCATATTGATTGTTCCCTTGTTGAATCTGGAATTTCCCAAGCTGCTATGCCAGATTATTGTAGTTGCTACAGATTCAATGTTGCTTATCTTGATCCAACCACTTGTATTTTACCCTAGCTTGTATTGATCCATGTCTATACTATTACTGTAGGTATTGAACTCTGCGCTGGCTTGTTGCCTCTCAGTCACTAGTCTTCGCTCCTGTCTTTGCCTTATATACTCTTCTCTTCTATCGGCCCCCCTCCCCAGACTTATATTTTTATCTGACAGATTATTTTCCTTCTGTACCATCTGACTCCAGTACCCAGCTGCTACTTCTGCCTTATTCCAGTAATTATATAAATTTTTCTCTCATTGAGTTAATCCCCTCTTCCTTACTTCTGCCTACTCTTTCATTAAAGGATTCTAATTGCTTCTGATTGTTTATCTGCTGCCTTACTGTGAGTGCTGCCTGCATCTTCCACCATTTCATAGGGGTTATATTGTTCATTAGTAAGAGAGTTTGTGCAATGTATCATGACCCAAGGTGCTCCTATCAGTCACCCAAAGTTAATCATATACTGTAGCATCTGTCTTATACTTTACAGAGAAGGATATTTTGTCTTTTTATGCTGCCTGATGGCTTTGGCTAATCTCACGAGTTCTGACGTATTGTGACAACTGTAGAGAAAGTATTAGAATCTATTAGACCAATCAGCAATCTGTACTAGATCTTTAAACTACAAAAGAAGAAGTGGTCATGTGACCAAATTCTACATCTGTGCCACACGCAGCTAGGAGGAGATCTGCATATCTCCTCCACACTGCCTGAGCCCAGCATACACAATAAACTAGGAGTGTACACACCCGGGGCGCAGCTAAGAGGAGATTTGCATATCTCCTCCACACTGCCTGAGGCCAACATGCCTCCATTACTCAGCACCTCCTTACTATTCAAACCCATGACTCTAGCACTGACTGACAACAGCAGTATCTGTTATTTTTTTTTGCTTTTGTACTGTTAACCCTATGCATCCCCCTCTGACACTAAACGATTCCAAATAAAAAGCACTGCCACAGGAATGTCTGGACACTTACCTACAGCACAGGTTTGTCACCCTTGTCCTATGTTATTAGTACTTCCTCACCTCTGCATTCAACACTACATGTATTTCAAACGTAATGCTTTGATTGCCAGAGGTATACATAATGCTTTGCACCACTTTGCGTACACCTCTGCTACTCAAGAAAACAAACATGCCTGACTGATGCCTCTCCACCACCACACGGCACTTCCTTTTCTTTAAATAATGGTTTCATGCTTACTAAAGGGTGCCACTGGAAATGCATTTTTACCACTCTGGGGACAATCCGTGCCATTGCATGCCACTGCCTTTTGCACTGCATGGGCCTGTCAGGAGTGTACATCCTGGCACGCTGCCGGTATTCCACTACAACATTCGGCACTTCCATGCGCAATACTGTTGGTCTTCTACATTCAACATTATATTTGCTTCTATGTGTCTCTCCTTATGGATGTGCTGTGCCTTGAAAGCGGCTCAGCTACCAGTGCTATTTCCAGCATGGAAGTGGTACTCCATTGCACTGCACAGCATTTTATTATTTTTTTTATATCCAAGTGTTTGCTGCATTTCTCGTGGCTCTCTCATTTAACAACTAAAGAGTACAGAACACATTGCTTTGTGCTGCACGGATCACCTATGAAACAACAAACTGGACTCTGCCACCGATTGGCCCACCATTGATCGCATGATCAGTGGGCTGTGCAACTTCTGCTACTCAGTCCATGCTTCAGACTTGAACACTTCAACGCTGGTATGTTGCCCATCCCTGTTACTTTCATTCATTTATTTAACTGCAACAATGCGTAACATTTCTCTTATGTCCCTGAAAGCGTTTACTGTACAAACTTACACATTTACACAAACTACACCCCCCCCCCCCCAGTAAGAGCCAAGAGCAAACTGATAAAAAAATAAGCCTACAGACTCACCCTTACCTGAACGTATTTTAGATTTTACAGCAATTGCAGAGATCTGCTTAGGGTTGACATTCCTGGAGGAATAGGCCAAATGGCAACTGATTTGTGCAAATTCGTAAGCATAAATTAATGCACTTGAGACATAAAAATTCAAAGCCATAACATAGTATTAAGGGTGCTGTTCTGTTGGAGACAACAGAGAAAAGGGAGGGATCTGCAGAAGTATAGCTTGGAGGAGAGAGGGGATATGATAGAAACATTCAAATACATGAGGAGGTTCAACAAAGTACAGGAAGTACATTTCAAAGGAGTAAAAATGTTATGACAAGAGATCAAAGGCTACAACTAGATGCTCAAAGACTTAGATGTAATGTAAGTAGTACTCCACTGAGTGGGTGGTAGAGAAGTAGAACAGCCTACCAACAGTGGTAGAGGTTAATACTGTGAGTGAGATAAGCATAAGGGTATTCTGAACACAAGACAAGACCAAGGACTAAGTAGGGTTTGATGTTTTTACAGTAGGAAAAATGGGCAGACTAGATGGGCCAAATGGTTCTTATCTGCACTCAAATTCTATGTTTCTAGACAATGAAATGGCTAGATGTGGGTCAGTGTGTGTGGGGCAGGGGGACAAAGTTAATATGCATAAGAGCAGATCCTGGGATCTTACACAAAAATTATGAAACACAAAAATATACCAACACCTGTATAATTATTTCAGCATGTTTATTAATATATATATAAATAAAAATAAACATTAACATTTAGTCCTCAACTTCTGATGAGATTCAGACCTGATCCGTGCATGATTCCAGTTACTAGAGATATGTGGAGATTATAGCTGAAAAGCTCGGAAGCAAGAACAATGTGCATCTTAGATAAGACCCCTCTATATATATTTTTGCCTCAACCTATGCTTGTTACCAGCTTGTGAATTCCAGCCAAGCATAACAACCAGCTTTGCCATATGAAACATTTTCACAATGCTTTGGAGACAACTCTAGCACCCAAGGGTTAATAAATGTAATTTCACTGAACAAAAACTTTACCTTGTGTAAATTAATGAAGCCACATTGTTTGGGGTGCACTTCTGCTTAATTTCGCTAAAGTAAAATAAAGTTGATCTAAATTAATTATCTGCATTAAAGGGGATCTCTCACCCCTACAAAAGTTAGGCTTCATTAGGCAGAGTATATATATTGATAATGTTGAAAACGTTATTTATTTATTTTTAAAAAACGCTATTAGGGTTAAAGCGGAACTTTCAGATCTTACTAAGTCGCCATGCATTCATTAAGCTCATGGCAACTAGCTTGGAAATCGATGTCTTACCTTTGAAAAATAGCAGATTGTAAAGAAATCCTTGCTGTTTGAAGACTGGAACCCTGTCACCGTTGTGTCTCTGTTCCCTGATGGCGTCTCCTCTATTTCAGCGCTTCTGCCGGTCTACTTCCGGGTGGGGTGCGCACATGCGCAGTCCTCCTTTTTGAAGCTGCCCCGGGCTTCCATTCCATAAAGGACGTGGAGACGCTTCCTCTGACGCGTTGTCAAAGCGTCAGTCGGTTGTCTAGATCTCGTTCAGCACGTATCCAGTCTGCTTCTTCTCAGTGCCTGTTCTCTTGTCTGCTTGTCTGTTAGCCGTTCTCCTGCTTCCAGCTGGTGTCTCCTGCTCCTGCCCTGCCTCTTGCTTCATTCTTCCTGTCTCTACTTCTTCAGCTGCCTTAGGACTGTTGCTTCCTGCTTCCAGTTCACTTGCTGTCAGCCTGTCTGAAGATTCTTCCCTATCAACCAGTGGCTACGTTTCTCCTGTCTCAATTCAGGTCTATCTTATTCTGGAGATCATTTCCTCCCTGGGGTTATTGAGGTATAGACCAACTGTGGTGGGGTATCCTGAGTCACCTTCAGCTCAACCGAAGGGGGCTATCTGGCTTTGTGTCCAGCACCTTTATACGGCTTTGGCCGCAGCACACCCCACTACGGTTGGCCTACGCAACCTAGCCACGCACCCTAGCGACGCTCCCTAGCCTCTCGCCATTATCACTCTTGTTGGAAGAGCCTTTTCTTTCTGAAATATATCCCTAGCATTGGTTGGTTCTATACCTGGTGTCGATTGTTGACAAACCCAAGCTACAGTGCAGACATCTTGTCTGTGCTCCTGTGCTGTCAGTCCCGGTCTCTATTGAGTAGAACTGCAGTGCACCATAAGGTTACCAGAAGGGACTGATGGCGCAGGGGCACAGACTGCACTAACCTGCCAAACGGCAAGGATTTCTTTACAATCTGCTATTTTTTAAAGGTAAGACATTGATTTCCAAGCTAGTCGCCATGCGTTTAATGAATGCATGGCAACTTAGTAAGATCTGAAAGTACCGCTGTAAAATTATTGCTTATAGAGTGCCCTGCACCCTACTTCCACATACACTGCTTTTGCCGCTCTGCCTCTGCTCCCCTCCCTCTATCCAGTCTCTCCAATGATGGAGGCTTCTGTCTGTAAGCTGGAGCGATCTCATTGGCAGAGGTCAATATCTAGCCAATGTGACCGCTCCATCTTTCAGTCAGAAAGCCTTCATCATCGGAGGAGGCTGAGTAGTGGGAAGGGAACAGAGGCAGAGCGGCAAGAGCAGTGTATGCGGAAGAAGGGTGCAGGGCACTCTATAAGCAATAATTTTAGCCCAAATAGCATTTTTTTTTTTTTTTTAATATAAATGTTTTCAACATTATCGATATATACTCTACCTAATAAGCCTAACTTTTATAGGGGTGAGAGATCCCCTTTAATGTTTGTGTTTTCACTTTTCTTGCAGTGCATGAGATTTAAACTCAGATTTTGCAATAATCAGAGGAATATATGTATGCCAAAATATGCAAACATTAAAGGGGTAGTAAATCTTATTATGAAAAATATACATATCTATATTTGTGTAGTTTAGTATGAAAGTATACTTTCCATTTTCACTTGATTTACCATTTTGCTTTCTTGGACTTACCTAATGCAATGTCTGCTTCACATAGATGATTGGACAGATCAGGACAGAAAACGAGGTAGGATGTGCTTGTAGATGAAGTAGCTTTCCTCTAATTCCCTGCCACTGATACCTTGCTGCCTCTGTCTGATGCTTTCAGCACTTTCGCTTCAGTGCTGTGCCATTTAAACATTGACTCTTCATTTTTATTACCCTATAGTGGATATTTATTAAAGTGGATCTATCACATATAGATATCTAATGCTCATTAGACAGAGCATTTAGCGAAAAAGTTTAATATGTTATTCATTTAAAAAAAAAAAAAAAACCCCGTTATGTACGCAAAAATTCAAGTTTAAAAGGTGCCCAGCAGCCTACTTCCGCTTGCCGCTGTGGCAAGCTGTTTGCCGCACAGAGGCTGCTCCCGTCCCACTACCCAGCATCCACCGATGACGGGGGATGTCTGTCTCTAAGCTGAAGCAATCTCATTGGCTAGATATCGATCTCTACCAATGAGATCGCTCCAGCTTAGAGAAAGAAAGCCTCCGACATTGGAGGACGCTGGTTAGTGGGACGGGAGCAGAGGCAGTGCTGGGCACGTTTTAAACTTGAATTTTTGCGCAGATCACTTTTTTTTTTTTTTTTTTTTAAATGACTAACATATTAAACTTTTTTGCTAAATGCTCTATCTAATGAGCATTAGATATCTGTATGTGATAGATCGACTTTAAGGCAATTTATTGTGTGTTTGAATATATTATTAGCAAGAACACACACAAAATGTAATAGTGTCAGAACTATGCTCAACCTGTTGGGAAAAATACATTGTTTCCCCTCTGCCATGCAAGAGGTAGAAAAAAAAGTATCTGGTAATGCCAAGCATGCAGTCTTGGCTTCCTCAAACCCATTAACCCAGACATAAGAATGCTACTGTATTAAATAATTGTTATTGAAAGATTTTGGAGTACTGGTAGACAGTAATGTAAAGACTGTGCAGTGTCACTCGGCTGCCGGAAGACCCAATGTAATACTATCATGTATAAAAAGAAGTATAGATGTCTGCCTATTTATACAATCCTTGGTAAGATCTTATCTACACTATGGAGTAAATTTTTGGACACCTGTTGTTAAAAAATACATTATTAAAATGGAAAAAGTACAGCAATAAAGGTATTAGAAGATTTTAGTTATAAAGGGAGACTAGACAAACTGGGTTTGTTTATATTAGTGAAGAGGCAATTAAAGAGGGATATGATTACTATTTACAAATATATTCAAGGTCAATGCAAGCAGTATTTGTGGAACTCAAAGAGCTGGCAAAAAAACAAGGGGTGATCCTTCAAGACTAGAGAGAAAAGGCACTTTTGACTAAAACTAAAGCATGGCTTCTTTACAGTAAGGTCATTAAGGTCATGGGGTTCTTTGCCCATGAGGCTGTATTGGCAGATACTGAAGACACTTAAAGTATTGGATATTTTTTTATCTCAGAACATAGGTAGTTATGACAGTTAATTACAATGCAGATAGGATGTTGATTCACGGGAGATGTCCTATTGCCTCTTTAAGACAGGAAGGAATTGCTTGCCTCACGTGGCATAAATGGAAATTACTTCAACTGTGTGTCGTTTGGGGGAGTTTTTATATATATATAGATATATATATATATATATATATATATATATATATATATATATATATATATATATTATATTTGTTTTGTTTTTTTTCCTCGCCTTGATATTGTGAAGGTTGAACTGGAGGGTACTTTTTTAACCCCTTAATGATCCTTGACAGTCATTGTACGTCATGGGTAGATCTGACTTAACGACCCATGACGTACTATGACCATCATGAAATACCGGACTCCTCCCGCGGCTGCACGCCGTTCAGGGACTCTGGAACTGGGAAAAAAAAAAAAAGTTCTGTGGTCCTTAAGTGCCGGCCACATGTGCTTGCGGCCGGTCCTTAAGGGGTTAACCTCCTTCACATTGTTTGTGAGTTTCAGAGTTTGTCACTGTTGACAGTAAACATACAAAATAAAGTTAAATAGTGTTTGCTATAAATTTACATCAAACATTTCAGTAGCTGCACTTTCAGGCTTTCCTTAGCATTTTCATCTAGATGACTGTCCCTAACATTTTGAAAGTTACAAAGCATAAATCTGCATCCTCCGTTCTTGGATACCCCAGTGACAAAACATAAATCTGCATCCTGAATTCTTGGAAACCCCAATATATTTTCCTGTTTTCTGTCCTTAGAGAGTTTCTGGTGCCCATAGTTTTTCACGGAGACCAACAGCACCATCTAGTGATAATGTTATAGAACTGCATTTTCATTTGGGAAAAAAGAAGAAAAAAAAGTTTGAGCTGTAATACTTTTTATGGGACTATACTATCCCTTTAAAGGTATGTCCTAAATCGTAGCTGCAGTAAAAAAAACATTCAATGTGCTTACTCCTTTCTCTCAAGCCATTATGGCTTGAGAGAAATAAGAAAATAAATTCCTCTGTTCCCTCCCCTTTCTGCCTGACGAGCTGTAAAGCTGTCAGAGGCAGAATCTGGTCGCCCGACTGTAGGCGGCTCTTCAGGAGCTCTGTCATCTAGATATCTAGGTATAATTACTTCATCGGTATGGTCTACAACATGTGGCTGGCTTGCAAGCACACATTGTGGACCATTCCGATTAAGTAATTATACTTACACATCTAGATGACAGCAATCCTGAAGAGCCGCCGTCTGGTCCAAGATGCAGGATTTCATGACGTCCGCTGTAAAGCAGAAGCATGAGAAGGGTCAGGGAGCGGAGGTCTTTATTTTCTTATTTCTCTCAAGCCATAATGGTTTGAGAGAAAGGAGTAAGCACATTGAATGCTTTTTTACTGCAGCTACGATTTAGGACATACTTTTTATGGGACTATACTATCCCTTTAAATTAGGGTAAGCATCTACCAAAAGTGGGATTACCTAATACAAATACCCACATTTTATATACATATGGTAGCAGGTGTGCGGCACCAACGGGATACCTCTGTGGCACCGAAAGGGTTAACTTGTGTTAAAAATCAGACCTCGTGGTGGGGATCAGGACTCCTCCTGGTGCCCCAGCTACTGGTCTCCAATCTGATTCAGCTGGGAGATAAATAGAGGTGACGCTGGGGAGCAAGAGAGCTCCCCTGCTTCCATTTTCCTGGGTAGGAATGTGTAGAATCACCTCATGTCAACAAGGGAGGCTTTCCCTCATTGATGTGAGAGGGTAAGTGGATCCTGCCCACTGCTACCCAGGGGCTCCGGGCAGAATGGAAGCAGAGCTCTCATGCTCCCCTATGTCGCCTCTGTTGATCTCCCAGCTGAATCGGCTTGGAGATTAGTAGCTGGGTGGGCATCAGGAGGGGGTCTTAATGACCTACCACGAGGTCTGACTTTATGTTTTAAACTGATTTTTAATTATTTTTTCTGTCATCCAATATAGCTTACAGGTAACTTTGGGAAGGCGATCACCCCTTTAAGTAGGCAGGAACAATTCTTGGAAAGAATGCAGGGTGGAGCCTTCCTTCCCTCCTTAGCTGGTCACCAGCCAACCCCCCCAAGTTAGATTTATTCCTTGAACAAGACAGGCAAGAGAACAGTTATGCTTAGTTTTTAGCTGATTTTATTGTTTTCTGTTAGATATGGGTGTAGAAATCTCCCATTAGGCGGATTACCATTATTGACTTCCCAGTGGTGGATTGCTCAGTTAACAGGTGCTGTTTGTGGACCTTCCAGCCCTGGAGGAAAACCTGGCACGATATGTCTGTTCCATAGGAGAAGCCCATGGTAATCTGAATACAGAAGACCTGCAAAAAAGATGAGCAGCCCACTGCTTCCCCTCCGCACAGGGGTCTCCTTTAGGAGTTCCTACACACATACTCTGCTGGGGTCTTTGGAGCATTTTGGATTCTCTGTGGTAATTTAACCCTTTTCTTGCCATGTTAGGCAATAAAATTTGTTTATTTGAATTCCGTGCCTTTAAGGCATGCTTTACACATGGCCGCAATGCTACATTGATCTCTATGGGTCAGTTTCATTTGGGACATTACTCTGCAACGCTCCACGTACTGAGTTCAGCGATGGCTCATTCTTCTTGTCTGCCCTTGTCCTACACTCTGTTGCGTGTTCTGAGTGTCTTGGGGGGCTCGGGGATTCGGGCACTGCTTTTGGGTACTTTGAGCGGAACTACATTTCCCATGAATGCCCATTCTGCGGGCCATTTTCTGATTGGCTGCCGGTTCGGACACACATCCTATACAGGGCTTGGATCCTTCCTCTCTCCTCAGCAGATTAACCCTTCGCTTGCCAAATAAGTGTATTTTAGCTCTTTCTGGGGTGAATTCTTAATCTGGGACACAGTTTATTTATTATAGTTTCAGACATTTTATCTCCTGTTAGGATGTTAGACCCATTGGGACCTGGGGCTAGACCTAAGAATAAAGATATTGGGGTGTCTGTGACCCCCCATTGTGCACTGCTCCTCATGTCAATCAGGGCTCCCTAGAGAATACTCAGGTCCTTCATGTGCTGTGGCCCCTGCATCTCCATCAGGGCCTACCAGCCATGTTCAAGAGTCTCCTTGGGTGCAACAGTTAAAATCTACTCTATCACAGTTTCCTATGCACCTTCATGGGGTCCTCCAGGCTTTGAAGCCTCCTACATTATTCAGGTCTATGGCCCCTAAACCTCAGGGTTTTCCTGATGTGTCTGATTCCTCTGATGATGAATTGTTGGTGGATTCAGATGAGGGTCATTGTTCTGAGGGGGTTTACGCTCAAGTTTTTGGGGACCCTTTTGAGGCTGACCCTAAGCCCTCCTCTGAGGGTCTTATCAAGGCAGTCCTGGATACCTTGAACATTCCCCCTGTTTCTGAGGATCCTCAGACTACTTCTGACGTCTTTCAAAGGCTCAAGAAGCATTGTGTACTGTCTTTCCAGGTTGTCCTATATGAGTGGAGGACCCCAGACAAATGTCTCTGTCTGCCTAAGAGATTTGCTAAGTTGTACCCCTTCTCTGAGGTGGCTTTGGCACAGTGGGCCCTCCCTCCTAAGGTTGATGCCCCTATCTCTAGGCTTTCCAAAACCATGGCTTTGCCTGTGGAGGATACTTCTGCTCTCAAGGATTTGACTGATAGGAAGCTTGAGGCTATTCTGAAGGCTACATTTGCGACCACAGGTGCATCTCTGCGACTTACCTTGGGTGACTAGGGCCATTGCTGTATGGACGGAATAGCTTACTGAAGCTGTTCGTCAGGGTGCCCCCACAGCTGATCTACTTAGGCTTCTGGCTAACATTTCAGAAGCTCAGCATTACGTTACTGATGCTATATTTGACATTATCAGGCTAGAGGCTAAGGCCCCTGCCCCGTCTGTGGTTGCCAGAAGTTCCCATTGGCTTAAGATCTGGTCTTCTGATTCGATTTCCAAGAAGTCCTTGATTTCTCTTCCCTATTTGGGCACTTCTCTCTATGGCCCAGAGTTGAAGACTCTCATCAATGAGGCTACTGGAGGCAAGAGCACCTTGTTGCCTTTGGTTCCCAAGAAGAAGCCTTAGCTTCACAGGCATTGTCTTTTTCATGCCTACCAGGGTGAGGTGCGCAGGGCGACCCCAGTGGTTCCTCAGACCCCACACTCCTCCACCAAGCCAAACAGCAGTGGAGGCCCAAGCAGTCCTCCACCCAGCCCAAATCCACCAAACCTTCTTCGGCATGACTCACCAAATCCCGGACTGCACGCGTCAGTAGGTGGCCGTCTGCGCCATTTTCTCAGTGTCTGGACAGACACCATGGCAAATCCATGGGTTTTACGGGTGGTTTCCGAAGGGTACAGGATTCCCTTCAGGTTCTTCCATTCTCACTCACCTCAGGGACTGGAAAAGCTTTGTCTTTTCAATGGTGCCATCCAGACTCTCTTGGACAAGGGAGTTCTGGAACTGGTTCCCGGCTCAGAAATGGGTTTGGGCTTCTATTCCAACCTTTTTGTGGTCTCCAAGAAGGACAACGGCTGCCGTCCTGTTCTGGATCTCAAGGATCTCAATTCCTTTGTGGTCAAGACTCATTACCACCAGGAGTCCTTATAGTCGGTGATTGCGCGATGTGCCCAGGGGAATTTCTGGCTTCTTTGGATATGCAGGATGCCTACTTACACATCGCTATTTATCTGGAGAGCCGGCAGTACCTCAGGTTCACTTGCGACAAGGGGCACTTCCAGTTTTCGTCTCTCCCCTTTTCTGACCACAGCCCCTCAGGTGTTCATTCGCGTCCTGGGTGCGTTGATTTCTGTTATGCACGAGAGGGGTATCCGGGTAACTCCATACATGGACAACTTGCTCTTGAAGGCCCCGTCTGTGGAACTCCTTCAGCAGCAGGTTCAGGACTGCATCCACACTCTCACCCATCATGGGTGGGTTCTGAACATGGACAAGTCAGACCTAATTCCTTCTCAGAGATTGGTCTTCCTGGGTCTGCTATTTGATACCCTGCAAGGCATGTTATTTCTGATGGAAGATGTGGTTCAACAGATCACCACCAAGGTTTCCTCAGTCCTGGCTTGTGAATCCATTCAGGCCAAGAAGTTGACTTCTCTTGTGGGGAAATTGATTTCCATAATGGAAGCAGTTCCTTTTGCGATGGCTGACGTCAGAGAAATACAGAGATTTGTAATTCAGGCTTGCTAGGGGAACCCAGACCTACTGAGGCTGTGGAGCTGAGCCTTCCTTGGTGGCTGAATCTCTCCAATCTGCGGAACAGAAGGCCATTTGTGTTCCCATTCTGGACCACTGTGACGGCGGATGCCAGCCTCTCCGGTTGGAGTGCGGTTCTGGGTCACCTGAGTGTCCAGGGTCGGTTGTCAGTGGAGGAGTCTCTCCTACCCATCAATGTTCTAGAACTCCGGTCGACATTCCATGCTCTGAGGTACTGGTCATCATCTTGAAGGCTGTCTGGTTCGCGTCCAGTCAGACAACACCACGGCCGGGGCTTACATCAGCAAGCAGGGTGGCACCAGAGGTCTTGCAGCTTGGTTGGAGGTCAAGCCTATTTTAACCTGTGCTGAAGAACATGTTCCTGCCATCTCCGTAGTACATATTCCAGGCATAGACAACGTCTTATCCGACTTCATAAGTTGACACACAGTGGACAACGGAGAATGGGAGCTTCACCAGGAGATGTTCAACCTCATCGTCCAGAGATAGGGACTCCCCTTGATCGAAGATGGCGACCAGAGACAACAGGAAGGTTCCGACATTTTGCTACCACTGGAAGGATCCTCTGGCTCTCGCAGTCGATGCTCTGTCGATCCCTTGGCAGTTACTTCTAGCCTACATTTTTCCTCCTCTTCCACTGCTTCCCAGAGTGCTGAGGAAGCTACGGATGGAGAGAACTCCAGTCATTCTACTTGCTCCATACTGGCCCTGGCAACCTTGGTTCCCGGCGCTATTGGACCTGCCTGTGTGCAAAGCGTTTTGGCTTCCACGCAGACCGGATCTCCTCCTACAGGGCTACCTGTGGAAAGAGAACGTGGAGCATCTCCTGCGGTAGTAGCCACTATGATTCAGACTCGGAAGCCTGTTTCCTCCAAAGCCTACCACGGGATTTGGTCTATCTTCCACTCTTGGTGTGTGGACAGGGATATGCCCTCACAAGAGTTTGATCTGCCGACTGTCCTGTCCTTTTTACAGGATGATGTGAACAAGGGCCTTAACTTGGGTTCTTTGAAGGTTCAGACATCGGCTCTCTCTGTCTTTTTTCAGAGGTGCATCGCCATCCTTCCAGATGTCAAGGTTTTCTTTCAGGGAGTCGCTCATGCTTTCTCTGCCTTTAAGCATCCCACTCCTCAGTGGGACCTTAATCTGGTATTGGGAGTCTTGCAGCAGCCTTCTTTTGAGTCCTTAGCTACCATTCTTCTTTGTCTCCTTACTTGGAAGATGGCTTTCCTCTTAGCAATCGTCTCTGTTCGCAGAGGCCTTGTCCTGCAAACCACCTTTCCTGGTGTTTCACAAGGATAAGGCAGTTCTTCGCACCTCCCAGGAATTTCTTCCTAAGGTGGTCTGCGTTCCACATCAACCAGGAGATTGTTGTGCCTTCATTTTGTCCTGACCCTAAATCTGACAAGGAGAGGGATCTCCACTTGTTGTATGTGGTGCGTTGTTCTATGTGCACCACACCGAGTCTGTTTGCCAGACTGATGCTCTCTTTGTCATCCCTGAGGGTCTCAGGGCTGGTAAGAGTGCATCCAAAGTGATTATTGCATCTTGCATCAAGTCTACCATTCGTAAGGCCTACGAACTTAGGAAGAAGCCTGCTCCTTTTTGTGTCACGGCTTATTCCATCAGGTCCATTGGGGCCTCCTGTGCCTATAAGAATCCGGCCTCTGCTGATCAGCTGTGCAGGGCGGCCACTTTGTCATGTGTGCACACTTTTGCTAAACACTACCGTGTTGATGTTCTGGCTTCGGCTGAAACCAGCTTTGGCAAGAAAGTCCTGGAGGCAGTTCTGCCTGTCGAGGACTTTATTTCCTGTGTCTTAGTGATCTTTAACTGTTGAGACCTGTTGGCTCTCATCCTGTGTGCTGTATTCCAGTTCAGTGTCCATTGACACTAATTTGTTAAAGGGACAGTAATGTCCCATAAAAAAATTATGCTTGTTTTGTAGAGGTTTAAAAGATAAGTTATTTGGCACAAATCCTATCTCTCAAACCACTATGGTTTGAGACATATTCGCCTGTAAAGCGAATGTCTATGGTCTACAAAGTGTGCTTGCAAACAAGGCATACTTTGTAGTCCTTTCCAGTGAAGTAATTATTTTTAAATAACACGATTTCAGCTCTGCTGCAGAGCTGCCAGCTTGTCCCCAGACCAGGATCTCCTGCTGTCAGCTTTACATACGTATATCTCTCAAACCGTAAAGGTTTGAGAGATATGATTTGTGCCAAATAACTTATTTTTTAAACCTCTACAAAACAAGTATAATTTTTTATGGGACATTAGTGTCCCTTGAAGGGCTATTCTGTGATCTGATTAGTCCGTATGAGCGCTGGTAACTTGGGGGACCAGAGCCTGTTTCTTGCCTTATTTCCCACCACTCGGAAACTCAGTATTTGTACATTCCAGAATTACCAGTAACCTGTATTGGAGGACAGAGAAAAGAGGATTTTAGTCTTACCTGTAAAATCCTTTTCTCTTAGTCCATATAGCTTACAGGTCTCCCACCCTGTTCAGGGACCATGCTTGGTTCTCTTGTGGGAGTTCGTGGGAGTTCCTTCAGGTTCATGCTCACAAGAGTTTTCTTTTTCCTTCTTGCTACCGAGTCAGATACCTTAGTGTCTCAAATCTAACTGGAAGGGATTGGCTGGTGACTGACCAGCTAAGGAGGGAAGGAAGGCTCCATCCTGCATTCTTTCCAAGAATTGTTCCTGCCTACTTAAAGGGGCGATTGCCTTCCTGGAGTTACCTGTAAGCTATATGGACTAAGAGAAAAGGATTTAGCAGGTGAGACTAAAATCCTCTTTTAAACATTGTGGCAGAGATGGCTGGTTGAGGAGCAGGCCTGACAGCGAACCAGAATCACTTAGATATCTATAGATATAGATCAAATCGAAATAATGAAGAAAAAGCCTGCACTCTCAGGACTTTACTTTGACCAAAAAAGGTTTACTGAAAAGTGTCAACATTTCAGTGTGATATTACACATTACATCATTGACAACATATACAGTGACGGGCAGGGTGATCTCTTAAAAAGTTCCGATCTCAGCCCCTTTGCACGTACCTTGTTTGAAAGAGCGTTATTGCCGCTTTCAAACAAGTTAACCTTCAATGTGTACATATGAGGTAATCACAGATCACCCAACATAAACAAAGTTTTACAAAGTTAACATTCTGGCATCCCAAAATGCTAGTTTTGACAGTAAAGTTTTGCAGGCCATTGCTAATTAGTTTTCTTCCCTATACATATCACTCTATCAATTTTATGTATTGCAGTGGCTCTGCCCCAGAATGCATTACTTCACCCATTGCCATCACGGCTCCAGAAATGGGTCATGTGACTTTCAAAAAAAAGTGTCCCTGGAGTGTCCCTGTGTGCCGAGGCTGCCTGTCACATGGCTGCTGCTTCTGATTGTGGTGCCGATGAAATAGGAAAGACGGACATTACTTCTAATATCAGTTATGCGCTATCTATTTACTAATGCGACATGAGAATCTTGCTCTTATATGTAGCCGAACATTCTCATGTTGCCATTTTAAAAAACCACACAACATGCTTAATGCCTTCTGCAGTATGAATGAAAGGTTTTCATGAGATATGTTGTGTCACCATACATCTTGTTATTACAATTTATGTATGTGTCTGTATCTCTTATAAGGGATTATTAGTTTAAGCTCCGGTTTGCTAGCAAAACTGAATTACTGTGTCACGAAATGATGCATGTCTAAAAAGGCTGTCACCAACTTGAAAAGTTTGGAAAGCTCTGCATTAATGGAACACTTATTTACGCAAAAACTACATAGTATTAAAGTATATATAATGTGTTTTAATAAGAGTTTGTCCTAGATATAAATACTTTATATTTTTAAAATGGCCTGAAAACATGTTGGGTGCTCTGATGCTAGCAGTCATTTGTGGGAGCAGCTTTTTGATGTTGAGAGGGCCTCTGAGACTAGGCCTTCTCCAGTTTTGACATTACTCATAAAGCTGAGGGTCAGTGCTGGGCACCGAGTGAAATATAAGGCTAGGGAAGGCTTCCCCAGCCTCATACTACAGTAAAATTACAATGAGTTAGTTCCCACACACCATCCACATTTGTGCATGAGATCAGTGTGTGTGTGTGGGGGGGGGGTGTTTGAGTCCACCAACCGAATAGCCACCATTGATGGTACAGGCGCCATATGGCTTGTAAAACAAGCATAACATAAAAGGAGCATTAAAAGCTTTTATGAAAACTTTGTTATAGAGCTTCTGCTGAATATAACAAGGGTTATAACAACAGTTAAAAACTGTTATACTCTCTAGAAACAGAGATCCAGTTGAAACTGACAGGAAGTGGCTCAGCCTTATCATCATATTCTATGGATAGCTGTTGTCAGTAGCTCTTTTCTCCATTGAATGCAACAGAATAATTGTCTGAAATCAGGACACTAGAGCACAATGTTAATATAAAAATAATTTAAAATATAATAATTCTGCAAAGACTCATCCCCCTTCAGTGGGGGATTGAGCTGAACTTTATATGACCTATATGCTGCTTAAGGTGACATGTCAGGGTGGACAAGAAATTTCTTTCAAAATCACCTGTTTGTACAAAGTAACAATTACAGTTTACCAAGGCTTAGAGAAAAGAAATTCCCATCTACTGCTCCATTGTCGTCCCCTTGGCATAAGTGATGGTAAAGGGAGGAATTTTTAAGTACTGGTACATATGAGTAGAGTATAGTCAAAAAATATATTATCTCCTGAGTTGGTGTGGAATCTCCATTGTAAATTCTCCTGAATGTATGGTTAAAATTTATTGCCAACTTGTTCTCTCTGTCGTCCAATACAGGTTACTGGTAACTCTGGGTACGTGATCCGCCCCTTTAATTGTAGGCAGGAACAATTCTAGAATTGTATGCAGGGAGTGAAGCCTACCTCCCCTCCTTGGCTGCAGCTAGCCAACCAGCTCCATAAAGATTTGTTTCTTGGTGAAGATAACACAGGCAAGAGAACAGTTCTGCTATAGCTTTAGAAGTTTTTTATTTTTCTGTTAGAAATGGAATACCATCATTAGGCGGATTACCATAACTCACAATGCCCTTAGATGTGGCTAGCTCAGTGACCAGGTGCTTTTTGTGGACCTTAAGCCCTGGGGGGGAAATCTTTGCTACAAGTTCTTTCCTCAGGAGTTGGCCGCCGAGGCTTCTTCTTTAAACATGATAATCTGAAGACAGAAGATCTGCAGGAAAGGTGAGCAGCCCTTTGAGTGCTACAGGTCCACATGTCCCACAGTGCCCCTCCACACAGGGGTTTTTCATTTGTAGTTCCTATTGCACACTCCTGCACTCATTGGGTCTATCTGTATGTCTGTTGGGTGTTTGGAGCAGGTTTATGTGGTATTTAACGCTTTAGCTGCTGGTTTTGCATTCATTTGGGGGGGGGTTCTAACACTTTCCTACTGGATCAGTGTTTTTTGTGTATTCTAACATGTTCTAGTGATGGTTCATGTCTTTTAGTTTTACACTTTCAATTTTGTAAAATTTGAGTTAAAGGCGCACTTTACCGCATAGGCGCCACTGTTCCATTCACTCCTATGGGACTGTACAATGTGGGACATATCTCTGCAACCGTTTAACCTAGCGACTTCTGAGATGGCTAATTTTACTTGTCTGCCCTTGCTCTATCATCCGATTCATGTTTCTAGTGTGTTGGGGGGCTCAGGGGGCTTCAGGCACTGTTTGGGGTACTTTTCTGGGAAAACTACATTTCCCATGAGCGATTGCTTTGCTCACTCATTTTTGATTGGTGCCCGCTGCGGCAGCCATTTTGTGATCTTTCCAGAACGAGTATCCTACACAGGCCTTGGACTCTCCTTCTCTCCTCTGCTGATTAACTCTTTGCCTGCCAGATAAGTTTATTTTAGCGATTTCTGGTTTGAAACTTTAATCTTACACACTATAATTGGGTGATTTATTATACAGTAATGTTATTCGACACTGTGAGAATGTCTATTCCGCTGGAGCTTGGGGCCAGACCTAAGACTAAGGAGGTTGGGGTCTCTGTATCCCCCATTATGCATTGCTCTTCCTGACACTCAGGGCTACCTAGACAATTCTCAGGTCATTTATGCCCAGCATGTTTTGATGTCCTTGACAGCATTCCAGGGACCTCCAGCCATGCATTAGAGCCAGTTTGGGTGCAAGAGCTCAAGGCTGCTACTAGGGACCTTAGGTCCACTTTTCAACTCTTTCCATCCCAGTTACAGGGGGTCTTTCATTCTTGGCAGACCCCCTCCTTCATCTAGTCTTCCCTGCCAGGCCTCAAGGTGTACCTGACCTGTCAGATTCCTCTGAGGAGGAACAGCTGGTGGATTCAGATGTTGAGGAATGTTCTGTGGTGGGCTCCTCTCAGTTTTTTGGACCCTTTTCAGTGTGATCCTGAGCCCTTCGGCTGAGGGCTTGATCAGGGCTGTTTTAAATACCCTAAACATTCCCTTAGTGCAGGAGGTTCCTTCTGATGTCTTTCAGGAGCCTAAAAAGCCCCTTACTTGCTTTCCACCTAATCCCACTCTTGACCGCCTTGTGTCCGAAGAGTGGAAGTCTCCAGACAGGAAACCTTCTGTTTCCAAGATATTTGCCAAGCTTTATCCCTTTTCTGAGGCTGCACTTGCTCAGTGGGTTCATTGTACTAAGATGCATGCTCCTATCGCCAGACTGTCCAAGTTTACTGCATTGCCAGTGTCTGATGCATCTGCTCTACAATACTAGACTGACAAGAAACTTGAGGTCTCCCTCAAGTCCATCTTTGCCACTTCTGGTTCTGCCATGCATCCAGCATTCGTAGCAGCATGGGTGAACAGGCCCATTGCGCTCTGGACTGAACAGCTCACTCTTGTTGTCCGTCAGGGTGCTCCTACTTCGGATAAGTTGCACAGCACTATATTTCTGCTGCCTTATTTGATGCCATCCGTTTGTTGGCTAGGGTTTCTACCATGTCTGTGTTTGCCAGATGGGCTCTTTGGCTCAAGATCTGGTCTGCTGATACTGCTTCTAAGAAAGCATTGCTGTCCTTGCCTTTTCAAGGCACTTCTTTGTTTGGGCCAGATCTCAAGGATCTGATCAGTGAGAGTACACTTCTACCCTTAGTTCCTAGGAAGAAAACACCGCTTAAGTGTAACCTGTATTTTCGTTCCTTTCAGAATGAGACATGTCCGGCGAACCAGATGGTTCCCTCAGCTCCGCGTACCTCTCCCAAGCCTTCTTTGGCATGATTCACCGAACCCGGGTCAACACTCTGCTGTGGGTGGTCGTCTGCATCACTATCACAGCACTTGGGAGGATTCAGTGATGGACTGGGATTTACACGTGGTGACGGAAGGGTACAGGATCGCTTTTGTCTCTCTTCCTCCCTTTCGCTTCCTTTTATCACGGTGCCCGTGATTGGTGCTGTTCAGTGTCAGTCACTTGCTGAGTATCATGATTGGCTGTCTGTGATTAGCCCTCCTCACACAGCCTTTTTAAACCCAGGCTGAGCACTTCCAGGTTGCCCTTTCGTGGTGTTTCTGACTCCACTCTGCCTGACCTGCTTGTCAGGCTTCTGGGCCTATTCCTGCTGTACTTGCTGATCCTGTGTTCCAGTGTTCCTGTATGCTAGTGTTCCTGTGTTCCAGAGTTCCAGTGTTCCTGTGTTCCAGCACCTCGCGGGTTAATCTTACTGAGTTCCTGAATCTCCTGCTCCAGCCGTCGCTCTGGCGACATTGTTCTTCTCGCTGCTGATCATACTTTGTTGGTTTACTCCACTAAACCTGGTTGCTATATAAATTGTTGGTCTCAGCGTGTGGACGCTGGTTTACTCCACTAACCTGGTTGCAATATACATTGTTGGTCTCAGCGTGCGGACGCTGGTTTACTCCACTAAACCTGGTTGCAATATACATTGTTGGTCCCAGCGTGCGGACGCTGGTTTACTCCACTAAGCCTGGTTGCGATATACATTGTTGGTCCCAGCGTGCGGACGCTGGTTTACTCCACTAAACCTGGTTGCTATATACATTGTTGGTCCCAGCGTGCGGACACTGGTTTACTCCACTAAACTGGTTGCGAGATACATTATTGGCTCCAGCGTGCGGACGCTGGTTTGCTCCACTAAACCTGGTTGCGATATACATTGTTGGTCCCAGCGTGCGGACGCTGGTTTACTCCACTAAACCTGGTTGCGATATACATTGTTGGTTCCAGCGTGCGGTCGCTGGTTTGCTCCATTAAACCTGGTGGCGCTATTACCATTAGTCCCAACGTGCGGACGTTGGTTTGCTCCTGAACATCCAGTACTGTGGTCAGTCGCTGTCCACTTCCTTGCAGTTGTCTGAGTATCCCTGGCAATAGACTCCTGCTGAGTAAGACCTCTATACTTATGCTCTATGCTGTCTTAGTCACCTGACAGCAGGTCTACTCGCTTAGGCTGCCCTGCCCGGTATTGGTGAGGCCGGTAGAACCTTGACAATACCATCCTGTAGGTTGCCTCACCCGGTATTGGCAGGGCCGGTAGAGCCTACTCCAGTATTCCTTTGGGCTGCCCTGCCCGGTATTGGTAAGGCCGGTAGAACCTTGTAATTCACCATTGTTAAGGTTGCCTTACTCGGTATTGGCAGGGCCGGTAGAGCCTACATTATTAAGTTATTTTACCAAACCTTAAGTCTGAGAGTCTTCAAATCCGTGACACCTTTCTTCTCATATGCCTCAGGGCGCAGAGAAACGCCATCTGTTTGACGGCCCTGTTAAGGCTCTTCTGGACAAGGACGTTCTAGAGCCAGTTCCAGTTCAGGACAGAGGTATGGGTTTTTACTCAAACCTCTTTGTGGTCTCCAAGAAGGACGGCGGTTGTCGTCCCATTTTGGATTGAAAGGATCTCAATTCCTTTGTGATCCGGACTCATTATCACCAGGAGTCTTTACAAACGGTGATTGATGCCATGTTCCTGGGGGAATTCCTTGCATCTCTGGATCTTCAGGACGCGTACTTACACATTGCTGTTCATCCAGAGCCGGCAGTACCTCCGATTTGCCTGTGACCGGGGACATTTTCAGTTCTCAGCTCTTCCATTTGTTCTGACAACAGCTCCTCAGGTCTTCAACCGTGTCCTGGGAGCCTTAGTGTCTGTCCTCCACCAAGATGGCATCAGAGTTACTCCATACATGGACGACCTGCTTCTGAAAGCCCCTTCTGCTGAACTTCTTCATCAGCAGGTTCAGCAATGCATTTATGCTCTCACCCATCACTGGTGGATCATCATCTTGGACAAATCAGATCTTGTCCCATCCCAGCGTCTGGTCTTCCTGGGCCTCCTCTTCGATACCCAGAAGAACATGGTGTTTTTCACGGACAAGGTGGCTCACCAGATCGCCCACAGGGTTTCTGCGATACTGGCTCAAAATCCAGTTCCAGCCATGAAGCTGTCATCTCTCATGGGGAACTTCATTTCTACCATAGAGGCGGTACCGTTTGCCATGGCGCACACCAGAGAACTCCAGCGGTTCGTGATCCAGGTGAGCAGGAGTCATCTGGACCTTCTGAAGACGTCGGTGTCACTTCCTCTTCATTTGGAACTGAGTTTGTCTTGGTGGCTCAACCTCTCCAATCTGCTGAAGGGCGAGTCCTTCCTAGTTTCCCTCTGGACCACGGTGATGACGGATGCTAGCCTCTCCGGCTGGGAAGCGGTCTGGGGTCGCCGGAGTGTACAAGGTCGGTGGTCTTCGGAAGAATCTCTCCTTCCCATCAACGTGTTGGAGCTTCGTGCAATATTCCATGCCCTCCGTCATTGGACTCCCCAGCTGAAAGAATGCCCAGTCCAGGTAGAGTCCAACAACACCAGGCCGTGGCTTACATCAACAAACAGGGCGAAACAAGAAGTCTCGCTGGTTGGTTAGAGGTCAAGGCTATTTTGTCCTTGGAAGAAGAACACGTTCCTGCCATATCCACAGTACACATTCCTGGCGTAGACAACGTCATGGCGGACTTCCTCAGTCGTCACACAGTTGAGAGTGGGAGCTGCACCCAGAGGTGTTCACCCTCACTGTTCAGAAATGGGGTCTTCCTTACATCGACCAGATGGCGACAAGACACAACAGGAAGGTTCCGAGGTTCTGCTCTTGATGGATTAACCGTCTAGCTCTGGCGGTAGATGTAATGTCCATTCCTTGGTTATTCCCTTTGGCCTACATCTTTCCTCTCCTCCCAATGTTGCACAGGGTGATACGGAAATTACGACTGGAGCGTTGTTCAGTCATTCTGATGCTCCACACTGGCCTCGCCAAGCTTGGTTTCCAGAGCTTCTGGATCTCTCAGTGGCGGAGCCATTCTGGCTCCCTTGCTGTCCAGATCTTCTTCTACAGGGTTACCTGTGGAAGGAGGATGTCCATTGTCTTGATGGCTTGAAAATTGAATCCAGAATATTGAGGGAGAAAGGGTTTTCTTCTGGTGTGGTGGCTACTATGCTCAGTGCCCGCAGTCCTGTTTCTTCCAAGATCTACCATCGTGTCTGGTCGACCTTCCTATCTTGGTGTGCTGACAAGGACCTGTCTCAGGAATCTGATCTGCCTACGGTCCTGGCTCTTTTGCAGGACGGTGTGGATAAGGGCCTCAGTTTGAGTTCCCTTAAAGTTCAGATGTCTGCTCTCTGTTTTGTTTCAGAGGCGCATTGCCATCCTTCCTGATGTCAAGGTTTTCTTTCAGGGTGTTGTTCATACTCGTCCTGCCTTCAAGATTCCTGCTCCTTCGTGGGATCTTAACTTGGTTTTGGGCGTTATTCAGCGCCCTCCATTTGAGTCCTTGGCTACTATTCCTCTACACCTGTTGATGTGGAAATTGGCTTTTCTCCTGGCTATTGTGTCTGTCCGTCTTGTTGCGGAGTTACATACTCTGTCCTGTAAACCACCCTATTTGGTGTTTCACAAGAACAAGGCGGTTTTGCACCTCTCAGGAGTTTCTCCCAAAGGTGGTTTCAGAGTTCCACATAATTCAGGAGATTGAGATGCCCTCTTTCTGCCCTGACCCCACCTCTGACAAGGAGAGGGATCTCCACTGTTGGATGTGGTGCTTTGTCTCAAGTTTTTTGTACATTGCACTGAGTTATCAGGCAATCAGACACATTGACCCTCAGTCCTGAGGGTCCTAGGGCAGGAAGACCTGCATCCAAGGTTACTTTTGCTGCTTGGATCAAGTCCACTATTTGTAAGACTTATGAGTTGAGGAAGAAGACTGTCCCTTTCAGGGTCACTGCTCATTCTACTCAATCTACTGGGGCCTCTTGGGCTTACAAGAATCAGGCCTCTGCTGATCAGTTGAGCAAGGCTGCCACTTGGTCATCTGTGTGCACCTTTTCGAAGCATTACCATGTTGATGTACTGGCATCGGCTGACACCAGGTTTGGGAGGAAAAATCCTGGAGGCAGTCTTGCCTGTCTAGGATTTTCTTCGGTTCTTGGTGCTTCCTTCACTTTTGAGCCCCGTTGGCTCTAGTTCAGCGTGCTGTGTAACAGTTGGGGTGTTGTTACCCCTGTTCAGTGTCCGTTGAAACTTCATTGTTTCTTTCTGGAGCTGGTTGGCTAGCTGCAGCCAAGGAGGAAAGGTAGGCTCTACCCCTGTCTGCAGTTCTAGAATTGTTCCTGCCTACAATTAAAGGGGCAGATTGTCTACGCAGAGTTACCAGTAACCTGTATGGACTAAGAGAAAATGACTTAACATGTTAGACTAAAATCCTCTGTTTTATAAGTGATAGGGCCACTTTAATCTATGAAACCTGGTCTGGATAACACTTCATACTACCTAATACATTTTTCTCTACTCTATGGAAGAAGGCAAATTGCTACACACCTTTCTTTGTCTTTCAGTTATGAATGACATTATAACTACCATGTTTAACAAGAAGTTCATGGAGGAGCTATTTAAGCCACAGGAACTGTACTCGAAGAAGGCCTTGAGGACAGTGTTTGATCGGCTCGCCCACGCCTCTATAATGAGACTGAACCAAGCAAGCATGGATAAGGTACTGTATTCTGAAGTTCTGACAAAGCTGAGTTTTAAGTGTTCAGACACATACAAAGGGCCATATGTACAAATAAAAAAATTGAGCAATTTGGGGGAAAACCAAGCTCACCAATTTAAAGTTCCCAAAAATCCATCGATTTTAGCCCTTTAAATGCCAGAGGGGTACGCAACCCATTGCATATTGCAATATTAGGGGGATATTTGTGGGATGGAGGGCCAGAGTACTTCTAGGATGTGGGCGGTATTCTTAATATAATGTGTATATCAGGAGTGAGTTAGCACCCTCATCTTGATTTGTTTCACTTTTTGCATTTCCCAATTTAGTTGTATGACCTTATGACCATGGCTTTCAAGTATCAGGTTCTGCTGTGTCCTCGCCCTAAGGACATCCTGCTTGTCACTTTCAACCATATGGATGCCATCAAGGACTTCATTCGAGACTCTCCAAGCATCCTGAATCAAGTGGATGAGACTTTCCGCCAACTTATTGATGTAAGGAGGTTAAGGGCCATTAGTTACTTAAAATATCAAGGAATAATTCTTTATATTTATTTTTGCTAATTTATAGATGTATGTTGCCTATAGAGGAAGTTGTAGCATTTGTAATCGCCTTTAACATGTAAAATACATTCACCTATCTATAGAGAAGTTGCTTGAAATTTCATTTAAGGCTTTATGGATTTCATTAAAGGAGTATTAAATTATGAACGCACATTTTGTAGGACATCCCTGCTGAATAAAACAAAGGTAAGCACACTGTTGGGAGATGTTGTTACACAAAGTTAAAATCATCTAAACTAGTTTTTACATTAACAGTGACATCTGGTGCCCAGAAAGCTCGTCTAAAGTTCACTTGGCGGGTTATGCACTAAAGTGTGATAAAGCAGAGATAACTTCTCCAGTGACATCACCGCCAGTTCCTATGTTATTCTGTGGAGTCTTTGCACTACTTGGAGAAATGATATCACTGGAGAAGTCATCTCTACTTTATCATCTCTTTATCACGCCTTAATGTATCTCCCCCCTGGTGCTGCAACAGTTATTATTCTGTTGCATTTAAGGGAGGGGTGAGTCACCTCAATAGAATGTAATAGTAACAACTTTATTACTTCCTGTCATTTTAAACAGTTAAAATATTTGAATTAAACAACTACAACAGTAGGAGTGCCATTACTTTACAACAGCAAAAGCCCTGCATTTTACTAATGAAAGTTACTTATTCCTAGTTTATGGTTTTCCTTTAAGAAGTACATTAAGTACATTTAGGGAAACAATCAATACATACCTTGTTATATTTAACTAAACATACTGAGTCCTTTTATTTTTCATTTGATTCTTAGTGAAATATATTCCATGGGCAAATAAAGCAAAAGTAGAGCAGGTCTGGGGCAAATCAATTTCACCACAGGGAAGAATACTAATTCCCATTTAGTGCAAATGGTTTTTAAACCTTTGAGTGCCAGAGGGGTATGCAATGCATTTCATAACTCTCTGGCACTAAAAAGGGTTAACCTCCTTGGATGATAGGCCTGCAACACATTGTTTGGCTTTGCTTTTTGGCATTCAAGGGGTTAAAAGCCCCTTTTAAATCGGCGAGGAGTTGGCGAATTTGCAGTGCCTTGGATATCTTCTAGAATCCATGGGGGTTAAAGGGATAGTAATACTTCGTTTTAACTTTATTTTATTTTGTAGGCATTAAAAAAACCATGAAGAATGATATGTCTTATTTCTCAAACCTTTATGGTTTATGAGATATTCACAAGCAAAGTTTCCCCTCCCGCCCCTTTTACCTAGTGTAAGCCATCTCTTCTCAGATGTGGAATCCAGTCCATAGACCAGACAGATAACAGAAGGGGACAATCTTCTTCCTATGAAAACAATGAAATCCCTGCCCCCCTGGACAAGCTTTTCAGGTTTTTCCATTATCTTAATTGAAGATTGTCCCTCTCTGCAGTCTACCTGGGCTTCTGCTCTGGTTGAACAGTGTGACATCAGTAAAAGGGGCGGGAGGGGGACACTTTGTCATTGAATTACTCTAGAACTACAACACTGACAGAATTGAAATAACACTCTCCAAAGTCCAAATACTAAGATGATTAATTAGAGCTGCTTTTATTATGAAACATTACTATCCCTTTAAGCACTATCTAAATCAATGAAAATGTTTATATCTTCCCTGTGGTGCAGCTGATTTGCCTCAGAACTGCTGTATTTTGTCTTCATACATACGTTCCTATATTCTGTTACAATATTACATCTTTTGTAAATAAGATTGTGTTCCCCCAACAACATGAAGCCCAACATCAAGCCATAAATTCAGCTGTATCCTGAGCATTTTGAGTTTGAAACACCTGTCACAACTTTCTGATTTGTGGGCAGCTGACCCATATAATACACTGTAACCCTCTTATGGCAGAGGTAGGACCTTCCCTACCTGTCGTAGTTGGCAAATAAAAGTTAAATAGCGTCAATCTATGCAAATGAGCTAGTTCTGGCTGTCAGTGTGGCAGTTGGGAATGGAATACAATAGTTTAGCTTGCCTACCAGATACTAACATTCTCAACTGCCCCCACTAACACTATGACAAACAAAACTGGTCCGTTTTAATAAACTGGCAAACAAAAAAATTCAGTATCTCGACTATTGTTTTAAATTTTAAAAATGGCTAATGTAAATATTGGTCCTCTTGAAAACTCTTTCAAACTTGCCTATTGTTACAAAGTGACAGTTCCACTCTAAGGCCTTCTAATAGTAACCCCTGCTTATAATACTATGACCAAAACAATCTATTGGGCTCTGTGCATTTTGTATGTATACAAGATATAACATCTTAACCCTCTGAGTGCCAGAGGTGTACATTTCATACCCTTCTGGAGCTCAAAGGGTTAAATCAGTCCTGGATGTCAAATTCATGGGGGTGGACATGACAGTTGCTAGCAGGACCATAGGCGATAAACTCTGCCCATTGTACATGGTATAGTTATGCAGGTTTACACACCTCCCAAGTGTTCCTATTTGGAAGGGACATTCCTTCTTTGAGACCCAAATCCTTCTGTCCCTTTTTCCCACCCTGATGTCAATCTTTTTTTTGGAAGTCAGACTGTGGTGTGTGTGTATATATATGTGTGTATCACACTGCATCACAGCAATAAAAGTCACATTAATGTTTGTTTAAACTTTGGTATGTGTTTATAAATTAGTCTGCAAATAAAGAACTTTGGTATTGCTCTAAATCATTTCAGTTACACAAAAAGGTGTCAATAGGTCATGAAATAACCAAATAATTCTCGGTAATGCCCCACCCACCAGCCACACCCCGTAAAACAAAAGTGTCCCTCTTTTGGCCATTTGAAATGTTGGGAGGTATCTGTTTAGGTAATCTGCTTGCTTTCATCTGAAATGGAACAAACTGCAGTATCCATCTCCATGGACATGACATCAAGGACTTCTGTTTTTCACCTATGGCACAGTTGTTTTGTCCCAGTTCTTCTTAATAAATCAGCTTTGGTATGTTTAATACAATTCATTCCCTTAAAGTAGACCTATTACCTACACAGCTATAACTTGTGCTTTTTCAGGTAATAGTTTTACAGATATTTTTTTTTAGTAGTTGGGGAATGTAATTTCAGAGCTTTTAGAGCTTTTTTATAATTACTCTCATATCCTGAAAATTACCTCCCTCCATCTTCTTAGGCTTCTAGAACCTTCCTGTTTCCACCAGAGGGCTGGAATAAAATACTGGGGAGGAATAGTTTTGCAAATCCTTTCAAGATGGAGGCTCCCACCGTGGGCAGGACTTGAGAAGAAGATCTTGTTAAAAAAAAAAATTAAAGAAAATGGTACATCTTAGGGAAAAAATAAAATCATATAAAGAAAACATTTCATTTTTAATTAACAGGCATGTTAGGTCTACTTTCAGGGGATAGTTACCTTTTTATTTTTTAATTTATATTTTATATATACTGCAAGCACAGATTGCCTATACTTTATTATTATTATTATTTTTTTAAACACACATATAAAGGGTTGAACTAGATGGACGCAAGTCTTTTTTCAACCTAAATTACTATGTTACTATGTTATATGTCCCTGACAGCGAGAGCCCTGGATTTGTTTGCAGAGAGATTCCTTTCAGGGATGGTGATACTTGCAAAAAAAAAAAGAGCTTGCTGTTCTGCAGGGATACTGTTACATTGTATTACTATCCTGCTTTGATGGTCACTGACCAGAAAAGTCTCGGGAAACAGAGAGACCCTTATAAAAGTATAAAAAATTGATGAAGATGAGAAAAAAATTATAATAAAAAGTACAGGCAATTAGAGTTAATATATTGTTATATATTATATATATGTTAGGGTAAAATAATGGATTTTTATCCCTTTAATCATATTAACTCCCTGATAAATGCACAAATCCTATACTTCTCATTAGGTGAATTTATTTGCAAGTCAATGTGATGAGGAAAATGTATGTGAGTAGTTATAATGGGGAAACAAACTGAGAACTCTGACTGTATAAGCGGTATCCCATGGTTGATTTCAGCTTCAGTCTCTTATATAATTAAGTGGCAAAGCAAGGTAGTGTAATATTCTAAGATACAGAATGGTTAAAAGATTTTTTCTCCTCTTCCAGATGTATAATTGTCTGCCAGCTGGGGAGTTCCAGCTTATTAGGCAAACATTGCTGATCTTTTTCCAGGATATGCACATCAGGGTAAATATTCCAAGGCTGTGGGCAACTTCTTTAAGAAACTGACGTTTTGGGTAACTAAATCTACTGAGTATCCATCTGTCAACCAAGGGTTTTTACTATGAACCATTGATCTCCTTATATTTTGTAATAAACTAGTATGAAAGCCCGTATACACGGGCTAAAGTGCACCCAGCGGCCCCCGCTGCTGCCCTGGAGCCAGAAGCAGAGACAGACGATGAGCCATCTGGAGCTCCCTGCTCCGGATCAGCACATTCGTCGAGTCTCTACTGCGCATGACTGCAATAATGCGCAGTAGAGACTCGCTGAACATGCTGATCCTTAGCGGGGAGCTCCAGATGGTTCACAGTGAAGCTCCTGTGTGCTTCAGCAGTCTCTACTGCGCATGTGCAGTTACGCTCACAGGGAGCGACGCATTCTACCACTTTATGTTATAGGATAGTTGGGTTTACTCTATCCCAAGGTAAATGTTGTTCCCTTGTCTCCAAGAGATTAGTATCCCCTTAGAGTTAATATGATCACCTTTTAAAGGGGAACTACCACCCCGCAAAAACTGTATGTTAATTACGTCTTCATCTGGCGACTAGCCAGCTCCAAAAGGGACTGACAGTTCAGGCGCACGGACGTCACTATGGCAAGATGTCCGTGCTTCCTGCTACTGTCAGCCTCCGAATAAGTAGAAAGTCTTTGAAACCAGGTAATATTTCTGCTTAGTAGCGCTAGTCGCCAGATGAAGACTTAATTAACATACAGTTTTTGGTAGTTCCCCTTTAAGTAGGTTATACATCTTAAATCATTGAGAACCAGAGGGTTGTGAAACTCATTGCTTCACAATACTTTGTGAACCCCTCTGGTTCTTATAGAGATAGTCCCAACTTATTTTTGGTCTCTTGATACCTCCATCAGTCACCAGGATACAATAAAATAAATCTCTCACAGTGGTCAAACACATAAGTGAAGGATTGTAACTGCCTACACTCAATTGTGATCAAGTGATACTGCTGCTCCCCAGAAATCAGGGAGACCCTCAGATGGATAGATAGAAACAATAGGCAGATAGGGGAACTGACAACATCAATTTACAAGTGAAATAGAAGTAATAATAAAGTTACCTACTGTAGATGTTAAGCCGGTCTGTGCCTATGCAGGGTATTATAACCTGCCCTGCTCAGGAATCTCTCTGGATATCCAAATCAACGATACGCTATGTATACTTACAAAGTAAACTTTATTTTTAATTAGAATTTTCTATTACAGTACAGTATTATATTATAACATTTAAGATTTTCCGTGTGCCCATAGCATAATCACACATTAGTCATTGTTAGACATATTTAAATAGTTTATCATCTAATTTATAAGTGTTTGCAGTGTTTCACCATTGCCTGAGAACCTCCTTCCATCAGTGATTATGGTCCTTATGGAGGGGGCATGTTTTCTTTGGGTACATATGGGCCTAGCACGGCTGTCCGTTCTGTTTCCCAGTTTCAGTTCCTTAGGAAATAATATTTTGCTCAGAAATTAATAGACTTGGTACTATACTATTTATTTTAAGGTTTCAATAAAACCATTTTTTACCTATACATTGTGTATTTGGATATTTGGATCCAACTTTTGCGGTGTATGTGGAGAGTGGTGTAATCCTCAAGCAGGGTGGGTTATAGTACCCTGCATACGCACACACTCGCTTGACATTTACAGCTGGTTAACCATACCATGTAAGTAACTTTATTTTTATTATTACATCTATTTCATTTGGAGATTGGTGTTGCCAGAGCCCCATCTGTATATTGTTTCACCTTATTTTGTCAAACTCCCTATACTCCTAAATATTTTTTTCTAGCATTTTCAGCAATTTTTTAACGCTTTAAAGCGGAACTTGCACCGCAAAACAACTTTAGCATAAATAACTCCCCATCTGGCAACTAGCTGCTTAGTAGCGCTAGTCAACAGAATTATTACCTTTTCAATAGATTTATCCTTTCTTCCACGGCTGAGAGGCAGGACGGATTGCGGACATCTTGCCATAGTGACGTCCTCGCGCCTGCTTTGTCAGTCCCTTCCGGAGCCGAACGGCTCCTAGCAACGCCTACTAGAGCCAGCTGAGACTGACAAAGCAGGTGCATGGACGTCACTATGGCAAGATGTCCGCAATCCGTTCTGCCTGTCAGCCGTGGAACAAAGGATAAATATATTGAATAAGGTAATAATTCTGGCGACTAGCGCTATTAAGCAGCTAGTCGCCAGATGGGGAATTATTTAAGCTAAAGTTGTTTTGTGGTGGTAGTTCCGCTTTAATATGACTCTTTTGGGAGGATTTCGTTCTCTAGAGACATAGGAGAATCCCTGAACACTGATACAAAAGTGTAAAAAATAGGTGAAAATGCAATAAATAAATAAGAAGAGGCATTTTGACTTCACATATTATGCACTTGCAGAATACGGTGAGGGAAAAAATTATTTGATCCCCTGCTGATTTTGTACGTTTGCCCACTGACAAAGAAATGATCAGTCTACAAAATCAGCAGAGGATCAAATAATTTTTCCCTCACTGTACATAAAATCAAAGTAAGATGAGAGTATCTCTTTAAAGGGATAGTAATACTTCGTTTTATCTTTATTTTATTTTGTAGGCATTAAAAAAACATGAACAATATAAGTCTTATTTCTCAAACCTTTATGGTTTGAGACATTTTCACAAGCAAAGTTTCCCCTCCCACCCCTTTTACCTAGTGTAAGCTATCTCTTCTCAGATGTGGAATCTGGTTGTAAGACCAGACAGATAACAGCAGGAGACAATATTCTTTCTATGAAAACCCTGACCCTCTTGACAAGTTTTTCAGGTTTTTCCCTTTTCTTAATTGAAGATTGTCCCTCTCTGCAATCTACCTGGGCACCTCCCTTCTAATCTGGCTGAGCAGTGTTACATCAGTAAAAGGGGCAGGAGGGGGATACTTTGTCATTGAATTATTCTTGAACTACAACTCTGACAGAATTGAAATAACACTCTCCAAAGTCCAAATACTATGATGATTAATTAGAGCTGCTTTTATTCTGAAACATTACTATCTCTTTAAAGGGGTTAACAGATGCAGGAAATTCCCATGTACAAAATAAATATTTGCTTATATAGACTAAAATGATCATAGCTGGGAACTCTCCCGATTTGCCCCAGAGACTCCGGTTTTGACACTGAATTACCAGGTCTCCGGTGCAGAGGCTGATTCTCCGGATGTGGAGAGTTTCTGCTACTTCCCTGTGTGTTCCTCCCACTCCCTGCCCTCTTTTCCTCCTTCCCCAGCCTATTCGTTATAGTTTTTCTTCACTTTATAAGCTCCGCCCCTATTCATTACTAAGCCACACCCCTTTTGACAAAAATCTCATCATTTTTCTCCCCCAGCGGCACAACAAAAAGTTCCAAGGTATGAAAATGATCCAGACAAAACATGATTTGTCTTCATGGACTTCAAGGCCCCCTCTTTTTTATATAAGTTGTTTCCATAGATAAGGGGCATTCAATTGTTTTACTTCCAGTTGTTGGGGACTATAGCTCCTATCATTCCCAACCAGCCACCAGCCAATTGGGGATGATGGAAGTTGTAGTCCCCAACAGCTGGAAGTCAAGAATTGGCTGCCCCGTCTTACATGTTTTTGTATTCCTTCTTCTTTACATTCTATATTATGAACAGTGTTTGTGGGATAACCCCTTTAAATAAAATAATCTTCCCATATATGACTTTCTTATAGCTGCTGTAAAATAAAAATATTTGATTCCAAACAGTGCAGAATTCTATATGCTTTGCTTTGCAGGTTTCTATTTTCTTGAAGGACAAAGTCCAGAACTCAAATGGACGCTTTGTGCTCCCCACATCTGGCCCTGTTCCTTGGGGCACTGAGGTGCCCGGTTTTATCAGGTCAGTCTTTGCTCAAATCTTAAATACTGTTTCTATGGCTGGGAGATCTGAATGATATTTCCAAGTAATAAGAGGCGTAACCTGTCCTTCATACATCAGTCAGTTATATGCAGGGAATAAAATATCAATGATGTTCATCATTCAGGAAAAAAAAGCTTCTAGTCAGGATGTGAAAAGTCACTAGTCTACCACGTTAAACATAGAGAGCATCATAATTTCTTACACATTTGCTGGATTTTTTTTTTTGCATTTGATCTGTGATATTGTCTCCTGCTAGTTAGATTCAGTTTACAGTGTGACAGACGTGACTGCTGTAAGGACACAAACCTAAATAAGACCTGTTAAACTCATTTAAATCTGGTTATTACTAGGATATACATACCCTGTAAAAAGCAAAATGCATCACTAACTCGTAATCATTGCTCACAGACATGGCATTTTGAACTTCTTCAATAAAGTGAAGTATCATGGCAAAAGAGTCACATTCATTAAGCATAGTGTTTTATTTTGTACCTTCAGGATCTTTGGTTATAAAGGAGAGGAAGTTAAAAGAGTGGAGTTCCAGAATGGTGGAAATTACATAAGTCCTCTTCGGGAAGGATCCTACGATTTATTTGGTGACAGAGTTCTCAAGTTGGGAACTAACATGTGAGTGTTATGCTTGTGTTACAGAGGACCAATACTTGCATTTACTTTTTCCCAGAATTGCTTCACATTAGTCTTTTACAAATGACCCATGGAATTTGACAGCAGATCAAAATCAGTTTAATATGTCCATTTCCTATCAATCCCAGACTTAATTTTTGCCAAGAATTGACATCGCAAGATTTGTTAAAGGGCAACTGACATAAACAAGGTAAAATGTATACAGTAATGTGCAAAAGTGTTAGGTAGGTGTGAAAAAATGCTGTAAACTTAGAATGCTTTCAAAACTAGACATGTTAATAGTTTATATTTAGCTATTAACATAATGCATAGTGAGTGAACAGAAGAAAAATCTAAATCACATCAATATTTGTTGTGACCACCCTTTCACAAAGTCAAGGATTTTGTAGGCATATAGTCAGGCGTATGATTAAACAAGTATACCCAACAGGTGCTAATGATCATCAATTTAATATTTAGGTTGAAAAACAATCATTAACTGAAACAGGTGTGTAGGAGGAGTAAAACTGGGTGAGGAACAGCCAAACTCAGCTAACAAGGTGAGGTTGCTGAAGACAGTTGAATGTCAAAAGTCATACACCATGGCAAGACTGAACACCGCAACAAGACATAAGTAAGGTCTCTCTCAGGCAGAAATTTCAAGGCAGACAGGGGTGCTGTCCAAGATCTTAAACCCCCCCCACAAAGAAACGGGCAACGTTGAGGACCTTATAAACATTGTTTGCCAAGGAAACTTAGTGCAGCAGATGAAAGACACATAATGCTTACTTTTCTTAACAATCTGAAGATGTCCAGCAGTTCCATCAGCTCAGAATTGGCAGAAAACGTTGGGACCCTGGTACACCCATCTACTGCCCTGAGAAGTCTTGTTAGATGTGGTCTTCATGGATGCATGGAGCTGGCTCTTTGAGACTGCTTTTCAAGTGACTGCATTCAAGTGAAGCGTTAGAAGGAATCTGGTTAAAGGGATAGTAATACTTCGTTTTAACTTTATTTTATTCTGTAGGCATTAAAAAAAACACGAAGAATGATATAAGTCTTATCTCTCAAACCTTTATGGTTTATGAGATATTCACAAGCAAAGTTTCCCCCTCCCGCCCCTTTTATCTAGTGTAAGCAATCTCTTCTCAGATGTGGAATGCAGTCTATAGACCAGACAGATAACAGAAGGGGACACTCTTATTCCTATGAAAACAATGAAATCCCTGCCCCCCTTGACAAGCTTTTCAGGTTTTTCCCTTATCTTAATTGAAGATTGTCCCTCTCTGCAGTCTACCTGGGCACCTCCCTTCTGCTCTGGCTGAACAGTGTGACATCAGTAAAAGGGGCAGGAGGGGGACACTTTGTCATTGAATTACTCTGGAACTACAACTCTGACAGAATTGAAATAACACTCTCCAAAGTCCAAATACTGTGATTATTAATTAGAGCTGATTTTATTATGAAACATTACTATCCTTTTAAATACATGAGAGAAACTGTTTACTGGGTTTTTCTCTGGCCTGTGTGATTAGGGGTGATTGTTAAGGTAATTCACCTGGCTGCAGTTTTACTATAAGTACAGTCCATAAGCTCATTAGAGCTGGCTCTGTGAGACTGCTTTTCAAGTGACCGCATTCAAGTGAAGAGTTAGAAGGAATCTGGAGTTAGAATAGAAGCAGGAGTTGGAAATCAGCAGAGCTCTGAGGTGACTGTAATTTAAAAGGATTTACTGCATTCAGATTTAAAGCTGGTTACTTACCTTAGATTGAGCATTAGAGGACAATATAAATCTATTTGAATTGTAAAACCAAGCATGAGTGATAGCAGTTTAGACAATCTCACACAATGCACATCTTGTCACATATTTGAACACTTGGAACAATCGTTCCGGGGGTCATACCGCTGTGCCAAGTGTGATATTGATTTTGGAAAGCAATATTGCAACATTGTGGGACATTGGAAACCTGAAAAGGAGTTTAAAACTCACAGAGCAGGTAGTATGTGGGGTTAGTGATGAAGAGGGTGGAGTTGTAGATGAGGAGCGACAGGTAGGCAGCTGGGTAACAGTAAGGAGTGGAGGTAGTGGGCAGAGGAACGCCAGTTCTAAGATGACTCAGTCCAACAGATTTGCAAGATTGTGTGAAGATGTTGATGAGGATAGCTCAGAATTGGCAACACTAGAGAGGGCTAATTCCTCTAGCAGCCAGGGGAACAGTCCTCCTTCCAGGCTAGATGGGATGCAGAGGGGCTGGGAGCGTTCCAGCTGTCTTGGTACATATTGGTACCAGTGACAAAGTAGGAGGAAGATGGAGGTCCCTAAAGAATGATTTCAGGGATTTAGGTTGCAAGCTCAAGGCAAGGACCTCTAAGGTAGTGTTTTCTGAAATACTACCTGTGCCATGTGCCAGTGCAGGTAGTCAGAGGGAGCTCAGGGAGCTTAATACATGGCTCAAGCAATGGTGTAGGAAGGAGAGTTTTGTGTTTTTAGAGCAGTGGGCTGACTTTGCTCTTGGGTACAATCTATATGGAAGTGATGGATCGCACCTAAATGGTAGAGGAGCCTCTGTGCTAGGGGAGAGAATGCTAAGAAGCTTGGATGAGCTTTTAAACTAGGAAAGGGGGGGGAGGGTATAGATAGCAAAAATGGGGTAGATAGAGCAGATAGGAACCGGGTGCAAGTAAATGATCAGCAGGGTGGAGTAAGGGTGGGGATAAATTTAGTCAATAGGGTAGGGAGGAACTCATAGTAAATGAAGATGTAGAAAAAAGGCATGTAGGGAGTAATATATGTAAAGACTTCAAAATTAATTGTATGCTAGCAAATGCAAGAAGCATGGTAGATAAAATAGGAGAACTAGAGTTGCTGGCGGTTAATGAGCAATTGGACATAATTGGTATAACAGACACATGGTGGAATGATGCACATGACTGGGCTGTAAATAGAGAGGGCTAGAAGAGACAGGATTAATAGAAAAGGGAGAGGTGTGTGCTTATATTTTAAACCAGAGCTAAACCCAGTTTTGCGGGGTGATATTAGTGAGGAAACTGGCAGAAATGTGGAGTCCTTGTGGGTAGAAATCGAGACTAAATGAGGTGTAAAAGGTAAAAAAAAAAAAAGAAAAAAGGTGTTGGTGGGTATATGCTACAAACCACCAAATATTGATGACAGTGTTGAGGCCCAACTGCTATTGCGAATGAGGAAAGCTGCCCAGCTTGGGCATACTATAATTATGGGAGATTTTAATTATCCAGATATCAACTGGAAAAATTAGACCTGTCAGAGTGCTATGTTCGGGAAAATTATATGTCACAAATGCTGGAAGTGCCAACAAGAAATAACAATGTATTGGACCTAGTGATAACTAATAATGCAGAAATGGTATCTAATATTAAGGTAACAAAACATTTGGGAAACAGTGATCAGAACAGGGTTACATTTGAGATTAGTCTGGCAAAGCAAAACTTTATAGGTTCAACCAAAACTCTTAAAAGCTAACTTCGAATTGTTAAGGGCTTCAATGCTACACTTATAATGGGATATTTTATTTAAAGGCAAAAATACTGAGGAAAATGGTCAGAATTCAAATTTAGGTTGCAGAAATGTATCCAACAGTATATACCAATGGGGAACAAATGCAAAAGAAGTAAGTCACAGCCAATGTGGTTAACTGTACATGTAAAGAAGGAAATGGCAAGGAAAAAAAGGCTTTCAAATTATTTAAGTCTTAAGAAAACGAACATTCTTTCTTAAAATACAGGGAGTGCAACAAAGATTGCAAAAAAGCAATTAGGATAACAAAAATAGATAATGAAACTCGAACTGCAAGGGAGAGCAAGAATAATCCAAAAAAGTTTTTCAAATATATAAATAGAAAAAAACTTAAGCGGGAATGCATTGGACTATTCAAAAATGAGACGGGTGAGTTGATTAGTGAGGATAAGGAAAAGGCCAATGTTTTAAACACTTTCTTTGCATCAGTATATACAAGGGAGCAAGGGATGGTAGAAGGGCCTCCACAAGTAACAAATAAAGCAATACAATTATCAGATATTGTGTTAACTCAAGAAGTTGGCATGGGAAGACAGAACAAAATTAGGACTGACAAAGCACCGGGTCCTGATGGTATACATCCAAGGGTTCTTCAGGAACTGCAGTGTTAGCAAAACCCCTATATTTACTCTTTAAAGATTCTAGCACCACAGGTTCAGAGTGCCACATGATTGGCGAAGAGCCAACGTAATGCCTCTATTTAAGAAAGGGAACTAAAACAGAACCTGGGAATTATAGACCTGTGAGTTTGACCTCTGTAGTGGGAAAACTGCTAGAAGGGATAATAAGGGACTTTCACTGTCGTCCAATACAGGTTACTGGTACATTGGGAGGCGATCCGCCCCTTTAAGTAGGCAGGAACATTTCTCTAAATGTATGCAGGGGGTGGAGCCTCCCCTCCCTCTTAAGCTGCCCTCAGCCAGAACAAGACAGAATGATATGTTCCTGCGTGCTGTGCACATCAGGTGGAGAACATCTCTCAATCAACTTTAGTTTTTTTATTGTTTTCTTCAAATATGGAATACCACCATTAGGCGGGTGACCATGGCTGACAATTGCCCTCTCCAAAGTGGCTAGTGCAGCTTCCAGGGATTTTCTGGTGGACCTTATGCCCTGAAGAGGGAACAACTTGAGTCAAGTAGCTTCCCTGGTGGGGATTTTCCTTTGGTTAATTCCCTTTTCACATGGTTACCTGAAGACAGAAGTCCTACAGAAAGGTGAGCTGAAGGTCCACTTGTCCCACAGTGTCCCTTCATTGGGCTTGTATTTGGGAGTTCTCATTATGCACTCCAGCACTCATTGGGTGTTTTTCTTTATATTGCACTGTATTTATGCAATGTCTGTGTGTATTCCCTGGGTTCTGGAGCAGTTTATGGGGGTTTTAACCTTTTCCCTGCTGTTTTCCTCATTGGGATATTGTTTTATCATGTTTTACATGTGTTTGATATGTGTTTGTTAACTTTTTCCTGTCAGGATAACTTTATTAAAAGTTTATCTTCCGCGCCTTTAAGCGCGCTTTTCCCGCATAGACGCCATTGCTCCTTTACTCTCTATGGGTTTACACAGTGTGGGACGTATCTCTGGAACCGCTTGTCACAGCTACTTCAGAGTGGGCTCATTTTGTTGGTCTTCCCTTGCTCTATCATCCGGTTGCATGATTCGGTGTGTTGGGGGTCTCGGGGGGCTTCGGGCACTGTTTTGGGGTACTTCTGAGAAAAACTACGTTTCCCATGAGCGCTTGTTTCGCGCCCGTTTTCTGATTGGCTCCCGTCGCGGCAGCCATTTTGTGAGTTCTTCTCAGCGAGTATACTACGCAGGGACCGAGCCTTCTCTCTCTCCTCCGCAGATTAACCCTTCGCTTGCCAAATAAGTTTAATTTTAAGCATTTCTGGGGTGAATATTTAATCTTTCACACTTCAATTGGGTGATTCTTGTCAGTGGAGTATATCTGACGCTGTGAGCATGTCTACTCCACTGGAGTCAGGGGCTAGACCCAAGACTAAGGAGGCTGGGGTGTCAGTTCCCCCATTGCGTTTTGCTCCTCTTGTCATTCTTGGCTGCCTAGAGAATTTTCTGGTCATTTATGCCCAAAATGTGCGGAAGGCCATGGCAGCAACCCAGGGCTTTCCAGTCACACCATTGAGCCAACATGGGTGAAAGAGTTCAAGGCTGCAACTAGGGATCTCAGATCCACTCTTCAGCTCTTTCCCTCTCAGGTTCAGGGGGCTCTTCAGGTTTGGCAGACCCCCTCCACTATCAGGACCACCCTGCCTAAGCCACAGGGTGCTCCTGATGTGTCTGATTCTTCTGAGGAAGAATTGTTGCAGGATTCTGATGTTGAGGAGGGCACTGTTATTGAGTCTACCAGGTCCATTGGTGATCCTTATGAATGTGACCCTGAACTCTCTGCTGATGGTTTGATCAGGTCTGTACTAACCACCCTCAACCTTCCCTTGAGTCAGGAATCTACTCATGACCCAAAGGATGTGTTTCAGAAACCTTCTAAAACTGTTATATGTTTTCCTACTAATCCTACTCTTGCACGTTTAGTCTCTGATGCGTGGAGAAATCCTGATAAATCCTCTTCTGTATCAAAAAAGTTTGCTAAACTTTATCCTTTTCCTGAGACTGAACTGGCTAAATGGGTTCATCCTCCTAAGGTGGATGCTCCAGTTTCTAGGTTGTCTAAATCTACTGCCTTGGCTGTCTCTGATGCTTCTGCCCTACAAGATTGGACGGATAAAAAGTTAGAAACTTGTCTTAAGTCTATTTTTGACTCTATTAGCACTGCCATGCGTCCAACCTTTGCAGTGGCGTGGGTTAACCGGGCCATTGCGGTCTGGACTGAACATCTTACTGAGGCGGTTCGCCAGGATGCGCCAGTGTCTGAGCAGTTACAACTTCTTGCTAATATATCTGAAGCTCAGAATTATGTTTCTGACGCTGCTTTTGATGCTGTGCGCATGATGGCGAGGGCTTCCACTTCCTCTGTGATGACTAGACGCGCTCTTTGGCTAAAAATTTGGTCTGCTGACACCGCTTCTAAGAAAGCCTTGCTTTCTTTGCCCTTCCAAGGGACTTCACTGTTTGGATCTGAGCTTAAGGAGATGATTAGTGAGGCTACTGGCGGTAAAAGTACTCTTCTACCATCAGTCTTCAAAAAGAAGTTTCCAGCCAAATGCAATCGGTCCTTTCCTTCCTTCCAAACTGAGACACGCTCTGTGTCCCAGGCGGGTCTGTCCTCTGCGCGCTCCTCCTCCAAGCCCAAACAGTCCTGGGAGCCCAAAGTTGCCCCTAAGGCCAAGACCTCCAAGACTGCTTCGGCTTGACTCACTGAACCCGGGTCCGCATCCGGCTGTAGGTGGACGTCTCCACATCTTTCGCCGGATTTGGGAGCAGTCAGTGGCGGACCCTTGGGTTATTCAGGTTGTATCAGAGGGATACAGGATCCCTTTCTCTTCCCTTCCTCCCTTTCGGTTCCATTTTACTCGTTCTTCTCAGGAGCCTACAAAAAAACGTCTGTTCGACGCTATTCAGGATCTTTTGGACAAAGAAGTCCTGGAATTGGTTCCTTCAGAGGACACAGGTTCAGGATTTTATTACAACCTGTTCGTTGTGGCCAAAAAGGACGGGGGCGCCCGTCCTATTCTGGACCTCAAGGATCTCAATTTTCGGCTCTTCCCTTTGGACTGACTTCAGCTCCTCAGGTTTTTCAGAGAGTCTTGGGCGCTTTGATAGCTGTGCTTCATCGGGATGGTATCAGAGTGATTCCCTACATGGACGATTTGCTCCTGAAAGCTTCATCTGCGGAGATTCTTCACCAGCAGGTTCAGACGTGCATCCAGACACTCAATCGCCACAGGTGGATTGTGAATCTGGACAAGTCAGACTTGATCCCATCTCAACAGATCCTTTTCTTGGGTCTCCTGTTCGACACTCAGCAGTGCATGGTGTTTTTACCGGAAGAAGTGGCTCATCAGATTGCTCTCCGTGTATCCAAGATCCTGGATCTCGAGAGGGTTCCAGTGCCGAAGTTGACTTCTCTGGTGGGGAAATTCATTTCCACAATAGAGGCAGTGCCATTTGCCATGGCGCACACCAGGGAACTTCAGAGGTTTGTGATCCAGACGTGCAGGAATCATCCAGATCATCTGCATCTGTCAGTCTCTCTGCCTCCTCATGTCGAGCTGAGTTTGGAATGGTGGTTGGACCTGTCTCATCTCCTGAAGGGAAGGTCCTTTCAGATTCCCTATTGGACCACAGTCGGGACGGATGCCAGCCTCCGGGGTTGGGGGGCAGTGTTGGGTCGTTTCAGTGCTCAGGGGAAATGGGGACTGGAAGAATCTCTCCTCTCCATCAATGTTCTGGAACTTCGTGCCATCTTTCTTGCCCTGAGACACTGGGAATCTCAGCTGGAGGGTTGTCCAGTCAGAGTGGAGTCCGACAACGCCACCGCAGTGGCCTACATCAACAGACAAGGCGGCACAAGATGTCTCACCACATGGTTAGAAGTCAAGGCCATTTTATCTTGGGCGGAAGCACGTTCCCGTCGTTTCAGCGGTACACATTCCAGGCGTAGACAACGTCATGGCAGATTTTCTCAGTCGTCACACAGTCGACAGCGGAGAGTGGGCGCTTCATCCACAGGTGTTTCACCTTCTAACCCAGATGTGGGGGGTACCTGTAGTGGATCTGATGGCTACCAGACACAACAGGAAGGTTCCAGTGTTTTGCTCTCGGTGGAGGGACCCTCTAGCTCCAGCGGTGGACGCATTGTCAATCCCTTGGGAATTCTCCCTAGCCTACATCTTCCCTCCTCTCCCTCTGTTGATCAGAGTCATCCAGAAGCTGAAGGTGGAGCGTTGTCCTGTCATCCTAATCACTCCGAACTGGCCTCGTCAGTCCTGGTATCCGGACCTGCTGGCCATGTCAGTGGCGGATCCCTTCCCTCTCCCTGCCCGTCCAGATCTGCTGCTTCAAGGCTATCTGTGGAAGGAGGATGTTCAGCATCTCCATTTGATGGCTTGGAGGTTGAATCCTCAATTTTGAAGAAGAAAGGGTTTTCCTCTTCTGTGGTGTCTACGATGCTTAGGGCTCGTAAGCCTGTGTCCTCCAAGATCTATCATCGAGTTTGGTCAACTTTTGTTGCATGGTGTGCTGATAAGGATTTATCGCTCGATTTCCATCTTCCCACGGTCCTGGCCTTTTTGCAGGATGGTGTTGAGAAGGGACTCAGCCTGAGTTCTCTCAAGGTTCAGACTTCTGCTCTGTCTGTATTTTTCCAGGAACGCATTGCCGTTCTTCCTGATGTTAAAGTTTTCTTCCAAGGTGTGGCTCATGTTCGGCCTGCCTTCAAAAGTCCAGCTCCCCAGTGGGACCTCAATTTGGTGCTGGGGGTTCTTCAGAGACCCCCGTTTGAATCCTTGGCTTCCATTCCTTTACGTCTTTTGACCTGGAAAATGTCCTTTCTTTTGGCTATTGTATCAGTTCGCCGGGTGGCGGAGTTACAAGCCCTGTCTTGTAAACCTCCTTACCTGGTGTTCCACAAGGATAAGGCTGTTCTCCGCACTTCCAAGGAGTTTTTACCCAAGGTTGTCTCCGAATTTCACATCAATCAGGAGATTGTGGTGCCCTCTTTCTGCCCTAACCCTTCCTCTGACAAGGAGAGGGATCTTCATTTGTTGGATGTCGTGCGCTGTCTCAAGTTTTATGTTCATCGCACTGAGTCTATCAGGAAGTCTGATGCTCTGTTTGTCATTCCTGAGGGACCTAGGGCAGGGAGACCGGCATCCAAGGTGACCATTGCATCTTGGATAAAATCTACCATTCGTGAAGCCTACAAGTTGCGGAATAAGCACGTTCCCTTCAGGGTTACTGCTCATTCCACCAGATCAATTGGGGCCTCTTGGGCCTATAAAAATCAAGCGTCTGCTGATCAACTGTGCCGGGCGGCCACTTGGTCCTCTGTGCACACATTCTCGAAGCACTATCGTGTAGATGTACTGGCCTCGGCTGATGCCAGCTTTGGGAGAAAGGTCCTGGAGGCAGTCTTGCCTGTCTAGGATCTTCTTCTTCTGAGGTTCTCAGTGCTTCCTTACTGTTGAGCCCTGTTGGCTCTAGTTCAGTGTGCTGTGATAGTTCAGGGGGTTCGTTTTTACCCCTGGTTGGTGTCCGTTGACACTTCTGTTGTTGGGCTCTATGATTAATTGGTTCATAGGGGTTCTGGTGACTTTGGGGCCTTGCGCTTGGTCCTTGCCTTCTTCCCGCCTCTGGGAAAGCTCAATGTTTGTACATCCCAATGTACCAGTAACCTGTATTGGACGACAGTGTAAATAGGATTTTAGTCTTACCTGTTAAATCCTTTTCACTTAGTCCATACAGGTTACTGGTCTCCCACCCTGTCAAGGGACCATGCTTGGCTTTCCTGTGGCATTCAGTGGGAGACCTTTGGGGCATGCTCACAGGAGTCTTCCTTTTCCTTCTTATCTCTGGTCAGTATTAGTGTCTCAAATCATTCTGGCTTGTTCTGGCTGAGGGCAGCTTAAGAGGGAGAGGAGGCTCCACCCCCTGCATACTTTTAGAGAAATGTTCCTGCCTACTTAAAGGGGCGGATCGCCTCCCAATGTACCAGTAACCTGTATGGACTAAGTGAAAAGGATTTAACAGGTAAGACTAAAATCCTATTATATTCAACATTACAAAACAAAAATTAAGATCATTAGCACCAATCAACATGGTTTTATGAAGAATAGATCATGCCAAACTAATCTTTTCAGCTTCTATGAGGAAGTAAGCAGCAACCTTGATAATGGCAAGACAGTAGATGTGTATATAGACTTTGCAAAGGCATTTGATACAGTGCCACATAGAAGGCTGGTATATAAAATAAGGAAATTGGGGCTAGGAGATAACCTTTGCAATTGGATACAAAACTGATTGAAGGATAGGGAACAGTGTGTGGTTGTAAATGGAAAATTCTCCAATACAGTTAAAGTGGAGAGTGTAGTACCTCAGGGAACAGTATTAGGTCCGCTGCTTTTTAACATGTTTATAAAAATGACCTGGACATAGATATATAAAGCAAAATATCAGTATTTGCAGATGACACTAAATTATGCAGGGTAATTTCATTCAGAACAGGATATTTTGTCTCTACAGAGGGATTACATACAATGTCAGATTGGGCAAACAAATGGAATATGAAGTTTAATGAAGGTAAGTGTAAAGTCATGCATTTGGGAGGAAATAATCCCAAGGCTACTTATGAACTTAATGGAATCATTTTAGGGGACTCATTGCTAGAGAAAGACCTGGGTATCCTTGTCAACTACAAACCTGGAAACAGTGACCATTGTTAAACAGCAGTAACAAAGGCAAACAAAATCCTGTCTTGCATAAAAAGAGGTATTGAAGCAAGAGTGGATAACATTATTTTGCCGTTATACAAATCATTGGTAAGACCTCACCTTGAGTATGAAGTGCAGTTTTGGGCACCAGTTCTGAAAAAGGATATACTAGAACTAGAGAGGTTACAGAGAAGAGCAACAAAATTCATTAAGGGAATGGAGAACTTGACGTATGAGGAACGACTAGACGAACTTGGTTTATTTACTCTAGAGAAAAGATGACTAAGAGGAGATATTATGGCATTGTACAAGTATATGAGAGGTCAATACAAGGATCTCTGCAGTGAACTATTTATTCCAAGGTCTGATCAGGTGACCAGGGGACACCCCTTGAGATTAGAGGAAAGGAGGTTTAGATTTCAGCAGAGGAAGGGGTTTTTTACAGTAAGGTCTGTTAAATTGTGGAATTCCTTGCTCAAGGAGGTGGTTATGGCAGATACAATGGATACATTTAAGAGAAGATAAGATACATTTCTTTCAAAAGGGAACATACAGAGTTATACTGTTTTTAGTAGGCAGATCAGGAAGGTCTGATAAAGACTAACTTAATTGGTAGCAGGAAAGCTATAAAATTCTCAGTCACTGGGGTATGAGGAGAAGGTTGAACTTGATGGACTTGTGTCTTTATTCAACCTAATTTACTATGTTACTATGACTAAGGGCCAAAAAAACACACTGCCGACTTGGTAACAAGGCAAAGCGACTCTGCTGCACAAAAAGACAGGAATTGGGGTGCAGAAAAATGGCAGCAGGTGCTCTGGACGGATGAGTCAAAATTTTAAATATTTAGCTGTAGCAGGAGACCGTTTGTTCACCAAGAGCTGGAGAGAAGTGCAGGCAACAATGAAGCATGGTGGAGGTTCCTTGCAAGTTTGGAGTTACATTTCTGCAAATGGAGTTGGGGATTTGGACAGAATTCATGGTCTCCTCAATGCTAAGAAGTACAGGCAGATACTTATCCATCACACAGTACCATCGGGGAGGCATCCGATTGGCCCCAAATTTATTCTGCAGCATGACAGTGACCCCAGACATACAGCCAAACTCAATAAGAACTATCTTCAGCATAAAGAACAAAGAGTCCTGGAAGTGATGGTATGGTCCCCACAGAGCCCTGATCTCAACATCATTGAGTATGTCTGAGGTTACATGAATAGAGAGAAGCAACTAAGGCTGCCTAAATCCACAGAACAACTGTGGTTAGTTCTCCAGGATGTTTGGAACAACCTACCTGCAGAGTTCCTTAAAAAACTGTGTGCAAATGTACGTAGAAGAAGTATTGCAGTTTTGAAGGCATAGGGTTGTCACACCAAATATTGATTTGATTTAGATTTTTTTCTGTTCACTCACTATGCATTTTGTTAATTGATGAATATAAATGAATGCTTTAAAACTGTTTTTAAAGCATTCTTACTTAGCATTTCATTTTTTCACACCTGTCTAAAACACTTGCACATTACTGTATGTGTTAATCTCTGATGATCCCATGCCTGGGACTGAGAGCATTATAAAAGTAGAGCTCACAGTGTACAACACATTTTGGAATTCTCCACAGTGATAGTGCTTTGCGCTACAGAGATGCACCTGATGATTCTTATTGGCTACTGTGATATCACACCCACATGCCTAGCCAATGAGAATACAACTGCCGCTAGCAGGTTTAGCTCTACAAGCGAGACAAGACTCTCATTTTGGATCTGTATAATGAGGACTTTAAGTTCATAATGCTCATTCTCCTAGAGGAGAGAGTAACAGTGATTAACTAGTAAAAGAATGAGCTTTAAAATATGTTTTGTTTTTTCCCCTATGTTACTGTTTTAATGCAAGCCAACATTTTGCTTTCTAAGCACAGTGCTTTGATGTCTGATACACAAGACTTTCTATAGAACAGTGATATTTCCTCGTGTTGTGAATATCTTTCACATGTAGTATGTCATGTCAAGCTATAGAATGATTCAATGCAGTGTGGTTCTGATTGATAGCTTACATATAACCGTGTCTATTCTGTGTCTACAGGTACAGTGTGAGTCGCTCAGTAGAGACTCACATGTCTGGAACAATGAAAAGTTCAGCATCACATACCAAGGTTAGGCAAACCAGACTGAATTGCTATATTGTTCTTGAAGAGCCAGTTGTTATTACCTTGAGTATCAGAGGGATGTGCAATACTTTGTAAAGCAATGTGTTGCACATCCCTCTAGTCCTCAGGTAGGTTAAAGGAAAACTAACTGCTCTTAAAAATAACCTCCTACTTACCCTACTGTGTCCAAAAACTCCAGATATTCACTATGAGTTCTGTCCATGCTCCTTGGTTTGAGAGGTACCATGTTCATCAGTCCTGGATATCAAGTCCATTGTGGTGGACAGGACTCTTGCTGGCAGGAGTCCTAGACCCCAAACACCCACTGCTGTATCTACTTCAGGCTTGTGCACTCTGAATACTTTAGTTGCAGGAGAGAGACTTGATGTTCAGGACTATCCAATGAGTCATGGTTATTTTCTCTGGAATCAGTCAGAATAATGTATTAAGTAAAATGGTGCAACTGAGCCATAGGGAATACATAAAAATGTCCCAAAGTCCCATTGATTTAAATGGGTATTTTAGACCTTTGCTAGAGAGGTCTCCAATGCATTGTAAATGTTATTTGTTCCCTGTGGTAAGATTTTTCAAGATGTCAGTACGTACGCTTTAATGAATAACATAGGGTCTGTTCTATCCTCTTAATCACACCCACAGATGGCTTAAGCAGAGGCTCAGTCATTTTCATTCACTCACTTGTGCTCAAACAAGGAAATGTTTATGTCCTGGGGGATGACGCATTGATGTGTGAGAAAGGAATTAAACTCTCCAATTCCATTGTTATTCTATGGAGCCTATGCATTAAGATCTTGTAACGAAGAAGTGGGAATATGAAGATGTGGCTCCTCCAACAAGGGAAAGGGGCGCAAGATGCTGGAGAGCGACACTAAGGTGGCAGAGCTAGGGCACGGTGGTCACCGCTAGGGAGTTCTGCTGCGGCCTACTATGTAAAGGTACTAGCCGCGAAGCTCGATAGGTCCCCTTCAGTTCAGCCGAAGGGTCCCCTGTATAACCCAATGTAGGCGAACTATACAACCCCTATCCCCAGGGAGAATAACTAACTCCAACAGGAAACAACAGAAACACACTTACTTCCACTAGGTAAACAAGGAACATGAAGAACTCCAGCAGCTGGTTCCAGATGAGGCAAGAGGATGTCTTGGTCCGGTGCAAATGGGACAGTAGCACCAGGAAGCAGCTCTAGAACAGAAGTAGAGAAGATTGGGGCAAACCGATTCAACCCCTAAATGGCTAGGCAGCACAGAAGCAGCAGGAGAAGAGTGGTTAGGCCAAGCAGGGTCATACACAGAGAGCAAAAGCAGTACACAAATCAGCAGGAGAAGAGTAGTCAGGCCAAGCAGGGTCATACACGGTGAGGCAATACAGAGCTCAAATCAGCAGAAGAGAGTCAGGCCAAGCAGGGTCATACAAGGAGAGTCAAGGAACGCAGTACACAATCTTCTGGCAGAAGACAGGATCAAGGTCAGGCAGGGTCACAAATCAGGCAAAACTACAAGAACTATACTCTCTGTAGACGCAATACTAACAAGTCCCAGAGAGGCATATCTGTTCCTTATGAAGCCAGTATCGCGAGACTGAACCGGACTTGTGGTGTCACGTGACGTCGCAATCCGTAAGAGGCCAAGAACAGCGAGAGCACAGTGGTGGAGACAAACAGGAAACCGCGTCCCAGGAGAAACATCAAGCACGGAGGAGGGTGGGTGACAGATCTCTGCAGCTTGTGCAGTGTTAGTGCATAGGATCCATAAAACAACAATGGTATTGGAGAGTATATCACATTGGAGAGTTTCTACCCCTTTATCACTCATTAGTGCACCTCCTCTAGTCTATTATCAGTCCTGAAAAATGGTTTGAGAACCATTGGTGTATATCATTGGCATAAGGTAAGGCTTTCAGAGATTTATTTAGCAGAGTCAAAAAGAAACAAAAGGGGGAGAGCATCATAGACTATTATATCCAATTTAAATGAAACATCAATAGGAAAGGAGGAATACATGCTACTATTTATATAAAAAGTAGCAGATCTCTCTTGTGGAGGATATTTACAGTGCCTCCACACAGATAATGTGATGCTTGAGCTGCTCGATCACTCATAGTAAAACATCCAGCGTAACTGCTGGAAAGGAACGATCTTTCTATTTAAGAGTGGCACAACTATAAAGTGAAAAGTCAATAAAGCAAGAATACAGCAATCTCAAATATCTGTGTAGTATGAACACTTGAATTGTCTCACCCCCCCCCCCCCAAGTCTCATACCTAAGCCTACCAATCACTTTCTCACAATCTGTCTTATATGTTCTGCCATTTTATTTATACTGCACACCAAACATTGGCAATATATACCTCTACAACTGTTTTGGACTATAATTCCCATTGTCTCCTCCCATCCAATGAACAGCTGAAAATGATAATTACAATATGTTACCCACTCTTCTGTTCATATATAAAATAAAATGGAGACCAGAGAGTCTGGGGGCTGGAAAAGGGAGATAGCAAGAACCAAAGGGCAGAGAGGGAGGAGGGAAAAAGATAAGAAAGTGCTATATGGTGTGAGTGTGCAAAAGAGTGGCGTGTAGAGTGCAGTTTAACAGAAGGGCTTCAGCCCCCTTAGCCCCCCCAGCAACACCTGTGGGGCAGAGACAGGAGCAGCTCTTCAGACCCAGCCAAGCACGCAACCATGCTGCACTTCACTGTATTTCACTGGATGAGTGACTCAGTGCTGGTTACATCAGTATAGCACTGCTCTATTAACCTCCTGATCTCCAGAGTCTCCATTCAGGGCTGCCACCAAAACACACGTGGCTACAGACCCCTTATCCCTCCCCCCCAAGTGACACCCCTGACAGTAACTTGATCCCGCCTGTCTGCTCTTCCTTTAGTACCAGCTCTTTTCATATGTGGAGCAGGACTCCCTTCTTGAGGACAAAGAGGAGCCCAGACTAACTGGCTAGCCAGAGTCAGATTAAGACACCATACGGCCATAGGCATAGTATACATGCCACTGGACTACATGACATTATCATATACTCATTTTCACTGTCGTCCAATACAGGTCACTGGTACCACTGGTACCATGGGATGTGTAGTCCCCTTTAATAGGCAGGAACAATTATGCAAATAATTTGCAAGGGGCGGAGCCTCCCCTCTTACTTAAGCCACCTTCTGGCCAGAGCCACCCATATTGATTTGTTCCTGGTGTGCTTGCACACCAGGCAGAGAACAGCTATGCTTCTTAGAGTTTTATTATTTTTTTATTCAAATATGGAATACCACCATTAGGAGGGTGACCATGGCTGTGAATTGCCCTCTTCAAAGTGGCTGGTGCAGCTTCCAGGGATTTCTGTGGACCTATACCTGAAGAGGGGACAGCTTGTGTTAAGCAGCTCCCCTGTTGGGGAAATTACCTCTGGTTCTTTCCCTCCCTATCATGGTCACCTGAAGACAGAAGTCTGCGAGAAAGGTGAGTCACCCATTGAGTGCTGAAGGTCCACTTGTCCCCACAGTGTCCCTTTGATGGGCTTGTATTTGGGAGTTTTAATACACTCCAGCACTCATAGGGTGTTTTTATTGCATTATCACTATTTATGCAATTTCTGTGTTATTCTCTGAGTTTTGGAGCATTGGGTATTCATTTATTTATGTTTCTCATGTATTTCATGCTTGTTTGGGCACTTTTTAATGTTTTACTAAACTTTATTAAAAATGGTGTTCCGCGCCTTTAAGCGCGGCTTTTTCCCGCTCAGCAGCAGAGCTCCTTTACTCTCTATGGGAATTCACAGTTTGGGACATATCTCTGAAACCGCTTGTCACAGCAACTTCAGAGTGGGCTCATTTTAATGCTAGGCTCCTGCTCTATCATCCGGTTGGTGTTTTATTAATGTAGGGGGTTCAGGGGGGCTTCGGGCACTGTTTGGGGTACTTGCATAGGGAAAACTACATTTCCCATGAGCGCTTAGCTCGCGCTCGTTTCTGATTGGCTGTCATGACGGCCGCCATTTTGTGGTACTTTTCCAAGGCGAGTACACTACGCAGGGACCGAGCCTTCTCTCTCCTCACCAGATTAACCCTTCGCTGGCCAGATAAGTCCGTTTTTAGACCTTTTCTGGGGTGAAACTTTAATCTTTAACACTTTTCTGGGTGATAGTGTTTTTTGTGGGGTATATTGACGCTGTGAGCATGTCTACTTCACTGGAGCTAGGGGCTAGACCCAAGACTAAGGAGGCTGGGGGGTCTTCTACCCCCATGGCGTTTTGCTCCTCTTGCCACATTGGGCTGGATTGCGATAATGTGGGGGATCTATGCCCTAATTGTACTGATAAAGATAGCAACCCTGGGCTTCCCAGCCACGCTATTGAGCCATCTTGGGTGAGGGAGTTTAAAGCTGCCACTAGGGATCTCAGATCCACGCTTCAACTCTTTCCCTCTCAGGTACAGGGGGCTCTCCAGGTCTGGCAGACCCCCTCTACTATCAGGACCTCCCTGCCTAAGCCACAGGGAGCTCCTGATATCACTGATTCTTCTGAAGAAGAACTTTTACAGGATTCTGATGCTGAGGAACGTACTGTTATTGAATCTAACAGGTCCATTGGGGACCCCTATGAGTGTGACCCTGAAGTTTCGGCTGAGGGTCTGATCAGAGCGGTTCTGAATACGCTCAACCTTCCTCTGACTCAGGAATCCACTTATGATCCTACTGATGTTTTTCAGAAAAAGCCATCTAAACCTGTTGTTTGTTTTCCAACTAACCCTACTCTTGCCCGTCTGGTTTCTGAGGCATGGAAGAATCCTGATAGATCTTCCTCTGTCTCCAAAAAGTTTGCCAAACTTTACCCTTTTCCCGAAGCGGAGCTGGCAAAATGGGTTCATCCTCCCAAGGTGGATGCTCCTGTGTCTAGACTATCCAAATCTACTGCTTTGGCTGTCTCAGATGCCTCTGCCTTGCAGGACTGGACGGATAAGAAATTAGAGCTCTCTCTTAAATCTATTTTTGCCTCTATTGGCACTGCCATGCGCCCCACCTTTGCTGTGGCATGGGTTAATAGGGCTATTGCAGCCTGGACTGAACGACTGACTGAAGCAGTTCGCCAGGATGCGCCTGTATCTGAACAGTTGCAGCTTCTTGCTAATATCACTGAAGCTCAGAACTATGTTGCTGATGCTGCTTTTGATGCTGTGCGCATGATGGCGAGGGCCTCCACTTCTTCTGTGGTGGCTAGACGCGCTCTTTGGCTGAAAATTTGGTCTGCTGATACAGCCTCTAAGAAAGCCTTGCTTTCCTTGCCCTTTCAGGGGAATTTGCTCTTTGGCTCTGAGCTCAAAGAAATGATCAGTGAGGCTACTGGCGGTAAAAGTACTCTTCTACCCTCAGTCTTTAAGAAAAAGTTTCCAGCCAAACGCAATCGGTCCTTTCGTTCCTTTCAGACTGAGACACGCTCCTCGGCCCAAACGGGTCCTCCCACTACGCGCTCCTCCTCCAAGCCCAAACAGTCCTGGAGGCCCAAAGTTGCCTCCAAGGCCAAGACCTCCAAGACTGCTTCGGCATGACTCGCCGAACCCGGGTCCGCATCCGGCTGTAGGCGGTCGTCTCCGCATCTTTCGCCGGACTTGGGAGGAGTCAGTGGCGGACCCATGGGTTCTTCAGGTGGTGTCAGAGGGATACAGGATCCCTTTCTCTTCCCTTCCTCCTTTTCGGTTCCATTTTACTCGTCCTTCTCAGGAACCCTCAAAAAGGCGTCTGTTCGACGACGCTATTCAGGATCTCTTGGACAAAGAGGTCCTGGAGGCGGTTCCGCAGGGGGACACAGGTTCAGGATTTTATTCCAACCTGTTTGTGGTAGCCAAAAAGGACGGAGGAGCCCGTCCCATCTTGGATCTCAAAGATCTCAATGCCTATGTGGTGACTTCCCACTTCCGCCAGGAGTCCCTGCGCTCTGTGATTGCAGCAATGTCTCCAGGGGAGTTTCTTGCCTCCCTGGACCTTCAGGATGCTTATCTTCACATCCCTATTCATCCAGAGAGCAGGAAGTGTCTCAGGATTGCCTGCCACAGGGGACACTTTCAATTTACAGCGCTCCCCTTTGGACTGACTACAGCTCCTCAAGTCTTCCAGCGGGTGCTGGGCTCCTTGATAGCGGTGCTCCATCAGGATGGGATCAGAGTGACACCCTACATGGACGATCTCCTACTGAAGGCCTCCTCAGCGGAGCTTCTCCACCAGCAGTTGCAGAGGTGCATGCACACCCTGAACCGTCACGGATGGATCCTGAATCTGGACAAGTCGGACTTGATTCCTTCTCAGAGGCTTCTGTTCCTGGGTCTCCTGTTCGAGACTCGCCAATGCATGGTGTTTCTTCCAGAGGACGTGGCTCACCAGATAGCCGTCAGAGTGGCTGGGAGTCTGGACATGGACGAAATTCCAGTTCCGAAGTTGTCGTCCTTAGTGGGGAAGTTCATTTCCACGATCGAAGCAGTACCATTTGCCATGGCCCACTCCAGGGATCTTCAGAGATTTGTGATCCAGACGTGCAGGAATCATCCAGATCATCAACATCTGTCTGTTTCTCTTCCTCCTCATGTCGAGTCGAGTCTGCACTGGTGGTTAGATCTCTCTCATCTCTTGAAAGGGAAATCCTTTCTAGTTCCTCATTGGACCACAGTCACAACGGATGCCAGCCTTCGGGGCTGGGGTGCAGTCTGGGGTCGCTTCAGTGCTCAGGGGAAATGGGGTCTGGAGGAATCCATGCTCTCCATCAATGTTCTGGAACTTCGAGCTGTCCGGCTGGCCCTGAGGCACTGGGAGTCTCAATTGACCGGTCTTCCAGTCAGAGTAGAGTCCGACAACGCCACGGCGGTGGCTTACATCAACAGACAAGGCGGCACAAGAAGCGGTTCCGCCTGGTGGGAAGTCAAGGATATTTTGTCTTGGGCAGAAGATCACGTGCCTGTCATCTCTGCAGTTCATATTCCAGGCGTGGACAACGTCATGGCAGACTTCCTCAGTCGTCACACCGTCGACAGCGGAGAATGGGCTCTTCACCCAGAGGTGTTTCACATGCTCACTCAACGGTGGGGGATGCCAGTGGTGGATCTGATGGCTACCAGACACAACAGGAAGGTTCCGGTGTTTTGCTCCCGTCTGAGGGACTCCCTTGCTCTAGCGGTGGATGCCTTGTCGATCCCTTGGGACTTCTCCCTGGCTTACATCTTCCCCCCTCTTCCTCTATTGATCAGAGTTATTCAGAAGTTGAAGAGAGAACGTTGTCCTGTCATCCTGATTGCTCCAAACTGGCCTCGCCAGTCCTGGTTTCCGGAATTGATGGCCATGTCAGTGAAGGATCCAATTCCACTTCCAGCCCGTCCGGACCTGCTTCTTCAGGGGTATCTGTGGAAAGAGGATGTTCACTCTCTCCGTTTGATGGCATGGCGGTTGAATCCTCGATTCTAGCTAAGAAAGGCTTTTCTCCTTCTGTGGTGTCGACGATGCTCAGTGCTCGTAAGCCTGTGTCTTCCAAGATCTATCATCGCATTTGGTCAACTTTCGTGACATGGTGCTCTGTCAAGCAGTTGTCTCTTGACTTCCATCTTCCCACTGTCCTGGCCTTCTTGCAGGACGGTGTGGACAAGGGGCTCAGTCTGAGTTCCCTCAAAGTTCAGACCTCTGCCTTGTCTGTGTTTTTCCAGGAACGGATTGCCATCCTTCCTGATGTGAAAGTCTTCTTCCAAGGTGTGACTCATGTTCGACCTGCCTTCAAGAGTCCTGCTCCCCAGTGGGATCTCAATTTGGTGCTGGGAGTTCTTCAGCGACCACCGTTTGAATCCTTGGCTTCCATTCCATTACGTCTTGTGACTTGGAAGATGGCCTTCCTTTTGGCTATTGTGTCAGTACGCCGGGTGGCAGAGTTACAGGCATTGTCTTGTAAACCTCCTTACCTGGTGTTCCACAAGGATAAGGCTGTGCTTCGCACTACCAAGGAATTCTTACCCAAGGTTGTGTCTGAGTTTCACATCAATCAGGAGATTGTGGTTCCCTCTTTCTGCCCTAATCCTTCATCTGACAAGGAAAGAGATCTCCATTTGTTGGATGTGGTGCGTTGCCTCAAGTTTTATGTTCACCGCACCGAATCTATCAGGAAGTCTGACGCTCTATTCGTCATTCCTGAGGGGCCTAGGGCAGGAAGACCGGCTTCCAAAGTTACCATTGCCTCTTGGATTAAGGCTACCATCCGTGAAGCCTATAAGTTGAGGAATAAGCATGTTCCCTTCAGGGTGACTGCCCATTCCACCAGATCTATTGGGGCCTCCTGGGCCTACAAGAATCAAGCTTCTGCTGATCAACTGTGCAGAGCGGCCACTTGGTCCTCTGTGCACACTTTTTCTAAGCACTACCGAGTTGATGTACTGGCATCGGCTGATGCCAGCTTTGGAAGGAAGGTCCTGGAGGCAGTCTTGCCTGTGTAGGTCTTCCGCTCTGTGATCCTTAGTGCTTCCTTACTGTTGAGCCCGGTTGGCTCGTGTTCCGTGTGCTGTGTTAAGTTCAGGGATTGTTCCCTTGATTGGTGTCCGTTGACACTTACAGTTTGGGCTATGTTATCAACTGGTTAACAGTTCTAGTGACTTGGGCCTTGCGCCTGGTCCTTGCCTTACTTCCCGCCTCTGGATCAGCTCAATGTTTGTACATCCCATGGTACCAGTGACCTGTATTGGACGACAGTGAAAATAGGATTTTAGTCTTACCTGTTAAATCCTTTTCACTTAGTCCATACAGGTCACTGGTCTCCCACCCTGTCAAGGGACCAGTCTTGGCTCTCCTGTGGCATTCAGTGGGAGACCGTTCGGGCATGCTCACAGGAGTCTTTCTTTTTGCTTACCTGGGGTCAGTTTAGGGTCTCAAATCAATATGGGTGGCTCTGGCCAGAAGGTGGCTTAAGTAAGAGGGGAGGCTCCGCCCCTTGCAAATTATTTGCATAATTGTTCCTGCCTATTAAAGGGGACTACACATCCCATGGTACCAGTGGTACCAGTGACCTGTATGGACTAAGTGAAAAGGATTTAACAGGTAAGACTAAAATCCTATTTTTTGAGATATTTTGAGCACATTCCTTTACGTTCACACTCTCTGGTGCACAAAGATTTTAAGGTAAATAAAAAAAATAACATTTTTGTTCATGCCTCATTAGTGGCATGAGGAGAACTCCATCTTCCATACTCAGTACTGAATTCTTTGCTTTTTAGGAGAATATTGTACCAAATCCTTTGGCAAAGGAAGAGTTAAACCTTCTGGCACAGCTTATGGGTGGATTGGAGCTGAAGAAACCATCCAGTAGTGATCACAGCTTCCGTCTGAACTTGTTCACCAATGATGAGGAAGAAGAGTGAGTAAAAGCTATCTCTGCAAACTGTTAAAGGAACAGTACCTGTTTTTTGTAATTCACTCTATGGCAGAGCTTAAAGTAGACCTGTCATCTTGATTTTTATTTTTTTTATTTATTTGAAAACTTTATTCAAAACTGCCTATGTCTCATGTAACCAAAAGACCATCAGATGTATAGTTTAGGAAATATTGCACAATATTACTCTGAGAAAAGTGAAAGTCTCCTGGTACAGCACAGAGATTTATTATCACATGAAGATTCAATGAAAAACTTTAACATATTCAAGAACACTAAAAATCTTGTTTAGCAAATGGAATGTCACTGAAATGATTAATTTGCATATGAAACGTCACTGCTGCCTCATCAGTACTGCAGTTAGCATATGGTACCAAGCATAAATATTTCCTTAACTGTATACTTGCTGGTCTTTTGTCTAACAGGACATAAACGGAGTTTTTAATGAAGCGTTCAAATATGCAAACTTGAATCAAGGTGACAGGTTCAATTTAAGTAACAGAATATAGCTAGCCATAGTAATTAATAGGATCAGCACCATATGTTAACCAAAATGGAAACTGCATTTAACTCATTGGATGCTAGAGAGATCTATAAAGTAAGTATGAGCTGTAATAACTTTTGAAAGATACATTCCAATAGTAGGTGTACAGTTATATTCAGCTGTAAACCTCTACACCTTTTTTATTTATATATGTTTGTATTAAAAATGTCTACTGCTACTTTAAAGTTGTGTTGACACACCTCTCTGTGTTAGCTGTAATATGCAGTAAAAAGGTTTGCTTTAAATTGGAACTGACGCTTGTCCACATTCTCACCTCAGTGGGAGCATCCATCTTGATTTGAATGATTGTCAATTTATGGATTTAGCTAGTACTGGCTGGTAGGAAGTGGCAGCTGGGATGGAAAGCAGTGTGGAATGTTCATATCTGGCTGGTATGCCAGACAGTTTATTTTTTGTTTATTTAGAAAGTGTTTTACCAAGAAGAATACATTTTCTCTCATTTCCAAGTATATCCAGTACTGTCTCATTTGTATAAACTGATAAATAATTCCCATAAACTATTACTTTAAAAATATAAAATGGCAGACATAAATATAGGTAGTTTTGAAATTACTTTTAACATTACCTCTTTGTTACAAAGCAACAGTTCCCCTATAAATACTATTATTGCACAAAAAAGTATAAGAAATTAGAATGATGACCAAAATATTACTGAAATCATCCAGCACAATTACAGTACGTTTGACATATACTTACAACCAATGGGTTACATGTAGAAAAGCACAGTGGTACAATTCTGGGGCAAACCTACTGCTTCATAGATGGCAAATATAAATTTCTAAAAAATTCACAGTTAATTAAATGGTGATTTTTAAACCCTTGAATGCTATAGAGATCTTCAACACATAGACCTTTATAGCATTCAAGATATTAAAAGTGCCACTTAAATCAACTGGACTTTTTACTCATCCCTTTGGTTTGCCTCAGAATTGCTCCATTATGCTCTTCTACATATGGCCAACTAGCAATCAACAAAGTGTATTTTGTCTCCACAAGAGGCAAATAATAATAATTCATAAATGTTACTGCAATCACATAATAATAATAATTTTTACATTTCTTCCATTAAGGCAAGCAGCACTCACAAGACCTGAAGAACTGTCCTATAAAGTCATCAACATTCATGCCAGTGATGTAAGTAGAGTGGTTTTCCTTTAACCCTTTCAGTGCCAGAGGGGTACAGAATGCATAGCTTTGCAGATGGGTAATTATTTGGGGCAAAGTTTAAAAGGGGTGGTAGTTCCGCTTTATTCAAAATCCATGGGTTACAATTTACATTCCCAAAATGTCTCTCATCATCAGTTTGGGGGAGGCAGAAACCTGAACCGCTTGGCTGGAAGGCAATCCAGAAGTCTGTGGCACTCATCCACAAACTCCTGGATGGAGATGCACTGAGGGGGGATTCTATGGCAAAGTGCATCTGGCGATATGTGGAGATCACTTCACCATGAAAAATACAACACACTTTGCCATATGCAGTAAGAATTATCTATGCAATGGGAGAGAGAGGGGGAGAGAATTGAATCATTAGCACTTAGGGTTTTTGTAATGATGGTAATGTTTTAGGGAGTGCAGGTGGGGAAGCAGAGAGGATGCTCTCAGTCCTCAGCACCTTAAACTTCACTATCATTCCCGTAACCCTTTCAGTGAAATTGGGATGTCCAGTGCACACCTCTGTGGCATTTTGTATTTATTACACTATATTGAGACATAAGCCACAAGAAAAAAGAAGAAAAGATAGCGCAACACAATCCACTATGCATAGTAGTGATTGATAATCAGTATATCTTAAATGCCCTTATCCCACGTAGTTCTACTCAAGTGCTAAGCAGGCTTCCCCTGTCTCCCAGTATATTCAGCATTCATCGATGATCACTGTAGGTCCACCGCATTCACTATTGTTGATAGATGGTGTGTAGTTCCCAAAACATATGCATGGCATGCCATGTATACAAAATATATGGACTATATACTCCAATCAAGGAGACATACCGGGAACCTTTAGTGAAACAGTGTGTATATCAAGTACTTAACCCCTTAAGGACCGGGAAAATCTGAGGTCGTTTTCCCTTAAGGACCGGAGCAGTTCTGACCTTTTTGACTGTATCTTTGTTCAGCAATGTTTTCCCTCTAAGTCTTTTATTCCACCCCCATAAATTATATACTGTTTTTTTTAAGCACAAATAGGGCTTTCATTTGATACCCTACTTATATGGATAACCCACCATTTACTTTATTAAAATTAAAAAAAAAAGGTAAAAAAAATGTAAAAAAACATCATTTTTGGTTTTTCTCTTTGGATCAATTGGGCACAAAGGGTTAAAATTTTATGGAGACTGCATGAAAGGTATGACCGGTCAGTCATACCTACAAAATGCACAGTTTAAAGTAGCCACTGTCCCCCCTGGGTGAAAATCCCCATGTCCCTTTTTCCCACCCTATTTTGACACTTTTTATCCGTGACATTTGACGGTGTATATAAGTGTATTACCTAGCTCCACAACAATCACACTTACACTTTTGTGTAATTAGATTATTTTTTTTTAAATAAAATATTTTTGTAAAAAAAAAAGTGTTTTGTGTTTTTAAAAAAAAAAAAAAAAAATTATTGCAGGTCAGAAATTGACCTGCATTTAGCAAGCCTTTGGCACCAGCAGTGAAGGGGTTAATACCCCTAGCTGCTGTATTTACTTTCACCAATAGGTGTCTCCTGTCTACTTCTGTCTCCGTTACTTTCATAGCAACGGAGCCAGAGGCAGACTTGACAGGCACAGACAGCATGCTTTCTTTGCTGTCTGTGTCTGTCACTTTGCCGGTACATGTGATCGGTGGAACGGCGATCGCATGAATCAGCAAAGGCAAGAAAGGCTGAGACTGAATGCCCCGGTCTCGGAGCATTCAGTCTCAGCCTGGAATTAATGATAGCAGCGTGCACAGAGGCACGCTGCTCTCATTTAAGCCATGACGGTCCTGGACCGTCATGGGTCCTTAACGGGACTGCAACCCATGACGGTCCAGGACCGTCATGGGTCCTTAAGGTGTTAAGGAGTAGGTCCTAATGTATACAAAGGATTAGGGAAATAAATGGACATTCTTTTTATTCAATAAAAAATGTAAACAATCATTAGCCACAGTATCTGAAAAAACACAATATATGAATAAAAAACTAGTACATAAAATACTATATTCTGATGTCACATAAGAGTAATACCCATAGGCGTATGCACAATCTAAATAAGACAAAAAGCATATCAGTAGTGGGGTTTATCAAAAGTAGCGCCACTGTTATGTTAAACAATGTTATAGTAAAATACCGTAAAAAAAAAACAAAACAAAAAAAGGGTATATTGCTCAACGTGTTGCTGGGAGGTGCGCATAGAGGACTCCGTTCCAAATTCGGATCGCCCTGCTCCGTATCAGCATCTGTGCTTTCGGGCACTCTGTACTGCGCATGACTGCAGTGCAGGCAGTGAGCAGAGAGGTTCCGAGCACCAGCCGAGGTTGCAGGGTGGCACTGTGGCCCGTGTACACAGGCTTTTAAACTAGTATATACTATCACACTCCAAAACTGCCTCCGTTTCTCCGTTTGTCCTGCTGTGGCTTATTTTTATTGTCTATTACATATCTCCTGACAAAGTGACATCTATAAATGACAGTCAAGAAACGCGTTGAGCAATATGCCCTTGTTTGTTTTTACGATATTTTACTATAACATTGTTTAGTCATGTACTGTGCATGACTGCAGCGCACGCAGACTCTGCTGCGCATGACGGCTTCTGACAAACATCCTAGCAAATTATTATATAGAATATATTAGATATATATTTAACCCTCTGAATACCAGAGGTTATTCTTACCCCTCTGGCATTCAAAGGGATATTATATAATCATGATTAGCTCAGCTGCTGAGGTTTTGATATCCAACACTTATTAACCCTTCATGGACCTGTGGGATGCACAAAGCATTGCAAACCAGAGGCCAAAACATTGTATATTTTCGGGGGTTTAATAAAGGAAGTCAACACCCCATATCAGCTGGACTCTTTATACCACTTATTGAATACTAGGGATTTACACAGTTTCCTGGTTCAGTGGGATTGTGGGAAAAGCACTGACTGATTCTGACTTATTACCCCCTTGCACTGAAATCAGATTCTTCTTTCTTTCAGGATCAAGAGAGGAATAAGGAGCTTTCTCGAATCATGGGGGAGTTCAAATCTGAGGATCCTTGTGTTCAAAGTACCAGCAAAGGGGATGATCTGTTATCGCTAATGGATGGGCTGTGAGAATAGAGGTGTAACTCCACTACACAGAAGAGCTCCTGGACATTAATACCATAAATACTTTTAGGGCCCTATGTTCAAAAGAAAAATGGAGCAATTCAAGCAAACCAGTTCAGCCATAAATACACTCCCAGACCTCCCATTAATTTAAATGGGGATTTTAACATGATGAATCAGGGGCAAAATTACAGGGAGTGCAGTTGTGACAAATCCCCGAGGCCCCATTGGCTTTATACAATCCTACAACTCCTTACAATCTTACCAGTTTCGTATCTTGGCTGCTGGTCATTGACATCGTCACAGAAAGCTGTTGACAACCAGTGAGCTAAGAATGGCATCTGTGAGTCCCTTCTCTCCATTAATCAATTGAGCACAACTCGATGGGGGGGACACTGTCTCAGATTTTGTCCCAGACCCCGTAGGTTCTAGTTACCCCCTGCTGTATACTAGAGAAATTTTCAAGGCTTTGTGATGTAGAATTTTGGAGACCTCTTTATCTTTCAAGGGGCTAAAATCTCTCTTTATATCATTGGGCATTTGATGCACATCTGCAGGGGGAGGCTTAATTTAAAACCTAGTATAAGGTGTTCTCACGGGATAAGGAAATTAAGGCTCAGAGACCTCCCTTATAGAGCAATATAAAAAGCAGCAGTCTGGACATTAGTTGGCTTCTTTGTTATAAGTTTAAAAACAAAATGCTTTTCCAGATGAAAAAGGCTGACTTGGAGGCCTTTCCATTTGATCAAGAGATACAACTCATGTCAACAATTAGAGGATTTGGGTCAGTAAAGACTTGTTCTGGTAAGTGTAACTAGTATATTTGCATTTTTTATGGAAATTGCTTATTTCCATGCGACCCAGGTTCCAAAATGTATGTGCAGGCACTTATGCATAAAATATGTTAATATATACACAAACAACAACACACACCTTCTTTATAATATACACTTTCAGATTTCTATCAAATCTGTAGTAAAATCAGGAACACTACCTGAATTTGTCACAGTTTATTGACCAATGTTTCTGTTGCCGTGGGAAGCTTTCTTAGGATTCTCCATGAACAAGAATGTTGCACATTAAACCAACACTTTTAGGGGTGAATTCAAGCAGTAAATGGATTTCCTTACACATTAACCATACAACGATTTTTCAGTTGCTGGATTTCTTTAACGAGTGAGAGCCAGATAGGTCCACCAGTTCCGTCCACCATCTTCAGGTTGACAGATTCCTATAGAATTACATGGGGGGGGGGGCAAAATACACATATGCTGATGGTGTATGTTTGTGTATCTCTGGAATGGTGGCTTTTACTCCATTTTTTTCATTATTTATTTCCTGCATCACATACTCATGACAGTGAAATACTATTGATTGTTGATGAATACCCAAAGGTACTGATTAAAGACCATGGCAAATAGCAGCATAATTTTTCTTAAAGTGGATGTGTCACCTATGGACAACATCTCATAAATAGTTAGGTGACATAGCCAATACGATGAAAACATTATTTATTTTTTATTTAAAGTTTTGATTTCACTTAAATTTAACTTACAAAAGTCTGGGCTGCAGCCACTTCCATATAGACTGCAGCCAGAAGCTCTGCTTCTGCTGTCTTCCTTCCTCCGATGACAGAGGCTTCTGTCTGTAAGCAGGAGCGGTCTCATTGGTTAGATATTGATCTCTGCCAATGAGACCGGTCCAGCTTACAGACAGAATCCTCAGTCATCGGAGGAAGGAGGAGAGCAGAGGCGGAGCTCTGTAACCGCAGAGAACCGCAGTCAACACTGAAGTGGCTGCAGCACAAACTTTGTAAATTAAATTTAAGAAAAACCAAAACTTTAAATAAAGAATAAATAACGTTTTCATCGTATTTGCTATGTGTCACCTAACTATTTATGGGATGTTGTCCATAGGTGACACATCCACTTTAACTCTGCTGAGACAGCACTCACAGGACATTTTTTTGCAGAAAAATCAATCCATGTTTATTGATTCAAAGTTTCTGCTAGGGATTGTGGCCTTTATCAAGAACCCTCTACACGATCTGTCCGGTCCGATGACCAGATTTCAGATCTGTTGGATCCACCTATGATGTTGCAAAAAGGGGCATGAGGGTGATACTTTACAAATTGAAAACTACACAAGTGAAGAGACTTGTTGGTGGACCATGTGACGTAATAAAATTATGCAAAAAATATAAGAGAAAGTTAAACTTAAAGCGGAACTACCACTTCCACTAAAGTCGACCTGCAATACTTATTTTACCTCTCAAAAGTGCCCACAAATAATGTTATCCTTAAGGTTCAGAGACTGATGGCCAGGTAACTGCAGCCTGTGCGCCTTCGCCGTCAGTCTCTTCCGGAGCCGTCCGGGCCAGTGCAATGCCTGTGAAGGGTGAAGAGGCATGCATTCAAGATGTCCGCGGTGATGCCTGGCTTCCGGTCTCGGAAGCTTAAGGATAACTTTATTTGTGGGCACTTTTGAGAGGTAAAATATTAGTAAGCTAGTCGCCAACTGCCTAAGTATTGCAAGGTGACTTTAGTGGAGGTGGTAGCTCCGTTTTAACTATTACTATCCCTTTAAAGATTATAAATTATAACCTATGTTTGCAGGGCTTCTATTCACAATTCCGCCAGGGGCCTCAGGGTTAGTTAACTCAGGGCTGCAATTATTTCTTTGAGTGCTAGAGGGTATCCAATGCATTGCTTTGCAATACGTCGCATACACCTCTGGCGGGTAAAAAAGTTAAAGATTTATATTGGAGAACCAGTCCACACAAAATTCATTAATAATGTCCACATATTAACATAAGTGAACGGTTATTGTTATTAGAAACCAATAGTGTTCCTTAAATCCCAGATCTCTGAATGTGACCTGTAAAGAAGACCAAAAAACCTTGCCTTCTGTTTTACCTTTGATCATTTTTGTAGAAAGACTTGTAAATGTTGAATGTTGCTGCTTTTTCATAAAGATGAGTTGTAGAAGAAACACACTATCATACACTTGATTAGAATTTAAAGTAGGGATGCACCGAAATTTCGGCGGCCGAAAATGGCATTTTCTGCAAAAAGCCGAAATAAAAAAAATGGCCGAAACGGAGAGCAGAAACAAGTGAAGTAAAATCTTCAGCACAGCACACAGACGCGCTTCAGTGGGTTGGTAACGAGGCTTTGTTAGATGAACTGTGATTGGTTGTAAATGTGGAAAGTGGAGTGCCTAATTTCCGTTGTCAAGTGCGCAGTGATGGAGAGCCGGGGTTGGTGAATGGCGGAGGCCTGGTCGCTTGGTGCACCTTACACACCGAGCATAACCAGGGAATGAGTCTTAAGTGAGAAATCCGGGGCGGTTGCACTCTGAGGTGAGAAGAAGTAGAGGGTGCATGGTATCGGGGAAGTCAGTGTTATATAAAGTGATTGACGTATGCTTGGGTCCATGAGAAGAGTTAATTGTGTGGGGGGACTCTGCTTGTAGTTGATCAAGGGTATAGTTGTCCGATTAATGCGAGTTCTGTGCTTAGCGCTTTGAGAATAGGAACTTTTTTGCAACGCGATGCAGAGAAATATGTTGTGCATCTTAGAGTGCTAAGTGCAGACGTAGTAGCGCCGATGGCAATAAGGTATTATGTGATAAACGTCTTACGGAGTAGAATACTGAGAGGATTAGACTAATGCTAGATGACTATGGTTTCAGTGGCTTTGTATATGGGTGAAACACAAGGACATCATGTTTGGGGTCCATTATAGTAAAGCATTGTACTCTACATTGATAAAGCCTGAATCTTTAATGAATCGTGCAATGGGACATACAAATATCGGTAAATCCGAAGTGGAGCAATTTCAAGGCAAAACAACTTGGCCAAATGTATAAACAAGGTTTCTTATGCATCCAAGTTGTTAAATTGCCATTTTGAAAAAAATGGTGTTTCTATTTAATCAGATAAATGCAGTTTGTTTGCAGTGTAATTGCTTCAGTGTAAACACTTTTTTTGCTTTTGTAGCCCAAAGAATGTATATGAATAAGGATTCACAAGCTCTAATGACTGTATAGTAAATGATCATAGACTGACAAAGTATGACTATAGTAAAAGTAAAGATGTCAGGCTTATTCTAGACGAGCATTTTCTGTCTATCCTTTGGAAAAATGAAGATGTGGATTAAAGCAGAGCATTGTCTTGTTATCTCTCAGGGAAAATAGCAATGTTCTCACTTCTTTTGTAGCAGCCTCCAGAAACTTTATTGATTTGTAAACAATGGATCAGTTTCAGTTTGGGGGTTGGTGTGTTTGTAAAATTGTTGTATACAGTGTCCTATCCCACTTCTGATGCAGAGATAGTTCTGCCTTAGTTTGACTTTGCATCATACATGCACTTAAAAAATTTGTAATGTCAGATTCCCTTTTTTTCTAATTTCTTCTGTAAAACTTTTCTGAGACCTAAAATCTAGTCTTGCATATGTTCATTGGGTGCTTTCTTTGTTGCATTTGTTTTGGTACTCAGAGCCCTGGAAATCTTGATGTTATTTATCCAGGATTGTCTGTAAATGGATCTGTTATTTTTTATTTCTTTTGTTAGGCATCGCCCTATAAATTAAAAAGTCATTTTTCGGTTTCGGTTTTCGGCCAAGAGCATCCTGAAGTTTCGGTTTCTGTTTCGGTTCAGAATTTTCATTTCGTTGCACCCCTAATTTAAAGTGGGACTACCACCTATTTTAAACTTTATGTCAAATAATTCCCCATCTGCGACTAGCTGCTCAGTAGTTCTAGTCGCCAGAATAATTACCTGGTTAAATAGAATGATACCCTGCTCTGAGGCTGACAGGCAGTAGAGAGCGCAGACATCTTTCCATAGTGATGTCTGCGCGCCTGCGCTGTCAGTCCCAGTTGGCTCTAGGAGGCGTTGATGGGAGTTGTTCGGCTCCAAAAGGGACTGATAGCGCTGACGTCACTATGGAAAGATGTCTGCACTCTCTACTGCTTGTCAGCCCCGGAGCAGGGTATCATTCTGTTTAACCAGGTAATTATTCTGGTGACTAGCACTACTGAGCAGCTAGTCGCAGATGGGGAATTAGTTGACATAAAGTTTAAAATAGGTGGTAGTTCCTCTTTAAATCCATGTTTTGAGGAGGTGTGCTCTGTTGTGTTATTATCAAAAACAATTGTTACTTTTTGAACTGTAATGATTGCTGGGGAAATATAAGAAAACATTACATATGAGTTGGTATATCCCAGAAAAAAAATAAGCTGTTCTTTGACTTGTTAACCCTTTGAGTGCCAGAGGGGTATCCATTGCATTGTGTAAACTTCTGGAACTCAAAGAGTTAACAGCAACATGATTGTCAAAACATGCTCAGCACAGAGAACAGATTAACCCTTTGAGTGTCAAAGGGGTGTGCCACTTAGCTGGAAAAGGGGACCTAAAGCAAATTACACGTATAGTAAATACTAATGAGGGGAAAAATGTATAACAGTGATACTGACAATGCTGACAGTTGCTTCTTTTAAAAATTACAGCTTAAACCTCTGTTTTGATTTATTTTTAATTAAAAATTGCAGTTTTGTGGAATTGTTACCAGATGGTGCTGTTGCTGTTTATGTCTATGGAAAGCTTTTTGGCTGGAGATGAAAGCAACAGCAGCACCTGATGGTGACTTTCACACAAAATGTATTTTGATATTAAAGGGAAAAGTAAACTTTGAATATGAAAATGCATATGTTGTTGGGCTTTTGCTACAGATGTTTCTTTCAAAAAATTCAACATGTGTTTAAAGTGTTAGTAATGTCTAAAAAAAAGTTTTTTTTTGCATTTAGAAGAGCTTAAAAAGCTGAGCTACATGCAAAAAAACGTATCTCTCAAACCGCTATGGTTTAAGAGATACAGGCGTTTGAAGTTTGATCTCTCCTACTGACAGCTGTAAAGCTGTCAGCAGGAGATCCGTGTCGGTCGGCACGGAGGAGCTTGAGAAGTGCCGAGATCTTGTTACTTACAAGGAATCCCTTCATTGGAATGGTCTAAAACGTGTGCCTGAACACCAGGCACACGTTTTAGACCATTCCAATGAAGGGATTCCTTGTAAATCACGAGATTGCGGCACTTGTCAAGTGCCTCAGTGTTGACTGACACGAATCGCCTGCTGACAGCTTTACACCTGTCAGTAGGACAGATCAAACTTCAAACGCCTGTATCTCTTAAACCATAGCGGTTTGAGAGATACAGTTTTTTGCATTTAGCTCAACTTTGTAAGCTCTTCTAAATGCAAAAAATTTTATATTTAGACATTACTAACACTTTAAAGGGTCAGTAATCTGTTTCCAGAATATTTACATTGTGGGGATTTTTTCTGCTGAGTAAAACCAAGGTACTCTTACTGCTGGCTGATGCTTCTGTCAAAAAGTACTACAGTGCATACTCTTTTTTATATATAGATAGTTTGTTTTTGCAACACAGCTTTTCACAAACAAAAAAACAGCACACATAGATGCAAAAATTATTGACCTTGAACTGTCAAAAATGCAGATACATCTCCCAGCAGTAATTACTCTTGTTTTACTCAGCAACACCTCTAAAATAGTTTTTAATAAGGGTTTAAATTGTAATAGCATTTGAACAAAGCATTCCCTTGTAGTGAAGTACCAATGTTTAGGAAGCTGCATACCATATAATCAGTTTTCTTAAACAAAATGAAAAAATACACAAATTCTTTAAATGAACTGGCTTTTCACTAAAAATGTCATTTTCTCTAATAAGTATGCCCCTTGTTATATTAAACTGTTAACCTTTTGAGTTTCAGAGGGGTATGCATTGTATAACTCTGGCATTCAAAGGGTTAAACCTTTTGCGGATCCGAGGGGTATGCAAAGCATTGCATACTACTTTTCTCTGGCACATAACCCTTGGAGTGCCACAGATATCCAACTCATTGCTTTGCTGGATACCTCCCTGTCATTCTAAGGGTCAACACTGCTACCTCACAGTTTACTGCTTCATTTACATCCATCTCCTTCTGTTGTCTTTATTTATTAAAGGGATAGTAACGTTTCACAAAAACAGCAGCTCCAATTAATCTTCATAGTATTTGAGCCATAGAGAGTGTTATTTCAATACTGTCAGAGTTGTAGTTTAAGAGTAATTGAATGATAAAGTTTTCCCCTCCTGCCCCTTTTACCTAGTGTAAGCCCCCACTCCTCAGATGTGGAATCCAGTCCATAGACCAGACAGCTCATATCAAGGGTCAATATTCTTACTGTGATAACAATGAAAACCCTGCCCCCTTGACAGATTTTTCATCTTAATTGAAGATTGTCCCTCTCTGCAATCTACCAGGACACACCCTGCTGCTCTGAGCTGAGCAGTGTTACATCAGTAAAAGGGGTGGGAGGGGGATACTTTATTATTCAATTACTCTTGAACCACAACTCTGACAGTATTGAAATAACACTCTTCAAGGCCCAAATACTATGATAATTAATTAGAGCTGCTTTTATTATGAAACATTACTATCCCTGTAACCCTTCTGGTTTCTTGGGGGGATAAAAAGAAAAAAAGTTATCTAGAGTTAAATGTTCAAAAACATATATTGGCAGGACTTGTGGCATTATGGGCTGTATTCAGCATCCTAAAGATCTGTGGAGGGAAAAAACTGCACTTTAGGGGACAAATGAAAATTCCCCAAATCCCTACTGATATCATTGGTCATATTAACCTACTGAATGCAAGAGAGGTCTTCAGATAATTGCTTCATTATGCACTGGAGATCTCTCCAGCTTATGTGAGGATAAAAGGGCCCATTTAAATCAATGGATATTTTCATCTGTCCCCTATGGTGCAGTTGATCTGCCCCAGAATTGCACATCTTCAGGTTGTTGAATATGGCACCCTGTCGTTGTGTTTAATCCTTTTGAGTGCGAGGGGTCACGTTAAAATTGTCACACACTATTGTGCAAGCAAGTAAATGGCGCATTAACCATGTCGCCGAGATGGAAAGGGCGACATGAGAATTTGCCCACATCAAAAGGGTGAGATTCTCATGTTGTGGTCTTAAACATTGCTTCAACCCACATCAACATATCCTGCTGATATTTTAGTGGCCACATAAACATATCCTTTAAAAATGTTAAGTGTCTTTCCTGAACTCAGGATTGGAAGATCGGAGGTGTTTCGTACTGGGGACTATAAAGACGGAGCTTCGTGGCTAACAGGGCTTGGCTGGGATCCCAGAATGCTACTTATCCAAGAATGGATAATGTGATGGGATGTGTGGGAACTAACAGTGGATGTCTAATATCTCTCTTGCCTTGTGCCAGACCCCCTGGAAACTTTTAGCGCTACCCAAATTATTTCTACACTTGATTTCCGTGAATAAAAAATTATGAAAATGTTTATCTTTACAATGACCGTTTTTTCCAGAAATAGCATCAAATCATGTCAATTAACCACAGAAAAATAAGTAACTTGACTTGGCTACTGTATTTTTAATTGAACAAGTAAGTTAACTTTAAGAGAAATGTGCAGTGGGGTGCAATTAAACTTGCTCTCTGAAGACCTCAACATGATTTCTTTATTTTCTTTCTGAGAAAGTCAAATTACTGTTTTGCATACAGTATCCACTGCTATTGATGTAATGGTTATATGAACTCCAGTTATTCACTTCAAAAAAGAGCAATCACTGGGGAAATAACTAATATTCAGTTATACTCTCTATGGGGGAGAAAGCCTCTCCAGTCACTATTGTAAGTCATGTGTTCTGAATATTGTATATTTTGCTATACTGTTGTTCTCCAGAGCAATCAGAAATTACTTATGTATGTACATCCGACCAGCTTGTGCTATATTTTAATGCCTGGTCGGATGTATATACATAAGTGCACATATTGTAAGGGTGAATTGCATGCCTGTTGAACGCCAGTGACCCGTGGACATTGAGGGGAAGGAGAGCGGGAGTACGCACAGATGAGGTAATATCCTGTGGTAGGCATTGTAGGCAGGTGTAGAATTATTTTGGTTTGGCCATCCGTTGTTATACTGTGAGTCTGCAACAAGGTTTGTGATGTTTTCGGTTTACATTGTTTAAATGTGAGACGCTTAACTCTGTGACATGAGAATCTCGCCCTTTTGATGTGGTCGAGATTCTCATGTCGCCCTTTTCATGCTGGTGACAGTTTAGTTAGTCGTCCAAAAGTGGATGATATTTTGAAAGGATACAGAGTGCGAGAGAGGTATGCAATGCATTGCTTCATAATGTGTTGCATACCAATCTAGCACTCAAAGGGTTAAATACTCTTAGTTCAAATGGCTGTAGCAATGAAATATATTTTGTGTTTTTGTGACAAATGGTTTGTATTAATGAATAAAAAATGTTAAAGCTGAAATCTGGGTTTTTATTTTTCTGATAAATTATGGTCCATTTCTGTTTTCTTTCAAGTTTTATTAGCAGCACAATCTAAGGCTTTTAACCACATACATGAGAGACAAGTTTCCAGTGCATTTTGAAGCAACGATATGCAAACCTCTTTTGCATTCTGTGGGTAATGAGCACTGAAATCAATAGGGAATTGGGGAATTTTCATTTGTCCCGTAAAGTGTATGGGAGAATTTGTAGCTAAAACTACTGGTGAAATTATAGTGTGCAATAGAATCTAGCCCTAGGGCCTAGATTACATTGCAGGTGATAAATTATACAATGTGTTTTTATCTCGCAGATCCCCACTAAAGTCTTCTGGGAATTTGTCGGTAATGCCAGTGTGTTGATAGAACGATGCATTCCGCCATTAGCCCTTTGAGTGCCAGAAGGGTATGCGATGCGTTCTTAGAAAAACTGATGAAGCTCTTAACCCAAGTGCACCATAGGGACACTCAAACCTCTTCAGCCAACACCACCCCACCCCCTAATGTACAGGTTTTCAGTATCTCCTCTCAGGATAACAGGTGAATCTGTGAAGTTAAGGACATTCCATTGTGTGTAATCCTTTGAGTGCCGGACTCGGGCACTCCAGGGGTTAATTGAGAAGATCCTGAAAACGTGCAGTGTTGGAGGGGCTTAAGGACAGATTTGAGAGACCCTGCCATAGGGGACAAATACAGATTTCCCAAATTCCCATCAATTTAAATGTGGCTTTTAACTCCTTGTATGATATAGCATTCTCCAATGCAAACAGTTAAAAGTCCCATTTTTTCCTTCTAAGTAAAACAAGGGCACTCCAACTGGTATCAGTTATTTTCTTCAAAAATTTTAATAGGTCAAATAATCAGGAAGGAAGTGAATTACAGCACGTTCAACCCCTGATAGTTCAGCAGTTTCTATCACATTCTATGGAGAACTGTTTGTCACTGACTTTCCTCTCAAATAGACTGTAACAACATAATTGGAATTTGACCCCTAGAGGGCACTGAAACACAGATAAACTGTAATAACTCTGGAAATATGCATCTCTCAACAGGGTACCCTTATTTTACTCAACAGGAAAAACCCTGGTGAGTATGGCATTACTGAAAATTTTTAGGTTATTTCATAACCTATTGACACCTCTTCGTGTAACCAATTAACAGTTTAATGTATAAATACATATTATAGACTTTAACCAAACATTCATGTGAGTTGTATTGCTGTAGAGCAATGTAATGCATTTATATACACTACACAGTCTGATCCCCTAAAGACTGACACCAGGGTGGGAAAGAGGGACAGATGGATTTGGATCTCAAAGAAAGACTGTCGCTCCTATAGAGGAATAGTTGGAGAGATATTCACAACAGTTACATAGCCTAGGGTTGCCAGATCATCCGTTTGAAAGAGTACATATATGAAGATTTGGTTGATTTTGGTCATCTTAAGACTGAGACATGTGAATTGATTAGTCAGGATAAGGCTATGGTTGACACCCTACATACATTCTTTGCCTCAGTATATACAAAGGAAGCAACAATGACAGGCTATGGGCAAACAGACAAAACCCACAGAATTTCCTCATTCATACACATGGCGTACAGAGAACAAAGTCCAAAAGAGACTTGAAAAAGTTATGGTGAATAAAGAAGCACCTGGGCCTGATGGTACACATCCAAGGGGATTTAAGGAACTTAGTTCACTAATAGCAATACCATTATACTTAAAATGTATAGTGCCCTGTGATTGGAGGAAAGCTGATGTAGTTCCATTATTCAATAAGGGGGAACAATCCAAACCAGGAAATTATAGATCTGTGAGCTTGACTTTCATAGTGTGTAAAATATTAGAAGGGTTACTGACTATGTGAAGACAAACAATATTATTAGCAGGAGTCCGCATGATTTTATGAAAAATAGATCATGTCAGACTAATTTGCTTGCATTGTACGAAAGGGTAAGTAGTAATTTGGACAAGGGAATTGATATTGATGTAGCATACTTGGATTTTACAAAAGCTTCACATCAGGTTACATCAGCCTCACATCAGTGCCTCACATCAGGTTACTGCATAGATTAAAAGGCTTTCGTTTGGGCGGCGATAGCTGTACATGAATAGAGAACTGGTTAAATGATAGATGGCAGAGTTGTTGTAAATGGATCCTTTTCAAGTTGGTCTAAAGTTGTAAGCGGGGTGCCACAGGGTTTAGTCCTGGGCTCAATGCTTTTTAATTTATGAATGATCTAGAAGTGGTAATTGAACGTAGCATCTCAATCTTTGCTGATGACACTAAGCTGTGCAAGGAAATATATACCTAGCTGGATGTTTTTCTCTGCAGAAGTATTTAGATTAACAGAGTGAATGAACAGAAAAGTGGCAGATGACATTTAATGTAGATAAATGTAAGGTTATGCATTTGGGCTGTAGAAACAAACTTGCTACATATACTCTAAATGGGAAACAAATTGAGTAGCCCTCATTAGAGAAAGATTTAGGAGTAATGATAGACTTCAAAGCATTGTGCAGTCACTCAGCTTCTGCAAGAGCACAGGGCCGGATTTTTGTCTACACAGGCGAAAGTGCGTTTTGATGCCCCCACCCCCCTCCGACCCAGCCACAATCCCCTGCCCCCCCAACATTGCCACAGTCCCCTACCCTGCCCACATTGTCCACCTCCACAGTCTACCCACTTCCACACTGCCCACCCCATCCTCCTCCCCACCTCCACATTGCCCACACTGTCCACATCCACACACACTGCCCACCTCACCCTAAGCACACTCTCTCTCTCAGACTAAGCACACACTCTCTCTCAGACTAAGCACATTCTCTCTCTCTAAGCACACTCTCTCTCTCTGACTAAGCACATTCTCTCTCTGACAAAGCACACTCTCTCTCTGACAAAGCACACTCTCTCTATCTCTGTCTCAGACTAAGCACACTCTGTCTCAGACTAAGCACGCTTTCTCTCTCAGATTAAGCACACTCTTTCTCTCTCTCAGACTAAGGGGAGTTGACCTACCAGACTTCTACAAATAGTAAGTGGCCTCCAGTCTGACTGCTTTGACAGTTCAGGTGTCGACCCATTCACCTCCCCGACTGGACATTGATTGACTCTTTACTGATCCAACTTCTTTGGATGAAGTCCTCCCGCCCACTTTCTCGAGCTTATCCACATTCAGTGGTAAATAAACTTCTTTGTATCTGGCATACATCTAATTCCAAATTCAATCAAGTCCCTTCCCTTCTCCACGTATTTCAATCCTATGCAACCCTGACTTCTCCCTGGTCTGTCACTAGGCTTGTTTGAACTCTGGAGTCGCTGTAAATTGCACACCCTCTCTAGTCTGTCTCACTATGGGCTTTCTATTCCCTTTCAAGACCTATGTAAAGATTTTGGCCTGCCCATCAGTGAGGCCTGGCATTACAGACAGGTCCATAATTTCCTGTCAGGCTGTCAGAGCTTCTACAATGAGGCCTTCCCCTTCGTTCTCTGAAGCCGGTGGGACAGCTGCTGATTGGGAACATGATCACGCATAAAGGGTAAAGGCATCTCCAAAATGTATAAACTTTTGCAGAATGAAATGCGAGGACCCCTGCCCTTCGTGAGTAATTGGGAAGTTGATTTGGCTATCCAAATCCCAGAAGCAGACTAGAGAAGGGCGCTCTCCTCTATTCATTCTATTTCCACCGATGTCACACTTAGGGAAATTAATTATAAAATCATGGCGCAATAGTATCATACTCCCTCGATGCTAGCAAGAATCTTTGACATGCTCCCTGACCTTTGTTTGTGATGTTCCTGGAGATTTTATACATATCGTGGAACTGCCCTCTACTTACAAAATTCTGACTGGATGTACAAACTGCCTTTGTTGCCGCAGCCCCATCTCTATGACCCCCACTAACATGCTGTTGAATCTCATCCGGAGAGCTGGTTAGAAAGGGAAAGAGGTCTCTTCTTGCCCCTGCTGCTTTTCCCTATCTCCTAACCACTTTTTAGAGCAGTGCCCCTGCAGGTCTGGAGGAGATAGAGCAAACTATGTGGGCCTCTGGCCTGAAGCATCATCTACTGTGCCTCTCACCGCTCAGTCACCTCACTACCATTTTGGCACCCCCCTCTGTGGCGCCCTAAGGCGTCTGCCTAAGCTGCCTTATGCTAGAACCGGCCCTGCAAGAGCAAATAGGGCAAGGCTTATAATTTTAAGTCCTTTGCTACTAGCCAGACCTGAAAAGTAACTCGCCACTGCAAGCCAAAACATACCCACCAGGGCTGAATTTCTACTTGCCAGGGCTAAATTTTCACTCGCCATTGGCTAGTGGCGAGTGGAAATTTTGAGCCCTGAAATAGGGTACTATTGTTTACAAAATTCACTTGCTTCATAATCAGGACCGGTTCTAGAGTAGGGAGTGACCAGTGTAGTCACACTGGGCACCAAGAGAAGGGGGGTTGCATTTGTCCCATTCACCCTCCATCTTATATACTCCCACTGAGTGGTGCTAGTAGATAAAGGTGCTTTGAACTTTCTCAGTCACAAACCAGAGATGACAGAGAAAGAATGCAAGGTCTGCACCTTGCATGCTTTCCCTCTGGTCTGTAACAAAGAAATATCAAAGCGCCTTTATCGCCCGGCAAGGTGAGGCTGCTTGGGGACCCTGTCTAGCCTGATACCAAAGTTCCACCATGGGCTGTGCAGTGCTGTAGTCATGCCACCTCCAAAAATGTGCATTTTACTACAGCATCATTTTTTTTTAAAACAATTTGAATTTGGCACCCGCTGTCACGTGATGTGAGGGGCAGCTTTCAGGTTATTACAAGAACTTTCGTTCAGTGTCATCCTGGTCTCTGCGGCAGGGCCATCTTGAAGGGAGGTATGCTCTCCTGGGGAGAGTAGAGGAGGTACAAAGCATTCCTTTTGTGCAGCATGGAGATTTTAGTTGCTGCAGGCTCAGTTTTTCAAGGGGCCCACTGCATCATTTAATCCTCATTCTAATTAGAGAAAGATTTAGGAGTACTGATAGACAGGGCCGGCCCTTACATGGGTCCCGGTGGGGCAACAGACCCAGGCGGCACTTTGTCAGGGGCGGCAATTTGCTGCCCCAAGGCATGTTTAATTCGTGCGCCGCCGCCAGGTCTGTCAGCTTTTCAATGTGTCCCGGCCATCAGTGTCACTGTCAGCGGCCGGGAGGCCCTATGATCGCTCAGTGTTGATGCCTGGTGCTGGCTGCTTCACAGACACCAGGCTTGGCTCCGGATTGTGCTGCGCCTCACAGCCAACCCACACGCACGGAACTAAAGAGAGATAAACTGGGAGAGAGAGGAGCCGAGACAGAGATATACAGATACGTGAACTTTAACCCTCCAGGGATCTACTGTTATTTTAAAGATCCAGTGGTGTGTTTGACAAATGTGTTCCTTTGTTACATTTTTAAGTGGTGGAGATATACATTATACTATTTAGTAGTGTTGGTAAACTGTCAGTGATCAGTGAAAAAGGATCAAAGGATATAACAATTTAATTGTTTGAATGCTAGAGATGTTTCCAGTGCATTGTGAAACAATACACTGTAGGTGGCTCTAGCATCCAAAACGTTAATAAGAGAGTATATAGTGCTAAGATAAGAAGCAGGCATATGGAGTTATTGCAGATAGAGACAGATAGATAGATAGATAGATAGATAGATAGATAGAAGGATGGAGGGACGGATGGACTGACAGAAACATAGAGCTGGTAGATATTTAGTAAATATGGTGGTTACACAGGGATGGGCAGATAGTTGTTTTGTGAGAGCATAGTTGTAGGGGAGTAGATTGAGATACTCAGTGATTATGTGAAAAGGCAGAGGTAGGTGGGCGGGCAGAAATTGGCATATAGTGGTTATGCAAGGAGACAAAGGAAGGTGGGCAGATAGAGATGGGTAAACAGTAGATAACTGAACACACAGTGGAAGGTAAGTAGACTGAGATGGACAAATAGTGTTTATGTGAAGAGACAGTGGGAGGTACATAGACAGAGATGGGCAGATTTTGGCTATGCTTCCAGACTATGGTAGGTGGCTAGATAGGGTTAGTAAGATAGTGGTTATGTCAGGAGACAGTGGTAGGTGGACAGATAAGGTTAGGCAGATAGTGGTTATGTGAAGAGACAGTAGTATGTGTCTAGATGGGATGGGCATATAGTGGTTATGTGAGGAGGAGACAGTGGCAGGTGGATAGATAATTATGGTTAGATAGTGGCCTGAGTGTAGACAGAGCTGGGCAGATGGTGGTTATGTGAGATGGTAGATGTAGTTGAGTAGATATGGATGAGAAGATAACATTTATATGAGCTGATACGTTTTATCAATGAAATAAGAAAAGGCCTTGAAAAATACAGGCTTCTTGCTCATGGGTGACATTTATTGCCTGATTTTCTCACTAATAATAATGAATATAGCAATTTACAGGAGCAACATTTAGCCTACAAGTGATTGCAAAGGGCATTCACTTGTAGGTGCACCAGACAGACACTTTTCTTAAATAAAAAAATGGGGAATGTATCCCTAACCCTTCTAAGTGGACTTAAAAACCATAAAAACGCACAGTTAGTTGTTGATAGTTTCAGCATTTTCTGAATTCAGCTGGTTTCTTCTTCTTCCCTTTACCATTATGAGATGTGAGGACCAAAATAAAATAAAAACATTGATTTATATAAAAAAGATATATACAGGTACAGAGAGACAGGTACAGAAAGACAGGTACAGAGAGACAGGGAGGAGAGACAGTGATAGAGAGAGATACAGAGACAGAGACATACAGAGAGACAGGGACAGAGATGCCCAAGGATACAGGGAGGAATCTCCATCCTGCAGGTAAGATATCTCATTACTAGCACCTGTATATACTGTGTCCTATCCTGTATATACTATATCCTCTCCTGTATATACTGTATATATCAGTTATGCTCTTACACTTGATTGGGGTCTACAGACATTGTAAATCAGGGTGCATATTTACAGCCCAGGTAACGTAAGCTGTTTATGAACACAAGACCCCAACATCATATTTACTGGCTGAAATATAGCCCCATTGACTTAATCTCTGTCTATGGACACAAGACCCCAACATCATCTTTACTGGCTGAAATAATTTCAGCCAGTAAATATGATGTTGGGGTCTTTGTCTATAGACAGCTTAAGTCACCAGGGGCTGTTAATATGCACTGTGATTTACAATATGTCTGTAGACACCAACCAAGTGTAAGATCATAACCGATATTTAGACTAAATATGGATGTGGGCGTGTTTTGGTGGGTGTGGTTTGGGGGGCAGCATTTCATCCTTGGACCCAGGCAGCACAATCTCTTGGGCCGGCACTGCTGATAGATAATAGACTTCACAGCATTGTGCAGCTTCTGCAAGAGCAAATAGGGTACTAGCCTGCATAAAAAGAGGCGTGGGTGCATGGGATGCGAATATTGTTCTACCTCTACATAAATCATTGGTTAGGTTCATCTAGAACATGGAGTACAGTTTTGGCCACCAGTTCTTAAAAAATATATTATTTAATTGGATGTGAATGTGCAGAGACGTGCAAAAAAAAAACTGATAAAGGGATTGTAGGATCTGAGTTATAAGCATACCTGGGAACTCTCCGGATTTGCCCCGGAGACTCCGGTTCTGACAGAGCTTTACCGGGTCTCCAGGGCAGAGGCAGATTCCTCCGGATGTGGAAAGTTTTTATTGAAACTCTGCCACATCTGCTTTTTCTCCCGTTGTGCCTCCGTCCCCAGCCTTCTGTGTGACACATTTAACTCTCTGAGTACCAGAGGCATTCCGTACCACTCTGGCACTCAAAGGGTTAAATCCCCCCAACACTCGAGTTAAGCCCCACCCCTTTTTGACGCGATTTGCGTCATTTTTGTTACCCCCTGCTGAACAGAGGACTCCCCTCCGGGTAGCCCTCAACTGAAAGTTCCCAGGTATGGTTATAAAGAGAGACTAGCCAGACTGGGTTTGTTTAAATTAGAGATGTCTAAGGGGTGATATGATTACCTTTTACAAATACATTCAAGGTCAATACAAAGAACTATCTAATTAATTATTTACACAAAGAGCTGAGCTAAGAACTAGAGGTCATCCATTAAGGCTATAGGAAAGGCACTTTTGACTAAAACAAAGGCAGGGATTTTTTTTTTTACAGTGAAGCTATGTAATTCTTTGCCTCAGGATGTTGTGCTTGCAGATACTGTAACTGCTTTCAAAAAAGCACTGGATACCTATCTGACACAGAACTATATTGAGAATTGTGACAGACTGCTTCACTGCAGACAGGTTGTTGATTCAACAAATTGACTGCCATTTGCAGTCGGAAGGAATTTTTTACCCACTTGGAGCTTAATTGGAAATGGCTTCAGTGGTTTTTTTTTTATTTTCCTACCTCTATGTCAGCAGGGGTATTTTAGCATGGGCTGGACTTTACTGATGTCTTTTTCAGCCTTGTCAACTGTGTTTTATGGAACAGCTAGAGTAAAAGCCCTTGTAAAGGGGCCACGGTCCGGGTGATGTTAACCCTTTGGGTGCCAGAGGGGTACGTAATGCAATGCGTTGCAGTGCATACACCTCTAGCACTCAAACTGTTAAGAGGCCGGTTCTGTTCTGTGTCCTGCCACCTATGCAGTCATGCACTGTAGAAACTGGCCAAAAGCACGGAATGCTCCCAGCACAGACCTCCCAGCATCCTGTGCCTTCCGGCAGTCTCTACTATGCATGACGGCTTCTGACAAACATCCTAGCGAATTATTATATAGGATGTTTGCTGCAGGTATCAGGCAGTAAATTACTAAATTGCATATCTGTCAACCCTATAAAACCTCCAATGTCACTAAGTTAGAAAGCACATTACTTTTTTTCCTGAGCAGTTGTACCTTTTTAACTCTGTGAATGCCAGAGGGATTAATAAGGTTTCAGTCAGTACACCCTGTCATTTCTAGCCCCATTTAACCAACAGCGATTTCGGGAGCAATTTATTCCCCGCCCTCTTTCAAATACTGGCGGAGCAAAGACGTTCCCATTGTGTTAGAGATGCTTTGATTGGCTGAGCTTCGCCTGACTTTCATTGGCTTAACGGCTATCAGTCGTTAAAATAAGACATTTTTATTGGCGGAGGTTTCCTGAACCGGTTTCCTACTACTGCTTGTTTCTACTGGCTCGTGGAATTGTAGGTGAGAGTGTAGTCTAACGTGCTGCTCGGGAGAGCTTGAAAAGATCTGACGTTCGGTGGACTGTTAGGCTAGATTAGAACGTATTTTTATGTTTAACGGCAATCTAATGTTGTTTTGGGGTAAACTCCTGCACAATTGTGTACAAATAAAAAGTCCCGTTGATTTAGTGACGGAGGGGTACGAATCCCTCTGTTACTTAACAGTTACTTTGGGGTTTTTAACCCTGTGAGTGCCGGAGGGGTACACAACACATTGCTTTTTCAATGCGTTGCGTACCCCTCTGGCACTCAAAGGGTTAAGCACTGCTAGAGATGTCTCCAGTGCGGATGCTTTGGAGACTTGTCCGGCATCTAATGGGTTAAAAACATATTTGAATTGGGAATGTATGTCCTCCCTATAGTGCAATTTGGTTTTCGCTGTATTTTCTCCTGTTTTCTTTTATACACCAGGCCCTAAGAGATAAAGCAACGACAGATGACAGATTGCAGTACATAGAAGTAATCTGTGTATTTAGATTACTCGATTGAGGCTGCTTGGTATTGGAAAGCATTTCTCAAAATATCATCTTCCTTCCTATACGGCTACTGTTGTGCTACCATAAGAGGTAATTCGTCAGAGGATTTTTTGAGATGGGAATAACCTCCCTTCTTGTTCCACAGTATTTTACCTCAGTTTGTGCTTTTCTCCGCTTATAGTTTAAACCAATTTTTTTGTACATTACAGGTCGTGGCAACAAACATATAATTAGCAATTATGGAGCAAACCAGAGTGGATAAATAAGACTTTAATTTCCCATTTGAATTCTATGGAAGTGTTTGGCACTGACGGTGTTTACAGCACAATTAGCATAATTGGAATTTTTATCTGTTCCCCATGGTGCAGTTGCTTCAGAACTTCACCTTGTTGCACATGCTTCCTTTCCTTTAAATATGGCATTTAACCCCTTGAAGGCATTGCAAAAATCCCTGGAATTCAAGGAGTTAAAAGTCAAGTTTAAATGGGATTCTTATTCCACTTTGTGCAGTTGGTTTGCACCAGAAATGCTCCACTTTTTCTCTTTATACTTGTGCGATGTAACCCTTTTTTTGTGCCAGAAAGGTATCCAATGCATTGCAGTGGGATTGATACCAATGGTGCACAAAGGGTTACATCCAGTGAAAGATGGAACATTGATTGCTTTAACCTTTTGAGTACAAGTGTCACACACTGCAATGTGCTGTGTACCCCTCTGGCAGTGAAAAATGTTAATGGGGGGGTTTATAAAAAAATGACCTAAGGCAAACAAAAAATGAGATATTTAATGCATGTTTTCTAGAAGCATTCCATTTTAAATCCGTTACCTAGACTGAAACTATTGAGAATATGCCAAAGAGACAGTGGGGATAATTTAACCCTTTGTGTGCCAGAGGGGTATGCAGTGAATTGCTTTGCAATGCGTAGCGTACCCCTCTGGCACTCAAAGGGTTAAGAGGAACAAATATTATCGTGGCAATATAAGAAAATGTGACACTTTTTATATAGTCTGATAAAATTCGTACTTTAGCCCACAAATGTGTCTTGAAGGAGCAGTAAGCATTCTTTATGGAAACACACCTATTGAAGGGCTTATCCTGCTCAGAAAAACATGGGTACTCGCTGCTGGGAGATAATTTGTTCCAAAGCTAAAATGGCTTAATCCCAGTGTGCCATGGCTGTACAAAGCATGTATGTTGTACAGATGAAATGCGGCCATTGAATAAGCCAGTCTAACTGGCATACGCTGGCCACATTAAAAAAAAATCTAGACCTTGTGGGGGGCATCAGGACACCTAATGTCCACCCAGTTATTGATCTCCCAGGTGATCAGGCTGCGAGAACAATAAACGCAATGTTGGGGAGCAGCGCGAGTCCCCTGTTTCCATCCTACTTGTATTTGTGTAGAAGGTCAGAGAAGGCCTTCCATGTCCATCACCAGTGACATGAAAGGCTTCACCCGATCCTGCCCACTCATACTCAGTACTTTGGTCTGAATTTAACTATTTGTGCCTGAGAGGTATTTAATACATTGGATACCTAGCTGGCACTCAAAGGGTTAAAATACAATAAACAGATACACTATCTGCCCCCCTGCCCAGTTCCACTACACATACCTACATACACTCAGACCCCAAAAACCTGGTTCTACTGTCCCCTGCAAGTCACAGATCCCTACATACACTGATTTCCACCAGCCTGATTGCACTGCTCCCCATTAGTCACTGATCCCTGCATGCACAATTTCACCCCCAGCCTTTCTGCTGATAGTCATGGAATCACACATATGCTACCTGCTCCCCAGTAGCCACGCTCTTGGCACCCACTTCGGAATGTCAACACATACCAAGGGGATACAGTTTTTTGGGGGGATAGCACTAGTACTGGATAGTCTAGGAAATTCCGTGGTATCGTAAGTCTTTAGTTTCCTTGAAGTGACTGAAGTGTAGAAGTGTTTTTTCCTATAGCAAGACTTTCTGGAAAGAGTTGTGAACACTAGCCTAGGGGTAAAAAGGCAAGTGGCCCCTCATTTAACTCTTTGCATGTCAGAGAGGTACGGAACTCATTGCTTTGCAATGCGTTCTGTAGCCCTCTGGCACTCAGAGTGTTGAAGCAGTTGAATGTTTACTTTCCAAAATGGTATGTTTTTACGTACCTTTTGTTGATCTCTGTAATAATTCTAAATGTAGTGTAGGCAGTTCATCTTACAAAAGCAAAGTGGCAGGTGTAGTTTTGTGCTCCTGGCACATCCAGTGGTTTGTCAGCCATACCAATAGTGTACCATTTTTCTTGGACTGGTAGAAAGTACTGTATACAATAGGAAATTCCATCATAATTCCTGTAGTGCCAAATAATGGAAATAATTGAGCACACCAGCCTACGGCTAGGCAAGCAAACATTTGATGCGGGTGAATGTATACTTTCCAAAATGGTATGACTTGCATACCTTTTCTTCATACCTCTAATAGTTAGGATCACTTCAGGTAGCTTATTTAACCCCTGAAGGACTTATGTAAGGACCGCCACAATGGTCCCAGCATTTAACAATCATGATGATCCTAGTGCGTCATGGAATTCTGGGATGGCAGCTGCATGCCACTCTGCCATCCTAGAATATTATGCGCCAATATCTAGCCAATGAGATCGCTCTAGCTTACAGACAGAAGGCCTCTGTCATCGGAGGAGGCTGCATAGAGGGAGGGAAGCAGAGGAAGAGTGACACTGTGGTACAGAGCAGGTAACCGCAAAAATAAAATGTGGAGAAGCAAGGCTAATAGCCATACTATGTTTCTACAGAGGAATGAAGATGGAAGCTTTTATGATCAGAAAGGGATGCCCTCTTCATTTTCTAGGATAACTGATATTTCTCAGCACAGGGCCAAGCTAGTTGTCTGGAAGCTGATCACTAGTCCTCTGTTCATTTCCCATTTCCCTTTTTTTTTTTTTTTTTTTTTAATAAATATTTTCTTAGTATGTGTTTTGGTCCCTCCCTTTCTCACTGCTTGGGTAATCTCCTATTTGGTGAATTCTGCCATGGATATCCAGGAAAATGGAGACTTATACTTGCCGAAATTCTCTTTTCCTGGACATAAGCATGGCAGCTTTCACCAGTTTCCCATCCCTTGTTTAGCTTATAACTTTGGGACTAAGACAACTGTGAAAGGGGAGAGTGTCTCTTATACTGTTTTAATTTTGTTTGACTTATTGTCTGTCCTATCAACTGAAAGGGGAGGAACCCATCTGGTGAATGCTGCCATTGTTATTTCCTAGAAAAGAGAATTTTTGTAAGTATGCTCTTCGTAGGCCGTTTGTACGTAAAATTATACAGTATTTTTTTTTTTACTCAGTCTGTACCGCAGTCTGTCACTCTTCCTCTGCTTCCCTTCCTCTATGCTAGGCTTTTAAAAACCTATTTTAATTGTTTAAATAAAATAAGGAAAGAAAAGAAACCCCTATGCAGCACCAAACCCACCTCCCTAAATCAGTGGGTATTCCATATAAATGATGTGTTAGTAATAAAATACAATTACAAATAAAATATAACTTTTATTGATTATAATAAAACTAAGGGCGAATTTAAAATCAATGTAAGCATGTCTATGAAACACAAAGTAATTGTAATTTGAGGAGTCTCCGGAGAAAAGTTTTAAATACATCACTGAGTGTGGGATCTTTCAGCTCTAAATTGGTATAACAAATGATTTATTAATTACTTTAGCTACACACCACATCGTTACTATATGCTTATCCTTATGTATCTTTTTTTTTTTTTTTTTTAACTGTCGGATGACAGGTAGGAATCGATAGTATCACATAAGCTGAGTCTCTGGGAGGTGATTATCACTGAACTGTGATGGTACCTAGATACAGAGATTGATTTCAGCGTATTTGTCTATAAAATAGTAGCGCCAGTTATTTATAACATCTAATAAACACTGTCTCTGACACGAGTGCCAATTGAACAGACGTCTTTATTTTGTTCAAGCACTTTACTGCACCGTATGGATGAATGTAGGTGCCTCATACTATATAGAGACTGACACTAGATACATATCATTGGCGACGACCATTGTATTTTTGTATCTTGTGGTTCGGATGAATCACTAGTAGTGGGGTTCTCAGGAATGACTCGGTTCCCATGCAGGAGTATATGCTTACATTGATTTTAACTTTGCCCTATAATCAATAAAAGTTATATTTTATTTGTAATTGTCTTTTATTGCTAACACCTCATTTATATGGAGTCTCATCTTACTTCTAGGAAACACTTTTAATGGCCCATGGACTGAGTCCGTGTGTGTGTATATGTATATATACATGCATAAATGCATGTGTAATGTATATATATATTTTTTTTATCTTGCGCCTTCTTGGCCCTCTAAGAATAATTTGAGAGCTCTGATTCCTACTCTGTAGGACCATAAAATAGTGCTGAGCTACAGAGAGTAGATACAGGAACAGGTAATCTGATGGAAAGTTTAAACCTCAAATAAAGACCAAAATGGAAATGGGAGAGTTAACCTGTTTCTTGAATTTTGTCAAACAGATTGAAGACTTTTACTTTGGATTGGTTTGTGTCACAATGGAAGTCAGCCATTCTGTGAAGGAGAGAACAATTGCTGAAAATAGCCTGGTCATCCTTCTTCAAGGACTTCATGGATATGCCACTACAGTTGACCTCCGAGATGAAAGCTCTGCTACTGGCACCATTATTAATGTAGATGCTTTTATGAATATCCGCTTGGCAAAGGTTACCTACAGTGACAGGCAAGGAAAGCAAACCTCGCTGGATGACCTTTTCATTACAGGACGTAATGTGCGTTATGTCCATATCCCTGAGGAGGTGAATGTCATCAGAACAATTGAGGAGCAACTGGGGAAGATCCAAAGCGTGCGCGGCTTTGGCGGAAAGGGGAGGAGAGAGTTTGCTTCAAGGAAACCAAAGTAAACTACAGTCCATATTCTCCTGCATACTCTTCTTGTGACAAGTGTTCCTCAACTGCCAAATACTTTCATAGTCTCCCAATTAAAGAAAGTGCTTTGGATGTGCAATAAGGTGGGAGAGTGGGACAAAACTGTGTTGTAACATGCGTCGTTAATGGCTGTTCAGTGCATTTGAAAAGCGTGCAGAATGTTCCCTTCCAATGCTTTAAGGACTTAATGTTAAAGGGGGAGTAACACAAAAATGCCCTCACTTAACTTATTATTGTCCTAAATCCTAACTGTCCATATGACTTTTGTCCTTATGTCTTTGTTCAAGGTCTCACATCTTCAGTAAGTCATTGGTGTCATGACCATGGAGGCGGACATAACAGTTGCTACAAGACGATGGATCACAAACTTTCCTTGTTGCAAATGGTCATTTTAAATAAGGACCAAATGCATATGTGTCACATTGCTTTACAATGAATTGCACACCCCTCTGCTCTTGAACAGATTAAATAAGCTCATACACTGTGGAGCTTCTGGTCTGAAATAACTGCCAGCAGCTGTCGTATCTGCCTCCATGGACCTGATATACGGGACTGACTGAAGAGGTTATCTCTCTAAAACAATAGCACAGTGGGACAATACATAATTCATCAGGATTTTCTGTCCATAAGGTGAGTTGAGGTTATTAGGGGTTTCTTCTCATTTTAAAGAATGAACCAGCTCGTTAACTGGATTTAACCTTTAGATGCTAATGATGACTCCCTTAATGTTTTCTAAGGTGTTTAACAATCTCTATTATCCAAAGGCTTCATACAATGTCAGAATGTACCTGTTTAAAAAAAAAAAAAATAAATAAATAATAATAATTATGTAAAAAAAAAAAAAAATGCCAAATGCAAAAAAAAAAAAAAAAAAAAAAAAAAACTGGAGTAAACCAGTTTCATTATAAGAGACCAAATAAAACCCCAAATTTTATTTGATTTAAAGGGGACTTTGAATCCCTTGAATACTGGAGGTCTGGAATGCATTGGTGACCTCAGCAGCATTCAAGGTTCTTTAAAGTGGAACTAACACCGCTAACAAACATTGTCTGTAATAATTTCCTGTCTGGCAACTAGCTGCTTAGTAGCGCTAGTCGCCAGAATGATTACCTCTTCATGAAGAAATTTGAAGTGATCTTTGGCTGACAGGCAGGACGGAGCGCGGACATCTTGCTGTAGTGACGTCCGCACGCCTGCGCTGTCAGTCCCTTCCGGAGCCGAATGGCTCCTAGCAACGCCTCCTACAGCCTTCTGGGACTGACAGCGGACGTCACTAGGGCAAGATGTCCGCGCTCCGTCCTGCCTGTCAGCCAAAGATCACTTCAAATTTCTCCATGAAGAGGTAATAATTCTGGCGACTAGCGCAACTAAGCAGCTAGTCGCCAGATAGGAAATTATTAGACAATGTTTGTTAGCGGTGTTCCACTTTTAAAGGGATAGTAATACTTGAAAATAAGTTTATTTTATATTGTAGCCCTTTAAAAAACATGAAAAATGATATAAGTCTTATCTTCCAAACCTTTATGGTTTGGAAGATATTCAGAAGTAAAGTTTCCCCTGGAGTGATGTCATTGCTCCACCCTTCAGATTTGGAATCTGGTCCCGGGACCGGCTGTGCCTCTACTGAAGTGCTGAGATCACCAACTTTAAAAAGAATTTCCTAATTGGAATGGTCTACAAAGTGTGCTTTCAAGCCAGGCACACTTTGTAGATAGTTCCAATTAAGTAGTTCTTTTCAAAAGATCATGATCTCGGCACTGCTAAAGAGCTGCCGGTTGCTCTGTGGACCGAATTCCAAATCTGTCCACTAGATGGCAGACTTGGCTGAAACAGCCAGGAAAACAGCATTTTACTATATTTTACATGTGAATATCTTCCAAACCATAAAGGTTTGGGAGATAAGACTTATATCATTTTTCATGTTTTTTAAAGGGCTACAATATAAATTAAACTTATTTTCAAGTATTACTATCCCTTTAAAAGTTCTTTTAAATCAATGGAAATTTTTGTGTGTACCCTTTTGGTACAATGGGGAGATAGTTATAAAAGTGGAGTTACTGGAAAAGAAGCATTAAAATGGCTGTAAGATTGTTGCTTGTAGTGCTGAAAGTATTAAGGACCGTTTAGGAGAACTGAACACTGTGTACAACATTTTTTTTTTTTTTTTTTTTTTATTAATAAAATGGAGTAAAGGAAGTTTTGTAAAAGGTGGCTCAGTGAATTTATAAAGAAATGTCACTATTTGCTACAATTTGGCAACAGAATTTTCACCAGATATTTAAGGCCATGTGTGACCTGTCCTTATTCTTTATGGTCCCCACATTTATAAATGTAACTAGAGTAAGTTCTAAATACCAACACCCATAATGAGGACATTTTAAGGATGTGTTCACAAAAACAAACTAGAACACTTTATAAATCTCTCCCAGTGGCGCTGTTGCTACATGATCCTATGGACAGCTCTGGTCCCGGGACCATAAATCTCCATAGTATGGTGTAGCAACAGCGCCACTGTACAATTGCAGGTCACTGTGATATTGCACCTAAAAAATTCAACTTTGAAAATTAATAACTTGAATGAAACTCCTTTCAGCAGTGGGAGTACTCTTGTTTTGCTCAGGGGGATAAACCCTATAACATTTTTTTTTTTTTTTTTTTTTACATTTTAAGTATTACTATCACTCTAAGACTTTTTGTAGACAATGCTTAATGTCTTGTGTGCACTGATCAATTGCATGCCACACTAATTATACTTCATTAACACATGGGTAAGTACCATATTTAGGAAGACCAATACAGCAAACTCAAGGCTGTATATTGATCCAGATATCCTGCAAAATGTAAAATATGAAGTCTAACAAAAAAATTAGACTACTGAGTTCAAATCTATTCTGTTTTGTAGAAATTGTTATGCCCTATATACTCTTCAGCCTGACTGACTGGTAGGGTTGCCATGAGTTTGGGTAAAAAAAAAATGAAACCACTGGGCTTAGAGTAATTCCTATGCTCGGAAACAGTCATAAGGAGAAGGAGTGTATTCCTGGTTGGCGCATTTCCAGCATCCGTTTAGTCTGCATTAAAATGGAAAGTGCTATAAGTATTTACTGTTATGTGTATTATTTATCATTGCCTGTGCTGGTGCCCTGCTTGTTAAGTGTTTTCGGTTTACACATGCATAACATAAACCTTTCCATTTGGTGTTAAAGGAGCACTAATGCTTAAAAATAACAGGGGTTCTATGCACATGCCTTGTACTTCATGCTAGCATCTGTCCAATATTTTTTATGTGTTTTGAGACTTAAAATCTAGTCTTACGTGTGTTCTGAGTGAGAAGACATTCCTATCTTTTCCATAGCTCCAACAGAATTTCCTTGACTATCTGTGAATAGGCTGAGAGTCTTTTTGGATAAACTAGCAGTGGGAACTAATCACAATAAATTAACAACATGCAAGCTAAAAAGAAGAGGACTGTAAAGAGTTTATAATCTATTTTTATATGCTAGCTGCAAGTTTGTGAGTTGACATTATAGCCCTATTTCATTTTTTTATGCTCCTTTAAAAAAAAAAAAAAAAAAAAAAAAAATTAGAAATTAAGGGTAGTGCAAAGAGAAAAATGAGACCTACAATTTATTTCAATAAAGCATATAAGTGCAAAGTTGTGAGTTTTCCTGCTGGTGTGGACATATGTACATAGATGAAGTTCTGTAACGTATGGCAGATCTAATAATATAAAAAAAAAAAAAAAAAAATCCTATATAATAATTCGCTAAAATGTTTGTAACGACGCAGTCATGCACAGTAGAGACTGGTGCGCGTGCTGCAGTCATGCGCAGTAGAGACTGCCCGTGAAGCGGCTGATACGTCCGAGCAGGGCCCTGCAAAGTATGAGCCGCTATGCGGGCAGTCTGTTTTGTGCATGACTGCCCTGTGATCGGCTGGCACTGTGGCCAGTGTACACGGGCTCTTAAAGTAGTATATTATAAAGAAGACAGAAACTGGCTATCAGCCAACACAGAGAAACATCAGTTTGTTACTTTATTCCTCAATAAATCAAGTGGCTAAGTAAAACATTGTACGGACTCAAATTCATAAACTTTTTATTAGCATGTTTTCTAAAAGAAGTGTGACTTTATAAACAACTATTCATGTTTTATGGAATAGCTGTTAAAACTATCACAATTTATGGGACAAATGAGTCAATCCAACAGATTAAGAATACCTCTAAAGTTACTATCTCCTCAGGGCACAGTGTCAGGAAATAATAATCCTGTACGTTGGTAACTATCGTCTCTTTACTAATATGGCTCTGTTTGAGTACTGCTAATGAAAGCTAGATGTCAGTATTGAATGAGACATCTAAACTACTAGAGTACTCATGAATGAGGACGTCCTAATTACTGTATGACCTATTCCAATGTAGCTATATTAGAGCTGACATTCTCGTTTTTTTTTTTTTTTTTTTAATACAAATCTTTGAGCATTGAAGCAAGTACATAACAATAATGAAACATGGTAAGATGACAATGCATATGCACATGACATATACAAGAGCAGTGAATTCTGCATAGCATGTTAAATAATCTAAAGTTAACATCCTTGAAGATGAAACAAAAATTGGATAAGGAAAAGCTAATCGATTTGTTGATTAACTACAATGTTTATCTAAAGTCAAAGTCTCTATTTTTGTTTTGCACATAATCACTATGAATGCACATGAGTTAACTACTGAAGCGTGGAAAGCAAAATATCTTATAAATGAGTGTGAAGATAGAGGAAAAGAAGAAAATGGAGGCAGAGGGAAAGTGAGTATAGAAGAGAAGAAAAGGGAATAAGGAGGAAGGTAAAGGAAGGGGATAAAGAGGTGCGTGTTAGGTTTTTAATGGCCACTACATCTTATGGCCCTTTCAAATCAAATATATGGAAGCTAAAAATATTTTATTAAAACGTTCCCAGTATTTATAATGTATGGAATCTATTTGCCATACGGGCTAACTGGAACCTAGTATAAATCATATGGCTGGCTGGTGATAACAATCTGGACTGTTAGTCACCCTGATTTAATTATAGAGCATTCATATGCAACCAATTAATCATACACTCTTAATGGATACAACTCTGTTCAAATTAATTGGGAGATGGTAGTCCCACATCAGCTGTTAAATAACGAATATCCTGAGATTAATCACAACCTTGTTTTATTTATTTTTTTATTTTACAATCATTGGAGATGTAATGCTATTCAAATTAATTGGGGGATGGTGGTCCCACATCAGTTCGGAGTTGTGAAATAAAAGTGGTCTCTTGAGTCTTAGAAGTAGTCATAAGGTAGATATGTTTCTTATGCTATGACACACATATGAGGACTATTGTAATGGTATAAGTCCTCAATATATAGAGCCCCTGAAGAAGCCAGCTGTGTCTGGCAAATGAGTAGGGCCAAGAGTGTTTTTTCCAATGAAAAAAAAAAAAAAATCCACCCAGATATAACACCCTCCTCTTGAGGACATATTTTACTATATGAATAATCCTCCTATTTGTGTCATGTGAACTTGGCACGAGCAACTGTAGATCTACGTTAGTTCTACTTATAGAACTCGAGACCACATTTATTTCATAACTCTGAATTGATGTGGGACCATAATCTTCCAGTTAATTCGAATATTGTATCTCCAGTGATTTGATCAGAACCTTAATTTTAAATCCTTCAATTTTAGGTTTTTTGTTAATTGGCGGCTCCGAATTGATGTAGGACTACCATCTTCCAATTGATTAGAACAGAGCTATATCCATTAAGATTATACAATTCATGGGTTGCATATGAATGAATTAGTCCAGATTGTGATTACCAGCCAACAATCTGATTTATACTATGTTCCAGTTAGCCCTTATATATGGCAAATAGATTCCATACATTATAAATACTGGGAGCTCTTTATTAAAAGACTTATAGCTGCCATATATTTATATTTGATTTGTAAGGGTCATAATATGTAGCAGTCTTTAAAAACGTAATGAGAAGATACCTTGGGTGAGATGCACTAAAAGTCAATGCGATGGCAATAGGATTTTGTTGAAAGCACTTTGACATTTTGAAGTAGACATCCATAGCTATATCTACTAAAATTTAGGTATGCAAGGGAAGAGGAGGAGGAAGTTCCCATTAGCATATTTGTTAAACTGCTTTCTGTGGAAGGGATGCTCTCCCTGGCACATCACCAGCAGTACGGAAATCCTGAACTCTGAGAGCATTCTCTCTGTTGCGCCACTTGGTCAGTAGAGGTTCCTTTCAGCATTACGAACAGCATCACTCCCTTAACCCTTTGAGTGCCATACTGATGTGTATTTTGCACTCCTGTGGCACTCAAAAAAAAAAAAAAGTGTACACCAAGCAGTACATAATCACCCCCTCACCTCGATCATATTTTAATAATGCTGTGCACTCCCAGGGGAACAAGGCTGGTGGTCACGCAGCATCCATGGGGATTTGTGGCTACCACTTATCCCCCAGCCTTGTTCCCTTGCCCACTGGTATCCACAAAACCCCATATACACTGGCCGACTCCCAGGATTGTTCCCTTGCCCACTAGTAGACACAGATCCCTGTGTATACTATCCAACCACCTCACCCTTATTCTCTTGCCTACTGGTAGGCACAAATCCCCATGGGCACTGCCTGGGCAAGGGAACAAGGCTGGGGTGTGTCAGGCAGTGTGGGGCTAACAACCCATGCTGCCCCACAATATAGAAATCTTACATGCTGGCCTGCAATATAGAAATCCAATATGCTGCCCCCCTCCCCCGTGCATTCTGCCCCACAATTTAGAAATCTGACATGCTGCCCCCCACACCCTAGTAAACTCCTGCATGCTGACATTTTGCTTCTTAATGTAGCAAGCTGATGTGCTGCCTCCCCTCCCCCAGTAAAATTCGACATATGGTGCCTTCATACAGTTAATCTCCTAAACATGCTGCCCCATAATGTGTAACTAATTAAAAAAAATAAATAAATACATTGTGCAGGATTTCTAATCCAGCAGTATGTTTGTTGTGTTCGGAAAGAAAATCAGACCTTGCAGGGGGCATCAGGACCCCTCCTGATGTCCCCCTTGCATTGATCACCTATAACGGCTTCAAGTAGTAGCGCCTTACTCAAGTAGTCATTCTATGAATGACCAGCTTGAGTAGGAGGATTCTCAAGACCAGCGTGATGTGAGTGGATCTTGAGGATTCTTCTACTAAAGACAGTCATTCATAGAACAAAGACTTGTGTATGGAGCTACTATTGGATCAATGATCAATGCCAGGGGGACATCAGGAGGAGTTCTGATGCGGCCAGGGAGATCTTATTTTTCTTTAAAAAAAAAAAACACAGTGCAGGATCGCTAATCCTGCACTATGTATTTTTTAAAATATATACACTTTATAGGGCAGCATATATGGGAATTAACTCTTTGTGTGCCAGAGTTAACTGTGTGGGGGCAACATATGTTGAACTTTATGGGGGGGCTCTGCAGCTTGTCTGATTTCCATATTGTGGAGTAGCATGGGGTACATCCTCATTGTGTCTTAGCTCCACATACACTGGCTGATAATGCCCAAACTTGTTCCATTATTGGGCAGCGCACATGGGTATTGGTGGCTCCCAGTAAGCAAAGGAACAAGGCTGTGGGGTGCAAGGGTCAGACAGTGTACATGGGGCTCTGTGGGTACCAGTGGGCAAGGGAACAAGGCTGGGGGGAGACAGCTGGTGGCCACAAATCCCTGTGGATTCTGCCTTGTTCTCCTTGGAGTGCTTAAAATATGATACAGAGATGAGGGGATGATTATGTACTGCTTGGTGTACTTTTTAACCCTTTGAGTGCCACAAGGGTACACTGCTCATCCCCATGGTACGTGGTGCTGAAAGGATCCTCTCCACTCCCCTACTGAGCAAGTGGGGTAGCATAGTAACATAGTAGATAAGGCTGAAAAAAGACATGCGTCCATCAAGTCCAGCCCATGCCAATAACACCCCTGTTGATCCAGAGGAAGGCAACAAAAAAGCCCTCTGGAGCAATTTCCAATGTAGGTGTGTGTGTGAGTGTGTCAAATAGTTCCCCGGCTCAATATCCTATTTGCTTTGAAGCCATCTGTCATAACTGTCAATATTGTTCTGTGCTAGATAGGCATCCATTGCTTTTTTGAATGCAGTTACATTATCTGCAAGCACAGCATCCCGAGGCAAAGAATTCCATAGCCTTACCGCCCTTACTGTAAAGAATCCCTGCCTGTGTTTTAGTCGAAAGCGCCTTTCCTCAAGTCTTAATGGATGACCTCTTGTTCTTAGCTCAGCTCTTTGCATAAATAATTCATTGGATAGTTCTTTGTATTGGCCTTGAATGTATTTGTAAATGGTAATCATATCACCCCTTAGACGTCTCTTTTCTAATGTAAACAAACCCAGTTTGGCTAGTCTCTCTTTGTAACTCAGATCCTCCAATCCCTTTATCAGTTTTGTTCCACGTCTCTGCACCTTTTCCAGTTCAGTAATGTCTTTTTTTAGAACAGGCGCCCAAAATTGTACTCCATATTCTAGATGAGGCCTAACCAAGGATTTATACAGAGGTAGGATAATATTAGCATCCCTTGCTTCTACACCTCTTTTTATGCAGGCTAGTACTCTATTTGCTCTTGCAGCAGCTGAGTGACTCTGCACACTGCTGTGAAGACTATTGTCTATCAGTACACCTAAATCTTTCTCTAATGAGGATTTCCCAAGTTGTTTCCCATTTAGAGTATATGTAGCAAGTTTGTTTCTACAACCCAAATGCATAACCTTACATTTATCTACATTAAATGACATCTGCCACTTTTCTGCCCATTCACTTAGTTTATCTAAATCCTTCTGTAGGGAAAAAACATCGAGCTCTGTATGTATTTCCTTACATAGCTTAGTGTCATCAGCAAAGATTGAGATGCTACTTTCAATTCCCACTTCTAGATCATTAATAAACAAATTAAAAAGCATTGGGCCCAGGACTGAACCCTGCGGTACCCCACTTTTAACCCTAGACCAATTTGAAAAAGTTCCATTTACAACAACTCTCTGCCATCTATCATTTAACCAGTTCTCAATCCATGTACAGATACCACCACCCAAACCGAAGCCTTTTAATTTATGCAGTAACCTGTTGTGAGGCACTGTGTCAAAGGCTTTTGCAAAATCCAAGTATACTACATCAACAGCAATTCCCCTGTCCAAATTACTACTCACTCTTTCATAAAATGCAAGTAAATTAGTCTGACATGATCTGTTCTTCATGAAACCATGCTGATTCCTACTAATGATATTGTTTGTCTTCACATAGTTCTGAATACTATCAGTTAATAACCCTTCTAGTATCTTACCCACTATGGAAGTCAAGCTCACAGGTCTATAATTTCCTGGTTTGGATCTTGCTCCCTTTTTAAACAATGGAACTACATCAGCTTTCCTCCAATCACAGGGCACTATGCCTGATGAAAGCGAATCAATAAATATTAAGTATAATGGTTTTGCTATTACTGAACTAAGTTCCTTAAGTACCCTTGGGTGTATACCGTCCGGTCCAGGCGCTTTATTCACTATAACCCTTTCCAGTCTCTTTTGGACCTTGTCCTCAGTAAGCCATGTAGATGTTGGAGGAAATTCCATGGTTTTGTCTGTTTGCCCATAGCTTGTCATTTCTGCTTCCTTTGTATATACTGAAGCAAAGAACGTATTTAGGGTCTCAGCCATAGCTTTATCCTCACTAATCAATTCACCTGTTTCAGTCCTAAGAGGACCAATATCAAGCTTAACTTTTTTGTTGTTAATATACTTGTAGAATTGTTTAGGGTTATTCTTGCTCTCGTTTGCAATGTTTCGCTCATTTTGTATTTTAGCTAGCTTAATTGCTTGTTTGCAGATTTTATTACATTCTTTATATTTTTTAAATGATGCATCTGACCCATTTGACTTAAACACCTTAAAAGCCTGCTTTTTATTTCTCATTTCCCTGCTAACCACATTATTAATCCACATTGGTTTTGCTTTACTTCTCTTGTGCTTATTCCCCAATGGTATATATTGACGTGTATATTTGCCCAAGAGCATTTTAAATACATTCCATGACTCTTGTGCATTTTTATCTTCGAAAATTACATCCCACTGGATATCCTTTAAAGCTTCTTTTAACTTTGTAAAATTAGCCTTTTTGAAATTGAATGTTTTGGTTAAACTCTTGCTATTGGGTTTCTCATAACAGAGAAATAGCAGAGAGAGTAGTGTCACTCTTCAGTGTTATCTACTGCTGGTAACGTGTGAGGGAAAGCATTCCTTCCACATTGACAGCAGTTCACAACCTTCCCTGTTTCTGATTGAGGGCTGTTACTGCATAGGAAACTACAGGGAAATCCCAACTTCACCAGCCTCATGTAAGTGCAACTGAGATTGAATTCCCGCAGCAGAGGCTGCTAGCGGAGTTTTTTTTGCATGTGGTGAAGTGCTACATTAACAAATAAACATACAATCCCTTGAATATGATAATGGCAATTGTCAATGTGATGTGTGAATTCGTAAGCATGGTGAAGGCATGTCAGATTGATGTTGTTGTCGAAGACCCTTTAGTGCATACTGTCCATGTGTCTTTGACACTGCTCCAACAGGACATCGACATTAGGAGCCTTCTTTGACCTTTAGTACATCTTCCCCCTTCCCCCCTCGATGTCTCCTTCAATACTGACATCTAGCTTTCATTAGTCGGGTTCACTAGTGAAATGTTGCCCTCTAGTAGGCGACCAACCAAATGCCGACTTAAATATGTCACCTGCAAATAAATGGCGAAATCAGAATGTCCCCTGCACAAAGAGGGCAACATTCTGATGTAGCAGATCAGAATGGTGTCTGCTTCAAAAGGGCTTAAGTGTCATTCTAGCCTCCATCTGTGCCTTAAGCCTTTGAGTGTCAGAAGGGTCCTCATCGCATTGCGTATCCCTCTGCCACTCAAAGGATTAAGGTGTCTTCATAAAGATACAGTCACTCGCTACCTGCCACATTAACGCCGTGCTACCTGGAGTTAAATATATGTTGAAAAATTCCATGGTGAAACGTCTCCAGCTGTAGCGGTAATGACAGCACAAGTTCGGTGGTTGGGCCTTCTGTTTATTCATGAGCTAGGGGTACTCCTAATTCCTGTGCCACCCACTGTAATGAGCAGAATAACTCCCCACAGACAAGTCCATCTGGAATGACACTGGATGCGTCATAATAGAGAACCAAAGCCCTATGTCCATCTAGTCCCATGATAGCGTTGGGCGAACTTCCAAGCGATGTTCATTGTAATGCCACCACGATAACCCACCATATACCCTTCAAGCCATCCAGATCATAGCTTGGTAGCTAAACAATGAAGAACGTTTTCCCGGAAAACGTTTGCCGGTCACCCTAGCCAATATGGAGAATGCCCGAATCCAGTTCCCAAAAACCTTAGGATCCTCCTATGGCACTTTTCTTCTTGTAACATAGTAATTTAGGTTGAAAAAAAGACTTGCGTCCATCTAGTTCAACCATTTTCCTATTCCTGTTTACCATCGTTGATCCAAAAGAAGGCAAAAAAATCCCTCCGTTTCCTGCACTCCTTCTTCCAGTGGTAATAGTGAGTAAATTTTCATGAACTAATTTTTCCAAATCTTCTACTTTATTTCTAACATCGCATGCAGTCCTGCCCAGCACAGGTATGCCGCGCTGTAGGCTGTTTCGTGTAGCCCTGGAAAGTTCGTATGTGCCGAAATGCCGTCTCCTCTAGCAACTCCAGACCCTATCCTCAAAAGAGATCCAAACCCTGTGCCTGCAGTAATAGCCGAACTCCTGACCCCCACACCAGTTGCTCCCACCCCCACTGATGAAGAGAATATGAGAAAACCCTACTGAAAAACCTAGAGACCCTGGTATCAGTGGCGAACCCAATGCTCCACTGCATGCGCCCTCTGGGATGGAAGCTGTGCCTTGTGCATGCATTCCCTGACTCACCCCAGCTGAATGCCCCCCTAAACTTCCACTGAAAGGGACCCCAGTTAAAGCCCCACCTTCCATTGCCCTCCCTCCACCTACTTGCTGAACCCCTGATCGTATTCCCTCCACTTTTGCATTACACATCCCCAGACACTGGCTACTTGGTCCCCCTTGGATATCCCCACATTAGACCCTTCTCTCCATCCATCCATTCCTTGATGCAACCTCAGCTTCCCCTGCTGCTTCCACGGTCTCTAGAAAGCCTGACCCATGTCCACGTCTGCCACGTCCTCCTCCTCTCTTCACTATCGTGACTGGACCTTCTGATCTCAATTTACTGCTCCTCCTCCTCTTCTCTGACTGCCCAGGACTCAGCCTTTCTGGTGGTATTGCCCTGGACTGCCTTACTGGTCTTCTCTTCAGGCGTGTTTCCTTGCCTCCTTCGCTCTAGTTGCTCATCCAGTCATCTTCCAAGTATATACTGGACTCTTCCAGGCACACTGCAGAGGACTGGCAGCGCCTCTTCTCCTCAATGTATTTCCCTCCTCTTCACCTTCCCCTTTCTCCCTCCCCCATTTTTCCTATCATCCAATCAGCGCTGCTCAACAGCAGCATGTGCCCATACTGAGCCTTGACAGGCTTCCCCTCCATTAACCCCTTCAGGGGTTTCACACTCTGGGGAAGTGCTTTTCAACCATACAAAAAAGCTCACAGGACTATGGGATTCACCAATATATAAGGCATGTTAAATTATTTTTGTCTTTTATAAAAGTTTTTTATTTCTGGCATAAATTATGTATTTTTTTTCCTTCAAGAGGTTGAGTCAGACATGGTTCAGCTAAGGTTGTGTCCCACATTGATGATGCAAGCTCTGTGTGCCTCCCATGGGAGGCACTATAGGACTCTGCATGTAAACACAGGCTTTTATGAGTGCCAAAAAGTCTTTGCTTCTGAATTCACTCTCTTGTTTTTTCCATATCTGGGCGCCAGGACTAATTGGCAGGGACATGCTGTTCACTCTGGTAGTATGTTAGTTGTGCCAACATATCCTAGTGATGCGACTTCACCGATCCTGTACAGAGACTGCCTGATACAAACTCATCCAACTTGGAGTCTGACATTGGTCCTTTATGCCTGTTCTTTCCCTTCTGTAGCTTCTTTCCCTCAGACCCTGTCTGAGCCTTTTTCTTCTTTGCGTTAATTGTAGTCTATCACAAGCAGTTTCAGATTACTTTGTTAAATGCACTTGTGCAAATGATATAAAAAGATTTATATTTTTATATATACTGTGTATATGTGTGTATGTGAATATATATGTTAATTTATTTTATTTTTTTGGCATGAAATTGGTAATCCGAATAGCCCTAATTAAGCTCCACTGTCTGCAATTTACAAAAACAGATGCGCTGCACTCGTGAGAGTAATTCTGGGCAGTACAGGGTTGAAGGGACAAGGTACCATCCTATATAATAATTTGCTAATTCGTGTGTAACGCACAATATGCACAGTAGACACTGCTGCGCGTGCTGCAGTCATGCGCAGTAGAGACTGCCCGTGCCGCGGCTGATACAGAGCTGGGCGCTCTGAAGGAGTGTCCAGCTCTGTATCAGCCTCGATGCGGGCAGTCTCGCGCGTGACTGCCCCGCGACCAGGTGACAGTGGCACTGTGGCCCGTGTAACGGGATGTTCAACTAGTTTGTAATAAAATGTAAGTTTTTGTTAAAAGGGGTGCAGCCTGTTAACAGCCTGCCCCCTTATTCTGGTACATGTATTTAAGCAAGTCACAGTTCTTTTGAATGTGTACTACATTACACCAAGTCAGAGTTTACACAGAGGCCTACTATTTAGATTTCTTTACTGTGAACTGAATGAATCCATTCCCAGTAGATGGAAGGGAACCATGCATCAAGTTTCACTTCTTGGTCACACTTACTGGATGAATGCTGTCACACCTGTGTGGTTGGTTAGTGCGATCTGCCAGATCACAATGCGTTAACCTTTTATTTATATACTAGTTGAAGAGCCCGTTACACGGGCCACAATGCCACTGCCAGCCGGTCGCGGGGCAGTCATGCACAGTAGAGACTGCCCGTTCCGCGGCTGATACAGAGCTGGACGCTCCTTTGGAGCACCCTGCTCTATATCAGCCTCGTCACGGGCAGTCTCTACTGTGCATGACTGCAGCACGCGCAGCAGTCTCTACTGTGCATGACTGCATCGTTACAAACTTTCTAGCAAATTATTATATAGGATAATATCATAGCAAGCCAATCGGTGTCTCTCTGCACTTACTCGGAACCCATGCTATCAAGAGACAGCCTGTTCTGAGCCTCCTGTACACATAACCCTCTGTTTTATTTTATAAACGGCACAGTGGTAAATGGTACAGCCATTTGTGTAGTTAATAAAGGGCATTAATGTGTTAATGGAACACTAACACACAAACTGGGGATATATACACACTTAAATAACCTGTACTTCATGCAATCATCTAAAAAAAATCTGTTTTTCTGAGGTCTAAAATCTAGTTATACATATTCTCTGTGGGGCAGCCATTTCTACCTTTTAAATGGCTCCCTAACTTCCAGTACTGTTGCAGTCTTGATAGCTATGTCTGAAGTGATTTTGCAGGATTGTCTGTAAATGGCCAGAGATAACATAGCATCATTTTTTAATACAGGAGCCGCGGGTACTGATCTTAATACTTTCATGTTTTTCATTTCACACAAAGTTAAATGGTGACTGAATTCTACAAACTGCTCATACATTAAAGTGTTTGGATTAATATATATTTTTTACAGATCCTAGCTGGATATGCCTATTTTATAACCCAATTTTCATTTTTAGGTGTTTCTTTTTTATTGTCAGTATTTCCTTACATTTCCAGTGTTCCTACCCAAAGACTACTTTGGGTTGAAACATGGCTCCTCATTCATCAAGATTAAAAAGGTGCAGTTGGGGAAACAATGAATCTGCTCCATAGGACTGAAATTCTGTTTTCCATTTTTTCCTAACTTGTATGTTAGATGTCGTCATCTCCATGCTTCGCAATGGAGACCCCTAGAACGCAAGGGTTAAAAGCCCCATTTAAAACTGGGAATTTTGCATTTCAACTCTATGGAGCAGTTGCTTTGCTCTAGAATTGCTCCTCTTTATCTTGATAAATACAGATTGTGGAGTGTTTTTAAGATTTTTCCATGCCATCCTGCCCATTCACCATGTCCTGTGGATGTTGACATTGTCCATTCTGGCCCTTCACAGATGCTTTGTAGCCATGCGCAGATGTTTCCTAAACATTTTGCTTTCTGTGTTTACTTGAAGTAATATTTCAGAATCACAGCACTACTCACTGTGGATGAAGTTTATTGACTACACCTTTATATATACACACACTTCACAATAACTGAACAGTACATATCCACTCTAATCATAAACTTAAAAAAAAAATTATCAGAACAGGAAGTTCTGGCAGGAACTAAAAAGAGCACCGTTTCTCCTTCCAAAGTCACTGACTAAGAGGAACTAGTGAACTAAAGGTGAAGTATGTGGTTGCTCTTGGGATTTTATTATCCCTATATATCAGATGCTTTCTAACTTCTTTCTCTTTGTTTTTTTTTTTTCAACTTGTCCTTTTGTGAAAGAAAGCAAGCATGCTGTTGGTGTTGATACACTCCAGTTTTAGAACATATTCTGTTGACTGTTTTAGATGGTACAAAAAATCGTGTGGAAAATATTACACATCCAAAATGTTTAATTTGTTTTATAGCAGAATTTTGGCAATTTTGGGGTGTTGTTTAAAGGGTGAGTTATAGTTTGTACTCCTGGGGCTTTATGCTGATTTGATATAGCGATTAGTTTTTCCCACTGCATTAGCAGCATGATGGCCTCTGAAATGCTGTTTGGTCCTGGCTCAGGGCCTTAGAAGCAGGGGGTGTCCAAGTTTGGTCCTCAAGATACCAATAGTCCAGGACTTAAGGATTTCATTTTTGTGAACACAGGTGGACCATTCAAAATGAATGTGAACTGATTAGCTAATCTATTCTTAATCAGGGAAATCCTTAAATCCGAGCTTGTTAGTGGTTTTCATGGATTGGACCTGGACGCCCTGCCTTAGATTATATACTCATATACACTTAGTGTTTTTTATATCTGCCTCTTTTTTTTTGCACCTGAAGGTCAGCCTGATTTTTTTTTTCCAATTGTTTTCCTGTACCACTCACATCCTTGTCTTTCGAGTGAGGGAGTGATACAGATAATGGAATGTCATTGATCCTTCTAACCTATTCTTGTGGGGATAGAGGGGAAAATATGAAGATGAGTTCATTTAATGTATTGTGTGGTGGTAACTTTTAACCCTTATGCTAATTAATGGACCCTAATGGTGTGTGTGTGTGTGTGTGTGTGTGTGTGTGTGTGTGTGTGTGTGTGTGTGTGTGTGTGTGTGTGTGTGTGTGTGTGTGGAGAGGGTGTCTGGGATTTTTATATAAAAATCCACCACTCACATGTCTCTTTAACAGCTTTGTACAATATTTAAAAAGGCCTGTGAGTGCTGGATTTATATGTATAGACTTAACTCCATCTATCTCCTTGACACCCAGCCCTTTGTTTTGTGAGTGTAACTCTTTCATACATAATATAATAAAGCTACAGTGATTGTCAATCCCCTGCAGCAAGAATGCCTTCTCAGCGAGCTTCAGGTATATACGTGTGTGTGTGTGTGTATAATATATATATTTTTATATTTTTGTTTAATGTGTGTGTGTGTGTGTGTGTGTGTGTGTGTGAGATTTTCATTGCTGTGTAGTATCACATGCCTTTCCAGTTAAAGGAAAGAGTAGAGTGTTTGCAGTGGTGTTGTGGATGGCTAGTAGACTGTTGTCTGACAGGGAACTGTGCAGACAGACATGAGCCTCAAGGAAACTTGTCTGACCAAAGCTTTTTTTTTTTTAGCATCAGGCTACCTAGCTTTATCACCACATACTCTTTGATTGACCATTGCACTGGCATATTCCATTGGCTAAAGTGCCACCTTTTAAGTGTGAAAAATATTTGATCCATAGGCACAATCATGGAGCAAACCCACTTTGTGCCAAAAAGAGGATGTTTGAGCAGTAAAATTATTACCAGAGGGTGTAGCATATGACTCCCACCCTAATGTCCAACACTTGTAATGAATTTGTCATAGAAAGCTTGTGCCAAGGCCTATGGCACTGAAAACAAAGGGCTGTATAATTTTTATTTGGCAAGAAAAAAGGTAACAGGATTATAATCAAGGGAGTTAAATGGAGTGGTGGGTAAGGGTTTAAATTGCTTAAAGTAGCACTCAGGATAGCAGAAGGCACATTCTAGGTCAAAATCCTCAGACATGTCCTGTCCCCCCTTCCCCTATCACTGCAGTATCTTAGGATCCCCTTAGATAAACAAAGCTGATGCTGAAGGTTTTCTCTATGAATGCTGTTCCACCTATGTTCAGATGGGGGAGACACTGAAAACCTGCACTGTGGGGGAAGCTTGGAGGACAGGCTTGACCCCTAGGGTGTTCACTGTCACCTAGACGTTTGCTCTGTATTTTTCACATATAAGTATGCTGCGATGTTATAATAAAAACACAAAATACACACAGGCTGCGAGTACCTGCATCATATTGTCTTTATGTTTCTTCAGTTGGATATCTTTGTTGCAGGGCTCTTGTACTTCAACTTCCTCCATCTGAGGGCTTCTTAAGAAACATTCATTGGAAGTAGCTGATTCAACAAGATAGTGAAGGATAGTTGGGCAGCCACAAAGAGGGAAAAATAGTGTGGGGGGTAGAGTCAAGGAATGTATCAGCAGTTGGAGGTGTGTCCCTAGACAAAGGTACACTATCCACTTTGGTCAAAGGGTGTGAGTGGAAGAAGAGGAGGGTAGTGAACATAGTGACAGAGCAGTAAGCCACAGGGTCTACTTCACAGCTGGGTGTGCAACAGGCTACCTGTGTATCCTCATGTCGCTCCTTTCATCATGGCAACATAGTTAATGCGCTCTTTAGTTGGTCGCACAATAGTGTGCGATATTATGATGGTGAACCCCATGAAGTGGAAGAGCACAGAGGCCCCAATTTTGGCCACAGTGAAAATGACCTATTTCTACTACAGAATGCTCCAAACCTGGGCTAAACCTTTACAGCAGTGCAGCACACACAGCATAGAGAGGAGGTCTTGGCTGCCAGTGTCATTGGTGGAGGACAGGTGCTCATAGATGATTGGAATGACTTCACAACAGCTGTAGGGCAAATAAACTGGACAATAGGGAAGGGGGCGGCGCTACCTGGCATCCAAAATGGACGTGCTTTGAGTTGGCTCCGGAGCTATACCTAAAGTAATGGTCTGAATTATTTGTTTTCAGTTGACATTTGACTTTGGTGAGACACCCAGTGGCCCCTGCACCCTATTTACGTTGAGGAAACACTCTTCAAAATCGGGGCATCTTTCTAACAAGCTACAGACAGGCCTGTACCACGCACTGCACCTCGGTTGACAGAGCTACAGAAGGCGAGAGATTCGGTGCTACCAGCTGTGAATAATCCGAAGCCTTGTCACTGTGCTTGTTTGGCGGCCTCTGAGACAGGGAGGGGTGGAGGAACGAGGTGACTGTGCATGACTGGCCCACTAAAGCAGATCTTAAAGGGATAGTAATACTTTGTTTTATCTTTATTTTATTTTGTAGGCATTAAAAAAACATGAAGAACGATATAAGTCTTATCTCTCAAACCTTTATGGTTTAAGACATATTCACAAGCAAAGTATCCCCCCCCCTGTTCAGTCAGATCAGAAGGGAGGTGCCCAGGTAGACTGCAGAGAGGGACAATCTTCAATTAAGATAAGGGAAAAAGCTGAAAAACTTGTCAAGGGGGAAGGGCTTTCATTCTTTTCATACAAAGAAGATTGTCCCCTGCTGTTATCTGTCTGATCTTACAACCAGATTCACATCTGAGAAGAGATGGCTTACACTAGGAAAAAGGGGTAGAAGGGGAAACTTTGCTTGTGAATATCTCTTAAACCATAAAGCTTTGAGACATAAGACTTATATGATTCTTCATGTTTTTTTTAATGCCTACAAAATAAAATAAAGTTAAAACGAAGTATTACTATCCCTTTAAGGAACTCTTTAGGGACATGAAAGATTCCTTTCATAAGGACATGACTGACCTCAAAATGGAGGTGTCCCAGTTGAGTCAACGGGTACAATCGGTGGAGTTGGAGCATGCAACTTACCAGGATCAACTACAGACCCTTGAACAATGTGTCTCAGAGCAGCAGGATACCATTTCTAACTTGATACAGAGGTTAGACGACCTGAAAAACAGGGGCCGTAGGTGCAATCTACAGATTAAAAACGTACTGGAATCGATCCCTTCCCAGCTTCTGGAATCCACGCTGCAAACCATATTTCAAGGACTTATGCAGACACCTGACTCCTATGAGATCCGTTTCGACCGCGCACATAGGGCCCTGTGAGCCTGGGGAGGTCAAAATCAGCAGCTGAGATTTGATTTGCTGTATGCACAGATATAAGGACAAAGAGATGATCCTTCGGAAAAGCCAGGCGCAAGAACCACTAACATACAAGGGGTCAGAATATCAGATCTTCAACGATCTGTCCCCCTACACACTCCAACAGAGACAAGTATTGAAGCCACTCACTTCCCATCTGATTAAACACCATGTTAAGTATAAATGGGGATTTCCGTTTAATCTTCATGCACAAAAAAGGGGATGTCACAGCGTTTATCCGCTCTCTAGATGAAGCTGATACTTTTTGTCTGGCGCTGCAGATCACTCCATTGCAGCTGAGCTCCCTGGATCCATGGGAGGAGGCTGCCTCTGCACCCTCTACCGCTCTACCGCAGCGACACTCTGAATTTTCCCGGAGGTGGAAGAATGCCCTGCCGAGAGGTCAGAATGGCCGGCTTCAAGATTCTTGATTTGTGAGAGGCTGTCTTTTCAGTCTTCCTCCACTTGGATTGTGGATTACAATATACTCATCCAGGTCCTTAGGGATAAGTGACTTTTTGTAGCCTCAGTGGCCCTAGGACTCTCTTGGTGCAGATCCGATGATACCTAGCCTTCCATTGCAGTTTGTGACGCTGCAGCCAATGGTCTGGGGCTGCTTGTTCTCCCGGGCCTTCTTCTATTGGGACTGATCTCACGGGGAGATGTTCGGCCTCCATTTTCCTTTTGGACAGTATGCTTTCTGGATATGTTGTTGAGAGCCTGGAGAAGTGTACATGGGGGGTATGAATGTGGGATTGCTTAGAGGTGGGTGAGGGGTTAAGGTGTTGGAGGTTAATGTTTGGGTCAACATACAGCTCTGCTTCAACTATACGGCTATGGCTCTGTGGGTTGACCTGGCCTAGGGTGGACTACTTGCTTTGTGTGTTATCTGTCTTGTGGGTGAGAGTGTGCTGGCACTCTTTGGGCCCTTGATTTCCATTTTGCTTGTATTTTACAGCGCTGACAGGACTCTTCTGACAGTAACAGTGGGGCCTCTGGGGGGGGGTTCGGTGGGGAGGCTTACCTGGCCTCCTCCTGATCCTTCCCGTGGAGCCCTGGGGAATGAGCGCCCACAACAATAGGAGTGGGGGGATGTTGAGGTCTCTAGGGGGTTCTCAATTGGACCTTTCCTTGGCTTCTTGTTAGCTACTTGCACTGCCTGGTGGCAGTGTGCTGTCTGATGGGATTGGGATGCTGACCTGATCCCCTGTTGGGGTAGAGGTCTGAGTGGCCCTCTCCGGTCATACTTGCAGGTGCACTTAGTGGTGGGTGTTCATAAGACCGCTGCCTGGATTTTGGTTTCAGACCTCAATATGTGGTCTAGTCATGACAGGACACCTAGCTAGGCCTCCTGGCAGGACTGAATTGGTATAACTGGGGAGCACGACTGATTACTGGGTTGCGCAGTTGGGAGGACGGAATCCACCCTGGGTTTGTAGGGAGCTCCCGCCTCCTGATGCGCAATAGTGGTGTTTCTACATTTCTAAATTTTACCATAATGTTCAGCTGTTATTATGCTTGTCTATTTTGTTTGGACCATTTGTTTGGGTTGGGCGAATTGGCCTAGCCTGATTTTGATCCTACTTTGCAGGCAATATTTTTCGACCTGCATCCTTTGTGTGGTGCGTCCCTCTGCTCCATACGAAGGTTATCCTGGTTCTTTTACCCTGTGGCCCACTATTGGGTCAACCTTCTGTGGTTATTGTACCACACTACTTGGCTTCTAATTTCCTTCTTCAGTTCTTTCTTTCTTTCCTATCTTGATTTCTTGAACTTTATCTTTGTCTCTCTTATCTTTGTCTCTCTTTGGACTCTTTTCCTACTTCCCCCCTCATAGGAACCATGGTTCCCTCATCTACTTAGGCAATATTTTGGTTAGACCATGGAGGCACTCCTCTGGCTCAAGTGCTGTTCATTCAATGTGTGCGGACTCAATGTCCCGGAGAAAAGAAGTATGTTGTTGAGGGATATGAAAAAACTAGATGTAAAAGTATTGTTCCTCCAGGAGACACATTTTTGTAAAAAAGGTCATCCTTCCATTGGACCTCGACACTTCCCCTTCCAGTGGCACTCTACTGCTGACTCCAAATCCAAAGGTACATCAATTTTACTACACCGCTCTGTACCCTGGGTTACTTTAGACAGTCTACTAGAGCCACTGGGTAGGTTTGTTATGATCTCTACCACCAAGATTACGTTAGTGAATGCCTATTTCCCTAAAGACCAGCAGGGCTCCTTCCTGAGGGACGTTTTGACCAAGCTTGACTCCTTCAGAGAGGGTGTACTAGTGTTGGGGGGTGACCTGAATTTCCCTCTGAATCCTTCTCTGGACTGTAACCCTCCCCACTCCTCGTACAAAAAATCCATTGTTAAACAATTTAATGACACTCTGACTCGCTTTCAACTGCTAGATATTTGGAGATTGGAACACTGTTTCGACAAAGATTTTTCTTTTTTTCCTCTGCGACCAGTATTCCTTGGGATATTTGGGGGGTTCTGAGTTGGGAGTAAGGACATGGTCGGATCATAGCCCAATCTTTATTGATTTATCTGTACCGGGAGGAGGGAAAAGATCCCTTATGTGGAGGTTGAATGAACTACTCTTGAAAGATGAGGGAGTGATCTCCTCTCTGACCAAGACTTTATCCCAATATTTTGTAGAGAATGTTACTGCAGGGGTGACCCCTCCGGTTTGGTGGGAAGCTCACAAGACTGTAATCCGAGGTGAGTTTATTAACCCCTTAAGGACTGTCCTCCCACGCACGCGGCAGTCACTTAAGGACCACGGAACATTTTTTTTTTTTTCTTTTTTGCGATTCGATTCCGGACTCCCTGAACGGCGTACAGCCACGCTGGGAACCCGGAATTCCATGACTGTCCAGGAGCGTCATGGATCCTTAAGGGTCTAACAACCCATGACGGTCCAGGACCACCATGGGTTCTTAAGGGGTTAAGATCGGAGCTCACAAGAAACGGGAGAGGGAAAAGTTGCTGAACAAGAGGTTGGTTCAGTTAAAAACGCTGGAGAGGGAACATAAGTCTTCTTTGGAAGCTGACGTGAGCAAGGAGTTGCAGCAGCTTCGATCCGATGTTGCGTCCCTCTTGCGCTCTGCCACGTTTAAATCATTTCAGTGGTATAACCCTTTGAGTGCCAGAGGGGTACAGAATGCATTGCAAAGCAATGCATTCCGTACCCCTCTGGCACTCAAAGGGTTAAATATCGATTATATCTACAGGGAAAAAAGTCAGGCAAACCAGCAGCTTGCGGCGACGGTCAGAGGCATCCGGGACAGCTGGGGAAGCCAACTTTTTAAAAATGATCACATTGAGAATGCCTTCCAATCTTTCTATGCTTCTCTATATAACCTGCTCAAAGATTCTTGGGGTTCTGACGGTGACTGTGGTGATTCACCTCTTAAGAGCTTTTTGGTCTCACATTTCCAGCAACATTTGACACTGTCTGCTATCAGTTCGCTTGAGAAAGATTTTAAACCAGACGAAGTGCGATAGGCAATCCGTACGGACTCTCGGCGACATATTATAAGAAATTTTTGCCCACCATCTTACTTTGGCTTACCATGACTTTCAGTTCAATTGCTGACTTGAAGGCATTTATGCCTCAAACTTTGGAAGCACACATATCGGTTATACCGAAAGAAGGGAAGGATCCAGAACGTTGTGCAAGCTAACGACCGATTTCACTTTTGAATATGGATCTGAAACTGTTTGCCAAGCTGTTAGCTACCTGCTTTAAATTACTATTGCTATCTCTTATACATTCCAATCAAGTGGGTTTTGTGATGGGTAGGTAGGCCAAGGATAATACCTCCCGTATTGTTGCTTTACTCCACAAGTTGCGAGATCCGGTACCCCGTCTCTTTTGCTTTCGTTGGATTCAGAGAAAGCTTTTGACCGGGTGAATTGGACCTTTTTGTTTGGTGTCCTGAGCCAAATAGGGACAGACGTTATATTCTGCCCCATGTGCGAGGGTTAGAGTGAATGGAACCTCTCCTTTCTTGTATGTCTTGGCTCTTGAACCTCTGCTGTGTGCCATTCGGTCACACCCTGACATTCGGGGAATTAGCATGGCAGGGAGGGAATTTAAGGTCTCTGGTTTTGCAGACAATGTGTTCCTCACACTCTCTGACCACGATCAGTCTCTACCGGCTATGATGTGGCTTCTAGAGGACTATTCGACTCTTTCTGGATCAAAAATGAATGTGGATAAGTCTAAAATCCTTAAAGGGATAGTAATACTTTGTTTTATCTTTTATTTTATTTTGTAGGCATTAAAAAACATGAAGAACAATAGAAGTCTTATCTCTCAAACCTTTATGGTTTGAGAGATATTCACATGCAAAGTTTCCCCTCCCGCCCCTTTTACCTAGTGTAAGCCATCTCTTCTCAGATGTGGAATCCAGTCCATAGACCAGACAGATAACAAGAGGAGACAACCTTCTTCATATGAGAACAATGAAAGCCCTGCCCCCCTTGACAAGTTTTTCAGGTTTTTCCCTTATCTTAATTGAAGATTGTCCCTCTCTGCAGTCTACCTGGGCACCTCCCTTCTGCTCTGGATGAACAGTGTTACATCAGTAAAAGGGGTGGGACGGGGATACTTTGTCATTGAATTACTCTTGAACTACAACTCTGACAGAATTGAAATAACACTCCCCAAAGTCCAAATACTATGATGATTAATTAGAGCTGCTTTTATTATGAAACATTACTATCCCTTTAATGTTAATCTACCCTCAGATAAGTGCAGTCAGTTGCAGTCCAGGTTTCCCTTTGCTTGGCCAACTGAGTCAATTACATACTTAGCTGTCAAATTGACCCCCAGTCTGGCTGACCTCTATGCCCACAATTTTCCGCCTCTCCTTAAGGACCCTTTCTGATTCTTTGCGGAATTGGTCTGATCTCCCAATCTCATGGTTTGGCTGTTTGAACTTGATCAAAATGACTGTGCTTCCTCGTCTGCTATACTTATTTCAGACCCTACCAATATTCATACCTAAATCTTTTTTTTTTAAAATTGCAGACTATGTTGGGGAAATTCATCTGGCAATAAGCCGTCTCTCTGTAGTAGATACCTTTTGTCCGCCCCCAGGAAGGTGGGTGGTCTCGGGGTCCCGATTTTTGAGCAATATTACATGGTGGCGGTTCTGACTAGATTGATTGACTTCTCTTGTCCAATCGCAGCTGCCGATTGACCCTGATTTCGTTGACTAAATACCCGGACTTAAAGGGATAGTAATACTTCGTTTTAACTTTATTTTATTTTGTAGGCATTAAAAAAACATGAGAATGATATAAGTCTTATCTCTCAAACCTTTATGGTTTAAGAGATATTCACAAGCAAAGTTTCCCCTCTCGTCCCTTTTACCTAGTGTAAGCCATCTCTTCTCGATGCGGAATCTAGTTGTAAGACCAGACAGATAACAGCAGGGGACAATCTTCTTACAGTGAAAACAATGAAAGCCCTGCCCCCCTTGACAAGCTTTTCAGGTTTTTCCCTTATCTTAATTGAAGATTGTCCCTCTCTGCAATCTACCTGGACACCTCCCTTCTGCTCTGGCTGAGCAGTGTTACATCAGTAAAAGGGACGGGAGGGAGACACTTTGTAATTGAATTACTCTTGAACTACAACTCTGACAGAATTTAAATAACACTCTCCAAAGTCCAAATACTATGATGATTAATTAGAGCTGCTTTTATTATGAAACATTACTATCCCTTTAAGTCCAGGTTCTTTGCTTTTTGCTCCCCGGAAGTGTATACCGAGTGATACTGGGAAGTCTCCAATTATGGGCAGAATTCTGTTGCTTTGGCATCATTTGGGAGGCCCTCGAGAGTGGACTACTTATCCATTGCCGATTATGGACTTCTGTGGGAACCCGGATTTCCAACCTGGAATGGAGAGGAAGGCATTTCGGGCTTGGTCTGAGTGCGGACTAATGATGGTTGGCTCCTTGGTGCAGGATAATGTGGTTCTTCCATTCACGGACCTGATGGCCCGTTTTAATGTTCCCTTGCGGAAATCGTGGAGATATATGCAACTCAAGCATTACATTGGGAAGCTGCAACAAATGGGTTCCCTATTCCGTCCTAAAACCAGGATGGAGGAGTTTCTAACCTCTCCCCATAACCGTACAAAGTCACTTTCTAAATTAAATAGACTTTACAGTATTCCAGAGGAGGGGCGTCTCTCTCCCTACACAAGGGCTTGGCGGAAATACCTGGATTCCCCAGCATTGGAAGAAGAGGGGACTTGGAGAGCGATTTTTAATCATATGTGCTTTCTGCCTAGGGATGTATCCTCTCTGGAAGACTTTTATAAATTAGTCTCCAGAAGGTACCTAACGCCGGCGAGACTGGCAAAGATGAATGTTGGGCATTTGGATGTGTGTTAGAGGTGTGGTGACTCCAGGGGGACGATGACTCATATCTAGTTGAGTTGTAAGGTGATTCAGGAGTACTGGTCGCAGATTGAACTGATACTAAGGCATGTACTAGGGTTCCCTGTGCCAAAAGACCCCGTCTCCATTTGTTTTCTTATCATAGTACCCTTTCCCCAGGGAAGTGTAAACTACTTCACTTTTTACTTACTGCAGCGAGGTCTTGTGTGGCAAAATACTGACAACCGTCTGTCCTGGAGACTGCAATGTGGCAGGGGAGGGTGAACTGCTTTAGGGACATGGAAAAATTACATGCTTCTAGCACTCACTCTTTACACCTCTATAGAGAAACGTGGTCACATTGGGACATCTCCAGATTTTCCTTTGGATTGGAGTCACGCCGGGGTGGTGTTAGCATATGGATCATACTGTTCTTTTATGACATTGTTCTGTATGTCTTTGATATTTCAATAAATACTGAAACTTAAAAAAAACAAAATGGACAATAGGGGTTGAATTAATATTCAAATATTCATTTTTTTTTCTCCTCTTAAGTTTTTGAACACTAGATTGTCTCCAGATCATTGCTTCACTGGTTGTTATAGACCTTGTCAGCTGTCAAGGACTTAAAACAACCTTTTAGTAAGAGAATCATGTCTCCATTTCTCATTAATGTTGGGTTGTCATCTAGTGCCCACTAACAGGCCAGGACTTCAGGATTTATCAGCTTGTGTACAGCTGAGTCTTTTGAACAATCAGTAATTCATTATGGGCCTGTTAGTGGGCTCTGGGGGCACAAAGCGAGATTTACTACCATATGGTACATTTGTTTTGCCACAAAAGACCATAACCACTTACATTTCTTCTCTTCCCAGTTTCAGTGTTGTCAGGACTAAGAGCAGTGCCCTGTGCCCCTGCCAACACCACCGTCAACCCTCTGCCACTGAAAAGGAGGAGGCAGAGTTGATCTCTGCTCCTTCCAGAGTGTGCTCCTTAAGAGTTTCCTCTTGGGACTTCTAAAGCTGCCTCACCTCCAGCTGTGTCTGAATGAGCATGGCTGAATATGCCTCCACCACCAAGTGGCTGATCCTGCCTCAGGCAGCATCTGTTGTGCCACCTTTTCCATTAGCAGGGGCTTAGCAGCATTTACTAACAGGGTTACCCACTCCAGGGATGGTGGATTAGGTGAGGTGAAACATGGGGTTTCATAGTAAGGGGGAGGGACTTGAGGGTCCAGGTAATAAATGAACATCACAGGGCTCCAGCAGCTACAGTGCAGCTTCTGGATGCTGAGCAGGCCCATTCAGCTGCTGTGACTCCAGGCGGTACCATTAACAGCTGCATGTGGTCATAACAAGGCTGAACATTGAGCCCAGGTCCCAGGTGCAGGACGTTTCTAAGGTAGTGGCATCTCTGGGATGGGAGACCTAATCCATCTCCCTTGCGACATCCCTGCAGATGCTAGACCATTCCCCAGTAAGGCCGCAAAGGAGCCAGCTGGCACAACGGATCCTTGTTGAACAGTTTTAGACAGTGGTGCAGCTCATGCAGCTGTTGCTTCCGCTAAACAAGGCACTGGCCCTGCAGCCACTGACATCCTCTGCACCCATTTCCCATCCAACATCTGCACAGTTGCTGCTTGCAACCCAGCAACTGCCTGACAGTCATGTTTCTGCTGTAACTCTGCATTATTCTGCTGCTTCATCTGATCATCCTCTCCTTGCACCTCAACAGAATCCAGGATCAACACCAGTCTGCCCTGCAAGTAGCACAGAGCTAGGCAGTACTTGGGGTTGGGAGGAGGTGTATGGTTAATGTGGTTCCTGCTTCTTTGTTCGGTGACAAGGATAGTTGGTAACCCCCCCCCCCCCGCACCCCTTAAAATGATCCATAGTAGGCATTTGGGACCATATTCAGTACACTAAACAGGAAGCCATCTATTAATTCCAGCTTAGGAGACACATAATGTTGCTTGGAAACATTAGAATTATGGCCAAGGGCTCCAGTACTTTGTACTTCAATTCATTACAGTCAAGGGGTTCATAGAAACATTATAAGGTTTTGTTTTGTTTTTTATTATTTCTTCCTTATGCTGCTGTTGGCTTGTTTGTGAACACTGGTTACATCTCAGATTCCTATTGAAGCCTAGATACATCCCTTGGTAAGGTCAACTGCAATGAAATCCAGGCCACAGATATATTTAAAGCGGAACTACCACCCCTTACAAATTTGGCCCCAAATAATTACCCATTTGGCGACTAGCTGCTCAGTAGCGCTAGTCGGCAGAATTATTACCACATTAATGAGAATTATATACTGCTCCTGGACTGACAGGCAGGAAACAGAGCAGACATCTTTCCATAGTGATGCCTGCGCTGTCAGTCCCAGCCTGTTCTAGGAGGCGTTGCTAGGGGCCTTTCGGCTCCAAAAGGGACTGACAGCGCAGGTGTCGCTATGGAAAGATGTCTGCGCTGTTTCCGGCCTGTCAGTCTGGGACAATGTATAATTCTCATTAAGGCGGTAATAATTCTAGCGACTAGCGCTACTGAGCAGCTAGTCGCCAGATGGGTAATTATTTGGGGCCATTTTTGTAAGGGGTGGTATTCCGCTTTAAGATGGTGCATTCACTCCAATTCAAAAATGGACACTGGAACATTCCACCATGTTCTGCTCATGCCAATGCCAAAAGTAATGTTTGCGGCAGTCCACTAGGATGTTGCTTTCATCAGTGCCACTTGCAAAAGAACATTAAGACGCTGCATCATGCCAAAGCTAAAATGCCTGTGTTAAAAAAGTAAATCAAAATAAATTAAATCTCAAGATTAAGTTTAACTGTAAAATAATTTTGTTTTTTATAGTGTTAAAGGGATAGTAATGCTTCGTTTTATCTTTATTTTATTTTGTAGGGATTAAAAAAACATGAGGAACGATATAAGTCTTATCTCTCAAACCTTTATGGTTTATGAGATATTCACAAGCAAAGTATCCCCCCCCCCCCGTTCAACCAGATCAGAAGGGAGGTGCCCAGGTAGACTGCAGAGAAGGACAATCTTCAATTAAGATAAGGGAAAAAGCTGAAAAACTTGTCAAGGGGGAAGGGCTTTCATTCTTTTCATACAAAGAAGATTGTCCCCTGCTGTTATCTGTCTGGTCTTACAACCAGATTCACATCTGAGAAGAGATGGCTTACACTAGGAAAAAGGGGCGGGAGGGGAAAACTTTGCTTGTGAATATCTCTTAAACCATAAAGGTTTGAGAGAGAAGACTTATATCATTCTTCATGTTTTTTTAATGCCTACAAAATAAAATAAAGTTAAAACGAAGTATTACTATCCCTTTAAAAGAACAAAAAGAACAAAAAATGAAATAGGTTGCTGTAACTTTAAATATCAGGTACTTAAGCTAGCATGTGTAAAAATGTATTTTACAGATGCTAGCATAAGGTACAGGGCATAGAATATAACCCCAGTTCATTTTGTATGTGTGTGTGTTCTTTTATGTTTTTAGTTAATACATTTATGTGTGTATTAGTTCTTGCTGTAAATGTGTCTTTTAACCAGTGAAATTTAGAAAGATCCACAACATACTACTTTTCAGTGAGTCGGAGTCCTTTATCATGTAAGGTGTTAGAAGGCCCATTTATAGCAATGATGAATTGTGTCTACCCCTTATTTAGGAATAGGCCATATGTACTAAGGACCTAAGTCGGGGGTAATGAGCTGTGGGATTACCTCCACCTGCTGGGGCCTACAACATCTATCTTCCCCATCTAGCAACTGCTGATGGGGGATGATGTAAATTATAGTATTGGCTAAAAAGGGGGGTCTAGATTGCACTACCTGTGAGAAAAAGGGTTTATGCTTGAGTACGAAATAGCGTAAGGGTGCAGTGGTAATAACTACAGAAGACATTTTTCCTCATAGACTGGGAGAAAAAAAAAGATTATCACATTTGTATACCAAAAATATCCTTAATGATGGATCAAAGACTTGGATCCTTTGGAAAGCAAAAATAGAAAAAAAAATGCTAAAAGACTTTTCTTTAATTAAATTATTAAAAAAAATGTTTATTAGGGCAATTCTAAAAGGTCAACAGGATTTCTAGGAAAATATTGTTTTTAAATTAGTGACTATCATTGTATACATAAATATGTATGTCATCATTTGTAACTCCTGGACAAAAAACGGATCCTCTACAACACTAGCAATTGTAGCAATGCAGTTGTAGCAATGCATAATAGATCTCCTCAGGTTGCCCACTTATAGAGAGAAGGGGAGGGAGATGTGTGTCTTTGTTTATACATTAAATACAGGGGTATAACTACATTGGGGTAGTTTGGATGGGGCCCAGCATCCAAGGGGGCCCAGTAGGCTCTAATTATATTCCTGGAGGAATATTTTTGTGTTAGGTGGCAAAAAAAAAAGTTTGCACCAGGGCCTTCCAATTCCTAGTTACTCCATTTCTATAATATGTATAAAAGCAACAGACTATCCTTCAGTATGGCATACCTCCCAAGTGTCCCTATGTAAGAGGGGCTGTCCCTCTTTGAGACTCAAATCCCCCTGTCCCTCTTTCCCACCCTGGTGTCCCTCTTTTTAGGAGATCAGACTGTGTAATGTGTGTATAAGTGTATCACATTGCTCCACTGCAATAAAACTCACATTAATGTTTATTTACACATCAGTGTATGTGTTTATAAATTAGTCTATGTAAATAAAATACTTTGGTCTTGCTCTAAATCATTTATTCAGTTACCAATGAGTTGTCAATAGGTTGTGAAATAACCTAAAAATTCTCGGTAATGCCCCACCCTCCAGCCACACCCCCAGCAACACCACCTAAAAAATAAAGTGTCCCGCTTTAGCCATTTGAACTGTTGGGAGGTATGGCTTTTGATATTTAAGGAAAAAGATTGATAAAGACTCCTGACAGCTATTCTAGGGCTGTTGCCACAGAATTGTTCCTTTATCTTTATAAGAATGGCCCAAATTGTTAATTGAAAGAGCTGCTGAGCACTTTTGACAGTGTATATTTTGCATTAATGAACTTTGTATATGTATGGGTAATCTCTCTTATGTGTCATTCTGTTTTATGACAGAGCTGTAGGTTATGAAAGTTCACCCAGTGATGAGCAATCCTGTGTTTGGAAACTGAGTCATAGTCCTGACTTTCAGCCTAAGCCACGTCAGCTCTTGCAAATACCACACCAAGTAAACAGCTGCACATTATCTCTTATGTCCGTGGGAACTTCTATGCATTGTATTGTGGGTGGGGCTCCCTAATGCTTCCAAATAAACATGGCCAATCAGGTTACTCCTGAAAAGCACCAAGGGCTGTGTTTAGGATGCTGAAGAGGAGCAATTCTGGAGCACACCACATGGGAACAAATTAACATTCACATTGATTTAAATGGGGCTTTTAATCCCCATGAATGTTAGAAAAACAATGCTTTGGGGACCTCTCTTTCATTCAAGAAGGTAAAAGCCCCATATAAATAAATTGTAAGATGGGGACTTTTGATTTTTTTGCTTCCCACCTAAGGTGCAGTTTATTTTCTCCAGAATTCCAATGATGTATCTTCCTATATGTGTCCCTAATTGCTTACTAGTAAGTGTAGTTAATGTTGGCACACAGAGGGGCACATGTATCAAAGCAAAGGTTGAGCAGTTCATGGACAAAACAATTATACCATATGCACTAAGACTTGATAAAGTGGAGATCACTTTTCTAATGTTCTAAACTCTCCAGTTCATGTGTTATTCTATGGAGCCTTTGCACAAACATCTCTCAAGTTAGAGATATCCTAGGGCATTGGCTTCATACAATAACACAGGACATCACTACACTGGATAAGTCATCTCCTCTTTATCACCCGTTAATCATACCTTAGTGCATCTCCCCCCAAGTGTATAAAAAATCAGTACAAAATTTGACCCATAACACACACACACACACACACACACACACACACACACACACACATAGACTCGCACACGTTGGTCCACTCTTAGGCCCACACATACATTGTCTGATACTCCAGCCTTGTGCCACAGGTAGCCACCGAACCATACATTCTGGCACCCCCAGTATTTTTCCACTGTCCACTGAGCCACACATCCTTTTGCTCAGCTTTTGTGCACTGTCCATTGCTAGGCCCAAAACCACAAGTACACTGCTTACTCAGCCTTGCTCCACTATTCATTTATAGTCCCCCAACCACACACATACTGCCTACTTTCCCAGCCTTGTTTAGTGTCCACATGTAGCCACAGAAGCACACATACACTGTCTGTCACTGAACCTTGTTCAGCTGCCCCTCTGGTAGCCACAGAACCAAACATACTCTGTCTGCTATTCAAGTCTCCCTCCAGTGTCCCACTTGTAGTCACAGAACCACGCATGCATAGTTTGACACCTCAGCCTTGGTTCACTGGTAGACACAGAATTGTACTTGCTGTCTGACATCTAGCCTTGTCCCACTGGTGGTCAGACCCTCGCATACATTGACACCCTGTTTTTAGGTGTCCCATTTGTACCCTCAGAAATACACATACACTTTCTGACACCAACCCTTGTATCACATTTGTAGGTGATACTGTGAGGGCCATACTTCAGGGAAAGCATTCCCTGCATCAGGAATGTATTATGGGTGTGTTAGTAAATGCAGGGAATGCTTTGCCTGAAGAATGTGAGACTTCACTCCACATGGTTCAGGCAATGCAACCTCCACTGCTGTTACCATTTTGAAGATTAAGCATATCCATCTGGAAATGGTCGGAGTAATTCATTGTGGAGGAGCTGCTCCTCCTATGCATTACTCTACCCATTGTCATCCTAAGAGTTTGACTGGCATAGATCCAGAAACAAATCACATGACTTTCAATTCCATATATATATATATATATATATATATATATATATATATATATATATATATATATATATATATGGCTCAGATAAATGCAGGGTGGGGTGAAGACTATGGGATTATTCTCTAAGGCATGATAAAGTGGAGATGACTTCTTCAGTGATATTACTTCTCCAGTTCCTATGTTATTCTGTGGAGCCAATGCACTAAATTTCTTAAGTTCTGGAGATCTTAATTCATAGGCTCCATAGAGTAACATAGGAACTGGATAAGCCATCTCCACTTTATCACCTCTTTATCAAGCCTTAGTGAATAACCACCTTCATCTTCTTCCAACGTGATTGCCGATTGTGTTGCAATGCTTTTCATGCCCCTCTGGTCATTAAAAGGTTGAGGGCGGGGGAAACACAATAAAAAAGAATAAAATGACATTTTTTATTACATTTCAGCTAGGCCAGAACAGCAGATTTACATCATATAGCAATATAAAATATATTTCTGTTGTGTACATTAATGCAGTACAAAAACTCAGATTACACGAAATATTAAGTTACCTTTTCTTGGAAACGTTTCTTTTTAGAAATCAAAAGCTTTGATATGCATAAATATTTTAAAACTGTGTTCTTCCCTCTTATTTCTTCCCACTCACCCCTTCTTTTTCTTTTCCTTCCTAAGCTGCCTCAGCTGCCCTTTATCTACACATTCCCACTCTCTTTTCCACATTTGAGTTGTTGTGTGGGGGTCTCACTTCTTGATCTAGGAGTTTTGATGACTGAATGCTACATTGAGCAACTGTCTATGATGGTGGGAATTACATTCACATTTGTCATCTGTGAACTGAAACATTCATGACACTTTTATTGTTAATTGTCTGCATATAATTTAACTCTCTGCTATTTTTGTTTACCAACTCGCTTTACAGTTAGGGAAAAAATTATTTGATCCCCTGCTGATTTTGTACATTTGCCCAATGACAAAGAAATGATCAGTCTATAATTTTAATGGTAGGTTTACTTGAACAGTGAGACAGAATAACAACAAAAAAATCCTGAAAAACGCATTTCAAAAAAGTTATACATTGATTTGCGTTTTACTGAGTGAAATAATTATTTGACCCCCTTTGCAAATCATGACTTAGTACTTGGTGGCAAAACCCTTGCTGGCAATCACAGAGGTCAGACATTTCTTGTAGTTGGCCACCAGGTTTGCACTATTGAGCAGCTAGTTGCCAGATGTTTTGGGCCAAATTTTATCAGAGGTGGTAGTTCCTTGGGTTACATCCTTTCTCCCCTTCCCATGTTGCACAGGGTGTTACGGAAATTGAGAATGGAGCGTTGCCCAGTCATTCTGATTGCTTCGTTCTGGCCTCGCGAGTCTTGGTTTCCAGAGCTCTTGGATCTGTCAGTTGAGGAGCCCTTTCGGCTCCCCTACCGTCCAGACCTTCTTCTACAGGGTTACCTGTGGAAGGAGGATGTTCATCGGCTAGCTTTGACGGCTTGGAAATTGAATCCTCAATATTGAAGAAGAAGGGGTTTTCTGGTGTGGTGGCTACTATGCTCAGTGCCCACAAGCCTGTTTCTTCCAAGATCTACCATCGTGTCTGGTCGACCTTTCTGTCCTGGTGCGCTGACAGGGACCTGTCTCAGGACTTTGATCTACCTACTGTCCTGGCTTTTTTACAGGACGGTGTGGATAAGGGCCTCAGTTTGAGTTCCCTTATGGTTCAGACTTTTGCTCTCTCTGTTTTCTTTCAGAGATGCATTGCCATCCTTCCTGATGTCAAGATTTTCTTCCAGGGAATTGCTCATACTCATCCTGTTTTCAAGTCTCCCACTTCTCAGTGGGATCTTAACTTGGTATTGGGCGTCCTTCAGTGCCCTCCCTTTGAGTCTTTGGCTACTATTCCTCTACGCCTGTTGACATGGAAAATGGCCTTTCTCCTGGCGACTGTGTCAGTTCGCCATGTTGCGGAGTTACATGCTCTGTCCTGTAAGCCACCCTATTTGGTGTGTCATACGGACAAGGTGGTGCTTTGCACTTCTAAGGAGTTTCTGCCGAAGGTGGTCTCTGAATTTCACATCAATCAGGAGATTGTGGTGCCCTCTTTCTGCCCTGACCCCACCTCTGACAAGGAAAGGGATCTCCACTTGTTGGACGTGGTGCGTTGTCTCAAGTTTTATGTGCATCGCACTGAGTCTATCAGGCAATCTGAAGCTCTGTTCATCATTCCTGAGGGTCCTAGGGCAGGAAGACCTGCATCCAAGGTGACTATCGCTTCTTGGATCAAGTCCACTATTCGTGAGGCTTATGAGAGGAAGAAGCCTGTCCCTTTCAGGATCATGGCTCATTCTACTCGATCTACTGGGGCCTCTTGGGCTTACAAGAATCAGGCCTCTACTGATCAGTTATGCAAGACGGCCACTTGGTCGTCTGTGCACACCTTTTCGAAGCACTATCCTGTGGATGTGTTGGCATCGGCTGATGCCAGCTTTGGGAGGAAAAAACTTGGAGGCAGTATTGCCTGTCTAGGATTTTCCTTGGTTCTTAGTGCTTCCTTCTCTGTTGAACCCTGTTGGTTCTAGTTCAGTGTGCTGTGTAACATTCCTGGGGTGCCGTTACCCCTGTTGCTCCTGGTCCTTGCCTTCTTTCCACCTCTGGGAAACTTAATGGTTGGACATCCCAGAGTTACCAGTAACCTGTATTGGATAACAGAGAATAAGAGGATTTTAGTCTTACCTGTTAAATCCTTTTCTCTTAGTCCATACAGGTTACTGGTCTCCCACCCTGTCAAGAGACCATGCTTGGCTCTCCTGTGGCAGACCATGGGGGTCCTTCGGGGTCATGCTCACAGGAGTCTTCTTCCCTTCTACTGTCTAGTCATAGTTAGTGTCTCAAATCTTTCTGGAGCTGATTGGCTAGCTGCAGCCAAGGAGGGAAGGGAGGCTCCACCCCCTGCATATACTTTGAGAATTGTTCCTGCCTACTAAGGGACAGATAGCCTTCTAGAGTTACCAGTAACCTGTATGGACTATGAGAAAAGGATTTAACAGGTAGGTCTAAAATCCTCTTATTATTTCACGAAATGCGTTAGGCGGATCGTTTAAGAACTCTCACTCATCCGTTTGAGTTCTGTGGTGGTTTTTCTGCATCTGCTTGTTTTTAAATATATCTAAAAAAAGAAGGAAACTGTAACGGATACCCAAGTCCTTGGGTTGGACTCAGGCCGTCGTTCCAGGTTTCTCCCTCCAGGGGTCAGCTACAAGTAGGCAGCTCCACAGGTTCTTCCAGCAGCAGTTCTGCCTAGGATGGGGGACAACAGAAGTCCCTTGATACCATCCAGCAACAGAGAGACAGGAGCCAGTTCAAGTTCAAACTACACACACTTTATTGCACAAACTTCCAGTCTTATATACATGGTGAACCACATCAAGATACAATACTAGACAATGGACAGTGACAGATGGTGTAAACATAACACAAAGGGCCAGACATGATTACATTATTCATACAAAGGGACTGATGAGGGGTAAATACTGTGACAAAAGGATGAGGTACTCGAATACACATCTTTACACAATGGCCAGGGGGTTGAAGCATCTTTGAATATTCCGCTTCAACCCCTGGCCAATCAGGAGCCTGGAATCCGATGGCCAATCCTGGCCAAGATCATCAATGCTGTCTCAGCCAATCGGAACTAGTGGGCGGGCAGCTAACTGGCCAATCCTAGGGGCGCCTACTTTTCCCCATGCAAAGTCAATGGAGTCCCTTTAACTCAGACTGGCCAATCAGGGAGCCGCCTACTTTCCCATGTAAAGTCTATGGGGTTTTTCTGTACAGGTTGCCCCGCATAGCAGCCAGCCTAGGGCTCCGTTCTACCAGTGAATTCAGTCTTTTGGAGGAGCTGTTCTCCACGTAACCCCAACCAAACAGTCAGACTCTGATCCATGGGCCGCCAAAATGACCCTTAGGCAGCGAGCTGCCGTAGTTTTATAAATCAGGGCCAAGTAACGGCCTAGGGTCCGTTACAGAAACATTTTTACGTTACAATTTGACTGGCTTGATGTCTATGGACGCTCTGTAGAGCGCCCCCATCCGGTGTCTTCTTGTCTGCTGAACCCATGACTGTGGTTGTTGGGGGCTGCACCGGAATGTGTCCAGGGTCCAGAGGACTGGGTGAGTGTGTTGCCTTTTTTTGTGCTATTACTTACTGATACAAATGGAACTTTAAATGTATCATAGTAGTAGGATTATAAGAGAAGCGGCAAGTTTCCTTTTTTTTTTTTTATATTGGCTGGTATGTGTGCAAACGCACCTCCCAGCCAGTCCACATCGAGCAGGGGATTGATGGAACCTACTTGAAACTGATTGGCTGGGAGGTGCATAAGCAGACATCCCAGCCAATAGCTGTGAGTCATTTTGGACAATATTCACTCGCATATCTTAGACAATATTCACTGGCACATCTGTACATTGTTTAACCCTCTGAGTGCCAGAGAGGTACACAACACTGAGCTCTGCAATGCATTGCGTGCCCCTCTGGCACTCAAGGGGTTAAACTATGCACAGGTGTGCGGGTTCTTTGTATGGCACATTAATGATATCTCTATTTATTTTACAGGTATATGAAGAGAAGACAGAACAGAAAAAGAAGGGAGAGAGAAGATGATGGACAGTACCTGACCAGGGTTCTGAGGATTCATCTGGACATCAGGATTAATGGTGTTACTTTGCAAGGGCTGTTGCTTCGTAACTTTGGATTAACCCTGTGAGTGCCAGTAGGGTAAGAGGCACAGTTTGGATGTACTTTAGATGTAATGATATGGACATACTTGGGAACTCTCCGGATTTCCGGCAGTGGCTGAGTCCTCCGGGTGTGGGGAGTTTCTATTGAAACTCTACCCACTTCCACTTTTTCCCCCGGTGTAGCTCCTTCCCCCCAAGCCTTGTTTTAAGCCCTCCTCTGGCACTTGCGTTAAGACCCGCCCCTTTTTGATGCGATACGCGTCATTCTTCACACCACCCATGGCAGCAGAGGACTCCCCACTGGGAAGACAACAATAATAAGTTCCCAGGTATGGATATGGAACTTAGGGGGGTTTTTTTGTTTGAACATTCAATTGATGCATCGGCTGTTTAAAGTTGCGTTAAGGGACTCGGTACAGATTTCACCAAGTTAAACTGGTAATTGAACATAGTTTCTAGTATGTTTTTATGGGCTCAAATGGCTGCTAACTTTAGAGCCTGAGGTGATTATTTTTCTGTTGGCATTGCTTCATAGCACAGTGTAACGGGAACCCAAGTCCTCTTCCTGACATGGGCCGTCGTGCCGGGGTCCTCTCTCCTAAACGCGGCTTCGGAAGGGTAGCGGCTTTGGTGACTCAGGATGGATGGCTGAAGCAGGCTTGATTACTGGAACATAGCCCTCCTGATGTCAGCTACAAGATGGGTAGTTGGCCCTGGTAACTTCACCATAAGAACTGGAAACACTGGAGCATGGCTGGAGAAAGTAAGGGGGAAATGCTGGATCAAGTAAGCTGGAAATCTGCAGCTGAATAACCCACTGGAAATGCTGGAACACTGGAACAAAAGACTCCTAAATGGGGGGCAAAGGGGCCCCTTTGTACCGTTCAGAACAAAGACACAGGACACAGATCAAGTCCCAAATGACTACTACTTTTTTGAAGAGACAAGGAACATTGTATACAGATTTCAGTGGCAATGCAACAAATGGTGAACAATGGTGATGTATACATTAAACAATGGGCCAGACAATGGAACAATAGAGTTTACACACAAGACAATGTGACAATGCTGTGAGACTGATACAATCAACAAATATCACAATAGACACAGGTATCACATACAATCAGAACCCCAGACTAATCCCATCACAGACCATAGCGAATACACAACAGAGGTGAAGTGATTAGTAAATTGAAACCTTAATCAAACTCTGGATCAGACAGTGATACAGATGCACATTTGGAATAGCATTGCACAAACCCAAATATTTAACCCCTGCATGCCCATGTAAGATGGTAGGTCAACACTTAACACAGGGGCCCAGCATCTGTTAGATATATTACAGTCCATGTAAATATGATAGACCTGAGAAGACCTCTCAGTAACGGCCTATAGTCTGTTACACACAGGTATTTGCTTTGCTTAGCGTGTTTGAAAGACTGCCCACAGGTTTTTTTGTTTTTTTTTGCCTGATGAGGTCTTTTAAATCTAGGCCTAAAACAGGTAAAATGCAAACAATAGAAGCAAATATAAATAACTGAACAATGTTATAAGGACATCTACCTACATAAATTCTTCTAATAACTTAAGAACCACTTATTCTTAGTGAATAGTGAGACTAGCAAGTGTAACAGCTGTTGAAATGTGACTATTGTGACTGAGACTGCCTTCACTTGAGCAAGACCCAATAAATGTGACTGGATTGCAGACAGTGAGATTACCTTGCAGTGAATTACACTGCTCTCTGTTGACTGGTTTCCATGGAATTAGGCCACCTGACATTGGAGGAGAATATATTGCACTGAAGGATACAAGCCTCTATTGAGTGAGACTGGAGTGCAATGCTGTATGTTTTCTAACGAGAGATACTATTTTCAGTAAGCTAGACTTGGTAAATTTAGGTTGTTTCCAAGAGAATAATACTTGATTCTGATGAACATGCTATTTTATGAGTTTTGTTTAGTGATTAAGATTACTTTTTAATCAATAAGACTTGTTTCCTAATGTGAAGCTGTTTAGAGGGGTACATCTGTTTTCCTGTTAGTAACAGCTTAAGCTAAATATCTGTTTCGAGGCAGAATAGTAACAACAGGCGCCTGCCTCTGGACCTTATTGTGATATATTTGGCTTGCAGATGTTTGATGTTGTCTGACTCATACTGGGTGTGTATGTGCGGTGACAATATCAGCCTCCAGCCCACACACAGAAAATACATCTTGCATATTTTCTCTATACCAGTGCTTTTATTTCTAATTTGAAAGGGCTTCTAGCAAAATATTATGTGGGTGTTACAATTCATTGGTTAAACTTGAACGATTCAAATTGTTAAAGGGCCTTATGTTCAAAAGAAAAGTATATTAATTCTGAGGTAAACCAAATGAACAGTAGGGAAGAGAGAAAAAAATCCCATTGATTGTTAGAGTTCCCTAGCGCATCACTCCACAATGGTTTGGGGAATCTATCATTTAAGGGGTTAAAATCCCCATTTAAATCAATATACATTACAGGATATTCTGTCTCTCACCCATGGTGCAGTTGGTTTGCCCAAAAATGACTCCTTTCCATTTGAACATAATGTTTAAAGAGTAAGTATTTAAATATAAAAAAAAATCCAGTGTATACTGCAGAAAACGTTTTTCTTAAGGGCTTCCTGTCTTACATTTATGATTAGACTGTTAAAGGGGAACTGTCACCTCTAGTAAACTTGTCTTCATTTAAAAGTTCCCTTCTAGTGAAGCTGTTATCTGGTTTTATTTTTCATTATAAACCTTTATTGGCAGAGATATTGCCTTTCAATGTTAAGCTAGTGACATCAGTTCCCCACAGGCTCTGGGTACAGCTTTGTCAATCTTCCTCTGCTCCTCTCCCCAAGTACTGGCTCCTTCCCACCTCCTCCGATGACAGAGGATTATGGCCATACCTGGGAACTCTCCGGATTTGCCCCGGAGACTCCGGTTCTGACAGAGCTTTACCGGGTCTCCGGGGCAGAGGCTGATTCCTCCGGATGTGGAGAGTTTCTATTGAAACTCTGCCACATCTGCTTTTTCTCCCGTTGTGCCTCCGTCCCCAGCCTTCTGTGTGACACATTTAACCCTCTGAGTACCAGAGTGGTACGGAATGCATTGCTTTGCAATGCATTCCGTACCACTCTGGCACTCAAAGGGTTAAATCCCCCCAACACTCAAGTTAAGCCCCGCCCCTTTTTTACACGATTAGCGTCATTTTTGTTACCCCCTGCTAAACAGAGGACTACCCTCCGGGTAGCCCTCAACTGAAAGTTCCCAGGTATGATTATGGCATATGACCCGGGCAGAGGAAAGCAGGGTCTTAGTCCTGGGATATTTTCTTTTCTTCTTTCCCGCTTATTTTCCTTGGTTGTGGCTTTTTGTCACATGAATTCTGGGAATTTGTAGAAGAGAGGTTGAGCTGGAGGAGGGGGCAGTCTCCACCTCAAAGACCTTGGCTATCTGTGGTGAACAACTCCTAGGCCATCTACTGGGATGTTTCCAAAGAGGAACTGTTGATGCTGCTCATCAAAATTCTTGTGGCAAATTCATGATTATTTTTACACTTGGGTATACAAAAATAACAAAACAGTGGTTCTATCTCACAGGAACATGGCTACCAACACATTAGAAGTATATCTGGACAGATGTCAGTGTTCCTGCATTAAAGAAATACATTTTACAGATGTTGGCTGACATATCACAAGTGTCAGAGTTCTTCTATTATAGCTGTCCATTTTCCTTTAAAGGGATAGTAACACTTCGTTTTAACTTTATTTTATTTTGTAGGCATTAAAAAAACATGAAGAATGATATAAGTCTTATCGCTCAAACCTTTATGGTTTATGAGATATTCACAAGCAAAGTTCCCCTCCCCGCCCCTTTTACCTAGTGTAAACAATCTCTTCTCAGATGTGAGTCTGGTTGTATGACAGTACAGATAACAGAAGGGGACAATTTTCTTTGTATGAAAACAATGAAAGCCCTTCCCCCCTTGATAAGTTTTTCAGCTTTTTCCATTATCTTAATTGAAGATTGTCCCTCTCTGCAGTCTACCTGGGCATCTCCCTTCTGATTTGGTTGAACAGGGGGGGGATACTTTGCTTGTGAATATCTCTTAAACCATAAAGGTTTCAGAGATAAGACTTATATCATTCTTCATGTTTTTTTAATGCCTACAAAATAAAATAAAGTTAAAATGAAGTATTACTATCCCTTTAAGGAAAATGAGCCCAAGACAGATCTGAAGAACTCCAAAGGAAATGGAAGAGATTATAACCTTTTATTTGGACTTTACATAATCTGCAAGTACATTATATATAGTCAAATTGCCTATACGTCTTATTGTACTGCATCGTTACAAACTTTTAGAGAATTATTATATAGGATGAACAAAATACTGAGGCTGATGTACTAAAACAACTGCACCAAAGAAACAAGTAGAAATTCCTCAAATCACTATAGCTTTAACCTCCTCTAGAAGTGAGATATGGTAATAGTAAGAGAGACCGGAGCGAATGCCAGAGGGGCAAGCAGTGCACGAACAGCAGTGCATTGCTCAGCCCTCTGCTTAAATATGTGTTTTCACGTATGATTACATATGATTACCCATCCCTGGCTGCGTTAAACACAGTTGTCAATGTCACCGTGTGCCAAAAATTTACCCCTTGAAGATCATATGGGTGTACAATGCGCACTGTTTTCCAAGGGGTTTTGCACCACTCAAATCTTCACGAGGTTAATAAAGCATGAGGCTGTGCACAATGAATTGCAAAGCAAAGTACATTGTACAGAGGTGTAACTAGAAGCCCCTGGGCTCTGGTGCAAGAAGTGCCACAGGCCCCCCTTGACCACATTGACCCCCTCCACAATACCCCTCAATCTTCACAATGCCCCCATCTCCTACCATCTATGTGGAGCTCCCGCGCGGTCCTCTTAGTAATGCAAAGCACTGGGAGATGATGTTATGTCTGCATTACTAGAACGCCGGAGGGAGATTGCGGGCGCCAGGTGGAGGGGACGCAGGGGGAGGTCGGGCCCCTGGAGTGCACGGCCCAGTCGCAGGTGCGACCCCTATAGTTACTCCACTGACATAGTACACCCATTTGTTCTTCAAGGGTTTCGCTAATGACAAAGATGAGTTTGACTACTGGGTTGATTTAAAGCTGGACAGGGCTGGACAGTCACATTATGACAATGTCAGTTACTGCTTAGTGCTGGATTTAAAGCGGAACTTCACCTTGTATAAAGTCGCCCTACAATAATTAAGCATATAGTGACTAGCTTCATAATACTTCTATTACCTTTCAGAAGTGGCAGATTCTAAAGTAATCCTTAATCTTCAGAGACCGGAATCCAGGTATCAGCACAGACATCTTGTCTGTGCACCTGCTCTGTCAGTCCGTTCTCCTCTAAGAGGCATTGCACTGTGCCATAAGGTAACCAGAAGGGAATAACGGTGCAGGCTCGCAGACTGCACTAAATGCCACTTCTGAAAGGTAACAGAAGTATTATGAAGCTAGTCGCCATATGCTTAATTATTGCAGGGCGACTTTATACAAAGTGACAGTTCCTCTTTAAAGCTGGCCAAGAAAGGACATATTATGACTGCTCATCCCTGACCAGGGGTATCCAGGCCATCGCTTTGCAGTGGATTGGATACCACTCTGAGACTCAAAGGGTTAATCCTTAACCCAGTAGTCAATATTATCTTTTGTCACAATTTAACCCTTTACATAGCAAATGGGTGTTCAATTTTAATTTCTTTGTATGGTACTGTGTACCCCTCAGAGCATGATGCTCTGTCTCGTGCTTGCACAATGTCTTGAAAAGCAATGTGCGTGCCACATTGGACACCCATTTATATTTAAGGGGTTAATTTGTGACAAAAGATAACATTGTCTTTGGCTACTGGGTTAATGAGGAGCTTTCATGTATTTTAATGTGCCCCCCCAAATTATTTTTTTTTTATATATATATAGCGTTAAGCATATTCATACTTTAGCTTTAACAAGTCCGGCATTATTTCAAAATGCAACTTCTTTGGAGACTCACCGGCAGAGGACATCGCAGACATCTTGCCAAAGAGAAATCTGTGCACCTGCACTGTCTGTCCCAGTTCCCTCTATGATTGGCAATGGGGAGTTGCATTGTACCTTAACCCCTTAAGGACCGGGAAAATCTGAGGTCGTTTTCCCTTAAGGACCGGAGCAATTCTGACCTTTTTGACTATGTCTTTGTTCAACAGTGGTTTCCCTCTTAGGCTTTTATTCCACCCCCATAAATTATATACTGTTTTTTTAAGCATAAATAGGGCTTTCATTTGATACCCTATTTATATGGATAACCCACCATTCACTTTATTAAAATTAAAAAAAAAGGTAAAAAAATGTAAAAAAAACCACCATTTTTGATTTTTCTCTTAGGATCAATTGGCCACAAAGGGTTAAATTTTTATGGAGACTGCATGAAAGGTATGACCGGTCAGTCATACCTACAAAATGCGCAGTTTAAAGTGGCCACTGTCCCCCCTGGGTGAAAATCCCCATGTCCCTTTTTCCCACCCTATTTTGACACTTTTTTTGTCCCTGGCATTCGGTGGTGTATATAAGTGTATTACATGGCTCCACAACAATCACACTTGTAATATTGTTTAATTATATATTTTTTTTTTAAATAAAAATGTTTTTGTAAAAAAAAAAAAAAAAGTGTGTTGCGTTTTTAAAAGAAAAAAAAAAAAAATGTAAAATTGCAGGTCAAAAATTGACCTGCATTTAGCCAGCCTCCTGCACCAGCAGTGAAGGGGTTAATACCCCCAACTGCTGTATTTTTTTTAACCACTAGGTGTCTCCTGTCTACTTCTGTCTCCCTTACTTTGAGAGCAAGGGAGACAGAGGCAGACGAGACTGCCTCTGTCTGTCACTATGCCGGTACATGTGATCGCTGATACGGCGATCGCATGAACCGGAGGAAGGAAGAAGGGCTGAGACTGAATGCCCTGGTCTCGGAGCGCTCAGTCTCAGCCTGGATTTAATGATAGCAGCGTGCACGGAGGTACGCTGCTATCATTTAAGCCATGACGGTCCTGGACCGTCATGGGTCGTTAAGGGTATAACAACCCATGACGGTGCAGGACCGTCATGGGTCCTTAAGGTGTTAAAGGGATAGTAATACTTCGTTTTAACTTTATTTTATTTTGTAGGCATTAAAAAAACATGAAGAATGATACAAGTCTTATCTCTCAAACCTTTATGGTTTATGAGATATTCACAAGCAAAGTTTCCCCCTCGTGCCCCTTTTTACCTACTGTAAACAATCTCTTCTCAGATGGGGAATCCAGTCCATAGACCAGACAGATAACAGAAGGGGACAAGCTTCTTTCTATTAGAACAATGAAAGCCCTGCCCCCCTTGGCAAGCTTTTCAGGTTTTTCCCTTATCGTAATTGAAGATTGTCCCTCTCTGCAGTCTACCTGGACACCTCCCTTCTGCTCTGGCTGAGAAGTGTTACATCAGTAAAAGGGGCGGGAGGGGGACACTGTCATTGAATTACTCTGGAACTACAACTCTGACAGAATTGAAATAACACTCTCCAAAGTCGAAATACTATGATGATTAATTAGAGCTGTTTTTATTATGAAACATTACTATCACTTTAAGGTACAGAAAGTGGGACAGAAAGAACAGGTGCACAGATTCCTCTACGTTAAGATCCCTTCCGGTGAGTCTCTGAAGAGTTCGAATTTTGTAAATAATGCCGGACTTGCTAAGGATAATACAAGTATGGATATGCTGAACGCTATATTAAAAATGATTTGGAGTGCACATTAAAATACTTGAAAGTTCCGCTTTATGGTTTTGAGAGTTAGGGGTTAACTTAAGGCCAAATATGATATTACTGACCAGGGATGGACAATCTTAAAAACCAACATTTCTTTACTACCTATAAAACAAAATATTTCATATATTTAAAACCTAACTGTGGCTGTATTACGGTTTAAAGGGATAGTTTTGTCAACTTAAAAAAAAAAAAAAAGAATATTATAGCTATTTAAAAATTAAGCTAAATGCCCCCAGTCCCATCTCTCAAACCTTTATGATTTGAGAGATATTCGGCAGTAAAGTTCCCCCTCCCTCCCCTTTCCCTGATGTCAGCTCTCTAGTTGCCTGTAGGGGAATCCGGTCCCGGGACCGTCGGAGGCTCTTTAGCAGAGCTGAGGTAACGGGAGAGGAAAACTACTTCATTGGTACGGTCTACAAAGTGTGCTTGCAAACCAAGCACACTTTGTAGACTGTTCCAGTGAAGTAGCTCTTTTTCAAGATTGCGATCTCGGCTCTGCTAAGTTGATAATACTATCCCTTTAAATTTATGATGTTGATTTTGATAAAGTCAATATCATAAATTTAAAACACTGACACAGGTTTGGTTAGGGTTTAAATATATGCAGTGTACAGGTATGTATGTTAATTTATGTTTATAATTGCCCACCCCTGGCCAATACTATTTTTTTTAAACATATCTACCAACATATAAACCAGTTGTACACTCACTGCATGTATTTATGTATGTGTTAGTAGATAGTGTATATTGGTCTATATGTTAGTACATAAATGAGATTTATGGCCAATACTCGGGTACCTGATGATGAGTTGCCAGCACAGGACAGCAGCACAGCACAAATAATAGGCAGCAGGTTGCTTGAGTAAGCAGAGGCAGTAAAATAATAAGGGGAACAAATGTAGAACACTCCATCAGTCACAACCAGCTATATAATGCAAATGCAAGCACGTAACTGGTTTTGGTAGACTTTAAGAAGCTTGCTGTCTACGTGAACACCAGTGTAGTATGTGGCTGCATGTCATGTCGTCACCCTGCCTTTAATGTGGGACATCTTCAGCAGGAAGCAGGTGAGTAGGTTGTGCACTCACTGGGAAACTTTGTTTACAGAGACAGCACACTTCATTTACTGGGGTCGAGGCCCTGCAGTCTCCAATATAATATTATGGCAACATTTGGGGGCCCTCAAGTCCAACAGGGGTCTCCTATACAACTATTAAACAATTAACTCTGCATCAGGCAAAACTATAATGGGGGCAAAATGTTTGGGGCCCCCTGAGTATGGTGGGGCCCTCCTGCACCACAGGAGCTACAATGGCTTCCACTATGCCTCTGGCTGCACATCTAGTGTTATGACCTCTAACGTTCCCTTTGACCACCTCTTTAGTTCACAATGTTATTCTACTTTATTAACTTAGCTCTTCTGGGTGATATATATGGCGTTATTTTTATTTGTCTTAAAGGGATAGTAATACTTCATTTTATCTTTATTTTATTTTGTAGGCATTTAAAAAAACATGAACGATATAAGTCTTTATCTTAATTGAAGACTGTCCCTCTCTGCAGTCTACCTGGGCACCTCCCTTCTGCTCTGGCTGAACAGTTTTACATCAGTAAAAGTGGCGGGAGGGGGATACTTTGTTATTGAATTACTCTTGAACTACAAGTCTGACAGAATTGAAATAACACTCTCCAAGGTCCAAATACTATGATGATTAATTAGAGCTGATTTTATTATGAGACATTACTATCCCTTTAACCCCTTAAGCTGCCAGTTTAGGACCACGATTTTTTTTAATTTATTTTTTTGCGCATTCGATTCCGGGATCCTCAAGTGGCATGCAGCTGCATGGGGACCAAGGATTCCATGACACGCCAGGACTATCACTGGTCCATAAGTGTAGAACAAGTGTGACAGTCCTGGCACATAATAGGTTGTTAAGGGGTTAAAAGTAACAATTTTAGGTTATATACCGTAAAATCTCGGGTATAATATACACAATTTTACCCCACTTCACCTTATGTGAAGTGGGGGGGTGCGTATTATACCCGAGAGTTTTTTATAAAAAAAAAAAAAAAAAAATTAAGCCTGCCAGATCCCTTCCCTCCATCTCCCGGAGCTATCTGCTGCTAAAATACCATCTACTTACTTCAAAGTTCAAGTCCCCGCATTTTCCCCATTAGCAGGCAACATATAACAGATGTCAATAATCCCTGTGGGCGGCATGCTTACATTCGCCGCCCGCTTCCTTCAGGACCTACCGGCTCCAGCCAATGATAATGCCCTGTGAGGATCTGAAGGTCCTCACAGGGCAATACCATAGCCGGAAGGAAGCGGGCGGCGAATGGAAGCATGCTGCCCACAGGGAATATTGACATGGGTTATATGTTGACTGTAATAAAATATTTGTTTCTAATCTTCAAACCTTAGGAATTATAATTAGTTACAAATGAGGTTCAATGTTTTGGGAAACACTGGGAGAACTGAGAAGATGTCAGACTTCAGCATCCTTTCAGTGCCAAGAGGATGTGGATTGCACACCTCTGTGGCACTGAAAGAATAATATATTTTATCAACTGTGCACAAAACACACCGCTAACAAAGCCTGATAGACACTCACGACTGGTATAATTGTTTTGTATCAGACCTTTCATTTAGGTGTTTTTCACAATGCATGTTGCAAGGTAACTCAGCTTGTTGAGACTTTGGTCTTACTATTTCTAAGATATTTTACAAATTCAGTTGTGAATTAGCTGCTACAGTGTATTAAAAAGAGCACACTGGTAAAAAAAAAAATAGAAAAAAAAATTGGTGTTTATTTATTTAATCATTAGTTGAAGAGCCCGTTACATAGGCCACAGTGCCACTGCCTGCCAGTTGCGGGGCAGTCATGAGCAGTACATACCTCCCAAGTGTCCCTCTTTTAGACCCAAATCCCTCTGTCCCTCTTTCCCACCCCGATGTCCCTCTTTTTAGGAGATCAGACTGTGTGGTGTGTATATAAGTGTATCACATTGCTCCACAGCAATAAAATTCGCATTAATGTTTGTTTAAACATCAGTATATGTGTTCAAACATTAGTCTGTGTAAATAAAATACTTTGGTTTTGTTATAAGTCACTTATTAGGTTACACAAGGAGGTGTCAATAGGTCACAAAATATCCTAAAAATTCTCTGTAATGCCCCGCCCACCAGCCACACCCCCAGAAACACCCCCTAAACCGTAAGTGTCCCTCTTTAGCAATTTGAAATGTTGGGACGTATGACAGTAGAGACTGCCAGTGCCACTGCTGATACAGAGCTGGACGCGCCAAACTCTACTGCGCATGACTGCAGCATGCGCAGCAGTCTCTACTGTGCATGACTGCGTTGTTACACATGTTTTAGCTAACTATTATATAGGATTTTTTGTATTTTACTAACCAGAAAGTGAGAAGGAGCACCCCATCGCCGATGCCCATTTCACCGTGAGGACATTTTAAACAGAGACTGCCTTTATATATATATAGGCACTCTCTGTTCGAAATGCCTACAACTATTGGCTGGGATGTGTTCTTATGCACCTCCCATCCAATCGGCTTCAAGCAGGTTCCTTCAATCCCTTCTTGAAGCTGACTGATAGGGAGGTTTGTAAGCACAAATCCCAGCCAACAGCTGTGAGGCATCTCACAGTCAGTCTTATCTGAAGGAGCGTCCAGCTCTGTATCAGCCGTGGTGCGGGCAGTCTCTACTGAGTATGACTGCGTTGTTACACTCGTTTTAACGAATTATTATATAATGATTTCTTGTATTTTACTAGCCAGAACATTTTCAGATTGTTGTGATGGTTTCTTACACTAGTTATGGCTCTGTTCTTGAATGGGAATTGTACTCTAGGAATAATGTGTATAAGAAGGTAAACGGGAGAATTATATATTTGATCTATGTTGTAATATACAATGAAAAAATAATAATAAGAGACTGTATAACTACCACTTAGGTATTTGCAAACTAACCCCCCCCACACACACACACTCTCTCTGCTTGCTTCAGCAACTGCCATGGCTTCTATGCACATGACATCTAAGATGGCCACATATCCCTTTAAATGAAGGACACAAAAACCACACACTGCAGGTTTACACTGTTCCTGTGCAGTCCTACTTAATGAGATGTACATTAAAGCGGAACCATCACCCCAAATAAAGTCCCTCCCCAATAATTATTCATATAGTGATAAGCTTAGAAATAGTAGTATCATCCAGCATAAGTACAGCGTTATTAAGAAATCCTACTTCATCTGAGATTGGGCCATCAGTCCCTTCCTGTTACCTTAAGGTACAATGCAACGCTTCCTAGAGGAGACCGGGATGGACGGCTCAGGCACACAGATGTCCCTAAGGCAAGATAAAAAATAAAGAAAAAGAGAAGCGCCCACGATCTAAGTGTAGACTGTGATGCCAATATATGGAATCCTCCACCAAAAAGTGATCACTTGTGAGCAAGCAGAATATCTACTCACATTTACATGAGGCTAAACTGGCCTCTCAGTGTATAAGCCTTCACTGGATCACCCCCAGTGTGGGTATCTGTATCACTCCTTCCTGGATCGTCCACCGGTCTCCCCAATATGCTCCTAGTATTCCCAGTCAGCTTGATGCCAGAATGATTTGTTCTTGGGTGTGTTCACACCAGGTGGAGAACATCTCTCTTCAGTTTTAGTATTTTGTTATTTTCTGTCAAATATGGAATACCACCATTAGGCGGGTTACCATGGCTGACAAATGCCCTCTCCCTCCTGTATTGGACGACAGTGAAAAGAGGATTTTAGTCTTACCTGTTAAATCCTTTTCACTTAGTCCATACAGGTTACTGGTCTCCCACCCTGTCAAGAGACCATGCTTGGCTCTCCTGTGGCAAGTTGTGGGAGTCCTTCGGGGCATGCTCACAGGAGTCTTCTTCTTCTCTCCCTTCTCTGGTCAGTTAGTAGGGTCACAAATCATTCTGGCATCAAGCTGACTGGGAGCAGCTAAGGAGGGAGGGGAGGCTCCACCCCCTGCATACATTTGGAGAAATGTTCCTGCCTACTTAAAGGGTGGATCGCCTCCCAGAGTTACCAGTAACCTGTATGGACTAAGTGAAAAGGATTTAACAGGTAAGACTAAAATCCTCTTATCAATACAATCAAAGGACTCCAAAACTGTGTCCAATGTTAGTAGGCACTCACAGGGTTAATCCGACTAAGTTAGAAAGCAACAGCCCCTGAAAACAAACACTTACCATTAATCCTGATGTCCAGCGGGGTCTTCAGCACCCTGGTCAGCTAAGGCTATCTTCGTCTTCTGTCTTCCTTTTTTTTTTATATTATTTCTCTCTGTTCTGTGATTCCTGTGAAAAATGGTCATATTAATTGATGTTTGCCCAAACATAACGCTGACATCTGTACATAGTTGAACCCCCTTGAGTGCCAGAGGAATGTGTTGCGTACCTCTCTGGAACCCAAAGGGTTAAAAAATGTACAGATTTCAGACTCCCCTCCCTTAGTTCCACTGTGAGGGAATTTTGATCAGAGACTGCCTTTATATATGGGCAGTCTCTGTTCAAAAGTGTGCTTAGGCACCTCCCAGCCAATCAGCTTTGAGAGTGGGATTGATGGAAACTGCTTGAAGCTGATTGGCTGGAGGTGTATAAGCACGCATCCCAGTCAATAGCCGTGAGTCATTTTGAACAGAGTGTGTCCATATATAAAGGCAGTCCCTATTCAAAATTCCCTCACAGTGGAACGGACGTCGGCCCGTCCAGTACTAAGGAGGGTGAGTCTGCTCATTTGCCCTTTCTCCACAACTGCCGCCGACAGCGGTGGAGAAAACAGTGGGGACATATGGATGTCAATATTTTCAATAAATGTACATCTGGGTTTAGCTATTTCCCTTGTTCAGAGAAGAATTGTCTGGCATTTCGTGGCTGGACTGTGATTTTTGGCAGGACCTGTATGATATGTTTTGTGAACTAAAAGAGATTGCACCCTGGGTGCAGGACACAGTCCTAGTGAGCTCCTTGCATACCCTTGCAAGCTCATGAGCCTAGCTGAGTATCTCTGAAACTTTGCAAGTATAGTGTTCACGAATAAACTTCAGCATTTGGTGAGTTTCTGTATGCACATTACTGCAAGTGTGTTTTATCAATATTGTTCTAAGGAACATTATTTTCATATTTTTTACTCTCTGAGATTCAGGAAATGGCTGGGACTGCTTTAATTGAAAGGGCACATGGAAGCACAAGGGACGGGAGCAGATCACTCTGGGAGTTAGAGCATTTGATGACAAGGTTGGTTCTAGGGTTGCATGGCCATGTGAGAAATAGTTTTCTTTTTTTATGTGACATATCTCAACTTTTCAGATGTTCAGAGAAAAAGGAGCTGAGGAAGTGGGCGGCAAATGCGAGAATGCCATCCGCTGCCCCTATTTCACGGCTACCTGGAACCCAGAGGGGGGAAATCCTGGTTATTAAGGTGGGCTTTATAACTTTTTTGTAATATTGCAGCACAGAGGAAGCGGGAAGTGAGTGCCGGGATGGGGTGGGGTATTTTTTTTTTTTTTTTAAACTCCTGTATAATACGCTCCCCCATTTTACATAAGGTAAAATGGGGTAAAAATGTGAGTATTATACCCAAGATTTTACAGTAACTAACTAGCAAAAGCAGGCAAGTTCAAGAACAGATGTCTGTAGTTTACAAGGATTCCCAGGTCTTTCTCTAGCAATAAGTCCCCTAAAATGATTCCATTAAGGTCATAAGCAGCATTGGGATTTTTTTCTTCCCAAATGCATTACCTTACACTTTCCAACATTAAACTTCATATTACATTTTTTGTCCAATCTGCCATTTTATTGTCACAGTTTACCTTAGATCCAGCGACACCGCCTTGTTTCATGCAGGGATAGGATGACTCGAAATGACGCTTCAGCGTCGTCCCATGCGTCACTCCGAGGATTGGGCCTGGGTGCGCTTGGCGTCTCCTGCGGCCGACCGTGCCCTCGTGGTAAGCAGGCCGACGGCTTAATATGACGCGGGAGTAGATCTGAGGTTGGACGCATCTCAGGGCTATGTGTCATTTTCGGGCGCAAGGCGGCAGTTGTCGCATGGCTCGAGTTTATGCTGTTGGAGCTGGTTAGCTCCACCTACCTACTTCCTGGCTGCCTTTTTTTAAGGGAACTGGATCTTGATTCAGTTATCCTTATGTTGATGTCCAAGTGCAGTTCTAATTCTTTGCTTCTGATCTCCGTGTATGACCTCAGCTTGTCTGACCAGCCACTCTGGTGGTGACGTGTGGCTCTGTCTGACAACTCTCTTTGTGTTGTCCCTTGTACTAGACACCCATTCTGGTGCTGACCTGTGGCTCTGCCTGACTACCCGCTCCGTGTATAACCAAGCTTGTCTGACTATCCAATCTGGTGCTGACCTGTGGCTCTGTCAGGCTGTTCTCTCTGCATTGCCTCCTTCCTGCGGATACCCATATGGTGCAGACCTGTGGCTCTGGTAGATGACCATCTTTACTGACTGCAGGCGTGAGTCAGAGATCCGCTTCCAGCTTTACCGGCTGCAGGCGTGGGTCTCGTATACCCCTTGTTCGGAGTTATCCTGTTCCCATTCATGATCCAGCAGAGACTTATCTTGTTTTCCGGTTCCCGTTCCTGGTTCCAGCAGAGACTAACAGTGGCTTAGACCTAGTCTCTAGCAAAGAGGTCTATCCTGGGCAGCCTACTATTTCTGATAGTAGTGTGAGCTTATCTTGTGACCCTCTGCCTGTTCCCTTTATCTTGTCTATTGAGTATACCTTTTTCTAGATCTAAATAAAGATGTTTTTTACTATATTCTGTACTGACTCCTGTTTTATTCTGGGAACGGTGACAGTATATAAGGGTCATGACTACTGACGGTGATAGTTATCCACCTTTTCAGAAAATACTGGACAGGACACAGGTCCAAGATCAACGTATTGATCATTTGTCCTTGGCATTGCAGACCTTGCTTAGCTGTACTTTGCACTTATAACACTCTAAACCTCAACCGGTGGTCACCCCAGCTCCTTCCTTGGCACCGATAGTGCAGACGGCTTCTGATGCTGGTGTGATCAGGTTGTCTGGATCCGCTCCACTCCCACAGCGTGGGATCCTGACTGTGTCACGGCATTTTGAACCAACTGGGCATATACCTAGAAATGATTCTGCATGCCTTCCGTAGTGAGCGCAGTGGGGTTGGCCTGATGATTTAGCTCTTGTCTGGCAAGGCATTGGCATGGTCAATTCCTTTATGGGAGACAGACAAACCCATAATCTACAACTATAATGAATTTGTGGCCTCCTTTAAACGGGTCTTTGATGTGCCAGGTCGCGTAACCTCAGCTTTGAAACAACTTATGACCATCTGCCAGGGCAATTGCACAGTGGCAGATTATGCGATTGAATTCCGGACCCTGGTAGCCAAGGTCGGGTGGAATAATGAGGCTCTTGTAGCCACCTTTTCCCAAGGGCTTGGTGACTATATGAAGGATGAGATTGCTGCCCGAGATTTATCTAAGGGGTTGGATGAACTAATTTAATTTATCATCCTAATAGACACTCGGGTCCGGGAGAGACCCTCATTTAAGGAGCGCCTGCGGAAGCATCCTTCCAGAATGACACATCACTTAACTTTCCCACCCAGTACTCCCTCACCTCCCATGCCTCCTGGTTCTGACTCAGGGGTGGTGAACCAATGCAGGTTGGGGCTACCCGGCTTTCTGTGGAGGAGAGGGCCTTTTGAAGGAGGGAGGGACTGTGTCTGTACTGTGGGAGACCTGGACACTTACTGAGGTCATGTCCTGGAAACGCCCGCACCTAAGATCCTGTCGGGGACAGATCTTAGGTGGTATCTCCCAGTCCCCTGAGGTAATTCAGAATAAACCCATGCTTGCAGTGGTTCTTACTTGGGCCAATGAGTCTATTTCTAGTTCTGCATTAATAGATTCGGGTGCGGCCGGGTATTTTATGGATGCAGCATTTGCAGCCCAGAATTGTTTTCCGTTAGTCGCGCGCCTCTACTTTGGCAGTTGAGGCTATTGATGGCAGACCCCTTCTGCCATCACACATTATTCATGAACCTTGTCCGCTTACCCTGAGGGTGGGGGCCTTCTATAAAGAAAATCTCAGGTAATTAGTTCTCCTCATTATGCCATCGTCCTAGGGTTTCCTTGGTTGCAGGCACATAACCCTAGGATTGATTGGAGCACTTGTGAAATATTATCTTGGGGCCCACAGTGTGAAGAGTCTTGTCTATCACTTCCTGTTAGACTGGCAAATGCCAAGTCTTCTGGCCTACCAGAGGCCTATTCTGATTTCTCTGATGTGTTTAATAAATCCCAGGACGGGGCATTACCTCCCCATAGGCCTTATGATTGCTCGGTGGAGCTACTGCCTTGTAGTACCACTGCTAGCGGTCCCATATACCCTCTGTCGGTGGAGGAGAACATCCCCTGCCGGTGCTGGATTTTTTTTTGTAAAAAAGAAAGACAGAGTGTTGAGTCCATGTATTGACTTCCGTGGGTTGAAGAAATTGATGGTTAAAAACGCGTATCCGATACCTCTGATTACAGAATTATTTGACCGTCTTAAATGTTCCAAGATATTCACGAAGCTTGATTTGAGGGCGGTCAGAATGAAGGGGGGCCACGAATGGAAGACAGCTTTTAACACCCAAAGTAGGCATTAAGAGTACCTTGTCATGCCCTTTGGTCTCTGCAATGCTCCTGCTGTCTTCCAGGAATTTATCAATGACATGCTGAGAGACCAATTACAGAGTTGTGCGGTGGTCTATCTGAATGACATTCTCATTCATTCTCCTACGTTGGAGACTCATCGTGCAGATGTATCTAAAGTCCTGCAACTATTGAAAGAGAACAACTTGTTTTGCAAGTTGGAAAAATGCTAATGTCACAAACCTCAAGTGGCCTTTCTGGGGTACCGTATTTCCTCATCTGGGTTGGCCATGGACCCCCAGAAATTATCCGCAGTATTGCTATGGCCTCGTCCTGTGGGGTTTAAATCTATTTAATGATTTTTAGGCTTCGCCAATTACTATTGGAAGTTTATAAAAAAAAATTTAGACTATTGTCAAACCAATCACTGATATGACCCGTAAAGGTGCCAAGGTCGCTGACTGGTCTCCCATTGCATTGCTCGCCTTTGAAGACCTCAAGGCAGTGTGACGGTACCAGGATTTACCGGACCCTTTTGGGGCCGTCGGTTCCTGAACCGCCACTGCTGCTACCCTCTTCCACGGCCGGCTGGAGCCCTGCTGCTTCCTGGAGGTCCTGGATGCTCAGGCAGGAACAACTGGATGCTGCCCCCTGGCAGACTGGCAGAGATAGTGAATTTAGCTGCAGAACCCTAGGTAGGGTTTCCAGAGGCCCTACGCCAGTAGACCGGCGAGGAAAGTGAATTTGCTCCTGTAATGGCTAAGGTGAGAATCCCCAGCCTATGTCCCCTCCAGAAATACAGCCGAGACTTGTATTAAGGAGGGTAGAACAGAACAGCTTTATTGATGAAAAACACTGCTTATATACACTTCCAGACACTCTTATCAAGATTAGAATTTAAATTAGTGCTTGGGACAGTGCTGCTATGCTTGACCAATCAGATAATGGCCTACATTTCCAGTCACTCCTATCCAGATAAGAATGCAAAGTAGGTTTTGGAAAAGGGGCATTTTTGACTGGACCATAATAACCTTCCCTGATTGGTCAAGGAAGCACAGCAGGAGCCAATTAACATTCCAGTCATTGTTTAGCCAAGTTGCACAGATCTGAAGCAAGCAGGAGTGCTGGGCATAGCCTTTATTTTCTCTGCACTCTGGTTCCCAACTATCATATCCCTGTAAAGGAATTACAGTAACCCCATCCAAACTATTACATTATGTCACACAATGTACAACATAGGGATCAATATTTCAAGTGGTATAGTTGTAAGTTATTCCATCTGGTCACATTACTCCCCCCCCCAAGTCTTGGACAGACCAGGTGTGATCCCAACGGATCCACCTCTGCACTATCGACAAAGTCTTTCAGTCATCTTCTTGCCAGGATAGTCTATCAGCCTTTTTGTTATACCTGCTAGGTCTGCACTGAATGGTAAAGGTGGAGGGAGAAGCTCCAGCTGTGTAACAACTGTCCATTTTTCCTACAAACATTCAGAAATGCATCCACCTTTGGGGTTGTACAGACATGGAGTTTGCGAAGGCACTGGTAAGATACCCCAAATCATTTGCTAACAGTACCTCAGCGGGGATGCCAGACATCACTCCCACCTCACAGTCTCTTTCTCCAGTACCCCAATCCAGTGTGATCCGGGCCAAGGGAATCTGGTGTATGGCTCCTCCAGCAACTTGTACAGCCACTGTCCGGCCAGTTCTCTGCCTGGGGAGGACCCGGTGGGGTTGTACCATAGTGATTGTGGCCCCAGTGTCTCTCAACCCCTTGGCTGGCTGCCCGTTCACCAGCACTGTCTGACCATGGTGTCCTCGGTTATCTGTTCTGGCGGTTTGGACCAGGCTCACCTCGTGGATCGGTCCCCACACTTTGTCCCTGCCAAAAGGGGCAATATTGTAATCCACTCCCATGGGCATGGATAAATTATACTCCATAGGTTCAGTGCCAGGGTCCTCTCCTCCACAGTAGGCTTGTCTTGGTGCACTCTGGGGTGGGACTGGTAGAGATACCGGCTGCTGGGGCAAGAGCCCAGGCTGTGACTGTCTCTGAGGGTAATTGCTCCGAACGTGCCCAGGTTGCAAACAATCATCACACTGCAGTCCATAGCGGCGCCTTCTGCTGGGCTGGTTGTGACTGATGGGAATGGAGCTGAGATGTGGTATCTGGCCCATTTGAGTGTCTGTAGTAATTCCTTTGGATTGTACAGGAGAGAGACAGGGCCCATTCTCTTGAGTCTCCACATATCTTTCCATACAGTAGGCTTGTCTTGGTGCACTCCGGGGTGGGACTGGTGGAGGTATTGGCCTCTGGTGCAGGGGTCTAGGTCTGGACCGTCTCTGAGGGCAATTGCTCCGAACATGTCCCAGCTGCAAACAATTATAACACTGCAGGCCAGAACTGCACCTTCTACTGGGCGAGTTGGAAGTGGCTGGAATGGGGCTGGGCAGTGGTACCTGGACCCCTCGAGGAGTGGAATTAGACCCTCTGGGTGGGAGAGGAGAGGGACGGGGCCCACTCTTCCTAGTTTCCACATATTTATCGGCCAACTTGGCTGCTTCCCCCACCGTAGCTGGGTCATGGTCCCGTACCCAATCCCGAACGTCAGGAGGCGTATGTTGGAAGAATTGCTCCAGTAGGAAAAGCTGCCGACAATCCTCCATAGTCTTTGCATTGCAGCCCAGTAGCCATTTGGCACAAGCACGGTCCATGCGGTACACCCATTCTGCATAAGAGTCCTGCTCCCGCCGTCGGGTATCCCGGAACTTCCGCCGGTAAGCATCTGGGGTGACCGCATACCGGGCAAGCAGGCACCGTTTTACCTCTGTATAATCCCGGCTGACGTCGTCAGGTAGGGCTCGATATGCCTCGGCTGCACGTCCAGTCAGCTTGCCTGCCAGAATTGTTACCCAGTCTCTCGAATCCACCTCATGAAGGGCACATTGCCTCTCAAAATCTTGCAGGTACCCATCTATGTCACCTGTGCTTTCCTCAAACACCTTGAAGGCTTGATGAGGCAGTTTGCCGTTCCTGGATCCATAGCTCCGTGGAGATCCTGAATCTCTTGGGACTCTCTCAAGTTCTGCCATCCTCATGCGCTCCTCCCTTTCTGCTGTCCTCTCCTGAGTCACCATGGCCATTACTCTATCCACTACCTCAGCAGAGGGATTGGGGCCATAAAATGCAAGTCGGATCTTGACAGCTCGGGTGAAGGCATCCTCATGCTCTGTAGGGCTCTCCCCGGATCCCATGCTGGTCTGCCGGCTGGCAGGGCTGGCTGTTCCAACTGATAGGTGGTCCATCTGCATCAAAGCCTCAACCAAATCAGCCTTCCTGGGTCCCCTTGCTTCTCCGCCTCTGGCAGTAAGGATCTCTTCAGGTGGATCGCTTTAGCTGATTGTAGAATTCCTCCATACACCTGCCACTGGCTCCAGCCAAATTTCCCGATGGAGATTGTCCCAGTAGTGGTTTGGATGCCTTTAGGAAGAGGGCATCCCACTTCTGACACCAGATGTGACGGTACCAGGATTTACCGGACCCTTTTGGGGCCGTCGGTTCCTGAACCGCCACTGCTGCTACCCTCTTCCACGGCCGGCTGGAGCCCTGCTGCTTCCTGGAGGTCCTGGATGCTCAGGCAGGAACAACTGGATGCTGCCCCCTGGCAGACTGGCAGAGATAGTGAATTTAGCTGCAGAACCCTAGGTAGGGTTTCCAGAGGCCCTACGCCAGTAGACCGGCGAGGAAAGTGAATTTGCTCCTGTAATGGCTAAGGTGAGAATCCCCAGCCTATGTCCCCTCCAGAAATACAGCCGAGACTTGTATTAAGGAGGGTAGAACAGAACAGCTTTATTGATGAAAAACACTGCTTATATACACTTCCAGACACTCTTATCAAGATTAGAATTTAAATTAGTGCTTGGGACAGTGCTGCTATGCTTGACCAATCAGATAATGGCCTACATTTCCAGTCACTCCTATCCAGATAAGAATGCAAAGTAGGTTTTGGAAAAGGGGCATTTTTGACTGGACCATAATAACCTTCCCTGATTGGTCAAGGAAGCACAGCAGGAGCCAATTAACATTCCAGTCATTGTTTAGCCAAGTTGCACAGATCTGAAGCAAGCAGGAGTGCTGGGCATAGCCTTTATTTTCTCTGCACTCTGGTTCCCAACTATCATATCCCTGTAAAGGAATTACAGTAACCCCATCCAAACTATTACATTATGTCACACAATGTACAACATAGGGATCAATATTTCAAGTGGTATAGTTGTAAGTTATTCCATCTGGTCACAGGCAGCATTTACAGCAGCCCCTATTTTGGTGCACCCGAATCCTGCCCTGCCCTTTACCCTGGAGGTCGATGCATCTGAGATTGGAGTTGGCGCCCTCCTTTCTCAACGCTCGGCTCCGGGGGAGGCTATCACGGTGCCCCGTGATTGTTCTCTTTCTATGTCAGTTACCCTTAGGGGGCTCTCCATTGGCTGTCTGTTGTCAGCCCGCCCTGCATTGTCTATTTAGACTGAGCCTGGGCACCCTTTGGTTGCCCTTTCGTGTTGTCTCTATGCTGCTCATATCTACCTTATGTTCCTGAGCTTCCTGGGTCCTTTGCTGTGTTACTGCTACCAGTATTCGTCCAGTTCCTGTAGTTACCAGTCCTGTGGTTCCTGCTTCCGTTTCTGATCCGGTTGGAGTCGCCGCTTGGTCATCGTTTCCTGCTGCCAGTCCCCGCTGCCGTTCCTGATCCGGTTGATTCGTCTGAGTGCTGATTCCTGTTTTCCACCTGCTGGTTCCTATCCAGTTCGCCTGTAGTCAGCTGACGTTCCTGAGTCACCTTGGCGACATTTCTACCTTCTGCCGGTATATCCAGTACGCGGGTACTGGTTTGCTCCACAGCCGCCCGGCTGTTATTGCAGTATACGATTAGTGTTCCACGTATAAGGTACTGGTTCGCTCCTTAAGCCATCCGGCTGCTATTGTCTAGACGTATAACGTTCCCAGTGTGTGGGCACTGGTTCGCTCCACTAGCCATCTGGCTTTTATTGCAGGATATGATTAGCGTTCCACGTACAGGGTACTGGTTCGCTCCTTTAGCCATCCGTTTGCTATTGTCAGATGTTTAGCATTCCCAGTGTGTAGGCACTGGTTCGCTCCACAAGCCATCTGGATGTTATTGCAGTATATGATTAGCATTCCACGTACAGGGTACTGGTTCGCTCCATAAGCCATCCGGCTGCTATTGTCGAGACGTTTTGCGTTTCCCAGTGTGTGGGCACTGGTTTGCTCCACTAGCCATCCGGCTGTTATTGCAGGATACGATTAGCGTTCCATGTACAGGGTACTGGTTCGCTCCATAAGCCATCTGGCTGCTATTGTCGAGACTCTTAGCGTTCCCAGTGTGTGGGCATTGATTCGCTCCACAAGCCACCCAGCTGTCATTGCACGATACTTAGCGCTCCCAGTCTGTGGGCACTGGTTCGCTCCATAGCCACCTGGCTGTTATACGTTTAGAGTTTCCAGCGTGTGTCCACTGGTTTGCTCCTTAGCCTCCCGGCTGCTGTTGCACCTTGTTGATTTGCTCCCAGTACTAGGTACTGGTTCGCTCCACCACCCTTGAGTCTTTATCATATTGGGCATTACTGTCTTCCCTGTGTGCAGGTACTGGTGGTACCCTGGTATTCCTTGGCTTGCCACTTATGCTGACTTAGCCTCTTTGTCATCCCTTAACTGCTGTTGCCACCTTTACAGTCACTGAGGCTTTAGTGGTTGCCATTCACCCTTACCAGGCTGCCTTGCCTGGTATATTGGTAAGGTTGGTAGAACCTATTCTATTATCATCTGGGTTGCCTTACCCAGTATTGGCAAGGCCGGTAGAGCCTCTGTTCTGGAGTACCTACTTCCTGGCTGCCTTGCCTGGTATATTGGCAAGGCTGGTAGAGCCTATCCATCCCTTGTACCAACTTCCTGGCTGCCTTGCCCGGTATATTGGCAGGGTCGGTAGAGCCTTTATTACTATTGTATTACTGCTTTCATGTCAATAAAGATATATGTATGAATGTGCATGATACCCTATGGGGTAGTCTTAAACTTTTCAATAAAGTTGTGTTTTTACCTAACTTTGTGTCTGAGAGTCTTAACAAACCGTGACAGAGGCCTTATGCCCTTGTGGCTACTTTTGCAAAAAACTATCTAAGGCTGGGATGGAATATCAGATTGGGGACAGAGAATTACTGGCCATCATACTGGCACTGAAAGAATGGCGACATCTCTTGGAAGGTACCAGTTCCCCAATCTTGATTCTTACAGAACATAAGATCCTAACGTACTTATCCGAGGCTAAACGCTTGTTGTCCCGTCAAGCTAGATGGGCATTGTTCCTATCCAGGTTCAATTACGTGGTGTCCTACCTTCTGGGCCCTAAGAATGTTAGGGCTGATGCCCTATCACGCCAATTTTGCAATTTGTCAAATGAAGAGGTTCCTCCCACACGGATTATTCCGGCTGATCGGATTCTTGCCACTATACGTACATGTATGTAACTGAGTGACTAAGAATAACAACACTGACTAGTACAGATACAGTAAAATCAATATCTTTATTAAAAATAAGAACAGAAAAGATACGGTCAGTACTTCCTCAACCCTTACAGGACCAGGTGTGCACACGGTGCACAAGCACTTCCCCACCCTTCCCTAGCCAGGTATGGAGACAGCACTGGATCCACTGACAGAAGAGAGGCTGATCCAAATCTGACTATAGACAGTTCTGGTAGCAAGTATAGTAGTAGCTACTAGTGCATTGAAGTGGAAACGCCCAAGCAAAGCGAGAGAAATTCCCTAGAACGCTAGGGTAAACCTACAAGCAATGGCGACTCATGGGTACTAGGTTAGCGATAGTGATGACTGGAATCCCTAGAATGCTAGGGTAGCAATAGGCAATGGTGACAGAAATCCCTAGAATACTAGGGAGTACCCAAGGCACTAACCAGTAGTAACAAGCAGGATGGAATAGCCAGAGACAAGGTCCTGCACAGCGGAAGGAGAACAACTTGTACCAGAGGGAACAGGTAGATCGCGGTCTAGCGAGAGAAAGGAGTCAGTCAGGCCAAGGGTCGAGAACACAGAGCAGTAAGTCAGCCACGCCAAGATCAGTACCATATCAGATATTCAGCCAAGACTGGGTCAGCACAGACCGGGTAGTCAGACGGAGCCAAAGGGTCAGACCGGAGCAGGTAGTCAGAAGGAGTCAAAGGGTCAGACCGGAGCGGGTAGTCAGACGGAGCCAAATGGTCAGACTGGAGCGGGTAGTCAGACAGAGCCAAAGAGTCAGACCGGAGCGGGTAGTCAGACGGAGCCAAAAGGTTAGACCAACGCAGGTAGCCAGATGGAGCCAAAGGGTCAGACCAGAGTGGGTAGTCAGACGGAGCCAAAGGGTGAAACCGGAGAGGATGGCAACAAGTCAGGGATCAAATGTAACCGGAGTCAGACGTAGACAGAGGTCATACACGGAACAGAGCATAGGAAAAAAAGTTTGGTTTTACTATATACCGTACTGACTCCTGTATTATTCTGGGAATGGTGACATTTATGTAAATCCCTCTGTAGAGAGCAAATATCCTGTTCTGAATTATTTACCCTGCATAATTTAGTGTCATCTGCAAATATTGATATCTTGCTTTCTATATCTATTTCCAGGTAATTTATAAACATGTTAAAAAGCAGTGGGCCAAGTACTGAACTCTGAGGTACTCCACTTTCATATTTAACTGTATTGGAGAATTGTTCATTTACAACCAAACACTGTTCCCTATCCTTCAACCAGATGTCTCTCCAATTGCAAAGTTTATCCACTAGCCCCAATTTCCTTATTTCATACCCAAACCTCCTTTGTGGCACTGTATCAAATGCCTTTGGAAAATCTAGATACACAACATCAACTGCCTTAACTTTTCTAGGTTGCTACTTTCTTCTTCATAGAAGTAGAAAATATTAGTTTGACATGATCTATTCCTTATAAAGCCATGTTGATTGCTGCTACTAATCTTATTTTTTGTGGTGTAATCCTGAATATAATCCCCTATTATCCCTTCTAGCAGTTTTATCACTACAAAGGTCAAACTAACTGGTCTATAATTCCCAGGTTCTGTTTTAGTTCCCTTCTTAAATAAAGGCACTACATTGGCTTTAAACCAATCTTGTGGCACTGAGCCTGTGGTGAGAGAATCTTTAAAAAGTAAAAAGAGGGATCTTGCTAACACTGTGCTGAGTTCCTTAATAACCCTTGGATGTATACCATCAGGACCCGGTGCTTTGTCAGTCTTAATTTTGTTCAGTCTTCCCATGACCTTTTCTTGCATTAACCCAATATGTGATAATGGTATGGTTTTGTTGAGGCTCTTCTACCATTCCTTTTCCTTGTCCTCTCTAATCAACTCATCCATCTCATTTTTTAAAGGTCCAATGCACTCCCTCTTAAGTTTTTTGCTGTTTATGTATTTGAAAACCTTTTTGCATTAGTCTTGCTCTCTCTAGCAATTCAAGTTTTTGCTAGCCTAACTGCCTTTTTGCAATTTTGTCGCACTCCCTATATTTCAAGAAAGAATGTTCTGTTCCTTCAGACTTAATTTAAATGCCTTTTTTTTCCTTACTATGTTACTATGTGTTACACTGAGATCACAATATTTCACCAGAATGTAGAGTTGGTGGTCAACTACCTGGGATGAACCAGAAGTGAGACAACATGATCCGAAGGTTAGCTGACTCTCACATGCTGGCTTTCTCTACCTTTCACATTCCAAGGGTAGACAACATTGTGGCAACGTCTGGACCCCATAAATTGGGAGTTCAACCATACAATATTTGACCTTATAGTTCATCTGTGGAGTCCCCCGACACTGGACCTGAAGGACTCTCATTTGAATTGCAAGGTACCTCAATTCTGTTCCAGATTCCAGGACCCTCTAGCTCTTGTGGTGGATGTAATGGTTATCCTGTGGCATTTTCCCCTGTCGTGTGTGTTTTCTCCATTTTCATCTGATTCCCAGTATGTTGAGGAAAGCCAGGATGGAATGGGCTCATGTCACAGTGATCACCCCATTCTGGAACTATCAGGCCAGGTATTCAGATCTTCTCAATTTATCCATGGTTGAGCCGATTCGGCTCCCTGTGTGTCCACTGTGCCATCCAGAGGTGGAGAAGCTGGCTTTGATGGCTTGGCTCTTGAAGCCAGCATCCTGAGGAAGAAGGGTTTTTCTGACTCTGTCATAGCCACTATGACGATGACTTACAAGCCAGTTTGTTACAAGACATACCATAGGATATAATCCTTGTTTTATAGGTATTGAGAAGACCAGGGATCACGGCTGCAATCTTTTTCTCCTTCTGGTTAGCTTGGATTTTCTTCAGGATGATTTTCAAAAAGGGCTTGGTTATAGCTCTATTACAGTCCAGATTTCAGCAGTTTTTGTAATTTTCCAGAGGTGTATCACCTTATTGCCAGATGTGCAGATGTTTGTACAAGGGGTGGGTCATGTCTACACAGTATTTCAAGGTCCTACTCCTCAGTGGGACTTAATTATGCTTCTTGGAGGAGTGCTTCAGAAGGCTCCTTTTCAGCATCTATGTTGAGTTTCCCTACATTTCTTGATGTAAAGATAGTGTTCTTACTGGCTATTGTGTCTGTTCAGCATGCTGCCAGATTTCAGGCTTTGTCCTGTAAGCTTCCTTATCTGGTTTTCCACTCTGATATGGTGGTTTTGTGAACTCCCATAAGGTTTCTCCCTAATGTTGCCTCAGAGTTGCACATTAAACAGGAAATTGTTCTTTCTTCTCTCTGTCATGCTCCATCTAACAGAAGGGCACTAGAGCTTCATCTTTTGGATGTGGTTAGGTGCTTGATGTTCAACATTCATCGCACACATTCTGGCAATATGATTCAAGGTTTTTGTCATTTCTGAGGACTCTTGTGCAGGCCATGCTGCGTATAAGGTGATAGCAGCTTCTTTAATTAAGGCTACCACATGCCAGGCTTGTGTACACAGGAAGAAGATGATACCTTTTTGTGTTAAGACCCATTCCATCAGGTTGGTGGCTGCCTCTTGGGCCTACAAGAACGAGGCCTCTGAAGAACAGTTGTGTAAGGCAGCAACATGGTAGTCTTTCACACATTTGTTAAACACTACCATGTCAATGTGCTTTGGCTGAAGCCAGTTTTAGTCAGAAGGTCCTACAGGCCTGTGCAAGTGTCTTATTTGGCTTCTTTTTTCAGTATCCTGTTGGCTTCCTGTTCCTTGTTTTGCTGTGTTGGTGTCCGTTGACACTTGAGGTTCATTTTACTCCAGTTTGTCTCTGTTAGAACAGGACTGTGTTTTGATGGGCCTCCCCTCCCAGAATCTTGGTGGATAACTTTGGTAGATCCAAAAGTGAGCACTCTGAAGGACTTGTATGGTCAATGCAGTGTTGAATTTATTGTTGTTTCGAAGGAAACATGGGCAGAATTTCAGAGGAAACTCAGCCCTGTGGGAGAATCAGCCTCTGCCCCGAAAGACCCTTAATTAACTGTGAAAACAAGAGTCTCTGGGGCAGATCCAGAGAGGTCAAGATATGACAGTGCTTAATGGCGGTTTACTATCAAAGTGTTGCATGTAAAATTTTGTGTCATAAAATGACGCATTTATTCGGCCGTGTCATTTAAAGTGTTGCAATTAAAATTTTGCATCGTAAAGTGTTGCAAATTCTACATTTTGTGTCTTTCCGAATGGCGCCTTCAACATATCATGAGTTAACATGTTGCAGCATTAATGACGCAATATTGGTGCATTAATTACGCAATTTGGGTGCAATATATGGACGTAATATGGGTGCAATAAGGTCACATTAAGGGCGCAATATGGGTGCAATATTGGTGCAATAAGGACACATTAAGGACGCAAAATGGGTGCAATATTGGCGCAATAAGGACACATTAAGGGTGCAATATGGGTGCATTAAGGAAGCAATATGGGTGCATTAAGGACACATTAAGGATGCAATATGGGAGCAATATGGGTGCCTTAAGAATGCAATATGGGTGCAAAACCAACCCAAAACCCAACCCAAAATCCACCAAAAACAACCCAAAACCCACAAAACTCAACCCAAAACCCATATTGTGTCCTTAATGCACCCATATTGCATACTTATTGCGTCCTTATTGAACCAATATTGCATCCATATTGCACTCAAATTGTGTCAGTATTGCACCCATATTGCACCCAAACTGCATCCTTAATGCGTCCTTATTGCACCAATACTGCACCCAAATTGCGTCAGTATTGCACCCATATTGCGTCCTTAATGCATCCTTATTGCACCCAAATTGCGTCCTTAATGAGTCCTTATTGCACCAATATTGCACCCAAATTGCGTCATATTGCACCCATATTGCCTCCTTATTGCACCCATATTACGTCCATATATTGCACCCATGTTGCGTCAGTGTTTCACCAAAATTGCGTCAGTATTGCACCCATATTATGTCCACATATTGCACCCATATTGCCTCAGTATTGCACCCGAATTGTGTCAGTATTGCACCCATATTGCATCCTTAATGCACCCATATTGCGTCCTTAATGCATCCTTATTGCACCAATATTGCACCCATACTGCACCCATATTGCATCAGTATTGCACCCAAATTGAGTTAGTATTGCACCCATATTGTGTCCTTAATGCACCCATATTGCACCCATATTACGTCCATATATTGCACCCAAATTGTGTCCTTAATGCGTCCATATAGTGCACCCAAATTGCGTCAGTAATGCACCCATATTGCGTCAGTATTGCACCCATATTGCATCCTTAATGCACCCATATTGCACCCATATTACATCCATATATTGCACCCATATTGCGCCCTTAATGCTGCAACATGTTAACCCCAAATTGCATCATTAATGCACCCATATTGCATCCTTAATGCTGCGACATTTTAACGCACGATATGGTGAATGCGCCATTCGGAACAACGCGAAATGTAAAATTTGCAACACTTTAAGACCCATAACTTTAATTGCAACACCTTAAATGACGCAGCCGAATACATGGGTCATATTATGATGCAAAACTTTACATGCAACACTTCAAATGGATACCCTTAAAGGGATAGTAACACTTCGTTTTAACTTTATTTTATTTTGTAGGCATTAAAAAAACATGAAGAATGATATAAGTCTTATCTCTCAAACCTTTATGGTTTATGAGATATTCACAAGCAAAGTTCCCCTCCCCGCCCCTTTTACCTAGTGTAAGCCATCTCTTCTCAGATGTGAGTCTGGTTGTATGACAGTACAGATAACAGAAGGGGACAATTTTCTTTGTATGAAAACAATGAAAGCCCTTCCCCCCTTGACAAGTTTTTCAGCTTTTTCCATTATCTTAATTGAAGATTGTCCCTCTCTGCAGTCTACCTGGGTATCTCCCTTCTGATCTGGTTGAAAAGGGGGGGGGATACTTTGTTTGTGAATATCTCTTAAACCATAAAGGTTTCAGAGATAAGACTTATATCATTCTTCATGTTTTTTTAATGCCTACAAAATAAAATAAAGTTAAAATGAAGTATTACTATCCCTTTAATGGCAATCACCCACAATTTTTGCAAGCCAGCCTGGCCGCAAAGCACAAACCTGCCTGCTAACCTCCACTGTCTAGGCTATGCCGTACTGTTGGGGCCACGGAAGAAATGTTTTTATGGGCCAGTATTAATTGCTAGAGCTTCCCTTTCCCACCATTGACCATGAACTCTTCAAGCAGCAGTAGCTACAAGCCAGTAACCTGAAAATAGCAAAGGATGGAGGGAAAACAAATTAAAACTTTTCTGCTCACCTGGATACAGATAAAACATTTACACACCAAATCCACCCCCTTTTTCCACTAATCTTGCCTTCTCCTAACCCCTCTCACCCACCCCCAATGAGAACAGAGTCAGACACAACCACCCTTATTGTTCCTCTGGGCTCCTTCCCCCAGCAAAACCAAGGAAGGGACCAGGCTCCATGTCATTTAATTGGCTTCAGGCACAACCCTGCCCCTTCCCCATTTTTAAGACTGCTGTTTCAGACAGGGAAGCAGCAGATACAAGCCTCACAATTACACAGAAAGGTCCTTGACACCGGTTTTTTAACACAACACTAGTTTACTTGATGTTACTTTGAGTTTATTAAGACACAATAAAAGCATATATTTTTCACAATATGTCAACTAATCGAGAATTATGGTTAACACATTACCATACCTAGGGCCGGCCCCAGACATTGTGCTGCCTGGGTCCAAGGATGAAATGCTACCACACCCACCAAAACACGCAACATCCATTATTATATTAACCCCTCTCCTAGGGTTGCCATCGAGCCGGTATTTTACTGGCAGGCCGGTAAAAAATTAGCTTCTTTCCAATGTTAAGTCTATGGAGGGAATGCTTTGACCGCTATTTTTTTTAAGAAAAGGTGGCAACCCTACCCTCTCCTGCCCCAAAAACCACATACAACTGAAATGTTTCATGAGAAGGGTGGGGGATAAATAAGATTAAGAAATGTTGGTTAGAGAGAGAGCGAGAGAGAGAGGTGTAACAGGTTCAGCACTGAGCGTGGCGGCCACACTGGGAAAACGTGGACCAATAGGCTGGGGAGATTACACATCATATAAGCAGGGCTCAAAATTTCAAGTCCTGAGCTACTAGCCAGACATGAAGAGTTACTCGCCACCAGTTTCCACACCTAGTCCCACCCATATCCCTGCCTTTAAATTTAATTTTAAGCAAATTATAATATAGGCTAATTAGGTTAAGATAAACTGAATTATGCCCTGGTAATTGGATACCGACCATAGACCCTTTATTTTTACATAATTTTTCATCCTGTTTTACTACGATTTTCTAATAAGCGTTTTCATTTTTCACCTGCAATTTTTCACTCTTTCAGTAATGGCTGAGGTTTCTCTTGGGCTTAATGCTATTACTGCAGGGATGTCTGTCCTATACTGTTTGTTTAACCCTTTGAGTGCCAGAGTGGTTTCCAATGCATTGTAAAGTGTTGGAGACCTCTCTGGCACTCAGTGAGCTAATTTATTCTACCTTGCACACTTCTCTTTCAGTGACACATAATCACAATGAAGGGAAAATTTTGGGTTAGAAGTGTGCACTGGGTAATATTTAATAATATATGCATGCATCACACAGGTACCTATACTCTCGCTCCTTATAATCATGTACAGTTACAGATATACAGAAAAACACAGATTGACACCCATATTCTTATGTGCATCATTCACAGACAGACTTTCCATAGTTTACATACTGTTGGTTTAGAGTTCTGCAGATGGAGAAAGAAGCTTGCAAAGATGTCCCTGTAGATCATTATCTGACACTACCCTCCCCTCGCAAAGCAAGTCCAGTTATCAGTCTGTGGCACTACCTCTTTCCTCACATAACTAGGTCAGTTTCTGACACACTCACTCACTCCCCTCACATAGTGATTGCCTGTAGGTCATTCTCTTAACTACCCTCTTCTCACCAAGCAGGTCTGACTGCCGGACAGTTGCAGCCTAGGCGGAATAGGACCCAGCCTTGCTCCGCTCAGATGTGCCAATTAACCCTTCACGTGCCAATTCAATGTTCATTCCAATCAAATTGAGTTCGGATCTGTGGATTCAGGGCAGTGATTCTCAAAGCTAGTCCCCAAGTTATCACAGATCCGAACTCAATTTGATCTGCATGAGTATTGACTGAATCAGCACGCGAAGGGTTAATCGGCACATCTGAGCGCTCTCTCGGTGAAACGACTGGACATACACCTGGAAGCAGCTCATTTCCTCTTATCCTTACTATGATCCTTTATACAAGCTGCGCTCTTTTTTGTTTTCTTCTTTATCCTTTACCCGGTCTAACAGGAAGATGCAGAGACTGGGCAGACCTTTATGAAGCAGCCACAGTCAAAAGAGAATTCATACTGCTTAGCGATGGGCTGGCTCTCCCCTTCTCTGTGTGCTTCATTCTACACGCAGAGAAGGGGAGAGAGAGCTGGGTGAGTGCTAAGCAATACGAATTCTGTTTTGACTGCGGCTACTTCATCAAGGTCTGCCCAGTGTCTGCCGGTGTCGTGTCGAAGTTGGTATGCCGTCGGCTTGTGTATCCGTCACGCCCAGGAGGCGGGACCTTTCATAGAGGTCTGCACGATAGGTGTATGCAGCCGCGTCCTGCTCTGCCCCTCTTCTTGGGAACTGTTCAATGTGCACGAGCAGGCAGACCTGCTCTGGGGTGCGTGCACACGCTTTGTATCGAAGATGGTATCATCGAAAACGGTAACCAGGCCCAGCTCAGCTTTCTGTCAAAGATGGTATCATCAAAGATGGTATCCAGCTTAGCTTCTGATACAAGATGCTAACCTCTTGTCATTATCCATTCATACAGCGGCATAGAACACAGACTTTAATTTATTCCTACATTTTATCCCCTTGAATGCCAGAGAGGTATCCAATGCATTGGATACCTCTCTGGCACTCAGAGGGTTAAGTCTTCCAGGTTACCCGCTTTGACAATATGCAGACTTGCATTCCCCCCCCCCTACATTTTAACCCTTTGAATGCCAGAGCAGTATCCAATGCACTGGATACCTCTCTGGCACTCAAAGGGTTATCAAGTTACAACATTACTATCGAAGATGGTAACCTCTTGACTTTATGCAAAAAAAGCAGACTTTTCTTTATTCCTATACAGTATTTTAACCTTTTGAATGCCAGAGAGGTTTCCGATGCATTCCAACCCAATGCAGTGGATACCTCTCTGGCACTCAAAGGGTTGACACTACATTTTAACCTTTTGAGTGCCAGACGCATTGGATACCTCTCTGGCACGCAAAGTGTTAAGGCTTTCAGGTTCCCATCTTTGATACTACATTTTAACCCTCTTGGTGCCAGAGAAGTATCCAGCATTGCAGCACAATGCATTTGATAAGTCTCTGGCAATCGAAGGGTTAATGCTTACAGATTGCCATCTTCAACACTACAGTTTAACCCTCATGGTGCTAGAGAGGTATCCAGTGCATTGCATCACAATGCATTGTTTACCTCTCTGATGCTCAATTGGTTAGGGCTTACATGTTACCATCTCCGACACTACACAGTAACCCTTTGAGAGCCAGAGAGGTATCCAGTTGGGTTCCTCTTTGGCACTCAGTGGTTAAAGGCTTACAGGTTACTGTCTTCGACACTACACGGTAACCATTTGAGTGCCAGGGGTATTCATGATAGCATGGATACCATCTTTGATAGCATAGATACTATCTTTGATAGAAAGTTTGTGCATGCACCTAACAGCAGGTCTGCCTGCTCGTGCACTGGGAGCAGTTCACAGTAAACGGGGCAGAGCAGGACATGGCAGTACACGCCTACGGGGCAGATCTGTATGATAGGTCCCGCCTCCTAGGTGTGACAGATACAAGCTCCGACAGGATACCATCTTCGACACGACACTGGCCGTCTGCCAGGGAGGCCAGGATACGAACATGCAATAAGCAGGCAAGCAATCACGGCAACCGTGATATCTTCTCTCTCAGCTATTTTCCTCTTCTCTCTGCTTGGCTATGTCTAAGCAAATAATAAACAGGTCTTGAGTACTCCGCTGTATGGCAGCCACTTTCTGCACTTGGTTTTTCTTTTCTCTCAGCCCCATTCCCCTTCCCTTTGGAGGTGGCCTCTCTCTTGACTTGCTAAAATTTAACCTAATTTTAATCAGTCTTAATTATGGGCTCCCGGACCCCAAAGACCCCAAGGTTCCCGCGTTCAACATTGAACAAAATAGAAAGTCCATTCTGTTCTACCCTCCTTAACAAAAGTCTTGGCTGAATTCCTGAAGGGGATTTTTCTGAGTACTCTAACCCCATCCACTGCAAGAATTAAATCACTTGCCTCACTTGACCGCAGGCATGTGGCTCCAAGGGACCACACCTTGGGATTTGCAGCTGAATATCCATTTGTCGGACATTTGTCGCCGACTTCTGCCTGATCCTGAGTATCTAGGTAAAGAACCCAAGGCATACTCCTATTCTGTCTGAAGGACATTTCATCTAAGTTACTAACTTACATTAATTTGAAACTAATTAACACCTTTGTTATTTCATTTTATTTTAAAAAATCTTATTTTCAAATGTTTATTATATATGGGTATAATGGATTAAGATTGGATAAAAGTATATATCCTATACACTATAGGGCAACTATACTAATCGGCTCTTAATTTAAGAGATGAATTTGCTTAGGTAGGCGCCCTTCTTATGGCAGTCAGATATATCTGTGTATTTTCACATCATATCTTCAGTTTCACGCATATAATGATTTCCAATTCAAGACTCGTTTAATGAAATCGTATAATCAAAGAATGTGTTATAGAATAAAATCAGTAGATAAAAATAATCCACTTCTGTATGAAGGACAATTAACTTTGTAAATTCTTCTGAAAACAATGGATTTTATTAAGTCTGCTTAACTGAACAGATAGAAAAAAAAGCCTGGGACAGTACCATGGCTGGACCAAGAGGGAGTGGATACACACACAGGGGCATTCGTAAAAAATTTTCCGGGGGGGGGGGGCAAAGCCATAATATGACCCCCAGGCCAGCCCATCCAGCCACTTTGTTTATATGGAGGAGGAGCCACAATATGACCACAAGGCCAGCTCATCCAGCCCCTTTGTTTATATGGAGGGGGTAATTGTAGGGGGGGCAAGTACCCCCCCTTGTCCCCCCCCTCCGGACGCCCATGGATACACATCAAGTTGGGGGTTACGATTCTGACACGGGATGTGTGTGGGCCAGTGAAGGTGTGTTGTGTGTGTATATGGACAGGGAAGGTTATAGATTTTTCTTCCCTCTCTCGCAATTTACATAATTAGAAATACATGCGCTCACACATTCCCATACACACACCAACACACTCACCCACATGCATTCACTGACCCATACACACACACAAACAAGCACACAATCACCCCCCCACACACACACAGGAACCATTAAATGGGACAGAGCAGAGTAATAGACCATTCTAGAAGACAGAGTAGGGCTCTATATCATTATAGGAATCCAGCAGGGCGATACTACATTACGTGACACCATTACCACCTCACTCCCCAGCCTTTTTACCTTCTCCCTTGTCTTTTATCCCCTCTTTTCCTCCCTTGTCTTTTATCCTCTCTTTCCTTTCTTGGCCTTTTGTCCCCTTTTCTCTCTTCCCCAGTCTTTTATCCTTTCTTTCCCTCCCCAGTCTTTTATTCTCTCTTTCTATCCCCCAGTCTTTCCCCTCCCCCTTTCTCTCTCTCTCTCCTCCAAACTTTCCCGTACCTTTCACCCACTATTTTCCTCCTTGATCCACCAGTTCCAACTTCTCTTCCCAGACTCTTCTCTAGTCCTTGATCTCCTGTCTCTCCCTTGGTCCCCCTACTGCTCCTTCTGCCAGTATCCCACTGGACAATGCTGTATGACCTCCTTGTTCCACTGTACACTGGTAGTCACAGACCCACATGTACACTGAGATCCTAGTCTTGTTCCATTGTACACTGGTAGTCACAGACCCTCATATACACTGTCTGATACCCTGGTCTTGTTCTACTGGTAATCACCAGTCTCCTCCAGTCTTTTTGTCTCTTTTTTTTTCTTGCTTTTTCTCCCCTCTCTCTACCCCCAGACTTTTAACCCACCTTCTTTTCCCATAGTCTTTTAAAATGCCTCTCTCTCCCTCCTCCAGTCTTTTCCTGTTTTTTCTCTGCCACTCTTTCACCCCTTCAAACTCCCTATTTTTTCAACAACCTCTCTCCTTTGCTTCTCCGGTCTTTTTCCATTTTTTTCTCCCTCCCACCACTCAAGCTCCCTCTTTTAACCCCCTTTTTCTCCCTCCTCCAGTCTTTTCTCCTATTTTTCTCCTTTCCACTACACATTCACCCTCTCAAGCCCCACTAATTTTTAAACCCTCTTTCACTCCCCCCCTCCAGCAGATTTCTTATTCTTCCCCTCCTCTGTCACCCACTCAAGTTCCATCTTTCAACCCCTTTTCTCTCCCTTCTCCAGTCTTTTCCCCTATTTTCTTTCTTCTTTCCCCAACTCTTTCATCCCTTCAAGTTTCCCCACCTTTCAATCTGCCTAATAATACAGAACGCAGAGATATGATGTCATCATATCCCAGCGTTCTGCATTATTTTAATATGCTGAAATTGTTCCGTAGGTGACACAGACCTTTATGGCACTGTTGTAGAGATAAGTCTTATCCTCCAGTAGGAACTCTGTTGGTGGGGCCAGTGATGACACAGAGCCAGGTGCACTGCACCCTTGGCACCAACCTAAAAACGGCCCTGTATATGGATCAGGTGGGTTTTTCACTGGGTTTGCTAGCAGGAAAATGGTGTCCATAATGAGTGTAGACCTGACACAGTAACTTGGTTGGACCAGAAGCGAGTGGATATGCACCTAGTCCTGGGATACCGATTCTATCAGGGAATGTGCATGGGCTAGGAGAGAGGTGTTTGATGTGTGTTTTGAGTGGATTTGCTAGCAGGGAAATGGCATGCATAATGATTGTAGACCCAACGCGGTACCTGGTTGGACAAGGAGGGAGTGGATACGCATCTAGTCAGGAGAAACCGACTGATGAATTATGCTTCTCTAACAAAATGCATCTGTAATTATCTCCTTGTATGCCAGAGAGCTGTGCATTGCTGTGTGCACCCGTCTGGCATAAAATGGGTTAATCACTGATGAATTATGCCCTTGTAGCAAACAAGGAGTTAATCACTGAGGTACACATTTGTGCCACTCTCTAAAAACATAGTTAAATAACATTTATTCTTCTAAATTGCTTTGTACCACTATTAAAAAAAAATTTAGTATTGAGGATGGTAACCTGTAAGCCTTAACCCTTTGAGTGCCAGAGAGGTATCCAATGAATTCCGTTGCAATGCATTGAATACCTCTGGCACTCAAAGGGTTACTGTGTAGTGTCGAAGACAGTAACCTGTAAGCCTATAACCACTGAGTGCCAAAGAGGAACCCAAATGGATACCTCTCTGGCCCTCAAAGGGTTACTGTGTAGTGTCGGAGATGGTAACATGTAAGCCCTAACCAACTGAGTGTCAGAGAGGTATACAATGCATTGTGATGCATTGCACTGGATACCTCTCTAGCACCCGGAGGGTTAAACTGTAGTGTTGAAGATGGTAAACTGTAAGCCTTAACCCTTTGCTTGCCAGAGACGTATCAAATGCATTGTGCAGCAATTTACTGGATACCCCTCTGGCACCAAGAGGGTTAAAATGTAGTATTGAAGATGAGAACCTGAAAGCCTTAACACTTTGCATGCCAGAGAGGTATCCGATGCATCTGGCACTCAAAAGGTTAAAATGTACTGTCAACTTTTTGAGTGCCAGAGAGGTATCCAATGCATTGGGATGGAATGCATCGGAAACCTCTCTGGCATTCAAAAGGTTAAAATATAGGAATAAAGGAAAGTCTGCTTTATTGCATAAAGTCAAGAGGTTGATAGACTTAACCCTTTGAGTGCCAGAGAGGTATCCAGGGCATTAGATACCGCTCTGGCATTCAAAGGGTTAAAATGTAGGAATAAATGCAAGCCTGCATATTGTCAAATGGGGTAACCTGAAAGACTTAACTCTCTGAGTGCCAGAGAGGTATCCAGTGCATCGGATACCTCTCTGGCATTCAAAGGGTTAAACTGTAGGAATAAATTAAAATCTGCGTTTTATGCCGCTGTATGAATGGATAATGACAAGAGGTTAGCATCTTGTATAGGAAGCTAAGCTGGATACCATCTTTGACAGAAAGCTGAGCTGGGCCTGGTTACCATCTTCAATGATACCATCTTCAATACAAAGTGTGTGCACGCACCCCAGAGCAGGTCTGCCTGCTCGTGCACATTAAACAGTTCCCAACAAGCGGGGCAGAGTAGGACACGGCTGTATACACCTAGTGGGCAGACCTCTATGACAGATTCCGTCTCCTGGGCGTGACGGATACACAAGCCGATGGGATACCAAATTTGACACAACACCGGAACCGTGCTCCCAGACGCACCACGCACGAAATAACATGCCTGGTCAGAGCGCCGCCTGGGTCCAAGGACCCACCGGGACCCATGTAACAGCCGGCTGTGATCATACCAGGGAACTTTCAAGAAGAGGAGACCATGAGATCTTTGAACTATTAACCCTTAACGCATCTCATAGATGTTATACACTCTGAAATTGATACCTTCTCACTCTAACCAAGAGGCGCTCCACTCTGTCTTCAAGAAGACAAGTAAGAAATATTCTCCTTTCTGGTACAAATGGCACCAATTTATAAAGTAAAGATCCATTAAATTGGGCAAATCATACAGTACCAACTATCTCATTCTGATAATCTTGGACAAAACCCTGAGAGCTCCCAGGTATGCATATTACTACTAACATGGTACTAATACAAACATTTTTAACAGTTGTGACATTGATGTGCCTTTGTCTTATCGCCTCGCATAAATAAAAGTGGCTACAGCCTAACACAACTAATTATTTGGGCTTTAAATATTTCATGTCAAAGACCAATAAGAACTATCGCCATTCACAACCAACAGTCAATCACAACCTGAGTTTTTTGGATGATGTCACTACTCTTTAAACTGAGGGGTGTGGTTAGATAGCCCAAGGGGAATAGAAAAAAAACTGTTTTAGGGACAACCAATTGAAAAAAGGGTCTGTTCAGTGGGGTGGTACCGAGGATTTGTTAGATGAACTGTGATTGGTTGGAAATGTGGAAAGTGGAATGCGTAATTTCCGTTGTCAAGTGCGCAGTGATGGAGAGCCGGGGTTGGTGAATGGCGGAGGCCTGGTCGCTTGGTGCACCTTACACACCGAGCATAACCAGGGAATGAGTCTTAAGTGAGAAATCCGGGGCGGTTGCACTCTGAGGTGAGAAGAAGTAGAGGGTGCATGGTATCGGGGAAGTCAGTGTTATATAAAGTGATTGACGTATGCTTGGGTCCATGAGAAGGGTTAATTGTGTGGGGGGACTCTGCTCGTAGTTGATCAAGGTTATAGTTAACCGATTAATGCGAGGACTTTGCCTTGCGCTTTAAGAATCGGGGCATTTTTGCAACGCGATGCAGAGAAATATGTTGTGCATCTTAGAGTGATAAGTACAGACTTAGTAGAGCCGATGGCAATAAGGTATTATGTGATAAACGTCTTACGGAGTAGAATACTGAGGATTAGACTAATGCTAGATGACTATGGTTTCAGTGGCTTTGTATGTGGGTGAAACACAAGGACATCATGTTTGGGGTCCATTATAGTAAAGCATTGTACTCTACATTGGTAGAGCCTGAATCTTTAATGAATCGTGCAATGGGACATACAAATATTGGTATATCCGAAGTGGAGCAATTTCGAGGCAAAACAACTTGACCAAATGTATAAACAACGTTTCGTATGCATCCAAGTTGTTAAATTGCCATTTTGAAAAAAAAATGGAGTTTCTATTTAATCAGATAAATACACTTTGTTTGCAGTGGAACTGCTCCAGTGTAAACACTTTTTTTTGCTTTTGTAGCCCAAATAATGTATATTAATAAGGATTCACAAGCTCTAATGGCTGCATAGTAAATGATCATAGACTGACAAAGTATGACTATAGTAAAAGTAAAGATGTCAGGCTTATTCTAGACGAGCATTTTCTGTCTATCCTTTGGAAAAATGAAGATGTGGATTAAAGCAGAGCATTGTCTTGTTATCTCTCAGGGAAAATAGCAATGTTCTCACTTCTTTTGTAGCAACCTCCAGAAACTTTATTGATTTGTAAACAATGGATCAGTTTCAGTTTGGGGGTTGGTGTGTTTGTAAAATTGTTGAATACAGTGTCCTAGACCACTTCTGATGTAGAGATAGTTCTGCCTTAGTTTGACTTTACATCATACATGCACTTAAAAAAATTTGTAATGTCAGATTCCCTTTTTTCTCATTTCTTCTGTAAAACTTTTCTGAGACCTAAAATCTAGTCTTGCATATGTTCAATGGGTGCTTTCTTTGTTGCATTTGTTTGGTACTCAGAGCCCTGGAAATCTTGATGTTATTTATCTAGGATTATCTGTAATAACATTCTGAATAGAAGAGCAGTGGGTTCTAATCACATTACTTTAACAGACCTTAGCTATTTTCTATCAGAACATAAATTATATTAAAGGGATAGTAATGTTTCTATTAAAGTGTAGCTCCAAGTCTTTATTATGTTTTTTTATGACACATACTGTTATTTCTTTTCTTACATATTTGTAGTTTGAACGCTATTCAAGCTGAAAGGATCCTCTAGCCCCTTTCCCTGCATCACTGATCCTCTGTCTGGTTCAGGTGGAGAGCGGTGAGGGACAGTCTTCAATAAGCAAAAGAAAATTCCTGCCCTCCTTTGCCAAGGGGGCAGGGTTTTCCTTATACTTATTAAATGAAGATTGTCCCTCTCTGCGTCCATCCAGTACCAGATTCAAGATCTAAGGGGAGGTGGCCAAAAGGGGGGGCAGTATGGGGATCCTTTCGGCTTGAATAGTGTTTAAAATGCAAATATGTGAGTAAAGAAATTTAGTGCTACGTGTTTTAAGAACCATAAAAAAGACTAAGAGCAACACTTTAAAGGGATAGTAATACTTCATTTTAACTTTATTTTATTTTGTAGGCATTAAAAAAACATGAAGAATGATATAAGTCTTATCTCTGAAACCTTTATGGTTTAAGAGATATTCACAAACAAAGTATCCCCCCCCCTGTTCAAGCAGATAAGAAGGGAGGTGCCCAGGTAGACTGCAGAGAGGGACAATCTTCAATTAAGATAATGGAAAAAGCTGAAAAACTTGTCAAGGGGGGAAGGGCTTTCATTGTTTTCATACAAAGAAAATTGTCCCCTTCTGTTATCTGTACTGTCATACAACCAGACTCACATCTGAGAAGAGATGGCTTACACTAGGTAAAAGGGGCGGGGAGGGGAACTTTGCTTGTGAATATCTCATAAACCATAAAGGTTTGAGAGATAAGACTTATATCATTCTTCATGTTTTTTTAATGCCTACAAAATAAAATAAAGTTAAAACGAAGTGTTACTATCCCTTTAATAGAATTAAAGCGATAGTAATGTTTCTATCTGAATAGAACAGTTTACACAAGCCTTAACCCCTTAAGGACATACTTGCATACTGGTGCACTTAAGGACCGCGGACCATTTTATTTTTTGTTTGTTTTTTTCTTTGCTATCTGGTTCAGGGCACCCTGAACAGCGTGCAGTCGTCCGGGGGGCCCTGAAATCCATGATTGTCCTGGCATGTCATGGGTCCTTATGTCTTGCCAACCCATGATGTGCCAGGACTGTTATGGGCCCTTAAGGGGTTAAAGGTGTAGTATAATGTCAATGAAATATTGTTAAGTTGCTGGTAGACAGCTATGGTAAATGTTCTATGGCTTTCCTTGCTGATTACAGATATGTGCACTTTTGGGTGATGTCTGAGTCTTACTCTAAGCTTACGGGAGCTCTCTCCTTCCTGAACACTAGGCACATGTTTTAGACCATTCCAATGAAGTGACTCCGTGTAAGTAACAAGATCCTGGCACTTCTCAAGCGCCAGCGTGTCGACCGACACGGATCTCCTGCTGACAGCTTTACAGCTGTCAGTAGGAGAAATCAAACTTTAAACACCCGTATCTCTTAAACCATAGCGGTTTAAGCGATACGTTTTTTGCATTTAGATCAGCTTTTTAAGCTCTTCTAAATCTAAAAAAGCTTTTTTTAGACATTACTAACACTTTAAAAAGCACATTTATAATTTATATTTTAGAATTTAACATATGAAATTTATTTAAAAACTAGCTTTAAGTGTGTTTTATTTAATGCTATTAACCCATTTCATTTAGGTATATGAAGGTTTATAGCCTCAGATAACTTTATATTTTCCTTTTAAAGGGTCTGGACCCTTCTCAGTCTTAAGTGATGTCCCCTTACAGCAGACCTATCAAAATGAAAACTGTTTAGTCTATTGAAAGTTTACTTTGTTTTGTTTTCTAAGATACCATTTGTTGCAAGTGTATCTGTAAAGTTGAGTTCCCTATACTTCATTTTTTTTCATCTTCACTGATTTGTATTTGTTGTACATCTTTGTCTCTGGCAGTAAGCTTACTGAATTTTTGTTTCCAGAGAGTATCTTGGTTCATACACCATGAAAGCTGCATGTCAAACGGTAGTCTCTCTGAAGTGCTGAATGCTCAGTGTACAGTATTGTGTGTATCTGTATTACTAAAAGAAGGCTGGAAATGTGCCAGATTCTGTCTCCAGCCACACATACCCCTGGGTGGACAAACACACCCGGGGGCTGCTGTAAGGAGGATATATTCATGTCTCCTCCATACTGTCTGTCTGAAAGATACAAAGGGGCATAATTTTCACATGAGTGGGCAGGGGCTGAAAGCCCCTGTCTACTCCTGTGAAAATCTCTGCAAGGTGTTAGCCCCCCCTCAACATCTGTCTGGAGAAAAAAAGACAAATTTGTGAGTTTCCTTTCACATCTCAACTAAGTTCAAATTTATTGTAAGCTTATGGAAAAATTATTCTCCAAATTTGTTTTATTCACTATTTTTTTTTACACCTATAAACACCACTTAAACAAGTTCTTACATTGAAAATGTCAGTGCATTCAAAATAACTGAAAATGGATATTTTTTTTTCTACTCGACAAAGATGTATATACTGTACCAAAATTATTTAATACAACTATATACATGCATTAGTATGGCACTCTATTTGTGGCATAGTGCAAAATATATATAGACCTAAGCTTGCTGCAACAAACCTTATTGGCCTACATTGTATAAACAAGGAACACTGTTTCTTCCCAACATAAAGGTACAGTCCAAGAGGATTTCAAACAGTAATAACATATTCTTATTTTCTTAAGAGTTTAAAGTGCTAGGTCATACTTTTATTGTGGTCTAGCAAAAGGGCCACAGCGTTGCCCATGGGGCTGAAGTACTTTGAATGCTTGAGGGGTATTGAATGCATTAATTGACAATGGCCTGTGTGCATCTGGCACACTGAAAGGATTAACCCCTTAACGACGCAGGACATACATGTATGTCATGGGTGGATGTCCTGTAAGGACCCATGATGTACATGTACGGCATCGATTTCAGGGCTCCCTGCTCAGCCTTGATAAAGTTGGCAGAACGCCGACGAACACGCGTTTGGCTATTACAATCTAGTGTGCATTTTATACAGTGCTGGCCCGGCCCCACGTACCCTGCTAGCAACTCCCTCCCGGTTGTATATCTATCCCTTTTATTCCGGTGCTTTGGAGAGTGGCTTTGCTTCATTGCCACATTGCTGCAGGATCACTATTAGCAAAAAGAACTGCTTTGTAGCACACATTGTTTGTGAGCTACTGTGGACTGTGACACTCGTTAATATAATTGACTGGAAGGATTTTTCATCGGATTAAATTACCAGAAGGAGAGGGCAGTTTAGAGACTATTAGGGGGCTTTGGGACCCTGAGATGCCGTGAGATCTTTGATCTAGTGAGTGCACATTTGTCATTGTTTTTATTGATGTAATAAACGGATTACTCTTAGATCTTTCTTTCTCTTCTTTTTATATATATATATTTCAACTCGCCTATTGATGTTCTGGGACATGGAGGACTGAATACCTTGAGCGCTGATGCATCACTTTTAGACACTCCCCGCGCTGCTGCATGCAGTTCAGGGAGCCCAGAGTAGGATTAAAAAATACAAATGGTCGGTGGTCCTTAAGTGAGGGCCGCTTGCACGATCAGCCGTCCTTAAAGGGATAGTAATACGTTTTATCTTTATTTTATTTTGCAGGCATTAAAAAAACATGAACGATATAAGTCTTTGGTTTAAGAGATATTCACAAGCAAAGTTTCCCCTCCCACCCCTTTTACCTAGTGTAAGCCATCTCTTCTCAGATGTGGAATGCAGTCCATAGACCAGACGGATAACAGCAGGGGACAATCTTCTTTCTATTAGAGCAATGAAAGCCCTGCCCCCCTTGACAAGTTTTTAAGGTTTTTCCCTTCTCTTAATTGAAGATTGTCCCTCTCTGCAGTCTACCTGGGCACCTCCCTTCTGATCTGGCTGAGCAGTGTTACATCAGTAAAAGGGGCAGGAGGGGGACACTTTGTCATTGAATTACTCCTAAACTACAACTCTGACAGAACTGAAGTAACACTCTCCAAAGTCCAAATACTATGAAGAGTAATTAGAGCTGCTTTTATTATGAAACATTACTATCCCTTTAAGGTGTTAAGTGTTTCAGACATAGAGGTATCCATGCAGTGGAATGTCTTAATACCTGTTTGGCAATTAAGGGGTCTAAAGAAACCAATCAAAATTACCAATGTGCTGGTTCTTTCATTGGCAAAGAGGTATGCAGTACATTCCGTTGCATGGATACGCTTTTGCTGCCGCAAACATACAACAACCATTGTGAATGAATGCGTTGAATACCCTCAAGCAGTCAAAGGAGTTAATCCCCACTTGAGCTGTGGCCCTTTTTGTTAGTCTAGTATAAAAATGCTTTCAAAGGTCCCAGCTATAAAAATATCAACCAATTGCATTTTAATTGATGGTGGTGTTTTAATTGCTGAGGGTTTGGAGAGATTTCCCCCCTCCATTTGGGGATGCCGGATACGTTCAATATTTTGTCCATCTTTTTAGATGTGATTTGTGTGTAGCTTTTGTAGTTGCATAGAGAAATCTATGCATTATTAATTCAAGTTTTCCCCCAGGACAAGTTTAGCTCTTCGGTGATTCATGCAGTAGATTCAGCATCTTATAAAACAATGTTATAAATACGTGGAAATAAAAACTAATATCACATATTAATCTAAAACAAGTTTGGAAGCACAATTAATACATTTTCAAATCGCAGTACCTCCTGTGTATACTCACCCCAAATGTGTGTATTTAAATGTACGTGTATGCCTTGCTCAGGCCTGACGTAACAGGTACACAAAGGGCTATTTTCAATTTTATCAACTCAAAATGCACATTTCATGTTAGAAGGTAAAACTACCCCAAAACAGATCAATAACCATATATTTCCTGAGAATAGATAATCTGAATTAGTGCAAAATTGGTGTTTTTCTACATAATTGTCAAGCATTGGATTTTTATTAAAATAATGGGTTTATAAAATATTTCAGACATTTTATACTGCAGACTCAATGGTACAGAATTGCTCCAAAGCTTGATTTAACAGCGTACTCATACCACATACTTCCTGAAAACATTAATAACCAGTATGTGTAAGTACATACTCGGGCCTAAATTTGGTAACACTGAACAACAATTATTATTGACAACATTGTTGCAATACCAAAAATATACAATACATGGTTTAGAAGGCATAACTACCCCATAAACTACCTTTCCTAAAAGAAACTACCCCCAAAAAGAAACTTAAAGACCTAAACATGCATTGGTGTTATATACAGTTAAATACCATGTACTTCATGCATGCATATGTGTAAGAAAAAAAATAATTTTGAGGAATAAAATCTAGTCTTTTATGCATGGAGGAAAAACCCATTTCAGCATTTTTCCAAGTTTTCCAGTATTATCTGAATGGGCAAAGATAAATGAACTTTACAATATAAGAGCAATGGGTACTAATAACAGTCAACTGATGCTGGCTCTTTCATTATGCACATAGCCCAAACATTAAGTAAATACTCTACAATTTGCATGTGCAATTAAAAAGTGAATTAGGATTGTTTTAGGGATGTGACATTAATACTTTTTATGTGTGCTAGCTGCAAGTATGTGATGCATGAAGTTGTATCAAAATACTTAAACTGTGTGTGTGTATATATGTATGTGTGTGTATAATATATATATATAATCTTCTACATCTTCCCCCAAGTTCCTCTTAAACTTGTGTCTTTCTACCCCTAGGCTGGTGTGAACAAATGTTTCCAGAAAGTGCTGATGTAGCATAATACAGTAGGGGCTGCCAGAGGCTCAAAACTGCATTTACCACAATCTGTTGGTTTTCTTACTTGTTTCAAGTAGTCCATACCTAAGCTAAAATGGCTGTAACAAACTCTGATATGACAAAGACAAGGCATATAATTTTGGAAAGAACACAGACAGCTGCATCAAATAAGGCAGTGATGTCAGTTTGGTTTTTGTGCTCCACATGACCAGAAATAAGCATGTGTAAGGGCCACTCTCATTCTTATTGATGGCAGTGGTAAACTAGACCTGTTAACTATTTGGTACCTGACAGTCATTTTTTTTGTTCCCCCCCCCCCCCCCCCCCCCAACCAAACAGTAGACTTGGGCAGGTGGTATTTAGGTCTGCTGGCATACTAGTTCTTCTGTGTTAGATAATTTAGGTTGACTAGATGCTCCACTGCATCCATTTCTACCCGAACTTATGGGTAGAGTCGGCAGGCTCCAAGAGGCTTCTTCATGTCTTGAAGCACTAACCCAGCCTAGCCCCATGGCAACTTTGTTCCCTTGCCTACTGGAAGCCACAGATACACCCATATGTGCTGTCTGGAGACATATGGTGATGACTCTTTGGATGGGGTCACAATCAACTGATTATACCCCATGGTACTGACATAATAAATATCATGGTGTTAATGTTACCGGTGTAGACACTAGGGGCTAGATTCTATTACAGGTGCTAAATGTTAACACCTGTTTTAGCAAGCCTTTTCCTATTGAAGTAAATGGAGAAAACAGGATATAAAAGCAGAGATAAAATTAGCACCTGTAATAGAATACAGCCCTAAAGGATTTCGTCCTGACAACATTAGGATTAAGCTTGATCTAGCTGTGTAACATAAATCATTTACCATAACTCTTGTGCTTTGACATGTCTATAGTTCTAGATTATCTGGAATAGTAAGATAAAATTTGATGGTACTTGACTGGATGAAGGCTTTTTCTCTTCTATTTTTTTTTTTTTATTTTTTTTTTCCGTTGTTAATGTTCCCTTTTTTTTTTTTTTGTTTTTTTTTGTTTGCTAAAATTATGATGGTGATTTGTGTGTGTGTGTGTGTGTGTGTGTGTGTGTGTATATGTATGTGTGTGTGTGTATATATATATATTATTATTATTATTATTATATTTATTATATTTATTTATTTATTTATTTTTTATGCAACTAGCATAATGGGTTAACTAATTAGGTTAATGCCATATTAATGGTCATAGTATTTGGACTTTGGAGAGTGTTATTTCAATACTGTCAGAGTTATAATTCAAGAGTAATTCAATGACCGTGTCCCTCTCCTGCCCTTTTTACTGATGTAACACTGTTCAGCCAGAGCAGAAGGGAGGTGCCCAGGTAGATTGCCGAGAGGGACAATCTTAAGTTAAGATAAGGGAAAAACTTGTCAAGGGGGGAAGGGCCTTCATTGTTTTCATTGTAAGAAGATTGTCCCCTTCTGTTGTCTGTCTAGTCTTACAACCAGATTCCACATCTGAGAAGAGATGGCTTACACTAGGTAAAAGGGGAGGGAGGGGAAACTTTGCTTGTGAATATCCCGCAAACCATAAAGGTTTGAGAGATAAGACTTTTATCATTCTTCATGTTTTTTTAATGCCTACAAAATAAAATAAAGATAAAACAAAGTATTACTATCCTTTTAAACATGTGTCTTGTCCATACTTGCTTACCTCCTTGTTTAGTGACTGGGTATATGAGGCTGTGTTTTTATTGTCCAGGAAAAGTGGTCTGCCTCGGATTTTGATGTAGCCCAGTTTCCACATACTGATGGCTCTAGTGATCAAGCTGGTCTCCCAAGTACTAACCCTCATCCTGACTTTAGGGAATGGATACACTAGTTTAATATCTAGAAATTCCTGAATTCATAGGCAATCCAGAAATGCAAGAGGATGTGGCAGGATTTAACCATGTGCAGTTTTTTATTTATGTTTGGGGGAAGACATTTTGGGGAAATTGTATCCCAAACAAACGTGTATGCAGCGCAATACATTGCTGCTAATCCATGATCCTTTTTTGCAAAGCAGCAATCATGGCACAGATCTGATGGAATTTAAACAATTTGGGGCCGTAACAAGTACTATGGGGATAAATTAAAAAAACACTGGAGCAAAAATCTCATCTGTGTGATACCACTAATTTCACAAAAGTAATGTCCAGGACTAGATATGAAACATGCTTCATGAATTTCAGCTTGTGTCTCCTGAAAGAACACCCCCAGTATTCTAACCCTAATACAATATTTACAAAAAAATGTTCAGAAGTATATATGCCCCAGAAACGTATGTGTTGTTTAATCCCTTATGAAATTTAAGCGCTCCAAGTTTGAAGTCAAATTTTATAAACTTTGCAAAAGTGCCATGGGGTGTACTCAGGCTTTCCGAATATATGAGGGCAAAGACAGCCAAGTTGATCCACCTGGTTGCCTAGACCATCTGGGAACCAATATAATGTGTGGCTAAAAAGCTTTAAAAAAAAAAAAAAAAAAAAAAAAAATTTAAATCACATTTATTTTAATGAAATGCTTTTGGAGGAAAAATCTATCTAAAGATAGTTTTCTATTTAAGATACATTATAGGTTAAAGGTTATTCAGCATGAAATAGAGCTTAGTCATGCAGTTATATTTTGTTATTTTATTATATGTTCCAAATATGAGTGATCTATTAAACTAAAATCAGTTCTGAGATTGCTGTTTTACTAATCTGTTTTGGGAGGGATTGGTGGTAAAGTGGCTTCAAACAATTGTCAAAATGTACCTATAATGAAACCCAGGGTTATCTACTTTTCTAAAACATATACTATTGTGTATAAAACTTTAATTGTAGTATTGCCAAACAGCTCCAAATGAGACAAAGCACCACTTGAGCCAGATGTAAAGATTCCTGGTCTGAAAATGGAAATACACATGTTCCCAGTCGGGCCCAGTAGCTCCTTTAATCCCTGACAAATGTATGCATATGCGGCTTTACCGTACTCCGAAGATGTAGGTAAACACTAATCAGTGCATTAAAAAGAAATCTCTAAATATCCTGTGGTTTAAATTCACGGTAACCTTGAATATGTGTGAAAAACTTAAAGTGGAGCACTGGTAAACCACCCCAAATGAAACATTGCATCAGTTAAGCAAGCTGAAAATTCCATGTGTGAAATTGGAAATGCACGTGTTCCAAATTGGGCCCCTTAGCTCCCCATATTCAGAAGAATGAGCTGAACACTAATCAATTTTTTTTTTTTTTTTTTTTTTTTTTTTAATCTGCAACTATCCTTTGCTTGAAATCCATAGCAACCTTGTAATGTAAGTGTGAAAACTGCAAAAAAAAAAATTACCACAATTTTTCTACAGATTTCTGGAAAAAAAAAATAGCTGCGTTGAATTACCCTATGTAGCCCAATTTTCAGAAACGTGTACTTTTATGGGGCATTTTTGGGTTCTAACACAGTCCATTAAGTTTGATTCTTAATTGAAATATTGAAAATGTAAAGCTTTGAAATAATTGAGTTCATTTTGTAACATTTAGCCTGGAAGTGTGAAATAGGGATTTAAATACTAGTAATATGGAATACTCCCATATTCAGGAGAAATAATTGAATATATTTGTGGGTGTTTTATATATATATATATATATATATATATATATATATATATATATATATATATATATATATAATTTTTTTTTTTTTTTATATCGATTTAGATTGTGTACAAATCCTGACAGGAAAATGTATGCAAAATGTTTGTTTGTTTTATACTGTAATCAAACAGAGGGGTATCCATATAAATGTGGTATCAAAATAAAGCTCTACCTGTGCTTAAAAAAATATGGTTCAACAAATACTTACTCAAAAAGTTAGAAATTTACTTACCGATATTTCCTTTTCTTCTGTGTCCTTCCACTGCTAAGAATGAGTATTGTCTCCGCCCACCGGCTGGGGTAGGACCAATTAAAATCAAACATAAGAGTGCACTCCCTTGAATCGCCAGTCTCCTTTTGACGAAGCTAAAAAAATATAACACAAATAGGTTAAGGGTAGGGGAGTCGTGGAAGGACACAGAAGAAAAGTAAATATCGGTAAGTAAATTTCTAACTTTCTTCTGTGTCCTATCCCCGGCTAAGAATGGGATGTACCCAAGCATAGCAAAACTTCCAAATAGGGTGGGATACAAAGTGATTAATATGACACTAAAAATGGAATGTCTTACCACTTAGTCAGGAATGACAGCCTGGAGCACTTGTCTTCCGAATTTGGCTTCTGCCGAGGCCTGGACATCAATTTTATAATGCTTCATAAATGTATTCAGAGAGGACCAAGTTGCGGCTTTGCAAATGTCCTTTGGAGAAGCTAAAGCCTCACAAGCCCAAGAAGTGGAGTGAGCCTTAATAGAAATAGGAGCGGAAAGCTTGGCCTCTGAATATGCTAATTTGATACACTGCATTATCCACCTAGCTGTAGAAGACTTAGAAGCTGCAGTTCCCTTAAACTCCCAAAAAAAGTGAACAGTCAGATTTCCTGAATTCTTTGGTTCTGTCAATATAACATGATAAATATCTGACTAGGTCTAAAATATGGAATTTCCGCTTCTTCTCATTTTGAGGGTTATGGCAAAACGAGGGTAGAATTATTTCCTGGTTTAAGTGAAACTCGGAGACTACTTTAGATGTAAAAGTAGGCTTGAATCTAAGGACCACCTTATGTTGATGAAAGACCAAATATAGGGAAGAGCAAGATGAGGCTTGAATTTCAGATACCCTCCTGGCTGAAGTTATGGCAATGAGGAAGACTGTTTTGTATGTCAAGGCTTTAATTGATACAGACTGCAGAGGCTTGAAAAAAGGGAGCTGATGAGTTGTTCTAGTACCACAATAAGATCCCATGGAGGAACGATAGACCTAATACGGGGTCTAGTTTTCTCTATTGCTCTTATGAATTTCTTTGCCAGAAGATTATCTGCAAAGGGTTTGCACTGCAGGGTTGAAAGAGCAGACAGCTGAACTTTGATAGAGGATGGTTTTAACCCCTTGTCAAATTAATTTAGAAGAAAATCTAGGATTCTGGCTACATTGATACCAGAGAGCTTGATATTTCTCTGTTTATACCAAGTCCTGAAAATTCGCCAGACCCTACAATGTATTTTAGATGTAGAAGCTTTCCTGTCTGCCGCAATGGTCTTTGCTACTGACTCCGATAATCCCTGCTGTAGAAGTATTTCCCGCTCAGTCTCCAAGCCTTCATCTTGAAAGCTGGATTGGGGTGCATCGGAGGTCCCTGGTATAGCAGGTTCTGTCTGATGGGAAGAGAAATGGGTTCTTCTATTGACAGATTGACGAGAGGCAAACCAAGTCCTTCTTGGCCAGAAAGGAGCAATCAGAATGACTTCTGCCCTGTCCAATATTTTCCTCAAAACCTGATGGATTAGAGGAAGTGGAGGGAATACATAGACCAGGTTGAATTCCCAGGTCCAGGCTAGCGCATCCAGACCCAGGGCTGTCAGCTCGTACCATCTGGAAAAGAATTTCTTGTTTTGGCTTGTTGCCATCAGGTCTATTTCTGGAATGCCCCATCTTATGATCCCGAATACCTCCTGATTTAGGGACCATTCTCCTTGATCCAGACGACTCCTGCTCAGGAAGTCTGCTTGCAGGTTCTGTCTTCCTGAGATGTGCTGGGCTGTGATGGACACTAGATTGTTTGTTTTCTGTTGTACAAGACAGTTGCTATGTTGTCTGATTTGACTAATATGGCTTTGTTCCTTACCAGAGTTTTGAAATTCCTGAGACAATTTAATACCGCTTTTGTCTCTAGTATGTTTGTGACTTCTTGACTCTATCCTGGACCACCTTCCTTGAGCTGTTTGGGTCCTGCAGGTGCCTCCCCAACCTCCTAGGCTGGCGTCGGTTGTTGCTACTTCCTTCAGAGGTTCTTGTAAAGGAAGACCCTTTCTTAGGTTGCTACTGTCTGTCCACAAGGATAGGCTCTTCCTGGCCAGATTGGATAATGGAATTAACTGCGTCTTGTTTTGCAGTTCTTTGTTCCGGTTGGCGAGAGTAATTTTGTAGAGTCCTCGGATATAACAATTTCATATAATCCTGAGCAGTCAAAAATCTTTCCTTTTTGAAACGTTTCACTGCTGTCTGCAACCTGATGATCCTGTCTTGTGTGAGGAACACCCTCTGTTCTATAGAGTTTATTCTCATGCCCAAAAATATAATTTCCTGTGTTGGTTCTAGCTGGCTCTTTTGGAAGTTGATGACCCAACCTTGATTTTGCAACAGATCATCTGAGTTGTATGATTTAGATTTTGGCAGGGTCAAGACAACAATCAAAAGGTCGTTTAGGTAGGGGATAACCCTTGTAACCTCAGGGTTTGTAGAGAGACTGCGAAGACTTTGGGCTGGCATCGGCCCCAAGGGTTTTTACCAAAGGGTAGAACCTTGAACTGGTAATGCTGATTCACTAGTTTGAACCTCAAGAATTTCCTGTGTGACTGGGTTACTGAGATGTGGTGATAGGCATCCATGAGATCCACTATTGTCATGAAAGTATTGCCTTGTATAGCTCTTAGTACCGAAGAGACTGTCTCCATCTTGAAGTGGCGCACTTTTAAAAATGAGTTCAGGTATTTCAGATCCAGAATAGCCCTGTATCCCCCTGAGGCTTTTGGGTCTAAAAACAGATTTGAATATATACGCAGATTCCTTTGTTGTAGTGGGACAGGTTCTACGACTTTCTTCTCCAACATCCCTAGAACTAGTTTCTTGAGCTCCTGTCTCTTTTGTGGGTTCCGGGGAACACTTGAATTTATCAATTGATTCATGAGAGGAATAGATTCTAATTCTAGCGGATACCCTGTCTCAATGATTTTGGTACACCCAATGATCTGAAATAGGGTTTGATTTCCATGCTTGAAGAAAATGTACTAATCTTCCTCCTACTGGTATTAGAGACAGGGCCCGTTCCCCTTCATTGTGGATCTTTTTTAACAGTGTACCTTTGGGAGTGGTCTTTCTTAAAACCTCCCCTGAATGACTGCGAAGATTGTCTTTTCTGCTCATATCTTCCATTTTAGTACCTCCTGGAGTCACGAAAATTGTACCGCTTGTTCCTAAATCCCATTGATCTCGATGGAGGGGATTTCGCTTTTCTTTCTTGCGGAAGAAAGGAACTCTTTCCTCCAGTAATCTTCTTTATTAGTTCTTCAAGGTGGTGTCTGAATAAGATACCACCAGAAAAAGGAAGTGCCACTAACTTGTTTTGGAAGTGTCTGCTCCCCAAGAACGCAGCCATAATGCGCATCTTGCGGTAACTGATGATGCTGATGCCCTAGCAGATAGTCTAATAATGTCCATGGATGCATCGCAAGAAATGTTGACAGCCTCCTTTATGGATGCTACCTCTTTAAGCTTGGATCGAGAAACATTTGAATAAATTTCCTCCTAATTCGCTTAACCAGTTTCTGATAGTACGTGTGACACAAGCTGGTGCTGTAGCGGATCTCAAATCTTGGCCGGTTATGGCAAACTGTTTCTTTAATGCAGATTCCACTTTCCTATCCATAGCGTCTTTTAAAGCAGATCCATCTTCCATAGGGATAATGGTCTGTCTTGCAATATGAGAAATAGCTGGATCAATCTTGGGAGGTGAATGCAATGTGCTCATGTCTTCCTCTTTAAAGGGATACATCCTATTAAAACATTTAGTGAGGCCAATTCTTCTATCCCCTTTTTTCCCATTCAGAACAGATGAGACCAGAGACCGAATGATGTAGGGAAAACCGGGGGAGTCTTGCGGCTTCCCATAAATGCAGCATCTAGTACTCCCAGTTCTTGCTGTGCTTCGCTAAGACCAAAAGTTTTCCACAGAGCTTTTAAAAAATTATCCATATGATCTAAATTAAAAAAAAAAAAACCCTGAGTCATCGGGAATTTCTCCTTCCTCAAAAGATGAATATTCTGATACTAATTCATGAGCACTATCTAAATCTTCAGGGCCCTCTCTTCTTGATGATATACCTTCCCCAGGGTCTTCCATACGAGGGCGTTTCTTAGGGGCTGCTGTTTCTTGCATAGCTGTAAATGTGTCCTGCATGGAGGATTTCATCCAAAGGAGAGTCTTTGAATGGCATGGGCATGTCTTTTTCTGCTGACTTCTTAATACACTACACTCCTGACAGAGCTTGGATGATTCAGAGGGGGATAATGTTCTATCACAAGCCAAGTAAACTTTAGATTTTGTAGCAGTCTTATCCTCTTTGCCAGGACCCTCAGGAGGAGTTTTATCTTTGCTAGGAGCCAATTTTGGAGGGGCAAACATGATAATCTCAAACCACAGCTTTATTAAATACTAGTAAAAACCTAACTTCTGTCTACAAGCCTACCCTTGCCCTTACAGATCCAGAGAGCAAACGGCCAGCTGCCTTTAAATAGGTAATCAGCAGCCTTCATTTCCTGTTTTAAGAGAGCATAAATACACTGGTTACTCACCTGTCTTCCTGTTGTACGTCTTGCTGTTTTCTCCAACGCTAGACATGCGTAGGGCTGAAGCCCTATAACCCAGCCAACGTAGGACCAAAAAAGACTGGCGATTCAAGGGAGCCCGCTCTTTTAGGTTTGATTTTAATTAGTCCTACCCCAGCCGGTGGGTGGAGACAATACCCATTCTTAGCCTGGGATAGGACACAGAAGAGAGGTCAAAATTGTTCCAGGTCCTTAAGTGCAAACCACGCCTGATTTGCCCAGTCCTTAAGAGGTTAAAAGAATAGTTACCTGTTATTTTAACTTCATATTTTTTTGCAAGTGCATAATATGTACAATCAAATTTGCCTATACTTTGTCTTCTTCCCTTGTAGTTTTATGTCCCTGACATTGTGCTACCTGGATTTCAATTTCCATAGCGTTTCCTGATTGATAGACCCTCAGAGCAGAACAGCGATATTAGTCTCTCTGCCTCACTAACTGCTTTCTTTTTTACATTCTATCGCTAGACCTGCTTGCATGTTACCTGAGTGTTCTCTGCAAACAAATACATGTAAAAGTATAGGTAATTTGACTGTACGTATTATATACTTGCAGAAACTATAAAGCCAAAATAAAGGGTTACTGTTCCTTTAACATGAACACTCTTAGTGGGTATTAAACCTGCTAGCTAATGTCAGTTTTGATCATTTCCATTGTAGACTGCTTATTTGTACTTTTGTCTGTGTAAGTAGTCTGTGCAGTATCTGTTCTGAAATAGGTTGAAATCAGTAGGTGGTGGAACTGATGTGTTGAAGGGCACAGAGTGACAATTGAAAGGGCAACCTCTAACTTACACTAATGTTCATCTTTGTCATTCAGAGCAGAGGATGAAGAGGAGAGCATCTGAAAGGGATGCCGGAGAAACCTCCGCCAGGTCCAAAGCTCTGTGCACCGGTATCTCTGGAAGTAACGCTAAGAGGGCAGGACCATTCATTCTAGGTGAGCAGGCCAGCCTTTAAAGTTGCATATCACACTGCTGTATATTGTATCAGGATTTTTTGTACTATTGGAGTGTAGTCCTCAACACTCAGGTTGCCTATCCCTGCCATGTACATTTTTAACACAAACACATATGCTGGCTAGGAGTATATGTGCAGATTTATTTTTAGATGATGATCCTTGTAATCCAGTAGCTCTCACCTGGCATGTGGTGATAAATATGTGTTGTAGCAAACATTCATTGAGTTATATTTAATTTCCTGCTTATATGTCAAATTTGATATTTTCCTGATACATGTGAAAACTTAAAACGGGAATGTCATAAATTGAAATTTTTTGGGAACCGCTTGTTTTAAATTTTTTTTTTTTTTTTTTGGGGGGGGGCGTTTTTTTTTTTTCTCCCACTTTTTAATTATTATTCAGTCTGTGGTTTTCTGTTTCTAAACTACCATTTTGTATAACATGTGTCTCTCTATTGTTGCTTTATTTTGTTTACAATTTTCTCTGCCGCCATCATGGCTGGATTCCTTTGCAGTCAACAAAATACTACAGTTATATGATACAGCACTACAATTACTGCAACAGTAGTAAATTCACCCAGAACTGCAAAATGTGTCAAAACTATTTCATAGTTTTGCACTGTTCCATCTGTGTGTGTGTGCAGCTTGTTCAAAGGAGGCCCCGTGCTTCCACCTCAATTGCATAGAAACAAAGAAGCCAAAGAGGAAACCCCTTAAAGTGTGACTTTTTAGAATGTGAAATTTTAAAATACGTGGTTACTCACAAGAATTAAGTTTACATCAGCATGAGTCTTAGCTTGACCTCATGCATCCACTCCTCTCCACTTGGATCCGCTCAGTGGAAGCACTTAAAGCGGAACTACCACCTCTTGCAATCTTGAACCAAAATAATTACCCAGTTCCTTCTGGTACCATGCTCCTCCTAGCAACGCCTCCTAGAGCAGGCTGGGACTGAAAGCATAGGCGTCATTATTGGAAAGATGTCTGCACTGTTTCCTGCCTGTCAGTCTGGGAGCAGTGTATAATTCTCATTAATGCTTTAATAATTCTGGCAACTAGCGCTACTGAGCAGCTAGCTGCCAGATGGGGGGTAATTTGGGGCCATGATTGTAAGGGGTGGTAGTTCCGCTTTAAGCGGTTTTAACAGCAGGCATGCCAGTCTGCCTCGGACCATCAACACAGTTCAGAACATTGTTGATATCTGCCAGTACAGTCTCCCAAGGCAAAGAATTCCACAACATCAAGAGTTAAAGGTAGGGACTTTTTTTTTTTTTTTTTACCCTTTGAGTGCCAGAGGGGTACGCAACACAGTGCAATGTGTTGCGTACCCCTTTGGCACTCAAAGGGTTAAGTAGGTACCTTTTCTTCTAGCCTTAAAGCAGGTATGTCAAGTATGAGACTTCCTGTTCAGCAGCTTGAAGACCTCCATAAAGAAACTTTAAAGTGCTTGCAGCCCAGCATCAAGGAACTAAAGGGATAGTAGCACTTTATGCATTATATAATAATATATTAGTAGGGTTTATCCTGCTGCGTAAAATATGGGTACTCGCACGGCTATGAGATGTTTATTCAAAAGTTATTGCAGCTCAAACTTGTATTTATTTATTTTTTTTAAGATTCAATATTTCAGCGGCCTGAAATTCTACAGTGGCACGGTTTTCCACCCTCCCATGGAGATTTATGGTCGGTTGACTAGAGCTGTCCATAGAATGTTGTATCAAAGGCGCCACTGTACAGTTCTAGGCCATTGAGATATTGCATCCAAAATTCCCTGATGAAAGTCCATGTGAGGACTGAAACGTCGGACTGCAGCTGGCTTTTTATTAAGATGAAATAAAGTAATTAGAAGGTTTTAGAATGGGAATGCCCGGTTTATTTTTTGAGTATTAAAATATAGCGCTACATGTTAGGAAAATATTAAGAAGACTCAGATGTGAAGTTTAAAGTATTACTGTCCCTTTACATTCAATGAGTCTTTGTGCCAGGTGGTGCTGTTGCTATTACAGCCTGTAAAAAGCAGAGTGGGGCAGACACAGGATTACAGTGGGCTGTATGGGATATCCTATTAGCACAAAAGCAATCTGTGATATTACCCCCACTTGAAGAAAACAATATTTTGGAAGAGTAATGCTGCTGAAGTAATGGCGACATAATTACTATTGATATCATGAGCTATACTTTCACCGGAAATTACTTTTTCTGCCCCATAGCATCCATTTAAAGCGGAACTACCAGCTTTAACAAAGATGACCCCAAATAATTCCTCATCTGGCGACTAGCTGCTCAATGGCACTAGTTGCCAGAATTATTACCTGGTTAATGCAATTTATCCACTGCACCGGGACTGACAGGTAGGACTGCGCAGACGGAGCGCAGACATCTTTCCATGGTGATGTCTGAGAGACTGCGCTGTCAGTCCCTTTTGGAGCCGAGCGGCTCCTCGCAACGCCTACTAGAGCTGGCTGGGACTGACAGCGCTGGCACGCAGACGTCACTTTGGAAAGATGTCTGAGCTCTGTTCTACCCATCAGTCCTGGAGCAGTGGATAATTTGCATTAACCAGGTAATAATTCTGGCAGCTAGCGCTACTGAGCTGCTAGTCGCCAGATGAGGAATTATTTGGGGCCATCTTTGTTAAAAGTGGTAGTTCTGCTTTAAAAGAGTGTTCATGGAATTCGTAGCTAAATAAGGTACAAAGCACAGGTGTAAATTATATCCAGTATTTTAGGGGTAATGTACACCTCTATAACACACCTGATTTACCCACCCAAAATGTAGAATTCTTGTCTGCTCTCCTCCCTCCACCTACCTCTATATGCACCCACCTTTCTATTGATATCAATTACATTGACGCCTCCAGATTCATCCATGATGCTTGCATTTGCCACCCATTTCTTGCATCTCCCTTTGTTGACCTATGCTCAATCAAACTAACTGTGGGGCTCTGTGAGGACCTCCCTCTGCTCACCTTCATCCTACTGACTCCTTCCAGAGGCAGTCTAGTCATCCATGCAGTGAGTGGCATGCTTGCATTTGCCACTTGTTTTCTGCATCTTCCTATGTGGATTGATGGTCAGTCAATCTAATTGTAGTGCTGTGTGAGGGCTGCTTATGTCTAACTTCTACCCTCTTTTTGGAGTAAAAGATAAAGGCGATTTAGTGATGTGTGAGACCTAACACATTTGAACTGTTCTAATAGACGGGGTGCTCAATTTTATCTTGATGCATGCCTCTTACAAAGTCTCAATACTGATGCTTTCTTTTGTTGTGTATTTTTAACAGGTCCTCGTTTAGGAAACTCCCCTGTGCCTAGCATCGTTCAGTGCTTGGCACGGAAGGATGGCACAGATGATTTCTACCAGCTAAAGGTAAGATGTCCAACTTCAGCTTCTGCTTTGCTGTCCATAATTAGCATTCCTGGAGCTTAAGATCTGTATTGAGTTGAGAATATTTAAATCCTACTAAGTTTGCTCCTTTAGGAAGCAGTTTTTAACACACCTTGGCCTTGTGTGCACCCCATAGACCATAACAGAATGCTGAGCGGTTGCTTCACATGTTCTGTAGTGGTCCATGCAGAACAAGTCCAATGACTGAAACCTCAAGATTACATGCTGTTTTGGGTATCTGCAGGAGATGCCAACAGCAGAATGCCCTTTTAGATGGAATGTCTTAATTTTGACTCCCAAAAGGGAGTTTTATTTGCTACAAAAACAGACTATCGTGAAAATGTTATGTCTGCTCTCATTTGAAAGGCTATATGCACAAAGTTGAAATGACACAATTAAATCTGTTGCACTATAGGGGACTTTTAACCTCCTTGAATGCTAGACTTCCAGTGCATTGGGATGTAATATTTTGTAGGCATCATTCAAGGTGTTAAAAGACCTGGCTAAATCATTGAGGTTTTTGCCCTTTACAGTGCAGTCGGTTTGCTCCAGAAATGTTCATGTTGAGTAAGGCTCTAAATCCATTGCAGTCTGCATTTTAATTGATGTTTTTATGGAAAGGACCTTTTATAAGTGTATTTTGAAGGCAATAAAGTATTTACAGAATTGAGGCTGGTAGGGCACTTGAGAACCACCTGAGAAATTATTTCTGTTTCTTCAATTGGGAGATGAAACTGTTTATAATTACAAAAAATGAAAGGGATCTGTATTTGAAATGAACCAATTTTGCGTGACTTCAACTGACGCATCATCATCATCATAATACACATCTTAACCCTTTGAGTGCCAGAGCGGTACACAACACATTGCAAAGCAATGGCACTCAAAGGGTCAACTTGCCATGGCCAGAAAATCCTAATGACTTATGTTTTCTCTTGTGCTTTTGTTCAAGAGAAAACCTCTTCAAGCAGTCCTGGATATCTGGTCTATAGAGGAGGACATGAACCATTCCTAGCAGGACAACATGACCTTAAACTGCTCACCTAGAAACAACTTAAGTGCTTCTATGTGACTTTTAAATTGCCTACATCGTAGTCATTTTAACTTAGAAAACGATATTATTCTAGTGTAGATTTAAAGACTTTATGACTTCTGGTGCAGGCATCATGCCTTAACCTAAATAACTCCAAAAACTAGTTTTCTTGCAGATAAATGCAACATAGCGATAATTTCGAAAGCCATTTTAAAACATCCAAAGGTGGTTTTTAGATGAGAACACTTTAAGGGCCAAAGGGTGAGGTGTACAGTGCATTGCTTTAAAGGGCCAGACAGGGTGTACAGTACAGTACAGTGCATTGCTTTGCAATGTGTTGTGCAGTCCTCTGGTTCTTACTTGGTTAAGGGAGCTCATGCAATGCGTGTACAAAAAAGTTCAGGTAACTGTTTTGTTCACCATTAACCTGCTATCCAGGGTTGATTAAAGATGTTCTTTTGAACAAAGGCACAATGGGATTATTCTGGCATCATTAGGATTTTTTGGCCATAGTAAGATAAGTGGGTATTATTAGGTGTATGTTCTCGTCCTTTAACTGAATGTAGTCTGTTAGCTTGGTATTGGACTGTAGTAATCAACTAATACACTTTCAAAAGAATCTTAAGTTTGCATAGAGTTTGGCTACTTCAGTGTCCATTCTAGACCTAGATTCCATTATGTTTGAAAAACCAGTGATTACTTGTCTAACAGATACCCATTGAATGCCATGGAGAGATATGTAGATGAAAACATTGTTAAGGTTACCAGCTGTAATGGTATTCAGGCCATAGTTTTGAAAAGTCCAGTATTACGATAAGCTGCTTAATCTACCTCTGATCTCTCCTCCCAAGATCTTGAGTTTAGAGGAACGAAGTGACAAAGCAGGGGAGACGCAAGAGGAGCGGCAGGGCAAGATGCTGCTGCACACAGAGTACTCTCTTCTCTCACTCCTTCATAATCAGGATGGAGTGGTGCATCACCATGGCCTTTTCCAGGTAATTCACCATGCATAGCAAACATCTCATTATGAGAAGTAATACAAAATGGCTTTTGCTTCTCAATGTGTTGGATACCCTTCTTTAGTATTTGAGCTATAAAAGCACCATTTAAGTAATGGTTTGCTCAAATATTTACCTCATAAAGTGGAACTGTTACTTTGTAACAACTAGGCTATTTTGTTAGGCATTTTTTTTATTTAAAACAATAATTTGATAAAATATTTGGCTATATTTGTCAGTGCAGGTCCAGGCATACCTAGGGGACTCAGACATTCTACATAGCTCTGCCTTACCAACTGCCACTTCCTACCAGGAAGTACTAGCTAACTACTGCATAAACTGACAGATAAAGATTTCAAACTGTTTTGAAATTAAACACGACTAATAAATTGGTGACTTTGAACAGCAAGTCTAAAATCTCTTGACTTGCCCTTTATTAAACACTTAGTAAGGCATAGGAACATCTGTTTCTAGACAGAAATCTAACTTGTGAATTAGCTTTATTAGCAAGAGTCATAACAACAAGCAGAGTTGTTATCACACTGCGAAATAAATTGGCCTCTCTTCTACCTGGGGAAAACCAGAACCATGTTTATCAAGCTAAAGAGCTGCAGTTCTGGAGCATATCACCTTCATCATAGGGTTGAAATGAATTCTGCAATTTCCCATAGATTTTTAAATGGGGATTTTTTAACCCCTTGTATACTAGATCTCCAGCACATTGCTCCAGCATTCACAGGGTTAAAAGCCCAGTTTAAATAATTGAAAGTTGACTCTTCCCCCCCCCCCCCCATATGGTACAGTTGGTTTGCTTCAAAATTGTACTTAGCCTAAAGAGGGTCCACAGCTGCTCAAATGTGTTGTCTAGCAGTTTGATTTTGTGTAGGATATTTTAGTCCTACCCTCTGTTTAACCTGTGGGGTTAAGTTGCTAGTATTAGGTGGCAGAGCACTTCCAAATTAAAGCTCTATTATGGCTCAATTTGATTTATGGAGAGCTGCTAACACCCTCAGTGGTGCAGAATAGATTCGTAGTGTTCACCCTAACATGACACACACGACCACCAGAACGAAGTTCACTTTTCCGTCCTTTCACTTTAAAATAGGTCAGTTGTGTCCTTTTTGTGTTGAACCCCCCCGGAAAAAAAAAAAAGTCCATGCCCAGGTGGCAAGTGACACTATGCCATAGGGGGTGGCATCACTCACTAGAAGTTGACTCTGGGAATCAAGGCAGAGATCATTATTTTCTCTCTCCCCTGCCCCAGAGGTTTACCCATGAATCTAGCTTGATCTGGTAGTATCAGAACCAGCAAAGTTCCTCCTTCATCCATGGAGGCAGGTACAGGGAAAGAGATAAGTGAGAGTGCTTGAAGTCCACATACCACAACAGAAAAGAAGCTAAAACACACACGTTGTGAAGTGCAAGGAACTCTAAATGGACTAAGTATCTATTGAAGGAGACATCCCTTCTATAACAATGCAATCACAGTCCATATGCATAAAGTGTTAAAAAAACAAACAAAACAAAAACACATAGGCCACCTTTTTAGAAAACCTAGGTTGCAAGAATGAGAAGGATTTGTGTGCCAAACATTTAAGAATACCACATTTTAGTGGGTGCCAAGTAATAGGGATGTGAGAGAGAGGGCCATAACACTGAAATGGTTAACTTGCCAATCTTCAGTCTTCAGATTCCCATTTTAAATACAGAACCTTATAAGCTCATTAGTGAGGCATAGACTTGTACTAAAATTGACCTCCACAGGAAATGATCCAGAAATACATTGATCAACTGGTCAGTGCAACTCCAGGGAAGTCATTTAATGGGAGGCAAGTCACTTCAAATTGAGGGGTTGGGGGTAAAGCTGGAGGGGAGAGAGGAGTGTCTGCCATTTTTGAAGTGCACTGCCCTCTTGAAGAGTGAACTTTACCTCATAGTTCCTGTGTTCCACATTGGACATAAGCGAAAGGAATTTCACTGTTGTCCAATACAGGTCACTGGTACAATGGGAGGCGATCCACCCCTTTAAGTAGGCAGGAACATTCATTCAAATGTATGCAGGGGGTGGAGCCTCCCCTCCCTCTTAAGCTGCCCTCAGACAGAGACAAGCCAGACTAATTTGTTCCTGTGTGCTGTGCACACCAGGTAGAGAACATCTCTCATTCAACTTTAGTTTTTTTTTAATTATTTTTCTTCAAATATGGAATACCACCATTAGGCGGGTGACCATGGCTGTGAATTGCCCTCTCCAAAGTGGCTAGTGCATCTTCCAGGGATTTTCTGGTGGACCTTATGCCCTGAAGAGGGAACAACTTGAGTCAAGTAGCTTCCCTGCTGGGGAATTTTCCTCTGGTCAATTCCTTTTTTAACATGGTTACCTGAAGACAGAAGTCCTGCAGAAAGGTGAGCCACCCTTTGAGTGCTGAAGGTCCACTTGTTCCACAGTGTCCCTTCTTTGGGCTTGTATTTGGGAGTTCTCATTATGCACTCCAGCACTCATAGGGTGTTTTGCTTTATATTGCCTGTTTGTTGTACTTGTGGAACACAGGACATCCCTCCTGGAGGAAAAACGCACTTGATTTCCAGACAGGGGTTCTCTAGTATGGTGACTGCCTTCCTGCTGACCTCTTCATTTTTCTGATATGCAAAACTGAAAGGTGTTACTGCAGGGAAGCTGGGAGGAAATCTCTACATCCAAAGTTTCCCATCTCCTAGTGGTAGAAACTTAACCCCATGGTTTGTGTTCCACAAGAAGATGCTTAACCCCTTAAGGACCCTTGACAGTCCTGGCACGTCATGCCTGGATTTGCCAGTTCATGTGATCACTGTAACAGCGATCACATGTACCGGCATAGTGACAGACAGAGGCAGCAGAGAAAGCATGCTGTCTGTGCCTGTCACGGCTGCCTCTGTCTCAGTTGCTATGAAAGTAAGGGAGACAGAAGTAGACGGGAGACACCTAGTGGTGAGAGAAAATATATAGCGGCTAGGGGTATTAACCCCATTCACTGCTGGTGCCAAAGGCTTGCAAAATGCAGGTCAATTTCTGACCTGCAATAATACTTGTGTTTAAAATTTTTTTTTTTTTTTTTTTTTTTTTTTTTACAAAAATATTTTATTTGAAAAAAATAATAATCTAATTAAACAAAAGTGGAAGTGTGATTGTTGTGGAGCCATCTAATACACTTACATACACCACCAAATGCCAGGGATAAAAAAGTGTCAAAATAGGGTGAGAAAAAGGGACATGGGGATTTTCACCCAGGGGGGACAGTGGCCACTTTAAACTGCGTATTTTGTAGGTATGACTGACCGGTCATACCTTTCATGCAGTCTCCATAAAAATTTAACCCTGTGTGCCCAATTGATCCCAAAAGAGAACAAAAATTGTGTTTTAAATTTTTTTACGTTTTTTTAATTTTAATAAAGTAAATGGTGGGTTATCCATATAAGTAGGGTATCTAATGAAAGCCCTATTTGTGCTTAAAAAAAAAACAGTATATAATTTATGGGGGTGGAATAAAAGACTTAGGGAAAACACTGTTGAACAAAGACATAGTCAAAAAGGTCAGAATTGCTCCGGTCCTTAAGTGAAATCCACCTCAGATTTTCCCGGTCCTTAAAGTGTTAAAGGAGCGGGAAACTTTTTTTGAATGAAAACACATTTTATAGAGCATTTCCTGCTGAATAAATCAAGGTCACTCCTACTGCTGTCAGATGTTTTAGTTGAAATTAATAGCAGTTCAAATAATCAGGAAGTGAATTTACTGTGTTTACTTCCTGGAAGTTCAAACTTACATGAAATGACAGGTAGTTTCTATCACATTCTATGGAGAACTGTATGTCTTTGACTTTCTTGACGTTCCTCTCCATTAGAATCTAACAGACAAACTAATTAGAATTTGACCACTAGAGGGTACTGCTAATGTAAAAAAACAAACATGGTTTTAAACTGTAATACCTCTGGAAATATAAATCTCTCGGCAGTGGAAGTGGAAGTGGAAGCTCCATTAAAAGGGTAAGTTTGTGTACTTACGGAAATCCTTTTTTCTATCTCCTCTTTAGGACCGGACCTGTGAAATTGTGGAAGACTTGGATGCCAACAAACTGGTGCGCAAAATGAGGAAGCGGATATGCTTGGTGCTGGACTGCCTGTGTGCACATGACTTCAGTGACAAAACTGCTGACCTAATCAACCTGCAGCATTATGTAATCAAGGAAAAGCGGTTAGGAGAGCGGGAAACTGTGGTCATCTTCTATGATGTTGTACGGGTTGTAGAAGCCTTACACAAGGTGATAATTACTGGGTAGAAGCATAATGCATGTTTCCTTTAATTTTGGGGGTTGAGGCTAACCTTGTCACAGCTTAATATTGGTGAACAAATAGTATCTACTCCATAAGGAGTACATTTTAATATTTCACCCTTGTGAAGCTACTGAAGTCGCAAACTGTCTTTACCGCTACATGTAGAGGGTTCAGCCCCATGATCTCCAAAGAATGTGTAGAATGGCTTCTTGACACAATCTATTGATGAAACACGGTAGGAAGTATTTCCACAGTCAACCGCTTTAGGAACACACTGTAAACACTTCTTTCTAAACCTATAAAGTGGCTTTTACATTTTTTTTTCTTTGGTTAAAAGGTAGTCTTCCTTTGTTCATGCTGGCTTGCTTCCTCTGTGTGTTTGCTGCCTGCTCACTTTTCATACCTTCTTTTCATGCTTTCTCTGCAGGTGCATTTGACTTGCTTATGTACTCGCTGTGTGTGCTTGCACATTGGGCTTACTCGCTTCCTTCACTTGCTTGCTTTCTCAGTGTACTCATAGCTCGCTTGCTGTCTGTGCACTTGCTTGCTTCCTCCATGCACTCTCCATTTCCTTGCCCTAACTGAAGAGTGTGCATAGAGCAAACATGTGGAGAGAACAGCACATTGAAGAAGCGAGCAAGACTTTCTCAAGCTTTTTCTTTGCCCTCTTGGCTTACTATTAGTGAGCTTGCTCTAGCATCACTTTTTAGGTCTATACTTCTTGTATTGGGGTATTTGCTCATTTGTTTTTCTGTCACACATTCTCTGTTTGCTCTTCCTTTTGAGCTTGCTTTCTGCACTCTTGACCTTCTTGTGCTTACACTCACCAGGAGTTTCTTTTCTGTTAGCAACACACTCCCTCTTTACACTCTTGTTTATTGCACACTTCTTTTGGTTTCTTTGCTTGCTATTCCTTGTTTATGCTATCAGTTTGCTTGTTATTAGTGCTCCTTTTCATGCATTCTCTACATGCACTTGTTTTGTGCTCTGTCTCTGTGCAATATTTGCTTGCTCATCATACACTAACTTTTCACACACCCTTGCACTCCATTTTTTTTTTTTTTTTTTTTTATAGCTGTTTTCTAACTTGCACCATCTGTATGCTTGTTCTTGGTGCTTCCTACTCATATGCTGTGTGCGCTTTTCTGTCTGTGTTCATACTTTCTGCCTCTGCAAATTTTGAGAACTTGCTAATTGTGTATGGTCAATTTTTCCACAGCGCACTAACCAAAATGTTTGCTAATTTTTTACAGCCTTGCCTTGCTCTGTGCCTGCTCATGGCTTACATGTACTTGCTTGCTATCTGCTTGTTTGTTGATTTTGCATGGTAGCTCACTGTCCACATGTGCTTGATGTCTTCTCTCCCTCAGTCTCTCCACACAAGCTTACTGTGTTCACTTTCAACATTCACTTGATCTGTTATCTCCTGCTTACATCATTGTATGCTTTTATCTGTGCACCTGCTCTTTGCATGTCTTGCTTTCCTCTTTGCTTTCTGTGCTCGCTTTGCATGCTTACTTGCACTTCTGTACTATCTGTGTGTTGCATGCTTGCTTTTTTACTCTGCATGTTCCCCTCCTTTCTTGCCTCCCTCTCTTCTCCTCCCTTTCTCTCCCAAACCTAGTCTCCTATCTTAATAGATCCGGATTCTCTGTATTTTTTCCACTTGTCATAATTCTGTTTCTGGGCAAAAATGGTATCCAGTACTGCCAACAGATTTTCTCTAGTTTTAGAAAATGAGGAATCAGAAATGAGGAAAAGTTCTCCTGAGTGCCTTGTATTGTACTTGGCTTTGAGTGTCAGAGAGGTATCCAACTCACTGCTTTGCAATATGGTAGATACCCCTCTGCACTCAGTGTTAATATATTTGTAATAGTAATCATGTCCCCCTTTGATGCCTCATCGTTAATGTAAACAAACAATTTGGTTAATGTCTCTATTTGCAATTAAAATTCATGTTCTTACTAAAAAAGATACACTATTGTTCAAAAGTTTGTGGTCACTTAGCAATGACCTTGTTTTTCATTAAATGAGTTTCAAAATGAATAGGAAATACAGTAAAGATGTTGACAAGGTTAGAAATAATTTTTAATTTAAATAGTTGTGTCCTTCAAACTTTGCTTTTGTCGACTACTTCATTTGCAGACCTTTGGCATTTTAGTTGTCAGTTTGAGATAATGTGAAGAGTTCACCTCATGCTTCCTGAAGCAGTTCCACAATTTTGATTGGCTTGATGGGCAACTTTTATGTACCATACGGTCAAGCTGCTCCCATAACAGAAATAAGGACATTTCTAAGTGACCCCAAACTTTTGAACGGTAGTACACACACACACACGTACACACGCACACACATGTACGCTCAAGTATATACACCTTACTTTTCATAAAGGTTACTGCTACTTTAATGGTCTCCTTTTTTTTTTTTTTTAGAAGAACATTGTACACAGAGACTTGAAGCTTGGTAACATGGTGCTGAACAAGAGGTAAATAATGCTTGTATTTGAAAAACAAATTATAAAGGGTACTGACCATGTATTTAACTTTATTTCTTTAGCCTGTAGGGCAGGGGTCTCAAACTGCATTTAAAAAAAAAAAAAAAAAAAAAAAAATCTGGATTTTGGAGTATGTCCGCTTTGGACAAGTGGCAGTCTTTAGCTTAGTAATATTGACTGAAAGACCTGTGCACGATCAGGGATGTCCCCCAAAAAACTGCATAGTCTTGGCCATTTAGAATTGCAGTTTAGGTACAGTATTTTCTGCTTTTTCATATAAATGAGTATATTTACACTATCGGGTGCATGTGTAGAACTTGTTACACCATTCCAGATGTCATAATTTTGATCTGCGTATTAGCTCAAACACACTGTTACTTATTTAAAACAGCATAACACAGAGGGCTATGTACGTTAGTATTGGGATTAATATTTAGTTGGGGCTTGTTGATCCAGGGAGAAATCTGATTGCCATTTGGAATCAAGAAGGAATTTTTCCCCCCATTCAAGGCAGAATTTGAAATTGAGGGTTTTTTTTTTTTTTTTTTTTTTGCCTTCTTTTGGATCAACGATAGTAAATAGGAAAAGGGTTGAACTAGATGGACACAAGTCTTTTTTTCAACCCCATATTACTATGTTACTGTTAGTAACTCTGGAAGTGAGGTTATAAACATGTTACAAAAACAGGTGTCATACTTAAGTGGAGAAAAGCTTTGCGTCTAAACAACAATATTTGATACACTGAATGAATTCTCACAGAGAATAACTGTATTCCATTTGAAAATGTTCCTCTAGGGATCTGTGTCTTATGGTGGTAAACTGAATGGTCAAATGGCTGTGTTGCTAATGTGCCTGAACCAGTATTCCATGATTCGGTTAATTATCGGTACAGAAGTTTTTCTAGACCGAAAAGTAGATATTCTGTTTGTTACAAACTGCAGATCCTCAGATCTTTGCATGTCAGGAACCTAGAAAAGGAAAAAAGGGAATCGGTCACCTTTATTTCAACTCTCAAGCCCTAGATCACTACTACTATTTTTAACAAAAGTTTCATGAGGCTTGGTGTATACCTTACATTTTATTCTGTTCTGTATCAGATTTGTTTTGTACTCATTTTGACCCCCACCTTCAGCGATTACTGCAGCGTGGGCTAAGTACAGAGCTATTTGCTTCTCATCTGTGTGATTCATCCTGAAAAGTACAGTATCTTCATCTGTGATAATAGGCCATTCTGAGCTCTGATTTCCACATGTGTATGTGCTAGAACACCTACATAGTAATCTGAGGTTTGACAGGCAGGGTACCTGTAGAGCAGTGGTTCTCAATCTTTTTTTTTTTTTTTGCTCAAGGCACCCCTAACACGCAATTTGGAACTCCCGGAGCACCCCTAGCACATGTAATGTAATTTATCAAGGGCATAATTAAGTGTACAGTACATAAATATACAGTTTATTATTAGGTCTCATCATGCTAACAAAACTAAACATTTTGTGCAGAACAATTTCCACAACTAAATATTTTAAACTAAAAATTCACATTTTTGTGAAATTTTTCATAGAAAACATGGGGCACCCTAAGCTGATGTCTGTGGCACACCAAAGTGCCATGGCACCCTGGTTGAGAACCACTGCTGTAGAGGTACAATTGGTGCATACCAGCTATACCATATGGCGGGGTGTCAACATTTTTTTCAGTCGTGGGCCAAACTATTAGCCATAAGTGTGAGTGCCACATTTGACTGTATCATTTTGAAGAGCACAGGAATATATCTCCATTACCCATATGAACAACCTGCGCAGCAGCTCCAATTATCTTCTGAGCAGTCTTTCACTGTTGCAGCTCCCTGTTGACTAGAGAAGAGAGTCTTCAGGTGTTCCGAGCTGCATTCAGGTTCCCGACCTAGGTTGGAGCGGTTTGAAAAGTGCTATTATGTGCACTGCTCCTTCTTTCGTAGATGGCCCACCTTGTACAAGCACAACCACTTTAGAAATTTCAGGGTACCCCTATAATTTTGTAGGTCATTTATCAAGTTTTCAATGAAGAGTAATGCACACGTGTAGTTACGTTTTTCAAGCAGAGTGGAAAAAAAAAACACTTGTGTGGTCCAGAATAGCTACTGTTTTGCTTTCTGTGCAAGGCCTTTAAAGGAGCAGTAAACTTTCCTGTTAGATTCTAATGGAGAGGAAAGTCAGAAACGTCAGAGACATACAGTTCTCCATAGAATGTGATAGAAACTGCCTGCCACTTCCTGTCAGAACTATCAGGAAGTAAACACAGTAAATTCACTTCCTGCTATGAATTTTGAATAAAACATCTGACTGCGATGGGAGTACCCTTGTTTTATATATAATTATATATAATTTTTCTTACTGCATAAGATCTCTTGACGACTTGCAGGATCGCTTGCTCGTCTACATTTGAAAGTTTTGGAGCATGATCTGTCGGGTCTCTGAAAGTGTCCTGATTTAATGCTGAAAAACAAGCAACAAATGCTACAAACCACTTTTATTTTAGAAGAAAAAAAAAATTTTGACTGTTAAATGTGAGTTATGAGTAATTTTTTTTTTTTTCTTTATATAATTTCCAGGACCCATAGAATAACAATCACCAATTTCTGCCTTGGGAAACACTTGGTGAGTGAAGATGACCTTCTGAAAGATCAACGGGGTAGTCCAGCATACATCAGTCCTGATGTGCTCAGCGGTAAGTGTGATGACGTGTAATTGCAGCCAGTTCCTGGTATTCTCTATACTCTGATATCCCTGTGTTGTGCAGCTAGTGTGTTTTGCCCAGGGGTTTCAACCCTCGACCTACCAGCTGTCAGGGAATACAACTCCCATCAGTACCACACACTACACACATGGGTTATATATGCACATTGTTAAAAGGACAAATTTTGGGGCAAACCAACCGCTCTTTTGTGTACAAATAAAACATTGTTTTTCTTCTCGGCCTCTTAAACCTTACATACTAGAGAGGACTACAGTGAATTGTTTCACAAGATTTAAAAGCTACTTTTAAATAATTTGAAATGTGGGGAGAGGGAGTGAGAGTGTTTGCAACATATTGCAGATGACTTGACTCCTTGATTTGTGAATATGACTTATGGAGCCATTAGATTCTATGCAGTTTGCCTGGCCCAGCACCATTTCTTTCTTTCTTTCTTCAATTTGATTTAAATGTGTGAACTTTTTGCCCTCTTATAAATCCACTTTACAGCTGCTCATTCCGGCTTAAGACCTAGCTTTTTTGTGTTATAGCTGCTTGTACTTAGCTTGTGTTTACTTGTCCTTCTAGTGTCTGTAGAGCAGCCATGTCAAACTCGAATAACATTGAAGGCCACTCTGTGAATACTTGGGTTGCAATTATATGGTTATTACTATTCAAGCCATGTTAAAACACGTTCATATTTGTTATAGTATTGCAAAAAATGTTTGCTAAAGTTTGCCAAAAACGATCCGTTCCTAAAGATATTCATGGATAAAAGGTAAATTTATTCCAGCTGTGGATGCTCCATTCATTCTAAATGTACAACTATCCAAGATGCATTTGTGTTTTTAAGGATGCGTCTTATAAGAAACTGGAAAGCTCTCTGATGCTTATTGGAACTGTCTACTGTCCAGCTTTATTCTCTGCAGGGTTATGTAATCATGGAAACAGAAGGTGGTTAAGGCCATATAAGAGTGCCTCAAAAAAGGACCTTCTCCACATGGTTACTCGGTTTTAGTAAGGAACATCCTGTACTGTGGATGCAGCACTGGATGTAGTTTGTGTGGCGGTAAGATGTAGAGCAGCTCCAGTTGCTGCCTGCTGGACTCCGTGGCTGAAAATTTGGGCAGCTGATATTACTTCAAAGAAATCTTTAGTAGCAGTACCCTGTCAGGGAAATGCTTTATTCTGTCTTGAAATTGACAAAATTATTAGCCAGACAACATGAGGCAAGTACTTTTCTCTGAACAAACCGCAAAGCTTTGATATATAACGTAAGAATTTTCATTCCTTCAGAGACTCGAGGACTATGCCTTCCACACAGATCTCTTCTTACTTTGCCAGTTATTCCATACTGAAATCCACCTGGCAGAACAAGAAGTTGGGTACCAAGAACACCCCTTCTAAACAAGAAAATTACTTTTGCTTTATACCAGATACTCCACTAGGAGAAGACTTGTGCATTTTTAGCATTTGTGGAGGGAAAATATCTTGGACTATTGGGTTCTCGGGGGGGGGGGGGGGGGGGGAATTGGTTTTCTAAGTAGTCCATTTCTGATATTGTACAGTCACCTTTTCATGTCCAGGTTGCCAATGGATAGGTTCAAGACTTTAATTTCATCAATCTATTTTGACACTTTTCACATTAAATGTCATTGTACCCATCCCAAACAGCCTTGGGTTCAAGGTATTTTATTTGAATCTTTGTGGTTCCGAAGGACGACATAAAAAAGCTGCTCCGAACAACGGTTCAAGATGAAATACATCAGATTAGTCATGGCTGCCATGGGAACCATACACATATTTCTGGCATTTCAGGACATCAGATGCTTACTTGCATTACGATTTAGCCAGGCAATTACCATCAACTGGCCAGAAGCCAGTGCCTTTTTAAGTTTACTTCTTACTCCACAAGATCCATTAGTACACCATAGGCCATTAAGCCTCAAGCTTCAGAAGGTCAACTATGCAAGGTGGTCACATGATTTTCTTTTCATGCATTCACTAACTTCTACAAGGTTAATGTGTTCAGTAGTTTCACATTTTGGATTCAAGTTTCTTCAGGCAGCAGCTTCATTCTTTTAATCTGTTTCCTCACTCCTCCTGCATTTTTGGGACATCTTACGGTCTCTGGACATGAGAAAACTTGATCTTTTATATTTGCAGAAAAAAAGTCTCTACCAAATTGTGGAATAGGGCATCCCACCCTGTGAAAACATCTATTCTGCAAAAGGTGGGATTATCCATAGTTTCTTGGCTTTTCTGTCCTGGCAAAGGATAAATCTGGTAACTGGTCCCTTTGTATGGTTTGCTAGATGAAAATGAAACAAGTAGGGTGTAGGGGTTAAACTAGGTTTGGGGAATGGGAGGGACTAAAATATTTAGTTTAACTCTATGTACCTGCCTCCTGGTGAAGGAAAGCTTAAACAGAGTCCCTCTGTTCCCCCAACAGACTGTGAGAGCGAAACCTTGACGGGTATAAACACCACCTCCCATATTTACGTGTGTATAAAGTTTTATGCAAGTATATTCTTGCCACATGTTAATATTTCTGCCCAAAACTGACTTTTCTCTCTCCTTCTAGGTCGGCCATATCGGGGGAAGCCTAGTGACATGTGGGCTTTAGGGGTGGTCCTTTTCACTATGCTGTATGGACAGTTCCCCTTCTATGACAGCATACCTCAAGAGCTGTTCCGCAAAATCAAGGCAGCAGAGTATGCCATCCCTGAGTGAGTGCACTTTTCAAGATTATGGGCCTTATGATTTTGTACTGAAGAAAGTTACATTCTGGAACAAACCAGCTGCAACATAAGGGACAAATTAAAATCTCCACTGGCTTAAATTAGACATTTAAACCCTTGAATACAAGATAAGTTTGTAATGCACTTCTTTGCAATGCATTGGAGACCTCTCATGCATTCAAGGGGTTAAAATCCCCATTTAAATCCTTGGAGATTTTGTATTTGTTGTATCTGGTTTGCAGCAGAATTGTTAGGCCCATATTTATTAAAGGAAACTGGCGTTATTCTGGAATAAACAAACTGCACCATAGGGCACAGATAATAAAAAATCCTGTTAAATGAAATTGAACTTTTACCCCTTGAATTCTAGAAGAGGTCTCCATTGTATTGCAGATCAATGCATTGGAGACATCTCTGGCATTCAAGAGGTTACAGCTCTGGTCAAGTGCATGGGAATTTAGGAATTTGTATTTATCACCTATGGTGCAGTTAGTTTACTCAACGTTAACGCCAGTTTCCTTTTATAAATATGGCCCTATGGGTGAGATTTATTTAAAAAAACAATAATATATATATATATATATATATATATATATATATATATATATATATATATAATATGCCATCTGTATGTTGATGGTTGAAATATTGCTAATGCATGTTAAGTGCTATTTATAAATAAAGGGCAGTTTTTTAAATATGGAGAAAATATCCTATTGATTAAATTCTCTTTTGTAACTCCGCCTCCGTATATCGTGTCAACTTGTAATCTCATTTCCTTCCTTTAAGAGATGGGAGAGTATCCGAAAACACAGTGTGTCTCATACGGAAGTTGCTTGTTCTGGATCCCCAGCAGCGCCTCACAGCATCTGAAGTACTGGAGTCTCTTGGTGGCATTATATCTTCATGGTGGGTTGTCTTTGGCCTTTTCTGTTACTCAACAAAGAATTTTTCAGCTTTATTATTCGGCAGCACTGACAAGCCTATCCCCCAGCATAGAACAGCAAAACAGACCCAGGGCACAGTGAGAGGAACTGCACAAACAAATTGCACCATAGGGGACCAGTAAACATTCCTATTGATTTAAATGGGACTTTTAATTGTAGAATACTAGAGCTGTGTCCAGTGCATTGTAAAACACTTAAAGGAATAGTAATACTTCATTTTTTTTCAGGCAATAATATTGTGTGTATTAAAGGGAAACTAATGAACCATAAAAAACTAATTTTGTAGTTATTTGAACCGCTATGGTTTGAGAGATATTCACTTTGAAAGTGCTCCCTCCCTCCCCTTCTCTTGACATCAGCACTGTGGTGTCAGCCAGAGGCTCTGCAGCAGAGCTGAAATCGCGTTATTTAAAAAGAATTACTTCATTGGAAAGTAGACTGTTCCAATTAAAGGGATAGTAATACTTCATTTTATCTTTATTTTATTTTATAGGCATTAAAAAAACATGAACAATAGAAGTCTTATCTCTCAAACCTTTATGGTTTGAGAGATATTCGCAAGCAATGTTTCCCTCTCCCGCCCCTTTTACCTAGTGTAGGCTATCTCTTCTCAGATGTGGAATGCAGTCCATAGACCAGACAGATAACAGAAGGGGACAATCTTCTTCCTATGAGAACAATGAAATCCCTGCCACCCTTGACAAGTTTTTCAGGTTTTTCCCTTATCTTAATTGAAGATTGTCCCTCTCTGTAGTCTACCTGGGCACCTCCCTTCTGCTCTGGCTGAGCAGTGTTACATCAGTAAAAGGGGCGGAAGGGGGATACTTTGACATTGAATTACTCTTGAACTACAACTCTGACAGAATTGAAATAACACTCTCCAAAGTCCAAATACTATGATGATTAATTAGAGCTGCTTTTATTATGAAACATTACTATCCCTTTAAGTAATTCTTTTTAAATAACACTATTTTGGCTCTGCTGAAGAGCCTCCTCGAGTCGGCCGACTCTAATCTGCCAGCTTTCCAGCTGATATCAGGAAAATGGGAGGGGGGGAACTTTCAATTCCTCTATATCTCAAACCATAGCGGTTTGAGAGATGGGAGTTGCTTCAAATATTTTTTCAACTATAAAACGAGAATTTTTTATGGGACATTGCTGTCCCTTTAAAGAAAGAAATGAAACCATCTGCATTCACATAACTTCCATAGTTCAGGAGCAATTGCATTCTAAAATTTACCCCTCCTGCCCCTTTTATGTACATCACTGCTCAAGTTGACAGACTTGGAATCTGATCTGTGGACCAGACCAATCGACTGGAGAGCCAAAATAGGAGTGTATACCAAGGAAATCCTTATGCCTACAGTCTACAAAGTGGGCATGGTTTGAGGCAGTAGACAATCGTCATGAAGATTTCCTTGGTATCCACTCCTGTTTCGGCTCTAGACAATCCATCCTGTCCGCAGACCAGAATCAAAGTCTGTCAGCTTGAGCGGTGACATACATAAAAGGGGCAATTGCTCCTAAACTATGAAAGTTATGTGAAAAATGCATAGATGGTTTTGTATTTCTTTAAAGGGATAGTAATACTTGAAAATAAGTTTATTTTATATTGTAGCCCTTAAAAAAACATGAAAAATGATGTCTTATCTCCCAAACCTTTATGGTTTGGAAGATATTCACTTGTTAAATATAGTAAAATTCTCTTTTCCTGGCTGTTTCAGCCAAGTCTGCCATCTAGTGGACAGATTTGGAATTCGGTCCACAGAGCAACCGGCAGCTCTTTAGCAGTGCCGAGATCACGATCTTTGAAAAGAACTACTTAATTGGAACTATCTACAAAGTGTGCCTGGCTTAAAAGCACACTTTGTAGACCATTCCAATTAAGAAATTATTTTTAAAGATGGTGATCTCAGCACTTCTGGAGAGGCACAACCGGGACCGGATTCCAAATCTGAAGGGTGGAGCAATGATGTCACTCCAGGGGAAACTTTACTTCTGAATATCTCCCAAACCATAAAGGTTTGGGAGATAAGACTTATATCTTTTTTCAGGTTTTTGCAAGGGCTACAATATAAAATAAACTTATTTTCAAGTATTACTATCCCTTTAATACATAAAATATTACAGAAAAATTGAAGTATTACTATCTCTTTAAATCCGATTGCTCCAGTTCTTCTTAGTGAGGCCGATGTACTAAAGGTGGTGCAACTCTGGAGCAAACCAACTGCACCAAAGTAGGCAAGTAGAATTTCCAGCTGTTTTAACCCTTTGACACTGGCTTGCAAAGGGTTAAGTGATTTTAACCTAATGAGTGCTAGAGGTCTCTCAATACATTTGTCACCTCTCTAGCACTCAAGCTGCTAACATCCCTAGTTATTTCAATGAAAATGTTCCCTATGGTGCAGTTGGTTTACTCCAGAATTGCACCACTTTCTCTGTCTTCTCTCCCTCTTTACCGGACAATAAGGGGTTTGAACACTATCTGTAGCTCTTTCCCCTACATCTAATTTGAAGAGTTTTTACACACAAGAATAATAGGCCTTCCCTTACGTACAGCTTTATATAGAACAGAGGTAGGCATTCTTTGATGATCCAGCTGTTGGAGACTACAACTCCCACCATCCCCAACCAGCCACCAATTGAAGAGCCCAAAAGCTTGCCTACCCTTAAAGTCTCCATTTTTCTCTACTCAAGTTTGCCATTGTTCATATTTTATGACTTTGTTCTAAGATGACAGTCTCCACTATTTGTTTTCACACTTAGCAGCTGGGCAGATCATGTAGGTGCGCACAGGTGGTTGGGCAGGTCATGTAGGTGCACAGGTGGTTTCATGGTAAATTAGTCATCTCTTGTATATACTAAGTGTGTCTCTTCTGTGCTACTGTCCATAGGCAGTCAATGTCCTCGCTCAGCGGCCCTCTGCAGGTTGTACCTGACATCGATCATGTGACTAGTCCAGAGAATTCTCAAGAGGTAAGGAAAGGAAAGGAGTGCGGGGTGATGAACCGTACACAGACAATGTTTTGATCACACAAGTAATTAAGTCTGAGGTTTTGCTGCACGCAGAAAGGTGCAAACTGGATAGGCAAAGTAGTTTTAAAGCCTTAGGCAGAAAGCTGAACATCTGTGGAGCAAAGCGACTGCATTATGTAGAGGTGGGGGAGAGCAACATTTTTATTGGTTTTAACTAGTTGAAAACTAGAGGGATCTCTGGCAAGTTACTTTCTCTGTTGTCCAGTATAGGTTACTGGTAACTTTGGGTATGCGACTGCCCCTCTAAGTAGGCAGGAACAATTTTTGAAGAGAATGCTTGGGGTGGAGCCTTCCTCCTCTCCTTAGCTGCAGCTAGCCAATCCCCTTCCAGTAAGATTTGTTCCTTGGTGAAGATGCAAGACACGAGAACAGTTCTGCTATAGTTTTAGCTTATTTTTTTGTTTTCTGTTCGATATGGAATATCACTGTTAGGCGGATTACCATTAGTGATATTCCCTAGTGGATTGCTCAGTTTCCAGGTGCTATGGTGGACTTCTTAGCCCTCGGGGGGGGAAATCTTGTTTTGGAAGTTTTCCCTAGGAGTTGCCCATTGAGGCTTCTTCTTTATCAATGGTAATCTGAAGACTGGCTAAAAAGGTGAGCAACCCTTTGAGTCCACTTGTCCCACGCTTCCCCTCTGCACAGGGGTCTCCTTTGGAGTTCCTAATACATACTCCTGCATTCACTGTGTTTATCTGTATGTTTACTGGGGGTTTGGAGCAGAGTTTCTGTGGTAAATTAAGCTTTTGTCTGCTGATTTAGTGTCTTTTAGTTTTTTTCCTTCCCTTCATGGTATAGTGTTTGTTTGCTTTTGGAATGTTTTGTAATGTTTTTTTACAACAAATTGAGTTCCTACCACATAGACACCATGCTCCATTCACCTCTATGGAACAGTTTGGGGCATATCTCTGCAACCGCTCAACATAGCGATGTCAGAGATGGCTTATTTTGTTTGTCTGCCCTTGCTCTATCATCTGGTCAATGTTATGTGTGTTTTGGGGGGGGGGCTCATGGGGCTTCAGGAACTGTTGGGGTACTTTTTTTTTTTTTTATTTTTTTTTTTAGGGATAACTACATTTCCCATGAGCGCTTGCTTCGCATGCTTGTTCCTGATTGGCTCCCTTTTGTGGCATCCGTTTTCTGCTTTCTCTTCATAAGTATCCTACACAGGGCTTGGACTCTCCTTCTCTCCTCAGCAGATTAACCCTTTGCCTGCCAGATAAGTTCAAATTAGCGATTTCTGGGGTGAAATTTTAATCATACACACTGTATTGGGTTATTTCCTTATACTTGGGACGTTTTGACACTGTGAAGATGTCAACTCTGTTGGAACTTGGGGCTAGACCTAAGACTAAGGATACTGGGGTGTCTGTGTCCCACATTGCACACTGCTCCTCATGTCAGTCTGGGTTACCTAGAGAATACTTGGATCATTTATGCCCAGCATGCGCTGCTGCCCCCATGCATCTCACCCAGGGACTCCAGCCATGCACTAGAGCCACTGTGGATGCAAGAGTTTAAGGCCACTACCAGAGACCCAAGGTCTACCTTACAACTCCTTCATCCCAATTTCAGGGGGTGTTCCAGTCTTGGCAGCCCCCTACTCCTATCAGGTCTTCCCTACCAAAACCGCATGGTGTTACCCCTTTGAAGCTGATCCTGATCCCTCGGCTGAGGGTCTGATAAGATCAGTGTTAAGCACGCTAAACATCCCCTTGGTTACAGAGGCTCCCACAGATCCCTCTGATGTATTTCCTAAGAAGCAGTCTACCTGTTTCCATCTAACCCCACTATTGACCGTCTTGTGTCTGATGAGTGGAAAGCTCCTGACAAGAAGCCTTCTGTATCTAAGAAGTTTGCTAAGTTGTACCCTTTTTCTGACGCGGTGTTAACTCAATGGGCTCATCCACCCTGGACTGACTGAAAGCTTGATACATCCCTGAAGACCATCTTTGCTACAGCTGGTACTTCGTTGCTCCCGGCGTTTCGCCGCTGCTTGGGTGAACAGGACCATTGCAGTTTGGACTGAACAGCTGACTGTGGCTGTCCGTCAGGGAGCTCCTACTGCTGATATGTTGTGGCTTCTTGCCAACATCTCTGAGGCTCAGCATTATGTTTTGGCTGCTATTTTTGACGCCATTCACTTGGTGGGTAGAGTTTCTACCATGTCTGTAGTAGCCAGACGGGCTCTTTGGCTCAAGATCTGGTCTGCAGACACCACCTCTAAGAGAGCCTTTTTAATTACCTTTTCAGGGTACCTCTCTGTTTGGCCCAGAGCTTAAAGACCTCATTAGTGAGGCCACAGGGGTTAGGGGTACCATGCTGCCTTTATTGCATAGGAAGATGCCTCCAGCAAAGTGGAATCTGCTTTTCCGTCCTTTTCAGGCTGAGGCGTGAACCAGGTGGTTCCCCAGGCTCCGCGCTCCTCCTCCAAGCCCAAACAAAGGTGGAGGGTCAAGCAGTCCTCCACCAAGCCTAAGGCATCCAAACCTCCTTCGGCATGACTTGCCAAACCTGGTCCCCATGCACCAGTGGGTGGTCGTTTGCGCCACTTCCTCAGTGTCTGGACAGACACCATGGTGGATCCGTGGGTTTTGCAGGTTGTGTCAGAGGGGTACAGAGGATCCCTTTCTCCTCTCTTCTCCTGTTCAAGTTCTTTCCTTCTCACACGCCTCAGGGAGCGGAGAAGCAACATTTGTTCCACGACGCTATCCAGACCTTTTGGACAAGGAAGTTCTGGAACCAGTTCCAGTGCCGGAAATAGGTTTGGGCTTTTACTCCAACCTGTTTGTGGTTTCCAAGAAAGAAGGCGGCTGTCTTCCAATTTTGGACCTCAATTTGTTTGTGGTCAAGACGATCACCAGGAGTCCCTGCGGATGGTGATCGTGGCCCCCTCTCCGGAACTCCTTCATCAGCAGGTCAAGGACTGCATTCATGCACTGACCCATCACGGCTGGATCCTCAGCATGGACAAGTCAGATCTTGTACCATCTCAGAGACTAGTCTTTCTGGGTCTCCTCTTCGACACCATGCAGGGTATGGTGTTTCTCATGGACAAGGTAGCTCACTAGATCGTCCACAAAGTGTCGTTCCAGCCAAGAAGCTGACCTCTCTAGTGGAGGAGTTCTGTTTGCCATGGCTCACACCAGGGAGCTTCAGAGGTTTGTGACCCACGTGTGCAAGGGTCAGCAGGATCTACTGAAGATCTCTGTGTCTCTTCCCATTCACTTGGAGCGGAGTCTGTCGTGGTGGCTCAACCTCTCCAGTCTGCTGGAGGTCAGTCCCTTCCTAATATCCTTCTGGACTACCGTGATGATGGATGCAAGCCTCTCTGGCTGGGGAGCGGTCCTGGATCACAGCAATGCCCAGGGTCTGTGGTCTCCGGAGGAATCTCCTTCCCATCAATGTGTTGGCACTTCGGGCGATATTTCATGCTCTTCACCACTGGATGCGCCACCTGGAGGGATGTCCAGTCTGACAATGCCATGGCTTACATAAACAATCAAGGCTGTACAAGAAGTCTCGCAGCTTGGTTGGAGGTCAAAGCTATTTTAACTTGGGCAGAGAAACATGTTCCTGCCACATCCGCAATTCACATTCTCGGCGTGCTGACAGACTTCCTCAGTAGACACACAGTGGAGAGTGGGAACTGAATCAAGAAGTGTTCAACCTCATTGTTCAGAAGTGGGGACTTCATTGCATCGATCTAATGAAAACAAGGCAGAATTGGAAGGTTCCGTTATTCTGCTCCCTCTTGAGGGACCCTCTAGCTCTGGCAGTGGATGCCATGTCGATCCCATGGCACTTCCCTCTGGCGTACATCTTTCAGCAACACCCTGTGTAGCATGGGAATGGGAGGAAGGAAACTGCGTCTGGAGGGCTTTCCAGTCATTCTGATTTTCTCCATACTAGCCTTTTCAAGCTTTGTTTCTGGAGCTCCTGGATCTCTCCGTGGCAGAGCCTTTTCGGCTTCCCTGCTGTCTGGATCTTCTACAGGAGTACCGGTGGAAGGAGAATGTGGACCGTGTAGGTTTGACGGCATGGAAATTGAATCCTCAATACCGAAGGTTTTTTCTTCAGGGGTGGTGACCACTATGCTTTAGTGCCCTCAAGCTTGTTTCCTCTAAGGGGTACCACAGAATCTGGTGCACGATATGGATCTTTCCCAGGAATTTGATCTGCCAACGGTCCTGGCCTTCCTACAGGATGGCGTGGACAAGGGCCTCAGTTTGAGTTCCCTTAAGGTTGACTTCTGCTCTCTTTTTCTTTCAGAGAAGCATCGCTATCCTTCCAGACCTCAAGATATTCTTTCAGGGCGTCGCTCACTCTCCCTGTTTTTTGTCATCCTGCTTCTCAGTGGGATCTTGGTCTTGGGCGTCCTTCAGCGCCCTCCATTTGAGTCTTTGGCTACTATTCCTCTGCAAATGCGGACTTGGAAAATGGCCTTCTGGCGATTATGTCTGTTAGCTGTGTTGCGAAGTTGCATTCCCTGTCTTGCAAACCCCCCCCCCACACACACACACACTTTTTTGGTGTTTCACAAAGACAGGGCGGTTCTTCGCACGTCTCAGGAGTTTCTGCTGAAGGTGGTCTCTGAATTGCACATTTATCGGGAAAGCGTGGTGCCCTCTTTCTGTCCTGACCCTACAGCCGACAAGGAGAGGGATCTTCACTTGCTGGATGTGCGACGATGTCTCAAGTTCTGTGTGTACCTCACTAAGTCTATTCGCAAGTCTGATGCCCTGTTAGTCATTCCTGTGGGTCCCAGGGCAGGGAGACTGGCATCCAAGGTGACCATAGAGTCTTTAATTAAGTCTACTATTTGTAAGGCTTACGAACTGCGGAAGAAGCCTGTTCCATTTAGGGTTTCGGCTCATTCCACCAGATCCATTGGGGCATCTTGGACTTACAAGGATCAAGCCTCAGTTGATCATTTGTGCAAGACTGCCACTTGGTCGTCTGTGCACACCTTTTCTAAGCACTATCGCGATGATGTGCTGGCATCGGCTGATACTAGCTTTTGAAGGAAGATCCTGGATGCAGTCTTGCACGTCTAGTTTCTCCTTTTGTCTCTCCAGTAATCCTTCACTTCTGAGCCCAGTTGGCTCTAGTTCAGTGTTCTGTGCTTCAGTTCCTGGTGTGTTTATATCCCAGTTTTGTGTTTGACACTGTTGTTGTTGGGCTACTTTTATGATATGATGGTTCGTATGTGCTGTGGTGACTTTGGGGTCCCTGCGCCTGGTCCTTGCCTTACCACCACTGGGAAACTCAATGGTTGGACATCCCAAAGTTACCAGTAACCTATATTGGACGACAGAGAAAAGAGGATTTTAGTCTTACCTGTTAAATCTTTTTCTCTTAGTCCATATAGGTTATTGGTAACTTTGGGTAGGCGACCACCCCTTTAAGTAGGCAGGAACAATTCTTGAAGAGTGCTGGGTGGAGCATACCTTCTCTCCTTAGCTGCAGCTAACCAATCCCATTCCAGAGAGATTTGAGATACTATTGACTATGTAGTAAGAAAGGAAAGGACTCTGTCACAGGAGAGCCAAGCATGGTCTCTTGACAGGGTGGTAGACCAGTAACCTGTATGAACTAAGAGAAAAGGATTTAACAGGTAAGACTAAAATCCTCTCTTATAATATGTTTGAGATCTTTTTATCATTGAAGTGATTAAAAAGCTAATTTAAATTCAGTGGTAATTTGTATTTGTCCCCTGTGGTTCTCTTTTTAGTATTCTGCAGATTTGTTCATAGTTTGCTTTCTTCCTAAGGTCCATAATGTCTGTCTTCTGTCAGATCCTGTTCCTATAGCCTTTCTTTTAGGTCTGTAACATCAAACGTGGACATTGTATTATTAAAGGGAAAGTAACCCTTTATTTTGACTTTACATATTCTGCAAGTGCATAATATGAAAATGTCAAATTGCCTATACTTTTTTTCTCTCCCCTCTTTGTGCCCTTGACAATTGGCTCCCTGGATCTGTTTGACGAGCTTTTTGTCAAGGAACATGAAAGTATGTCTTGTGATACAATGTAAACAAGATAGAATACAGAGCATTCCATTCTCCAGGAAGACTAACATTGTATTGCATGATGCTTTACTGGTTGGCGAAGCAAAAAATTTTCTGGGAACAGAGATTTGGTGACCTTACTGTCAGGGATACAAAGGCTTAAAAATGTAAGGGTCAGGGGGTTTATAAAAACAAAACATGGGTAATGTAACTGTACATAGCGTGTACTTTCAGAATTTGTGAAGTCAGAATAAATGGCTACTGTTTAAACCCTTTAAGGACCAGCGGTCCTGGGATGTTTCTGTCCCATAAGGACCGCTTTGATCCTTGCCGACATGTCTGTACACGTGACCTGTTGTGTGTATCGGCGTGCCGCTTTGGGGCCTGAAAGAGCTCGCTCCAGTCTTGGAGAGGTCAATTTTAGGCCCTATTTTTACTTACTGCGCTCCCGGTGGATCTGTGTAAGTAAAAAGTACGTGACACACTATGACTGTGTAATCGGTCCTTAAGGGTATAAGGACCATGACGGTCATAGTACGTCATGTAGTCCTTAAGGGGTTAAGAATAAAAGCTGTTTGGTTTATTTAACAGGGAATTTATTTTTCTCCTCTTTCCAGGCAAAAGTGACAGAGGAATCCTCCCAGTATGAGTTTGAGAACTACATGCGACAGCAACTCCTTCTAGCAGAGGAGAAAAACACAATACACGAATCCAAAAACTTCTCGCTAAAACGTCACTTTGGGAATTTCCCCCCCATCAGAAGACTGGGCTATGATGCTCAGCCCATGAGCCCATTGGACGCTGCCATACTGGCTCAGCGATATCTGCCTCCTCCACACCTGACTCTTTCCAATTCTCACTAGCACATAGCATTTCTGAACGCTTTTGGTGGGGGATCCCTTTCATTGCTGAAGGGTTACACGGTGCTAAACTTCTTCTCCCCCTCCTACTCTGTTTTTGATGAATCATTGCACAGAAAACTCTCCCTGTCTCTTGTCCCCTCCTGTCCTAAAGCAATACACTTCCAGCACAAGAAAAAGAAAATGTAGCAATTTTGAAAGACTTCAATATGCAAGTAATCATCTTTTTTCCCTCCCTTTGGAAAGGTCGTGCGCATTCTTGGATACCTTTAAGGTTATTGCTGGGGATCAGTTCGATTGCATGGATCTGCATTTTAGGCTAAGTTCACATGGGCAGCTTTGTTGCAAATTGTCACTTCAACACAAAGTTGACATTGAAGATTATTGTAGCTTTAACGTATTAAGGAGTAGAGGGATGTACTTTGTAATGCGCTACTCTTGTCTTTTAAAGATTAAGACATCCTCGTGAACTACCCCCATAGAAAACAATGTCCTGTTCTACTACTTGTTGGAAAAAAGTCGCCCATGTAAACTGGGCCTTACAAAGATCTGCCTGCACCTCAGAATTTCACTGGCTTCAGAGGTGTCCGAAAGAGAACACTTCTCAATTTTTTTTTTCCTTTTTCTCCCATCTTACAGAGAAGAATCTAATCTTTCAGAAATAATTTTTTATATAGAAATCTATACATAGACACTCAATCTACCTCTATCTTTTTAGCAATGAGTTCCATAGGGTGGATAAATACAGCATTAGAAGGAGTCTGCTTTGGAACATTTGTTTTGTTATATTTTTTCCAGGCAACTTGCACCCATTTACCTAATAGGGTAGCATAGCCTTGATAATGTGTACATATATAAATATAAAAAAATATATATATATCCTTATATAGAGATATATATTTGATATTGAGTATCCGCTGGATTGCAATATCCCAATAGAATGAATAAGCTGTGTTATAACCATCAGGCTTATAACATCCCTTAAAGGGATAGTAATACTTAAATTTTACTATCCCCCATCGTGTAGCCCTTAAAAAAACTGAATTAAACGAGCCCAGAGGCATCTCTCAACCCTTTATGGTTTTAGAGATATCCGCTTTCAAAGTTCCCTCTCCCCTGACTTCAGCGTTCTAGCTGACATCGGGGGAATCCAATCCCGGGACCGGCTGAGGCCCTTCAGCAGAGCTGGGATCGCATTATGGAAGAAGAAATCCTTCACTGAAATAGTCTTCTATGTGTGCTTGGTTTGCAAGCACATGTAGAAGACCATTTCAGTGAAGGATTTCTTCTTCCATAACGCAATCCCGGCTCTGCTGAAGGGCCTCAGCCGGTCCTGGGACTGGATTCCCCTGCTGTCAGCTAGAACTCTGACGTCAGGGGAGAGGGAACTTTGAAAGCGGATATCTCTCAAGCCATAAAGGTTTGAGAGATGCCGCTGGGCTCGTTTAATTCAGTTTTTTTTTTTTTAAGGGCTACACGATGTGGGATAGTAAAATTCAAGTATTACTATCCCTTTAACTTCTGTGTCTTCTAATGATCCTGTTTTGTTTTCTGTTATCTTGATTTCATATTTATTAGTGTTGGTTTTCTTTTCTTGGTTGCTCTACAAAGCACACACAAGGTTGTGTTCTGTTTTTAGTTGGCCATTGCATTTTTAACCCATTGAGGACCAGAAAGCGGTTTAAAACCATTGCAAAGCAACTCATTGCTCACCACGCTGGTCCTCAAGTGGTAAAGGTGCGTTAAATATTCCTTTCAATCATGTCTGATTTGGGGATTCTGCAGGGAATGATGGAGCTTGCTGAGGCAAACCAGGTTTTGCAGCATAGAGAACAAATTAAGAAATGACTTTTGGCGTAAAGGATTAACACCCACCATTGAATGCTAATGTAACGCATTGCTTTGCAATGCATTGAAGCCCTCTAGCATTCAAGGGCTTAAAAGAATGCAGATAGCTCGTAGTATCCCCCACTAGCATTAAAGGGGAACTTTCACCCCAAATAAAGTCCCCCCCTCAATAATCATCTAGCAATTAGCTTACCAGTGGTACTATTATCTAGCCTGATTATAGCGTTGGTCAGAAATCCTATGCCTTTCGTTACTGACAGCGAGGCAACAGCACATCTGCGTGCCTGCTCTCTGTCCCTTCTGGTACCTTTAGGTACCATGCAGTGCCTCCTAGAGGAGACTGGGAATGACAGAGCAGGAGCGCAGATGTCTGTAAGCAAAGATGGCTGCTCTGTTGCCTGGCAGTTAGTCTCGGCAGAAGAAGGATTTCTCACTAATGCGGTAATTAGATTTGATAATAGTACTATTGGTTAGCTAATCGCTAGATGGCAAATCATTGGGGGGTATTTTATTTGGGGTGATGGTTCCCCTTTAACCCTTTGAGTGTCAGGGGGTAAGCAACTCATTGTAGAGCAATGCGTTGCGTATTCCTCTGGCACTCAAAGGGTTAACCTAATCAGAGATTCCCAATGACCCCTATGCCCAAAATTAATCTTTAATTAGATTATGCAGACATGCTTCTGTTACTAGACTCAAGGATGCCAGATTTCACCCACTTGGGAGGCGTTTGTGGACCCTGAGTTTGGCAACAAAGACATGTCCGTTTCCTTGGACATGATATCCAGGTTTAAATATAAATTTTGGCCAACCCAGTCCACGCAGAAGTGATTTAATAGGGGACTTTAGGATTTTCTGGTCAGACTAAGGTCCATGGGCATTTATTAGTAGTAGTTGTTAGTGTGTCTCTTCAAAATCCCCATTGAAATCAATGTGAATACTCCCATCCCGAGTTGCGGTTGATTTGCTTTACAATTTCTCCACTTGTTTATACGTATGCTCCTTTGTGCACAAAATCTTCCTGTTTTGGGCCTCCTAATGTAGTAGGCAGCAAGCCATCTGTTCTAAAAAGGATTGTAATTAGATTCATCTGAAAGGATCTGCTTCATGGAAGAGGCAAACCTACCATTTCAGGGTTTTGAGCCACAGTCCTCCTGTACCATTAAAGGGGAAGTATATCTTTAGGACTAAATGGCTCTTAATGTGTTTAATAGAAACAATTGAATTAGTGCTGACTGCTGTATGAAGGATTCTATCTAGCTTATAGATTTTAACTCCTAGCTTCTGTAGTTTGTTGTGATGAGTTTTAAGTATGTATTTAGTTTACACCTCTGCAAAATAGAAATCAGACTAAATGAGATTGTCCATAGAAAGCTCTACGTGATTCTTAATGGGACACAAGAATGTCCTCAAGGTAGTAATATGTCCCTGTTTAGTTACAGCAGAGTTCAGATAAAAAAAAAAAAAAAAAGTAGATGGATAAACCGAACTGTTGTATGAAGGACTGCTTACTAAACAGATTGTACCATGAAAATAAGAGCTCCTTATGTTGAGGACATATTTCCCCTTTAATAGTTCAAGATGTCAGGATATCCATTCCAGTAGTCAAGTTAAACTAAGATATACATGGCTTGGATTGAATTGCAGCTGATATTACCAAATTGGCCCATGGTCTTCAAAAGAATGAGGGGAAAAAAGCACCTACAGTGTAATCTAGGCCTAATTGCAATACCAGTTTACTCAGAGTAGGAATGAGAATCACAACTAACAAACACTACTACTGAGCATGTACGTGCACAGGTTGGTGCTTTTTGCACATAATAAGCATTACAAGAGTAAGTCATGGGCAAACAAAACATGAATGTTTTATTTGCCCTGTGGCTCAGTTGGTTTGTCCCCAAATTGCTCCTCTCTTCTTTTATACATAAGGCCAATTAGTTTCTCCCAGCCATGCAATAAACACATCCACACACTCCATGTTTGAATTCTGAGAAATCTAGAAAGTGAAATTGGTACAGCTGTCCACATTTCCTGTGCTGACATTTCCCAATGCAACTGTAACATTCTTTTGCGTGCTAAAGGTAGCCTGACACCACAGTCGTTTAACACAAGCCCCCCCCCCAAAAAAAACAAAACTTTTAACCCTTTGATTGCCAGAGGTGTATCAATTGCAATGTGTTGTATATCTCTGAGACTCAACAGGTTAAAAGAGCAGTAAGCATTTTTATGGGAAAACAAGGGAACACCTACTGCTAAGAGATTTTTCATTCAAAATTACAGATCAAATGTTGGTATTTCATGAACACCAAGGACTGGTAGACCTCACTCAAACTGGTTCAGTCAAGTCTGTGTGGCTTGGAGGGGTTACAGGGTAGTTTCAGCATATATACATTTACAATGTAACCTTTTTTCATCAAGGATTCCCTTGGTGTATCTCCAGTCCACACATCATGTTGTACTCCACTGTATAGAAACTTAAATGGAGGCACTTTTATGTTATGCATTCACACAGCTGTTCACCAGTTAGACTTTCTCTCTCACACAGACAGCTCTTCTGTGCATAGTCATGCAATTCAACAAATGCATTGCTATGCTTGAAAAGTTGTCTGTGTGGAGATCAAGTCTATCTCCTCTGTAGCTGGTGAACAGCTGTGTGGCTATAGACAGAATATATTACAGGAGATTGCCTCCATTTCTGCTTCTATACATTGAAGTATGAATATATTATATAAAATGTAATAATGTTACATAGACAGAGATTAAACTGCAGTTTTCTGTTGTGGTTGCCAGTTCATGCTGTTCCTGTCACTTACTGTGGAGACCTACGTTTAGGACTTTAGCCCTCCCATATAGTAAATTATTAAAAAACAAACAAACAAAAATCTCTGACAAATGTCTTGAACTGTTGTTGATGTGTGTGTGTGTGTGTGTGTGTGTGTGTGTGTGTGTGTGTGTGTGTGTGTGTGTGTGTGTGTGTGTGTGTGTGTGTGTGTGTGTGTGTGTGTGTGTGTGTGTGTGTGTGTGTGTGTGTGTGTGTGTGAGATAGTTTGCTCTGTAATCATTTTTGACTGAACTGAACTTCCAGTATTTGGAGTTTGTGTTTGTTGGGGGAATACTGCTCCTTTAAGAGGACTCAGGAAGCCAGGGTTAGAGCTGAACCCCTTGCTTTGATGGAGTCGAACAGCCTCTGTATTTGAGCCATCTTCAGTGCCGTTGTCTTGCCACATTCTGTGTTTGTTTTTTTTGTTTGTTCTCCCAGCAGCATTTTTATGGTTCCCACCTCAGAATGAGAGACCATACCCTGGTGCAAGTTAAACTTGTGGGGCTGTATGTTCAAACAAAAAGTGGAGGAATTTTGGGCCACATCAGTTACACCATATGTGAAAAATAATTCCCCAAAGTTCCTATTGGAGTAATGGGTATTTTAACCCCCTTTAACGAGAAGGGTTTCCATTGCATTCTGCAGTGACTTGGAGACCCCACTTGCATTCAGGGGTTTCAAGACACCATTTTAAGCAATGGGAATTGTTAGTTTTTCCCTGTAGTGCAGTTGGTTACCTCAGAAGTCCTTCACTTTTGAACATATTCCCCCTGTCATTGATGCCCAGTATATTCTACATTATACTCAAGATGTAAGACATTTCATATAGGAATTGCTTTGGTTTTTAATTACTTTAACCATTTTACTGTGTATCTGAGTCAGATGGTGCTTTTTAGCAGTTCTGAATGGATTCCACACTTAAGTTAAATTGTATGCATTGTAGAGTAAATACACAGGGCCATATTCAGAAAGAAGAAAAAAAAATTGTATTCTGGATTAAAACGGCTGCACCATGCGGTACAAATGAAAATTCCCACTGATTTCAATTGGGGTTTTAACCCATTGAATTCTAGAAGTGGTCTTGATTGCATTGAGGAACAATGCCTCTAGCATTTAAATGGCTAAAATCTCCATTTTTATCAGTGGTACGGTTGCTGTGTTGTGGTTGGTTTGTCCCATAAAGGCCCTATGTGTGTGTTTTGAACATATTCCTCATAGCAGGGCTCAAAATTGCCACTAGCCAGTGGCGAGTGAAAAGTCAGCCAATGGCGAGTAGAAATTCAGCCCTGGTGGGTATGTTATGGCTTGCAGTGGCGAGTAACTTTTCAGGTGTGGCTAGTAGCAAAGGACTTCAACTTTTAAGCCCTGCTCATAGTGTCTAGACATACACATGGACATGTAATATTTATTATTAATTTGTTGCTTGCTGAGCTGTAAAAGGTGATCTAAAAGCATGCGTTTTTATGTATCTTTGTACACTTCTATCCTTTCGTCTAGGATATTTTTGTGAGCTATAGGGCCTCATGTATAAATCCAGAGACTAGTCATTCTAGAGCAAATAAAAATTCCCCAAAATTTCCTTTGGGTTAAGTGCGGCTTGGAATGGGCTGGAGGGAAGCACAGAATCCCTCTAAGAGCTGACCAATTTAATTAATGAAAATATGTATATCATACTCGCAAAAAGGCTATAAATGTCTGCCTCTGGACTCTGAGACCTTCCCTAGAGTAATCTCACTTCTGATTCCTTCAGCCCTCAGTGGGGCTTCTATGCAAGAGAAACAGATACAACTAAGAGTACACTGGTAAGGACTGTGCCCCCCCCCCCCATCTGTCCCTGCAGAGTAATACTCACAGAATCCAAGGCAAAGACCTGCCTCCCGGTATAATCTTTCTACAGTGTATGCCCCGGAGTCTCTATACTTTGTGTCTTCTCAGTGTTCTCCCTCCAAAAAATGATGGTACATTTGTGATTTGAATGCCTTCATTAGGCTAACAATAAAATACAAACCGTAACTTCCGTACATATTTCATAAGGATCAACCTTCATCGGGGATTACAATGGGTGATCATTTAGAAAAGCGTAGGGAAATTACCATTTATATACTGTGTAAGGTATTGAATGCATTCAAATTACATCTGTACCACCACCACCGCCATCGTTGTTTTAGGGGGAGAATCTCGAGAAGACACGAAGTATAGTGGCTCTGGGGCATACACTGGAGAAAGATTATACAGAGGCAGTTCTGATTCTGTGAGTAATAGTCTGTGGGTTTGGTGGGGGGGACAGTGCCCATCAATGCACTCTTAGATGTATCTGTTTTTTTTGCATGGAACCCACTGAGGATTGAAGGAATCGAAAGAGAGATTATACAGATGGCAACCTGGCTTACTCCAGGGAAGGTCTCAGAGTCCAGAGGCAGACATTTTTAACCACTGTATTTGTGAGTATCAGTCCATCTGTGCTGCTTCTCTTGCCTTCTTTTTGCTTTGTGGTGGTAACTAATGACAACATCTTAGGGGGAACAATGACCCAAAGGTTAATTTGTACTGTGGATTTACATTAACTGAAACTTACACAAGTTAGCTTGCCATAAGGCATTTTATGCCTGTCTTGGGTTTAAAGGGATAGTAATGTCAGAAAAAAAGTATTAACTATATGATATATACAAATAAAAGAGAGTACTTGCACTTGTTCGTATCTCTCAAACTGTTATGGTTTGAGAGCTATAGGAAAATAAAGTTCTCTGCTCCCGCCTCTTTCTGCTTGACGAGCTGTAAAGCTGTCAGAAGCCGATTCTGGTCGCTTGACCAGATGTGGCTCTTCAGTAGCGCTGATATAACCCTATCTAAAGATAAATACTTAATTTGGAATGGTCTACAAAGTGTGCCTGGCTTGCAAGCACACTTTGTAGACTGTTTCAATGAAGTATTTGTAAATAGCGTGATTTCAGCTCTGCTGAAGAGCCTCTGTCTGGTCAAATGACTGAAATCTGCAGCTGTCAGCTAGATGGCAGACTTGAGTAAAACAGCCAACTTTAGCAAGTTATCTCTCAAATCATATAGGTTTGAGAGATAAGACTTACATCGATGTTAATCTATTTTTAATGTCTACAATGTTAAATCAGCTTAAAATTAACCATTACTATCCCTTTGTCATTAGTAATTTGTATTTGTCCTCTATAACAGTTGTTCTCAACCTGTGCCCTCAGTGGCTACTAACAGGCCAGGATTTGAGAATTTCCTTTTAAGAGCACAAGTGAGTTAATCAATATGACTGAGCCTCTGATCAACACACCTGTGTTCTAGCAGGGAATTTCCTATGTCCTGGCCTGTTAGTGGCCACTGAGGGCACGGGTTGAGAACCTCTGCTCTATAATTGTTTGCCAAGAATTGCTGCAGTTTGTACTTGTGCAAGAAAAGAAGCTCATAGGACGGTGACTTCCAAACTGTGTATCGCGACACGTCAGTGTGTAGGTGTGTCGCAGGCAAAGGTACCGTTTGCACAGCGCGAGATTGTCATTCAACCAAAGCACAAGCTACACTGGGAGCTGAGCTAAAACACTACTACTTAATGGTCGCATTTACATAAAGCGAGATTGCATCCATGTGCTGCATACAGCTGGAACTCCACGTAAGATTTGTAACAGCTGGAGTGCCTCCGTGTGCTGCATACATAATATGTATGCAGCACACAGAGGCATTCCAGCTGTTACAAATCTTTTGGCGCTTAAGCTGTTAAAATCTTTTGAGATGCCACCTCCTCTATACCTCTGCCCTCTCATTGGCCTGCCAGGCTGGAGTGTCCCTGTGTCCCGCGGCTGCCTGCCACATGACTGCTGCTTCTGTTTGTGGCGCCGATGAAACAGAAAAGATGGACATTACTTCTAATATCAGTTATGCGCTATCTAGTTAATAATGCGACATGAGAATCTTGTGCTTATATGTAGCAGGACATTCTCATGTCGCCATTTTAAAAACCGCACAACGTGCTTAATGCCTTCTGCAGTATGAATGAAAGGTTTTCATGAGGTATGTTGTGTCCCCATACATCTTATTACAGTATGTGTCTGTATCTCTTATAAGGGATTATTAGTTTAAGCTCCGGTTTGCTAGCAAATCTGAATTACTGTGTCACTAAATGATGCATGTCTAAAAAGGCTGTCACCAACATGAAAAGTTTGGAAAGCTCTCTCATAGGGCCTTGTTCATCAAGCTAAAAAGGTGCAGTTCTAGAGCAAACTCTCTACATCACGAGAGGGTGAGAATTGATTTAAATTGGACATTTAACACCTTGGATGCCATCTCCGACAACAAATTTAAATCCAGTTGAATTGGAGCAGGTGGCTTGAATCAGAATTGTTCCTATTATTTTAACCCCTTAAGAACGAAAGTGTCTTGTACCACATTGCTCTCACCCCTCTGGTTCTTAAGGGGTTAATCATAAGGCCCTCAAGTATCCCCATAAACCCCAATAATAATGTTGAATGAAGCAGATGATCATACCATAGTTGCTTGTTTCTCATGCAATGCTGAGTAATTTGTTGTCTATCTAGTATTAGATACATAATGTTCTGATGTACCTGCTTCCTTTTTAGCAGTATAAAACTTCAGTGACTGCTGTTGTAGTACAGTTGCCCCAGCCTCTCTCTGGCTGGAGCAATGTGAGTTGTAATCCACCATCATCCAGTGGGTGGCTTTGTGGTTCGGCTTCCCTTCCTATTAAATTAGGGCTACCTTCTACACATCTGCTGCTATCTAAACCAGTGGTTCTCAACCCGTGCCCTCAGTGGCTACTAACAGGCCAGGATTTGAGAATTTCCTTTTAAGCGCATGGTGAGTTAATCGATATGAATGAGTGTTCTAGCAGGGAAAGTCCTAAGTTCTGGCCTGTTAGTGGCCACTGAGGGCACAGGTTGAGAACCTCTGGTCTAAACCATTGTTCTCTACCTGCGAATCATATTCGGTAAGCTAAAGCTGAGGAATGTTAAAGCAACCAACTTAAAATAGGTGACAAGTTAAAATTAGCAGATATTTTGTGAGCGATTCTGGAGCAGCTGACTTACCATAGGAGAAATTAAAGGGATAGTAATACTTAAAATGAAAAATAAATATATAGTAGGGTTTATCCTCCTGAGTAAAACAAGGGTACTCCCACTGCTGAGATATTTTATTAAAAAATTATAACTGCGCAAACTTGAATTTTTTTAGGTGCAGGATCACAGTGGCCTGAAAATTTACACTGGCGTTGTTGCTACACCATCCCATGGACTGCTCTGGCCCATAGACCATAAATCTCCATAGTATGGTGTAACAACAGCACCACTGTAAATTTTCAGGCCACTGTGATATTGCATCTAAAAAAAAATTCAAATTTGAACTGTAAATAAAATCTCTCTCAGCAGTGGGAGTACCCTTGTTTTATTCGGTGACATAAACCTACAACATGGTTTTTACATCTTAAGTATTACTATCCCTTTAATCTTCCAGTGGAGCTTTTAACACTTTGAATGCTCTCCAACATTAAAAGGGTTACAAAGTCCATTTAAATCTGAAGGTTTATTTGTGCCCTGTGGTCCATTTCATTTACTTTAGAATTGTATATTTTTGCTTTTTATGCAGAAAGTCCATGCAGTCTTATTCAATAAGCTAAAGAGGTGTGATTGTGGGGCAAAGCAACTTTACCACTGGGATCAAATAAATGCCCATTGACATAAATGGAGATTTTAACCTCTTGAATGCTAGAGAGGTCTCAGCAGTGTGTTTAACCATTGAGAGCTGTTACATTTTTGTCTATTTTGCCTTCTGTGTTGTGGTTGGCATTCACAAGAATTGCACCATTTTCTTTAGAATATGTTCAACCAGGGAAATTTAGCTCCACGTTCATAACGCTTCTTTACATATAACTTTTGTGAATGGGAGAGTTTAAAAAAACTGCTGTTCAAGCAGGCCATTTCCCTCCTTATAAGACACATCAGAACTGGGCATGCTGCAGCTTTAGGTATGTTCATGCACTGGGAGCATCCTAGTTCCCATATGCTGATCTGTTCAGTTGCCTATGGGCCACTGCAGATTGTTTCCACAAGCAGTTCTGGTGGATACAATGTAATTTGCATGGTGCAGTGACTGACTGATCCATGTGGGCATCAACCAGTTTATATTGCCAACACCTATTTGGGTCTGCCTTGGCACACCACCTCGATAATGTGGGTCTCCCCCATACCAGAGAATTTCACAAGTAATACAGGAAATGGATTGGGGGCAGTCTGCATAGGCAGCTAAACAGTGGAGCCAAGTCTCCCATGTGAACTAAGCTTTAAACATAGAACCCAATGTTGTTAAAGGGCTGAGGCTAGAAGAACCCTGGTTTTGCACAGGTGATGCAATCATTGGCTCCATCACTTTCACTGCAGTAAAACTGGGAATATCCCAAATATTTAACTCTGTTGTGGGCAAACTTTTGGCTCACCAGCTGTTGTGATGGGATTTGTAGTGCTCAAAAGGTTGCCTATGCCTGATCTACACAGTCAGCCCTTTAGGATAAGCTGACCATTTCGTCTTTAATCTGGGACATGCATACAAAATGCTGATTGAACGCAGTCCTGAAATGTGCATATTTCCTGTGTCCCCAGTTAAAGATGAGATCTGATCAGCTGACTTTTGGAATGCAGTTTGAGATCCCTGATGTATATATAGGTACGTGACTGTAATAAATGGAGTATACTGTAAAGTGTAGCCCACGGTCAGGCAACCATTGGCTCTCTAGTTGTTGGGAATTATGGGACTTGTAGTCCCCAATAGCTTCAAAGCCAGATTTACTTACCATATAAATTTTTTTTAATTTTGGTCATTTATTTATTTTCTTTATACATCCTGTGGTAAATTACAACTGTTAATTAGGAAAATAAGTGTTGGTCAGGAATTTAAAGAATATTTAAACCCCCCCCCGCTCATACTTATATAAACAATGTGAATTCATATTCCGGCTGACACATTTTCTTGCATAAAATGGTATTTCAATTTGTCACCTGGATTCCATTGCAGGTGATACCTTTTATCACTGGTTTTATTTCCAAATCTCCTCAAACTTTATCAGAAATCAGAGAGAGAACCACTGAGAACACATCGGCTGTAGTGGAATCCACACCCTAAAGTGGCACTACCACCTCTTAAACACTTTAACTTCAATAACTCCCCATCTGGCGACTAGCAGCTTAGTAGCGCTAGTCGCCAGAATTATTACCTTATTCAAAAGAAATATGCATTCTTACCAGGCTGACAGCATCATGGAGCGGAGGCATCTTTCTATAGTGACGCCTGTGCTGTCAGTCCCAGCTGGGTCTAGGAGGCGTTGCTAGGAGCCGTCCGGCTTCAAAAGGGACTGACAGCGCAGACGCACAGACATCACTATGGGACGATGTCTGCGCTCCGTGCTGCTGCCAGCCCAGTAAGAATGCATTTTTCTTCTGAATAAGGTAATAATTCTGGCGACTAGCGCTACTAAGCTGCTAGTCGCCAGATGGGGCGTTAATGAAGTTTTAGAGGTGGTAGTTCCGCTTTAATTGGAAGGCAAGTTACTGCCCAAATTGCCTAATCTTTTAATGTGTTTAAAAGTGTTTATACGGTAAAAAAAAAAAAAAAAAGTCCTCTCCCATTTCGCACAGTCTATTAGTCCTGGGTGTCTTGCCTGTGGAGGCAGACCTGACAGTTAAAGGGATAGTAATGGTTCAAAATAAATGCTGCTCCAATTATTCTTTATGGTTTTTGGGCCATGTAGAGCAGTTTTATCGTGCTCTGATATGTAGTTCCAGACTAATTGAATTATAAAGTGTCCCCCTCCTGCCTCTTTAACCTATTGTAAGCTGCCTCCCCTCAGATGTGGAATCTGGGCACTTGACTGGACAGCTCACAGCGAGGGACAATCTTCTGACCTTGTAGGAGGAAGGTAGGTTTTTCCTTATGCTAACAGATTGTCCCTTGCTGTGGTCCATCCAGTTGGTCTTGCTGTGCAGTTTTACATGGTTAAAAGGAGCGGGAGGGGGACACTTTAGGATTCATTTACTCTGGATATGCACATTGTAGTGACTGATAATTATCTAAATGGCCAGAAAACTATATATTTTGAAACATTACTAGCTCCTTAATGGCTTTTGTAAAGTGAAGCGGTAAAATACATGATCCTTAGTCTGTCTTGTGGTCCTGCAAGCTGCTGCTGTGTCAGTCTCTGTGAATGGCATGCAGGACTGAGATGTGATTTAGAATTTTTTTTGACCATAGCTTAAATGAGGGGTTCTTATTAGGTGGTGTCCCTCTTCCTTTAACCCTCTGAGTGCCAGAATTGGATAACCTTGTGGCACTCTAAAAGTTCACATTTTGACTGCTGAAGACCATCCCAAAGCACCGCCAAATAAAGCATTTGAGAATACCTTTAGTAGCAGATTTTTCAGTTAAGAATTTTCCCTCTTGTAAATAAACCTCATGACCCCACAGCAACCAGCAGTACACACACTGCATTTTAATCTTAACCAGTAAATCTTTTTTTTTTGTATATAGACCTGTCACTACACTTGAAGGTTGTTTAAGCAAGCACCTATTTAACCTTTTAAATGCTAGAGGGTGTGCAACACAACTCAAACACTCATGTAATATAAAATGTATAAGCTAATCTTGCCAACTTTCTGCATCTTCAGCTCCCTAACGATAGATGAGGTGTGGGAATTGGTCAGCATCATTATAGGCTTCTACAGATGGCAAAAACAGCAATTCTGGAGCAAAGCAGTGTGCACCACAGGGGCAGAGGAGCAAATTACCAAGGTGGAGCTGATGGCTGGACAGGGGAATGGGCGAAATATTAGCTGACACCAATATGGTCACTGGTTGGATTATTACATTGAGCAGTGCAGTGATCCAATTGTCTGTGTTAACTATCTGCACAGTCTTTAAAGCTGTCCTTTGTTGAACGCAGTAATGTTTTTTTTTTTTTTTATTTATTTTGTTTTTGTGGTATAGTAAGCTTTGTTTGGGCTGCATGATGGGTGACAAAAGTGGCAGCATGAACAGCCTAATCTGCAGTAATGGGGTACAGGTTTGTGTTTAGCACTGAGACACCTGTGTGAATGTAGCCTAAATATCTTTTAGTGTGTTCTGTAGGGCCCACTACTTGTCAATCCATAAACTGTTAAGTCAGTGGTGAATACAACAGTTTGGTTTCATAATAACTCTTTCAGATTAATTTGACATACCCATTATACAGGAATACAGCATTCATCTTTATTTTCTGTGTCTTTTCCTACTGAAAGACATGGCTTCCCCATATTCCTTGGAGATTGTTTTTGGGTTTATCCAAAAGTTAGTAAAGCTTAAAGGGGAACTCTCTCACCTCCTACAAAATATTCAATATTTTATTGTGTCCCCCCCCCCCCCTCAGTACAGCATGGAATCGATTTAATTTTTCCCCTTAATAAAACTGTAATTTCAGTGAGGATTAAGCTTCAAAAGTGTTACAGCATCGGGCCTTGCTGAGGTACAGCTTGTATTGCATTGCGTCAATCTTCTCCCCTGTTGTGCCCCATTCCCTCCTCCTTGTCTGATACTCAAATCCTCCATGTGACCTAGTGCATTCTCATTGGCAAGAAAGCGCACCAGGTCATGTGGAAGATTCGATAATCCGATAAAGGACGACTGAATGAGGCACAACAGGGGAGGAGAAGATTGACAGCCTGTGGTACAGAGCTGTATCACAGAGAGGTCTGATGCGGTAACACTTTTGAAGCTTATTTCTCACTGAAATTACAGATTTAGAAAAAAAAAAACAAAAAAAAAAAACTGGATTCATGCTGTATTGGGGACACAATGAAATAAAAATTACTTTATAGGATGTGGGAGTTCCCTGTTAATCTTTTACATTAAACTGCAGTTGTCTGTCACTGGGTGGTGCTGTTTAAATCCCTTTCTAGGGAGAGCTATATGACTCAATAGAATGCATTGGATTGTATGGGGGAAAAAATCCCTTTTGGACCCTAGCTGGCACTGTTGCCAATAGTTGATTTAAGAAAAAAGTTGTACTAACTTTTTGATGCAAAATAATATGCTAGCAGTGGGAGTAGTCTTGTTTTACTTGGCAGAAAAAGCCCCAGAGGAAAAGTCGCCTTTTTCTGTATAAGAAATGTTTACTATTTGCATTTTGGTATAGCCAAACGTGCTGGTATGGAGTTTGTACGTAACCTTTTGAGTGCCAGAGAGGTATCCCGGCGCATTTCATACCTCCTGGCATGCAAAGGGTCATCATCTTTAAACACGGTTTTAAGGGGCAGTAACACCTCAGAATAACCACTATTTCTTTTACGATGGCTAGAAAATCCTAATGGCTCCTATGAATTTTATCTTGGTTTAATAGGTAACCTTAAAGGGCTAGTAATGTTTCATAATAAAAGCAGCTCTAATTAATCATCATAGTATTTGGACTTTGGAGAGTGTTATTTCAATAATGTCAGAGTTGTAGTTCCAGAGTAATTCAATGACAGTGTCCCCCTCCCGCCCCTTTTACTGATGTCACACTGTTCAGCCTGAGCAGAAGGGAGGTGCCCAGGTAGACTGCAGAGAGGGACAATCTTCAATTAAGATAAGGGAAAAACCTGAAAAACTTGTCAAGGGGGGCAGGGCTTTCATTGTTTTCATAGGAAGAAGATTGTCCCCTGCTGTTATCTGTCTGGTCTATAGACTGCATTCCACATCCGAGAAGAGATGGCTTACACTAGGTAAAAGTGGCGGGAGGGGAAACTTTGCTTGTGAATATCTCTTAAACCATAAAGGTTTGAGAGATGAGACTTATATCATTCTTCATGTTTTTTTAATGCCTACAAAATAAAATACAGTTAAAACGAAATATTACTATCCCTTTAATCTTTGATGTGTCCAGAGAGGCAGATATGACAGGTGTTGGCAGTGTGCCTGCTTAACCCTTTAAAGACCAGAGGGGTGTGGAAGATAACTGGTCCTTAAAAGGTTTAGATTACTTGCTGTGGTGCAATGGTTAGAATGCAATGTGTTGCATTACCCCTCTGGCACTCATAGGGTTAAAGGATCACTTACACCTCTTAGTATCTCCTCCTCCCCTCCTTACCTTAACCTGGACAGAAAATCCCAGTGGCCATTTTGAAGGAAGATTTGTGATAGTTGAGTCTTGCAATAAACATGTCTGCTATTCTGGTTATGATGACCAGTATTGATACAATATCAGTTATTGACATCCATTCCATGCAGACTGATTTTTACCAGCCTTTTAGGATTTTCTTCTCATAATAAGGCAAGTGCGGGAGTTGATATTAGGCATTTCTTTAGGGAAACCCGGGCCCTAATAATGCTTGTATGTTGGGTCACCAAAGGTGGCTTTATTTGTATCTGAATTGCTTTGCTTTTGACTTAAGACCATTAATCTTGCCATTTTTGTGTGTTTGTCTTTTTTGACATGTTTTTGTTTCAGAATCTAAAGGAGAAAAATACAGTAAAATATAACTGAATTGTACGAGGATGGCATTAATAGATCATTGAGCCTAGTCTGACATTTGTTTTCAGGTCCATAGCCATAAAGGATATTAAGATTTGCATTTAACAGTTTGTGTGTCAGTCCTCAGGCACCAAAAGGGGTAAAGCAATCTATGATAAGGGGAGCTACTCATTATTGGTATTGATCCACAGCTAGCATCCTAATAGTGATCCATACTCCCCTCTTGAATTTTAACACTTTTAGGACTGGGGTATTGTGCAATGCATTGCTTTGGTCCTTAACCCTTTGAGTGCCAGGCGGGTATGCAACGCTTTGCAATGCGTATCCCTCTGGCACTCAAAGGGTTAAAACATAACTGCCGCCCCCCCCCCCCCCCAATTCCCTCAAATAAATAAAGCAATATTTATTTGTCTTATTGTTAAGGGTTGTTTTTTTATTTTATAACTGGAATAATTAATAGCAGAAGTGTGGTGTCTGTCTCATATGATGGTGATAGCTCCATATTCAGATGACACAGGCTGATGTACTAACTGGACCAAAGCAACTGCACCATATGAGGCAAATAAAAACTCCCAAAATGCATTGGAGACATCCCAAGCATTTGAGGGGTTAAACACACCATTTGTCATTGGTAATTTTAACTTGTTCCCTATTGTACAGTTGGCTTGTGCCACAATTGTTCCAGCCTCAGTATGTCTTGCTGTTACGAACAAAACTAGGACACTGACACTTGTATAAAGAGAAGAGAGCTTTGTATGAAAGACATTATTTTTGTACTACTTGTGAATTTGCATGTCGGCAATAAAAGTTTCGTAATGTAAAAAAAAAATGGCTTGTTTTCTGAGCAGTTTATGGGTCTCAAATATGTATGCATGTTGAAGGGGTAATGTGATTATTGCAAGAATGGATATTAGTAGACCAGAACAACTAGCTACAGCGCATGAACACTTGGCATGTGCATATCAAGTTGTTGGGGTGTGTTGGGTGTGTGGGGGGGGGGTATGTTTATATTTCTCTTATGTCTACTATGGAACACTGGTACCATGATGGATGAGTCCTGCATCTGGAGGGCAGGACACATGTCAAGACAGTCACTGCCACACTTCTAGCTCAACCCTCGCCCCACCCTACACTAGCCAGTATGAATGTGTCCTCTGAGTATGGATGGAGCAGAGAGACACTCTTTAGGTTTTATGTTTGTTTTATTGTTTTTCTATTTAGTACGAGGCTGTCAAAATTCCCCCATTAGGAGAGTTACCATTACTGGGCTTCCCCTGGAGTGGATTGACCAAGGTGCTGCATGGACCCTTGCAGCCCTGTGGAGGGAATCTTGCAGACCAGTCTCCCTGAGGCTCTGTTTCCTTTTACAATGAACCCTTTGAGTGCCTTTGTCCACATTGTCCCTACCTTGTGCCTCTCCATACAGAGGGTTCCTCTAAGCCCTTGGGCTCCTGCACTCAGGTATTTATTTTACTTTAATAGTTCAGTGACTGTGCTTTGGGCAAAGATGGCTGCATGTTCCCAGGGTTAACCCCTTATCTGCTGGCTTTCACTTCCTTTGGGGGCGTTGTGGGTCAGTTTTCACTTTTCTACTACTGAGGTCCCTTTTTTAGGCTGCCTTCACATGTTCCCTGATGTTTTTGGGTTTCTAGGTGACTTGCCTGAAATTATGTTTCCTTTAAAGGGATAGTAATGTCTCACAATAAAAGCAGCTCTAATTAATCATCATAGTATTTGGACTTTGGAGAGTTATTTCAATTCTGTCAGTTGTAGTTCCAGAGTAATTCAATGACAAAATATCCCCCTCCCACCCCTTTTACTGATTTAATACTGTTCAGCCAGAGCAGAAGGGGGGAGGTACCCTGGTAGAGTGCATAGAGGGACAATCTTCAATTAAGAAAAGGGAAAAACCTGAAAAGCTTGTCAAGGGGGGCAGGGCTTTCATTGTTCTCATATGAAGAAGATTGTCCCCTTCTGTTATCTATCTGGTCTATGGACTGCATTCCACATCTGAGAAGAGATGGCTTACACTAGGTAAAAGGGGCGGGGAGGGGAACTTTGCTTGTGAATATCTCATAAACCATAAAGGTTTGAGAGATAAGACTTACATCATTCTTCATGTTTTTTAATGCCTACAAAATAAAGTTAAAATGAAGTATTACTATCCCTTTAAGAAATGTTGCATGCACTGCTGCCATCTTTGCTCCATTGACTTCTATGGGCAAACTTCTCTAGGACATAACTCTGTACCTTTTGACATACATAAGTCAGTGGGCGCTTATTGTCTCCTTATGCCCTTTCATCCAGTTCACGTCCTGAGTGTCTTCGGGGCCTGTGTTACAATAGCCAAAGTAGCCAAAATAGATCAAATCATCCCCAACAACAAACCATCTACAACTTAAGTGATTACACCCTCACTTCCTCTGAAACTACTCTCCTTTGCAAAGGCCTTTCTTTTGCACCCACGAAAGGACCTAATAAATTGGATTTCACTGTCGTCCAATACAGGTCACTGGTACTCTGGGAGGCGTAAGTCCCCTTTAATAGGCAGGAACAACTATGCAAATGATTTGCAAGGGGCGGAGCCTCCCCTCTTACTTAAGCCACCTTCTGGCCAGAGCCACTTAGATTGATTTGTTCCTGGAGTGCTTTGCACACCAGGTAGAGAACATCTATGCATCTTAGTGTTTTATTATTTTTTTATGCAAATATGGAATACCACCATTAGGAGGGTGACCATGGCTGTGAATTGCCCTCTTTAAAGTGGCTGGTGCAGCTTCCAGGGATTTTCTGTGGACCTTATGCCCTGAAGAGGGGACAGCTTGTGTTAAGCAGCTTCCCTACTGGGGAATTTACCTCTGGTTCTTTCCCACTTCATCATGGTCACCTGAAGACAGAAGTCCTGCAGGAAAGGTGAGTCACCCATTGAGTGCTGAAGGTCCACTTGTCCCCACAGTGTCCCTTTGATGGGCTTGTATTTGGGAGTTTTAATACACTCCAGCACTCATAGGGTGTTTTTATTGCATTATTACTGTTTTATGCAATTTCTGTGGTATTCTCTGGGTTTTGGAGCTTTGGGTATTCATTTATTTATGTTTCTCATGTGTTTCATGCTTGTTTGGGCACTTTTGAATGTTTTCTTAAACTTTATTAAAAATGGTGTTCCGCGCCTTTAAGCGCGGCTTTTTCCCGCTCAGACGCAAGGGCTCCTTTACTCTCTGAGAATTCACAGTGTGGGACATATCTCTGGAACCGCTTGTCACAGCAACTTCAGAGAGGGCTCATTTTAATGCTAGGCTCCTGCTCTATCATCCGGAATGTGTTTTATTTATGTGGGGTGTTCAGGGGGGCTTCGGGCACTGTTTGGGGTACTTGTAAGGGAAAACTACATTTCCCATGAGCGCTTGGTTCGCGCTCGTTTCTGATTGGCTGTCATGACGGCCGCCATTTTGTGGTACTTTTCCTAAGCGAGTACACTACGCAGGGACCGAGCCTTCTCTCTCCTCAACAGATTAACCCTTCGCTGGCCAGATAAGTCCGAATTTAGACATTTCTGGGGTGAAACTTTAATCATTTACACTTTTTCTGGGTGATAGTGTTATTAGTGGGGTATATTGACGCTGTGAGCATGTCTACTTCACTGGAGCTAGGGGCTAGACCCAAGTCTGAGGATGGGGGGTCTGCTACCCCCATGGCGTTTTGCTCCTCTTGCCACATTGGGCTGTCTACAGATAATGTGGGGGATCTATGCCCTAATTGTACTGGTCAAGATAGCAACCCTGGGCTTTCCAGCCACGCTATTGAGCCATCTTGGGTGAGGGAGTTTAAAGCTGCCACTAGGGATCTCAGATCCACGCTTCAACTCTTTCCCTCTCAGATACAGGGGGCTCTCCAGGTCTGGCAGACCCCCTCTACCATCAGGACCTCCCTGCCTAAGCCACAGGGAGCTCCTGATGTCACTGATTCTTCTGAAGAAGAACTTTTACAGGATTCTGATGCTGAGGAACGTACTGTTATTGAATCTAACAGGTCCATTGGGGACCCCTATGAGTGTGACCCTGAAGTCTCGGCTGAGGGTCTGATCAGAGCGGTTCTGAATACGCTCAACCTTCCTCTGACTCAGGAATCCACTTATGATCCTACTGATGTTTTTCAGAAAAAGCCATCTAAGCCAGTTGTTTGTTTTCCAACTAACCCTACTCTTGCCCGTCTGGTCTCTGAGGCATGGAAGAATCCTGATAGATCTTCCTCTGTCTCTAAAAAGTTTGCTAAACTATACCCTTTTCCTGAGGCTGAGCTGGCAAAATGGGTTCATCCTCCCAAGGTGGATGCTCCTGTTTCTAGACTATCCAAGTCTACCGCTTTGGCTGTCTCTGATGCCTCTGCCCTGCAGGATTGGACGGATAAAAAGCTAGAGCTTTCTCTTAAATCTATTTTTGCCTCCATTGGCACTGCCATGCGCCCAACCTTTGCTGTGGCATGGGTTAATAGAGCCATTGCGGCCTGGACTGAACGACTGACTGAAGCAGTTCGCCAGGATGCGCCAGTATCTGAACAGTTGCAGCTACTTGCTAATATCACTGAAGCTCAGAACTATGTTGCTGACGCTGCTTTTGATGCTGTGCGCATGATGGCGAGGGCCTCCACTTCTTTGGTGGCTAGACGCGCTCTTTGGCTGAAAATTTGGTCTGCTGATACAGCCTCTAAGAAAGCCTTGCTTTCCTTGCCCTTTCAAGGGAATTTGCTTTTTGGGTCTGAACTCAAAGAAATGATCAGTGAGGCTACTGGCGGTAAAAGTACTCTTCTACCCTCAGTCTTTAAGAAAAAGTTTCCAGCCAAACGTAATCGGTCCTTTCGTTCCTTTCAGACTGAGACACGTCATGGCTGGATCCTGAATCTGGACAAGTCGGACTTGGTTCCATCTTAGAGGCTTCTGTTCCTGGGTCTCCTGTTCGACACTCGCCAATGCATGGTGTTTCTTCCAGAGGATGTGGCTCACCAGATTGCCGTCAGAGTGGCTGGGATTCTGGACATGGACGAAATTCCGGTACCGAAGTTGTCGTCTTTAGTGGGGAAGTTCATTTCCACGATCGAAGCAGTCCCATTTGCCATGGCCCACTCCAGGGAACTTCAGAGATTTGTGATCCAGACGTGCAGGAATCATCCAGATCATCAACATCTGTCTGTTTCTCTTCCTCCTCATGTCGAGTCTGCACTGGTGGTTAGATCTCTCTCATCTCCTGAAAGGGAGATACTTTCTAGTTCCTCGTTGGACCACAGTCACAACGGATGCCAGCCTTCGGGGCTGGGGTGCAGTCTGGGGTTGCTTCAGTGCTCAGGGGAAATGGGGTCTGGAGGAATCCCTTCTCTCCATCAATGTTCTGGAACTTCGAGCTGTCCGGCTTGCCCTGAGGCACTGGGAGTCTCAACTGACCGGTCTTCCGATCAGGGTGGAGTCCGACAACGCCGGCGGTGGCTTACATCAACAGGCAAGGCGGCACAAGAAGCGGTTCCGCCTGGTGGGAGGTCAAGGATATTTTGTCTTGGGCAGAAGATCACGTGCCTATCATCTCTGCAGTTCATATTCCAGGCGTGGACAACGTCATGGCAGACTTCCTCAGTCGTCACACCGTCGACAGCGGAGAATGGGCTCTTCATCCAGAGGTGTTTCCCATGCTCACTCAGCGGTGGGGGATGCCTGTGGTGGACCTGATGGCTACCAGACACAACAGGAAGGTTCCGGTGTTTTGCTCCCGGTTGAGGGACTCCCTTGCTCTAGCAGTGGATGTCTTGTCGATCCCTTGGGATTTCTCCCTGGCTTACATCTTCCCTCCTCTTCCTCTATTGATCAGAGTTATCCAGAAGTTGAAGAGGGAGCGTTGTCCTGTCATCCTGATCGCTCCAAACTGGCCTCGCCAGTCCTGGTATCCGGAGTTGATGGCCATGTCAGTGACGGATCCGATCCCGCTTCCTGCCCGTCCGGACCTACTTCTTCAGGGATATCTGTGGAAGGAGGATGTTCACTCTCTCCATTTGATGGCATGGCGGTTGAATCCTCGATTCTAGCAAAGAAAGGATTTTCTCCTTCTGTGGTGTCGACTATGCTCAGTGCTCGTAAGCCTGTGTCTTCCAAGATCTATCATCGCATATGGTCAACTTTTGTGACATGGTGCTCTGATAAGAAGTTATCCCTTGAATTTCATCTTCCCACTGTCCTGGCCTTCTTGCAGGACGGTGTGGATAAGGGGCTCAGTCTGAGTTCCCTCAAAGTTCAGACTTCTGCCTTGTCTGTGTTTTTCCAGGAAAGGATCACTATCCTTCCTGATGTGAAAGTTTTCTTCCAAGGTGTGACTCATGTTCGGCCTGCCTTCAAGAGTCCTGCTCCGCAGTGGGACCTCAATTTGGTGCTGGGAGTTCTCCAGCGACCACCGTTTGAATCCTTGGCTTCCATTCCATTACGTCTCTTGACTTGGAAGATGGCCTTCCTTTTGGCTATTGTTTCAGTTCGCCGGGTAGCAGAGTTACAGGCCTTGTCTTGTAAACCTCCTTACCTGGTGTTCCACAAGGATAAGGCTGTGCTTCGCACTACCAAGGAATTCTTACCCAAGGTTGTGTCCGAGTTTCACATCAATCAGGAGATTGTGGTTCCCTCTTTCTGCCCTAATCCTTCATCTGACAAGGAAAGAGATCTCCATCTGTTGGATGTGGTGCGTTGCCTCAAGTTTTATGTTCATCGTACCGAGTCTATCAGGAAGTCTGACGCTCTATTCGTCATTCCTGAGGGGCCTAGGGCAGGGAGACCGGCTTCCAAAGTTACCATTGCCTCTTGGATTAAGGCTACTATCCGTGAAGCCTATAAGTTGCGGAATAAGCATGTTCCCTTCCGGGTGACTGCCCATTCCACCAGATCTATTGGGGCCTCTTGGGCCTACAAGAATCAGGCTTCTGCTGATCAACTGTGCAGAGCGGCCACTTGGTCCTCTGTGCACACCTTTTCTAAGCACTATCGAGTTGATGTACTGGCTTCGGCTGATGCCAGTTTTGGAAGGAAGGTCCTGGAGGCAGTCTTGCCTGTGTAGGTCTTCCGCTCTGTGATCCATAGTGCTTCCTTACTGTTGAGCCCGGTTGGCTCTGGTTCCGTGTGCTGTGTTTGTCCAGGGATTGTTTCCCTTGGTTGGTGTCCGTTGACACTTACAGTTTGGGCTATGTTATTAACTGGGTCATAGCAGTTCTAGTGACTTGGGCCTTGCGCCTGGTCCTTGCCTTACTTCCCGCCTCTGGATCAGCTCAATGTTTGTACATCCCAGAGTACCAGTGACCTGTATTGGACGACAGTGAAAATAGGATTTTAGTCTTACCTGTTAAATCCTTTTCACTTAGTCCATACAGGTCACTGGTCTCCCACCCTGTCAAGGGACCAGTCTTGGCTCTCCTGTGGCATTCAGTGGGAGACCGTTCGGGCATGCTCACAGGAGTCTTTCTTTTTGCTTACCTGAGGTCAGTTTTAGGGTCTCAAATCAATCTAAGTGGCTCTGGCCAGAAGGTGGCTTAAGTAAGAGGGGAGGCTCCGCCCCTTGCAAATCATTTGCATAGTTGTTCCGGCCTATTAAAGGGGACTTACGCCTCCCAGAGTACCAGTGACCTGTATGGACTAAGTGAAAAGGATTTAACAGGTAAGACTAAAATCCTATTATATATATATAGACTTACAAAAATATATTAGAGGGATCACTATGAAACGTTTTTTTGCCACAAAACATACTCATGATTTACCCAAATGTCCTACATATTCCATGTCTGATAAATACACTCTTAGGAGTTTAGAATTATTGGAAAAGGATAATGCAGATTTAGAATCCTGTGGGGTGATCCATGGAAACAAAAAGCCGGTGTCCATGTTTTGCCCAATGGGTTCTCAGAACGAAAACATCAAAGTATTTAGTCAATTGGTTAAGTGATTTGGATAAGCTATACAACAAATCACATACCCGTCATTACAATCTTACTTACAAAGAGCATGGTGCACTCAAATCTCTCCAAAACAATAGAGATATTGTTATAAGAAATGCAGACAAAGGAGGTGCAATATGTATACAAAATACCAAAGATTACATTCAAGAAGCTCACAGACTTCTAAATGACAGAACCAATTACACTTCATTAACCAAAGATCCCACTATGGAATTTGTTTCAGAGGTCAAAAGCCTCCTAAAACCAGCATTAGATCTAGAAATCATCTCTAGATCCGAATATGACTATCTGCTCAGAGAGTCCCCGATTATTCCCATATTCTATCATCTGCCCAAACTTCACAAATCTCTGGTCAATCCTCCGGGCAGACCAATTATCTCTGGGATCGACTCTCTGACCAGTGGAATATCGGAATTTATAGATGAATTTTTACAACCATTAGTCAGAACACATCAGTCATATCTCAAAGACACCATCCATTTACTTCAAGATATGCAGGATTTTCAATGGGAGGAGGACTACATGTGGGCTACTTGTGATGTGAGTAGCTTATACACTAGTATTCCTCATTCTCTGGGCACACAGGCCATTAGAACCACCTTGGAAATACAAAATATTATGCCCAGCAAACAAATAGATTTTCTGGTTAAGTGTGTTGATTTTGTATTACATCACAATTATTTTCTTTTCCACAATACTTACTACCTCCAAACATCAGGCGTTGCCATGGGCTCCACATTTGCCCCTTCGTATGCAAACATTTATATGAACCATTGGGAAGACGAATATGTATATCACAATAATCCATTTATCCAACAAATTATTTATTATAAAAGATACATTGATGATTTGGTGTTCATCTGGAGAGGGACATCAGACGATTTCAACCAGTTCCTCTACCACATGAACACCAACTCATTGAACTTAAAATTCACCAGCAATACTCATTTTGAACGGATTGAGTTTTTGGACGTCATTCTGTATCATGAGGGTGGAAGAGTACTATCCAAGAATTTTAGAGAAGAATGTGAGGGCAACAGTTACCTCCATGCCAAGAGTGGACATCACAAAAGATGGATCAACAATATTCCTGTTAGTCAATTCCAGAGAATTAGGAGGAATTGTTCTAGGGATGAGGATTATATCAGCGAATCACAAATTATAACAGAGAAGTTTTTGGAGAAATCATATAATAAGGAGATTGTGGAAATAGCTAGGGACAAATGTTTAAACTATCCAAGGAAGGATCTCCTGACTTAGAAGAACAAAAATAGGAAAATCCAAGAGAATACACAGGTTCCCTTTTTTGTAACTAAATACAACTATAAAGCCTTACAAATTAAACAAATCCTAGAAAAGCACTGGCAGGTTTTAATACAAGATCCCATTCTGCATGCGGAACTGGGAGACAAACCCAAGGTAGTGTTCAAAAAGAATCAGAATTTGAAAAATAGTATTGCCCCCAGTGATATACACAAAAAAATCAGACCGTCTACCACCAATGGTTCATTTTTGCAGACTAAGGGGATGTTCAAATGTAATAAGGTTAATTGTACAACTTGTGCGCATATGCCCACAAAAGGCCAACAGACATTTAGATCTACGGTGACAGGGAAAGAGTATGAAATTAAGCAATTTATTAACTGTCACAGTACATATATGGTATATTTGATCACTTGTGGCTGTGGACTCCAATACGTAGGGAGAACCAAAAGAAAGATCAAAACCAGGTTCTCTGAACATCTCAGAAACATTTCCTGCAGTTTGGAATCCCACAGCCTATCAGAGCATTGTAAAAATGTACATTTATGTCAGCATACATCACTCAATATTTTGGGTATAGAACAAGTGAAGCTTTCACATAGAGGTGGTGATCTTTTCAAAAAATTAAGACAGAGGGAATCTTTTTGGATCTTTGAATTAAAAACCATGCATCCTCAAGGGTTAAATATTGAATTTGATTTCATGGCATTTAGGTGATTCAAAAATGTTGTGTATATATTTCTAGTCTATTTAATGATTATGCTATTTAGCTTTGGTCTGTTTCCCTGTTGATTTCCACCGAATCATTCAATTGGGGTCTCAAATCACAATCGCATAATATTCATTTTTAACAGATTTTTTACTTATTCCACCTATTTTATTTTACTCCATTTCATCTCATTTTATTTTATTTCATCTTCAAATTACGGTTATTTTTATTGCCATTTTTATCACTTGTCATATTTTATTTTATCATGTTATTGAATAATGTGGTTTCATTTCCGAATTCATTTGGGTTATATCCTTTTCATTTTTATTTTTCATTTCCATTTTTATCTCCAACCTTAACTTTTTAATATTTATATGTCATCCAGTACGCATTTTTATATGTTTATATTTCTTTAGAAATACTATTGGTTGTTACATTGTGTGTAAAGAGTATAAATATTTGTATCTACTTGGCAAACATGTGTTTGACACCTGAAGAAGTGGAGTTGCAGCTCCACGATACGCGTTGGGTTAGTTTCGCACTCAGACGGAGTCAGGTCCTGCCACGCCCCCTGTGAGAACCCGCCTCCCGCTCCCGGTTTGGGGATTCACCATCTCGCCGACAGCGTCAGCCTTTACACGTGCACTCCGGTGCTTCTCATTTCCAGCGACTACTATTGGTGAACTGGACTATTTTTCCACACACGGAGCTATCGGTTTGACATGCTAATAAGGAAGTCTCAGCAAGAGACCTAGTGACTTTCTCAATACCGACAACAGCGGGAGAAGACGGACACAGCACGCCGGTTATAGAGGCAGGGACCTCGACACGCACAAAGCCCAAGATGGGCATCATGTGAGTGCATTTCATTACTATCTTTTATGCCTGTTCCAATAAAGTTACTACACTTAGATATTACTGTATCCTGTCTCCCTTTATGTTTTTGCGCTCAGATTATATGAAAATTATTGACTGTACTGGTGCACAAGGCCATTGGACGTCTGTAGCAGCATAACTATTTGGGAGATCCATTATCATCCATATCATCATCTCATCATTATCATCCATCACTACTTCATCCATCATCTTCATTCTTCATCTCATCTGTTCATTTTAGCCTCTCTCTGACTTTGGATTGTCACTCATTCATTATATATGCTATATACTTTTTTATTCTCTGCATTCTTGTTTTAGAAACTGATATTTTAGTCTTCCTGTCATCCATCCATTTGCGCAAGTGTTGTATGTGTGTGTTTTTTGTGTTACAATATTGTATTCACCTTTTCTGTGCATATTATGGTATTAGGTGTGTTTGAGTGCTTTGGGGGACTTATTTTCACTTCCCCCCACTACCTAGATCTTCGTTTTCAGACTCACTATGATGTTCCCTGGGGGTTTTGAGTCTTTTGCGTACATTTCAGTTGTAGAGCAATTTTAGTGCAACAGCCCCTTTTAAGAACAGGAGCTAGTCTGTGTCCATATTGACTTCTATGGGGAAAATTTCTCGGACATATTTCTGCAATATTTTGAGATAGAGCCTTCCATGACCGTTTTATCTTGTCTCCTCATGCCCTATTGGCCAGTCCACTTTGAGTGTCCAGGAAGGCAGCGGCCATTGTAGGCAACAAGCAACAGAGCAGACTACAGTACCCAGAATGCTCATTTAATGAGCTTTCTGACAATTACCTGGTGGCCATCTTATTTTGCTTATCCTATGTAGAGGTTGACTCTCCTTGTGCTTTCTCCAGTTTAACCCTTCATTTGCCAAATAAGTATATTTCTAGATACTTGGCATTCTTATCTTTATTCGGAGGACATTTTATCTAGTTTTTGCTAAGCATGGGACATTTTTCTTAGACATGTCAAACTCTTAAGGCAAAAGATTTAGGGGCTTCACTCACCCCCTCACTCGCTGTTCCTCTTGCCATACAGGGCTACCTAGAAAATATTTGGGGTCTCTGTGCCCCTTGTGTGATTGCTTCTACTACTCCACTGGTCCCTTCTAGTGCTGATCAAGAGCCTGCCTGTGTTAAGACACTGCTCTTTTCTGTGGCCCAAATCCCTTCTTCAGTCCAGGGGGTACTTCAGTTCTGTAAACTTGTGCCCACCTTTAAATAAGTTGTCACTGTTTCCAGGGGTAATTCTCTTGATATTGGAGTCTCCACTGCCCTCATAGGATTGAGAATGAGTACATGGATTCTGCCTACTCTTATGGAGATTCCTATGAGACTGATCCTCTCCCCTTGGTTGAGGGGCTCATGAAGGCAGTCCTGGAGACCCTACAGGTCTCTGATCGGGAGATCCCTCTCCAGATATTTTCCAGAGGTGTAGAACATCTCCTGTGTTCCCACACTATAACACTCTTCCATTCAGGATCTGATAAAAACTCCTGAAAGAGGCTTTTCCTTAGCAAGGTCTTTGCTTAACTGCCATTTTTCTCCTGAGGTTTTGGCATTGTGCGCTTCTCCTCCTGCCGTGGACCCCCCTATATGAATGCTAGTGAAGAACACAACCCTTCCACTTGTGGATGCCACGGGCCTTAAGGATCAGGGGGATAAGAGGCATGATTCTCTTAAGGCCTCCTTTGCATTAACTGGGGTGGCATGGAGGCCAGTTTTTTTTTTACCTGGAAAGCAGGGCTGTAGACGTTTTGCGGTGAGCAACTCTCTGAAGCTCTGCATGCAGATGTTGTCAAAGAGGACATACTGGTTCTGATGGCCAACATCATGGAGGCCAGGGGTCAAGTCCTGGGAAAAAAGTGTGGGAACTCACCCAAGATCCCCCCCCCCCCCCCCCCGCACAAAACAAATAGTATGGCTCACGTCAAGTGTTTCTATCTCTATACGTGTCTGTGTGTGTCTGTCATTGCATGTATGAGTGTGTCTATCTCAATCTGTGTATGTCCGTGCATGTGTGAGTTTCCATGTCAATATGTGTCTGTTGCATGTGTCTTTGTGTCTATCACTGTTGCATGCACACACATTGCCCCTCCCCGTTATCTCCTCATTGCTCTCACATTACCACCCATCATCTCTGTATTGCCCTCACATTGCCCCCATCACCTCCACATTGCCCCCCATAATTTCCCCCACCAGCTCCATATTGCCTCCATCATCTCCACATTGCCCTTCCATCATCTCCACCACACACACACACACACACACACACACACACACACACACACACACTACGGTCTAATTGAGAAACTGAATAGGACATTCCCAGGGCAGTGTAAATGGTGTTTTCCACATAAAGCCATATGCAGAAAGAAAATTCTCAATTCTGAGAAACCTACAGCACCATAAAGTACAAATAAACCCCCCACTTAGCGTGGTCTCCAATATCATTCAAGGGGTTAAGTCTCATTTAAAGTCAATGAATGTTTTAAGAATTTTTGTTTCACTGTCGTCCAATACAGGTTACTGGTACACTGGGAGGCGATCCGCCCCTTTAAGTAGGCAGGAACATTCATCTAAATGTATGCAGGGGGCGGAGCCTCCCCTCCCTCTTAGGCTGCACCTCAGTCAGAACAAGCCAGAATGATTTGTTCCTCGGTGTGTTCACACCAGGCAGAGAACAGCTCTCCAAGTTTTAGTTTCTTTGTTATTTTTACAAATATGGAATACCACCATTAGGCGGGTTACCAAGGCTGTCAAATGCTCTATTTAAAGTGGATAGCACAGCTTCCGGGGTACTTCTGGTGGATCTTTTGCCCTGAAGAGGGAATAACTTGATTTCAAGTATTTCCCTGGGGAATTATCCTCTGTGGTGATTCCTTTCTGATCTTGGTAACCTGAAGACAGAAGTCCTGCAGGAAAGGTGAGCCACCCTTTGAGTGCCGAAGGTCCACTTGTCCCTGAGTGTCCCTTCATTGGGATTGTATTTGGGAGTTCTCATTGTGCACTCCAGCGCTCATTGGGTGTTTTTATATATTTTGCTATGCAATGTATATGTGTATGTCTGAGTTTTGGAGCAGTTTATGTGGGATTTAACCCTCTCTGCTGGGTTTGTCTATTTCATGGGCATTTGCATTGTTTACCTTGGTTGGGTAATGTTTACTGTTATAGTATATATGTTTGCTATGTGTTATGGAGCTTTTTCTTTAAGGGTAAAATTTATGAAATATAATGTTCCGCGCCTTTAAGCGCGCTTTTCCCGCATAGACGCCATTGCTCCTTTACTCTCTATGGACTTACACTCTGTGGGACGTATCTCTGGAACCGCTTTACATAGCGACTTCAGAGAGTGCTCATTTTATTTGAGTGTGTTGGGGGACTGGGGGGACTTCGGTCACTGTTTTGGGGTACTTTGTGAGGAAAACTACGCTTCCCATGAGCTCTTGGTTCGTGCTCTTTTTCTGATTGGCTCCCGTCGAGGCAGCCATTTTGTGAGTTCTCCTCCTCGAGTATACTACGCAGGGACCGGACCTTCTCTCTCTCCTCTGCTGATTAACCCTTCGCTTGCCAGATAAGTTTAGTTTTAAACGTTTCTGGGGTGAATATTTATTCTTTCACACTTTAATCGGGTGATTCCTATCAGTGGGGTATATCTGACGCTTTGAGCATGTCTACTCCACTTGAGCCTGGGACTAGACCTAAGACGAAGGAGGCTGGGGTATCTGTCTCCCCCATTGCGTTTTGCTCCTCCTGTCACACAGGGCTACCTAGAGAATTTTCTGGTCATCTGTGCCCAACTTGTGTGGAAGGTCATGGCAGCAACCCAGGGCCTTCCAGTCACACTATTGAGCCAACATGGGTGAAAGAGTTCAAGGCTGCAACTAGGGATCTCAGATCCACTCTTCAGCTCTTTCACTCTCAGGTTCAGGGGGCTCTTCAAGTATGGCAGACCCCCTCCACTGTCAGGACCTCCCTGCCCAAGCCACAGGGAGCTCCTGACGTCTGATTCTTCTGAGGAAGAATTGTTGCAGGATTCTGATGTTGAGGATGGTACTGTTATTGAGTCTACCAGATCCATTGGGGACCCTTATGAATGTGACCCTGAACTCTCTGCGGAGGGTTTGATCAGGGCTGTTTTGACCATCCTCGATCTTCCCTTGCATCAGGAATCTACTCTTGACCCAACGGACGTGTTTCAGAAACCTTCTAAGGCTGTTACATGTTTTCCTACTAATCCTACTCTTGAACGCTTAGTCTCTGATGTGTGGAAAAATCCTGATAAGTCCTCTTCAGTCTCAAAAAAGTTTGCCAAACTTTATCCTTTTCCTGAGACTGAACTGGCTAAATGGATTCATCCTCCTAAGGTGGATGCTCCAGTTTCTAGATTGTCTAAATCTACTGCTTTGGCTGTATCCGATGCTTCTGCTTTACAGGATTGGACGGACTAAAAGTTAGAAACTTGCCTTAAATCTATTTTTGCCTCTATTGGTACTGCCATGCGTCCAGCCTTTGCTGTGGCGTGGGTTAACCGGGCCATTGCGGTCTGGACTGAACAGCTTACTGTGGAGGTTCGCCAAGATGCGCCAGTGTCAGAGCAGTTGCAACTCCTTGCTAACATTTCTGAAGCTCAGAATTATGTTTCTGACGCTGCTTTTGACGCAGTTCGCATGATTGTGAGGGCCTCCACTTCTTCTGTGGTGGCTAGACGCGCTCTTTGGCTGAAAATTTGGTCTGCTAACACCGCTTCCAAGAAAGTTTTGCTTTCTTTGCCCTTTCAAGGGACTTCCCTATTTGGATCTGAATTAAAGGAGCTGATTAGCGAGGCTACTGGAGGTAAGAGTACTCTTCTACCCTCAGTCTTTAAAAAGAAGTTTCCAGCCAAACGCAATCTGTCCTTTCGTTCCTTCCAAACTGAGACACGCTCTGCGGCCCAGGCGGTCCTGCCCGCTTCGCGCTCCTCCTCCAAGCCCAAACAGTCTTGGAAGCCCAAAGTTGCCCCCAAGGCCAAGACCTCCAAGACTGCTTCGGCATGACTCGCCGAACCCGGGTCCGCATCCGGCTGTAAGTGGGCGCCTTCACATCTTTCGCCGGACTTGGGAGGAGTCAGCGGCGGACCCTTGGGTTCTTCAGGTGGTTTCAGAGGGATACAGGATCCCTTTCTCCTCTCTTCCTCCTTTTCGGTTCCATTTTACTCGTCCTTCTCAGGAACCTACAAAAAGGCGTCTGTTCGACGCTATTCAGGATCTTTTGGACAAAAGTCCTGGAACCAGTTTCTACAGAGGACACAGGTTCAGGATTCTATTCCAACCTGTTCGTGGTGGCCAAAAAGGACGGTGGCGCTCGTCCTATTTTGGACCTCAAAGATCTCAATTCTTTTGTTGTGAGTACCCACTATCGTCAGGAATCCCTGCGCTCTGTGATAGCTGCTATGTCTCCGGGGGAGTTCCTTGCCTCCCTGGATCTTCAGGATGCTTACCTGCACATCCCTATCCATCTAGAGAGCAGGAGGTATCTCTCAGGTTTACCTGCCTCAAAGGTCACTTTCAATTTTCGTCTCTTCCCTTTGGACTGACTACAGCCCTGCAGGTTTTTCAGAGACTCCTGGGAGCTTTGATAGCGGTGATCCATCAAGATGGCATCAGGGTGACTCCCTACATGGACGATTTACTCTTGAAGGCTTCATCTGCGGAGATCCTTCACCAGCAGGTTCAGGCATGTATTCAGATACTCACTCGACATGGGTGGATTGTGAATCTGGACAAGTCAGACTTGATCCCATCTCAGCAGATACTATTCCTGGGTCTCCTGTTCGACACTCAGAGGTGCATGGTGTTTCTCCCAGATGAGGTGGCTCATCAGATTGCTCTCTGAGTATCAAAGATTTTGGCTCTCGAGCGGATTCCAGTTCCGAAGTTAACATCTCTGGTGGGGAAGTTCATTTCCGCCATAGAGGCGGTGCCATTTGCCATGACACACACACCAGGGAACTTCAGAGGTTTGTGATCCAGACGTGCAGGAATCATCCAGACCATCTGCACCTGTCAGTCTCTCTGCCTCCTCCTGTCGAGTTGAGCTTGGAGTGGTGGTTGGACCTGTCTCATCTCCTGAAAGGGAGATCCTTCCAGATTCCATATTGGACCACAGTCACGATGGATGCCAGCCTCCTGGGATGGGGGGCAGTGTTGGGTCGTTTCAGTGCTCAGGGGAAATGGGGACTGGAGGAATCTCTCCTCTCCATCAATGTTCTGGAACTTCGTGCCATCTTTCTTGCCCTGAGGCACTGGGAATCTCGACTGGAGGGTTGTCCAGTCAGAGTGGAGTCCGACAACGCCACCGCAGTGGCCTACATCAACAGACAAGGCGGAACAAGAAGTCTCGCCGCTTGGTTAGAGGTCAAGGCCATTTTATCTTGGGCGGAGGCACATGTTCCCGTCATTTCAGCGGTGCACATTCCAGGCGTAGACAACGTCATGGCAGACTTTCTCAGTCGTCACACAGTCGACAGCGGAGAGTGGGCTCTTCATCCAGAGGTGTTTTACCTTCTAACCCAGATGTGGGGGGTTCCTGTAGTGGATCTGATGGCAACCAGGCACAACAGGAAGGTGTCGGTGTTCTGCTCCCGGTGGAGGGATTCACTGGCCCTGGCAGTGGACGCCTTGTCCATACCTTGGGACTTCTCCCTAGCCTACATCTTTCCTCCTCTTCCACTGTTGATCAGAGTCATCCAGAAGCTGAAGGTGGAGCGTTGTCCGGTCATCCTAATCGCTCCGAACTGGCCTTGTCAGTCCTGGTATCCGGATCTGATGGAAATGTCTGTAGCGGAACCCTTTCCTCTTCCAGCTCGTCCAGTTCTGCTGCTACAAGGGTACCTGTGGAAGGAGGATGTTCATCGTCTTCATTTGATGGCCTGGAGGTTGAATCCTCAATTCTGAAGAAAAAGGGTTTTTTCCTCTTCTGTGGTGTCTACGATGCTTAAAGCTTGCAAGCCTGTGTCTTCCAAGATTTATCATCGAGTCTGGTCAACCTTTGTTGCATGGTGTGCTGATAGGGATCTATCACTTGATTTCCATCTTCCTACTGTCCTGGCCTTTTTACAGGACGGGGTTGAGAAAGGGCTCAGCCTAAGTTCTCTCAAGGTTCAGACGTCTGCTCTGTCTGTCTTTTTCCAGGAGCGCATTGCCATCCTCCCTGATGTCAAAGTTTTCTTCCAGGGTGTGGCTCATGTTCGGCCCGCCTTCAGGAGTCCAGCTTCTCAGTGGGACCTTAATCTAGTTCTGGGGGTCCTCCAACGTCCCCCATTTGAGTCCTTTGCTTCCATTCCTTTACGCCTTTTGACCTGGAAGATGGCCTTCCTCTTGGCTATTGTATCAGTTCGCCGGGTGGCAGAGTTACAAGCCTTGTCTTGTAAACCTCCTTATCTACTGTTCCACAAGGATAAGGCTGTGCTTCGCACTTCCAAGGAATTTTTACCTAAGGTTGTCTCCGAATTCCACATCAATCAGGAGATTGTGGTGCCTTCTTTCTGCCCTAACCCTTCCTCTGACAAGGAGAGGGATCTTCATTTGTTTGATGTTGTGCGTTGTCTCAAATTTTATGTTCATCGCACTGAGTCTATCAGGAAGTCTGACGCCCTGTTCGTCATTCTTGAGGGGCCTAGGGCAGGGAGACCGGCATCCAAGGTGACCTTTGCATCTTGGATAAAATCTACTATTCGTAAGGCTTACGAATTGTGGAATAAGCATGTGCCCTTTCGGGTCACTGCTCATTCTACCAAATCAATTGGGGCCTCTTGGGCCTATAAAAATCAAGCGTCTGCTGATCAGCTGTGCCGGGCGGCCACTTGGTCCTCTGTGCACACATTTGTGAAGCACTACCGTGTGGATGTGCTGGCCTCGGCTGATGCCAGCTTTGGGAGGAAGGTCCTGGAGGCAGTTTTGCCCATCTAGGATCTTCTTCTTCTGAGATTCTCAGTGCTTCCTTACTGTTGAGCCCTGTTGGCTTGGTTCAGTGTGCTGTGTTTTGTTCTTGGGGTTTGTTCTTACCCCTAGTTAGTGTCCGTTGACACTTCTGCTAGTTGGGATCTGTGACCGGTTGGTTCATGGAGGTTCTGGTGATTCTGGGGGCCTTGCGCCCGGTCCTTGCTTCCTTCCCGCCTCTGGGACAACTCAATGTTTGGACATCCCAGTGTACCAGTAACCTGTATTGGACGACAGTGAAAATAGGATTTTAGTCTTACCTGTTAAATCCTTTTCACTTAGTCCATACAGGTTACTGGTCTCCCACCCTGTCAAGGGACCATGCTTGGCTCTCCTGTGGCTCGCTGTGGGAATCCTTGGGGCATGCTCACAGGGGTCGTCTTCTTCTCTCCTATCTCTGGTCAGTGTTAGTGTCTCAAATCATTCTGGCTTGTTCTGACTGAGGTGCAGCCTAAGAGGGAGGGGAGGCTCCGGCCCCTGCATACATTTAGATGAATGTTCCTGCCTACTTAAAGGGGCGGATCGCCTCCCAGTGTACCAGTAACCTGTATGGACCAAGTGAAAAGGATTTAACAGGTAAGACTAAAATCCTATTTTGTTGCCTATGGTGCAGTTATTTTGTGCTAGAATTCACTGTTGGCATTTTTCTAAGGCTTGAATTGTAACCCCATATTTTCCTTTTCTTATATGTCCAATCATTGCAGGGCCTCAGGGCCAATAATTTTGTGCCCCAGCACACATTCTCACAGTGCGCAAAAATAGAACCTGTCAGGCCCTGGGCTGATGGGACCTGCTTACACTCTGGGCCCCATCACAACTCTACCCTCTGCAACCCCTGTTACCCTGGCTACTATTCCTATCATTCCAATTTGTGTAATTGCAAGGGTATGAAATGCAGAAATTGTACAAATATAGTCCTCTCCCCACTGAGAAAAGATGATACTTTTTGAGTCAGATGCTAGTTTAAAAACAAGCATTTTTACACTTGAAAATGTCTTCCCATAGTTTCTGTTCAGCCATATTTATGTAAAAACATGGCTCTGAAAATATGAACTTCAATTTTCACTTGTGCAGAAACCTAAATTGTATATTGCTGTTCATAATGGTGAATTAAACATATGATTTGCTAATATGTCGGTTCACACCATAGATTGCCCCATAATCCATGTGTACAATTCCCCTAAACGTGTACAACTAAGGCTGCCAGTTCATCCATTTAAATTTGGACGCATATGAAAAATGCCTGCTGCGGTATACATAGGAACCATTGCAACCCAGTAATAACCACTGCAACCCTGCAACAGGTATATCTGTCCAGTTTTAAAGGGATAGTAATACTTAGTTTTATCTTTAGTTTATTTTGTAGGCATTAAAAAAAAAAAAAAAAAAAAAACACGAACTATATAAGTCTTATCCCTCAAACCTTTATGGTTTGAGAAATATTCACAAGCAAAGTTTCTCCATCCCACCCCTTTTACGTAGTGTAGGCAATCTCTTCTCAGATGTGGAATGCAATCCACAGATCAGACAGATAACAGCAGGGGACAATCTTCTTCCTATGAGAACAATGAAATCCCTGCCCCCCTTGGCAAGTTTTTCAGGTTTTTCCCTTATCTTAATTGAAGATTGTCCCTCTCTGCAATCTACCTGGGAACCTCCCTTCTGCTCTGGCTGAGCAGTGTTACATCAGTAAAAGGGGTGGGAGGGGAATACTTTGTCATTGAATTACTCTTGAACTACAATTCTGACAGAATTGAAATAACACTCTCCAAAGTCCAAATACTATGATGATTAATTAGAGCTGCTTTTATTATGAAACATTATTATCCCATTAAAGGGATAATCTGGCAGCCCTGTACACCAGTTGGATTTATTTACACCACAGGCTTCCCTAGGCAATGCGCCTCAGTGTCCCTTATCCCTACCCCTGACCAGACCCTCACTTGTCGCCTAATCCTGCCTGCAGCACCATCTACTGTTGGTTGGCACAGAAAATAATCTTAGCCTACAAATACAAACACAAACAAGCTCTTAACCCCTTGTCTGCTAGAGAGTTCTTCAAAGCATTTACTTCACAATTCATTGAACAGGGCTATTTTAGGGCAGTGTGACAAATGCCATCACACTGGGCACCTTGCAAGAGAGGACACTGCTGTGCCCCCAAACCATCCCACACAGTCTCACCCTACCTATTGCCCTTTCCCTAAAGTGTTATCAGACAACCAAAGCTTAAAAACTTTGCCAGGATGGCCAGAGACAATACAGCAAGGATGGTTGCATTGATTCACAGTCACCAAGGCAGGCCTGCCCACTATCCTCCTTTCTCTTTGACCAGTCTTTAACCGGGTTCACTGGGCATTCTTGCAAGGCGTCCTTACATCCATAGGCTTAGGCCTGTGTTGTCTATAGAACATGCTCTCTTTATATTCCTCACCCATTGCAAGGGTTAAGGTGAATGGCACTCTTTCGGGCCCGTTTCCCATCTTCAAAAGGGACCTGGCGTGGTTGTCCCCTCTCCCTACATCCCTTCACCTGGGCGGCAATCACCCATAATGGTGTCTAACTTACACCTCAAGTGTTTGACCTCTTTAGGCATAATTTTCCTCTATTCTTAGCACAGCTCGCAGACAATCTCACGAGTTGGTACAACCCGTTTATTCCTTGGTTTGGCAGACTGAACATATTAAAAGTGGTATTACTGACCAAAGTTTTATACCTATTCCAGGCTCTTCCCATTTCAATCCCTTGCTCCCTCCTTAAGGACCTATAGGTGCTTGTTACACAACGCGTTTAGAATGATAAAAAGCCCAGATGCAGTAGGGTCCTACTCATGACTCCTAGGGCTAAAGGGGGTTTAGGCTTACTGAATCTTGAGGACTACTATGCAGCATCAATCTTCACAAAACGTATGGATTTTACATGAGACCCAGTGATAGCGGACTGGTTACAGATAGAACTACATTCCCACTCTTACTTTTCCCTGCTACAGTTACTCTTTCTCTTGAGAGAATGCCTGCTGAGAACCCTGCTCATGACTTGCCCTTCTCCCCTTCTGAGTATATTCAGTAGCCCAGGATTTCTAAAAGGGCTGGAGAGAGGTGCCTTCCAAAAATGAATGTCCATGGGCCTCACCTTGATCTCCACATTCTATGATGGTCCTAATCTTTTAAGCTTTTCCAACCTGGTTCAGACTGTGTGGCAAACCATGTATTTTTCTCTTTAATGACATGTATTCTTTATTTATTTATTTGTTTCTTATTGTTACAATCTTTTCTTGAATAATATTTGAAAAAACCCCCAACATTTATGTCTGGGTGGTCTCAGGTGCTGTGGACAAACCTGGGAGCTCTTAGGATCTGACCCAAAGTCTCAGTTTTTTATTTATGAGGTCTCTAATTATAGGAGCTGATTCTCAGGGCTCAGTGTGTTCCCTTGAAATGCCACCCACTTCATTGCCAGTTCTCATCACTCAGCACCCTGTTCCTCCCACTCACTGCTTATTTTAAGAAATCCACCGAGGTAGGCCCAGTAGCAATATAGTTGTCAGGTTCGACCTAGATCAACCCCTTAATTGCTATGTGTTGGAAACTTCTATAACATTTAAGGGGTTACTTTGCTTACCCGTAAGTCCCCATAATTTTCCACTAGAATCCCACCTCCACTCACAGAATCAAGAAGACACACATGGGTGTCCGCAGGCAGGGGTGGATTGTAGGGGAATACTAGCCCGGGCATTTTTTTTAACCCTTTGAGTGCCAGAGGGGTACAGAATGCATTGCTTTGCAATGCATTCAGTATCCCTCTGGCACTCAAAGGGTTAAAACAGCCCACTAGCTGCCCCTATCGACGCCCCCTTGTGGTCCCTGTGCGGCATGGGAGAGCAGGTGCCAGGATATTATGTCATATCCTGGCTGTCTGCATTAACAAGGAACGCGAAGGCTGTCACAGAGAGTGCCTGTGTCAACACAGACCTCTCCTTCTAAATGTGGTGGGACGGTGAGGTGAGATCCTCTGATCTCTCCCACCGGACCATGATCTAGCAGCCCACCGGGGGATGCCCGATCCCCCGATAGGACAATCCACAGGTAGTGACAAGACTGGAGAAATATCACTTTATCACCTTTCTATCACACCTTAGTGCATCTCCAACCTACTGTGCCTTTAAAATCATTGTTACTACAAAATTAGTTTGTGAAAGTTATTGATGAGTATCTACTGTAAGTCCTGATATAAAAGCAACACAGAAACACACAGATTTCTCTGGTATCAGTACAGCAGAAGACCCATTAATACTAATTTTCATGTTTGCATTAAGCTAATCAACAAAAAATGAAATCTGCAAATTTTGGATGCAACGTTATGGATATCTCAATAGCATTCAAATGGTTAGTAGTTAATATTTTTGTATCCATGCATTTACATTTATAGTGAGTTAAATTCTAAACAAGAAATTTAAATAGAGAAAGAGGAGCCTTTGATCTGACCTGGTTCATGTACTTTGCCTAACACACACTCTCTCTGAAGATGTCTATATCAGGTACCTTGATTCTGACAATGATGGATCGCATATGCTTCCACTGCAGAATAATGTATGCAGGAAAATCTTCTAATTGCTAACTCCGAAATGTACAGGAACCAAATTCCTTCTCAATAAGCTGAAGAGGTGCAGTTCTTTAGTACACTAGGCACAATTCTTCAGCAAATCACCATGAAAGACAAGTAAGAATTCCAAGGGTTATATCACCAGTTTAATGCAATGTGTTGTGTACCCCTCCGGCACTCAAAGGTTTAAATTAATTGGAAATTTTGTTTTTCTCCTGCGTTGCACTTTATTTGCTCAAGAATTCTACATCTTTAGTTTAACCCCTTAAGTGCCAGAGGGGTATGGAACACATTGCAAAGGGTTAAAGAACATGGCCTCTAGACTGATCTGATCTAAATTATTGGGTGGGATACAAGACAGCACTTTTTTTTTTTTTTTTTTTTTTTTTTTTTAATGACGTTTATAAATGAATCATGTTGTGGATGGAGATAACCCAAAATCCCAAATTAAAACAGTATTTTAACCTTTTGCATGCCACAGTGCAGTGCATCAGATTTAAAAACCATTCATATAACCCCACCCTCCCATGGCACTCAAAGGGTTTAACAAAGGTAGAACAATGCTTTGAAAATATGCTTGGCCAAAGTGGATAAAACATCAGTGACCTTAAAAAGATTAGATCACCTTCTTACTATGGGCCTTATGCACAAAAGGACACAGGCGTAATTCTGGATCAAACCAACTGTACCAATTCTCAAAGCTTCAGCTTTGCAATGCACTGGATATCTTTCTGGCATTCAAGGGGTTAAAAGTCCCACTTAAATCAATTATACCTTACATTTGCCCCTTTTGAAGTAGCTAGTTTGCGTCAGGTATTCTCCACTTTTGTACATAAGGCCTCAAACATTAGACTGCAGTAACATATGGATATTAGCTACTCATATCTTTGGCATCTCTTTACTCAGTTCTTTACCTTTCACTCTTTCCATCCATAAGCATAAGGCTTTCCTAGGATTACACCCTGACAGGGCCCCCTTAACAACTGGAAAACTGCCCAAAGCCTACTGTCATCAGGGGCCCACCTGAGGAGCATATGGTGCTGCTTTTATAAAAGGAATGTAGCCCCGGAATATGCTGGGTTTACATTTAAAGGTGCAGTTACCTTTTTTCTTTAAAAATACATTTTTATTGTAAATAAATACAGGGTTGTTTTTGGCATGGTCTGGACTTGATGGACACATGTCTTTTTCAGCCTCATCAACTGTGTTACTATGTAATACTTTTCCTGATGAATAAAACATGAGAGCTTTCAATGTTGACTTTTCATTCCAAAATTATTACAGCTCATACTTTTATTTCATTACAATTCAATTTTCTTTTGTGAACACAGGATGGGACTGTTCCTATCACTTACCTTGGAGAGTTAGTCAGTCACTGCGTTCAGAGCATAAAAAAACATTTCCTTCTCCATACTAATTGGTGCTGTTGCTATCAGTTTGATTAAAAAAGGTTTGAGATCTAACTTTTGAAGAGATAGAAGAGATTATCCTTGATTTATGGAGTAGTAAAAATATTATAACAGTTAAAACACAGCCTACTGTTACTCACAGACCCTTGTATACACACTTTGACCCCCAGCCTTGTTCCACTGGTAGTAGTGGAAATGCAGATATACTGCCAGGTCTGCTCCCCTAGGAGCCATGCTCCTGGTGCCCACTACTCAATGCCAACCCATACCAGTTAGATTCCATTTTTCTTAGACGAGTAGTAGCTAAGGAATGCAGTACAAAATTACATAGTTTTCAAAGATTCTAGTACATTCGACCGGTGGAAATGTAGAAAAATTCTTATTTTTTTCCCTTTATCTCCACCTTCTAGAAATGTGTACACACCGAATTAGTGATATAAATGCCCCCATTTGATGCAGTGGATTATATTATTTTCAAAATGGTGCACTTTGTCTAACTTTTCTCCATTTATGTAGTTGATATGACCATTTTAATACAGGAAATTCATGTTTGAAAAAAAAAAAAATGTAAGAAAAATTAGAGCTTGTCCATGATATAGTTTTGTGCTTCTGGCACCCCCTACAGCATATTAAACCATACCATTGGTGTGTCATTTATCTTGTAAGAGCAGTAGCTAATGTGAACAGTAAGAAATTACAATATTTTCAAATAATTTAGTATATTTGTTTATAAGTTGTGGAAATGAATAAAGATATACTTTTTCCTTTAGTGATACCCTCTGGAAAAATGTGTACACAGTATGCTAGGGGTAGAAAGGCAGGTGACCCCTGACAGATGGCTTCAAAGCAAATAGGATATTGAGCCGGGGAACTATCACACACACACACACACACGGGCTTTTTTGTTGCCTTCCTCTGGATCAACAGGGGTGTTATTGGCATGGGCTGGACTTGATGGACGCATCTACTATGTTACTATTTGATAAAGTGGGATGTCTTCTCTCAGGATAGGCTGTTTTAGGGTAGTTTTACCATGTAACCAATGGAATGTGCATTTTAGTTTATAAAGCTGAAAATACCCTTTTGTGCTTCTGTAAATTATGGATATGTGCAGGCCATGGTTGTAGGTAAAAATTTACATAATTGATATTTTGGTACTCAGGTGGGTCAAGGATTATACAATAATTGAAATGTTCACTACCAACATCAATGTTTTTATGGTAGTGGCAAAATATGTATATATATATATATATATATATATATATATATATATATATATATTTTTTTTTTTTTTTTTTATAACATGATGCAAAATTTAGTTTTAGTGAGGTACCATGAAAAAGCTGAAAGGGATAATGTTGGCCAGTATGAGCTCCACAAAAAACAAACAAACAAAAAAACAAACAAAAAAAAAAAGCAAAAAAAAACAAACATAAAAAAACCATGGACTTTTGTGACTGTTTCATTAAGTGCCAGTTTGATGGCGATCATTAAAAAAGTGAAGGCACCATTGCTTTATGAAGACATCTGGTGGCAGCTAGCAGTATTGCAGATAAAAATCAATCAATCATAGTAGACATAATGATAGCAGTATTAAATGAATTTACATTTTAGTAAAATAAAATTTAGGTTAATTGAAAAAAAAAAAAAAAAATTATACATGTATAAATGCAACTTGTTTGTGTGTGTGTGTATGTATGCATGGGTGTGACTTTCCACAGCGAAACGCGCTAGCCTATCAGACATTATATTATATAATATATATATATATATATATATATATATATATATATATATAATATAAAATATATGGAATGATTTTATATACATAGATTTTATTTTTATTTATTTTTTAATTTTTTATTAATTTTTTTGTATTTTCTGTTTACCTTCAATACCCGACTACAAGAGGAGGATTTGAATCATCCAGCAGCTGTAGTGCTGGTTTGCCTGAGTGGAGATGTGACAAAATCTCCACCTGCTGATATAGTCAGATCTCATTCTGTGAGTAATATTACATTTGTTTATTTCATCTATATTTGATAGTACAACACTACTGGGTGCCCTATCTGTTTTTTTGTTTTCCCATATTGATCCATTGCTTTACCGCTGGAGAGAGCATGCTTGATGAGGAGCATCCCTGCTGACAGTGTGTAAAGTGTCTGGGGTAAAATTCACCTCCCAATAAGCCTTCCTTTTTGTGTCATGCATAAGTGGATTCGCGGACACTTTCTTTGTGAGTACCCACTCAATGGTTGGTTTTGGTGATGGACTGTGTGGATTAATGTATCACATTAGGAGGCGCCTCCTGTTTTTCTCTCTTCTTGTCGTTTTGTATATGCAGCATCATGTGACACCCAGTTATCTTGTCTCTGGTTCGGGCAGTATTATTATAGGACAGCAGAAGGGTTGCCCATACCATCATCATGCCATATGTGCATGCAGAGTTTTCAGAGACAATCCCACAAAGCCATTGATGTGTTAAATAAACTAGAGAGGGTAATAGAGGAATGGCTTGCACCCCATTACTTAGAAGTTGGTTTGGTGTCTGATGATAATGGATCCAACCTAATAGCTGCCATGATAATAGGTGATATTGTTCATGTACCCTGCTTTGGTTATGTCCTAAATTTAGTTGTGACTAGTGGCGTGATGCAGGAAACATGCACAATCGCTATTTCCCATGTGAAAACCACTAGGGAATAGGTTTGTGCATGATTTTGTTGAATTGCGCATGAAAATTCAAGTTTAGCGAACGGCTGCGTATATATATATATATTTTTTTTTGTGTGGGCGTGGCTAAGATTACCGAATGTGCGTGAGTGGAATAGTGAATGTGCCTAATGAAAGAACTGCTATTGCGAATGAATTTATACGTCTGTGTACTGTTGTCGTAAAATTGAATTTTTTATGCGCAATTCAAGAAGCGTTTGGTAGTTAGCTTCCTGGATTAGAACATGCGCAAAATCTGTCGGCGCACAAAAATGCCTTTATCAAATGCGAACGTTTCTTGCATCGCGCCATAGATTCCTTTCAGAATACAAAACCCCCAGTGAGATTCTGAATATTGCATGCAAAATCTGTGGCCATTTTTGCCGACCTATAGTGCTCACAATGCATTATATTCCATACATGAGCATAACAACCTGTCCCATCCCCAGTCGAAAATGGAGGTCCTTACAAGGTGGAATTCCACGTTGTACATGATAGAGCATTTGTATGAGCAGAATAAGACCGTTAGCAAATATACAATGCAAAACTGAAACGTTTCGGAGGGAGCATCTTTGTCATCTGAGTAGTGGTAACTAATGTGTGATGTATGTGAGCTGCTGAAACCTTCTGAGGCCACCTTGCTGTTTAGTCATGTAGGGGCAGGAATTAGCGAGTTTCTTCCCTGATATATTAACTACAGAAAAAAACCTGAGGAGCATGGCTGGTGAATCTTACAATCATGACAATACAGACATGCACCAGCTAGAGAAGGACATGTTTAACATGCTTTGAGCAGGATCCTTGCATAGTGTCCATTAATAGCAGTGAGGAATACATTCTTGTCACTTTGCTTTAAACATAAAATTTCTGAGCTTCTGCCAAAGCATGATCAATTTGTCCCAGAGCTTGATGATCACAGTGTCTCTCTGAGGAACTGGATTCTGTGAAAGAATGTAAAGATATGCATATAGATCTACTGAAAGGTTGCACTGTGGAAGACGAGAGAGAGAGAAACTTAGTGTCAAAAAAACTAGTACAAAGCATAATAAAAAAGGGTCTAAATAAGCAGCAGCAACAACATCAACAAGGACATCCCAAAGTATTTCTGATCACATGTCATTGGCATCACAGAAAGCAATTTATGTGGAGGAAATATAACATTTGTGGTGGTATTGGCACATCTTCCAGAATGGGTTGGTAACTGATGCACATGAAACTGTGTAGCTCTTAGGAGTGGTCCCACTGCATGTGAGTTGGTTACAGCATACTTGAAGGATAGCTACTTTCTAGACCAAAAGAATGACCCCATTGACTTCTGGCAAAAACAGTGTGTATGTCCAGCAATGACTCATACTGTCGTCTAAACCCTTAGTTGTTCACCCGCAAGTGTGCATTCTGAATGGGTTTTCAGCGAAGTTGGTTATATTTTTGGGAGTATTAGGGTTGGGAGACATTTCTAAAAATGAACCAACATCTAATACATCTGAATATCAAGAGCAGAAGTGGACAAAACCACACAAGACAGGAAAACCCACGGCACGTGTAATATTAACATCAGCAATGAGTAAGAGGAAGGATCTGAAGGGTTGCTACCATCTACTACTGATGGAAACACACTACGGCCACTGATTAATGTTTGACAATAATTTGGTAATAATGCAAGCTTAAATTGGAATAAAAGATGACACATTTAGTGTAACGTAATTTATTTAATTTTTTTCATTTATCTCTTTAAAAATAACGAGAAGCATAGCAGCGGGCATACAGAATGGAAAGCCTGAAAAAAAAATGGTATACCCTACTGGCCTAAGCCCAGCAGTGCTAGATTGTGGCTGTAAATGACAATAGTGATATTCTGGCATTTACTGCTGCTGTAATTCCTGCTGCTGAGTCATCTAAGCAGCAGGAGGGTTAAGTTGCTATATGGAACTGGGATCATCAGCACTGATATGAGACAGGCAGTAGTAGATGATGCTTCCCCTTGTCACTAGCCCTAGTGCTGCTGAGGCAGCAGCAGCAACACCACAACAATCCACCACACCATTTCAGAAGCATTTAGAAAGAAGAAACTGGCCAATTATGCTTCACTTTCTGTACCTCCTTTGCTATCATGGGTGTGTTGGTATTTTATTTTTTCCTTTAAGAGCAGGAAGGAATTGTGCTTAAACATCAGCAACTTCAGAAGAGGACCCTGATGGTACTAGGGCAATACATTTTCCTGCCCCTGGGCCCTAACACAAGAAGATGATGATGATTATGCTGATGCAGATATTACGCTCATCATCAAATTTTCAGGCTGAGACTCTCTCGTCTTCTTCTGAGGTCTTCTTCCCTCTTCTTTGTGCCCTTGGGGAGAGACAAGTGGCACAGTGACAGCAGCTCTCAGTTTCTATTTTTGGGGTTTGGTTTGCACATTCTCAAAGAATATACAAGGAAACTGAACACTTGCCTCTATCAGCAATATCGGCAAGAATAGAGTACCGGAGTTTATTTTGTATATCTCGCATAAAAAGATTATAAATTTAAGATAGTTTTTCAAGCTTGGTTGGATATGCTACTTCACAGTAAACAAATTGATTAGAATCAATTATGCATCTTTGTGCAGAAAAATATAGAACTTTATTTAGACAAAATAAAATTAAATTATTAAAAATAATAGTTTGTGCAAGAATAAAACATTAGGATACAAAATACAACACACTAATATATCTCACATATGTGACAGTCATATAGTATTATACAGTAGTAGTAGTAGTAGTAGTGTATGTATGTATATATATATATATATATATATATATATATATATATATATATGTGTGTGTGTGTAAAATTGAAATACGGTAAAATATATAGATATACGGAAATATGAAATTCCCACCAGCCTTTACATATATGTATCCAGAGACTATAGATTAGCAATATTTAAATACAGCACCATATCAAGGGTTATTTGGCTGTTACAATTAATAATGCAGTTGGTGCAGTGTATATGGATACCTGTCCACCCTGTATATAGCTATGTTACATTTTCAAGGTGGTTGCTCCTTTGTGTTGTGAGACAAAAGGGGATTTTGTCAAGAATGTCCCCAAACAAACCATAAACCACTCTGCAATAATGATTTGCAGAAACTGATCTTTTTTCTGGAAACTAAATGATCCAGAAATGTTCCAGGTTACGTTTCCCACCATGGTCAACAGCATATGTTATGACTGTAATGCCATGTAAGCTATTCAAATTAACATCACTGAAAGGGTTAATCAAACCTATGGATTAATTCACTGTGGAAGGATGTCAATACAATATGGTGGATGCTTCTTTGTCTGGCAGAATTTTCCTTCCTAATTGGAGTAATTATACAAACAGACAAATGACAGCTTGCTTCCCTAATCCAAAATATACAGCACTAACTTTTGGTTAATAAACTCCCGTTGCAATTCACACACATGCAATTAGATAAACATTTGACAAGAACCACAGAACCATGTAAAAGAAGAACATATCACATGAGAAGCAAAGATTCTATTTCAGGATAGCAGCTGACAAGGAGTTAGCAATGAAACACCAATAACATATTTATGACATGCCAAAATCTCCTACACATATATCCTGTGGTAGCACACTCTCACAAATACAGCTCTAAAATATATACTTATATCACTTCAATGCAATAATTATATCATATGATTCTGCATTTGCCATTCAACTACTCAACAAGCAAAAGCACATAAAGTTAAATTCCCAGACTCTACCTATACTGTACTCAAAGATATTTTGCTGACACACCTATCACACACAACTCTACATCTGGCAGATAAATCTTCTTGTGCAACCTTTGAAAATAATGCTAACAATAACATAGTGTAATACCTGCAACTACAGTGTAATTTCCTTTGGGGGGGGGGGGTCAGTCCACAATACATTCACTAGCCAAGAATTGGGTGATAATAGAGTCTCCAGAAGTTTTACAAGAAAATAACAAAATAACGGAGGCAGCACAGATAGTGTACAGGTAGACACTAGGCCCTAGACTTCTAGGGTTAACGGAGGCAACACTGGCAAGACACTGTCAGAGGGCTGACCCTAGGAGATTAGGGTAAACGGACAGGACTCTGGCAGTGACTGAACCCTAGAACGCTAGGGTTAATCGAGGCAACACAGACAGTACTCTGGCAACGGCTTGATCCTAGAACACTTGGGTTAACAGAGGCAAGACAGAATGGACTCTGGCAATGACTTGACCCTAGCACGCTAGGGTTAATGGAGGCAATGCGGCTGTGGCTCTGGTAGTGATTGAACCCTAGAACGCTAGGGTTAATGGAGGCAACACAGACAGGGTTCTAGCAGTGACGGGGCCCTAGCACGTTAGGGTTAACGGAGGCAACAGACACCAGATACTGGCAATATAACGACCCTATGCCAATAGGGGGAACTGAGGCAACACGGGCAAATGTGTGGTACAGACTGGACCCAGATATTCTAGGGTTACTGGAGGCAACACAGGTGGTGGTGAGCTCAGGGACTCCCACAGGCTCCAGGAGACTATAGGAGCGGTAAGCGAGCGGGAGAGAGATAGGTACGTAACGTAACTGGTCCACAACCAGTGTCTCCCTGATCGGTACATGGAGATAATAAACCAGTCCCGTGAGCAACGGAACTAGAAGCACAACCAGGTCGGCACACATGGACTTACAGACAGTAAGGAGAACCACCAGACACTAGCCCAACCAGATTGGTGAAAACGGATCATCAGCCAGTCCTAGTCAGTAACGGAATCAGACACTCAGCCAAGCCAGTTCGGTACACAAGGAATTAGTCAGCCAGTCCTAGTCAGTAACGGAATCAGATACTCCACTAAGCCAGTTTGGTACACAAGGAGTTAGTCAGCCAGTCCTTGTCTGTAATGGAATCAGATACTCAGCCAAGCCAGTTCGGTACACAAAGGAGTTAGTCAGCCAGTCCAAGGTCAGCAACAGAATCGGATCACAGGAGCGTCAGGCACTAAGCGTAGTCAGGCGAGCCGGGTCATACATGGAAACAGGAAACAAGAGCTACTAGTCGCTAGAAATGAGTACACCACGAAAGGGCACCAGTATAGTGACAGGAGGGCGTATATAAAGGCAAACCCAGGGAGGAGTTATAGCGCAGGACCAATAAGAATGCAGCTAGGGTAAACCCGAAAGGAAGTATGGGAATTATTTGACTAATGTGGCAACAGATCATTTTAATTCAGACTTTCAAGATAGTGGAAAATGGACTATGAATTGTGGGAGAGAAGATTGAAAGGGTGTTAGATGAGCTAGACTGTTTAAGTATCATACCAATAGGCCATATTTGGTGCTCAAAAAAGCATGGAGGGGACATCCAGGTTGGGCAAAATCTCCTGGCATGAAATGGGTTCTCCCTCAAACTGGTAAATTGACCATTGGTCAATCAATTGGTCTTATTATGAAGTGAGAGGGTTTAGGCATAGAATCCAAACCTGGTGGTTTACCTTATCTGGCCCTACCCTTCCTAGCTCCCCTAATAATTCATATTCTTGATCTGTTATGTTAGTAAGATGATGGACCAAATGCATCCAACCCCTTTTGTCTAGGAAGTCCTCCAGGCAAGGTGTCCTGGGAGACTACTGGCTTGGGCAGAAAGTTGTCATTCCCAGATTAAATGCTGTGTGCGAGAGAAGGTTCTCTTGAGCACACTTCCCAGGAGGGACTGAGAGCTGTTTTTTGTCATTCAGTCTTTGTGTATTTGGTTCAGGTGTTTGCGTTTCAGTTGAATATAATGACGATATGTAAACTTTTACATTTATATCTGTGTTTCATTATAGGGTGAACAAGTGTCCCTGGTTGGATGGGACCGTTAAATGTGTATGCTACATTCCAGAACTGCACATTGACTATTGTGACAGAAAGTGAAATCTGTTCTAGGAAACTAGGAAATGGCCTCCACAGAGTTCTAAACGGTAGAGGGAAAGCTAAGTCCCTACTACTACTCCCTTAGATAAACAGGAACCATACTACAATTTTTGTAGTGTAAGGCTATACTAAGGCTTGATGGTGATTTTCTTCTAGCCTAGCTCAGGCATCACTTTCTGTCACAGTATTCACCTGCTATTTGTAAGAATTCTGTGCTGCTCAGGAGAAAACAGTGGCAGTGCATTAATATTCAGTGATGTTAGTGCAGGAACATGTGATGTCACATCCTTTAAGTGAATATGCACTAGAGCTGAGGAGATGTAATTTATCAGTCTAATCTCTGCAGTGTTCCAGAATGGCAAAAAGGAAATGTGGTCATCCTAGTTCAAAGTGGTAGCAAGTTATAGCTTAGAAATAGCATTAAAGAGACAGTAAATGCTTGGAAATAACAATATTTAAATCTGTTGTTTATAATTTTAGTGTATGGCTGATGTCAGTCACAATATTTACAATGTATTTCTTCTATTAAAGTGTTATTCTTCCCCCTCCCCTTTCACTGATATCAGTTGATCAGCAGTGAAGGAACTAATCAACTGATAGACAGAGAAGGAATTTAAATCTCTACTGCTCATGTGTCAGTCATTTTACTCGTATCGTGAACACAAATTCACCAGCTATAGTGTTCAGGACATAGTAAAAGGACTTATAAAGAGGGATTTTTTTATCTTCGTCTTTGAATGGTAGAGGATCCACCGGTAGCCCTAGCTCCATCGGTGAAGGCACTTGGTGAGCTTCTTAGTTGACTCAATGAAAGGGGAATGAGTGGGGAGAATAAAACATTGATTACTTCAGAAGGTCTGCATCTTTAGTGCAAGACTGACATCAGTTACACTTAAATGTAGGACGGTAGTTTTAAATAAAGTAATTTTTATGCACTACTATTTCTTTAGCTTTTTATCCTATGTAGAATGACAAAGAAAACACTAGGGGGCAGTAGTATGCAAGCTACTCTACTCTCCACCTGTGGTCAGAGTGATTTGGTGTTAGACATGCTAATACTTTGTTCTAAATGACAAATACCTTATTTACATCACTGTATGGGTTATTGCATTTCTATATATAACTTTGAAAATGAATATCTCTCAAACCGTAGCGGTTTTAGAGATAGGATTTGTGGCATGTAGTTTATTTTTTTAACCTCTACAAAACTATAACCCTTTTTTATGGGACATTAGTGACCCTTTAAGTCTATAGAATTTATGGCTTAACCCTGCAAGATCCAGAAGTTTTTGTACCCTGTGGCACCAGGGGGCTGCGCAACTCATTGCAAGAGATGGTATGCGCACACGTCTGGGGCTCAGAGGGTTCAACTATACATTCTATAGACTAAGCCATCACTGGCTAAAGTCTAAAATTCACTGGAGCATAAAAAAGGTAATACATCTTGTTTCATTTAGTTAACTACAAATATACTCTACTGGAGCCTAGATAATGAATTATAGGCAAAACTGATAAGAATATTCACTGCAATTGGAATGTACATGTTAAAGTAATGTGTATGAGTGTTTAACCTGTTGTGTATTGTGTATTCAGCCTTCATTATAATTATTAGGGATGGGAGAAACTTTCCGCCTCAAACTGAAATCGGCGAAAAATGGCACTTTCCGCTTGGTGAAAAATTTCCCGTGAAAAGTACATATTTTCCACTTTTTTCGCCCATTGAAATCAATGGGAACATAGACGTTACACATAAAATATAACAATTAATATTTTATTTCCCAAAGGCATTGTATAAAAAGGGCATGTGGGTGCCTGTGTTGGTGGGTGTGGGGAAAGAATCAGCTGAACAGGGAATGTTTTTAGGGGGTTGTTTACTGGGATTGGGGGGCACTTAATAAAAAAGAAATCCTAAATAAAATAAAAAAAAAAAAAAAACTTTTACATTTATATCTGTGTTTCATTATAGGGTGAACAAGTGTCCCTGGTTGGATGGGACCGTTAAATGTGTATGCTACATTCCAGAACTGCACATTGACTATTGTGACAGAAAGTGAAATCTGTTCTAGGAAACTAGGAAATGGCCTCCACAGAGTTCTAAACGGTAGAGGGAAAGCTAAGTCCCTACTACTACTCCCTTAGATAAACAGGAACCATACTACAATTTTTGTAGTGTAAGGCTATACTAAGGCTTGATGGTGATTTTCTTCTAGCCTAGCTCAGGCATCACTTTCTGTCACAGTATTCACCTGCTATTTGTAAGAATTCTGTGCTGCTCAGGAGAAAACAGTGGCAGTGCATTAATATTCAGTGATGTTAGTGCAGGAACATGTGATGTCACATCCTTTAAGTGAATATGCACTAGAGCTGAGGAGATGTAATTTATCAGTCTAATCTCTGCAGTGTTCCAGAATGGCAAAAAGGAAATGTGGTCATCCTAGTTCAAAGTGGTAGCAAGTTATAGCTTAGAAATAGCATTAAAGAGACAGTAAATGCTTGGAAATAACAATATTTAAATCTGTTGTTTATAATTTTAGTGTATGGCTGATGTCAGTCACAATATTTACAATGTATTTCTTCTATTAAAGTGTTATTCTTCCCCCTCCCCTTTCACTGATATCAGTTGATCAGCAGTGAAGGAACTAATCAACTGATAGACAGAGAAGGAATTTAAATCTCTACTGCTCATGTGTCAGTCATTTTACTCGTATCTTGAACACAAATTCACCAGCTATAGTGTTCAGGACATAGTAAAAGGACTTATAAAGAGGGATTTTTTTATCTTCGTCTTTGAATGGTAGAGGATCCACCGGTAGCCCTAGCTCCATCGGTGAAGGCACTTGGTGAGCTTCTTAGTTGACTCAATGAAAGGGGAATGAGTGGGGAGAATAAAACATTGATTACTTCAGAAGGTCTGCATCTTTAGTGCAAGACTGACATCAGTTACACTTAAATGTAGGACGGTAGTTTTAAATAAAGTAATTTTTATGCACTACTATTTCTTTAGCTTTTTATCCTATGTAGAATGACAAAGAAAACACTAGGGGGCAGTAGTATGCAAGCTACTCTACTCTCCACCTGTGGTCAGAGTGATTTGGTGTTAGACATGCTAATACTTTGTTCTAAATGACAAATACCTTATTTACATCACTGTATGGGTTATTGCATTTCTATATATAACTTTGAAAATGAATATCTCTCAAACCGTAGCGGTTTTAGAGATAGGATTTGTGGCATGTAGTTTATTTTTTTAACCTCTACAAAACTATAACCCTTTTTTATGGGACATTAGTGACCCTTTAAGTCTATAGAATTTATGGCTTAACCCTGCAAGATCCAGAAGTTTTTGTACCCTGTGGCACCAGGGGGCTGCGCAACTCATTGCAAGAGATGGTATGCGCACACGTCTGGGGCTCAGAGGGTTCAACTATACATTCTATAGACTAAGCCATCACTGGCTAAAGTCTAAAATTCACTGGAGCATAAAAAAGGTAATACATCTTGTTTCATTTAGTTAACTACAAATATACTCTACTGGAGCCTAGATAATGAATTATAGGCAAAACTGATAAGAATATTCACTGCAATTGGAATGTACATGTTAAAGTAATGTGTATGAGTGTTTAACCTGTTGTGTATTGTGTATTCAGCCTTCATTATAATTATTAGGGATGGGAGAAACTTTCCGCCTCAAACTGAAATCGGCGAAAAATGGCACTTTCCGCTTGGTGAAAAATTTCCCGTGAAAAGTACATATTTTCCACTTTTTTCGCCCATTGAAATCAATGGGAACATAGACGTTACACATAAAATATAACAATTAATATTTTATTTCCCAAAGGCATTGTATAAAAAGGGCATGTGGGTGCCTGTGTTGGTGGGTGTGGGGAAAGAATCAGCTGAACAGGGAATGTTTTTAGGGGGTTGTTTACTGGGATTGGGGGGCACTTAATAAAAAAGAAATCCTAAATAAAATAAAATAAAAACCATAAGACATGGTATAAAGTGGTCTGAGGAGGGTGCCTGTGTTTTAGAGGCCTTTGTAGGACTTAGACTTATTAGAGGTCCAAGCCCTGAAGAAACATTGATTTGTAGGACTTAAACTAATTTGGCACAAGCCCTAAGGAAACATTGATTTCTTTTTTTTGTAGGACTAGTTTTTTTTTTCTTTTCAAAACACAAGCCCTGAGAAAAAAAATAAAAATGCCCTACTGGCCTAATGCCAGCAGATCATGTTGGCCAATGGCCACTGTCAAATGTCCTGAGTTGCAATTGTTGTTCGTACTGCTGCTGCTGAGTTGTTTAAGCAGCAGGATGATCAGGCAGCTGAAAGGGAATGGGATCAACAATAGCAGTAACATGGAAGATGGATGATGAAGCTTCCACTTGCCACGACTGACTCCAATGATGTACCTGAGGCAGTAGCAGCAGTATAAGTAACCCCCAGTCTATGTGCAGAAAAGAAGTTGACCATTAAGTCTTCTCCACCTGCCCCTCCTCCAAAATCATCATGGGTGTGTTGTTATTAGAATATATTTTTTCCCTTGAGAACAGGAACTGTGACTCTCATCAGCAACTGCAATGTGCACAGTATGTGTGTGGTAAATAACATCTGGGGGCACAACTGTATCCAAACACCATGACACCCGAAACCAAGTACTGCCGCTATCACTGTACCCCTTTTCCACACCCGCTAAGGACACATGACAACCTGCTGACAGTTTAATAGTAGTGATGAACCCTCCCTGCCACCATCTTAGCATATTCTGCAGGATGAAATCTCCTCAGATGCCGCTTGATTCACTGATTGAGATTCTTCTCCACCACACTGGCATGTGTGGTCAGTGCACCACACAGCGTGCAATGGGTAGAGACAAACTGCCACATCCTAACATTAACAGAGTGGCTATCATTTGTCGGGGGAGGAAATGAACGAGGAGGATTGGCAGAAGATGTAGTTACCCTAGAAGGTGATGACGAGCTAGTTGTTTCACTCGTCCTGGAACTTCCAGTCTCTGCCTAGGGTGTTCTATTCCTCCTCCTCTTTGATCTCCACCTCGCCTCTTGTTGCCTTTCTGGTGAGTCAGGGACAGCAAAAGTGGTGCTTGATTTCTGTGGTGGGTGTTTGGCTTTAACATGTTTGGAGTAAATGTCATGGTGTCTGTGTTTCACGTGTGATATGAGGGTACTTTTGTGTGGTGTGTTCCTTGCTTTCCTCTTTTTACTGACTTGTCACAAATTGTGCACAGTGCCATTGCTGATGACTGTACTGTGCCTGCCCCAAAAGAAAAATAGTCCCATACCCATGATGACTTCAGAGGGAAGGGAAAGGTAGAGAAGAATGGCCTCTTTCTTCTTGTCCTCCACAATCCCCTTCATTGTCTGTGACAGTGGATAATGTTGCTGCTACTGCCTCAGAGACTGCACTGCAACTAGGATCAGGAGTATTGCTACTGCTGGCAAGTGGAACCTGTCCTAGTCTCGCAACGCTTGTTGACCCCCATTCCCACTGTGTCCAGTGGTCTGAGGCACACTAACCTGCTCCTCAGCATCCTGCTGCCCTTGTATCTCAGCGTCAGAAGGAATTAAAGCAGTTGCAAATTCCTCTACTTCCAAGATCTCCTTGTTAGTGATGGTGGTGATGCCCATCCTCATTCCTGTCTCCTATTCCTTCTCAGTTTTTGATAAAAAGGCCAACAATGTCTCTTCCACCCCAGCTTCTCCAGCATCATCACCACCACCACTAGTCCCTACATGCTGTTGTTGCTGCTGCTCTATTCCAGACATCTCACTGTTCCAATGTGACAGAGGGTCCCCTAATGTCACACTTGCCATTGCCTTTTGACCTGAAGAAGAAGGCAGACTAGCACTAGCAGAAATATCAGCAGGCACAGGCAGCTGATCTGTGCCCCTGCTTGTGATGGTGGTATTTTTTCTCAGCCTGCTCTCCTCCCCCAACACCAGTTCTGGCATCTTCAGGTTCATGTTTCACCTGGACACTGTAGGGAAGAGAAGGGGAGGACTCCCAGTCCCAGGGTCAGGAGAATGGTGTGGGCTCCCTTGACCGCTAGTCTGAATGCTGTAAAATATTTCCCCTACCACCCCGGCTGCTTCACCATTACTGCTACTACTAACACCACCACATCAAGTTCAGCCGCAGAGTCTTCCTCCTCAGTCTCACAGTCACTAGTAATATCAGGATATTGTTGATTACCCCCTCCTTCACTCCTAAGACTAGCAAGCTGCTGGACCTTAGTAGCAGTAGTACTAGCACTGGCAGGACTGCTTGGGAATGGCAAGTGTGGTTTAGGGTCCCTTGCTGTCACACTTGGCATCATTTTCTCCTTTACCCCCTGAGTACTACATGAAACACTAGCAGCAGGCAAAGTACTGGTGGCAGCAGGTTCAGCACTGGCAGCAGGTTCAGTACTAGCAACAGGTACAACAGTAGTGGCTGCAGTTACAGAAATGGTGCACTGGCAGCAGGGGCAGCATCTGGCAATGGGTACAACACTAGTGGCTGCAGGATCATAAATGGTGGTACTGGCAGTAGGGGCAGCACGTCTGGCAACAGGTACAACACTAGTGGCTGCAGGATCAGAAATGGTGGCACTGGCAGCAGGGTCAGCACGTCTGGCAACAGGTACAACACTAGTGGCTGCAGTTACAGAAATTGTGGCACTGGCAGCAGGGGCAGCACGTCTGGCAACAGGTGCAATACTAGTGGCTGCAGGAACAGCAATGGTGGAACTGGCAGCAGGCACAGACAGCTGACCTCTCCTGCTCTCACTATCTCTTCCTTCCTATTCCCTTTTCTCCCTTTCTTCCCTTTCCTCCCTTCCTTCTCTTTTCTCCCTCCCTTCTCATTAAATTCCCCAAGATCCCTTGGGGTGATTTAGGGGGACTGGACAGCATTGGTTGAGTACTGCTAGTAACTTCCTCCTCCTCCTTCTCAGACTCAGTGGACATATAATAAGGGTCCTTCCAGTTCCTCTTTTTGATGCTCATAGTGGTAGGAGTCACTATGAGACTCTCCTGCCTCACTTTTTGATAAATATCACAAGAGAACAGCACAGCACGTCTATCTCGCTCTGTAGCCACTTATATTGTGTCTGCCTTCAGTGAAAAAGTCACATTTTTATAGCGGAAGTGTGAAAGCAATGTAAATCAATGGGTGAAAACTTTTTAGCCATTGAAAAAATGGCAAAAGAGTTTGGCCAATGGGCGAAATATGCGAAAATTGACTGTAACCGCTAGTTTTAAAGCGGATTTTCCTGAGAAAAAGCGGATAACAACATGGTTTTCGCGAAATTTCCCATGGGAACATGGTGACAACTTTCGCCCACCTCTAGTTATTATGCCTGAAGAAGAGACTTAAGATGTCTTAAAAGCTTGCATCAGTTAGCCAATTGGGCTTGGCTTCACACTCTCTTCCATATAAGGAATGAATACATTTCTAGCATTCAAGTGGTTAAATGTTACAATTTGAATTTTTAATTTTTCCCTATAGTGCAGATGTTTCCCCCCAAAATTGCTCAGCTTTGCTTTTATACATAAGACCTAATGGCCCTCCAAGTCCCTGGTACCCAGAGTGTAAAATTATGGAAAAACTCCCTTCCCAAATAAAGTGCCGTTATGGATGCCACAAGAGTATATAAAATGCACTGTCTGTATAAGGGAGGAATGAGGTGAGATCAGCGCTACAGAATATCAGAGGAAGCCAAGAAGAGGTTGGGCTAGCCTGACATAATCATTCTTCACCCAGGGGAATTGACCTCATTTCCATTTAGTTATTACACGTAATGTGTCAACTGTAAAAAAAATAAATAGGCACTGGCTTAGGTTAGTTAGGTCCCAAACAATTCCTAGGCTGCAATGGGCAGACGCCAAGTTCTATGTGAAAACAGTGAAATCTAGACATGAGATGAACCAGGCCATGCTCTTGAGGTGGGTATCGTAAATGGCAGGCATAGGCAACTTGGGACCCTTGAGCTGTGGAAGACTACAGCTCACATCATCCCCAGACAGCCCTTGACTATCTGGGAATGATGGAACTGTAGTCTTTCAATTTCCACAGCTGGAGAGCCTCAGGTTGCCACCCTGATATAAGAGTGAAGGAATTAAACTCAGATGTATTTGCACTGTATATGCATTGAGAAGCTGAATTATATCTCTCTGATACTGGACTACTGGATATTTCTTTTTAATAAAGCATTACAGGATTCCTAGGATGATTTTAGGAAGACATAACAATAAGTGGGACAAAGAGTGCACTCTTCTGAGTGGCAATAAATATGGTACTGCTTGTATGTTATACTTGACATGATATAGTAAGAACAGATATGCATAGCTGGAACTTGGCGGGTTTCACCCGGAGACTCCGGATTTACAGCACTGTCTCCAGATGAAACCTTAAAGGGATAGTAATACCTAAAATGTAAAAATAAATATGTTGTAGGGTTTATCCCCCTGAGTAAAACAAGAGTACTCCCACTGCTGAAAGATGTTTCATTCAAAAGTTATTAATTTTCAAAGTTTAATTTTTTAGGTGCAATAGCACAGTGGCCTGAAATTTTACAGTGGCGCTGTTGCTACACCATCCTATGGAGATTTATGGTCCTGAGACCAGAGCTGTCCATAGGATCGTGTAGCAACAGCGCCACTATACAATTTCAGGCCACTGTGATATTGCACCTAAAAAATTCAACTTTGAAAATTATTAACTTTTGAATGAAACATCTTTCAGCAGTGGGAGTACTCTTGTTTTACTCAGGGGGATAAACCCTACAACATATTTTTTTTTACATTTTAGGTATTACTATCCCTTTAAAGTCTAAGATGTACTTGTTGCTCCTGCACATCTTAAAATTGTTAATTAAAAAAAAAAAAAGCGCAACCTCATGACTGCCCAATAGCCACATGTCTTCCTATTGCACAAATCCAGCCCCTTCAGTGTCTTGGGCTGAGTCTTGGAATCCAGTGAGTTTTATGATTCTTTCCGGTGCTTTCAGACTGATGATATGAATCTTTCTGGTTCTTAGGTTAAAGGGATAGTAATGTTTCACAAAAACAGAAGCTCCAATTAACCCCTTAGTGACCGGCACTTAACGACGGGGTCTTCCCCCCCCCCCGCATTATAGTGAATTACTTCCTGGACTTACCAGGTACATCCTCTGTCACTAAGTGACATTTTTGCGTGACGTACCTGGGAAGTCCATTGTCGCGATGGGGTTAATTTTCATAGTATTTGAACCATCGAGAGTGTTATTTCAATACTGTCAGAGTTGTGGTTCAAGAGTAATTGAAGGATAAAGTTTCCCCCTCCCGCCCATTTTACCTAGTGTAAGCCATCTTTTCTCAGATGTGGACTCTGGTTGTAAGACCAGACAGCTAACAGAAGGGGACAGACTTATTCCTATAAGAACAATGAAATCCCTGACCCCCTTGACAAGTTTTTCAGCTTTTTCCTTATCTTAATTGAAGATTGTCCCTCTCTGCAGTCTACCTGGGCACCTCCCTTCTGATCTGGCTGAACAGTGTTACATCAGTAAAAGGGGCGGGAGAGGGATACTTTATCCTTTAATTACTCTTGAACTACAACTCTGACAGAATTGAAATAACACTCTCCAAAGTCCAAATACTATGATGATTAATTGGAGCGGCTTTTATTATGAAACATTACTATCCCTTTAAGGGTATCATACTGTTTGTAATTGAAAAATGCTTCTGTCAATTTAAAATATTGAATTTACAGTTCTATGTATACTTTTCATTATCCTAATAGCGATGCTGAGTGCAGTCACATGATGAATAAGGTCTCTGTTACCTACACCATAGAGGCACATATTGCCTATACGTTACTCTACGGGGAATATTAAGAGTTAATATTTCAAGGTCACTGGGTCAACTCATTTTCAAAGTTCCCAGGTATGCATGTATGGTGAGACAAGGCTTAGTACTAACTTGCGATCAGCATACATTCTAGGAGGACCTACTACTGCCAGAGCAACTACTAGAGCAGTAAGGGGCAGGGTTACCAAATCTAAGCAGTGGTATAGTCGTTTTTCTTTTCCAAGGGATGAAGACACTGTGGGAGAGATGCACTAAGGTTCAATAAGGGTCTAGTTTATCAATAAGGCGGCAAACTGGACACAAACCCACCTCATGGTATACACTAAGGTGTCTCAATCTCATCCTTGTGATTACACCTCAAATACAATCTACATACTTTCACCAGGTTTATGATGTTTCAGTATCTCCTTTACGTTCAAATAATTTGCATATTGAAACATGGCTTAATGAGCCACTGTCTTATTCCTGTGGGTATGTTTAAAAGTTAATGTGGCCATTTGACACACGTACTAAGCTCAGATAGCTTGCTATCCTGTCAGAGTTTACCGAAGTAAATTTTGACAACCTGAGGAAACTGAATTTGAGATCTTCTCATAGCTTTCTATGCAGCCACAGAGGGCAGTTTGCTATGTCTCTGCTGGAGAGCAGCAACAGCAGTAGCACTCTATTAAAACTTTCAGTGCCATGGGTATGTGCAATGCATTACTCTGCAAAGTGTTGCACACCTCTGTTGCACTGAAAGAGTTACACATGGTCTCCAGTCCTTTCCGTCTAACAGCTCATTCAAGTAAACATAGAACCCGATCAGCTGTTACATGTAAACAGCAGATTATCCACTTATCATGACTCAGTTACAGTCCGCAGGGCAAATGGAGTGCCTACGGCACTCTAATGGCTAAGGGAGGGTTGCTGCTGTTGTCCATGTTTTTTTTTTTTTTTTTGCTTTCCTCTGGATCAACAGGGGTGTTTTGATACGGGCTGGACTTGATGGACGCATGTCTTTTTTCAGCCTTGTCAACTATGTTACTATGTCTGCAGGTGAGTACATCCTCTCTTCTCTCCCGCTTTCCTTCTCCAAGACGTTGCTAGCTTTATGCCAGCTTAACATGCTAATGATCAAAATCTCTCCCCCTCCCCTTGCACGCCTAATTCTTAGTACATAAGGTGGTATTGTATTTTCCATGGCAAAGTGATCTCCACACATGTACAGAAATACTACACCATTATATTGACCTTTAGTGAATCTTTCACTGGTCTAACCTGTAATCAGTAAAGGTGTGACCTCTCATTTTGCAGGTTTAATTGATTTTTTGGTCTCTGTGTGTTTAACCCCTTAAGGACCCATGACAGTCCTGGACCTTCATGGAATTCAGGGCTCCCCGCGCGGCTGCACGTCGTTCGGGGAGTCTGGAATCGGATCGCACAAAAAAAATGCTCCGTGGACCTTAAGTGCGCGGCTGGTCCTTAAGGGGTTAAAAAGAAAAATTGAGTCATTCTAGGGTAATCCAAATGCACAATGGGGAAAATACAAACTCCAACAAATCCTGTTGATTTAAATGAGGATTTTAATGCCTTGAATGCTAGTAAAGTCTCCAATGCATTTTGAAGCAATATGTTGTAGACCTATCTGGTATCAAGAGGTTAAAATACCCATCTAAATCAATGGGGATTTTTAGTTCTTCCCTATAGTGCAGTTGGTTTGCCCCAGAATTCTTCTACTTTTCTTTTGAACATAGGGCTTGAAAGTGAAGCAGTAGCAGTTGGGATGGGGAGCAGTTTAAAATATTAGCATCTGGTTGGCATGCCTGTCAGTATTGTCTTACTGAGAAATAAATAATGCAAAATATTTCAAACTTTTAATTTTTAATGGTTAACAAATATAAATTATATTGTACTATGTTTCAAGATCACCTATTACAGGGGTTTACAAGTTTGGCACTCAAGAGCTACCAACCATCAAGGATTTAAGGATTTCCCTGCTTCAGCACAAGTGGGCCAATCAAAATGAATGACTCATTATTTAACTTACCTATGCTTAATCATGGAAATCTTTAAATCGTGGTCTGTTGGTAGCTCCTGCGGATTGAACTTGGACACCCTTGACCTATTTATTACAAAGTCATAGTTCCAATTTAAAACAAATCTATTTGGATCGAATTTAACAGTAAAATTCTATTTTTAAGGGGTTGCCTCATCAAAGTTCCATTTTTAGGGATGTATATGAAAGTAGCTATGACTATCTGACAAATATGCCCCAGTTGATTCCTGCAGTTGGGGGATTCTGGCATCCCTAGGATGTCTGTAGGTCTTGAGTTGACCACTCTGTCCAGACCTTTGATTTCTATTCTTACTGTGCAACTGCAGTGAAAAAAAAATCACCATTGCAATGCTAGCTGCTTTTAGCTAAACATGGCTCTTTGTGTAACAACATGCAGGGATTGCTACTGAATTTTACATTGCATGCTGCTTCCATTAGTCCACAGGGGATTTCCTGACTGCTGCATTATAACAAGAATATATTGGACTGTTTTCTTTGGTAGTGTATCTACTCAAAAGTACAAATGTTAACACAAATGATCTCCCATGGGACTAACAAACAAGATCATTTAGGACATTATTTACAAAGCAGCAATAATAACGTTGTGAATATTTTCACTGAAATGGCAGGTTGAAAACCTTATCTTTACTAAACAAGAGTTCCTACGAACATATGGGTACACAGAAAAAATAATGGGCAAGCCTGTCACAATGGTTCATTTCAAGTATATTATTGCCCTCAGTGTTGTCAATGAAACTGATTTTCCACCTGAATTAAAAAGAGGTCTCCAGGCCCCCTCCCTGGAGTAATTGCTCAGTATAGTAATTGAGTGAGAATATGCTTGCTTACCCCCTATTTTAAAGGGATAGTAATGTTTCACAAAAAAAGCAGATCCGATTAATCTTCATAATATTTGGGCCATGGAGATTATTAGTTGTAGTTCAAGAGTAATTGAATGATAAAGTATCCACCTCCTGCCCCTTTTACTAATATAACACTGCTCACCTCAGAGCATCAAGGCTGTCTGGATGGATCACAGAGAGGGACAATCTTCAGTGAGCATAAGGGAAAACCTGTCAAGGGGGGCGGTGTTTTCCTTATGCTCACAGTAAGAAGATTGTCCCTTGGTCAAGTGACCAGATTCCACATGTGAGGGGAGGAGGCTTACACTAGGTAAAAGAGGAGGGAGGTGGATACTTTACATTCAATTACTCTTGAACTACAACTCTGACAGTATTTAAATAACACCCTCCTTGGCCCAGATATTATGAAGATTAATTGGAGCTGCTGTTTTTGTGAAACATTACTGTCCCTTTAAATCTAAAGGGCCTTATTCATCAAACTAAAAAGGTGCAATTTTGAAGTAAACTAACTGTGTCATAGTGGGGAAAAATCCCATATATTTAAATGAGGCTTTTAACCTCTTGAATGCAAGAAAGGTCTTCAACACATTATAGCAATGCATTGAAAACCCCTCTAGCTTTCAAGGGGTTAAAAGCCACATTTAAATGAATGACATTGTGCAGAACTTTCATTCCCCTCTGTAATATGCATTTGGTTTGCTCCAGATTTGAACCTCTTTAGCTAAATAAATAAGGTCCTAATGCCTTTCACCCATGAGTAAATAAATGGACCTTGTCAAGTTCATAATGTCAGTAAAAAAGTTATCATTCAGTCTAGTAGTCCTTGTAATTTTCCACATTGATGTGACAGAGCCATTACTCCTTCTGTGGCATATTAAATCCTTCCACATTGAAGCTGTTGCAGTAACTGGCACGTGGGAGGCTCTCTTTGACCTTCTAGTGCAGTCTGACTCAAGGGGCCTGTAAGACTGAACCAGAAAAAACTGCTTTTTTCAGGATGATGCAACACCTGGAGTGCATAAACTTGCAACCAAGACAGCACCTGACCCTGGAGTCACTAGAGTGCTCTGTTGTTTGTGACCTGGAAACATGATCCAGACTGATTGGTCATGCCTCCTAAGCATACCTGGGAACTTTCATTTGAGGGCTACCCGGAGGGTAGTCCTCTGTTGAGCAGGGGGTAACAAAAATGACGCTAATCGCGTCAAAAAGGGGCGGGGCTTAACTCGAGGGTTGGGGGGGGGATTTAACCCTTTGAGTGCCAGAGTGGTACGGAATGCATTGCAAAGCAATGCATTCCGTACCACTCTGGCACTCAGAGGGTTAAAATGTGTCCCACAGAAGGCTGGGGACGGAGGCACAACGGGAGAAAAAAGCGGATGTGGCAGAGTTTCAATAGAAACTCTCCACATCCGGAGGAATCTGCCTCTGCCCCGGAGACCCGGTAAAACTCTGTCAGAACCGGAGTCTCCGGGGAAAATCCGGAGAGTTCCCAGGTATGCTCCTAAGTCAGGGTTACAACATGCAGATGGCAAGCCAGGAGGAGCTAGCACAGATGCTGAGATGGCATTGATTAACCTGTTTTATTCCATAAATAGAACAAGCAATGAAGTAAGCAGAAAGTATGTTCTATCAGTTTTGTGCACACACGCAAGCTTCATATGTACCAAGAATACCTGGGGACTTTCAAAATCAGCTGACCCTGAGATATTTAGAATATTAACCCTTAGTGTTCTCCCTAACATAAAATATAGTAAATATGTCCCTACTTACTCTAAGCCAGAGGTGTTTCAATGATTCCTCAATTAACCTTTAAGATGCTATAATTTAAAGATATAATTACCTGCTTACACACAACACAAACAGGACTTCTCCCTCTGTTTTTCTGGTCTGTATGGGGCCAGTTTAGAGGGATAATGAAACCCACCAGAAGCTGATTGGTTGGGAGGTGCATAACCCTACATCCCAACCAATGGAAGCGCGGGAACCATTTTGCACAGGGTATGGATTGGGCAACGAGGCTGAATATTTTGGAAGAAGCTGAATAAGGAAGAGAAGAAGAAAGAAGATGACAGATGAAGAAGACAGAAGATGCAAGTTTATATATGAAGAATTATAGTGGATGACCAGGGTGCTGAAGACCCCACTGTACAGCAGATGGTGTTAGTTTTAGGTGGATTCACCATGTGGATGCCAGTGGGATATACATTTCATTTACTTTTTACCTTTTTTTCTTTTGTTATTAGTTCCTAGGATATATTGATATGGGGCTTAGGGCCCCATATGAATACATCCACAGGTCACTAGTGTAGGGATAACACACGTTAGGGACTCAACACTTAGAGGCTGGATTCAAATGCAGGTGCTAATTTTATCTCTGCTTTATCTCCAAGTATCCCCATAGATTTCAATAGGAACATTTTTGATAAAAAGGGAGGTAACATTTATCTCTTACATTTGACTCCAGTCCTAGGTGTGCTAGGCTCTAATTTAAAGGGGATCTACCACCCAGGCCGACTCCAAAAGGTACTGACAGCGCAGGAGCACGGACGTCACTGTGACGAGATGTCCGTGCTTCCTGCTCCTGTGAGCCTCGGAAAAACAGCAAAATCTTTGGAACCAGGTAATATTTCTGGCGACTAGTGCTACTAAGCAGCTAGTCGCCAGATGAAGACTGCATTCATGTAAAGTTATTGCGGGGTGGTAGTTCCCCTTTAACACAATAATAGAGAGTCCCTTGTGTTACAAGCCACCATGTGTATGCTTTTTTTTTTACTATTTAAAATGGATGCTAGTTTAAGAGGCCATTGTGCATTTTTACCTGTCGGTAGTTTGTCACAGCACAGATAATAGAATACCTGACTGAGACTTAAAGCTACCAATGGTAGGTTGTTTTCCCTAACAGTGGAAATAGTATCGAGCCCTAAGTCTGGAATTTTCAGGGCACCATTAGCATTTTATAGGTATGTTTTCAAATACATAATGAAGGAGAAAATCTACAAATACATAATTAGTCTTATGTCACGCAGAATGAAAACAAACAGTATATTGCGTATATAATTTACATATTATACATTAGAAATTCAATTTTTATATATCTGTCAAAGTCTTAATATGTAGGGCACCCTGAGCTGCTGCCAAAAGCACACCAAAGTTCCATGGAGCCCTGGTTGAGAACCTCTGAATTAGAAAGTAGCATTCCAAAATGTAGCTATGCTTCCATATATACAAACAAAAAGCAGTCAGAAATGCTCAGCTAGGAATAAGTATGCCCAAATATTGAGCAGGCTCTATAGGAATGGTATCCTACTCAGGGTGCAATCTCTTTTAGCTCACCAGTACCTTACAAAGAGAGGAAATAGCCTAAAGCACATCATACTGTTCCTGAAAGTATAGCAGTCAAGCCACAATGTACCAGGCAATTACACTCTGAATTAGAGAAGCAGCCAACCCTAGACTACGTTTCAGCCTTGTCATTGAGATGTAGCTGATCTCTCTAGGCAGTGTGAGCAAGGGGATCCACTGCTGGATTCACCTGTTACCTATAGGGTGACCAACCCCAAGGGAAATTTGCACTTACAAATAAACTGGTCAGTGATGTTCAACTAGAAAAGAGGCTGCTCTAGTATTCAGCAGGCTTTATAGGAATGGTATCCTATGCAAGGTGCAGTCTCTTTTAGCTCGCTAGCTTACACAGAGAGGAAATAGTAAAGCATATCTTGCTGTCCTGCCAGAATAAAAGTCCAGCCACAAAGTGCCAGGCAACTCCCCTCAGAACAACAAAAGCAGCCAACATTAGACGTACGTTTCAGCCTTGTTGGTCCTCGTCAGAGAGGTGTAGGTGATCTCTCTAGGTACTAATGGGACCACGGCTGGATTTTCCTGTTGCTCTTAGGGTGACCAACCCCAAAGCTTATTTGCACATGCAAACAAACTGGTCAGAGATGCTCAACTAGGAAAAAGGCTTGAGCTGGCTCTATATGAATGGTGTGTTACCCAAGGTGCAGTCTCTTTTGGCTCACTAGCTTACTTACACAGAGAGGAAAGAGTAAAACATATCATACTGTCCTGCCAGAATAAAAGTCCAGCCACAAAGTGCCAGGCAACTCCCCTCTGAACAAGAGAAGCCGCCAACCCTAGACATACGTTTTAACCTTACTGGGAAGGTATAGCTGCTGTCTCTAGACATTGTGAGCAAGGGATCCATGGCTGGATTTTCCTGTTATCCTTAGAGTGACCAACCCAAGGGTAATTTGCATACATAAGCAAACTGTTCAGAGACACAAAACTAGCAACAAACCTGTCCAAGTATTGAGCAGGCTCTATAGGAATGGTGTGCTACCCAGGATGCAGTCTCGTATAGCTCAACAGTGCCTTACACAGAGAGGAAATATCCTAAAGCACATCATGCTGGTCTTGCCAGAACAACAGTTCAGCCACAAAGTGCCAGGCAATTCCCCTCTGAAAAAAACAAGCAGTCAACCCCAGATGTATGTTTTGGCCTTGTTGGGCCTCGTCAGTGAGGTGATATCTCCAGACACTGGGAGCAAGGGGTCTATGGCTGTATTCCCCTGTTGTCCTTAGGGGGACCAACCCCAAGGGTAATTTGCATATGCAAACAAACTGGTTAGAGATGCTCAACTAGGAATGGTGCCCTATCCAGGATGCAGTCTCTTTTAGCTCACTAGTGTCTTATATATCCTAAAGCCCATCATACCAGTCCTGCCAAAACAGCAGTCCAGCAATGAAGCACCAGGCAATTCTCTGCTGATCAAGCGAGGCAGCCAAACCCAGACAAACATTTCAGTCTTGTTGGGCCTCATCAGGGAGGTGTAGCTGCTATCTCTAGGAACTGTGGGCAAGGGGCCCACTGCTGGCTTTCCCTGTTACCTTTAGGGTGACCAACCCAAAGGGTAATTTGAATATGCAAAACAAACTGGTCAGAGACTCTCAACTAGGAACAAGGCTGCACTAGTATTGAGCAGGCTCTATAGCAATGGTTTACTACCCATAATGCATTGTCTTTTAGCCCACTAGTGCCTCACAGAGAGAGGAAATATCCTAAAGCACATCATACTGGTCCTGCCAGTATAGGGGTCCAGCCAAGAAATGCAATTCCCCTCTGAACCAGAGAAGCAGCCAACTTCAGATGTATATAAGCACAGGTGTGCAATTAGACACAGTAATTATAAGTGTGATATGAGATTTTCCCCAGCTGCATACATTCATCTGCTTATACTTCTACTTTTTTGATTGTGTGTTCTGTTATGTTGGAGAACACTGAAAGAAACAGGGATTCTGGAGATTCCACTAGTCTTCTTGATGTTTATGATTGCATAAGGAATGCAAAGTCTGGGTTTTGTCTCTTAGATTTTTTTTTTACTTTTAGTAGGTAGGATGTTTAACAGTAAGCATTATAGTTTTTAGGCTCCTCCAAAAACAACTTATTTTCTATAAAAATGTATGTAGGTGCTCATTGCTTGTTGCCACCAATAAAATTGCGTTTGGGGGACCCCCCCCCCCAAAAGAAAAAAACTGTAAGCATTTAAAGGGCAAGGAGAAAGACAACTTATTTAGTGTAGGGCCTTGGGGTGTTTGAGAGTGAAAGGATTAACCTTTGAATATGGAGAAATGGGTTGGACAGCTCTCTGGCACTGAAAGAATACCAACACATTACTTTGCAACTCATTGGATAACCCCTCTGGCACTGAAAGTGTTAAATAGTGCCGCTGCTACCACTACCACCTTTCTTTAATGTTCTGCTCAGTCCTCTAGATTGTAAGTTCTTCTGGGCAAGGACCTCCCTAACTGTTGTTATGTTTCTCACAATAATTGTTACTGTCTTAAAGGGATAGTAATGTCAGAAAGAAAGTATCAACTATATGGCAGATATAATTAAAAGACATTACTTGAACTTATTTGTATCTCTCAAACTGTTATGGTTTGAGAGATAAAGGAAAATAAAGTTCTCCGCTCCTTCCCCTTTCTGCTTGATGAGCTGTAAAGCTGTCAGAAGCAGATTCTGGTCTCTTGACCAGACACGCCTCTTCAGCAGCGCCAATATAATGATATCTAAAGATAAATACTTCATCGGAATGGTCTACAACATGTGCTTGCAAACCAGGCACATGTTGTTGACTGTTCCAATGAAGTATTTATTTTTAGGTATTGCTATGTCAGCGCTGCTGAAGAGCCGCCATCTGATCCAGGAACCAGAATCTGCTTCTGACAGCTTTACAGCTCGTCAAGCGGAAAGGCGAGGGAGCAGAGAACTTTATTTTCCTATATATCTCAAACCAGTACTTTTTTTTCTAACATTACTATCCCTTTAACTGTTTGTCATGGTCTTTATTTTTTGTACAAAGCAGAGGAATATGCTGGTGCTCAATATATCATAATTATAATTAATAATGTAAAACTCTGGATAGGTGATATAATATTTATCTGTGCCTAAGGGATCAGTGTAGCAGTTCTGGTTTGGTTCAGATTAGTGATATTGGTAAAAACATAACATACATATAATAGTTCTGTGCAGTGTTAATAAATTGTGGGGCCCTGGACAAGTGTTACATCCACTTTAAAATATAGTTCTAATTTATGCAGCAAGGCACAGTAACCTACATTTCTTTATTTCACATTTTAGATGAATATACAGTATACAAAGGTACCAACCGACAGCTCTGTAGGCTTACGTATATGTAACAGGAGGCAAATATAGTTTTTGATACCTTTTATTGGCTAACTAAGCAGATTTAAATACAAGCTTTCAAGACCTTAGGTCTCTTCCTCAGGCATGTTATACAGATAAATATGAAAACATCTCTCTTAAATACAAGTACACATCACATTGTTTAGCATGGAAATCAGATAACAGAATGCAGTCCAGATCCAGATATCTTTGATCAGTCAATGGTAAATTGCACTCTTCCTCTGAGGCTTTAGAGGTATTTACGATGCTCTTAGGTCTGTTGGAAAGGTCAGTCAACTAAATTATATTTTGCAGGGTCGGGCCTGGTTAGTACTTGGATGGGAGACTGCCTGGGAATACCAGGTGCTGTAGACTTTTGCTTAGAAATTATATTTTGACATAAATTCCTTATCCCTGTTCAAACCACTACAAATTGCATTAAATTTTAACATTAATTTTACCTCCTATACCTTTCTGTCCCTCTGAGTGCGAAACAGTCCCATCAATACAGTTAACTTAATATCCTTGACACTGTGCCCATTTTGGCAAAAATGTTCTCCCACTGGTGTCTCTGTCTTTTTGTTATTAACACTGGATCTGTGGGAATTAAATCTCCTATGTAGTGCTTGTCCAGTTTCTCCCACATACAGAGCTGTTGGGCATTTTGCACACATGATAAGGTATATTACATTGGATGATTTACAGGTGAAGGTACCATTGATCTTGTGGTGTAACTGGGTGTTTGGAATTGGTATGTTGTCAGTGGTGTAAATGTGTGCACAAGTTTCACATCTCTTTTGTAGGCAGGGAGATGTGCCATTTTTTGTATTTTTATTCAGGGCACTCCTCACCATCAGTTGTTTCAAATTTGGAGGCTGTCTGAAGGAGAGTAAGGGAGGCTGTGGGAATATGTTCTTGAGTCTTTCATCTGTATGTAATTTCTTTTGAAGTTCTCTTGAAATTTTGCGTAGCACTTCAACTTGGGGGTGGTAAGTGACCACCAGTGGCACCCGGTTTCCCTTATGTTGTTCTTTGTAGTGCAACAGATTTTTTCTTGGTATTTGGGTAGCCTTCTGTATCTGACTGTCAATAATAGTTGCGCTGTAACCGTGTTTTATAAAGTCTCGTCTGAGTTTCTGGAGGTGCTTGTCACGGTCCATCCTGTCAGAACAGATGCGGTGGTATCTGATGGCCTGGCTGTATATGATGGAGTTCTTTGTGTGGTTTGGATGGAAGCTATTGCTTTTCAGGTATGTTGGTCTGTCTGTTGGTTTGCGGTATAGGGATGTGTGGATGGAGTTTTTCTGAATACTGATAGTTGTGTCAAGGAAGTTAATGCTTGTGCGTGAGTGACTCAGTGTTAGGTTGATATTGGGGTGGAATGTATTGTAATTCTCATGGAATTTGAGAAGTTCCTCCTCACTGGTGGTCCAGATGATAAGAATATCATCTATGTAGCGGAGGTAGACCAGGGGTTTTATCTGGCAGGTGGACAGGAAGTCCTCTTCCAATTTTGCCATAAACAGGTTGGCATATTGTGGTGCCATTCGGGTACCAATTGCAGTCCCCATTTTCTGAAGGTAGAGGTCCTGTCCAAACTTGAAGTAATTGTGGGTGAGAATAAACTGTATGAGTTTTGTTACCGGTTCCATGGGTGTGTTATTTTGTTCCAGATATCCCTGGCATGCTGCTATGCCATCTGTGTGTGGAATGTTGGTGTAAAGGGATTCTACATCCATAGTGGCCAGGATGGTGCTCTCTGGAATTGGCCCCAAGTCAGCTAATTTGTTTAAAAGATCCGTGGTGTCCTGAAGGAAGCTGGGTGTTTGTTTTACCAGGGGTTTCAGGGTATTTTCTACCCAGCCAGATATATTCTCTGTGAGTGTACCAATCCCTGAAATTATGGGTCGTCCTGGGTTTCCTTCCTTGTGTATTTTTGGTAGCATGTAGAAGGAGCCTATTTTTGGATCTGCTGGTATTAGGGGCCTTATCTGTTCTTCAGTGTTGGAGGGTAGTTCTTTTATGATCCTGTTAAGTTGTTTTGTATAATTTTTTGTGGGATCTTCTTGTAATTTTGCATAATATCTTTCATCAGAGAGTTGCCTATTTGCTTCTTGTTTGCCTATTTGCCTAGTTGCCTATATGTAACAGAGTTCCCTGATTGACCCCTAGGCTAATGGATAAACAACAGAGCTATCCGACAGATAAATATATTTATAGATAAGAGATGGTCTTGGCAGACATATAACTTGACAGGTAGTATAAGTGACAGAGAAAACTGACAGAGACATAACCCTAGGGAAATGTGCAGGCTGTAAAACTTACTGAGTCATGGAGACATACGAGGGAAGCAGCACAAAATTCACAGAGGCCATTAGGATTCTCTGGTCATAGTAAGATAAGCGGGAAAAATTACTAAGATTTGTGTATTCCTTTATGAGAATAGTTGCCAAGTTTTTGTTTTTAGTTGTATCATCTGTAAAAGGGAAATTGTAATTTCTGATGTGAGAAAAAATATGGAAACATATTTTGGTGACTAATAAGAAGCAACTGGCCCATCCAGACTTCCCATTTTCCGATCTAAGGCCAAGATTCCATTACAGCTGGATATATTTGCTGACTGGCTATTTTTAGGTTTGGCAGAGATTTCCAGCTGCTCAATTCAGTAACCACAATCTGACCGTCGGTCAGAATTGGATTGCCAAATTGATCCCCTTCCCATAAACTCCCCTTTGGAATCCTTTTGAAAGCATGTTCCAAAATAACTACAGAGAGAGGCTAAGAAGACCAAGGAAAGTCAACAGATTTCTGCCACTTTAGTTGGTATGGCTCAGGCAGGAGAACTGGTGGGACAATAGAACCTCTGGTCTCCTGCCTGATCCCCCATGTGAGTGAGCACACTTCCTTCATCCCCTAAATCCATGGTTAACATCTCATTTGTCCACATGGCCTTTTTGATGTCCCTTACAGTATTAGCTGTTCCATGAGTCTATCACCCTTGCTGTAAAGTAGGGCTTTCTTCCCTATAATTTTAGATTATGACCTCTTGTTCTGTATTCCTCATTTTCTGAAATGTACTTCCCTCCTGAGCTATATTCAATTCCTTAATATATTTAAACATTTCTATCCTAATACCCCTAATACCTCCTTCCTTCCAAGCCATATATATTAAGTTATTTAAGTCTATCCTAGAACCCCGTGTCATGAAGACCCTGCAACATTTTATTGAGTTGTCTTTGAACTGTCTCTAATTTATTAATGTCTATCAGGAGATGTGGTCTTCAGAACTGTGCACAGTAGTCCAGGTGAAACCTTGCCAGTGATCTCTATACTGATATTGGTACCTCTCTCTTCCTGCTCCAGATGCTTTTCCCACTGATTAACTGTATTGATTGCCTACCTTTAAGTTATCTGAAATAACGACTCCCAAGGTCCAGTTCCTCTGATGTTTTTATTAGTAATGTACCATTAAGCTTGCATTACACCTTTAGGTTTCTGTGCCCTAAATGCATTAGCTTGCACTTTAACGTACTAAACTCAACATCACATGCTCCCATCTGCAAAAATACACTACAGGATTTAGCCATTGTGTTTCTAGTGGTGACAGGAATGACAGCTGCAATCTAGAATGTGTCATTTATACAGGGCACATTTCTTTTACAAGATGGCTTACAGAGAGGACCATGTTTCAATTCTATTAAGGGTCAAATCTCTGCCTATCAATTTTCTGACAACTCTAAATCCTATAACTTCAACTTAAATCTGCTGGTTGACTTTGAAGACGGTATTTTTTCATGTAAATAGCATCGGCACACAGAGTGTTGTAACTTCATGATGTATCCTATGAGTCACCATTTCTAATATGTAATTCAGACAATGAATTGCTTATAACTGAACTGGAAAACAGCAAGGAACATGAGCTTCAGTCTCTCGATGTTGTCAGATGCTATGTCACTCATCAAGATGGATGCCCTCTTTGTCATTCCTGAGGGTCCTAGACAAGGATTAGCAACATCCCACCAAAAAACAGCATGTTGGCAGGTTAGATTAAATTCACTAATACACAAGTATACGACTTGCGATATAAACCAATTCCATTTAGGATAACCTCTCACTGGACCAGTTTGTTGTGGGCATACCAGCATCCGGAGCAGTTTTTCAAGGCTGCTACCTGAACATCTCTCCACACCTTTGTAAAACATTACAAGGTCAATGTTTTCACCTTTGCTGAACTTGAACTTTAGAAGAAATGTGTTGCAGACAGTGGCAGCCAACTAAGGGGAGTTTTTAATCAGCGTATTAAGTTTGTAAGTAATTTGCATGATGAATATCTTTGAGTGACCTGTTATGGTTTGCATTTAAACTAGTGGGTGTCACGTAGCGATTCAACCCCGTCTCTGTGCCTCAGTCTGGTGTGTCTTCCGCGTTGCTACACATGCGCAGCTCTCTCTGCCGAAGTTGAGTGGCAGCGCGTGCGCCGTTTTTCCTTGCAGTGTCCTCCAATCACAAGGAGACTTGCTTGATGTCAGAGGGCACTGGGAGCCTTATAACCGGCTTCCGATAGGCTCTCAGTGCTCATTTGTCGAGTTCTGTTTAGCGTGCATGTCTTTCTGTGCTTAGCGGTTTTCTCAGATTTTTGACCTCGGCCCAATTTCTGACTATCCCGTCTCTCTGTGTGTCCTGACCTTTGGCTACATTATCCTGACCAGTCTCTCATTTTGCTGCCTGCCCTGACCTTCGGCATTGTCCTCACTCCTCTTCGTCTCCTCCCCCGGTTTTGCTCACTTCGGTGGTAGACGTGCCTACATCTGTTAGCCTAACATTCTTCTATATTAACTTTAGCTACCTACTACCTTTGTGTGGTTATCTTACTCACGAGGACAGTATTCAGGTAGCTTACAGTACAAAAGAGCCACCTACGTTCCTTATGGAACCATCAGGGCTTATTGATGGCCTAAACTCCTTAGGGAGCCGCATCACTGCATTGACCATGACCATTCAGGAGCTCCAGAACAACCAGGCTCCAACAGCAACTATGTGATCTGCAACCAGGGGCACCAACTCCTGTTTCTCCCCCTGACGCATCTGCAGGTCCTTCCGCTTCTGGCATTGAGGCCCCTCATATGCCTGAACCATGAGTTCCGAACTAAATACAGGGTTTTCATCCCCGCCTGCAAACTACTCTTTGCAATCAGTCCTCTTACCTACCCTTCTGATTTTGTCAAGGTGCGTACAGCCATAGTCCTGCTCACTGATGAACCTCAGGCTTGGGGGCATCATCTGTTGCAGACCAATAGCCCTGTGCTTTCATCCTGGGCTGAATTCCGACTTGCCATGGACGCCCTCTATGACGATCCATTCAGGAGCTCTTCTGCTCATGCCGCTTTGAGAGCCCTGTCCCAAGGTAGGAGACCGGCCATAGACTACGTGGCTGATTTCCACCGCCTGTCCTGCGACACCAACTGGAACAAGGCCACCCTGTTTGACCATTTTCGCCTCGGTCTGTCCAACAGTCTCAAGGACGAGCTAGCGAGGGTTGTACCACCTTCCACTTTGGAGGGGCTCATACACCAATCAATTCATATAGACCGAATATTGCGGGAGAGAAGACGAGTGCGATTGGCGGCAACTCCTGTCCCTCTCCTAGGTGTAACCTTCCGGTTCCTGTTTCAATTCCTTCTCAGCCTGCTGCGACCCCTATCCCGCAGGAGGAACCTATGCAGTTTGGGGTGGTCCGTGGTCTCCTTATTCCTGCTGAGAAGGAGCGACATTGGCAATGGAATCTTTGCCTGTACTGCGGGGGGGTCATCAGTTGCGCTTCTGTCCATCCAGACCATGAACCACTCTTCTGTTTCGGTGGTCCTTGCTTCGGGTCTACAACTTATTTATCTATTCCTGTTTCCCTACAGTGGAATAACCAACAGATCACTGCTACCGCCATGATCGATTTGGGTGCTATCAGTTGCTTTATCAACCAGGACCTGGTCCTCGAAGCAGGCATTCCAGTTCAGGGTAGGGTCTACCCGCTCTGAGTCCAGATGGCCGACTGCAGCATCCTCCAATCTGGGCCTGTGACTAAGGAGACCTGTTTCCTTCGCTTACAGCCAGACCTACATCACAATGAACAGCTGCAATTTGATGTCATACCTTCACTTTTGTTCCCTCTCATACTGGGTCTTCCTTGGTTAAAGACCCTCGACCCCCACATTGGGTGGTCTTCTGCTACTGTCACGTTCGGATCTACCTATTGCAAGAGGTCTTGTTTGCCTCCTGTTGCCTTAGCACCTCTTTCCGTACAATATACAGTTTCTCACCCCAGCAATACTCTGAGTTAGTGGATGTCTTTGACAAGAAAAAGGCTTCTGCTCTGCCTCCCCATAGGACTTACGACTGCCCTATTGACTTGCTCCCTGGAGCACAATACTATATGGGCACTTATCAAGTCCGGAGTCCCACTATTTAAGGGCTACATCACCGAAAGCCTTCAACAAGGATTTATCCATCCTTCCTCTTCCCCGGCTGGGGCTGGAATATTTTTCATGCCTAAGAAGGATGGTGGATTACGTCCTTGTGTGGATTACAGAGAATTGAGTAACATCAATATCAAGAACCGGTATCCACTTCCTCTCATCCCAGATCTCCTGGAAATGGTCTCCACCGCACAGGGATTCTCCCAGATCGACCTCTGAGGAGCCTATAATCTTGTACGAGTACGTAGAGGGGATGAATGGAAGACAGCCTTCCGGACTCGTTAAGGGCATTACGAATATACTGTTATGCCTTTCGGGTTGTGTAATGCCCTTCGGGTTGTGTATTCAGGTAGCTTAAAGTGGGCAAGTTTCTTTCCCTGTATGACTTATAATTTATTTGTAATAAAACCTAATCTCTTATTCCGCCTTCAGTTTTTCCTATTTCTTATTAATATACATAAAGAAAATGTTGTCACTCTTACACAGTGACATAGTAAATTAGGTCGAAAAAATACACAAGTCCATCAAGTACAACCTTTGCCTCATAACCCAGAGACAAGAGAATTATATATCTTTCCTGCTGCCAAATAAGTTAATCTTTATCAGACCTTCCTGTTTTGCCTACTAATACACAGTATAACCCTGTGTGTTCGCTTTTGAAAGAAATGTATCTAATCTTCTCTTAAATGTATCCATAGTATCTGCCATAACCACATCCTTGGGCAAGGAAATCCATAATTTAACAGACTTTACTGTAAAAAAAACCCTTCCTCCCTTTGTTTACATGTCTGATGAAGTTATGTTGTTCTTCCATTGTTCCTGCATATCATGAAGCAATTTCCACTCTGCTAAGGAGTTACTTGTTTGTTTACCCAGAAAAATGTGTTTCTAAAGTCTACAACTTTTGTTTTAGTGTGGTTACTGACAGACTTTACCAGTATACTAATCCCTCTACTCTCATGAACAGACACAACTAACACTGTATCCGTATTCATGAATATGAAATCTAGTGTTGTTTCCTTGTGAGTTGGCTCCTTCACCAACTGAATATATAAGATTCCCCTAGTAAGGAATCCAGGATATCCATACTCCTTGCTGATAAAACAACAGGAACCTGCCAATCCACATACATCATATTAAAATGTCCCATAAATATTATAAGACCTCGCTGATATATTTGTTATTTCCTCCATCATTGCTTTATTTAATGCTTTTTCTTGTCCTGACGGTCTACAAATTACTGCTATTTGAACAACCTTATCACCATTTTCAGTAGTTACCCAAATGACTTTATACTTTTACAGGAAGAACAACTTCTTGCCTTTTCTGTCTTTTCTGTAAAGGTTTAAGTTATAACTATGTACCAGTCATGAGATTCCTTGTACCAAATCTCCGTTATAGCCATCACATCCAAATTGTTCATAGTCATTATTGTAATTAGTTCAGGAAGTTTATTCTCTAAAGCACAAACATTTGTACACATACCACACAGATCCTTTTTAGTGTTTCTCCCTTGTTTCTGTATCCCTCTTATGAATTTTACATCACCAGAAAAGCACTGTTCATAATCTTTTGCCTTGTGTGTGTGTTTGTGTGTGGTTGGGGGAGGGGGGTGGAGCTGGTTATATCATATATTATTTGCCTATACCCTTATCTAGTTTAAATTACTACTAACGTAGTTTCTATAGAGAAAACAAATATAATTCAAGTTTTAGAAAGGGATGGTACTCTTAGCTCAATACCAATCACTTAGCTGTGTAATAATACACTTGTTGAGAAAGACTTCCCTACAAAAGAACACATTCCAGTACAGGTATAGATATAAAGAATAGCATTTAAAGGGATAGTAATGTTTCACAAAAACAGCAGCTCCAATGAATCTTCGTAGTATTTGAGCCATAGAGAGTGTTATTTCAGCTGTCAGAGCTAAGCTTCAAGAGTAATTGAATGATAAAGCATCCCCTTCCCGCCCCTTTTACCTAGTGTAAGCCTCCTCCCCTCAGATGTGGAATCTGGTCCTGGTACCAGACAGCTCACAGCATGGGACAATCTTCTTAATGTGACCATAAGGAAAACCCTGCCCTCCTTATGCTTATTGAAGATTGTCCCTCTCTGTGGTCCATCCAGACAGTCTTGCTGCTCTGAGGTGCGCAGTGTTACACTAGGTAAAAGGGGAGGGAGAGGATACTTTATCATTCAATTACTCTTGAACTAAAACTCTGACAATATTGAAATAACGCTCTCCATGGCCCAAATACTATGAATTGGAGCTGCTTTTATTGTGACACAGTACTATCCCTTTACTGTTGGATTCCATTATAGGATATGCTTTTATAGGCCAGCTCAATTTAATGTAATGTTTTCATGCTATTCTTTGCAGGTAATGCTTAGGAGGAAATTTGATTTTCCCGTAATGTTGCTGTCTAAATGACTGTTAAACAGAGCAGACTCTTGCATAAATATAAGTAAGAAGCATTGCATATATCTATTATTAAACACTGGTATAAAAGCCCGTGTACACGGGCCAAGGATCGGGTGGTGTTAACCCTTTGAGTGCCAGAGGAGTATGCAATGCTTTGCGTGACTCTCTGGCACTCAAAGGGTTAAGAGACCAGTCCTGTTCTGCGCCCTGCTGCTGACGCAGTCATGCACTGTAGTGACTGCCCGAAAGCACAGAATGCTCCCAGCACAGAACTCCCAGCTTTCCTGCACCTCCCAGCATTCTGTGTGTTCGAGCAGTCTCTACTGCTCATGACGGCTTCTGACAAACATACATTAGCAAATTATTATATAGGATAAGAAAATGTCAGGACTGGAAGCATCAGTCTTCTGGTTCCTCCAGGGTGAAGGTCTCTAAAATACAGCCCCTGCAGAATTTAATTGGGTGAAAATGTATGGCTATATTTTCCAGCCAATCACAGGTTTGGTTTGCATATCCAATAATATATTGCATGAATTATTAAATTAATATTTCAAAATACTTTAATATTACTCATTTATTTGCTTTTTAGTTGCTGGAATTAGCCTCCTAGAGGTCATTGGTATAGTTATCTATTTCTCTCTAAACAGCACTTTCTTTTTCAGATTCAGAATTTCAGATCCATAATCTTGGCAGCCCAGATGGCGAGACCCTCACATGGCAGCACTGTGGAATGGCGCTTCACTAGACCTGAGATGTGTGGATGTTTGCAGAGAGTTTACCCGTCAGATTGATTCATGACCTGTCCTGTGATATTGATATCTATGCAGGAGGGATGTAGGTATGGGCTGAAGTGGTTCAAGAACCTCTAATGCTTAAATTCACAAATAATGTCCTAGTCTGTTTGCTGGGTATCAGGGGATAAATGATGATACTACTATGAGTCTATGCAAACTGTGAGACAATACTTTACCGGTACTTCATCCCAGTTACAGGACAACTCCCTTGCAGACATCTGATAATGGCCGAAGCTCTGTCAGTAGGCATACCTGGCACATTTGTCTGAAAAATGAAGTGGCACAGCTTACATCATCATTGTAAGGCATATAAATATAGGACAATGGCCATGTGCCTCAATACAAACTCTCCAAATTCCCACTGATTTAAATGGTGTTTTTAAATACTGAATGCTAAAGAGGTCTCCAACTCATTGCAAAGCAATGAGCTGGATACCTCTTTAGCATTCAGTTGTTAAACCCCCATTTAAATTGAGGACGTTTTATTTATCTCCTGTGGAACAACTGGATTGTTCCAGACTTGCTCTACTTTGCCTGTAGGAGAGCCCATAGGAGGGAGCAATGACAGGTCCAGGAGTAATGCAGATGTCTTTGTGTGTCACATTTCTCTTCATGAGTCTTCTCCTCCCCTTTATCTGGAATTTAACTTCTGCTTAGAGAGTAAGGGGTGGAAAGCGCTAACAGAGCGTAATGCACAGTTTACTCATTCCCTTTGCAATTACTGACAAATATCAAAGGTTACTTCACTGCTACCACTGACAGTTATAATGGAGCTAGGGCAATAGTACATATACCAAAATATAACTCACTAGTTTCCTCTGTGAGCAATAAGTCTACTAGCATTTAGTGCCTACTAGAATTCAATGCAGACAGATGTGTTTTATTAGTGCAGACTAAAACCATCCAATATTTCGATTACTATGGGTAACTTTCCTCAGGGTGCAAAACTCAGTTCATTACAGGGCACACAGAAGGGTGGCCTTCAATTTTACTCTAGCAATAATGTATTTCGGGGAGTTGATGTAGCTTCCACTGTGGTCAAATGATTCTAAGCAGCTCTACTGTGGTGATGAAAAAGACAGACAGTAGTTATAAGTTAGTAGGCTACTCCTGAGGATTATGACTGAAATCCTAATAATACAAATGGAATGCAAACACCGTCAGGGAGAGTATGAAGGTATGTGGTTTGAGCCACTCTAAACATTGCCACTCCAAGAAAGGGAACCACTTACTACTTCTTACTCCATCCTCTGCATCTCTCTCTCTATATCTCTTCTCTCTCCCCTCTCTTTTTCCTCTGATGCCCTCTTCCTTCTCCTGTACCCATTCCCTCTTTCTTATGCCACTCTTTCCCTTCTGCCCCTTTGCATCTCCTTCAGTGTGAAAGTTCTTTTGTCAGAAGGTATTTGTTTTTGCATTAGCATGTCAGAGTATGTACTCCTGCTGAAAAATGTTTGTCAGTTTGTGTGTCGACTACCATTCCGCTCCTTTCTTCAATGCCCAGTTGTCTAATGTTTTGCATAACTACCATGATGGTCTTATGATTTGCCTTCTAGCTTGTAAGCTCTCTATAATTTGTTTAAATCTGCTTCTATATACCATTTCACGTTGTTCTCTCTCCACTATTTTGTTCTGAGCTGCAGAATGTGTCGGTGCTGAACTACACAACAGCTGAACTGGTGTTTTAAGGTTTGAGGAGGAATACAGATCTCCAATAGTGGGAATCTGTACAGGGTCAGATCCAAAATTCAGAGGAGAAGCTGGAGTATCTAGGTAACTCTTGAAGCAGGCTAACAATACTAGTAGTTTCTGGAGTAGCCGTGGCCACTCTTGACCAGGAAACCAGATATACCTGGAGAAGATAGAAGTAGCTGAGATGCTGAGGCACAGTACCTGTAATAAGCAACCATTCATCCTGAGAGGTTGAACCCCCCATCCCAGTTTGTGCTGCCATGAACAGTATACCGGCAAGTCCAAAAGTGCAGTACTGAATGAGGAGACAAAGACAGAGTCAGGCATGCACAGGGCAGTCAGCACAGGTTCTGGAGCAATATAAGGATCCAGAGTTCAAAGGCAGGTGACAATCAGAGCAAGACCATAAACACAGGCCAAGGTCAGGGCAGGAGAGGTCAGCAGAGGTCAAACACACAAAAACATTGTGTTTTTTTTTTTTTTACCTTTCACTAGATCAGCAGGGGTGTTTTGGCATGTGCTGGACTTGATGGATACATGTATTTTTTCAGCCTTACCAACTATGTTAAACTATGTTAAGCACTGAGGAAAGTACTCATCAAGTCTAAATGCCTGTTAACATAAGACAATATGCGTGCACATAGAATGTGCAAGTGCCCACATCAGGACACCACGGAAGAAAAGTCTTTGGTGCACAAACAATATTAATTTGCTAAACGAGACTACAGGCCAGGAAAAGCTAAGATGCTTCTTGGTAGTTCATATAAACAGTTAAAACACAAGTCCCCTTCCTGTCCCAGTAAAGCCCCCACTTAGAGACAGGCTTAGGAATGAGATATATTAGGTAAATTAACTTTTAGCAAACATCCCTTCACATGAAGTGGACCTAGACTCTTATGGAAAGACAGGTATAAGGGGACCAGTTCAACTCATAATCAGATCTCAGACAGTAGCTGAACAAATATACAAAAATACAAACACACACACAAAGCCATACAGTACTCTAGAAATGGTGGGTGTATGTGAAACTGCTTGCATCGCAGACTGTTGTACCATGTGGTGAGATGTCTTGCAGACCTTTCAAGATCTTCTTCTCAGAAGACCTCACCACTTGCAGTTCTGTTTCTGTAGAAAGACTAGTGTAATGTCCGCACCACCTCACTGTTCTGTATAATTCTACTCCTCAAAAAACAGGTTTAATTCGAGGAGGCCCCCATGAATCTATGGGACAGGTGAGAGCTACAAAGTCTGCTTCATTTCCCCAAGTGTCAGTGAACTGACTAAAAATTCTCATCAGCAGAGAGAGAAAAATTATGAAAAAATACGGTAGATGTTCTCTCAGAGTTATGAGCTATAAATCCTCCTCATGAAGCAGGTATCATGGTCCCCGTGATTCCCTGTCAATCTTAGCTGTGTTACCTGTGCATTGGAGGAGGCTGATTGGCCCGCCCAGGATGTTCCTTTTTATACTGGCTCTTGGGCACTTGTCAGTTGCCCTTTCGTGGTGTTCCTGATCCTGCGCCTCGTTGCTGAGTTCCTGTGTCTCCTGTGTACTGATCTGGCTTGTCTGACTACTCTTCTGATCCTGCTCCGTGATTGACCCGGCTCTGGCTGACGACCCTGCTCCATGATTGAACCGGTTCTGGCTGACGACCCTGCTCCATGATTGACCCGGTTCTGGCTGACGACCCTGCTCCGTGATTGACCCGTTTTCCGGCTGATGTTCCTGCTACCGTATCGATCCGGTTCCGGTTGATGTTCCGGCGACATTCTGAACTGTCTGGTATCTTGCTGATCCTCTCTCTCTCTACAGAGCTGTTGCCTGAGGTTGCTAGTTCATTCTGCTGTCTGCTGAGCTGTTCTCTCCTGTACCGAACCAGATTAACCCGTGCAGTGCCTGTAGTCTCCGGTTACGTGCCTCATATACACTTGCCAAGCCTCTGGTTACCCTTAGAGCCTGTTACGATTTCAGCCTGTAAGACCTAGCCTAACCACTGTCCGTTCCGGTGTTCGGTGTGCACCGTGACCGCGCCGGTTGGCGCTGGTAGTCTGTCTGCTCTTGCAGTGTGGATTCTGTGCGACACTGGAAGGGTGTCCTGGCTCTGGTTCACAAACTCTCAGGGTGTACGTTATCTTCTGCACTTCCCAGTGCTCCAGCTCACTATAGCTTGCGCAGTAACCGTCTATCTTGGCACCCTAAGTGTGGTTGGGTGCAATCCCGTTGGCACACGCAGGGTTACTACCGAGTTTACGTTAAGGGCGATTCAGGTTCTGGTCTCTTCAGCTCTAGCAGTAGCGTTCCTCCTAATCCCACGGTGGTGGTATTGGCTCAGCTCTGGGCTATAGGTGCGCTCCATTTTACTACCTTGAGAGTGATTCAGTGCAGACACTATATTCCTTTCTCACCATCAAGAGACTGTTATCATATCCTGGGCATTGGCCAATCTAGGACTGAGTTGCTTCAGTTGCTCCTCTTTAACCCTGTGTGGTATTCCCCAGTCTATATAAATATCCATATATGTATTGCACTACCTTTACTTGGTCTGTACCTTGCCAGTACTGATTATACCTGTACTGGCCCCTAGGGGCACTGTTCTATTATCATTTTCTCAATAAAAATGTGTTTTTACTTTCTACCATGGTCTGAGTGTCAGAAAACCGTAACAGCAGGACACAAGAAACTGAAAAGGGGGAGGGCTAAAGTGACAGTTAAGTGGAGCTGTCACGTCCCCTGTGCATCCTTCTCACTTCAGCTCACCTCTCTGGCGGAGGCTTTTTCCTCCCCTGTGAATCTTGCCTGCTGCAGCTTTCCTTTCTGGCGGAGCTTGTCTCTTCCGCTTTTGTTCCTGCCCGATGTGGCTTGCCTCATCATCGGCGGCTTGATTCTAGCCCTCTCTCTTCTTGGAGCGGCTGTGCGCTTCCGGGTTCACCAGTGTCACTAATCAGTGACGTCATCTTTCTGCCTCTATATTTGGCGTCCTTCTCTGATGCCCAGTGCACTTTCACTAGTGTTCTAATGTGTTCCAGGTCCTTGGTCTGTTCTACTGATGCCTAGTCCGTTTTCGGCTTGTCTGACCATTCTTCTGCCTCGTCCTTGTGTCCAGTGTTGACCTCCAGTTGCTGACCAGCTCGTCTCACCATTCTTCTGCCTTGTGCTTGTGTCCAGTGTTGACCTCCAGTTGCTGACTAGCTCGTCTGACCATTCTTCTGTCTTGTGCTTGTGTCCAGTGTTTACCTCCAGTTGCTGACCGGCTCGTCTGACAATTCTTCTGCCTTCTCCTCTTGCCCAGTCTGGATTCCTCTTTGGCTCCTTGCTTCTTCCAATCATTCGGGTCAGTGCCTTCTGGCTGGGGGTGTGTGTATTTGTCTGTATTATATTTTGGGGAGTTTCAGCTACCTAGTAGCCCACTCACCCTAGCATCGCTCCCTAGGCACCGCCCTCCAGCCTTCGCTCCCCCCTGCAGAGGAGCTTATACTGTCTGCAGTCTGGCCATCCTGGTCTGGGTCCTGGCTGAACTGGGATTTGACATCTGGCTTTGCGGCCAGCATCTTTATACGGCCTTGGCCTTACTACAGGCAGTCTCCACTCTCTAGCTCCGAACCCTAGCCTCACACCCTAGCACTCCCTCCCCTGCAGGTGTTTACCTGCATAAGTTGTACACCAAACACAAATGTTTCTGCGCTCACCAATAGCTAACTTTTCAATTACAATATACAACACAACAAAGGAGATCAAACCGTATGCATAACATGAAACATCAAATATATATGTTATACAGGGTTATATATCCTTCTTTCACTGTCGTCCAATACAGGTTACTGGTACAATGGGAGGCGATCCGCCCCTTTAAGTAGGCAGGGACATTCATCAAAATGTATGCAGGGGGTGGAGCCTCCCCTCCCTCTTAAGCTGCCTTCAGCCAGAACAAACCAGATTGATTTGTTCCTGCGTGCTGTGCACACCAGGTGGAGAACATCTCTCAATCAACTTTAGTTTTTTTATTGTTTTCTTCAAATATTTAATACCACCATTAGGCGGGTGACCATGGCTGACAATTGCCCTCTCCAAAGTGGCTAGTGCATCTTCCAGGGATTTTCTGGTGGACCTTATGCCCTGAAGAGGGAACAACTTGAGTCAAGTAGCTTCCCTGCTGGGGAATTTTCCTCTGGTTAATTCCCTTTTAACATGGTTACCTGAAGACAGAAGTCCTGCAGAAAGGTGAGCCACCCTTTGAGTGCTGAAGGTCCACTTGTTCCACAGTGTCCCTTCTTTGGGCTTGTATTTGGGAGTTCTCATTATGCACTCCAGCACTCATAGGGTGTTTTTCTTCATATTGCCTGTATTTATGCAATGTCTGTATTCCCTGGGTTTTGGAGCAGTTTATGGGGGTTTTAACCTTTTCCCTGCTGTTTCTCTCATTGGGATATTGTTTTATCATGTTTTACATGTGTTTTGGGTGTGTTTGGTAACTTTTTTCTGTCAGGGTAAATTTATTAAAAGTTAATGTTCCGCGCCTTTAAGCGCGCTTTTCCCGCATAGACGCCATTGCTCCTTTACTCTCTATGGGTTTACACAGTGTGGGACGTATCTCTGGAACCGCTTGTCACAGCGACTTCAGAGTGGGCTCATTTTGTTGGTCTTCCCTTGCTCTATCATCCGGTTGCATGATTTGGTATGTTGGGGGTCTGGGGGGGCTTCGGGCACTGTTTTGGGGTACTTCTGAGAAAAACTACGTTTCCCATGAACGCTGGTTTCGCACCCGTTTTCTGATTGGCTACTGTCGCGGCAGCCATTTTGTGAGTTATTCTCAGCGAGTATACTAAGCAGGGACCGAGCCTTCTCTCTCTCCTCCGCAGATTAACCCTTCGCTTGCCAGATAAGTTTAATTTTAGACATTTCTGGGGTGAATTTTTAATCTTTCACACTTCAATTGGGTGATTCTTGTCAGTGGAGTATATCTGACGCTGTGAGCATGTCTACTCCACTGGAGTCAGGGGCTAGAACCAAGACTAAGGAGGCTGGGGTGTCAGTTTCCCCCATTGCGTTTTGCTCCTCTTGTCACTCTGGGCTGCCTAGAGAATTTTCTGGTCATTTATGCCCAAAATGTGCAGAAAGTCATGACAGCAACCCTGGGCTTTCCACCATTGAGCCAACTTGGGTGAAAGAGTTCAAGGCTGTCACTAGGGATCTCAGATCCACTCTTCAACTCTTTCCCTCTCAGGTTCAGGGGGCTCTTCAAGTTTGGCAGACCCCCTCCACAGTCAGGACCTCCCTGCCCAAGCCACAGGGGGCTCCTGATATGTCTGATTCTTCTGAGGAAGAACTATTACAGGATTCTGATGCTGAGGAAGGCACTGTTATTGAATCTACCAGGTCTATTGGTGACCCTTATGAATGTGACCCTGAAATCTCTGCTGAGGGTTTGATCAGAGCTGTGCTAAACACACTCAACCTTCCTCTGACTCAGGAATCTACTCATGATCCAACTGACATTTTTCAAAAACCGTCTAAAGCTGTTGTATGTTTTCCTACTAACCCTACTCTTGCTCGCTTAGTCTCTGATGCGTGGAGGAATCCTGAGAAATCCTCTTCTGTGTCCAAAAAGTTTGCTAAACTTTACCCTTTTCCTGAGGCTGAACTGGCAAAATGGGTTCATCCTCCTAAAGTGGATGCACCAGTTTCTAGGTTATCTAAATCTACTGCCTTAGCTGTATCTGATGCTTCTGCCCTGCAGGATTGGACGGACAAAAAGTTAGAAACTTGTCTTAAATCTATTTTTGCCTCTATTGGCACTGCCATGGGTCCAACCTTTGCAGTGGCGTGGGTTAACCGGTCTATTGCGGCCTGGACTGAACAGCTTACTGAGGTGGTTCGCCAGGATGCGCCAGTGTCTGAGCAGCTACAGCTTCTTGCTAATATATCAGAAGCTCAAAATTATGTTTCTGACGCCGCCTTTGATGCTGTGCGCATGATGGCGAGGGCCTCCACTTCCTCTGTGGTGGCTAGACGTGCTCTTTGGCTGAAAATTTGGTCTGCTGACACTTCTAAGAAAGCTTCTAAGAAAGCCTTGCTTTCATTACCCTTCCAAGGGACCTCACTGTTTGGATCTGAGCTTAAGGAGATGATTAGTGAGGCTACTGGTGGTAAAAGTACTCTTCTACCATCAGTCTTCAAAAAGAAGTTTCCAGCCAAACGCAATCGGTCCTTTCGTTCCTTCCAAACTGAGACACGCTCTACGTCCCAGGCGGGCCCGTCCTCTACGCGCTCCTCCTCCAAGCCCAAACAGTTCTGGAAGCCCAAAGTTGCCCTCAAGGCCAAGACCTCCAAGACTGCTTCGGCATGACTCACCGAACCCGGGTCTGCATCCGGCTGTAGGTGGACGTCTCCACATCTTTCGCCAGATTTGGGAGGAGTCAGTGACGGACCCTTGGGTTATTCAGGTGGTATCAGAGGGATACAGGATTTCTTTCTCTTCCCTTCCTCCTTTTCGGTTCCATTTTACTCGTCCTTCTCAGGAGCCTACAAAAAGACGTCTGTTCAACGACGCTATTCGCGATCTTTTGGACAAAGAGGTCCTGGAATTGGTCCCCTCAGGGGACACAGGTTCAGGATTTTATTCCAACCTGTTCGTCGTGGCCAAAAAGGACGGGGGTGCTCGTCCTATTTTGGACCTCAAGGATCTCAATTCCTTTGTTGTGAGTTCCCACTATCGTCAAGAATCTCTGCGTTCTGTGATAGCCGCAATGTCTCCAGGGGAGTTCCTTGCCTCCCTGGACCTTCAAGATGCATATCTTCACATCCCTATTCATCCAGAGAGCAGACGGTATCTCAGGTTTGCCTGTCACAAGGGCCACTTTCAGTTTTCAGCTCTTCCCTTTGGACTGACTTCAGCTCCTCAGGTTTTTCAGAGAGTATTGGGAGCTTTGATAGCTGTGCTGCATCGAGATGGTGTCAGAGTGACTCCCTACATGGACGATCTGCTCCTGAAAGCTTCATCTGCGGAGATCCTTCACCAGCAGGTTCAGTTGTGCATCCAGACACTCAATCGCCACGGGTGGATCGTGAATCTGGACAAGTCAGACTTGATCCTGTCTCAACAGATCCTTTTCTTGGGTCTCCTGTTCGACACTCAGCAGTGCATGGTGTTTTTACCGGGAGAGGTGGCTCATCAGATTGCTCTCCGTGTATCCAAGATCCTGGAGCTCGAGAGGGTTCCAGTGCCGAGGTTAACTTCTCTGGTGGGGAAATTCATTTCCACAATAGAGGCAGTGCCATTTGCCATGACGCACACCAGGGAACTTCAGAGGTTTGTGATTCAGACGTGCAGGAATCATCCAGATCACCAGCATCTGTCAGTCTCTCTGCCTCCTCATGTCGAGTTGAGCTTGGAATGGAGGTTGGACCTGTCTCACCTCCTGAAAGGGAGGTCCTTTCAGATTCCCTATTGGACCACAGTTACAACGGATGCCAGCCTCCGCGGTTGGGGAGCAGTGTTGTGTCGTTTCAGTGCTCAGGGGAAATGGGGACTGGAAGAATCTCTCCTATCCATCAATGTTCTGGAACTTCGTGCCATCTTTCTTGCCCTGAGACACTGGGAATCTCAGCTGGAGGGTTGTCCAGTCAGAGTGGAGTCTGACAACGCCACCGCAGTAGCCTACATCAACAGACAAGGCGGCACAAGAAGTCTCACCGCTTGGTTAGAGGTCAAGGCCATCTTATCTTGGGCAGAAGCTCATGTTCCCGTCATTTCAGCGGTACACATTCCAGGCGTAGACAACGTCATGGCAGACTTTCTCAGTCGTCATACAGTCGACAGCGGAGAGTGGGCACTTCATCCAGAGGTGTTTCACCTTCTAACCCAGATGTGGGGGGTACCTGTAGTGTATCTGATGGCTACCAGACACAACAGGAAGGTGCCAGTGTTTTGCTCTCCGTGGAGGGACCCTCTTGCTCTAGCAGTGGACGCGTTGTCAACCCCTTGGGAGTTCTCCCTAGCGTACATCTTCCCTCCTCTCCCTCTGCTAATCAGAGTCATCCAGAAGCTGAAGATGGAGCGTTGTCCTGTCATCCTAATCACCCCGAATTGGCCTGTTTAGGATCTTCTACTCTGTGGTTCTTAGTGCTTCTTTGCTGTTGAGCCCTGTTGGCTCTAGTTCAGTGTGCTGTGATAGTTCGGGGGTTTGTTTTTGCCCCTGGTTGGTGTCCGTTGACACTTCTGTTTTTGGGCTCTATGATTAATTGATTCATAGCAGTTCTGGTGACTTTTGGGCCTTGCGCTTGGTCCTTGCCTTACTTCCCGCCTCTGGGAAAGCTCAATGTTTGTACATCCCATTGTACCAGTAACCTGTATTGGACGACAGTGAAAATAGGATTTTAGTCTTACCTGTTAAATCCTTTTCACTTAGTCCATACAGGTTACTGGTCTCCCATCCTGTCAAGGGACCATGCTTGGCTCTCCTGTGGCACTCAGTGGGAGACCTTCGGGGCATGCTCACAGGAGTCTTCCTTTTCCTTCTTACCTATGGTCAGTTTAGTGTCTCAAATCAATCTGGCTTGTTCTGTCTGAAGGCAGCTTAAGAGGGAGGGGAGGCTCCACCCCCTGCATACATTTTGATGAATGTTCCTGCCTACTTAAAGGGGCAGATCGCCTCCCATTGTACCAGTAACCTGTATGGACTAAGTGAAAAGGATTTAACAGGTAAGACTAAAATCCTATTTTTATATATAATAGTCCCTCTATTGAAAAAGAAGAAACTTCTCATTAAGGGAAACTTGAAATCTTCCGAATACTCAGAGTCCCAACATGCAGCTTGTAACTCAGATGCCGGACAGGATCCAAAAACCTGCATAACTTGGCCGTGACAGAAGCTGAGAGACAGGTTGCCTCCTTTTTTAAAAGTAACCTGCTTTCTAAAGGGAGCGATATTTAACTCCATTGGTGGTCTCTGTGTCTCCCAGTGGATGAAAGAGAGAGAACTTTTTATTACCGTAATTTATTAAGTTTTAAGGACCTTTCCTGTTATCTGTCCTCCACTAATGTCATTGATATTTAAATTTAACTGCCACTTTGTTAACGGCCACTGTTAACGGCCACTTTTTTTTTGCCAGTTTGTTAACTGCCACTTTGTTGTGTGTCAGTGTGTATGTGTACCCATATAATCTGTTGTGATGAATTTCATTGATTTATCAATAACTGTTAGAGACTGAGAAATGGCCATACGTTTCCTACCATTGAAAGCAGTTTACCTGTGTGAATATATGTGGTGAAAAGGTTGAACACTAGTGAGGATCCATAGTGACATTACTACCTAATTTGTTTCAATTTCATTTTAATACATTTTTTGTATGTATGTATGTATGTATGGAACACAGTTTTTTTAGTATGTTTGTAACACCAGTTTGAAATATATTTATCACAAAGTTTGAAAATGTATTAAAAAAATGTATAAAATGTTATAAGAATAACAAGATGTCATTCAGTTAAATATAAGTGAGTTAAATATCACTTTCAGAAAGTAGAGGAAAGAATAGTGGAGAGCAGATAACAGGAAAGATCCAGTTTAAATAACGTGTTGCTATATCCCTTTGGGTGCCAGAGGGGTACTCAACACATTGCCCACCTCTCTGGCAGTCAAGGGCACATATGCTTTTTTAAAATCTGTGATTGTATTTATTTTTCTATTGCCTGGTGTGTGTAATCCTATATAATAATTCGCTACAATGTTTGTCAGAAGCCGTTATGCACAGTAAAGACGACTGCGCACGCTGCAGTCATGCGCAATAGAGACTGCCTGAGCAGCGGCTGATACGGAGCGGGGAACTCCGAATTCAGACCGTAGTCCTGTCTGGGAACCTTCCTGGGATAGCTTGCGGTGTATCAGCCGCAGCTCGGGCAGTCTCTATTGCTCATGACTGCAGTGCGACCAGTCACAACAGATGATCCGGCCACCAGCCGAGGTTGCTGGGTGGCACTGTGGCCCATGTACACGGGCTTTTCAACTAGTATATAATACTTGAAAAAAAAAGATATTACTTTAACCCTTTGATGTCTAGTGGGTGAAAGGCATTGTGAAACAATGTGTAGTGCAACTCTCTGGTCCACGTAGGGTTAATGTTTCTCAGTGTGTTGGAGACATTTACTATTCAATTGTGGAAAAGTACAATGAGAAAGTAAGTGGAGAGGGACAATGTTTTGAAAAAGTTATTGTTGGCCCAAACTAAAGAATTTTATTTTTGAAAAATCCCAAATCGCTCCTATTTTGGCTCAAAGTACCCATACTGAGATATTTTGTGTAATGAAGGAAATGTCCTGAATTCCACAGCTTTGCCTTGGGATATGAAGTGTACTCTACTGCAAGCAATAAAACTAGAGATGCCTAATGAGAAGCACATACAGTGCAGGAACCTGAGGGGTGGAAACACAAACCTCAGCCCAACTATAAGAAAGATTAACATAGCTTCCAGGAACATCTTCACCCCCTTGAGGACCAGAGGGATATGCAATGCATTGGGAAGCAATTCATTGCATGCTCTTTTGGTCCTTTAAGGGAAAAAGTCATGCTAACCCCTCATTTTAAAAGGTTAGTAATGCCCAAAGATAACTTTATGTTTTATTGTAGATTTTAAAAAAAGAAATTATGAGCAGCAAATCCCATCTCTCAAACCTTTACGGTATGAGAGATATTTGCCGCTAAAGTTCCCTCTCTCCTGATGTTAGCTGTAAAGCTGACAGCAGGAGATTAGCGTCGGCTACTTGAGGCGGCTCTTCAGCAGAGCCGAAATTGCCATCTTTAATAAAAGAACTACTTCAGTGGAACGGTCTGATTAAATATTTCTTTTTAAAGATCACTATCTCGGCCCTGCTGAAGAGCCACATGCTGGTCCCAGGACCGGGATCTCCTGCTGTCAGCAGAGCGCTGATGTCAGGAGAAGGAGAGGGAGGGGGGAACTTTAGCACTGAATATCTCTCAAACCATAAAGGTTTGAGAGATGGGATTTCCTGCACATAATTTCTTTTTTTTAAATCTACAATAAAACATAAAGTTATCTTTGGGCATTACTAACACCTTAACGAACATTCAGAATCAACTATATGTCTTGTTATCCATGTTTTATTTTAAACAATAGATCATGAGATATTTAATATATCAGTTTATACAAATTAGACAGTACTAACCAGCATAAATCTCTTATTAACTGTAGTTTTCAATAAAAAACAGATAGCTGATTTTGAAAGTATCTTTCAATATTGACAACATTTTTATAACGTGTTCTACTTTTTATGTGTGCGTGCCAGAGCCGCCTCCGAATCTGGTCTTAAGACCAGACAGCTCACAGCAAGGGGCAATCTTCTTACTGTGAGAACAATGAAAATCCTGCCCCCCTTGACAGGTTTTTCCCTTATGCTAATTGAAGACTGTCTCTCTCTGCAAGCCATCTGGACACCTTTCTGTTCTGAGATGAGCTGTGTTACATCAGTAAAAGGGGCAGGAGGGGGATACTTTATCATTCAATTACTGTTGAACTACAACTCTGACAGTACTGATATAACACCATCCTGGCCCAAATACTATGAAGTTTAATTGGAGCTGCTTTTACTTTGAAACATTACTATCCCTTTAAATTATAGTCTTGCTGTACAACAACTTTTCATTGGAGGGTGGAACAATGATAGGAAATGTGAGGAAAAACTTCTTTATGGAAAGGGTGATGGATACATAGAACTCTTGGGATAGACATGAGGTTATTCCAGTGATTCTCAACTCTAGTCCTTGGTGGTACACCAACAGGTCAGGTTTTCAGTATATACCTAATTAGGCACAGCCAGCTCACTCACAATCACTCAGCCACTGATTCATCACCTGTGATTAAACAGTGATATCTTGGCAAGCTAACTTGTCTGTGTGTCCCGAGCGCTAACATCGAGAAACACTGACATATCTTATTGTAAGGATTAATGGGGGGGGGGGATGCAAGAAACTTTCACATGTACTAAAGGCATTTTTGAATAGCGCATTAAAATTGACCTTTTACAACAACACTGCACAGATATATAAAATCATGCACAATAGAACTTCCTGCATTAGGCACATTTGCTATTCGACTCAGAAAGATTTCTTAGTCCTGACCACATCCACAAAAAAATATGCGCAGCTGTTCGCTAATCTTGACTTTTCATGCGCAAGTCAACAACTTGATGCACAAACTTATTCTCTAGTGATTTTCACACTGGAAATAGCAACTGCACGTTTCCTGCATCCTTCCATATGGGCCTGATTCAGCAAACTAAAGTGGTGCATTTCTGGGTCAAACCAACTGCACTATAGGGAACAAATGAAAAGTCTCCTTTGATTGAAATGGGGCTTTTGAACCCTTGAATTCTCGAGAAGTCTCCAGCACATTGTGAAGCAAACTGGTTTTGTTTACATTAGAGAATAGATATCTAAGGGGTCATATGATTACCATTTACAAATATATTCAAGGTCAATACAAAGAACTCTCTAAGGATCAATTTATTCAAACGATTTGAGCAAAGAACAAAAATCATCCATTAACGACTAAAACAAAAAAAGTTTTTTTTTACAGTAAGGGTAGTAAATTTATGTGATTCTTTGCTTTGGGATGTTGTGCTTGTAAATACTGTAATTACTTTCAAAAGGTATTGGATCCTTTTCTATCACAGAATAATACTGAGAATTATGAAGATTAATTGGCTTCAAAGTAGATAGGATGTTGATCCAGTGAAATGTCAAACTGTCATTTCAAATCAGGAAGCAATTTTTTTACCCACTTGGGGCTTAATTAGAAATGGCTTTTTTTTTGCATTCCTCTGCATCAACATAGTAACATAGTAAATTAGATTGAATAAAGACACAAGTCCATCAAGTTCCACCTTCACCTGTAGAAGAGCAGCCTTTTTCCTTTACCTCAAGTGCCTGACATACTGTATCAGGGAAGCATTTGGAATATCCCCCAAACCTTTTGTGCTTGCCCACACATATTATGTTGTGCCAGCATTTATTCCATGAGAGCTATGTCCATCTGTGGTGGTGTGGTATCTTCATTTGATGGAACATTTTACACTAGTAGCGCCTCCTGTTTTGTTTTTTTCTTGTATATACAGAGGTGTTGTTGTGGTGCACAGCTGCACCAGCTGCTGTGTGGGATATTTTAGCCTTTTTTGAAAAATGCTGATTCTGAAGCTAATTTTGCTGATAAAATGAATATTGCAGTCAAGTTGTAGAGAAATAGAAAACTGCTGCTCAAATGTTGACACTAGCTAAGTGTACAGGTAGGCAGGAAAAGAAGAGCTGGAGTTATGTGTGATTGCAGGGAGTGAGGAAGTGCTTACTTTGTAGACAGTATGTGAGAAAGGGAGAGTTTAAAAAAATAAAATACCCACCCACATGACCAAAACTTTTGACTGATAGGTGACAGAAATAGTCAGGAGATCTTTCATATAAGCTGTGAATGAGAGAGTGCCAGATAGTAGAGACAGAGACATACATGAGTCATTATTTTCAGATGGATAAAACATCAATCCACCCACTAAAAGCCTTACATTACAATAGAAATCAACACTACTATCATGCCCACCAAATGTGCTAAGGGATGAGGCAATTATAAAGAAGTACTACATGGGCATGTTGGTGGTGGCATTAGTTAAATCATACTAAATCACAGACTGTTGCCTTGGTTGCTGCAGCCTGTACAATAAATGAAGATGATCCACCTCCTCCTAAAGAGATTGTTTATAAAGTAACACGAACAGTTTCAATACCACCAGTAGTAGTGCTAAACTTTTACCAACACTTATGACAACAAGAAGCCACATTATACTGCTGTTGCCATAGCAGAAGAGACTTTAGCAGTGAGATCAACTGCTGTGTCAGACAGTGACAGATACAACCCAGTGCAAACTAGTGGTCAATGTTTTATACACCCCTTAAGGGGAAAAGTAAACTTTTTTAGACTTCAAAAAATCTAGCAGAATTTGAGAATGGGTGGGGAGGGGAGCAGAAGGTGCTGCTGCTCACTTAATTACTGATGACAATGATGTTGATAATGTTGATATAGAATGTGTCCCTTCAACATCATCCCCCTCTTCTGATACACAAATTAGCTGAAAGGAAAGAATTAGTCTTACATGGCTGTTTATAAACTATTTTAGAGATTAAATGTAGACTTTGACTATGTGCAAATAAACATGCCTAAAAATATACAATCATTAACATCTCCATTACCATTTCTGTATCCAAATTCAACCCAGTCACTTTCACTCTTGTTGACTAAGCAGCAGTACCCTAGCTATGAGTGTTTCTGCTGCTGTTTGACATTCAAATTCACACAACCTATATAATACAGGTGGATCAAATATATAGGCCCATATATTAATTCAATTACACTGACCCTGCTCGTAGGCCCCTGTAGATCTGGGGAGACCCCCAACAACCTTGGCAAATGGCTCCAACAATGTTGGAGACAACTGGAAGGGAGTGCTCAACAGCTATGCCAAACGAAAGGAAACAGTCAGGGATTATAAGTAAAAACGTCAACAATTATTGGTATACAATAAAAATACTCCATGCGATAAGCATAGACGATGGTATAAGGAGGAACACACAAGCACATGATCCACCTAATGCATTTTGTCAAGGTATAACTTATTCATAGGCTGGATTCAGTGTGACAAATCCTATCAAGTACTAAATATAACAGGTGATTCAAAATAAAACTCATCAAATAAAAAATATGATTGGACTGACCATGAGTAGGAATATCCCAGAATGCATATGGTCAATCAGATACTCTCGACCATGCTCTAACTACAGATGCCCAGTCCAGGTCATAAAAGCCCAAGCAAAACTAGTGACACCAGTGGCCAAACTACATAAAGACACAGAAAATATACTTAGAAAATATTTGCAACTCTGAAACAATTACATGCTAGTCGTACAAAAGCCTCTCCATTTCTAAGAAGAAAAAACATTCCCATTTCTAGAGTAAGGTGCCAAGTCAATGAACAAATCGACAGTATGGTAAGATCCTGAGATCCAAGATTCATACTCCACAATCTTCACTTAGGTCTAAAAAAGATTATAATCTTATTTATGTATAAAAAGGCTAAAGTCATAATCAGAATTAAGACCATCAGGTTTTCTTGTGGAGAACTACAGAATCCAGTTTACCTCCATTCTGTCTAGTTTTATCTGTAAGTCCCCTTCCCTCTCATGGGAAAAAATTATTTCTATACCTTGAAATGAGAAAAAAAGATAGTTCAGAGTTCGTACAGTCAATAAAATGATGTGCCACTGGCTTAGAGACATCTGTGTTTCTTATTGAAAGGATATGCTCTCTTACACTGTCCTTCAACTATCTAACCTACAATCTACATATTGCTTATTGCATTTTAAGCACATAAGAAAGTAAACTACATAGATTGTCTTACAGTTAATGTAGTCCTTCATTTTATATGTTTTATCAGTAACAGAGCTCGTAAATTCTTTACTCACATTAATGTATGTACAGGAAAGGCATCTTCTAGCACCACAATTAAACATACACACCGTATTTAACCAAGTAGAGGTGGGTTTAGGTCTACATCGCTACAGACTGGGGGTTAATTTACTACCAAGTATTGGGGCTCTCCTAGAAACAAAGTGACAACATTGTAAATATGGTTTTAGGTGAATATCAGTCCATAAAATAGGAACATGTTTATTAATGATGTTCTTAATCTGATTATTTTCCAGGCTATAATCTGTAATAAATAATGGTGTTTGATCTATGATATTTGACCTAATATTCTTAGTCCTATGGATTTGGTTTCTGATCAGAACATCTCTATTCATAGGTCTTGCTCTATTATAAGCTACGTCTATCAAATTAATTGAGCAGCCTCTATGAAAAAAATCATGTTTTAAATTCCTGAGTTTTAAATTCTAAATTGTTTGAACAATTCCTGAGGACCCTCATAAATTGACTGATGGGAACCCCACGGATAGTATGTCTGGGGTGACAGAACTTGGCATGCAGCAAATAATTACCTCTGCTAGATTTTTTATATGACAGTCTCATTATTGAAAGCTAATTTAATGTCAAGAAAGGAAATTTTTGTCCTGTCATATGTAAACTTAAGATTCAGATCATTAACATTCAAATAATCTCAAAAAGAGACAAACTGATCCCTAGTACCTGACCAGATGTTTGACCTTCAGTGACATTGACCCACTGCTAGTACTACTACAACATCTACCTCCTGTTGCAGTAGTATTCCCTCAGGAGGAACCTCTCAGTCTATGAAATCTACAGTATGGATATACTTCACCCATGATCAAAAAGCTAAACATGTTGCTATCTTTGTGAAAAAAATGTGAGATTCCACCTGAAATAAAACCACATTTCTGATGGGAAACACACAAGCAGCAGTTGTAGAATAACCCCTAAATGTTCACTGGGCCGGGGGGTGTGGGGGGGAGATACACATAACAGTTGTCTTGTAGATGTCTCAGAGAATGGGATAACACTTTACTCAGTAACAAACAACACACTTATTTCGTACTGCTGCTGTGCAAAAGAAAAGCATGGAGGAGGGTGACTTAGTTGGAGGTGACATGAGTCATAGTTATCCCACCACCAATAGTTATGTTGTTAAAATAATTAAGTTATATAGTTCTTCTTCTATGTGCTGCCAGCCTACCCTCATTGAACTCCTAGAAAGAAGAAAAAAATGCACAAAAAAAGAAGTGGAATGGCAAACTTGCAAAAATGTTGGTGGTTGACATGCTGTCCTACTCTTTTGTTAAAAATGGAGGTGCCAAAGAACTGATGTACTGTTGCACCCCATTCTCATATCTAGGAAGAGATAAATGGAAGGAATTAAAATTTTTGGGTGGGTGAGAGGGAGGTCATTGGGTAGGTGGGGTTAGGGGGAGAGAGGGGATGGGTGGAACTCATTGTGCAAGAGGGAAACGATGAAGACACATACACATGCATTCATATACACACGTGTATGTTTGCTGACTGCAGTGCTTGCCTCTGTAGTGCAGTGCCTGCCCAGGTGGCCTATCTGGTCATGCTGGACTGGCAACTTCTATTTCCTGCTGGCCTGCACTAGCCCATTTACATAAACTGATTAATTCGGATACTGTCAAGATGGATGACCCCACTGAGGTGAGAATGTGGACCTGACATATCTCATCCCATCTCATCACTTTAGTATCTGCTGCTTCTGAGAAGGCATAATAGAGGGCTGCATTAGAAACATTGCACCCTACAGCAAGGGCGGGACACCTTTGGATTTCCTGCACTTATTGGACAATAACTTCTCTTACCGTCAGGCTGATCTAGTTGTTGTTGTTGTTGAACTACAATTCAGAAAGTGTAGTCCTGAACAGCTGGATGGCGTCAGGTTGCTCATCCCTGCACTTGATGCTAAAACATTTTCACACAAGCATTAAAAATAGAATTTCCTTAGTTAATAGTCATTAAAAACTAGGAACAGCTATGATCAGCACTCTTGTCCATGTCAAATCAGAGAGAGACAGCTGGAAGTTATATTTTATTTATTTTTTCTTAAACGAGCCAAAATCTATTTGGCAATCATTAAAAACATAATTAGAGTACAAAAATAGACCAAGGAATGCCTGCATGAAACAGGAACTCTTAACTCTTAATACTACTGGAGAGATTCTCCCATCTCCATCCCTAACTCAGTTAGCAGAGAGATTACTGGATTACTGTATTTACAACACGAACCATATCCTGTAGAACTAGCAGGGTTAAATCTATCCAAAAATACTAGTATTCAAAGTAAAAACTTTGATTGCATATAATGAAATGGGGATCTAGTATTTTTTCATATCCATAGCACAACTGAAAGGGGAGACAGTTCTGATGGAGCCTTGCTCTGAAGGTGGCCTGGCTCTGAAGGTGGACCTACATCTCTATACCATCCTGCAACTCATGATATGTTTCCTATCTTAGCTGGATGTCCGCTGACACTATCACACATGTAAGATAAGAATAGTGTTGGCGATCCCCTTACATTTTGTTCTTTAACCCCTTGAGCACCAGAAGGTTGTCTAATTCATTGCAAAGAGTGATTTATATTTGTTCCAGGGCTTTCAAGGAATAGTAATTTTTGTTTTATCTATTTTATTTTGGCATAAAAAAACATAAAGAAAGATATAAGTCTTATCTCTCAAACCTTTATGGTTTGAGAGATATTCACAAGCAAAGTTTCCCCTTACTGACCAAAACGGTCAAGTTTGCCATCTAGCTGTCAGGTTTGAGAGATGAGACTTATATCATTCTTCATGTTTTTTTAATGCCTACAAAATAAAATAAAGATAAAACAAAGTATTACTATCCCTTTAAATAAGGTCTGCATCAGCACAGATTATTGTGTTATTAGTTTTAGTTAGTCCAGTGTCCAGAACTAATTAATTTTTGTCACAAACAATGTATTTAATTTTATTGAAGACCAGCTAATCACAAATATCAACTTGCAGGATTTAATGCTGCCAGTTATTAAGCTCACTTAAACTTATATTTAACTTTGTACCTAGATTATTGGCCCAATTTGTATTTTTTAATCAGAATTTGAATACAAAAAAACAAGCCAAAGGGGAAAAAATTATATCTGCATCCCCTTTGTTTCATTTATAAAGGGCCATCTGCCACCTTAGTGAATTCCAACCATTGTGTGTTGCCCAACAATTCTGTCTGATATCGATATCTGATCTCTGATAGATATCGATCTCTGCCAATGAGACCACTCCAGCTTACAGACAGAAAGCCTCCATCATTGGAGGAGGCTGGATAGAGGGAGGGGAACAGAGGCAGAGTGACAGACTGCGGTACAGACCAGGTAACCACAGTCTGTCCGGAAGCAGGGCTCAGGACAGTATTTATTGCTTAGATTTCAGCCAAATAATGATCTAAACAAAAAAAAAATAATGGACTATTACAAATATTTGCTATATAAACAACATATTATGACAAACTTGTTTAGGGGTGATAGATCCCATATAGTGCAAGAGGGAAGCATTTTTCTGAAAAAGCGGGATACTAGAACAAGAGGTCACGATTTAAAGTTTTAGAGAGTGGAAAAGTCATACGTAATGTGTGTAATACTACTCTACAGGAAGGTGATAAACTCATGGAACAGCTTTCCAGCAGAGGTCACAGGGACAAATACTGTTAGGGAACTCAAAAATACCTGAGACAGGCATAAGTCTATTCTATGAAGCATGTAAGTGTGAAAATGCCAGGCTATGTACAGTAGGAACTAAGTGAAGGTGCTTGTGATAAGCCCTTATGCTATTAAAAGCTTCTTGAATAAGATCCTATTGAGTCGTGGATGGTAAAGTCTATGGAAAGAGTGTCCCGAAGCCTTTACTCCTCCAGGGGATCAGACAACCCCTTTAATAACCAAGAGTAAATATATATTAATGGCTCTGACATACACTTCCATCCAATAAGAATGACCGCCAATGCTGCAAGATTCACACTTCAGGCTATGATGACCTTGAACTTTAATCTGAACTGCCACTGTGAGCCACAAGATCCTATAGTACAATGTTAAAGTGTACGGCTTCAGAACATTGACAGGCCACTGCTCAGTCTTGCTGTGTCTTAAAGGGATAGTAATACTTCGTTTTAACTTTATTTTATTTTGTAGGCATTAAAAAAACATGAAAAATGATATAAGTTTTATCTCTCAAACCTTTATGGTTTATGAGATATTCACAAGCAAAGTTTCCCCCTCCCGCCCCTTTTAGCTACTGTAAACAATCTCTTCTCAGATGTGGAATGCAGTCCATAGACTGGACAGATAACAGAAGGGGACACTCTTATTCCTATGAAAACAATGAAATCCCTGCCCCCCTTGACAAGCTTTTCAGGTTTTTCCCTTATCTTAATTGAAGATTGTCCCTCTCTGCAGTCTACCTGGGCAGCTCCCTTCTGCCCTGGCTGAAAAGTGTTACATCAGTAAAAGGGGCGGGAGGGGGACACTTTACTTGTGAATATCTCTTAAACCATAAAGGTTTGAGAGATAAGACTTATATCATTCTTCATGTTTTTTAATGCCTACAAAATGAAATAAAGTTAAAACGAAGTATTACTATCCCTTTAAGCTGGTAAAGGTGCCAACTGCAAGGTTGAATAGCACAGACTAGATAAGATGGAATATGCTCTGGATGACTGGCCAAGGAGTGTACAAATGTTCATTGTTGGCAGTGCAGAGGTAACCATCAAGGTCAACACATCTGGAAAGTCACATGATCAGGACTCAGCACCACAAGAGCACAAGGTACAGGGATACACAATACCTAAGTACACAGCAGTGGCCGAGAAGCAGGGCAGAGAAAAATGATTGGAACAAGTTCAAGGATACAGCACACTAGAAACAATAGTGTCAGGCTGGAAGAAGAAAGAATGAAGCACAAACAGAGTCTATGCACAAAAGATATATATTAGAGGCAACACTATATGGAAGAAATGCTATATCCCCAGGTTACTTGCAGCCAGGAAAAAGTTCCCTGCTACTGGAAGTTGGGTGAGGCACCGGAAAAATAGTGTGTTACAAACAGAGTCTAGCAATGGAGCACTGGAATAGACCAAAAACAACGTCATGTTCAGGAACAAGGCCAGGTCAGCAACTGGAGATCAGGTACAAACAGCATACACCGGACAAAACAAGGCAGGAAGCTTTGAGCAAACACCATTTGCAGAGTAGAAATGGCTCTATAAAGAAGAACAGGTTATCACAAGAGCTGGCTGTAATACTGGATCAGGCCACAGGTAAGGCAACATGTAAACTCACTACCGGACTATGACAGTAAGAATTTTATTAGAGAAATGGGCACACTGAAAGGAACAGATGGTCTTTTTTCTGCTGTCAAAATTGAAGGTTCTGTTATACCACATCTCTACTGCATTACTCCTCACATCAGCATCCCCTCTAAATCTCCTCATCCCATCTCCTCTGCCTCCCCATCCTCTCTCTCTGCTTTCCCATCCTCTCTCTGCCTCCCCAACCTCTCTCGGCCTCACTACCTCTCACTGCCTCTCTATCCCCTCTCTACCTTACTATCCCCCCTCGTCCTCTCTATTCCCTTTATGTGTCCCCGTGCCCTCTTGGCCCCCTTTCCTCTTCTTCGCATCCCCACCCCTTCTCTGTCCCTTCATCCCCTTTTTCCCTTCTCATTCCCCAATCTGCCTCCCAACCTCTCTCTCTCTGCCTCTATGACTTTGGCTGAAATTCCATTCTAGCAGGAATGAATTGCTATTTTCTGATTAGACAGATATAGCTGGTAAAATTCTAGAATCACATTCTGACCGGGAGTCAGAATTAGACTGTCGAATTGCATTTTTTAAAATCAAAACATGCCCCTTTGGAATCCTTTTGGAGCACTGACAAATGCTTCAAAACTACTCCAAAGTGAGGCTAGGAAGCCTAAGGAAAATGGTTGGATTTTAGCTGCTGAATCTGAGCTGGACCAGGCAGGGGAAACGCCAAGGGACAATAGCCCTATCCTGGTTCACTGCTTGATCCCACATGTGCCTGACTACCTCTCCATATAAATAAACACCCTATTTTTAATGAAAAAAAATGTGTTTTGGGGTCCCCCCCCCTTTACTTTTTTTAACACTCTCCATCCTGATCTGCTCAGGATTACTTCAGCAGCTGGAACACATTGATTGCAATGTGTTCCCAGTCAGTTTGGCAATGTAAGGGCTAATTATGGGCCTGGTTAGACTAGTAGGGATGGTAGAGCAGTACACGTTTATATTTTGAACAGTTAATCTCTCTGATGCCAGACAGTTTATGTTGCAAGCTGCCTGCATCAAGGGGTTAAGGGGGTATGCGAGTCTAGAGATTCATGGGATACTGGGTAGGGGGGGGCTCTGGTGGCCATGTCTTGGGAAGCTGAATAGGTCCTTTTCCCAGGCTTGGTTGCCTTGAGCTTCCAAACATAGGAAGGTCTACCTGGCTGAACATAGCAGAATGAGCTACCACACCAACTTTTCACCCATCAAGTGCTTTTCCCTTTCTGCTTCCACTGTCTTCCTCCTCTCTTACTTTACCCCAACTTCTCCATTCTCTTACTTTGTCCCACTTTCTGCCCTCACATTCTTTTATTTCTTCTTTCCTCCCTCCATCTTCTTCATTTGTTACTTCCTTCCTCCCTCCATCCTGCTTCTTCTCCCCTCTCCATTTTCTACCTCCCTCTCTCCAGCTTCTTGCTCCTTCCCTTCAGCTTCTTCCTTTCACCATCCCTCTCTGCAGGTGTATGTTTTAATACAGAGGGCTATGCGTAATGCTATTGAAGATTTTTATATCACAGGGGATATGGAATATGTTTTATTGTTGTTGTTGTGAATATATGAGTGTAAAGGTGGGGGGCAGGACATAATTACAGTGGGGGGTGGGCAATGAGGAGTCCTCAGCAGAGTTTGATGTTGAATTGTTACTACTGCCCTGTAATTATGTACTTTTTTGCTCAACCACTGCTCCATGGCGCTAATCACACAAAGTTCCCTCGTCCTGCTGTTTCTATTAATGGACTATCATACTTTTCTGGGGTCAAGTATTTGATTTTGAGCCTGAAGCAGATTACCAGATATTAAATAAACAAAGGGGAGAAAATATGCTTTTTGATGACCTAAAAAAAATGTGTTTACTTAACAGAGGCCAAAGCCTGTGTCCAAATCCTCCAGAGCTCAATTTTGCTTGGTCTGGAATCCCTTGGCACTGATCCACAATAGCGAAATATGCTGAGAACAGCAAAGTATGTAGCAGAGACTGTTAACACTGTGGGAGCCAGGGAGGCAGACAAAGCCTCAATTAAAGCAACACACAACTATGTATGGACTGCACATACACTACCAGCTAACAAATAAAGGCTGATACACTATGGGAAAGGGAAGCAATTCTAAGGCAAATCAGCTGCACCCTAAGGAAGAAATATAATATATTATAATTGATTTAAAGGGGGGTTTTAGAGCAAAAGGATTACCTCTAGAAGACGTATTACTGGATATTGGGGCCAAGCCTGTATAACTTTTAATTGTATTGGAATGATTAAGTTGGCGTCTTTTTGGGAACATACTATGTTATGCTTCAACAGCAACAGCCTACATGGGGCCAAAACCAAGCACCCCCAAGAGGGTTTACCAAACCTGTACAACTGTTTTATTTGCCCTTGAAGGACTTCTGACTGCCTCTTTTAGGGAGCACACTATATTCATAGACGTCTAAGATTTTTGCTGCTATTCGTCATCACTTGGAGCCATCCCATTCCATCGTTCTTACCATGATTTTAGTTTATATAGCTCTGTCAAGTTTTACAGCAATGGTCAGAACATGTCATACCAAGTCTTATTCTGGAGTTGGAGTCCAGTTTCAGGGAGACACACACTTGTACGTAACCACACTAGTAGTGTGTCACAGTAGACTTAGAATAAAGAATCACAGGACACAGGTACAGGTGAATTTAACCAGTTTATTAAGATCAATATCAATATAGGAGCAAAACACTTCCCCAGCCTTCCCAGGAACAGGCATGAGGACAGTACGCAGTTCACTACCCAGAAGCTGACATTGAGCTAAAACCTGCAACCGCGGATTGCCAAGACAGCAAAGACAGTACAATCTCACCTATGATTCTACAGAGTGAGTGTGCAGAAACCTAGAGTGCTAGGGATCAGGCAACAGGAGCGAGACTGGGGTTACAGACAGGTAATAGCCTCGGAGGTATAGCTAGTTAAGGATGCATGTAGCGAGACTGCTATAGCGATCCCTGGAGGGATCAGGCAACAGGAGCACTACCGGGGTCACAGACAGGTAATAGCCTCTGAGGTATAGCTAGTCAAGGATGCATGGAGAGAGACTGCTAGAGCAATACCTGAGGTGAGACTAACCCTGAGCTACTGAGCGGAAGGCAGCCGCAACAATACCATGGAGGTAAAGTTTGCTGGTAGGCTGTATGGAGCGAGAGCCAGCAAAAGCCGGTTGAAACAGAGTGGAGAGTTAGACAGTACCGGGGTCAAGCACGGAATGGGTAGTCAGACAGAGCCACGGGTCAAAACCAGATCAGGTAGTCAGCCAGAGTCACAGAACTCACGGAGTGGGTAGTCAGCTAGAATCAGGGTGTGACTGGAACGGGTAGTCAGACAAGGCCTAGGTCATACATGGAGCGGGTAGTCAGACAGAGCCACATTAAAACATCATGGTGGTGTGGAGGTCCGCATTAAGATCTTTTGGCCAAGTGAGGCAAATGCCATCTCCAGGCCACTCATGGCTGCAGAATGGTAGGTCTTATACCCCAACATCTTTCAATCTGTTTTCAGGGTCAACCTGTTTATAAAGCAATTGCAGCTACTGCATACAGAATTTAGCTTGGTTTATCTGTAATTGTTATCTGTAGGATACAAGACCAAAGACACTAATTATATAAGATGTCCAGTCTGTCTTTGTGTTAACTGTGCTTGAATGCTGCAGCTCAATACCAGAACCACATCTGGCTTAGTTTGCTTTGTCATGTTGGAACCATTGGCTTTCAAGACAGCCAAACTTGCCTTTGCCTTCTGACACTTGCTGAGGAGTCACTCTTGGGTTGACTTGCACCCTTCAGCTCCCTTACGTCCAGCTTCAACTTGTTTAAGATCTTTTGTGGGTGTCATCCTTGTCAGCATCTGCACTGTAGATATTTCCTTCATTCTGTCCTACAAAGAGATCTGTTCCAAGGTCTGCAATTAGTTTTGGCTAGTTTTTGGGTGGGATAGCTTCCAGTGTACATATTTGCAGCTGCACAGTTCTGAGGTTCTTTGTTATTGAGGCCCCCAGCCAGGCCTCATACAGGCATGTAGCTTTTTGATCTCTTCCTCAGGCATTTTGTTAACCTAATCAGCTCACATGGGGCTCCCAAGATACTGCTGTGCTTGTGCCCCAGTAGTCAGTGCAGCCAGCCTGGCAAGTTTCCACGTGTTCAATATCTATATAAGCTGTACCAACTGTTAAGACTGCCCTCATACTCTCATTATCCCATCTTCTGGTATAGAAATCATTGCTTCTACAATTATATGTTCACTGAGTTAATTGCGATCCACTGTGTATGTGCGACCTTCCATCTTATGCATACAACCACATTCCAGCACATCCAAAATGAGAAGCTGAATTAGAAGCAACAGTGCTTCCCACGTGACAGCATGATATGTAGTGGGCTGATCAGTTTTTAGCAGGAGTTTTACATGTATTAGAGCACAATATAAACAGTAGTCTAATCAATCTTTAGAAGACGCTTTACATGCTTCTGCTTAGCTCATAACTGGTGCATCTTAATTTGAAGTAGATCATTCTCCTCAATGCTGTCCCTATATCTGCAGTGCAATACCCATACCCAAAGTGTCATTTCATGCATGTCCTCATACTGTGTGCACACACATTGAATGCTTAGAGTGATGCCTGCTGAAACCCATCTCAGAAAGCATGTCCTTCTATTTTGCCAATGCTTTTGAGGCAGAGCTGACATCTATGACATATAATGTTGACTCCACTATGAAACGCTACTAGAATCAACACAGGCAGAAATGGAGTTGATCTCCTGGGTTGAATATAAACTCCTCTGGGTCATTCCAAACCCAGAAGCAGGAGAGGTAGGTTTTGTTGTATCTGTCTGTGAGGCAGAAGATGACAATGTGTTGACAATGTGTGGCCTTCCAGGAGGTTGAGCATGAATTATGTTTTTCCATAGCTGTTCTGTCCACATATGGTGGAGTAGGGGCCTGAAGACAGGTCAAACCTATATATGCAGGCCTCCATTCACAATTCTGCTGAGGGCCTCAGGGTTTCTTAAAAATACCCTAGAGGGGCCAGTTAAATGCTTCTAAACTCTCCATTATTTAAAATGGGACTTTTAACCCCTTGAATGCTAGAATGGTCTCCAAAGCATTACAGATGGTGTGGTTGTACTTCTCCAATTAATCCAGTTCTCCCCATTACATCAGCACAACTGACATTAGGGTGGAATAGTCTGAGCCAATGCAGAAACATATTCAGTGACAAAGTGCTAATCATGTTTAACCCTGCAATTGCACTGTGAATCCATATGGCACTGAGATGGTTAAATAATTATCCCAAGGTATGTTGCTAGTTACTGACTGAGAGGGCTAAAGCCTCAGGTCTCGTGCTTAAAGGGATAGTAATACTTAAAATGTAAAAAAAAATATATTGTAGGGTTTGTCCCTCTGAGTAAAACAAGAGTACTCTTACTGCTGAAATGTGTTTTATTCAAACGTTATTACAGCTCAAAGTTGAATTTTTTAGGTGCAATATCACAGTGGCCTGAAATTGTACAGTGGCACTGTTGCTACACCATCCTATGGAGATTTATGGTCTACCGACCAGAGCTGTCCATAGGATGGTGTAACAACACCACCACTGTACAATTTCAGGCCACTGTGATATTGCACCTAAAAAATTTAACTTCGAGCTGTAATAACTTTTGAATAAAACACCTTTCCGCAGTGAGAGTACCATTTTTTTTTAATCAGGTAGATACTACAATATATATTTTTTAGATATTAAGTATTACTATCCCTTTAAGGCTCAGGGTCAAGATGCACTAAAGTTCAATGTGATCTCAGGATGGCGATCTGTCGAATCTGTGTCGAAAGGCACATTGCCAGTATGCACTGAGGTTGGAGATGTTTGAGGTGTCCCTGTAGCTTCCTGTGCATTAACAGCCCTCAATCAATCATGAACATGGAGGAGGGAGTGGAGAGGATCTTCTTAGTGCCACAAACAGCATAATTCCCTTAACCAAAAAGTGGAGCAAGCAAACTGCTCCATAGTGAACAAATTAATTAATTTGAAGGGTAATAATGCCCCACCCCCATTTTTATGTACAATTGTGTGACACTAATATACCTGGATTTGCTACCAGAAATCTTTGGGACTACAAGAGTGAGTACAGTAATGTGATCTAAAGGCATACAGAATACTCTGTGCTGTGTGGCCTCTTGAATTTTATTACATCCTCCTTTGATGGTCCGTTCTCCAGAAAAAAGGTTATAATTTACACACACTTGTCAGAACCTGATATGAGTATGTGGTCCAGTTTAGAGAGGGCTGCTGAATGACAAGTCCACAGGCAATTGATGCAGTCTGAGCCCGTCTTGGAATCCAGTTTCTACTCAAAGCTCTAGAAGACTCTTGATATGCAATACACAATACAAGACAAATGGCCACTAATTGTACCATTCCCTTCATTGCCTTCCCTACCCTTCTCGCCTCTATGCCACCCCTCCTCTGTTCCCTTTGCCCTTCACCACTCTGACACACCTCTCAGTTACCTTCACCATTTTTGTGGTAGGGAAGGTGGAGAAGAAGGAGGCATGGCAGAGTGGCAAACAGGTGGAGGAGTGGTGGCAGAGTTGAAAATGGCGAAGGGGATGAAGAAAGGGTGGCAGAGTGGCAAACAGGCAGTGCAGGGGTCGGAGAGTTGAAGTAGGGGTAGGAAAGGTGTCGAAGGACATCGTAAAGCGACTATAACTTGCTACAGGCAAAGCAGTAAAGTTATTGCTATATGTAGCACACAGTAAGCAACTGTGACTAATACAGACAACAAATACAGAGAATCATACAATCGAATTACATTCCTCACCCATCTTCACCCTTTACCAGGCTTCTCCTGCTGTTCCAGTCTCAACTGTGGGGCTGAGGTATATGTTCCACACACAAGTTACTATTCATACAACACTCTTACATAGTTCCTGATCCTTTGCATGTGTTTGTTCATGTATGTATTTCCTATATGTGCTCTAAGGCGCACTCACATTGCCAGTGAGCCATCCAGATATCATCTGCTGCCACATGATATTATGCATATATACTCATACATTTATGCCTACTGTTTTCAGACAGGTAAGCTGGTGCTCCAGCACCAATGCCTTCCACCCTGATACATAGGGCCTTTTCAAGGTAGTTTGATTTAGACATATGAGACCTCTCTTTAAATAGTCATTTTCTGGAAGTTACATCCTACTGCCATAGTACTGATAACAATTAGTAAACAAAGTAAACTTTGCAGTGACCCTATTGAGTTCTGCTGATCAGGCCATACAATACCAACCATACACTAAACAGGTTATCACAGATGTGGTCCATGCATGATCTATTTCAATCATACTTATATATGTCCATGACCCTTAGTGCGCCAACATATAGTTGACTTTACAGACTTTAGGACCTTTAAATGTTCCTTACCAGGGGATTGGTTAATGGGTTAATGTATTGCATATCAAGAGTCTTCTAGAGCTTTGAGTAGAAGATGGATTCCAGAAAGGCCTCAGACTGTACCAAGTGCCTGTGGGCGCTGTCAGTCAGCAGCCCCCTCTAAGCCATGCTAGGTACTCATCACAGATTCTGATATCAAGTACAGAGTTGTATGGCAAATTTGGGGTACTCAGTAATCCAAAACTGTAGCTGCCTAATTTGTCCTTTATGAAAACTTAGGGAGGATAAAGGGACAAGTTAAAGGACAGTAACTGATAACATGCTGTAAGTGCATATGTCAAGTCAGTTTGTTCCTACTTTGCCAATAGATATCCATGTAGCTAACTGACAAGATGGTGTAAATAATAACCATTCAGACCATCAAAGCAGGATGCAATCCATGCAAGAGGCCCTGCATCACAGAGTGCTCTGTATGCCTTTATATCACATTACTATACCCACTCTTAATTTCCCAGACAAAGATTTCTGGCAAGAGACCCAGTTATCTCAATGTCAGACAATTGTACATAGAGAGGGAGTGGGGGGTATAGGCAATTTGACTTTACATAGTACATATACTGCTATTACAGTTTATTAAAATAGTGTTTATTTGTTCACTATGGAGCAGTTTGCTTGCTCCACTTTTGGGTTAAGGGAATGGTGCTGTTAGTGGTATTGAGCAAGTAGGGAAGCATAGAGGATGTTCTCAGACATCAGGGTTGTCTACTGCTGGTGATATGTAAGGGAGGGCATCCCTTTCATATTGCCAACAGTATGACAACCCTGTATGCTAAAAGGGAACTTCTCATCCCCTCCCCTTGCATACTTAATTCTTACTGCATATGGTGATATGTGTCTATCACCATGGCAATTTCCTCCCCACATATCGCCAGATACACATTGCCACAGCTTCAAACCTTAGTGCATTCCCCCCTAGGTCTTGTTGGCAGCTTGGTGAATGTATTGGTGCTAATCGTCCTACTAGTAATAATGAAATTGGGCTGCACAGTGCACTAATAATACATTTCGCTTAAGCCTCAGGATGATCCCTTAGCCAGCAATGCTAAAAAAAAGATCTATAATTTTAAGATCAAGTTCATGGAAAAGTGAGATGACCTGGTTGTAGCTTTGCTGTTATCTGATTGCTCCCTACTACTCTGTTTTGTTAGGATACAGCTTCAGCCAGCTGGCACTTATCTCCTTTAGGGAATCAGACAGATATCCAGAGAGGAAAGATAATTCTATCTGGTGCAAGCAACAGTTTTGTGTTAATCTGCATAGCAACAAGAAGCTAGGTCATGCTGTCTGATGATGTCATCTAGTCTGTGTATACACTGCAAATAACAAAGGGAAATGGCTATTTACATAAGCATATGAGTATGCAAATGCAAATATTGCTCATACACAGTGGGCCTTATTTGTCAAACTAAAGATATACAATTCTCTGACAAACCAAGTACACCATAAGGGAGGATGTTTAAATTACAACGGAATGCTTTGGAAACCTCTTTAGCATTTGAGGGTTTAAAGCCAGATTTAAATATATGGCTATATGTTTAATATCAACCTTAAGGTGCAGTTGGTTTGCTTCAAAAGTGCATTTCTTTACCTTAATAAATACGGTACACACTGTCCTAGTATTGATCATTCTGAGAGTGATATGGACCTACAGTGGTATCACCAGTTTCTTATAACATTCATCCTATAGTTCATTAGTGGAATTTAGTGACAAACTTCTCACAAGTAAAATGACAAGGTGTATTATGGGGCATATGTATGAGTAAAACTGGAGCAAATCTGGGTCAAAATAATTGCACAATATTTACAAAAATTAACCCTTTGGATGACCTCTTTAACATTAATGGGGTTAAACTCCCAAGCCCTTTGAGTGCCAGTGAAATATCCAATGCATTGCAACACAATGCATTTGATACCTCTGTGGCACTCAAAGGATTATTAAAAAAATGTCCAACCTCTACTCACTCTAGCTTCCTGTCTACATCACTCTTCTACCCACAATCCCATCATGACCATATTGTTCACACAGAGATTTCCCCCCAAACAGAACCATAACTTGACTGGACCACTATACTGAAAAGCACTTCCTTCTCCCACCCACTGATGGGCAGTTCATGTGGCAGGATGCACTTATACTCTATAGCACTTACTCCATAATTGTACCACCTACCTTCCACTAGACTGTAAGCTGTCACCAGCAGGGCCCTCCGATGCTTTTGTTTTCTATGTTCTATTTATACTACTAAATGTCTCTGGATATATATTGCCTGTTGTACGTAGCTGTTGAATAAATTGGATCTATATCAATCAAAGATAATAATAATAAATAGTGATGATCGAGCACCCCGATGCTCGGGTGTTCGGGTGCTCTGGCCGAGCGCCCCCGGAGGCTCGAGTGCTCGGCCGAGCACCCGAGCCCCATTGAAGTCAATGGGAGGACTCGAGCATTACACCAGGCACCCCCTGCTCTGATGAGGGGAGGGTGCCTGGTTCATAGGAAAAGGTCAGAAAATGATGGAAACACCACAGAAATGGTTCAGGGACAGCATAGGGAGGATGTCTGGATGCATCTTGGACTCCAACGTCGCTGCTGGGAACGATGTTTCGCCCGTAGTACGCCATTTTTACAGACTGACAGTAAAACACACAAAAAGGAAGATAAAAACGATTTTAGGCGAAAAATTTTTACCAAACAGTATTTGCTGTATATTTACTTGTATATCATCTGCAAATTCTGCAAAAAATTTCATCGATTTTTCGGAACTGGGGCCATGATTAAGAGGGAAACGTGCGCAGCGTAAAGCAGGTGTTCAACGTGGTTATGGCCCGGGTAAGGTACAGCATTCAGGAATGGAGGCCGCAGCTACCACAGGTTTTACAACATGTCCGTTTGCCCTTGTTAAGTCCTAAATTTATAGTCGGAACAGTGGGGTCTGATCCATTCAGTAAAAGTGACGAAGTGACTTAGTGGATGAAGCCAAGAACTACCTTCTGCTCTGTCGAACACCCCAGCCCTATTTAATTCAATGGGAGGACCTGAGGCACTCCGATACAACCTGTATATCACAAAATGGAGGGCCTCATTCACATTGTGGTACAATAGTTCAAGTAGTGGTCCAACACTCATAAAGCCTATGCACTAAGTGAAAGGGCTGCCAAAAATTAGACTGAAATGTCACTCCAATACACCCTTTATTACACATAAAGGAGGGCATCATACACACCCTTGAAAAATTAGGATTAATGGCCTGCTGGTGACCCTCTAAAACATTAGGGGCGAGGGCATGCCGCTAAGCTGACCATCTAAAACATTAGGAATGAGGGTCTGCTGCTGAGCCGACCATCTAAAACATTATGGGTGAGGGTCTGCTGCGGAGCTGACCATCCTAAACATTATATGCGAAGGCCCGCTAGTGAGCTGACGCTATAAAACATTATATGAGAGGGCCCGCTAGAGAGCTGACCAAATAAAACATTATATGAGAAGGCCCGCTGGTGAGCTGACCTATACAAAAATTGTCAAACAGGGCCCGCTGGTGAGCTGGCCCTATATAAAAATTATATCACAGGGCCCGCTGGTGAGCTGGCCCTATATAAAAATTATATCACAGGGCATATGGAAGAGGAGGAGGAGGATGAGAAGATTAAGAGTCAACCATATACCCGTTTTTTGGGTGGAAGGGGTGAATGGGAATACAGAGTATTCCCATCATTGTAAATAACATATCTAAAGTGACTTTATGTTCACCCGGGGCTTTCCTCCAGTGGAGTGGAGAAGTCAGGGGAAATCCAGGCCTTGTTCATTTTTATAAGTGTCAACCTATCAGCATTTTCGGTGGAAAGGCGGATACGCTTATCTGTTATGATGCCACCAGCAGCACTAAATACCCGCTCAGACAGAACGCTGGCGGCAGGGCAGGCCAGCACCTCCAAGGCGTAGAGTGCCAGTTCATACCACGTGTCCAGCTTGGACACCCAGTAGTTGTAAGGCACAGAGGGATCAGTGAGGACGCTGACACGGTCTGCTACGTACTCCTTCACCATCTTCCAAAACTTTTCCCTCCTTGTGACACTAGGCCGAGCATCAGGGTGAGGGTGCTGGCGGGGTGTCATGAAGGTGTCCCACGCCTTGGAGAGTGTTGCCCTGCCTTTGTCGGAACTGCTGTGTGCTCCCCTTTTCTCCCCTTCTCGGTTGGCCAAGGTAGCACGTACTCTGCCGCCAGCGTTGTCAGATGGAAAATTTTGGAGCAATTTTTCAACAAGAACCTTCTGGTATTGCACCATTTTGCTTGTCCTCTCCACTGGTGTCACGGTTTATTATGACTCTCAGACACAAGTTTTAGGTAAAAAAAAATCAATTTTATTGAAATAATAAATGATAACTTAGGATGGCAATAACATACATATATATATATACAGAATATAGCACAGACAGAAGGCAGACTCTACCGGTCCTGTCAATATACCGGACAGGACAGTCTTTAGGCTCTACCGGCCTTGCCAATACCGGGTAAGGCAACCTGCAGATGGAATAGCATAACGGTTTTACCGGCCTTACCAAATTACCGGGCAAGGCAGCCTCAATAGATACACAATGTAGGCTCTACCGGCCCTGCCAGTACCGGGTAAGGCAACCTCAGATGGAATGTGGCAAAAGGTTCTACCGGCCTTACCAATACCGGGCAGGGCAGCCCAGAGATAATAGCAGCAGTCAGATGGAACTGGCAAATTAGCAGAATCGTTAAGCAGCAAGGCTTTGGAGCAAACCAGTGACCGCACACTGGTGTAACAAGTGAGTTTGTATAGCCGCAAGGCTTAGGAGCAAACCAGCGTCCGCACGCTGGGGCCAACACAGATTAGTATAGCTGAAAGGCTTTGGAGCAAACCAGTGACCGCACACTGGTGTAACAAGCGAGTTTGTATAGCCGCAAGGCTTAGGAGCAAACCAGCGTCCGCACGCTGGGACCAACACAGATTTGTATAGCTGATAGGCTTTGGAGCAAACCAGTGACCGCACACTGGTGTAACAAGCGAGTTTGTATAGCCGCAAGGCTTAGGAGCAAACCAGCGTCCGCACGCTGGGACCAACACAGATTTGTATAGCTGAAAGGCTTTGGAGCAAACCAGTGACCGCACACTGGTGTAACAAGTGAGTTTGTATAGCCGCAAGGCTTAGGAGCAAACCAGCGTCCGCACGCTGGGACCAACACAGAATTGTATAGCTGATAGGCTTTGGAGCAAACCAGTGACCGCACACTGGTGTAACAAGCGAGTTTGTATAGCCGCAAGGCTTAGGAGCAAACCAGCGTCCGCACGCTGGGACCAACACAGATTTGAGCAATGTCACCAACGCGACCAGGCAGAAGGTCGCCAGGATACTGAAGACAGGTGATGAGATGACAGGAACCAGCAACGATCAGTCAGGTCAGAAAACAGCAGAGAAGTTCAGCAGGAACTGCAACACCAGAGACTAGGCCGGAACCAGGACTGGAAGTACTTCAGCATGCAGGAAACACTGGAACAGTAGAGATCAGGAACTCAGGAACACATGAGATCAGGAACTCAGGATCACTGGAACAGAGGCCCAGCTATCACTAGCATAGTGATAGCAAGAAGGTCAGAAACAACACGAAAGGGCACTCAAAGGGTGCCCAATCCAGGTTTAAATAGTCAATAAGAGGCGGGCTATCTGCAGACAGCCAATAGAAGCCCCCTACTGGTGACAGACAAGTAACTGCAGCAAATCACGGGCACCGTGATAGTACCCCCCTTTCAAAGACCCCCTCTCCTAGAATAGGGTTTAGGTTTCTGCGGGTAATTGGCATGAAAGGCCCTAGTTAACCTAGGTGCATGAAGGTCCGTACTATCCACCCATGATCGATCCTCAGGACCATACCCTTTCCAATGTACCAGGTACTGTACCCTTCCTCTAAGCCTACGGGAATCAATAATGCTCTGAACCTCGTACTCCTCCTGGCCCTCGACCTCAACAGGTCCTGGCACCACAGGTGTGGTAGTATAGCGATTGCAAACCAGAGGCTTAAGAAGGGACACATGGAACACATTATGGATACGCATGGATGCAGGTAGGTCTAGTGCATAGGAGACAGGGTTAATTTTGCGAATAACTCTGTATGGACCAATAAACCGAGGAGCCAACTTATTAGACGGAACCTGCAGCTTGAGATTTCTGGAGGAAAGCCATACTCTATCCCCAACCTGAAAGGAAACCGCTGGAAGCCTTCTGCGATTAGCATGGCGCTGATGACGCTGAAATGACTGACCAAGTGCCCTCTGAACTTGTGCCCATGTGGAACGGAGTTGCTCGATATGCTCATCCAGAGCTGGAATCTGTTGCGTCTGAAATGAGTCTGGAAGCAAACAGGGCTGGAACCCATAATTAATCAGAAACGGAGAGCTCCCAGATGAAGAATTGACCGCACAGTTCCTGGCGAACTCTGCCCAAGGCAACAAGTCGGACCAATTATCATGATGGTCAGTAACGAAACAACGGAGAAATTGTTCCAAGCCCTGATTAGCTCGTTCAGCGGCTCCATTGGTCTGGGGATGGTAGGCAGAGGAGAAGGACAGCTGTATGCCCATCTGTTGGCAAAATGCCCTCCAAAATCTAGACACAAACTGGCTCCCCCTGTCAGACACCAGTACCCTAGGCACTCCATGCAACCGGAATACTTCTCTGGCGAACACCATTGCCAATTCCTTCGCTGAAGGAAGACCACGGAGGGGCACGAAATGAGCCATTTTAGAAAACCTGTCCACCACCATGAATATAAAGGAGTACCCCTTCGACATAGGCAATTCTCCCATAAAATCAATGGAAACATGAGACCAGGGGCGTTCGCCATTAGGCACCGGTTGAAGCAAGCCCACAGGGAGATGTCTCGGGGTCTTAGCGCGGGCGCAGGTGGCACAGGCATTCGTAAATTCGGCACAATCGTTTCTCATGGAAGGCCACCAAAATAACTGAGAAAGGGACCATAACAATTGGTCTCTACCAATATGTCCCGCAGCCTTAGAGGAATGGTAGGTTTCGAGCAGCCTAGTACGAAATGATTCAGCGACAAAACATTTGCCCACTGGGGTTTCATGGGGAGCGGACCCCTGAGAGGCCAGGATCTCCTCCCCTAGAGGAGAAGTGATACTCGTGCGTATAGTAGCCAGTATTCTATCAGGTTGGATGATAGGAGCTGGTGCTTCCACTCTGTCACTGTCGGCCTCAAATTGTCTTGACAGTGCATCAGCCCTGATATTTTTTGACCCTGGTAAATATGATACAATGAAATTAAATCGAGACAGGAACAGTGCCCACCTGGCCTGACGAGAGGACAATCTCTTGGCCTCCGAGAGATAGGTCAGATTCTTATGATCTGTTAGGATTAAGACAGGATTCTTAGTACCTTCAAGCAAATGACGCCATTCCTTAAGAGCAAGGATAATGGCCAATAATTCTCTGTCACCTATCTCATAGTGGCTTTGAGTGACAGTCAACTTTTTAGAGAAAAACCCACAAGGTCTGAGAGTTCCACCTTTCTCGTGTCGCTGCGAAAGTACTGCCCCGACACTGGGGACGATTGTACACCACCTAGGGCCTGTCCCCCAAGATACCCTAGGTGTGTGCGTTTCCCGGACGTACCGGACAGGAATTTAGCAAGTGCCCTTTTTTACCGCAGTATAAACATAACCCTTGTTTTTTGCGATATATTCTCTCTGCCTTGGATAGTCTAGTGAAGCCTATTTCCATAGGTTCACTTGTTTCCCGTACTGGTTCACTAGACTTCAATGCCAAGGGAGGGATGGGTGGGCAAAACATGCTACTAGGCTCATTATTTTTTGACCGTAACTTACGATCTCTGGCAATTGATCTCTCCCGTATTCTGGAGTCAATTATCATAACATACTCAATGTAATCATCTAGATCAATAGGTAGATCTTTAGCAGCGATTTCGTCTTTAATGTGGTCATTCAGGCCTTGAGAGAAGGCTGCCAATAATGCCTCGTTATTCCAACCTACCTCTACTGCCAATGTGCGGAATTCGATGGCATAGTCGCCCACTGTACGCCTGCCCTGTTGTATCTCCATAAGGCGTTTGGCAGCAGAGGTGGTTCTACCAGGAGGCTCAAACACTCTTCGAAAGGAACGCACAAATTCACTAAAGTTCTTAGTACAAGGTTTAGCATTCTCCCACAAGGGGTTAGCCCAAGCCAATGCTCTGCCAGTGAGCAGTGATATCGTGAACCCCACTTTACTACGATCACTGGGAAATGCGTGTGCCGTCAATTCCATAAAGATTTCGAGTTGATTGATGAACCCTCTGCAGAGACTAGGGTCACCATCATATCTTAGCGGCAAGGGTGCAGAAGCCGTTAACCCTTTAACAGTACCCCCTAGGGGTCTGGTATCACTTTCCGGTGTCTGACTTGGCGAGACCACCGGGCTAGAGCTAGATTGGTCAGCAGGTACCGTGCGTTCAAGGATCGTTTGAATTGCAACTGCCAACTGATCCAAACGTTGCTCGAGCACATCCATCCTCCAATGGATATTCTGTGCGTTACCTTCACCCTTGCTGTCTGAGGTCATGGCCCTTTCGTACTGTCACGGTTTATTATGACTCTCAGACACAAGTTTTAGGTAAAAAAAAATCAATTTTATTGAAATAATAAATGATAACTTAGGATGGCAATAACATACATATATATATATACAGAATATAGCACAGACAGAAGGCAGACTCTACCGGTCCTGTCAATATACCGGACAGGACAGTCTTTAGGCTCTACCGGCCTTGCCAATACCGGGTAAGGCAACCTGCAGATGGAATAGCATAACGGTTTTACCGGCCTTACCAAATTACCGGGCAAGGCAGCCTCAATAGATACACAATGTAGGCTCTACCGGCCCTGCCAATACCGGGTAAGGCAACCTCAGATGGAATGTGGCAAAAGGTTCTACCGGCCTTACCAATACCGGGCAGGGCAGCCCAGAGATAATAGCAGCAGTCAGATGGAACTGGCAAATTAGCAGAATCGTTAAGCAGCAAGGCTTTGGAGCAAACCAGTGACCGCACACTGGTGTAACAAGTGAGTTTGTATAGCCGCAAGGCTTAGGAGCAAACCAGCGTCCGCACGCTGGGGCCAACACAGATTAGTATAGCTGAAAGGCTTTGGAGCAAACCAGTGACCGCACACTGGTGTAACAAGCGAGTTTGTATAGCCGCAAGGCTTAGGAGCAAACCAGCGTCCGCACGCTGGGACCAACACAGATTTGTATAGCTGATAGGCTTTGGAGCAAACCAGTGACCGCACACTGGTGTAACAAGCGAGTTTGTATAGCCGCAAGGCTTAGGAGCAAACCAGCGTCCGCACGCTGGGACCAACACAGATTTGTATAGCTGAAAGGCTTTGGAGCAAACCAGTGACCGCACACTGGTGTAACAAGTGAGTTTGTATAGCCGCAAGGCTTAGGAGCAAACCAGCGTCCGCACGCTGGGACCAACACAGAATTGTATAGCTGATAGGCTTTGGAGCAAACCAGTGACCGCACACTGGTGTAACAAGCGAGTTTGTATAGCCGCAAGGCTTAGGAGCAAACCAGCGTCCGCACGCTGGGACCAACACAGATTTGAGCAATGTCACCAACGCGACCAGGCAGAAGGTCGCCAGGATACTGAAGACAGGTGATGAGATGACAGGAACCAGCAACGATCAGTCAGGTCAGAAAACAGCAGAGAAGTTCAGCAGGAACTGCAACACCAGAGACTAGGCCGGAACCAGGACTGGAAGTACTTCAGCATGCAGGAAACACTGGAACAGTAGAGATCAGGAACTCAGGAACACATGAGATCAGGAACTCAGGATCACTGGAACAGAGGCCCAGCTATCACTAGCATAGTGATAGCAAGAAGGTCAGAAACAACACGAAAGGGCACTCAAAGGGTGCCCAATCCAGGTTTAAATAGTCAATAAGAGGCGGGCTATCTGCAGACAGCCAATAGAAGCCCCCTACTGGTGACAGACAAGTAACTGCAGCAAATCACGGGCACCGTGATAACTGGAGGAATGAGAGATGAGAAATTCTCTTTGTAGCGGGGGTCCAGAAGGGTGAACACCCAGTAATCCGTGTTGTCTAAAATGCGTATAACGCGTGGGTCACGGGAAAGGCAGCCTAACATAAAGTCAGCCATGTGTGCCAGAGTACCAACAGGCAAGATTTCGCTGTCCTCACCAGGAGGATGACTCTCAATCTCCTCATCCTCTTCCTCCTCTTCTGCCCACCCACGCTGAAGAGATGGAAATAAAGTTCCATGGCTACCCTCTGTAGCGGAGGCAACCGTGTCTTCCTCCTCCTCCTCCGCCTCCTCCAATTGTCGGTGAGAAGACGAAGTGAGGGTGCTCTGGCTATCACCTTGTGTAAGCTCTTCCTCCCCCATTTCCACCTCTTCCACATGCAAAGCGTCGGTTTTAATTGTGAGCAGCGAGCGTTTCAGTAGACACAGAAGTGGGATGGTTACACTGATAATAGCGTTATCGCCGCTCACCATCTGTGTCGATTCCTCAAAATTGCGTAAAACCTCACAGAGGTCTGACATCCATTCCCACTCCTCACTTCTGATTAGAGGAAGTTGAACGGAGAGGCGACGACCGTGTAACAGCTGGTACTCCACTACTGCCCTCTGCTGCTCACAAAGCCGGGCCAACATGTGGAAGGTGGAGTTCCAGCGCGTGCTCACGTCACACAGCAGCCGGTGAGCTGGCAATTGTAAGCGCTGCTGCAGCGTCAACAGGCCGGCTGAAGCTGTAGATGACTTACGGAAATGTGCACACACGCGGCGCACCTTGGTCAAGAGATCATGCAAATTGGGGTAGGTTTTTAGAAATCGCTGAACCACTAAATTAAATACATGCGCTAGGCATGGTACGTGTGTGAGCTTGCCGAGCTCCAAAGCCGCCACCAAGTTACGCCCATTATCACACACAACCATGCCTGGTTGCAGGTTGAGTGGCGAGAGCCACTGCTCGGTCTGGTGACTAATCCCCTGCAACAGCTCTGAGGCCGTGTGCTGTTTGTCCCCAAGGCAGATCAGCTTCAGCACGGCCTGTTGACGCTTCCCCACTGCAGTGCTACACTGCTTCCAGCTACCGGCTGATGGGTGAGTGGCGCTGCGCGCAGAGAATTCGGAGGTGGAAACGGAGGAGTAGGAGGAGGAGCCAATAACGTAGGTGCTGGCGGAAACCCTGATGGAGGTAGGGCCCGCAATCCTCGGCGTGGGTAGCACCTGTGCCATCCCAGGGTCCGAGTCGCTCCCAGCCTCCACGACAGTCACCCAGTGTGCTGTCAGGGAAATGTAGCGTCCCTGGCCACAAGCACTTGTCCATGTGTCAGTCGTTAAGTGGACCTTCCCAGTAACTGCGTTGGTCAGGGCACGGGTGATGTTAAGGGACACATGGTGGTGTAAGGCGGGGACGGCACACCGGGAAAAGTAGTGGCGGCTGGGGACTGCGTACCGAGGGACAGCTGCTGCCATCAGGCTGCGGAAGGACTCAGTGTCCACAAGCCTAAATGGCAGCATTTCGATGGCCAGTAATTTGGAAAGGTGTGAGGTTAGTGCTATGGCCTGTGGGTGGGTGGCTGGGTATTTTCGCTTGCGCTCAAATGCCTGGGGTAACGACATTTGGACGCTGCGCTGGGACAGGGAAGTGGATGTGGTCGCTGATGGTGCTTCAGATGGTACAGGTGCAGGGCGGGAGGTATGCGGGCCTGCGCCTTCGACAGGCGATTGGCCGGCACCGAAAACAGGGGAAGAGGGGGCAGTGGTGTGGCCTGCAGACACAGATTGGCGATCCGGGCGTTCCTCCCACTTATTACGGTGCTTGGATGCCATGTGTTGGATCATGCTGGTGGTGGTGAGGTTGCTAGTGTTCATGCCTCGGCTCATTCTGGTGTGGCACAGGTTGCAAACTACAATTCTTTTGTCGTCCGCACTTTCCTTAAAAAAACGCCATACCGCGGAACACCTAGCCCTTGGCAAGGGAGATTTACGCAAGGGGGTGCTCCGTGGAACATTTGCGTTCCGGTTTGGTGCGGTCCGCCTTCTTTCTTTAGCCACACCACTGCCTCTTCCAGCCTGTTGCGGTGCTGCAGATGGCTCACCCTCAGGACTGCTGTCATCGCTCGGCTTTCCACCTTCCCAGGTGGGGTCAGTGACCTCATCGTCCACCAACTCCTCCTCCACTTCCTCACTCTGATCATCCTCCTCATTTCTTGATCCCACCACATCCTCAGTCATTGACAACTGTGTATCATCCTCCTCATTTCTTGATCCCACCACATCCTCAGTCATTGACAACTGTGTATCATCCTCCTCATCAAGGTCTTGAGACAGTAATTGTGGTTGATTTGATGGCAACTGTGTCTCATCATCATCATCCACTTCCTTTGGCCTTAAATGCCGTTCCCCTCTGTCATCTTCTTGTGATTGGGTACCCTCTAGAGGTTGTGAATCAGGGCACAAGATCTCATGTTCCTCTGCAAGCGTGCTTGGAGAGAGGTTCAAATCAAGGATTGGTGATGAGACGAGCTCCTCACTATATCCCAGTGTGGGATCACTTCTTTGGCCAGACCCTCTATGGTGGGAGGAAGGATGATCAGGGTGAGGATTATGTTGACCAGACTCTTGGCTAGTGAGAGTGGACTTGGTGGAAGACAGGGTGGTGCTTAACCGACTGGAAGCAGTATCAGCTGAAATCCAACCGACCACCTGTTCGCAGTGGTCTGACCTCGAGAGTGATGTCCTGCGACGCCCTGTAAACTGAGACATGAAGCTAGGTATGGTGGATGTCTTTCTGTCTTGTGCTCTGGCACCAGGCACAGTTTCTACGCGTCCTGACCCGCGCCCTGAACTATCAGGATCATGTCCACTTCCCCGTCCCTTTTTACCCGCCTTCTTCATATTAAACGGAATATATGCCGGTAATCTGCGGCTAGGCACACGAAACAGAATGTGACGCTAATCTGCGGCTAGGCACACGAAACAGAATGTGACGCTAATCTGCGGCTAGGCACACGAAACAGAATGTGACTCTAATCTGCGGCTAGGCACAGTGAACGGAATATGTGACGTTAATTTGTGAATTTGCACACTAAACAATATGTGACGTTAATTTGTGAATTTGCACACTAAACAATATGTGACGCTAATCTGCGGCTAGGCACACGAAACAGAATGTGACGCTAATCTGCGGCTAGGCACACGAAACAGAATGTGACGCTAATCTGCGGCTAGGCACAGTGAACGGAATATGTGACGTTAATTTGTGAATTTGCACACTAAACAATATGTGACGTTAATTTGTGAATTTGCACACTAAACAATATGTGACGCTAATCTGCGGCTAGGCACACTAAACAGAATGTGACGCTAATCTGCGGCTAGGCACAGTGAACGGAATATGTGACGTTAATTTGTGAATTTGCACACTAAACAATATGTGACGTTAATTTGTGAATTTGCACACTAAACAGAATGTGACAATAATCTATGGCTAGGCACACGTTTAAAATGGCCCTTTTTGTCGCTGCATTGTAAAATAATTGGCCCTGTGCACCTAACAGAATATGTCAGCTTGTCACTGCACTGTGAAATATTTGTCCCTGTGCACCTAGTACAATGTCACCTTAGAACATGTCCCCCCCCAACAAAAAAATGAAATTCTGCCACCCCCAAAAAAAATTAAATGCTGCCCCCACACACAACAGTCCTAAAAAGGACTTTTGGGTCTTGAAAGAGTTTCAACAATTTTATTCTCCCTACACTGACTTCCTGTGCATCTAGTATTATATGTCACCTTACTAATATCCCCCCCACAAAAAAAAAGGAAATTGTGCCCCCCGAAACAAAATATAAATGCTGCCCCCACACACAACAGTCCTAAAAAGGACTTTTGGGTCTTGAAAGAGTTCCAACACTTTTATTCTCCCTACACTGACTTTCCCTGCCTGATCGCATCTCTCCCTGGCTAAGAATGAGCCGAACTCGCGCGTCGGGTGCTATTCAGCACCCGATCACGGGTTCTGGCCAGCCAATCAGTGTAATGCCAGCAGCCAACATGGCTGCTGGCATTACACTGATGTCAGAGCCTCCCCGCACGTTTATTGGCCGCGAAACGTGCGGGGAGGAGACCCGAACATGGCGGGCGAGCACATGCGGTACTCGTACGAGTACCGCCATGTGCCGAGCAGAGCGATGCTCGAGCCGAACCGAACTTCGGCCGAGCATGCTCGCTCATCACTAATAATAAATTAATGCAACATTTAATTTTTTTCTGCGGTGTGGTGTTTATTTTAATAAATGATCCAGCTGACTCCACTGACACAATGCTATTCCCTCTGACAACATAAAACAAATAATTAGGTACATATACTACTGCCATTTTGGGGATTTTGCAGCTATTGATAAGTTCTGACCTTAACCTCTATGTTATACGTTTTTCCTCCATAGTAAAGAAGGGTGTTCCCACTGTTTGTAGTTGTTTTATTCAAAAATTAAATCAGATTGAACTGTCGCAAAGTGGCAGAGGTATTACTATCACAGTCTGCGGCAACTGTAGCCAGTGGCTCCATCCCATAGAATGCAACAGAATAAATATATGGACACAAAATTAACTGTAGGAATTAGCAAAATGTTTTGTTTCAAAAACAAAACAGGTGAAAATTTGCACTTTCTGATGTGCAGAAAATTTTCCGCTGCAAGCAGCACTTTTCCTCTTTTTTTCCTTCTTCGTTATTTTATTGATATCAGTGATAAGAATGACTCTCTCCTTATCCTTGTATTTCCATCTTGATAGTATTAAACGGGTGTCAGGTTCTCACAATTTGTCAGTCTGTGTTTTTGAGAAAGGGAGAGCAAAAGGAGAAAACATTTTCATGCCATAGATGATAGGCAAAGAGAGTGAAACTAGAGTCTAGATTTAGGAGATTTGGTAGTAGTCAAGTTGTTCTCTGTGTGTGGGGACTCTGGGGTGTGTGCGGTAGAAAGGAGAGTTATAAACAAAATATATTTCTGGTTGATAAGTGAGTAACAGGTGATCCAAGTTCCTACATGAGCTGGCTGAGCATCTATTGTGACTGACTGACAGATATAGGGCTCGATTCAATAACCTGGCCTAAAACATTAGGTAGGGCAAAAATGGATACTGACAGACAAAAGAAAATGTGTAAGTCGATATTCAGTTCCCATACCAGCTAAAAGCATGATGGACGTTAGACCACAGAAATTGTCTTGTGGCCAAAAGTCCATTTTGTGCGCTAAGTTCCCAAAACGCCCCTAAATAGCGGCAATAATGGGAACATCAAAGGAAAAAGTTATTGATCGGTGCCTGACATACTGTCAAACACCTTATCTGTGTTACACTTACCTATGATCCACTGTCCTTCTCCTTCTATCTTCTTTTTTTCTCTTATCTTCTTTCTACTTATTCTCTCTTCTTTCTTCCTTCTTTCTTCCTCTGTTCCTTCTGTCTTCTATCTTCATGTGTTGTACATGTAAAAATATTGCGATATTAATATGTGTTGTATATAAAAGAACCCACACGTGTATACATAGTTTATCCCCTTGAGTGCCAGAGGGTATGCAACGCTTTGCAGTGCAGTCTCTGGGGCTCAAAGGGTTAACATATGTCTAGATGTGCAGGTCAGCAAAATAAACCATGCCACAAGTCTTCTACATATGAGCCCATTAAACATTTTCCAGTAACACTCGAACAGCTGCAAAATATATTTGCAATGATAATACATCCTATTTTTCTCTTTCTCTGCTGCTGTGTTCAGCCGTAGTGTCGGCAGTGGCAGAGGAAGGCAGAATAAGCACAGACCCCCAGTACCTTATGGGCTGATGCCTGTTCCACAATGAGGGAATTTGAACACCTTTATGTATGGGCAGTCTCTGTTCAGATTCCCTCACAGCCATTGGCTGGGTGAACCTGCTCAAAGCTGATTGGCTGAGATGTGCATAAGGCAGAGTAGGCACCTGCCTACAGGCAAACCCCACAGAGGGGCGCCTGTCATTGAAATAATTTTAAAAAAAAATATATATTTACAGCTCTGCGCACAGTAACCCGCCGCCCGGCCCACCACTCGCCTTCTTTGGCACAGACATGTAGCTGCTGTTGCTCCCCCTCGTCGGCTGTAATGCAGAGCGCAGAGATGACATCATCTCCCAGAGCTCTGTATTCCTAAAGAGAAGACCGCGCGGGGTGCAACAGCAGCTGAAGGTCTGTGCAGAAGGCGGCACAGACATCTCCTGCTGCTGGACCACCAGGGAGGTAGGAAATGGTTACGGGGGGGGGGGGCAATGTGGAGCTGATGGCAATGTGAGGGCAAATTGGAGCTGATGGGGGCAATGTGGAGCTTGGAGTTGATGGGGGCAAGTTGGAGCTGATGGGGGCAAGACAGTTGGAGCTGATTGGAGCAAGTTGGAGCTTGGAGCTGATGGGGGCAAGTTGGAGCTGATGGGGGCAATGTGAGGGCAATATGGATATGGGGGGTAATGTGGAGATTTGGATAATTGTGGAGATGGCCAATTGGGTTGGTGGGGCGCTTCAGATTTCTGTGCCTACAGGCTCCTGAGATGTAAATCCGGCCCTGACTGCTGATTCATAACAAATATTGACCTTTATGTACAAAAGAAAAGAGGAACAATTCTGTAACAAACCAACTGCATCACTGAGGAGAAATTTCCAGAATCCCTATTGATTTAAATGGGTTAAATCATATATATATGTAGTATATGACTATATTTCCTGCTAAGTAAAACAAGGATTCTCCCAACTCACAGAGAACCATATTTCCAGAGTTACTGCAGTTTAAACTCTTCATTTTATTTAACAGTGCCCAATAGTGGTCAGATTACAGTTAGTTATTCTTTTGCATTTTCTGTGAGAGGGTAGTCACTGACAAAGAATTTGCACTGTTAGAACAATGGTGGGAGTACCCTTGTTTTACTTAGTAGGCAAGCCTTGTAACGTATATGTTTTCATTAAAAATGGCTACTGCTCTTTTAACTACTGTGGCCTTATTCAACAACGTAAAGAAGCACACTTTTTGGAGCAAACCAGCTATATACTGGGGATGGGGGGTATAGGATAAGGATTTGAACATTTACACTAATTTAAATGGGGATTTTGAGGCCTTTAATATTAAACAGGAAATCAATGCATTGCATTGTAATGTGTTGTAGAACGCTTTTAGCATTCATGTGATTGAAAGCCCTGTTCAATACATGGATAATAATAAGAATCTTATACCGTATGGTTCAGAATTGCAGTTGTTTAGCTTGAAGAATAAGGCCCTGTGTGCCAAATCAGCCAACTACAGTGATTTTATGAAATTATTGTCAGTAGTTACATTGTGGTTAGAACCTTGGGGGTTATGCACTAAAGCGTGATAAAGAGGTGATAAAGCGGAGATGACTTCTCCAGTTATAACTACTCCATATCCTATGTTACTCTATGGAAGCTATGCACAAACATAGCCAAAGTCCTAGAAATCTTAGTGCATTGGCTCCACAGAATAACATAGGAATTTGAGAAGTGATATATCATACAGATTAAGCACTGTATAGCGCAAAACGCGTAAGATGTTTGCTATGTAACCATCACTCCATATGTAATAGTGTCCCGCTCCCTCCATGCCTGGAATAGTGTGTTTGTATTCTAACTTGGCAATAAAGTTTGATTTTATACCAGTCCATACGGCTTGTCTCACTGAATTCATCTGTCAAGTGTATTAGGTATCAGCATTGAGTGCTCCCGCACCCATCGTATACTGGATCTGTTCTTCCGGGTAAGAGCACCATTGAACTGTTAGAGAGTACTTTCATGTTCAAATACCTATATGTCATACCTGTTTTGGATTTGAGTTGGTGTGTAGCACCACCTTGTCATGTTTGTTGCACAAAATTATAAAAATGTACATAGAAATAATATCCATCAATTCCTTGGTGCACAATGTGAGGTCACAGGCTGGAAAAGAACCCATAATTCTTGTTACCAGATACTTTCCCCTCTCATCTGCTCCTGAAATCACTCTCATGGCTACCGATAAGGTCTAGTATTTCTTACAAAATGAATTTCCTCTCCTTTAAGTCACGTTCTTCTTTGGCGCCTTCTTACATTTCTGCTCTTATCTCCTGCTACACCCCTTCCAGTCACCTGTGTTCTTCTCAAGGGTTCTTTCTGTCATATCCTTCCACAACCTGAGCCATCTCTTGGCTGCAATCATTTTCTCTGGCTGTCCCTTGACTTTGGAATGCCCCACCCCTATTGCCATTCACCGTCATCATACACACTGATCACTTTCAAGCACATCCTAAAAGCCCACCTGCCCAAGGAAGCACCTCAGTAACAATACTCTCTTTGTGCACACTGACAGTCACATCAGAATCATTCTGCAATTCCCTTACTTAAGCCTTGTACTTGTGCTTGATCCTCCTCCTACTGTCTTTGTATGTTGTCAGGATTACTAATTGGATTGTAAGCTCTTTGGAGTAGGTCCCTTTCCAGAGTATGATTCCCTTTGCTGCAACCTCCCCTGCTAATAATGCAATGATTGCACTTTAGCATAAAGCTCTTAACCCTATTCAATTTTTTTTACTGTACTATTATTATTTCTATAAAGAGCTGTGTACATGTATGCCGCTATAGATAAAAAGATATACATACATTTTAACCCCTTAAGGACCGGCTGCGCACGCATGCAGCCTTCATTTAAAGGGATAGTAATACTTAATTTTAACTTTATTTTATTTTGTAGGCATTAAAAAAATATGAAGAATTATTTAAGTCCTATCTCTCAAACCTTTATGGTTTAAGAGATATTCACAAGCAATGTTTCCCCCTCCCGCCCCTTTTTCCTAGTGTAAGCCATCTCTTCTCAGATGGGAATCTGGTTGTAAGACCAGACAGATAACAGCAGGGGACAATCTTCTTACAATGAAAAAAATGAAAGCCCTGCCCCCCCCTTGACAAGCTTTTCAGGTTTTTCCCTTATCTTAATTGAAGATTGTCCCTCTCTGCAGTCTACCTGGGCACTTCCCTTCTGCTCTGAGGTGAATAGTGTAACATCAGTAAAAGGGGTGGGAGGGGGATATGTTGTCATTGAATTACTCTTGAACTACAACTCTGACAGAATTGAAATAACACTCTCCAAAGTCCAAATACTATGATGATTAATTGGAGCTGCTTTTATTATGAAACATTACTATCCCTTTAAGGACTACTGCCCTTTTTTTTTTTTTTGTTCACATCTGCTTCTGGACTCCCTGATCGGCGTGCAGCTGCGCAGGGAGCCTGGAATTCCATGACGGTCCTGGCACGTCATGGGTCCTCAACACAAATCCAGCCATGACGTGCCAGGACCGTCAAGGGTCATTAAGGTGTTAATATTGTACTGAAAATGTAAACACTTTATGTACAAACAGAGATGAGAGAAAAGTCTGCAGTTCATTTACCAGATTATTCTGGATGATTTGTAGAAAATTCCCAGGTCTGTCCTCAAGGAATCATGGAAGGAAAGGTTGAGAGGAGGATCAGGGTAAGGAAGTGACAGAGTAAGGGAAAAAGAGTAAGGGCAGGAGTGACAGAGTGTGGAAGGGCAAGAAGGGGTGGGATGGGACCGCAGGATTGGCAAGAATGGAAGGATGAAAGTGAGAGCCAAGTATAGGAAAGGGGGCTGAATGTGAGAGAGGGAGAGGGGCCAGGGCATTTCAGAAGGGGCTACAGCATGTAATAGGGACAGTGTTCTGGATGACCTAACTGGAAGGGGACTATTGTTTATTCCTTAAAATAAATCATCCCAATCTGAATAAAAGGAAAATAATTATATCTGATTTAACTACTCTCTGAATGCAGTAAAGATGGTCATTCCTTGCTAGATTGAGGGGAAAGCAGGGGAGGGCTGGCCTGGGGGGCAGAGGGGCAATTGCCCCCTGGGCCGGTCATAGGTCTGGGCTAGTGGGCCACTGCCTCACTCAATCTCCTTCTTGCTGCTGTAAATGGAGCTATATTAGTGATACCACAGAGCTTACAATTGAAATGGAGGTACATTAGTGATACTACAGAGCTTACAAATGAAATGGAGCTACACTAGTGATATCACAAAGCTTACAACTTAAACGGAGCTAGTGGTATCTCTAGTAGCATAACCCATTGCCACTGTAAGCTCTATGGTATCACTAGTGTAGCTTTAAATTGTAAGCTCTGTGGTATCACTAGTCTAGCTTCCATTCAGTTGTAAGCTCTATGTTATCTCTAGTGTAACTCCATTTGAACTGTATGCTCTTTATTATCAATAGTGTAGCCCCATTCCAGTTGTAAGCTCTGTGGTATCATTTGTCTTACTTCACATCATTAATAACAAGTTTAAAATGAACAAAAGGGGATGGGCTGGGACAGTGGGCTGGGACGATAGTTGAAATGGACCACTTGATTGTATTTGCCCCCCAGGCCTCTGGTCCTCAGGGGTTAATTCAATTTGACAGCCTTGGTTGTCCTACATAGCCATTCATTGATTGATGATCTCATTATGCCCTGGTTTCTTATTTTATTTACATAACCTTTAGCATTTAATTGGAGTGTGTTTATATTGTGCAATTTCTGCACACAATTTGTTATTTTTAACTATTTGTATGTTCACGGTAACTATTTTTTGTATCATCATAACCAGTCTTTTCTTCATTGCAAGAAAATCAAAGTTAAGCTATTGCTTATTTCTTTATCTTTATATTATTAGCATCAGAACTATATTTAATGTTTATCTCTGACCTCTTACATATGTTCAGCATTTGTTTTGTATACACTGAAACTCCCCATAAAATCTAAAAGAAACGAGGATGAGGCTGGGAGCCAGGAGAAGGATGGGGGGGGGGAGATCAAAGGAAAGCTGGAGGAAGAAAGAGCTGTAGATAGTGGGATATATGACTTAAAGGAATATTAATGTTTCACAAAAAAAGCAGCTCCAATTAATCTTCATAGCATTTGGGGGATGGAGAGTGTTATTCAATACTGTCAGAGTTGTAGTTCAAGAGCAATTGAATTATATAATATCCCCCTCCCGCTCCCTAGTGTAAGCCACCTCCCCTCAGATGTGGAAGCTGGTCACTTGACCAGACAGATCACAGAAAGGGACAATCTTCTTCCTGTGAACATAAGGAAAATCCTGCCCCCCCTTGACAGGTTTGTCAGGATTTTCTGTATTCTCACTGAAGACTATCCCTCTCTGCGATCCATCCGGACAGTCTTGCTGCTCTGTGGTGAGCAGTGTTACATCAGTATAAGGAGCAGGAGGGAAAAACTTATCATTCAATCGCTTTTGAACTACAGCTCTGACAGTATTGAAATAACAGTCTCCAAGGCCCAAACACTATGAAGATTAATTAGAGCTGCTTTTTTGTGAAAAATTACTATCCTTTCAAAGACCTGCCCAGAGGCTTTCCCTACTCAGAATGGTTGTTCTGGACAGGAACAACTGAAGATAAATTATCCTACTTTTTTTTCTTTGCATCACAATTTTTTTTTTCCAGCTATCTGATTGGTTTAATAATGAAACAAAAAAGCAAAGCACCTGTTTTGAGAGATGTGATCCAGGTCTTGCAGAACATCCTGTTTCTTATGAAAAACAAAACTGCAAAGTCCTTTCTCTAATCCAGGAGAGAGAACATTCCAGGAATTTTGGATCCCTCAATAAACAAGGGGTGCTTTCCTAGTAAGAATATTGCAGTGATCAAAGTAGCCATAATTTAAGGGATGCTAACACTTACACACCTCCCAGCCAATCAGCTTCTAGTGGGAAAATGATAAAAACTGGTAGAAGCTGATTGGCTGGGATGTGTGTAAGCACACATTCCAGCCATTTGGAGGATGGAATCCATTTTGAACTGAGACTGGCCATATAAAAAGCCAGTCTCTGTTCAAAATTCCCTCATTCTGACTCGGGCAACAGCCTGGAAGATATGGAGGGGGCCTGTTTCACTATACATTTCTGCCACAGCCAGTGGAACCAGAAGAGGTGGCAGCAGTGGAGCCAGATTAAATATTGCAAGGCATTTACTTATCTATCAACAAAAGAACACTTTCAACTTTTTGAAAACCAGAATGGCAGCATATTATTTTTAACAGATACGTCAGACTGTATTTAACCCTTAAAGTGCCAGATGGGTGCCCCTCCGGCACTCAAATGGTTAATCCCCATATCTGTGGGGCTTTTTTTTTTTTTTTAATAAAAACATAAATCATTGAAATTGTTTTACTTTTACAATACAGACTGGAAAGAAGAAAGAACACAAAAGATTATAGAAGAATGAAGAAGGATGAGAGAAGATTAAAGAAAGAAGAGAAGAGGAAGAGCGCACCATCTGAGAGTAATTCTGTAGAAGCTGCAATCAACGTACTGTAATAAATAAATAAATTATACTTACAAGAAAAATTCTTGTAAGTCGCATGTAACCCACAATATATCAATGGATGATGAAATATATGTTTCTTCACACCTCAATAGGAGTTAGAGACCATCAAGTATCCAAAAAGGGGAAATTTCTCCTGCAGTAGCCAGCCAGAAACACAAAAAAGAGAAAACAAATCCTCTAAGAGTATAACTGTAACTGGTGGAATGAGAAAGCCCCCAAAAGAAACTTACTCACCGGATCTCTCAGGTAAAGCGCAAATATCAATAGACAGAATCACAATAAGAAATAGATGGTCCAAAATATTTATTATCCAACGCGTTTCGTACGCTTCTGCGTACTTCTTCAGGGAATAAAATACAATATATCAAGATACAAATAGTTGTACTTACATTTATATAAGACCAAACTAAATGAATTATCCCAGAGAGGACATCAAGAACGCGCCATAGGAGGGACCGCATCTGAGTTCGTCTGTTTGAAGAATTTATTTTACATTGACTATCTTTAGGTCTAATTGACTCTTTTATGTATGTATATATTTTAGTGTCTTGCCCAGTGGAAGCGCAACAAAATTTCTCTTTTTTTCTAGAAGATTAAAGAAGACGGACAGTGCATGATATGTAAGTGTTACAGTTCTGTGTGTTAGTAGTGTTAGAACTAGAATTGTTTAAGTGTCTTGTTGGGTATAGTTTAGGGTTAGTGTATGGGAAGTGGGGGGGGGGACCTGTGTTTTGAGCTCACGCTCGTTGTTTGACACTATGTCAAACAACCAGAGTTGGCTATTTTCCTTTGATGTTCCCACAATTCACTCTATTTATCATGGGTTGTGGGAACCAAAATCTGCAAAGAACGTTTGGCCACAATGTGGGTTTTGGCCACCAACGCTTGTTGATCCATGTACCGGGCCAGCTTTAGGATAGCTGTGGTACAAAAGTGGGTTTCTTGTTCTGTGTTTTCCCCCCTTATTGGCAGTTTTACCTGTGGGAATAGTAGTATCGAGCCTCAAGTGCAGTAAATAACATTTAGCGCTATCATACACAGCACTGTCTCACAGTGCTCCATATTCCAATGAACCGGACTGAAATCAACATTGCAATAGAGATAGGAGTATACATAACACTAAGTTTCCTTGGTCGACCACTGTGTCTATGGGCTCAACATTGCCTGTTTCTTTGTGCTTCTTCAAAAGAGCTTGGACAGCACATCTGGAAGAGACCTTGCTGATGCGGTATAACTACCTTGTGTCTTGATGCTGTGCTCAGTCTTGCCATGGTGTGTGACTTCTGACATTAAACTGTCCTCAGCAACCTCACCTTGTTAACTGAGTTTGGCTGTTCCTCACCCAGTTTTATTCCTCCTCCACAGTTGTTTGTGTTTCAACCCACATATTAAATTGATGATCATAGCATCTGTTTGGTATAATTGTTTAATCATGCAATTAAACTGTTCGTCACCCAGTTTTATTCCTCTTACACAGCTGTTTCTGTTTCAGTTAATGATTGTATTTCAACCTACATATTAAATTGATGATCATTAGCACCTGTTTTGTATAATTGTTTAATCATACATCTGACTATATGCCTACAAAATCCCTGATTTTGAGCAAGTGTACCTAGAAGAATTGATGCTATTTTGAAGGCATAGAGTGGTCACACCAAATATTGATTTGATTGAGATTTTTCTTCTGTTCACTCACTATGCATTTTGTTAATTGTTAAAAATAAACTATTAACACATCGATTTGTTAAGAATTCTTACTTTACAGCATTTTTTGACACCTGCCTAATTCTTTTGCACAGTACTGTAGAAGCAAAACACACACATAGAACAGCCAATATTGAGTATGTGGCCTTTGACTGTATTTAACCCCTTAGTGACTGGCCGCATGCGGCCGGCACTTAACACCCACCGAACATTTTTTGTCATTTGTTTAAATGACTTCTGGGACGTACATGTAAATCCTCTGTCCACCTGGGACATCCGCTCGGGACGTACATGTACGTCCTTGGGCGGTAATGGGCTAAGTATGACATGCCTGCCCTGAAAGAAAGGTAAAGTTTATGTAAACTGTGACAAAATGAAGTTTTTCATATAAAAAAATAAAAGTACATATGCTCATTTTTTAAGAAAGTAATCCTTATTAAATCTATTTCAATGTAATATAATTTCTTAGGATATATTACTAAACATATTTAAACATATCAGGAAGTGAATGATAAGGTCTGTTTTATTTATACTAAATAAGGTAAACAAGTACATTACGTATAGCAGTAAACTGAAAAGCATAATCTCTATTTCAAAGTAAACATAGTTTATTTTTAGCTTTAGATTTCCTTTAGGAGGAGCTATTTGCAGTCTGTAACCTTTTAAATGTCAACAATAAACACAGATGTGTACATTCTTATGAACAGCATGCAAGGACATTATGTTATTAACTTAGTTGTGTAATTATCTTATACATACTCATTTAAGCTGCCCCTGTGCATTTCTAAATGATGACCCTACTTAGGAGTGGTAATGGCAACAATGGGAGGTGGGCAGCAATGGACTTGCAATTTCTTAAGTAGTTAACTGCATTGTGGTGCCAAGTCCAACAGTGTAGACATGCCAAACTGTAACTTCCCTGCAACAGTTGGTAGCCACAGGAAATTTGCAGTATGCTTCATCAGGGAATGACTATCACTTGTGAATGTCAGTTATTAGAGTAACAAGCCAAAGTAAGTGAGAGGCTCTGATGATGAACAAAAGCAATGTTGTCTGTTTCACAGCTAGTGACCCCTCAAGCGCATAACATTTTAGGTCTCCAATGTCATTACAGAAGAGAAATGTCCACATACACATTAGCCAAAATGGCTATCCATCTTCAAAATGATGGGCAAGTCCCCTGTGCATGGGAAATACCAGCCAACTCAAAACATGTTTTTGCCTTGTTTGAGCCTTGTCAGTGAGGTGCCGCTGGTTTCACTAGACACTGGGAGCAAGGGATCCATTTCTGGATTAGCGTTTACTCTTAGGGAGACCCTAAGAGATTTAAAAAAAGCCAAAGTATGTGACAGGCTCTGAGGATGAACAAAAGCAATTTTGACAGTTAAACAACTAGTCGTCGCTCAAGAGAATCACATTGTAGGTCTCCAATGTCATTACAGAGGAGAAATGTCCACATATATATTAAACTAATCCAGCCCCAAAGGGTGGTACAGCTCTAAAACAATGGACAAGTCCCCTCTTCAAGGGAAATACCAGCCAACCCCAGACATAATTTCACCCTTGATTGGACCTCATCAGTGTGCCGCAGATGGTTTCCCTAGGCACACAAAGCAAGGAGTCCACTTCTGGATTACTTTTTTACCCTTAGGGATAAACCTTACATAGTAACATAGTAATTTAGGTTGAAAAAAGACTTGCGTCCATCTAGTTCAACCCTTTTCCTATTCCTGTTTACCATCGTTGATCCAAAAGAAGGCAAATAAACCCCTCAATACAGCAATTTAAAATTCTGCCTTGAATGGGGGGAAAAATTCCTTCTTGATTCCAAATGGCAATCAGATTTCTCCCTGGATCAACAAGCCCTAACTAAATATTAATCCCAATATTAATGTACATAGCCCTCTATGTTATGCTCTTTTAAATAAGTATACAGTCCCCTTTTAAAGGCATCTAATGTATTTGATAGCACCACCTCCTCGGGCAGTGAATTCCATACCTTTATTGTCCTTACTGTAAAGAAACCCTTCCGCTGTTGTAGATTAAATCTCCTTTCCTCAAGTCTAAGCGGGTGGCCCCTTGTCCTGTGTACTGTTCTGTTTTTGAACAGATCTTTGGAAAGCCCTTTGTATGGGCCCTGGACATATTTATATAGTGTTATCATATCCCCTCTAAGATGCCGTTTCTCTAGTGTGTACAAGTTTAACTTTTCTAGCCTTTCTTCATAACTAAAACTTTCCATTCCCCTTACTATTTTTGTAGCCCTCCTCTGCACTCTTTCTAGTTCCATAATGTCCTTTTTCAGAAAGGGTGCCCAGAATTGAACAGCATATTCTAGCTGGGGTCTTACCATGGACCTGTAAAGAGGCATAATTATATCTTCCTCCCTTGAGTCAATACCCCTTTTAATACATGCCAATATCTTATTCGCCTTTGCAGCTGCCAGCTGGCACTGCATGCTACTGCTAAGTCTATTGTCTACCATTACTCCCAAATCCTTTTCATTTGTAGATTTCCCCAGAGAAACAGCATTTAAACTATATGTTGCATTTTTATTATTATACCCAAAATGCATAACTTTACACTTGTCTATATTGAATCTCATCTGCCATTTGCCTGCCCAGTTACTCAATTTGTCCAAATCCTCTTGTAATGAAGACACATCCAGTTCAGACTTTATTACCTTACTTAATTTTGTGTCATCAGCAAACACTGATACATGGCTCCCTATGCCCTTTGGGAGGTCATTAATAAACAAATTATAAAGAAGAGGACACAGGACAGATCCCTGAGGTACTCCACTTACCACATTTATCCAACTGGAGAACTTGCCATTTACTACCACTTTTTGCATTCTAGCTTTCAGTTAATTTCCAGTCCACACACAAACATTTTCCCCTAGGCCTATTTCATTCAATTTGTACAGTAACCTCTTGTGTGGAACTGTATCAAATGCCTTGGCAAAGTCTAAATAGATAACATCATCCGCCACTCCCGCATCTATATTATTACTCACTTTTTCATAAAAAGCGATCAAGTTAGTTTGACAAGACCTGTCTCTCACAAAGCCATGTTGGCTATTGCTAATGATATTCCTGTTCCAGCAGAATTCTTGAATATATTCCCTTAGAAACCTTTCAAACAGCTACCCTACCACAGATGTCAAGCTTACAGGTCTGTAATTTCCTGGCTGTGACTTTGATCCCTTTTTAAATATGGGCACCACATCTGCTTTACGCCAATCCATGGGCACATACCTGAAATAAAAGAATCCCTGAAAATCATATATATAACGGTCTGGCCAGGGTCTGGCTTAGCTCTTTAAGTACCCGTGGGTGTATATCATCTGGCCCCGGAGCTTTGTCTACCTTAACACCATTCAATTGTTCTAACACTTTTTCTTGTGTTAGCCAGTCCCATGCTTGCTGTAACTGTTCTGTAAAAGTAGTTTGCAGATTCTTGTCCATTGGGTCTTCCATGGTAAAAACAAAAGAAAATAAATTATTTAAAATATCTGCCTTCTCTCTGTCCCCCTTGACTATGTCACCCGTTTCAGATAACAAGGACCCAACTTTAATTTTTTGCCATTAATGTATTTAAAGAATTTTTGGGGGTTGCTCTTGCTCTCCTTAACAATATTTTTTTCATTCTCCAATCTAGCTAATTTAATAGCCTTTTTACCGGTTTTGTTGACATTTTTGTATTCTGCAAATGCCTCTGCTGATCCCTCAGCTTTGTAATGTGTAAATGCCGCTTTCTTGTTATTTATTTCATGAATTACTTTACCGGCTAGCCACATTGGTTTTAATTTGCTTCTTTTGTATTTGTTTCCAACAGGGATACATTTATATGTGTATTTTTGCAATGTTATTTTGAAGGCATTCCACTTACCTTCTGTGTTTTTTCCTGAAAATATTTTATCCCAGTCAACGAGACCAAGGGATTAATTAAACCTGCTAAAGTTGGCCTTTTTAAAATTCAGTGTTTTGGTGGAACCCATACCAAATTGCTTTTTTGAATTAATCTCAAACGATACCATGTTATGGTCATTATTCCCCAAGTGCTCCCTAACTTGGATGTTAGATATAAGTTCTTCATTGTCAGTTATTACCAGATCCAGGCATGCATTCCCTCTGGTTGAGGTCTGCACTAGTTGAGGCAAAAAATTGTCATTCAACAAGTTCAGAAACTTGCTGCTTTTAGCAGAATTTTTCCAGTCTATTTCTGGATAATTAAAATCCCCCATAATTATAGTTCTCCCTATTTGAGAAGCCTTTTCTATTTGCATTAATAGCTTTAATTCTTCAAGGTCTCCAGTGTTGGGTGGTTTATAACAAATACCCACTAATATTTTCTGGGCAGTTTTACCCCCAGTGACTATTTCAACCCACAGGGATTCCACATGTTCACTACTGTCACCACATATATCTTCCCGCAATTGAGGCAATAATGCTGGTTTGACATACAGACAGACCCCACCACCTCTTTTGTTTGACCTATCTTTTCTAAATATCATGTAGCCCTCCAGATTGATTGACCAATCAAGTGTGTCATCGAACCATGTTTCTGTTATGCCTATCAAGTCATAGTTTTCAATTTCAGCTACCAGCTCCAGTTCCCCTATTTTACCTGTTAAACTTCTGGAATTTGCAAGCATACAAATTTTGCCACTGCTATGTTCCATTTGTGATTTAATTTTGATGTGGTTTATAGGCTTCTCCTTATCATCTGTACTAACCCCGACCCCAGATCCTCCCACCTGGTTATTAACTACATCGCCTTCCCTTTCTATACTATCTATCCAAGTATTTATTGGCCCCTCCCCCCTTCCTAGTTTAAAATCTACTCCAACCGTCTAGTCATCCTCTCCCCAAGTACTTGAGACCCTCTTGCATTCAGGTGAAATCCATCCCTGCTATAGAGATTGTACCCCAAACCAAAATCAGCCCAGTGCTCTAAAAACCCAAAGCCCTCCTTTTTACACCAAGACTTCAGCCATGCATTGAGCTCCCTAATCTCCCACTGTCTCTCTGGCGTAGCACATGGCACAGGTAGTATCTCTGAGAATGCTACCTTGGAGGTCCAGTTCCTAATCTTACTGCCTAAATCCCTAAAATTACCTTTTAGGACTCTCCACCTTCCTCTTACTTTGTCATTTGTACCAATATGCACCAAGACAGCTGGATCCTCTCTAGCCCCTCCCAATAATCTGTCCACCCTGTCTGCAACATGCCGAACCCGGGCACCCGGGAGACAGCAAACCATTCGGTTGCTGCTATCAGAGCCACAGATTACCTTATCTGTTCTCCTAATAATGGAGTCCCCTACCACCACAACCTGCCTAGGCTTCACTTTCCTCTGGATCCCCTCTGTGCTAGAGGAGCTGTTCTCCCGGCTGTTAGGGAGAACAGTCTTCTCCAGCAATTCCACTTCTGGGTTTGCCTCCCCAACATCTTCACTTAAATGAGCAAATTTGTTGGGATGGAAAAACTCAGGACTGGCTGCCCTCTTCCTCTTCCCTCCCCCACTGCAACCACTTCTAACTGTAACCCAGCTATGTGCCTGGTTCCCTTCTAGCTGATCACCTCCCTCTTTGCTAGGTGACCCAGCTAGACTCTGCTCAGTTAGCAAGAGACTCCTGTCAAGGTTGTCAATATATCTCAGTGTTGCAATATGACTCTCTAGAGCTCCAATCTGAGCTTCTAGAAGGGCCACTTGCTCACACTTGCCACAGCGGTATGGACCCTGGAACTGCTGTTCCAAGCATGCATACATATGGCAAGATGTGCACTGAGTGAGATCTCCAAACTTGCTCATCATGTATGGTGCAAATGTGGGCTCTTAAAAAATGTAAACAATTAATTTACCTGTGTTCCTCCAACTCCTGTGTTGTACTAACTGCTGTGTTTCACAAACTGTGCACTTATTCCAGAGCACTTAGGAAAGAGCACGCTCTATTTGTGAGCAAGCTCTGTGAGTCCTGTACCTAGATTTATACAGGCCTATACAGGTGATTGTTCACAAACCCCACCCTTAATTAACTACTCACACTCCCAGAAAAACACAACCTTTTACACTTTAACCCTTTAACCTTCTTACTGCAGGTTAGGATGTAAACACAAAATCAGTATATTATAACACTTTTCCAATACTGTGATGTCCAAACTGTTCACTTAATCCAGAGCACACTGCAATTTGTGACCAAGCTCTGTGAGTCCTCTACCTATATTTACACAGGCCTACATAGGTGATTGTTCAGAAACCCCACCCTTAATTAACTACTCACACTCCCAGAAAAACACAACCTTTTACACTTTAACCCTTTAACCTTCTTACCTTAAGAGTTTTTAAAATGCCAAAGTATGTGACAGGATCTGAGGATGAACATAAGCAATGCTGACAGTTAAGCAGCTAGTCATCGCTCAAGAGCATCACATTTTAGACGCATCAGAGAATGACTATCACTTGTGAATGTCAGTTATTAGTGTAACAAGCCAAAGTATGTGAGAAACGCTAAGGACGAACAAAGGCAATGTTGGCAGTTCCATGGCTAGTTACCACACAAAAGCATCACTTTTTTGCTCTCTAGCACCATTACAGAGAAGAAATTTCCACATACATATTCAACTAATCCTGTCCAAAAGGGAGGTCCAGCTCCAAGATGATGGAAAAGTCCCTCTGCAAGGGAGATACCAGACAACCACAGATGTACATTTTGTCCTTCAGGTATAGCTTGTTTCCCATGGCTAGTCATGGCTCTTGAGCAGTGAATGGCCATGGAACAGGCTCACTGATGGGACACAATCAAGGCTGAAACAAACCAGTGGATACAATGTTTAATATATAAAAATAACATGGATATATAGTGTTTCCTCACTACTTAAAATAAAACAGTGAGAGAGTGTAAACCCATAAATAATAAAAGGTAATAACCATGGAATACTAAATGAATCTAATTTGTGGATGATTCCAACAATATGGAAATAATAAAAACAATACACTATGACAGCACATATAATGGTGTCAAATTAAACAATCAAAATGTGATGACTTGATGAATAAAACCGGTTAGCCTAATGATACATTGTAGAAACACGTGGAATGGTGGTGAACTGGACAATCCACGGAATATAATGGATGAGTAAATGAATGGATGAATGAAACCAACAAGTCTGTGCGCAATAGTTATTAAGTCCTCAAAAACAAATTAAAGCGTGATATCACATTAAAAATGGAGGAAAAAATAATAAGTAAATAAAAATAAGAGATGAACACCTAAATATTTTGTGTACGCATCAACTGAACCAACTGAAGTTCATAAGTCTTCATGTCAGTGTACAGCAACACAGAGAAAAATTGTCTCTTTTCTTAATAATAAAAGTATTTGTAAAACTATATACCTTGTTCTTACCCTTTCAATGAATCTTCACTCCAGTTTACACTCGTAAGGGCATTTCTTATTGGAATTATTTCATAAAGTGTTCACCCATTTTGAAGTCCATTCATCACTTGTCAGCTCACAGCGTCCTTTTTGACAATATAGTAATGGCCCTACGCATTTCAGAGAGCTCAAATTCTCCTTCTTCTGGGGCAGATAACACACATCATCTCCTATGCCTAGTTGTAAATCAATATTTGGTGTGACCACCCTTTGCCTTCAAAACAGCATCAATTCTTCTAGGTACACTTGCACACAGTTTCGTTATTTAAAAATAATTACTTGTCACTGAAACCACCAGGCCCTTGGCTCCTGGAGGGGCCTGGGGGCCAGCCCCCTTCCTACAGACTATGGAATCTATGCATGGGGAAGCGGCTTTCCCAGATTTCCAGTCCCCTCGTGGGCCTGAGTCACCCTGTGCTTCTTGGCGGGCACAGTGTGTCACCAAACAGGACTGCCTTTGGACTGGTTGGGGGAAAAACCCTGGATTGTGTTGATTTGCCCTGGACAATCCCCCAAGTCTCTCCCCCTGCCCCGGGGGGTGAGTGTCCCCTTTCCCCTTTGTGACCAGATGGAGTGATTTAGGACACCTGTAGGGGAACTCAGCACAGGGACATGTGGTGATGTTCACATCCAGGACTATAACATTTGAAATATAGTTCATTGTATTGCATATTGTGTGGTATAATGTAATAGTGTGTGCTGTTACACTATAAAGTCTGTAAAGGAATTTGGTATTTGGGAACTAGAGTGCAGAGAGAATGGGGGTTGGGAGTTGCTTACAATATCCAGGTCTGTGTTGTGCTGGAGATGGATTGGAATGTTGATTGATTCCTGTTGGGCTTTCTTGACCAATCAGGGGAGATTATTTATGATCCAGTGAGAATGTCCCTTTTTCAAGCCCTAATTTGCATGCTTATCTTGATAAGGGTGTTGCTGGCTGATTGGTCAAGCATAGAAATACTGTCCCAAGTCCTAGTTTACATGCTGATCTTAATAAAAGTTTCTGTTAGTGTATATAAGCAGTGTGTTTCATTTAATAATGGAGTTTTTGATTCTAAACCAGTACACTAGTCTTGCCTGGTGATTGGGGGAAAACTGTGATATTCCAGCGGAGCAGCCTTGCTCAGGATTGAAGGAAGCAGTGACTGATGGGGACACCCAGATGAGGGGTCCACTGGTATGGTCACATTACTTAATTGGAAAGGTCTACAAAGTGTGCCTGGTTTGCAAACACTAGGGCTGCAACTAACGATTATTTGATAATCGATTAGTTGCCCGATTATTTTTTCGATTAATCGATTAATCGGATAAAAATACCAATATGCTAATTTTTCATTATTTAAACTAATTTAATGAACAAACAGTGTTAAAAACAAACAGCAGAATAAAAAACTTTACACATTAACATGTGTCATTGTTATTATTTTACTATGGGGTCTATGCACCTCTTTCTCCCCCTTGCACCTTTATTTCTCCCCCCTTGTGCCTCTCTCTCTCTCCCTTGTACCTCTCTCTCTCCCCCTTGTGCCTCTCTCTCTCCCCCCTTGTGCCTCTCTCTCTCCCCCATGTACTTCTCTCTCTCACCCTTGTGCCTCTCTTTCTCCCCCTTGTGCCTCTCTTTCTCCCCCATGTACTTCTCTCTCTCCCCTTGTGCCTCTCTTTCTCCCCATGTACTTCTCTCTCTCTCTCTCCCTTGTGCCTCTCTTTCTCCCCCATGTACTTCTCTCTCTCCCCCTTGTGCCTCTCTTTCTCCCCCTTGTGCCTCTCTTTCTCCCCCATGTCATTCTCTCTCCCCCCCTTGTGCCTCTCTTTCTCCCCCATGTACTTCTCTCTCTCCCCCTTGTGCCTCTCTTTCTCCCCCATGTACTTCTCTCTCTCCCCCCCTTGTGCCTCTTTCTCCCCATGTACTTCTCTCTCTCCCCCCCTTGTGCCTCTTTCTCCCCATGTACTTCTCTCTCTTTCCCCCTTGTGCCTCTTTCTCCCCCATGTACTTCTCTCTCTCTCCCCCTTGTGCCTCTCTTTCTCCCCCATGTACTTCTCTTTCTCTCCCCCTTGTGCCTCTTTCTCCCCTATGTACTTCTCTCTCTCTCCCCTTGTGCCTCTTTCTCCCCCATGTACTTCTCTCTCTCCCTCTCCCCCATGTACTTCTCTCTCTCTCCCCCTTGTGCCTCTCTCTCCCCCATGTACTTCTCTCTCTCTCCCCCATGTACTTCTATCTCTCTCCCCCTTGTGCCTCTTTCTCCCCCATGTACTTCTCTCTCTCTCCCCCTTGTGCCTCTTTCTCCCCATGTACTTCTCTCTCTCCCCCCCTTGTGCCTCTTTCTCCCCCATGTACTTCTCTCTCTCTCCCCCCCTTGTGCCTCTTTCTCCCCATGTACTTCTCTCTCTTTCCCCCTTGTGCCTCTTTCTCCCCCATGTACTTCTCTCTCTCTCCCCCTTGTGCCCCTCTTTCTCCCCATGTACTTCTCTCTCTCCCCCCTTGTGCCTCTTTCTCCCCCATGTACACCTCTCTCTCTCCCCTTTGTGCCTCTTTCTCACCCTTGTGCCTCTTTCTCCCCCATGTACTTCTCTCTTTCCCTTGTGCCTCTCTTTCTCTCCCCCTTGTGCCTCTCTTTCTCTCCCCATGTATGTCTCTCCCCCGTACCTCTTTTTCACTCTTTCCTGCACTAATGACATCCGGGGCACAACCACACCAAACGCAGAGACGCCGTGTGGAGCGTGCAGGGGTTTTCTTCCTCAGTCTGGGTGCCAGTTTTAAACTGGCCTCAGAACAGAGGAAGAAAATACCTGCAAGCTCCATGCGGCGTCTCCGCTTTTGGCATGTTGCGCCCCGGATGTCATCAATGCGGGCAGTAAGAAGACAGCAGCATCCGGCAGACATTAAGGCGTTCAGCCTTTCAGAACATACGGCGGCTGTGGGGCTGCTGGGCGGCACAACTAATCGCTGCACAACGAAACGATAATGAGAATCGTTGGCAACGATTCTCATTATCGATTTTTATTGATTTAATCGATTAGTTGTTGCAGCCCTAGCAAGCACACATTGTAGACCTTTCCAACGAAGCAATTATTTTTAAATAATGCGATTTTGGCTCTGCTGAAGAGCCTCCTCAAGTTGAACGACTCAAATCTCCTGCTGTCAGCTTTACAGCTGACATTAGGAGAAGGGGAGGGAGAGGGGAACTTTCAGTGTGAATATCTCTCAAACCATAGTGGTTTGAGAGATAGGATTTGTGGGACATAGTTTATTTTCTTAAGCTCTATAAAAGTAGAAGATTTTTTATGGGACATTAGTGTCCCTTTAAAAGAGCTTGGACAGCACACCTGTCTGCCTTAAAATTTCTGCCTGGGAGAGACCTTGCTGATGCAATTTAACTACCTTATGTATTATTGCTGTGCTCAGTCTTGCCATGACGTATGACTTTTGAAATTAACCCCTTAAGGACCCTTGACGTACCAGGACCTTCACGGTCCTTGAAATACTCAAGGACCGATGACGGTCATAGTACGTCACGTACTTTTTACTTACAGTGCTCTACCGGGAGCGCTGTAAGTAAAAATAGGGCCTGAAATTGACCGCTCCAAGATTGGAGCGATCTCTACCAGGCCCCATAATGACGCGCCGATACACGCGACAGGTCACGTGTACCGGAGCGTCCAAGTGCGCCTATGCGGTCATTATGGGACGGAAATGTCCCATGACCTCTGGTCCTTAAGGGGTTAAACTGTCTTCAGCAACATCACCTTGTTAGCTGAGTCTGGCTGTTCCTCACACAGTTTTATTCCACCTACACAACTGTTTCTGTTTCAGTTAATGATTGTGTTTCAACCTGCATATTAAATTGATGATCATTAGCACCTATCTGGTACAATTGTTTAATCATACACCCTTACTATATGCCTACAAAATCCCTGACTTTGTTCTAGTGTGCCTAGAAGAACTGATGCTGTTTTGAAAGCAAAGGGTAGTCCCAAATATTGATTTGAATTAGATTTTTCTTTTGTTCATCTACTATGTATTTTGTTAATTGATGAATATAAACTATTAGCATGTCTATTTTTTAAAGTATTCTTACTTCATGGCATTTTTCACACCTGCCTAAAACGTTTGCACATTGCTGTATATATATTTATACACATATACACAACATGTTGGGGTTATGCACTAAGGTGTGATAAAAAGTTGATAAAGGAGAGATAATTGCTTCAATTATCACTTCTCCAGTTCCTATGTTATTTTATAGAACCTATGCACTTAGATCTCTAACGCTGGAGCCATTTTAGTGCATAGGCTCCACAGAATAACATAGGAACTGAGGAAGTGATATCACCTTATTATCATGTTAGTGCATTTTCCCTGTTATGTAAGATAATTGCTCTATAGTGATTGATATTCCAGTATTTGTATAAATACTCCTGGCTAACACAGTAAAAAGTATATATATACAATACATGGTGCTAATTATAAATATTTATAATTCTACCCTATCAGGCACAATAATTCTACCCTACCTGGCACAAATGTGGATTGTCTAGTTCATCACTATTCCAAATGTATCATTAAACTTGCTGGTTTTATTCATCCATTCATCATATTTTATAGAGTGTTTAATTGTATTGTATTGTTTAATCCATGTTGTTGGAATCATCCACAAATTAAATTAATTTATTATTCCACGGTTATTACCTTTTACGATATATGAGCTTACACTCTCTCACTGTTTTATATATATATATATATATATATATATATATATATATGGGTTATTTTTATGTATTAAATACTATTCACTGGTATATTGGCAGGATGTATTAGATGAGTAACTTGTGCTGGTCAGATAATGGATTCATAATGGTCCATTTAAGTCTGACAGCCATATGTATATGTGTGTATATATTATTTTTTTATTCATATTTGGGGTATTAGGTAATGTTTTATGTTTTATTTAGTAGGTTTAGAAGCTCAGGCTTGAGAGATTTCGGCTTTTTATCCATTTATGATCCACTATGTTTCATCAATACATTACTTGCCTACATTATTTGCGATTGTGCAATGTATAGTTTATCTATATCTTATTAATATTTTGTGTTTTAGGTGACAACATTGTATCTATATTGGCATACAGGGATCTTCATTTTCATTTGTCCCTGATTTTGTCTATGTGATTTGGTGCCCAAGCCGGCATTGAAGATGGGATTACAAAGATAGTTTGTAATCTATCTATCTATCTATCTATCTATCTATCTATCTATCTGTCTGTCTGTCTGTCTGTCTATCTATCTATCTATCTATCTATCTATCTACCTCTTATTGTTGGTTGTTTGCCTTGGTTTTGTTTAAGAAATACTAGGATAAATGGTTATATGCTATATACTCTTACATAGTTTTTAATAAATTAATACATTGTATATTTGGATGTGGCATCATTTATTCAGCTATATTTTACTAATGAGTGGTGCTTAATATATATATCCTTTTCTTTTGCCTTCCATGGCCAGATAATGATGCAATATTGTGCTAAGATCTCTGTTGTTAATGGTGCAGTTATACTGTTTTGCTCAATCATAATACATTTAGGCATGCCCCTGGTCTTTTGGGAAACACAGTGCAGTCATCACCAATGGCACTGTGCATAATTTGTGAGAAGTCATCCCACCACAGAAATCGACCAACGCTGTTGCTGTACCCTCTGACTCTCCATAAAAGCAACAAGAGGTGAGGTGGAGATCAAAGAGGAGGAAGAATAGGGAAACCCAGAATAGAGACTGTAAGTTCCATGACGAGTGAAACAGCTAGCTCGCCATAACCTTCTTCCTCAAGGGTAACTAGATCTTCTGCCAATCCACCTTCTTCAATGTTACCTCCCCCATGAAATGATAGCCACTCTATATAAGTTAGAATGTGGCAGTTCGTGTCCACTCATTACATACTGTGTTGTGCACTGACCATACATGGGAGTGTGGTGGAAGAGAATCGGAAGAAGAGCATCAAACAGCATCTGAGGAGATTCCATCCTGCAGAATATGCTAGGATGCTGGCAGGGAGGGTTCATCATTACTATTAAACTGTCAGCAACTTGTTATGTGTCCTTAGCGTGAGTACTTGGGTTCTGGTGTCATGGTGTTTGGATACAGTTGTGCCCCCAGATGTTATTTGCCACACACACACACACACACACACACACTGTGCACATTGCAGTTGCTGATGAGAGGCACAGTTCCTGCTCTCAAGGGAAAAATATATATTCTAATAACAACACAACCATGGTTTTGTAGGAGTGGCAGGTGAAGAATTAAACATCTTAAACAACAGCTTAAACAACTCAGCTGCAGCAAGAACAGCAGTTGCAAATTCCACAATTATGGACTCAGTACTCAGGAGGACATTTGACAATGGCCAGTGGCCAGTGGCCAACACAATATGATCTGCTGGCACTAGGCCAGTAGGGCATTTTTTTTCTTAGGGCTTGTGCATAGTCCTACAAAACAAAATAGATTTTGTGGGTTTGTTTCTAACAAGCTTAAGTCCTACAAATCAATGTTTCCTTAGGGCTTGTGCCAAACAAGCTTAAGTCCTACAAATCAATGTCTCTTCAGGGTTTGTGTCTCTAATAAGTTTAAGTCCTACAAATCAATGTTTCCTCAGGGCTTGTGCCTCTAACAACAAATCTAACAACTCATTCTCTGCAAGATACTCTATCAAGTCAAGTATGAATCCACCCCAGTGGCAGCTTATGTCAGGGGGTTCCTGTCTCTATCATCTTACATTCAAATTTCTTATTTTATTTATTTATTTTTTTATTATTGTCCCCCCAATACCACTCAAGAACCCCCCAAACAAATTGCTGGTTCAAATGATTCATTCCCCAGACTCCACCCACCAACACAGGCACCCTCCTCAGACCCCTTTTATTCCATGTCTTATGGGTTTTTTGTTAATTGTATTTAGTATGTATTTTTTTATTAACTGCCCCCAATCCCAGCAATAAACCACCCACAAATAAACATTCCCTGTTTAACTGATTCCTTCTCCACACCCCACCAACACAGGCACCCTCATGCCCCTTTTATATAATGCCTTTGGGAAATAAAATAATATTTGTAATGTGTTGTATGTAAATTCAATGTTCCCATTGATTTCAGTGGAGTAAGCAAGCCAAAAAAGTGTGAAATTATTCACCAAGCATGAAGTGCCAATATCCGCCAATTTCAGTTTGAGGTGAAAATGTTCGCCCATCCCTAGTTGTAAGCAGAAATGTGCCCATCAAGTCCTTTATAAATTTCTCCTGTGGAAGGTAATCAAAAACCCAGTTGAAGCCAATTATGTCTCAATTGAGTAAGGAAAATTTCTTTATAACTCTAAAAGTCAACCACATTTCTCTCTGAATCAATATCCTACTAGTTGTGAAACCAACAATCCTAAGCCTTTGTATTGCTCTTGGATAAAACGGCATCATACATTATTGAAAGTATATACAGTATCTGCCAACACAGCCTCCCCCAGGAGAAGAAGTCCATATTCTTCCTACCATTACTGTAAAATATTAATTCCTTTGTTGTAGCCAAAAGCTCCTTTCGGCTAGCTTTAGTGGATGCACCCTTATTGTCTGATCAGCAATTTGAGTGAAACGTTCTTTGTACTGGATTTGATTATTCTTGTAAATTCTCCGATATTTCTAATCTACTGTAAACAAACACATTTTGTCCAAATATCAGGGTTGTTGCATGTCTCTGTATTGTACTACATATTGAAGATGAGCATGGCCGGATTTACATGTTAGGCGCCTTTAGGCACAACACCCTCCAGTGCCCCTAGCACCTCCTTTGCCACACCCCTCACTTCGCCACACCCCTTCACTTTACCACACGCCCTTTGTGGCCAAAGATTATTCTTCACAGTACTGTGACAATTTTCCATAGATAGATGAAAATGTTATAAATAAAGATGAGGTATATACAGCATATATACAGAGAGTATAAATTACCTTTACTAGATATGTAGCCTGCCCTTTCCCCATGTTTTAATATAGTCTGAGTCAGTCAACTGCAGTACAATGTAGTGTATATATTTGTGGGTACTGTATCTCCTCTATACAGTCTGAGGTAGTAACCTACAGTGAATATAATGGGTAGATCCTCCTTTCATGCAAAAAAAAAAAAATATTTGGGTTGGATTTCCTTAACCTGCAGTGGAAATATGATTTTCATTTATGTATGTTGAAATGTTAACATACATAAATCAAAATCATATTTCCACTGCGGGTTAAGGAAATCCTACGATTCCCACCCAAAGGAATTTTTTTTTATGCAAGAAAAGAGGATCTGCCCATTATATTCACTACAGGTTACTGGCTCAGACTGTACAGAGGAGATATAGTAGCCACATATACATACACTACAATGCACTGTATGTGAGTGCACAGATGACACATGCACAGAATTAAACTACATGGCAGGTGATTATACACAGGGGCACATATACCTCATTATACTGTTGATTGGACAGAGATCACATATATCGCTTTACACTACAGTATGATTGAAAAGAGAGGGAACATATGCCAGTAATGACACATTATAGTGCATTTGGATTGTATAGACAACACACACCACAATACACTGCAGGAAGACTGTATAGTGGAAACACACCACATGAGTAACAATACAGGTGGTGTTTGCAAAGAAGAGAAACTATATTATTATTGTTGAATGTCAAAAACTAAAACTGTAAGGCTGAAAGCAACACATACATGCCTGCTGATTGAAGCTGTTGGGGGGGGGGCTACTGCCATTGCTGCTGCCGCTGCCTCCGCCCGACAATAAGTTATGGCCTGTGGTTTGCTGCCTCTGCTACTGCGCTGCCTCTCTCACATTCTCCTTCCAGCTCCTCTTAGCCAAATCTAAGGGCGTAGCTGGTTACTGCATTTGTATGCAGCCACGCAAGCTACGCCGTAGTGCGTGGCTGATTTGGTTATGTGCGTCATGACGTGCTGCCATTGCGGAGGTCCCATCTGGGCAAGAAGCAGAGAGCAAGCAATATACAGAAAACAAGGGCAGACCCAGACCCAAACTAGGGCAACAAATCTGATTAGACACAATAAATAGGTAGAATAATAAAACTACTCAACTTTACTTTAAGTTTACAGTGCTTGTACTCGTAGGAAAATAGAGAAAATGTGCCCGAACAATAAGTATTGTCAATTCTTCATTCTAGGATGGAGTCTTAGGCGTGTCTGTCAGTGGTTTTCCATCATATTGCACAGGTTGCCTGTCCTGATGTAATATTTTCAGTTCTGTAGGTGAAAAACACAAATGGCACGGGCAAAAAACAGCCCTCTAAGTGCAGCACCACTATAATCAGCAGCTCACACGCTCACCAGATGCAGTTGGTGAGTCCAACTTTGAATAGACAATCCAGTAGGGACCAGGAAACACAATGTAGAAGATACCACATTTAATTTTTTTAAATTATTTTTTAATAAACGCTATTGCACATTCCCAATGCGTTTTGTAAGCATCTGCTTACTTACTTCATCAGGGGATATTGCAGAATGAAACAACCAAGTCAAATATATAAAAATATACATAAACGGAACGTAACCATTTTCAAAATGGAACAAGGTGTAGTTGCTCCAAATGGAGTTTTTTACAGCTTTTACCAGTGCATCTTACATTTCCTCCATGTGGACATCAACCAAGCCTCGTTTTAGGGTTGCTAAGCAACCCATATGGAACTCAAGCACTGCCTCAGAAAGACACTACCTGAAGCAGTGCGAGTAAAGGAGTGCTTGGATAACAACACCGACTGGAGCAATTACTCACAACACAGAGCAGTGTGATATACAGGAGCAGCATTGGGTCACATGGGGCGGCCCAGGCTGCGCAGGAAGTAGAAGCAACCCAGAACTCTACTACTAATGGCATGCATTGCAACGAAGCACCCTCGCAGGTGCACAGCACGGGGGGCAAGCAAGCACTATTATTATTTACATCCTGGGGCCATCACATTTTAAAGTGGGTGGGCTGGTAGGCTTGGCAAGGCCATTGCCAGTTGCCCCTGAAAATTGGGCGCCCTAGGCAAGTGCCTCATCTGCCTACTGACAAATCCGGCCCTGAAGATGAGTCCTTACCAAGTATTTATAGAAAGGTAGAATTATATTCTCCTCCTGTGCATCTATACCTCTTTTCATTCATTATAGAATCCGACTGGTTCTTGGAGCAGCTGAGTGGCACTGGCTTTGTTATGTCTACTCCCAAATCTGTCTCTAACAAATAACACCCAAGCAATTTAACTTTTAGTGTATATGTAGCTTGCATGTTCTGCAACCCAAATCTATAGCTTTAGTGGCATCATCTGCCACTTTTTGGCCCATTTAATGTTAATGTTAATTAACACTTCCTAATAATATTGTTGGTCATCACATAATCATGAATAGTAATAAATGTAATATGTTTCACACTATGGAAGGTAGGCCTACATGTCTATAATTACCAGGCTTAGAGCTTGACCTCTTTTCTTATAATGCCACCATGTCTGTTTTTTTCCGTTACATCATGGGGTTTACTTTTAAATGGTCGCACGTGAAAAATGACAGACTTACCATGTCGCTTGGATTAAAATGTCGACATGAGAATCTTGCACTGAATGACAGCGCAAGATTCTCATGTTGGTTATTAAAAGGTCGCATGAAATAGCAGGAAATTACAGAAGGAGAGCCGGCAGTACAGTTTAACCCTTTTCGCCCAATACCTATCATGCTGCCCTGGCTGGTCGCACGTGTCATGTAGAAAATGTTCATTTTGTCCAGCCTGATGGGATAGAGCACATCTCTCTAAACCTCTGACCTTCTCTATCCCATCATGCTTCCCCGGGCGGTAGTTAAAGCGCTGGGGCAGCATGATGTTTTTCATATTCTGGTGTTGTAGTGGCAGTGACAGCTTTACTGAGGACAAAATGAATATTTTCTACATAACACATGCGACCAGCCGGGGCAGCATGATAGGTATTGGGTAAAAAGGGTTAAACAGTACTGCCGGCTTTCCTTCTGTAATTTCCTGCTATTTCATGCAACCTTTTAATAACTGACATGAGAATCTTGCATTGTTTTTGTGCTGTTGAAGTGTGTATAAGAATGCAATGCAATGTTTACTCATGTATACATAGTGCATTTATGTTGTACATTTTACTGTGTATATAAGTATTGCTTGTAGATATGAGGTAAATAGGATGTGTACGTAGATTTACTATGTCATATTATTAAATACTCTGCGTGTAGTACAGAAGTGTCTTAGCACAACTTTGACTTTGAGATCCTATATCGAATAAAAATTCCTTTTGTAATGTCATGAGAAGCGGTCTTTGTTGCAGCCTGGAGATCATTAGCCACTCTTCAGAGGGCTGTCTTAGTTAAGTGTCCACACAAGAATCACGACTGCAAAGGGTCCCATTGATTGTTAGAGTTAAGAAATCTGTTTATTTGGGAGATGACAAGGCATTCTAAGAGTTTTAAATTAAGAGGTATACATAGTGCATTTATGTTGTACATTTTACTGTGTGTATAAGTATTGCTTGTAGATATGAGGTAAATAGGATGTGTACGTAGATTTACTATGTCATATTATTAAATACTCTGCGTGTAGTACAGAAGTGTCTTAGCACAACTTTGACTTTGAGATCCTATATCGAATAAAAATTCCTTTTGTAATGTCATGAGAAGCGGTCTTTGTTGCAGCCTGGAGATCATTAGCCACTCTTCAGAGGGCTGTCTTAGTTAAGTGTCCACACAAGAATCACGACTGCAAAGGGTCCCATTGATTGTTAGAGTTAAGAAATCTGTTTATTTGGGAGATGACAAGGCATTCTAAGAGTTTTAAATTAAGAGGTAGAAGGGAGACAGGTAAATAGTTAGAAAGGAGGGGTGAAGGTTAGCCTTCTTGAGTAGTGTTGTTTCTTGTGCCTGTTTGAATGAAGAAGGGAAGGTGTCTGTGGAGACAGAGGTGTTGAAATGTGTGTTAATATAGATGAAAGGTCTAGTGCAGTGGTTCTCAACCCGTGCCCTCAGTGACTACTAACAAGCCAGGATTTGAGGATTCCCTTGTTGGAGCACAAGTGAGTTAATCAATGTGAATGAGCCTCTGATCAACACACCTGTATTTTAGCAGGGAAATTCTAAGTCCTGGCCTGTTAGTGGCCACTGAGGGCATGGGTTGAAAACTACTGGTCTAGTGTGTTTTTTAAACAAGTGGGAGGGCATAGGGTCCAAGGAGCACGTGGGGAGGTGGGTGGATAGAAGAAGCTGAGAAACTTGCTGGTGTAAAGTGGTCAAAAGAAGATGAAGGAGCTTTGGGGAGAGAGATTTTGTAGACTGATGAGAGAATAGGAATCTGTTCTGTGAATTGATTCCACCTTTTCTTTGGAATGCTCAGCAAATGCATGTGGTGCAAGTATGGAGTGAGAGGAAGCTGCGGAAGAGGGATGGAGCAAGGAGTCAAAGGCTGCAAAGAGACTGCAAGGGTTAGTTTTATTGTTATGGATTAGTGTGGTGTAGCATTCCTGTTTAGCCTTTGATAAGGCAGAATGTAGGCAGGACAGCATAAATGTAAATGAAATCTGCATGTGAGCGACATTTCCTCCAGAGACGTTTAGCAGAGCAAGTGCAAGAATGTAGGAAGCAGATGTGGGAGTTAAGCCAGAATAGTAGATTAACTTGACATACCCGTTGTTGTGAGGGGCAGTGGAAATCAACTGCAGAGGACCGGATTGAGTTTTAGGAGTTAACAAAAATGCCCTGTGTGCTTTCTGTCATCTGTCCCTATTTAAATAAATATGATATGGTAAAGTTTGTTTACCCCAGAATTGCTTAAAAAATTGCTGTTTCAGTATATGGACCACTGTGTTACAAACTCTTAACCCTTTGAATGACAGAGAGGTACACAATGCATTGTACACCCCCCGGGCACTAACTGCAATTCCCAGGGGAGGGCTGACCTGGGGGGCAATTGCCCCCTGGGCTGGTCATATGTCTGGGCTGGTAGGCCACTGCTCCTCACTAAATCTCCCGACTGGTGCTGTAAATGGAGCTACACTAGTGATACCACAGAGCTTACAACTGAAATGGAGTTACATAAATGATACCACAGAGGTACAATCTAAATTAGTAGCATAAACCATTTCCCTTGTAAGCTCTATAGTATCACTAGGTACGCTTTACTTAAATTGTAAGATTTGTAGTAGTGCACTAGTGTAGCCCCAGTTTAACTGTAAGCTATGAGATATCACTTGACTTACATTACAACATTAATGCCACTTTTAAAATTAACAAAAGAATGTGGGCTGGAACAGTGGGCTCGAATGATAATAGAAGTGGTCCACAATGTATTTGCCCCCTGGGCCACAAGTTGCCAGCCCTCCCCTGGCAATTCCCAATCAACTCTCTCTCAACCTACACATATACAGATACTCCCCTCCTCTCTGTTTTTCCACTCTATAGTTCATCTCAGGGATAGACAACATTTGAATCTCCAGCTATTGGAGACTATAAAACCCATAATCCCTAAACAGCTGTTGATGATATAAGTTGTATTTCCAACAGCTGGAGAGCCAAAGGTTGCCTGCCTCTGTTCTACGCGCTCTCTATCAACTCTCCCTTCTGTTTCCCTTACATGCTTTCTTACACCTACCCTTTCCACTCTTTCACTCTATCCATTCCTCACCTTCCTTCCTTTTCAACCCCTTGAACACCAGAGGGGCGTGTAACTCATAGAAACGCAATGCATTGCAAACCATTCTGATCCTGAATAGGGTTAATATATTTTCATCTTCACCTTTTCTTCCCGCCTCCCCACCAAGCCATCATCACCAATTAAAATATCTCTTCCTTACCCCACCCACCCTGTGTCAGATGCACTTCTTTACAGTTCCTCTATCTTGAAAGCAGACTCAGGCAACCAGTAAAACTTTTTTTTTTTTGGCTGAAGAAAGAAAAGTCTGTTTAGCATTAGGAATTCAGGAAATGGGTCTGGAACAGTGACGCATTAAAAGCCAAAGCACTGCTTGCTGGATGGATTAACCCATTTACTGCCAGAAGGGCAGGCATTGCATTGGAAAGCAAAAATGGGATGAGTTAATATATCTACAGTTTGGCAGCTGTATAAATTATCCTGACTGAAGGAAAATCCATATGTATTAAGCATTACTTACAAATATATATTCATGTATGCATATAATTGTGTATATATAATTAGTTATAATGGGCACTCCTAATACAAACATTGTATTCAGTTATATCTTCAGTGCAATATATAAGTTCAAAAGTTTGGGGTCACTTAGAAATGTCCTTGTTTTCCATCAACTGAGTTGCAAAATGAATAGGAAATACAGTCAAGACTTTGACAAGGTTAGAAATGATGATTTTTAATTGAAATAATAATTGTGTCTTTCAAACTTTGCTTTCGTCGAATAATCCTCCATTTGCAGGAATTACAGTCTTGCAGACCTGTGGCATTCTAGTTGTCGGTTTGTTGAGGTAATGTGAAGAGACTTCGTCTAGGGTTGCCACCTTTTCTTTAAAAAAATACCGGCCATGGCATTCCCTCCATAGACTTAACATTGGACAGAAGCCAATTTTTTTACCGGCCTGCCGGTAAAATACTGGCTGGGTGGCAACCCTAACTTCATCCGATGCTTCCTGAAGCACCTTCCACAATTTGGATTGGCTTGCAAGCTGCTCCCATAACAGAAACAAAAGCTAAAGAGGTGCAGTTCTAGCGTATACAAAATGCATCATGGGGTGGATACAAAATTCCATTGATTATTCATTCATTGGGTTAAAAGCACCATTTTAATCAAAGGAAATTTACACAGTCCTTTGGGACAAGTTTGATGATCAAGGCCCATAATGAGGCTGCACCACTGAGAATTCAGTCTTAGTGATGTACTGCTGATTTCAATTTTGAACTTGAGGAGGCTGATGTAATAAGATAAACTGGAACAACGCTGCGTCAAACCAATAGCACAATAGGTGATAAATACAAAAATGATTTAAATGGAGCTTTTAACCACTTGAATGCTAGAAATGTCCCCAGTGCATTGTGAAGTAACTTGTTGAAAACTTCTCTAGCATTCACAGCATTAACCCTTTGACTGACAAAGAGGTATCATACACATTGCAAAGCAAAGAGTTGGATACCTCTCTGGCATGCAAAGGGTTAAAGGCCCAATTTAAATCAATAGGCATTTTGGGAATTTATATTTACCTCCTGTGGTGCAGCTGGTTTGTTCCAAAATTATTTCATCTTAGTATATCAGCTACTTTATTCTCCAAACAAAAGTAAGTGGTATAAACTTGAAAACCATGGTGCAATTCTCATGCAAGCAACTGCACAACTGCACCATAGAGAACAAATGATAATTCACATTGCTTCAAATGGGGCTTTTAAGCTCTTGAATGGTAGATAGGTCTCTGAAGCATTGCTATAAACAGATAATTTGGATACAGAGTCTTGGAAATCCATAGACAGCAATATAAAAAACAAAATCAACTCATAACTGAGTATATTAATATTTTCAACCAGCTGGTTACTAAAGACATTGAAGAAATGTTATCAAACATCACACATAAAAACATCCCTTGTCCACACAAGAAGGTCAATCTATTAAGAACCTAGAAAATAATAACCATGTAGTCATTAAGAATGCGGACAAAGGAGGTGGTGTAAGGAGCACGTAGACTCCTTGATGATTCTACTAATTATGAATTATTATTATTATAATTGTTATTAAAATATCACACTTAATATGTCTAAAAGGATATAGATGCAAGGAATGGGAATATTATGCTACCACTATATACATGTTTAGTAAGGCCTCATCTAGAATATGGAGTACAGTTTTTGTCACCAGTTCTTAAAAAGACTGAACTGGTAAAAGTGCAGAGACGTGCAAAAACTGATAAAGGGATTGGAGGATCTGAGTTATAAAGAGTGACTAGCCAAACTGGGTTTGTTTACATTATAGAAAATAAGGCTAAGATAAGTCTAAGGGATGCTATGCTTACCTTATATAAATATGTTCAAGGTCAATACAAAGAACTATACAAGAAGAAAGAGGGAAAAGAACAGGAAACCTTGCTGTTCTAGCACACTATATAGGCTAACACTACATGAATATATTAGTCCCACCTATCAGGAGGTACCCTAAAACTTAGCCTTTATTGTGTATGCGAATAAAATCATGAAATTTTATATATATTTATTTCGAGGAAGATATCAACAATGTTATAAGGAAGAATAAGTTGGATCACAATCAGTTTGTCATGGTTTGTTTTGACTATCAGACACAGAGTAAGATAAAAATCAAACTTTATTGAAAAGTTTAATGGGAGACCTCACGGGTCCAGTACATACACATATATCACATATACAAAATGGGTTCAAACAGTAGTTAGCAAGATATACAGCAAAGTAGGCTCTACTGGCCTTGCCAAAATACCGGGCAAGGCAGCCAGAAAGATGGCCCTAAGAAATGTAAACCAGCTCTACCGACCTTGCCAATATACCGGGCAAGGCAGCCTGGAGGGTAACACGATATACCGAGTGTGGCTCTACCGGCCTTGCCAATATACTGGGCAAGGCAGCCTAAAGGATGTTACAATGGAAAGCAAACTGGCTTTACCGGCCTTGCCAATATCCCGGCCAAGGCAGCCTGGAGGGTTAACCAAAGCACTGAATATGGCTCTATCGGCCTTGCCAATATACCGGGCAAGGCACCCAAGATGGAGGGCAGCTCCACTAATGCTGAGTTGGTAAGACAGCAGCCAAAGATGGAGAGTGGAGCAAACCAGTATCGCAGCCAGGGACTCCAAAAGCGGTGCACTAAAGGAGGCAGCCGCAACCGGTAGACAAAGGCTTAACGAGTACTGTCATAGACAACAATATAGCCCAAACGGTTATAAGCAGCAGCATATGCAACCGGTGAATGGAGTAAGCCAGTACCGAGTACTGGACCAACGTAACGCCCCAACCGGTTCTATACAGCGGAGTCAGCAACCGGTATGTGTGGAATAAACAAGTACCACGTACTGGAGAAACACATGGCCCAACCGGTTCTATACAGCGGAATCAGCAACTGGTATACGTGGAGTAAACCAGTACCGCGTACTGGAGCAACGGAACGCCCAACCGGTTCCATACAGAGGAATCAGCAACCGGTATGTGGAGTAAACCAGTGCTGCATACTGGAGTAACGTAACACCCAACCGGTTCTATACAGCGGAATCAGCAACCGGTATATGTGGAGTAAACCAGTACCACGTACTGGACAAACAAATGACCCAACCAGTTCTATACAGCGGAATCAGCAACCGGTATATGTGGAGTAAACCAGTACCACGTACTGGACAAACGAATGACCCAAGCGGTTCTATACAGCGGGATCAGCAACCGGTGAGAGGAGTAAACCAGTACCACGTACTGGACAAACGTGTCGCCCTACCGGTTCTATACAGCGGAGTCAGCAACCGGTATATGTGGAGTAAACCAGTACCATGTACTGGAGCAATGTAACGTCCAACCGGTTCTATACAGCGGAATCAGCAACTGGTATGTGGAGTAAACCAGTACCGCGTACTGGAGCAACGTAACACCCAACCGGTTCTATACAGCGGGATCAGCAACCGGTAATGTAGTGAACCGTGATCAGAATGTCGCCCAGGCGATACAGATGATAATCAGGATACAGCAGCAGGAACAGATGCCCACCCGGACAACCACAGGAACAGCAGGACTGCCAACCAGGTAAGGAACGGAAGCAGGAACAACGCCAGCACCGGATCAGGAACGGAAGCAGGAACAAACGGCAGCACCGGATCAGGAGCAGAAGCAGGAACAACAGCCAACCAGATCTGGAATGAAGGCAGGAACCAAGCAGCAGCAGCACTGACAGTGGAGAACCTCTGACACTGGTAGCAGATCAACAGGCCGAAGGATACAGGTAAGACAGGTGACTGCTGATGCACAGACACCACGAAAGGGCAACCAAAGGGTGCCTCAGCCCAGTTTAAATAGGCAGCACTAGGCGGGCGATAGACAGGCGGCCAATGGGGAATACACACACCTGACTGACAGTAAGGGCGAGCAATCACGGGCACCGTGATACAGTTATACCTAGAATCAATATATATGTATCTTCATACAGCACTAGTTAAAACATAACAAGCTGTAACCAGAGACATAATATGTCACCCGTTTTAATCTATGCAATGTCCAGTAAAGTATGTAGTGCCGGGGCGATCTAAACTGGGAATAGGTCACAATGTGTAAAACACTCATGATAGACTAAAATGGCTAATGTGTGATAAAATAATCACTTAAAATGACCGTGTACTACCGGAACTTCTCCGGCTTGCCTTATCACAATCTCTAAACTGGAGAGCATGCAGTTCAGAGATCGTTAAATAAAGTAATCACTGCTCTTACCAGAGGAGAAAATAAAGAGCTATTACAGTCAAAATATAATGCCAGGGCACATTCCGGCTTGCCATTTCTACAAAAATTCTCAACATCTGAGATATTACTAGAAAGCTTTCTTGCATGGAAATATATATGATATCAGCAACTGATACAATTGGAGGATTAAAGTGAGTACAAATAGAAAGAAAGGAAAAAAATCTATTTCCTAATATCTAATACCTGGAAATATTCCAGTTTGCCATCAGTGACCAACTCCTTGGTTTAAGATACATAAACAAATAATCTCACTCTAAAACCTCCCATAAAATAAATCAGTTACAGATCAAGGGTTTGGTATAGCGGAGAGCAATCCAACTAATATATTCACAAAAAATGAGAAGTGCAGGTGCATCAATCATCCGGCTTGCCAGTAGTATGTTTTACTGCTAAAAAAATTTGCCTAAGTGTAGTGAAATCCTCTCATAACCACCAGAAGCCATATTAGGCATATAGTAGAGGAGGATAAAGGCAACAAAGTATCAATCTACAGTTAAAAATAAGTCATCAAGACTAGAAAAACTATCTAAGGAACTATTTGCTCAAGTAACTGAGCAAAAACAAGAGGTAATCCATTAAGACTAGAGGAAATGCATAGTTTCTTTAAAAAAGTAATGGATACCTAGCTAGCTCAGAACATTATTGAAAATTCTGACAGTTGGTTTCCAGGCACATAGGATGTTGATCCAGGGAACTATCTGACTGACTTTTGGAGTCAGTAATGATTTTTTTTTTTACCCAATTATAGATTAATTGGAAAAGCCCTCCATTTTTTTTTATCTTCCTCTCGATCAACAATGCTGATATGACGTAGGCTGAACTTCATGGATGCATGTCTTTTTTCAGCCTTATCAACCAACTATGACACTATGTTACTTGTTATTCCTGTCATGTCTGTTGTGTACATTGTATCTGGAATTTGTGTAATGTTTATTTGTATGTAACATCTGGATTGCTCAAGAATTACTCATCCTTTACTTTGTGCTATGTTTGTGTCTGTTTCTGTGTGTGGGTGTTAAATACAAATTAAAAGTACTTCAAATGCAGGGGAGTTCCTTGATTTCCAAAGAAACTGGTGCTTGAACTAAACTAGTGCATTATTAGAATACTGAACAGTCTAATTGTACCATTACTAGCAGTGAGATTATCATCATCATTACATGCCCCAACTGGTAATAATTCTTGGGTATTTAAAGGGGAACTATCACCCCACATAAAGTTAAATTCCAAGAATTACCCATCTGACAACAAGCTGATATATAGTGCTAGTTGCCAGAATAATTACCTCCTGACACAAAAATTCTACTGCTCCCGATACTGACAGCCAGGAAAAAGCACAGGCGTCTTAGCATAGCAATGTCTTCGCTCCTGCGCTGTCAGTGCCTTCTGTACCTTAAGGTACCAAGCAATGCCTCTTACAGTGGACTGTGACTGACAGCGCAGGAGCGCAGGCGTCACTATTCAAAGGTGTCTGCACTGTTTCCTGGCCGTCGGTATCGGGAGCAGTAGAATTTCCCTGTAAGGAGGTAATTATTCTGGCGACTAGTACTATTGATCAGCTAGTCGCCAGATGGGTAATTTTTGGGATTTAAAGGAGAAGTAAACTTTTTTTATGAAAAAATATATATTGTAGGGATTTTCCTATTGAGTAAAATAAGGGTACTCCCACTGCCGAGAGATTTATATTTCCAGAGTTATTACAGTTTAAACCCATGGTTTTTTACATTAGCAGTGCCCTCTAGTGGTCAAATTCTAATTAGATTTCTTGTTAGATTCTAAAGGAGAGGAAAGTCAGAAAAGTCAGAGACATACAGTTCTTCATAGAATGTGATAGAAACTGCCTGTCACTTCCTGTCAGTTAGAACTATCAGGAAGTCAACACAGTAAATTCACTTCCTGGTTATTTAAACTGCTATAATTTTTGAATAAAATATCTGACAGCAGTGGGAGTGACCTTGTTTTATTCAGCAGGAAGTGCTCTATAAAATATGTGTTTTCATAAAAAAAGTTTACTGTTCCTTTAACTTTATGTGGCGTGGTAGTTCCCCTTTAAGCATAAGGCCTATTGCTTTAGCCAATGCCTCTGTTCAAATGTGTAAATTAGAAAGCAGATCTGCTATGTGCATATAAATAAATAAATAGCATTGCTGCCTAAATGCAGAAGAAAAGTATATTTGTGCCTATAAAAATAAAAGTAGAGTTATTGTATGTAAAGTAAAAGCAATAGTAATGTATTTGTGTAAAGTAAAACATTCTGGCAATACAGTAGTGAAGTGTGTAAATAAATGAATGAATGTTGTGTGATGGTTATGAAAAGTCATGGAAAAAGACATGGTTATGAAGACCTGTAATTAAAATTACATTATATTGTAGGTGTGTTTTATTAAGCACTTGGATGTGAGAGAGCTCAAATGATATCGACCTCTCAAGCACTCAAGAGGATAACTCTTCCAGTACCAGAAAGGTGTCCAACATATTAGCAGTGAACACCCCTCTGGACTATAGTAATCAAGTGCCCTGGATTGCTCGGGACAGTAACAGATTTTAGGGGGGTTATGTACTAAGGTGTGATAAAGAGTTGTTAAAGGAGCAGTAAACTTTTTTTATGAAAAAATATATATTGTAGGGATTTTCCTATTGAGTAAAATAAGGGTACTCCCACTGCCGAGAGATTTATATTTCCAGAGTTATTACAGTTTAAACCCATGGTTTTTTTACATTAGCAGTGCCCTCTAGTGGTCAAATTCTAATTAGATTTCCTGTTACATTCTAATGGAGAGGAAAGTCAGAGACATACAGTTCTCCACAGAATGTGATAGAAACTGCCTGTCACTTCCTGTCAGTTAGAACTTCCAGGAAATAAACACAGTAAATTCACTTAATGATTATCTAAACTGCTATAAATTTTGAATAAAACATCTGACAGCGATGGGAGTGACCTTGTTTTATTCAGCAGGAAATTCTCTGTAAAATACATTTTTCATAAAAAAAAGTTTACTGCTCCTTTAAGGAGGAGATGACTACTCAAGTTTGATGAATTCTCTCCAGTTCCTATGTTATTCTATGGACCCTTTGCACTAAAGTTTCTCCAACTTTGGAGATCTTAGTGCATAGATTGTACAGAATAACATAGGAACTGGAGAAGTGATATCACTGGAGAAGTTATCTCCACTTTATCACCTCTTTATCACTCCCTAGTGCATAACCCTATGTGTGCACCACATCCCATGTAGTTCCCCTTCAAGGGCAATATAAATTCCTTGAATGATGACTTTGGAGCACACAGTTCTATATTCTAGTGGGAGATATGTCCGTAGACTGCTGTAACAGAAAGTGGAACATTTTCAGAGTTTCAAGAAAATTGCCACCAGGCCTTAGAATAGCCTTACACTACAAGAGAATTGTGCTGCAGATCCTATTTGGTGTCACAAAGTGGGTCTTATTTCTCCCTACAAAGTATAGAACTCTGTGAGGAGGGCATTTTCTTGTAGACTAGACATTAAATATATAACTTTCTGTCACAGTAGTAAAAGGACAGTTCTATCTCTTGTGTTTAGAACTCTCTGGTTCTCAGAAGAAAAAGCAGGATATGCACTGATGTCACTATGGGGATGAAGTGACCCCCCACCAGCTCAGTCACAATAGAGTCTAGGAGAATTACTCTACAGCTCTTGTCTCAGCAGTGTTCCTAAATGGCAGCACCCTACTCTGTCACTCAAAAGGTTAAGAAAGAATGGTTGGATTGAACAACAGATAAAGCAAAGTGGTAATGTGGGTCAATAAACTGTAATTGAGTGATAGCCAACATGTATCTTGTAGTACAACTCAAGGGAAGATGCAAAGCAGCCAAGCTTGCAGTTCTGTGGCAGGGCTAGGGTTAAGTACTTTCAGCCATCTTAAGTTACCCTAGAGCTACAATAAAATGTGTGACCATTTGCTCCTCAAGCTGTCACTGACCCTGTACGCCCTCATCCCTTAATATCCTCATCACAGTCTCTTTTGTCACATCGTCACCTGTCTCTCTTTCTTCCTATGTCAACATCCCTTGATTCAGTCACACTATGCCATTATTCTTGTCGTTATACCCTGTCCTTCTTTCTGACCTTTTTGCAGACTGTTCGCCTGTCACTCTGCAACAAAGGACTAAACCTCAGGGACGTGCACAGACATTTTAGGGGGCAGGGGCTCAAATGAAAAAAGGGCATCACAGACTCAAGCTGCCTCAGACACCTAACACTAGAGACTGCAGAAGTGTCTGTGCAGGAAATATGTGACGTTAGGGATGGCCTCACTGTTCTCGTGTATGAACTTTGGGTGCCACATGAGTTTAACCCTTTACTTCTGGAAATATTGAATGGCACATCCGTGTGGGTGTATAACTACTGTAAATACAAGCGTGGATCTGTGCACTAGTACCTCTGTGTACACTTGTACTCATGCATACGTCATATTACATATACACACACACGCTACCGTACGTATGCAGTTGTCTGTAAACATGTATCATATTCATTATCCACTATGGTGTCGTTGATATGACACAGAATCGCTTCACATTTTGTTTGTGTTTGGTAAACGTTTTTGAGTGCCAGGGAGTGGTCCAATGCATTCCTTTGCAAAGCGTTGCACAACCCCGTGGCAATTAATGGGTTTATTCCTGTTAACACACATTCGTTAATACACACAATAATCTGCGGTACACGTCTGATCGCTGTACTCACTCACCCACACCCCTAGGCTGTCTGAGAGCAGGTGCTGGCCCAACTCCATGAACAACTCCCCGGTTTCCTCCGGGAGCTGCTTCCCACTTTCCTCGCCTCCGCCTGATCCTGTTCTGGGAGCTCCACGCTCAGGCTCCGGAAGGCGCTCAGGAGGCTGACCCCCAGCAATAGGCTGCTCAGGCAGGTGTAAGTCCGCAGGCTGAGCCACGGGAACCGCTCTAGGAAAAGCAGTGGCATCTTCAGGCTATACTGGGGCCTATTACCCCAATCCAGACATATAGGGGAGACAACACCTGGCCTGTCACACCAATTCCAGGCTCAGACAGGATATCCCGGGCCTTTCAAGCCTACCCGAGACCAGTAGCTTGTTCTGGGGGTACCAACTTGCTTCTGTCGGTCTCCCAAGGGATTTCGCTGTCTCTGGCCTGTCCTTAGTTGTTCTCCTGCCTGGAAGACTCTCCAGGAGCCGCGGACTATTTCCCGGTAGGTGTTTGCCCCCTAATGGTCAGGAGCCTCATTAACTAACAGAGCTACAAGGGATCTCTAATAACAGATGCGGTCAGTACACTGGTTCCCTACAGTTTGTTTGTTTTTTTTTGTTTTGTTAAAAGGGCACGAGGGCACTTTGGACAAAAAGGGCAGGTGCTCAAGCCCCCCTTGGTGTCTATGAGCGCACGTGCCTGCTAAACCTAGTGGCCATTGCTCCTCAAGTTGCTGTCATTTTATTAACTTTGGTAACGTGATTGCTGCAGAACCTCTTTAACAGTAGAGCTGTCAATTACTGTTCTTCTTCAAGTTTTTTTTTAAAGTACAACAGCACCAACTACTGTCCAAATGGAGAGATCTTGATTTTGGTTTTTCATAGTAAATGATAGGAACAGCACCACCTGCAGTTTATTGTTAAAAATGACAAATTTCGGTATCCTTTTAAATGGTTGCATTTTATATATCACGCGGCTGCCCACTGCATTAAACATGTTACCTGGATGAAAAGGGCAACATGAGAATCTCACCCTGCATATAAGCGTGAGATTCTCATGTCGCATCCCTCAATGTCGCAGCATTGCCCGCATACCTGAATCTGGATCCAGCCCTCTTTAACTCCTGGACCCAGCCCTCTTTAACTCCCTCGGACAAGGAGGGTGTACTGCTGCTGTAGAATCATTACTAGGGACTTGTAGCTGGCTCATGTGATCTCCTGGTAGGCAATTTCATTTTTTTTGTGTGGCACTCAAAGGGTTAAGCCACATATCGAAAAAAGCAGTAAAAATCCTAGATATCTTTGTTCGATATATGGCTTACCCCTTTGAGTGCCTCACAAAAAAATGAAATTGCCTACCAGGAGATCACAGGCAGTCCATGAGCCAGCTACAAGTCCCTTGTAGTGTTTCTACTGCAGCAGTACACCTCCCTATGTCTGTACCCACCACCCAATCCCTCCTCTCCCACCATCTATCTGCCCAGTCCTTCCTCTCCCCACTATCTGTCTGCCCAGACCTATCTAACACCGCAAGTGATCTCAGCTAGGGGATCACTGGACATCATACCAGCGCAGAGTCATTTTCCTTTCATACATTGACTGGAGCCCTCACTCAGCGGTGGAAGGCCAGTAACACCACACACTCACATATTGACAGTTATTTCCTATACATGCCTGGTGTTAGACACATATATACTACATATCATTAATACATTCCTCTGTGCATCGTCTTCACTCATGGTGAGGTACTTTATGGCGGATCCAGTCCGACCTGGGACATTGAAGGAGGCGACATGAGAATCTCATACGTATATGCAGGGTGAGATTCTCATGTCGCCCTTTTCATCCAGGTGACATGTTTAATGCGGTGTGCAGCCGCGCAATATTTCAAATGAGACCTTTTGAAAGTGAACCCAAGTTTGAGCTGTACCACATTTTAATGAAACATCTCCCAGCAATGGTAGCATCCTTGTTTACTCAGCAGGAAAAGCCCAAAGACATATATTATTCCATAAAAAATTGCTGGTAGTACAGTGCTTTACCTCAGTCCTGCCTACATATACACAGTGGAAGACATTTGATAACCTATAACATTGCCTCCTCCTGCCGCCCTTCTCTGACCTTTTGTTTCTTCCATTTGTTGTCCTTCTATGTTACTCTCATAAAGTCTTGAAGGGAGGGGAGGGGAGGGGGATGCACCCTGATCCTAAAAAGTGTGAGAACTCTCCAGAGAATAGGATGCTCTCCAAATTCAATGTCATCATCATTTTTATTGTTTATTTATAAAGTGCCAAAGCATTTCACAGCCCTCAATAATAAAGAGACAAAGCATACAAAGATCGCTGACAATACAGTTTAGAACACACTGGGGAATATTTATAAAGTCAAAAGTGGAGCAATTCTCGGTCAAACCAACTATACCACAGAGAACAAATAAAGACTTGCATTGATTTAAATGGTGATTTTAAACCCTTGAATACAAAGCAATGTGTTGGAGACCTCTCTAGCAGTTACGGTTTAACAATCCCTATTTACATAAATTGGCATTTTGGATATGTTATTTGTCCCCCCTATGTTGCAATTGGTTTGCTCCAGGAATGCTCCACTTTTTACATAAGGCCCTTTCACTCTGAGCTCCTGCAGATATTCATATGCCTGAAATAATCAAATCTGCTCCCAGTCTAAAATCCTTAAAAGTAAATGCTTCTTTATATCTAAAAATAGTGTGCAACTGTATATAATTTTAATTATTCAATATTATGTATATTTATATGTGTATGTATGTATGTATATATAATAACATGTAATGAGTAATGTTTCTCAGTTTGTGTAAATATGTAGCCCTTTACTGAAAACTATTCAGGACATACTTGAAAAGAGAGAAATCTCAATGTATTCTTCCTGGTAAAACATCCTGTATAATAATTCACTAAAACATGTGTAACAACGCAGTCATGCACAGTAGAGACTGCCCGCGTCGCGGCTGAGCGTCCAGCTCTGTGTCAAAACTACAGAAAATAAATTTTATTTCCTAAAAGGTGAATGAGATTTACTATGTGTGGATTAGTTTATAGAAATATGAATGGTAGAGCCGTCTTCTATTCGGCTGTGCATACACAAAGTAGCTTTACATACACATTGCCTGTGTAGAAGCCAGATCAATAGGAGCCTTGTTATCACTGACTAACATGGTGTTTCACGTGGTCTGTGAAATGAAAAGCCACAAAAGTTTATCAGGCTTTGGGTCTTATGCACAGAGCTAAAGATGAGGAACTCTGGGACAAACAAACTATAAGAGAGAGAAATAAAAGTCCTATTGATTTAAATGTTACTTTTACCCCCTGCCCCAAATGCTAGAGAGGTCTTCGGAACAATGAAAAGCAATGCATTGGAGACCTCATCAGCATAGAAGAGATTAAAAAACACAATTTAAATAATTATGAATTTTTATTCCGACATGCTTCACCACCATGGTGCTGTTAGCATGCTCCAGAATTGCTTGTTTTTTTTTCTGCATATGGCCCTCAATGTGAAATCTGGTTAGTAAAAAAACCCACCAGACAGGAAATGAGACAAGACATTGAATGCTATATAAATTATGAAGTTTATAAAACTCCGTGAAGTTCAACCAGATATCATAGCTCATCCGGCATAATCTATATAATGCGCACAGCTGCATTTCTCCCTTAAATAGTGACCTTGGAGTTCTCTGGTGACTACTATAGGTTCAGTAAGGTGAATTTAGGAATCCACCACTGCATCTCCACTGGAGTTATTCCTCTACTGCCATTGGCTGTGAATCAGTCTACCTACCACAATGCTATGGCCATACTTGGGAACCTTGAAGTTCACAGTCCCTGAAGTGACATATGGAGCTGAGGTAGGAGTGTCCAAATCACGCAGATCAAATCATAATGTGGGAAGTTCTTACTAGGAGTGGGTGGGACTGATGGAGAAAAGGGTTTACCCTGAAAATAGACAGAACAGGGAGTTGGAGGAATGGGTGAAGGAATGGACAGGTTACCCGGAGTATCATCTCCAGATAATTAACTGAGAATACTGGAGTCTCCCATGTAGGGCAGTGGCATAACTAGTCACTGGAGGGCCCTGGTGCAAAACAACAATTGGTTGGGTTCCTAACACAAAATTATTATTCCAGAGGTTAAATCTAACCTATTGGGCCCTGTGGCTGATGGCCTACCTTGGATGAATGGCCTCATGACAACTGCGCCAACTGCACCCATGTAGTTATACTCTTGCCACAGTATATGAATGTTGTAGGGCATACTTGTAGAAGCACTTCACTGTCGTTAAAGCACTAATGCCAGCCCAGCAAGCCCCTAAGCCTGCCCCACAGAATGCACAGGAAAAATTACATAAATTTACACCAATTTCAGGTACGGTAAGGTGCAGAGAAGTGGAACACCCCAAAATGCCCTTATGCGCCCACACTGCCCTCTCCTTGATGGAAGCAGCATTAAGTCGAGATTTTAGGTGCAAATATCTTAGTAATTTAATGTTAGGCAGGCATAGGGCTAGGCAACAAATTCCAGTCATTTTTTTAGTACAGAATCACATTTGTACATTCCTCCCAGTGATTCAGGGCTACAGTGTTGTCCTTACACCTAACTACAAATGAATGAATGAATCAATGTCTGTTTCAGATTGGACCAAACCAGGGGCTTGACTCTTTTCATCATTGTAAAACAAGCAGTATTGCCAAAATAAGTAACAATAGGAAAAATAGACATTTTCTGGAGGTATGTTATTAGCTGCTCAGCCCCCCTCCCTTATGTGTTTCCCACATGAAACTCTTATCTTGATATCGGAGGTCTGGTGGTGTCCTCAACATCCTGGTCCTCTGTTGCATCTTCCATCACAGTTTCATAAGAAATTAAAAAAAAGAAACCTGTCAACCTTCCAACATCATTGCCTCCACTAACAAATTAACTCCCCCCAAGTCCTCCTCAATAGGTCATTTCTCGAGATGGTATTGAAAAAAAGAACAGGTGTTGGCTTTTGTATCTGGTCAAATCCTTTCTCATGCTTCCATTAGTTAGGAGGTGGAGTTATACAGGGAATACAACATGCCCTTGCGTAACCTCACCTCTCAGTCAGTCACCATTAGAGTTGCCACCTTTTCCTCAAAGAAATACTGGCCATAGTTGTGAGTCGGTGAGGGGCGGTGCCACAAAAGGGAGTAGCCACAAAAGGGAGGGGCCACAAAAGTGGCAGAACCACTCAATATTGCATAACCACTCTCAGACTAAGCACACCCTCTCTCTCTGACTAAGCACACGCTCTCTCAGACTCACTAAGCACACACTCTCTCTCTCTCTCTCTCTCTCTCAGACTAAGCACACTCTCTCTCAGACTAAGCACTCTCTCTCAGACTAAGCACACTCTCTCTCTTAGGTTAAGCACACACTCTCTCTCTCAGACTATGCACACACTCTCTCTCTCTCAGACTACGCACACTCTCTCTCAGACTAAGCTCTCTCTCTCAGACTAAGTACACCTCTCTCTCAGACTAAGCTCTCTCTCTCAGACTAAGCACACCTCTCTCTCAGACTAAGCACTCTCTCTCTCAGACTAAGCACACTCTCTTTCTCTCAGATTAAGCTCTCCCAGGCCAGGACCAGTTTGGTATTTGTGCCCCCCTCACCTCCATCACACATGCCGTCTCTCCTATCATGATCTCTTTGTTATCCCCTTACAGCCTATCTAGCATAAGGAAGTCCCTCCTATTGCAGTTCCCACCACATATCCTAGGCTGGTTTGATATTAAACATGTGGTATACCAAAGGCTGTTCAGTTCTGCTGCTACAGAACCTCTTGAGAGAGCTGTCAGTCACTGTTCTGTGGTTGTAACTTAAATTGGTAATACTGATTCAGGTGAAGTCATGCAGCAGATGGGGTCTTTACTACACAAACATCTTCTACTTCTAGAGTAGATTTATATAGCAAACATGGAGCAACTATAAGACAACATTGTGTAGTATTTGTAAAAATTAACTATGGGGATACCAGAGAGGGAATACAACGCACTGCTAGCTCTAATACTCCAAAGGTTAAAGGGCACATTAAATTAAAAATCAATGATACTTGTATATGGTCCATACGGTGAAACTGGTTTATCCAAGAACTTGCTTTATACATTTACCTATGGCAATAATTAATGACACCACTGAGGTCCAGAGGGATGTACAACACATTCATTTGCAACGTGTTGCGCAACCCTCTGTTATTTTGATCCGTAATTTTCCCATGCCCGCAGTGAAATATCTGGCAGTGGTAATATAGAATAAAGACTGTTGCTTGGATATGGTCAGCTGGCAAAGATAATGGAGCCCTGGATAAGAGCCTCCCACACACTGACCGTGGTTATCCTTCTGGCTGATGTTGTGGATCCTGATGCGGGATGGGAGCCTCCATATGTCCCCTTTGAAGACACACTCATGGACAGGGAAGTAGGTGTCAGCCTTGAGTCTGTGAGCACTGGTTATTATGAGCTACTAGTGACTGTTCTGGTGCAGAGCTGGGTTGGATGGTGACCTGATCACTTTATGGTTACTGAACATCTTACTGCCTTTACCCTTTCCTGACCGGTTGAAGGTCCCTCCGGCCGTGCATGGGCTCTTCATCGAGATTTGGGTGCAAGCAAATCTTTATCTTAGATGGTCTTCTGGTCCCTGTGGAGAGAACAAATCTTCTCCCCAGTCATTGTCAGCGGTGCCCAGTAGGGTTCTTGTTAAAAACTGAGCTAAATGACACGGAGAGTGTAGAGGCGGACCTCGTCCTCAGGAAACCCTATTCGTATCTCGAAAGAGGAGACTGGAAGTCCGATGCACACCTTGTAAGAGATATGATTGCTAAAGAGGAAGGTTAGCAGTGTTCTCAGAAGGAAGGTTCGCACACAAAATACCGACTTTTCATTTGCCGGTATAGTAGTTATACCGGCACCGGCTCCACTGCACTAATTACCGGCTGTGCCGGTAAAATACCATCAGGGTGGCAACCCTAGTCACCATCTAGATGAAGGGGGTTACTCATGTGAATAACGTTATGCCTCCATCTAGTCAATAATTGGCTAGATGGAGGGATGATGTTATGTGCATGAGTGGCCCTTTCATCTAGATCATGGTGACTGGCTGAGAAATTAGGTTACTCCAGTGTGCATTCTGTGCTCTGCGTAACCCCAGCTCCCAGCCAGTCAGAGCATAGGAAAGGATTTGAACAGGGACTGACAATATAAAATCAAATCCCTTTTCATCTGTCTCCCACACTGGCTAGGGCCAAGCAGGACAAAGTTTTTTTTTTTTTAACTTGCTAGTGGCAGCGATGGAAATGGTGGTGATGGGCTGAGTTTTTTACTTTTTTATGCAACTGTGGGGGAAGATGCAGGGTAGGACCAGGGTATCAAGGACACAGCTGGACCTCCAACATCAAGGTAAATGCTTAACATTGGAAACACATGGGTAGGTGGAATAAGGCCTAGATTGTTAGTGTTAGGACTAATGTGTGGGTGGTTATTTTATTGTTAGTGTTAGGTCTAGTTGGGGTCGGGTGCTTTATTGTTTGAGTTAGGTCCAGTGTCAGGTTGGGGGCACTTTAGTGCTGTGTTGGCACTGTTGGTGGGGGAAAGAGGCTTCATTTTATTTTAGAGCTGCAAGCTTTGGGAGGGGGTTAAGATTGTTTTATATTATTTTTATTATTTTATTATTTATTTATTTAGGGAAAGTGTCCCTTGTGATTTGGAAGAATTGATATAGTGCTTTGGCTCTCATATAGAAACATAGAATCTGACAGCAGATAAGAACCATTCGGTCCATCTAGTCTGCCCATTTTCCTACTATAAAAACCTTGAAACTTTTTTGGTCCTTGGTCTTTTCTTATGGTAAGGACAGCCTTATGTCTATCGCATGCATGCTTAAATTCTGTCACTGTATTAACTTCTATCACTTCTGCTAGTAGGCTATTCCACTTATCTACTACCCTCTCAGTGAAGTAAAACTTTCTTACATTACATCTAAACATGTGTCCCTCTAGTTTTAGACTATGGCTTCTTGCCTAACATTTTTATTCCTTTGTAATGTACTTCCATCTTGCACTTTGTTGAATCCCTTCATGTATTTGAATGTTTCTATCATATCCCTTCTCTCTCTCTCTTCTCTCCTCCAAGCTATACATGTTCAGATCCTTGAGTCTATCATGAAATTTCTTTTCCTGTAAACCAGTCACCATTTTAGTAGCCCTTCTCTGAATTTTCTCTAGAGTATATATATCCTTCTGGAGATGGGGTCTCCAGTACTGTACACAATACTCTAGGTGAGGTCTAACTAGAGATCTGTAAAGTGGCATGACCATTTCCCTTTTTCTGCTACTAATGCCCTAGCTATACAACCCAGCACCTTGCTTGCATTCCCCGCTGCTTTACTACATTGCCTGTCTAGAAATAATTACTCCCAAATCCCTTTCCTCTGTTGTCTCTGACAGCACAGTACCCTTAATAGTATATTTTTACTTTGGATTTTTATGTCCCAAGGGCATTATTTTACATTTATCAACATTAAACTGCAGCTGCCACACTCTTGTCCATTCGTCTAATTTACCTAAATCATTTGTCATTTGGCTTATTCCCCCTGGAATGTCTATACTGTTGCAGATCTTTGTATCATCTGCAAAAAGTCATACCTTACCTTGAAGACCTTTTGCAATATCACTAATAAAAATATTAAAAAGAATGGGCTCTAGTACAGATCCCTGAGGTACCCCACTAGTAACACTCCTTTTGTCCAAATATTCTCCATTGACTATCACCCTATCTCCTGTTACTCAGCCATTGCCTCCATTTAAATATTTTTGCATCCAGACCCAAACTCTGCAATTTGTTAATGAGTCCTCTATGAGGGACAGTGTCAAATGCTTTACTGAAATCTAGATAAGTTACATCTACTGATCCCCCTTGGTCTATTATTTTAGTTACCCAGTCAAAAAAATCTGAGGTAAGTTTGACAAGATCTCCCTCTGTAAACCCATCCTGTTTGGTATCCTGCAAGCTATTCAAATTCATATATTCTTTCCTTTAGCATAGTCTCCATTAGATTTCCCACTACTGATGTAAGACTTACTGGTCGGTAGTTACCAGACTCTTCCCTGCTACTTTTTTTGTGAAGTGGTACTACATTTGCTACCTTCCAATCTTCTGGAATTACTCCTGTCGATCGTGACTGATTGAACAATTCTGTTAAAGGTTTTACCAGAACACACTTAAGTTATTTTAATAACTTTGGGTGTATCCCATCTGTTCCCATTGATTTATCTGTTTTTACCTTAGAAAGTTGAAGTAGAACTTCTTCCTCTGTAAACATGCATGTTTCCCATGTCTTGCTATTTTTTTTTCTAACAGAGGTCCCTTCCCTTCACCTTCCTCTGAAAAACTGAACAGAAATATTCACTGAGACAGTCAGCTAGTCCTTTATTCTCATTTACATAATTTCTATTTTTTGTTTTCAGTCTAACTATTCCTTGTTTCATTTTCCTCCTTTCACTTATATATCTAAAAAATGTTTTATCCCCCTTTTTTATTGAGTGGGCAATTTTTTCCTCTGTGTGTGCTTTGGCACATCTAATAATTCATTTGGCCTCCTTCAGCCTAGTCTTGCACCCAGTGGCGTCATTAGTGGGGGGCAAAGGGGGCCAGGGCCCCCCTATATTCTTCTGTGCTCCCCATGTGCCCCCCCAATTTTCTTCACTTTGAGTACTTCCTGTACTCATCCTCAGAGTCATACCTTTATAATAGGTGGTCCTGCCTCCTGCTCTCTTGCTGCGTTTTTCATTCCTCATTCGGGCTCTGTTCATTTTGGCAGTCTGAATGAACAGAGCCCGAATGATATTGATAATAAGCACCGCTGCCGAGATGCTGGAGCTGGAGGGAGCACTGAGATGTCTGTAGTGCGCAAAGATGATTTGCTCGGTGGCAGCTTAGTTGGTGACGTCAGAAGCAGCATAAATCACTGCATCTGCACACCATCCAACAGAGGAGTCACAGCCACACCCAGAGGACGTAGTGGACGACAGAGCAATCAGTGAGCGTAGGCCAGCAGCGGGGCACTGGGTCAGCAGCAGTCGCAGCAAGCAGAAGCATTGCAAAATTTATTTGAGCAGTCAGCAGCAGTGAGTGAGTCAAGAGTGATGGGGTGAGGGTGAGAGTCACAAGTGAGACTTGATGTGTTAGATCAAAAAATGTAGACAGACAGTCTTTCTTTATGTCAGGCCAACTGTTCTCTAATCTATATGTTAAACAAACGTCCCATGGGTTGTATGTACTAGTGATGAAAACACTCTCTAGGCCCCTTGCAACTCCTTGTGTGCCCCTTTTACCCTCTAATAGATGCAATTAACCATGTAGGTACCAGGAATGGTCTACCTCATAATTGCACTGGAGTGTTCTGCATCCAAACCTGATAAAGTTCTCTTTATTGTACAGCAAATGCCTTAAATGCTACTGTGGTTTTCCACAGTAGCATTTAAGGCATTTGCTGTACAATACAGAGAACTTTATCAAGTTTGTACATTTAGCTCCAGTCCTCATACAGTTGAATGATGTTGGCTCAACAAAGCAACAAAGCTGTTGAAAGACCAATAGGTGAAAAACCTTTACTCCAGTTAGCAATTAGATATGCCCTGGAAATTACAGATTGTGGGATGCTTTGAGCAAAACAATTGCAAACAATTATACTATACTATTACAGGGTTTTACAATTACCTTTATAAAATAGCTATAGAGGATTAGTCCTTAACCCTTTGAGTGCCAGAGGAGTATGCAATGCATTGCTTTGGCACTCAAAGGGTTAACACAGCTGTTGAAACACCAGCAGGTAAAAAAATAAATAAAAAAGACTTAATTGCTATAACACAGATTTGGTCATTACAGTAAGGTCACTGGTAATGACCTTACATGTTTTGGACCATATGTGACTAAACACCGTATGGTCTGAAACATGCAAGGACGTTGCCAGTGATTTTATTGATACTACCATATCTTTGATTCAGCGTTTAATCATTCTTCAGTAAATTCTTTGTTTTTCACCTATTGCTTTCAGGGCCGGATTTAGGAGTCTGTAGGCATGGAAATATGAAGCGCCCCCCCCCAATGGCTATCTCCACTGGACACCTCCACAATGCTACACATAGCCCCCCATCATCTCCATATTGCCCTCATATTGCCCCCCATCAACTCCACATTGCCCCCCCATCATCTCCATATTGCCCTCACATTGCCCCCCATCATCTCCATGTTGCCCTCACATTGCCCCCATCATCTCCATACTACTCTCACATTGCCAGTGTCCTTTTCCTACCTCTTCCCTGGTGGTCCTGCAGCAGGTGAGGTCTGTGCCTCCTTCTTCACCGACCAGTAGCTGCTGGAGCTTCTCTTCAGAAACGCAGAGCACAGGGAGATGATGTCATCTCCCAGCACTCTATATTAATAAAGAGCGGACGAGGGAGCTCAGTAGCTACAGGTCTGTGCCGAAGAAGGCACAGACCTCACCATGATGTTGTGGAGCCAGGTACAGGAGGCAACAAAGGACGATCCCGATGAGAGGCGCACCTCTGTGGGGTGCCCCTGTAGGCAGATACCTTCTCTGCCTAATTGCAAATCCGGCCCTGATTGCTCTTTCAACAGCTTTGTTGCTTTGTTGGGCCAACATCATTCAACTGTATGAGGACTGGAGCTGGGAAATATTACTGAGTAGCATATTCTCTTCTGTATTTATTAATCTATTTTTCACCTCTGAGGCACTGCCACTTTAACCCTTGAGTGCCAGAGTGGTACGCAATGCATTGCTTTGCAATGTATTGCATACCACTCTGGCACTCAAAAGATTTTAACTGCTTGATAGTAGCATTCAAGCAGTTAAAATGCTTTGAGTGCTAGAATGGTATGCGACACAGTGCAAAACAATGCGTTGCGTACCACTCTGGCACTCAAGAGTTAAAGTGGCAGTGCCTCAGAGATGAACAATAGATTGATAAATACAGAAGAGAATATAGAGAAGCCTGTCCCTGAAAATTGTTACATTGTCCCTCAAATGTTGACTACCAGAGGGGTATCCTTGTTGCAAATTGTTAACCCTTTTAATCCCAGAAGGTTGCGCAACACGTTGCAAAAAGCAGTCAAAAGGTTAAAAAAGTGGTTATTTTTGACTGTTTTTCCCATTATCAGAATTTCCCTGTTGACTCTAAATTAACTCTGATTAAATACGTGCCTTCTGGACTTTTTTCCTTTAACGTGCACACACACACACATATACACACAAATTCATGCACCCACACACACTCACATGCATGAATCCACACATACCTGCATGCTGCACACACATGCATGCACACATACACACACACACACACATGCACACATGAATATATGCACACACACTAATAATGAAAAGTCAACCCACTAGTGAAAATCTTAAGGAGCAGCATGACTTAACAGGGCAATGTGGGATCTGAGCAGCTGACAATCACCAGAGGAGGAAAGTACTCTAACAAGCTTCTTGTATTGCTATGACACTGGTGAAACTAGTTTTTAATTAATGTTCTTTTTATGAATAAGGACAATAATAAAAAAAAAAAAAAACGTTGTATTTTCTGCCCTTAACATGCTACTGTACTTATTGCATTCCTTTCCTAGGAGGCACTGCCCCTTTACCTAAAAAAAGGAATTATGATAAATGTCCCATTTAAATAAATGGCAGTTTAGGGAATTGCCATTTTTCCCTATGATGCATCTGGTTTGCTTCAGAATCACACCTCTTTATCTTACTGAACATGACCCCAAGGGCCTAACGCACAAAAAATAATTCTGGAGCAAACCAACTGCAGCACAGGAGAGAAATGAACACTCTCAAAACTATTAATTTAGAAGTTTAACGCCTTAGTCCTTCGAGTGCCAGAGGGATACGCAACGCATTGCCGAGTAATTCATTGCATACCCCTCTGGCACTCAAAGGGTTAAATGTTACTTTGGTTTAAAATGTATATGGAGCACTGTATTGGTGACCTTGCTAGAATTCAAGAGATTAAAATCAATTAATTAAAATAAAATTAAATAAATGAAAGCTTTATTTGTCTCCACTGGCGCAGTTGGTTTCCACCAGAATTTCTCCTATTTTCTTTTGTGCTAGGGCCTTAAAGGGACACTAATGTACCATAAAATATTCTTCTAGTTTTGTAGAGGTTAAAAAAATAAATGACTTGCAACAAATCCTATCTCTCAAACTGCTATGGTTTGAGAGATATTTGCATTGAAAGTTCCCCCCCTCCCCTTCTCCTGACGTTAGCGCCGTGCTGACAGCAGGAGATCCCGGTTCTGGGACCAACAGGCGGCTCTGCATTGGAGCCGAAATCGTGTTATTTAAAAAGAATTTCTTGGAAAGGTCTACAAAGTGTGCCTGGTTTGCAAGCACACTTTGTAGACCGTTCCAATGAAGTAGTTATTTTTAAATAACATTATTTCAGCTCTGCTGTAGAGCCTCTTCGAGTTGGCCGACTCAAATATCCTGCTGTCAGCTTTTCAGCTGACAGCAGGAAAAGGGAAACTTTCAAAGTGAATATCTCTCAAACCATAAAGGTTTGAGAGATAGGATTTGTGGCACATAATTTAGTTTTTTAACCTCTACAAAACTAGAAGAATTTTTTATGGGACATTGCTGTCCCTTTAAGAAAAGCACTGAATGGGCAGGGTACTCCACTCACCTCACCTGCAGGTAGATTATACAGTACTCTGTAAATGTTCCTGTGGGGAGATTGTCATGCTGCAGATCTCTGTGCATTAGACCAGAAGCAGAATGTCTCTTTGCTCAATTCACACAAAGCATTCTATGCAGAGGTACACAGTGTTATTTCCCAGCGTGGTGTGTTTTTTTAAAAAACAAAAAACAAAAACAAAATGGCATATCTAAAGCAGATAGACTTGGCTGCAAATTTCACAGAAGTTGCTGGAAGTAGAGAAATCTTAATTTTGCAAATTTATGTTTTCCAAGTGTGTGTGTGTATATTTTCATGTACGTATGTGTATATATATAAAATGAGTTATAATTGCCCCTCTACTTATGTCCCTGACCCCCCATGTGGCCCTCCTAAATATGAATGCTGGAGATGCCACTGTTTGTACCGATACCTATCTTCTTCCTTCTGCATCTGCTTATATTTCTTAAATGCTTCTTTTTTCTCCTTTACTATATTTGCCACTTCTGCAGAGTACCACAGTGGTTTTCTTTTTCTTTTACCCTTGCTGACATGCCTAATGCAATGCTATGTTGCGTTTAGTAAAACCCATTTCAGATAATCCCATTTCTCCTGGACTCCATCTAAAGATCTCAAAATTGACTGACATAAAAATGTCTCCATTTTAGAAAAATTAGCCTTTCTAAAGTCTAGAACCTTTGTTTTTGTGTGGCGCAATATTAACTTATCTGTACGTTTCTGGTGTAGGGATCCTAGTTACATATGTGTCTGTGGTTTTGGAATTGTTCTTTTGTGTTGCGGTGGCTTTTAACATTACTGACAGAAAATGTATCCCTTTTAAATACGTTAACACTCACTTCATACAATAGAATGGCAAATGATAAGGGCTGTTCCATTGATTTCTGTGGGTACTAATCTAGTGACTGTTGTGCATTTTTAACTCTCAGTGGTTCGCCAGAGTGCAGTTAATGGAATCCCGAATTGTGACTTAAAACTACAGTTGCCATTTTTATTTTTATCACCGGACCAAATAGAATCAACCCCCAGTTTCGTCACAAATGGGCCTTTACATGTTTCTTAAAATAATGTTGATTCTGTAGTTTTAGCAACTGATGCTTGTGGTAAACAAATGTGGTTCCATTAACAAACCAACCCATGGTCAGTTCATAGAATTCTATACCTGATCACAAGTTAAAATGAAAAAGGAATGTTACTATAAATATTATTGACCAAGAAATACAGTATATGAAATACCAGAGAGATTATTTAATGAAGGGCAGGAAAACTAGGATGTTTTCTGAAGGGCAGGAAAGCTAGGAACAGCAAAATGAAAACATGGGCCCATATCGAGAAAAGCAAAGTGGAGTTATGCTGGGGCAAAACAACTGCAGCACAGAGGACAAAAAAAATGTATTGCTTTAAATAAGTAATTTAACTCCTTGAATGCTAGAGAGGTCTCCAACATATTGTTAACCAAAGTATAATTTTTTCATTAATAAAGTTTACCCATCCTTTAAAAGATAAGTTTATCCCACTGAAAGATAGTGAGGTCGGCACTGCATTGCTTCAAGGTGTTGGCACTCCCATTTAAAGGGATAGTAATACTTAAAATGTAAAAAAAAATATGTTGTAGGGTTTTTCCCCCTGAGTAAAACAAGGGCACTCCCACTGCTGAGAGGTCTTTCATTCAAAAGTTATTAATTTTCAAAGTTGAATTTTTTAGGTGCAATATCACAGTGGCCTGAAATTGTACAGTGGTGCTGTTGCTACACCATCCTATGGAGATTCATGGTCAACTGACCAGAGTTGTCCATAGGATCGTGTAGCAACAGCGCCACTGTACAATTTCAGGCCATTGTGATATTGCACCTAAAAAATTCAACTTTGAAAATTCATAACTTTTGAATAAAACACCTCTCAGCAGTGGGAGTACTCTTGTTTTACTCAGGGGGATAAACCCTACAACATATTTTATTTTACATTTTAAGTATTACTATCCCTTTAAATAAAAGGAAAACTTTGGAGATCTTGGTGAATAGGCTCCATAGAATAATATAGGAATTGGAGAAGTGATAAAGTGGAGAAGTCATCTCCAGTTTATCACCTCTTTATCCTGCCTTAGTGAATATGCCCGCCCCATAATGTGAGTATTTTGGTATTTGGTGATACCTTTATTTAGATAACAGATTACATTTGAAGACAAGCTCCCCAGAGGTCAACTTTCTGCCTCAGATCAAGCAATACTGAGTCACAGTCTGTTAAGTTGTATAGTCTGTTCAAAACAATTAATTTGTAATATTTTTCTATTTGTATAAGTGCTCTAGGTCCTTGTTCAGAAGGTAAATGATCACCGGTTATGGAGCATACCAATTGCACCATGGGGAGGGGAGGATGAATAAAAGCTCCCCAAACTCTGATTGATTTAAATGGTACTGTTAAACCCTTCAATGCTAATAAGGTCTCCAAACATTGCTACCAATGCATTGGTGACTTTTCTAGCATTCTGGGGGTTAAAAGTCCCAATTAAATCAATGGCAATGTTGTTTCCCCCCTATGGTCCAGCTGGTTTGCTTCACAATTCAAAAGTCTCCTTTTGCTTTATGCACAACACTTCTGATTTACATTATACAATGATTAACACAGAATTCTATGCACACTGGCACTCATTTAAAATGTAAAAAGTGATATTACATAATGCTAAGGTTGAAGGTAAACATGATTGTCATCCTATATAATAATCCGCTAAATCGTGTGTAACGCCCGACATGCGCAGTACACACTGCTGCGCGTGCAGCAGTCATGTGCAGTAGAGACTGCCCGCGCCGCGGCTGATACAGAGCTGGGCGCTCCAAAGGAGCGTCCAGCTCTGTATCAGCAGTGGCGCGGGCAGTCTCTACTGCACGTGACTGCCCCGCGACCGGCTGCCAGAGGCACCGTGTAACGGGCTGTTCAACTAGTTTTTAATAACTGATTTCATTAACCTTCTGACTGTCAATGTATTGTAGACCTCTCTAGAATCTAAGAGGTTAAGGGCCTCAAAAGTAAAGGTTGGGAGTACATTTTAAGTATGTAGAAAGCTATATCAGATAGACAAGCTATGTAACGGGTGCTAGCAGGTCAGGGATAGGCAACTATGCAAATGTTTAATGAGACATAGAAGACATAAAACAGAAGGGATGAAAATCATAATCCTTATTAGCCACTGACTGTCAGAATTAGAGGATTTCTCAAATTTGGAGATAATCTAAACCAAATAACCATTTTATCTAGATCATGAAGCAAAATGTTTAGGTATGTTTAGTTTGAAATTGTGACTATGTTACTAGGATTTGAGACACATGAGACATCTGCGGTAGAAGATAAGGGATTTCCACAGAGCTATTTTGGGTATAGAAGGAACAAGGATCAATTCAAGTCTGAGTTTTTACAGCAGGTAGGAAAACCAACAGGCAAGGAGAGTCAAGTGGCTCCTAAATGCTCTCTTTGTCCCTCTGCTTATGTCACTCCACCTGTTTTCTAGCCTTCTGTCAACCTATTCTTGTTCTTTGTCCTCCTGTCACCCCCTCATAGGTCCACTTGCCTCCCTTCATGTTTGCTGTCCTTCTGTATTTCCCTCACAGTTTCAAATCCCTTCTGTCATATTCTTTGTCATTCTGTCCCTCTGTCCATATTCAAATCTTTTCTCACTCATTCTGTTTTTAATTCACTGTGTCGTTCTGTCTTGCTCTCTCTTCTAATCCTGTCTGTCTCTCCTTCTTCATTCTCTGTTCTTCTGGCTGTATATCATACTTCTGTCCTTCTCTGTATCCTCGTTACTTGTCCAATCTCTCTCCTGATTCCCTGTCCCCTCTCTCTCCTCATACCCTGTCCTCTCTCTCTCTTCATTCCCTGTCATATCTCTCTCCTGATTTCCTGTCTTCACTCTCTCTCTCTCTCTTCATTTGCTGTCCTTTCACTCTCTCTCTCCTCATTCCATGTCTTCTCTCTCCCTCATTGCCTGTCCTTTCTCTCCATCACACCTCATTCCCGTCCCTTTCTTCTTTCTTTATCTCTTCTCACATTCCTCATTCCATGTTTTTCTCTCTGTCTTAATTTCCTCTACTCTCTCTCCTTATTTTCAGTCCTTCTCTCTTTCCTATTTTCTGTCCTTCTATCTCTGTATTCCATGTAATCTCTCTATTGACCTCATTATCTGTCATTCCCCTCATTCCTTGTCCTTTTCTCTCTTCATTCCTTCTCTCCTTTCTCTCTGTCCCACCATTGTATCATCCTCCTATTTCTCCTCGTTCTGTTAATTACTCTCTGTATTCCTTGTCTCCTCTCTCTCTCTCTGTCCCCTCATTCTCTATCTCTTATCCTTTCATTCCCTGTCCATTCTCTCTCTGTCTCTCTCTCATCATGCCCTTATTTTCCATCTCATTATCCTTTCCTCTTTCTTTCTCATTCCTCATTCTCTGTCTTCCCGTTTCCATCTCTCCATTCCCTGTCTACCCCTCCCTCTCTCTTATTCTGTGTCCTTCTGTCTCTCTGTTACCGTGCTATGTTCTTCTTTCACTCCCTCAAACTCCTCTGCCTCTATCTCACTGCTTTTGTCCCCTCTACATTCTCCTGTCTTTCACTCTGCAGATTGTCAGTTCTTCTCCCCTCCCCACCACCCATTTTTTGTCCTTTCCCTGCAGTATCTGTGACCCACATTTCTGTATGTATGTCTTTCTCAAACGGTCTGTCCACCAGTCAAGTTCAAACCACTATTATAATGACATAAAAATATAGAAGCACTTAAGAAAAAAATGTAAATTGTACAAAATATCCAAATGAGTAAAACAGGAGTACTCCTACTGCTGAGAAATTTTACATCCAAAATGTATGGGTTATTTATTCAAGACACCGCAGATCTCTTAAACTAGCTGACTTGGGCCCCATTCTAGAGAGCACCATCCTTGCCACTATGGATGTAGAATCCCTTTACACCAACATTCCACACACAGATGGCATAGAAGCATGCCAAGAATATCTGGAACAATATAACACACCCACCTGTAACAAAACTCATACAGTTTATACTCACCCATAATTACTTCAAGTTTGGACAGGACCTCTACCTTCAGAAAATGGGGACTGCAGTTGGTACCCGAATGGCACCACAATATGCCAACCTGTTTATGGCAAAATTAGAAGAGGACTTCATGTCCACCTGCCAGACAAAACCCCTGGTCTATCTCTGCTACATAGATGATATTCTTATCATCTGGACTTCCAGTGGAGCGGAACTTCTCAAATTCCACGAAAACTACAATGCACTCCACCCCAGTATCAACCTAACACTTAGTCACTCATGCACAAATATTAATTTCCTTGACATAACTATCAGTATGAAGAACAGCTCACTCCAGACATCCCTGTACCAAAAACCAACAGACAGACCAACCTACCTGAAATCAATAGCTTCCACCCAAAACATCATATACCGCCAGGCCATCAGATACAATTGCATCTGTTCTGACATGGTGGACCATGACAACCACCTTCAGAAACTCAGAGAAGACGAGTGCAATATTATTGACACCCAGAAACAGAAAGCTAACCACATAAAGAAAAAATTTGTTGAGCTACAAAGAACAACATAAGGGAAACCAGGTGCCACTGGTGGTCACATACCACCCCCAAGTTGAAGTTCTACACAAAATATCAAGAGAACTTCAAACAACATTACATATGGATGAAAGATTTAAGAACATATTCCCACAACCTTCTTTACTTTCCTTCAGACAGCCTCACAATTAGTGTTGAGCGAGCATGCTCGGCCGATGCTCGGATCGGCTCGAGCATCGCTGTGCTCGGCACGTGGCGGTACTCGTACGAGTACCGCATGTGCTCGCCCGCCATGTTCGGGTCTCCTCCCCGCACGTTTTGCGGCTGCTGCGCAGCCAATAAACGTGCAGGGAGGCTCTGACATCGGTGTAATGCCAGCAGCCATGTTGGCTGCTGGCATTACACTGATTGGCTGGCCAGAACCCGTGGTCGGGTGCTGTATAGCACCTGACCAGCGAGTTCGGCTCAGTCTTAGCCAGGGAGAGATGAGGATAGGAAGGGAAAGTCAGTGTAGGGAGAAAAAAAGCAAAATTGTGAAAAAAAAAGAACCAAAAGTCCTTTTTAGGACTACTGTGTGTGGGGGCAGCAGGTTATTTTGTGTGGGGGGAAAAAAACAAAAAAAAAAAAATTTTATATATTCTGTTTAGTGTGCAAAGTTGCAGATTAGAGCACATTCTGTTTAATGTGCAAAGTTGCAGATTAGAGCACATTCTGTTTAGTGTGCAAAGTTGCAGATTAGAGCACATTCTGTTTAGTGTGCAAAGTTGCAGATTAGAGCACATTCTGTTTAGTGTGCAAAGTTGCAGATTAGAGCACATTCTGTTTAGTGTGCAAAGTTGCAGATTAGAGCACATTCTGTTAAGTCTTCAAACTAAAATATCAAAGTCACATATTCCATTCAGTGTGCATCGCCGCAGTTTAGCAGCACATTCTGTGTACTGTGCAGAGTTGCAGAATAGGAAGAAATACTGTTAAGTCTTCAAACTAAAATATCAAAGTCACATATTCCATTCAGTGTGCTTCGCCGCAGTTTAGCAGCACATTCTGTGGACTGTGCAGAGTTGCAGAATAGGAAGAAATACTGTTAAGTCTTCAAACTGTAAAATATCAAAGTCACATATTCCATTCAGTGTGCTTCGCCGCAGTTTAGCAGCACATTCTGTGTACTGTGCAGAGTTGCAGAATAGGAAGAAATACTGTTAAGTCTTCAAACTAAAATTTCAAAGTCACATATTCCATTCAGTGTGCGTCACCGCAGTTTAGCAGCACATTCTGTGTACTGTGCAGAGTTGCAGAATAGGAAGAAATACTGTTAAGTCTTCAAACTAAAATATCAAAGTCACATATTCCATTCAGTGTGCGTCACCGCAGTTTAGCAGCACATTCTGTGTACTGTGCACAGTTGCAGAATAGGAAGAAATACTGTTAAGTCTTCAAACTAAAATATCAAAGTCACATATTCCATTCAGTGTGCGTCACCGCAGTTTAGCAGCCTATTCTGTGTACTCTGCACAGTTGCAGAATAGGAAGAAATACTGTTAAGTTTTCAAACTCAAATATTAAAGTCACATATTCCATTCAGTGTGTGTCACCGCAGTTTAGCAGCCTATTCTGTGTACTCTGCACAGTTGCAGAATAGGAAGAAATACTGTTAAGTTTTCAAACTCAAATATTAAAGTCACATATTCCATTCAGTGTGCGTCACCGCAGTTTAGCAGCCTATTCTGTGTACTCTGCACAGTTGCAGAATAGGAAGAAATACTGTTAAGTTTTCAAACTCAAATATTAAAGTCACATATTCCATTCAGTGTGTGTCACCGCAGTTTAGCAGCCTATTCTGTGTACTCTGCACAGTTGCAGAATAGGAAGAAATACTGTTAAGTTTTCAAACTCAAATATTAAAGTCACATATTCCATTCAGTGTGCGTCACCGCAGTTTAGCAGCCTATTCTGTGTACTCTGCACAGTTGCAGAATAGGAAGAAATACTGTTAAGTTTTCAAACTCAAATATTAAAGTCACATTTTCCATTCAGTGTGTGTCACCGCAGTTTAGCAGCCTATTCTGTGTACTCTGCACAGTTGCAGAATAGGAAGAAATACTGTTAAGTTTTCAAACTCAAATATTAAAGTCACATATTCCATTCAGTGTGTGTCACCGCAGTTTAGCAGCCTATTCTGTGTACTCTGCACAGTTGCAGAATAGGAAGAAATACTGTTAAGTTTTCAAACTCAAATATTAAAGTCACATATTCCATTCAGTGTGTGTCACCGCAGTTTAGCAGCCTATTCTGTGTACTCTGCACAGTTGCAGAATAGGAAGAAATACTGTTAAGTTTTCAAACTCAAATATTAAAGTCACATATTCCATTCAGTGTGTGTCACCGCAGTTTAGCAGCCTATTCTGTGTACTCTGCACAGTTGCAGAATAGGAAGAAATACTGTTAAGTTTTCAAACTCAAATATTAAAGTCACATATTCCATTCAGTGTGTGTCACCGCAGTTTAGCAGCCTATTCTGTGTACTCTGCACAGTTGCAGAATAGGAAGAAATACTGTTAAGTTTTCAAACTCAAATATTAAAGTCACATATTCCATTCAGTGTGTGTCACCGCAGTTTAGCAGCCTATTCTGTGTACTCTGCACAGTTGCAGAATAGGAAGAAATACTGTTAAGTTTTCAAACTCAAATATTAAAGTCACATATTCCATTCAGTGTGCGTCACCGCAGTTTAGCAGCCTATTCTGTGTACTCTGCACAGTTGCAGAATAGGAAGAAATACTGTTAAGTTTTCAAACTCAAATATTAAAGTCACATATTCCGTGTAAGATGAAGAAGGCGGGTAAAAAGGGACGGGGAAGTGGACGTGATCCTGATAGTTCAGGGCGCGGGTCAGGACGCGGAGAAACTGTGCCTGGTGCCAGAGCACAAGAAAGAAAGACATCCACCATACCTAGCTTCATGTCTAATTTTACAGGGCGTCGCAGGACATCACTCTCGAGGTCCGACCACTGCGAACAGGTGGTCGGTTGGATGTCAGCTGATACTGCTTCCAGTCGGTTAAGCACCACCCTGTCTTCCACCAAGTCCACTCTCAGTAGCCAAGAGTCTGGTCAACATAATCCTCACTCTGATCATCCTTCCTCCCACCATACACGGTCTGGTCAAAGAAGTGATCCCACACTGGGATATAGTGAGGAGCTCGTCTCATCACCAATCCTTCATTTGACCCTCTCTCCAAGCACGCTTGCAGAGGAACATGACATCTTGTGCCCTGATTCACAACCTCTAGAGGGTACCCAATCACAAGAAGATGACAGATGTGAACGGCATTTAAGGTCAAAGGAAGTAGTGGATGATGATGATGATGATGAGACACAGTTGCCATTAAATCAACCACTATTACTGTCTCAAGACCTTGTTGAGGAGAATGTTATACAGTTGTCAATGACTGAGTATGTGGTGGGATCAAGACATGGGGAGGATGATCAGAGTGAGGAAGTGGAGGAGGACTTGGTGGACGATGAGGTGACTGACCCCACCTGGGAAGGTGTAGAGCCGAGCGATGACAGCAGTCCTGAGGGTGAGCCATCTGCAGCACCGCAACAGGCTGGAAGAGGCAGTGGTGTGGCTACAGAAAGAAGGCGGACCGCACCAAACCGGCCCGCAAATGTTCCACGGAGCACCCCCTTGCGTAAATCTCCCTTGCCAAAGGGTAGGTGTTCCGCGGTATGGCGTTTTTTTAAGGAAAGTGCGGACGACAAAAGAATTGTAGTTTGCAACCTGTGCCACACCAGAATGAGCCGAGGCATGAACACTAGAAACCTCACCACCACCAGCATGATCCGACACATGGCATCCAAGCACCGTAGTAAGTGGGAGGAACGCCTGGATCGCCCATCTGTGTCTGCAGGCCACACCACTGCCTCCTCTTCCCCTGTTTTCGGTGCCGGCCAATCGCCTGTCGAAGGCGCAGGCCCGCATACCTCCCGCCCTGCACCTGTACCATCTGAAGCACCATCAGCGACCACATCCACTTCCCTGTCCCAGCACAGCGTCCAAATTTCGTTACCCCAGGCATTTGAGCGCAAGCGAAAATACCCAGCCACCCACCCACAGGCCATAGCACTAACCTCACACCTTTCCAAATTACTGGCCATCGAAATGCTGCCATTTAGGCTTGTGGACACTGAGTCCTTCCGCAGCCTGATGGCAGCAGCTGTCCCTCGGTACGCGGTCCCCAGCCGCCACTACTTTTCCCGGTGTGCCATCCCCGCATTACAACACCATGTGTCCCGTAACATCACCCGTGCCCTGACCAACGCAGTTACTGGGAAGGTCCACTTAACGACTGACACATGGACAAGTGCTTGTGGCCAGGGACGCTACATTTCCCTGACGGCACACTGGGTGAATGTCGTGGAGGCTGGGAGCGACTCGGACCCTGGGATGGCACAGGTGCTACGCACGCCGAGGATTGCGGGCCCTACCTCCATCAGGGTTTCTGCCAGCACCTACGTTATTGGCTCCTCCTCCTCCTCCTCCATTTCCACCTCCGAATTCTCTGCGCGCAGCGCCACTCACCCATCAGCCGGTAGCTGGAAGCAGTGTAGCACTGCAGTGGGGAAGCGTCAACAGGCCGTGCTGAAGCTGATCTGCCTTGGGGACAAACAGCACACGGCCTCAGAGCTGTTGCAGGGGATTAGTCACCAGACCGAGCAGTGGCTCTCGCCACTCAACCTGCAACCAGGCATGGTTGTGTGTGATAATGGGCGTAACTTGGTGGCGGCTTTGGAGCTCGGCAAGCTCACACACGTACCATGCCTAGCGCATGTATTTAATTTAGTGGTTCAGCGATTTCTAAAAACCTACCCCAATGTGCATGATCTCTTGACCAAGGTGCGCCGCGTGTGTGCACATTTCCGTAAGTCATCTACAGCTTCGGCCAGCCTGTTGAAGCTGCAGCAGCGCTTACAATTGCCAGCTCACCGGCTGCTGTGTGACGTGAGCACGCGCTGGAACTCCACCTTCCACATGTTGGCCCGGCTTTGTGAGCAGCAGAGGGCAGTAGTGGAGTACCAGCTGTTACACGGTCGTCGCCTCTCCGTTCAACTTCCTGTAATCAGAAGTGAGGAGTGGGAATGGATGTCAGACCTCTGTGAGGTTTTACGCAATTTTGAGGAATCGACACAGATGGTGAGCGGCGATAACGCTATTATCAGTGTAACCATCCCACTTCTGTGTCTACTGAAACGCTCGCTGCTCACAATTAAAACCGACGCTTTGCATGTGGAAGAGGTGGAAATGGGGGAGGAAGAGCTTACACAAGGTGATAGCCAGAGCACCCTCACTTCGTCTTCTCAGCGACAATTGGAGGAGGCGGAGGAGGAGGAGGAGGAGGAGGAGGAAGACACGGTTGCCTCCGCTACAGAGGGTAGCCATGGAACTTTAGTTCCATCTCTTCAGCGTGGGTGGGCAGAAGAGGAGGAAGAGGATGAGGAGATTGAGAGTCATCCTCCTGGTGAGGACAGCGAAATCTTGACTGTTGGTACTCTGGCACACATGGCTGACTTTATGTTAGGCTGCCTTTCCCGTGACCCACGCGTTGTACGCATTTTAGACAACACGGATTACTGGGTGTTCACCCTTCTGGACCCCCGCTACAAAGAGAATTTCTCATCTCTCATTCCTCCGGTGGAGAGGACAAGCAAAATGGTGCAATACCAGAAGGTTCTTGTTGAAAAATTGCTCCAAAATTTTCCATCTGACAACGCTGGCGGCAGAGTACGTGCTACCTTGGCCAACCAAGAAGGGGAGAAAAGGGGAGCACACAGCAGTTCCGAGAAAGGCAGGGCAACACTCTCCAAGGCGTGGGACACCTTCATGACACCCCGCCAGCACCCTCACCCTGATGCGCAGCCTAGTGTCACAAGGAGGGAAAAGTTTTGGAAGATGGTGAAGGAGTACGTAGCAGACCGTGTCAGCGTCCTCAATGATCCCTCTGTGCCTTACAACTACTGGGTGTCCAAGCTGGACACGTGGTATGAACTGGCACTCTACGCCTTGGAGGTGCTGGCCTGCCCTGCCGCCAGCGTTCTGTCTGAGCGGGTATTTAGTGCTGCTGGTGGCATCATAACAGATAAGCGTATCCGCCTTTCCACCGACAATGCTGATAGGTTGACACTTATAAAAATGAACAAGGCCTGGATTTCCCCTGACTTCTCCACTCCACTGGAGGAAAGCCCCGGGGGAACATAAACTCACTTTATATATGTTATTTACAATGATGGGAATACTCTGTATTCCCATTCACCCCTTCCACCCAAAAAACGGGTATATGGTTGACTCTTAATCTTCTCATCCTCCTCCTCCTCTTCCATGTGCCCTGTGCTATAATTTTTATATAGGGCCAGCTCACCAGCGGGCCCTGTGATATAATTTTTATATAGGGCCAGCTCACCAGCGGGCCCTGTGATATAATTTTTATATAGGGCCAGCTCACCAGCGGGCCCTGTTTGACAATTTTTGTATAGGTCAGCTCACCAGCGGGCCTTCTCATATAATGTTTTATTGGGTCAGCTCTCTAGCGGGCCCTCTCATATAATGTTTTATAGCGTCAGCTCACTAGCGGGCCTTCGCATATAATGTTTAGGATGGTCAGCTCCGCAGCAGACCCTCACCCATAATGTTTTAGATGGTCAGCTCAGCGCACGTTTCCCTCTTAATCATGGCCCCAGTTCTGAAAAATCGAGGAAATTTTTGGGAGAATTTGCCTTTGCGCACGTTTCCCTCTTAATCATGGCCTCAGTTCAATAAAATCAAGGAAATTTTTGGGAGAATTTGCCTCTGCGCACGTTTCCCTCTTAATCATGGCCTCACTTCAGAAAATCAAGGAAATTTTTGGGATAATTTGCCTCTGCGCACGTTTCCCTCTTAATCATGGCCTCACTTCAGAAAATCGAGGAAATTTTTTGCAGAATTTGCAGATGATATACAAGTAAATATACAGCAAATATTGTTTGGTAACAATTTTTCGCCTAAAGTCGTTTTTATTTTCCTTTTTGTGTGTTTTACGGTCAGTCTGTAAAAATGGCGTACTACGGGCGAAACATCGTTCCCAGCAGCGATGTTGGAGTCCAAGATGCATCCAGACATCCTCCCTATGCTGTCCCTGAACCATTTCTGTGGTGTTTCCATCATTTTCTGCCCTTTTCCTATGGACCAGGCACCCTCCCCTCATCAGAGCAGGGGGTGCCTGGTGTAATGCTCGAGTCCTCCCATTGACTTCAATGGGGCTCGGGTGCTCGGCCGAGCACTCGAGCCTCCGGGGGCGCTCGGTCAGAGCACCCGAACACCCGAGCATTGGGGTGCTCGCTCATCACTACTCACAATTTAAAATATCTGATGGTAAGGAGCGCCCTGAATAAAGATACAAAAAATGGCACATCTCCCTGTTTACACAAGGTACCCATGCCAAACACCCAGTTCCTCCATCACCCAGTTCCACCATAAGATCAATGGTAACTTCACCTGACAATCTTCCAATGTAATATACCTCATTGTGTGTGCAAAATGCCCAACAGCTCTTTATGTGGGTGAAACTGGACAGCCATTACATAACAGGTTAAATTCCCACAGATCAAGAGTTAAGAACAAAAAGACAGAGACACCAGTGGGAGAACATTTTTGCCAAAATGGACACAGTGTCAGGGACATTAAATTGACTGCGACTGTTTCACTCTCAGAGGGACAGAAAAATATGGGAGGTTAAATTAATGCTCCAGTTTAATGCTTTAAATAGTGGTCTGAACAGATACAGAGATTTTCTGTCACATTATCACATTCTGGATTAACCTTTACAACAGACCCACTGGGATCATAAACACCTATGTCTCCCCAGAAGAAGACTGCAATTTACATCACACTCCTATACCACTGACTGATCAAAGCACCTGGGTCTAGACTGAGCTTTCTTATCTAATCTAAGAATGCAATGGGTACTTGTATTTAAGAGAGATGTTTTCATATTTATCTGTATAACATGCCTGAGGAAGAGACATAAGAGGTCTTGAAAGCTTGCTTCCTAAATCTGCTTAGTTAGCCAATAAAGGTATCAACTTGACTATATTTGTCTCCTGTATTTTTACTGCTAACACTGTACCAACTCTCATCTGTTAAATGTATCACTACATCATTTTGTGTCCTTTCCATTTTATAGTGACACTGTTGCAGTCTATGGAGAACCATGGTCACTGACAAGGATTATATATAGACATGCACAGCAACAGGACCACCATAAATTGGGCAAGGCCATGAAAATGTATGTACACTTCCTCTTACAAATATACAGTCCTGTGCATTAATAATGACTAAAATAAGTACCTTCCAGCAGTATCCTTCTTTTACTTAGGAGGAAAAGATGTCTTTTTTTCAAAATAAATGTTTCTAGCCATTCAATGCATTGTGTTGCCACAGTAATAAGGTGCACGCCAATAATACTTTTTCCATGTTCTATATCGTCCTGGTTCTGTATTGCTCACTTTCTCACCCCCCCTACTGTTATTGGCCCTTTTCTCACTCTTTCCTCTTCTATCATTCTGTCCCTGATCTCTGCACAGTCTTCTTTGTCCTCTGTCACATATATTTTTTTTTTTGTATCAGCGTCTGTTTAGTTGGTGATTTATTCTGAATGTGAACTGCCTCTTTCCCATGGTGTTCAGGAGTAAAGCAGAGCAATGGGTTTTCCATGCTGTACTTTGTTTTCCTCAGGATTCTTCTCTGTCTGTTGATGAAAAGGTTACACTGCTGGCAGGATGTGGGTAATCTGGGTAGGAAGGATCAACGTGGGAGGAGAAGGCGTTAACCCTGTGAGTTATTTTTATATTTTTGGGAATATTCATTACCCTTTTACTATGCTGCATATATGACAAATGAGAGGAGCATGTGTAGAACATTCCTTTTATGAAGTGTAATGTTATTATTAACCCTTTAAGAGAGGCATGCGACACCAATGCATTGCATTCCCCCAGGCACTCAATGGGTTAACGTGATCAGATAGCTCATTACATGCAAGATGCTTTTGGAAAACACATACTGAACAGTTGAAATGATTCATGTGTAGTGCTGCAGGATGTATAACTCCCAGCATTTCAAATGGTCAGAGAGGGACACTTTTCTTTTAGGTGGCGATGCTGGGAATGCGATTGGTGGGCGGCTCGTTACCGAGAATTTTTACTCTACTTTCTTTCCTACTGACAGCTGCTTTTATAACTGAATAAATGATTTAAAAACAGAACAAAGTATTTTATTTACACAGTCAAATCTATAAACACATATACTGAAGTTTAAAGAAACATTAATGTGGGTTTTATATCTGTGCAGCTATGTGACACTGTCAAATACACACTAAACTTCACTATCTGATCTGGAAAGAGGGATGCCAGGTTAGGACCGAGGGACAGAAATTTGGGTCTTCAAAAGACCATCCCTTCTTAGGATGGACACTTGGGAGGTATGGGATATTTTAAAACTGTTGGTAGTAAATGGCAAGTTCTCCAGTTGGATAAACGTGATAAGTGGAGTGCCTCAGGGATCTGTCCTGGGTCCTCTTCTTTTTAATTTGTTTATTAATGACCTCCCAGAGGGCATAGGAAGCCATGTATCAGTGTTTGCCGATGACACAAAATTAAGTAAGGTAATAAAGTCTGAACTGGATGTGTCTTCATTACAAGAGGACAAATTGAGTAACTGGGCAGGCAAATGGCAAATGAGATTCAATATAGACAAGTGTAAAGTTATGCATTTTGGGAATAATAATAAAAATGCAACATATAGTTTAAATGGTGTTTCTCTGGGGAAATCTACTAATGAAAAGGATTTAGGAGTAATGGTAGACAATAGACTTAGCAGTAGCATGCAGTGCCAGCTGGCAGCTGCAAAGGCCAATAAGATATTGGCATGTATTAAAAGGGGTATTGACTCAAGGGAGGAAGATATAATTATGCCTCTTTACAGGTCCATGGTAAGACCCCACCTAGAATATGCTGTTCAATTCTGGGCGCCCTTTCTGAAGAAGGACATTATGGAACTAGAGAGAGTGCAGAGGAGGGCTACAAAACTAGTAAGGGGAATGGAAAGTTTTAGTTATGAAGAGAGGCTAGAAAAGTTAAACTTGTACACACTAGAGAAACGGCGTCTTAGAGGGGATATGATAACACTATATAAATATGTTCAAGGCCCATATAAAGGGCTTTCAAAAGACCTGTTCATTAACAGAACAGTACACAGGACAAGGGGCCACCCGCTTAGACTTGAGGAAAGGAGATTTAATCTACAACAGCGGAAGGGTTTCTTTACAGTAAGGACAATAAAGGTATGGAATGCACTTCCGGAGGAGGTGGTGCTATCAAATACATTAGATGCCTTTAAAAGGGGCCTGGATACTTATTTAAAAGAGCATAATATAGAGGGCTATGCACGTTAGTATTGGGATTAATATTTAGTTAGGGCTTGTTGATCCAGGGAGAAATCTGATTGCCATTTGGAGTCAGATGCCTTCTTTTGGGTCAGCGATGGTAAACAGGAATAGGAAAAGAGTTAAACTGGATGGACGCAAGTCTTTTTTCAACCTAAATTACTATGTAACTATGTAACTATGTTCTGCATTTAAAGTGAAATGAAATTTTATGCTCAAAAGGTAATGCAAAAATTGAAGTGCTTTGGTATTTGGCTATTCTTGACCTGAGGAAGAGAGCTGGTCTCTCTTTCACATGTACAGGCACACAAACATACACACATACACACACATACATACATACATACACACACATGCACACACACATAAACACACACATGCACACACACACACACACATACAAACACACACACCTACACACACACATGCACATACACATAAACACACACCTGCACATACACATAAACACACACATACACACACACACACACACACACACATATACACACACACATACACATATACACACACACATACACATATACACAAACACATGCACACACACATAAACACACACATGCACACACACACACACACAAACACACATACATACATACACATACATACATACATACATACACACACATGCACACACACACACACGTAGACGTACACAGACACACACACATACAAACACACACACCTACACACATACACACACATGCACATACACATAAACACACACATGCACACACACACACATATACACACACACACACATAAACACACACATGCACATACACACACACACATGCACACACATAAACACACACGCACAAACACACATACATACATACACACATACATACATACACATACATACATACATACATACACACACATGCACACACACACACACACACGTAGACATACACAGACACACACACATACAAACACACACACCTACACACATACACACACATGCACATACACATAAACACACACATGCACACACACACACACACACACATATACACACACACACACACATAAACACACACATGCACATACACACACACACATGCACACACATAAACACACACATGCACAAACACACAAACACACATACATACATACACATACATACATACATACATACATACATATACACACACATGCACACACACACGTAGACATACACAGACACACACACATGCACATACACATGAACACAAGCTTTTAATCTCTAAAATGCTAGAGAGGTCTTCTCTAGCATTCAGTGGGTTAAAAGTCCCATTTAAATCTATGGGAATTTGGAGAATTTTTATTTTCCTCCCAAAAGTGCAGCTGGTTTGCCCCAGAACTGTACCTCTTTAGCTTACTGAATTGCCCATTTAGTCCAAACATGGGAAAGTATCTACATATGAAAAAAATAATAATTAAAAGTAAATAAATACACCCAATGAATAAGAATGCCCCCCTAATGCACAAGACATTTAACCCCTAGATGATAAGCCGGGTACACCATGCAATGAGAATGAATGTGTTACTACCCTCTGGTCATCAAAGGGTTAATGAATAAGCCTTCTCATGCACTGTAAATAATGAGGATGATACTTTCTAGTGACTGACAGGGCTCTAAATGATAAGAATTAATGACTACCCCACCAAAGTTTGTAAGCCTTCCTATCCACAGAAAAGACTGCTTTAAAGGGATAGTAATGCATCTATATAATTACATTTAATAATGTACCTAGTAAAAAAATGAATTAATTGAGCCCTGTCCGATCTCTCAAACCTTTATGGTTTGAGAGATATCAGTGTCACGGGAACCATCATGCCCTTGGCTCCTGGAGGGGCCTGGGGGCCGGCCACCTCCCACAAGAAAGTGGATTCCATGCCCAGGGAAGCTCCTTTGCCCGCTTCAACGTTCCCTATCGGGTCTAAGTCACCCTGTGCTTATTGGGGGCACAGGGTGACTGGGAACACCCAGTCTGGTCTGCCCTGGGCAGACCCAACAGACTCTGTGGACTGTGTTGTTACGTGTGTCAGGGGGTTTAGAGGTTGCCACTGCCCTATCCTCGGGCCTCAGGGCAGGGAAGCGTCCCATGCCCTGGAACTATACTTTCTTCCACTAAGGAGTGGAATTCACGGGGCGGAGGACAGCCAGCAGAACTAATCAAAAGCCCCATTGACTTTACATGGGGAAGTAGGCGGCTTCCTGATTGGCCAATGCCCTGGGTGACGAGTTTAAAGGTCCCCCATAGAGTTAACATGGGGGAAAGTAGGCAGCCCAGGGATTGGTCGGTTAGCTGCCCGCCTACAGAGTCTGATTGGCCGAGCTAGCCGTGACTAGCACAACCAGGATTGGTCAGCCTATTCTAGGCACTGGATTGGCCAGGGGTTGAAGCGGAATATTCAAAGATGCTTCAACCTCCTGGCCTTTGTTGTACAATGTGTATTCCAGCCCCTCAGCCCTTGGTCCCAGTGTTTATCCCACAACAGTCCCCTTTTGTCCAAATAATGCAATCATGTCTGGTCCATTGTATGATGTGTACACCAAATGTTTATACCATTGTGTGTTTTGTTCAGCCCACCATTGTATAGCCCCTCCACCCCTCTTGGCCTTTTGTGTTAACCTGTATAAATATGTGTGTCTTGGTTCCAATAAAGCAGTTCTTGTTTTAACCTACACAAGTGTTGTCTGGTGAGGTTAAGCTGCTGGTATGCTGGGAGAGTTCTTGTTATCCTGACACTAGTCCTGCCTGGCGAGTGGGATACCTTGGGAGAAGCTGGTGGAGTTTTCCTGTTCCAGAGCGAGGGAAGCGGCGACTAACGGAGTCACCCAAGGCTGGGTGGCAGCGGTATCCGTTACATTGGTGGCAGCGGTGGGATGCTTCCCAGTTGGTTTTTGGAACATACAAGTCAGCACCGCCAGGATCGTTTCGCCTGAAACTGATAAAGCCAAGGAACTGAACTGAGACCAGCATCCAGGGGGAGATATAGCCGCTGGCTTGACCCCGGTCTTAGCAACACTGAAACCAGCATCCAGGGGGAGATATAGCCGCAGGGCTTGACCCCAGGTTTCAGCAACAGTTCATGGGAGACCGATGAAGCAGCTCTCCACCAGCAGGCGCCAAGCGGTCAGACACGGAGATGGAGGCTATGCTTTGCCAAGCCCTATTCGGCTATGAACAACGGCGGGCCACACTGGAGGCAGAGGGACACTCCTTCTCCTCCGAGGGCTTCATCCCTTATGCAGAGAGGCATGAGAGCGAGACACAGCAGTGGAGCCCCTGCATCCTTGGGCCGAGTTCGGACCCCCAGACAAGCGAGGTACTGGCATCCTGGATCGGAGATGTCATTTGCCTGGATCTCCAGTATGGGGCTTTCTGCGACAGGACCGGATTTGAGTGGTTCGGGTTCCCCAAAACTCCTCTCCCATGCAGCGGCTTCGCCTACAGGGGTCCCAGCTCGTTGTGGCATGCCAGGGCTGAGGAGCCGGACTTTGGCAGTCGCAGGGAAAGCCGGTTCTGGGAGATCCGCGACAGGCGAGCCATGCAGCTGGGGGTGTCAGAAATACCCGAGGTATGGAGAGAGCTGGAGGATCTTGTAACCCAGGAGTGGGGACTGGAGATGGAGTGTAGGGATCTCCAGGAAGAGGTGGCTCACACCTATCCCCCACAGCAGCGTTGTATGGACGTGGAAGGTGCAGTGGATGAGAATGCGGTCGCCACAAGCACCTTGTCCGTGGAAGAGGGGGCTCTTCCTGAGGCTGACTTCAGCGACCTGTTATGGTCTAGTCAGCGGGTAGCAGGCGAAGCTGCGGCCACCGCTAACCCGTTTGGTATGGATGTCCCCACAGCAGAGAGGTGCTGTATTTCGGGAGTGGATGCCATTGGTGTCACTCCCCAGCGGCTGTTTGTATTACAGGGAGAGGAGGTAGCTGACCCCTCTCCCCAGCGGCAGATGTCTGATGGAACTGGGGGTGTCGTGGCTGAGATTGCGGTCGTCACCAGCGCCCCTACACTTGCCCTGGAGAGTGGGACAACTGTCCTCTCCAGCGACTTTGCTACCCCAGCCTTGGAGAGTGGGACAACTGTCCTCTCCAAGGCCCTTCTTGCCCCTACCCTTGCCCTGGAGAGTGGAACCACTGTCCTCTCCAGAGGCCTTGTTGCCCCTACCCCTGCCCTGGAGAGTGGGATCACTGTCCTCTCCAAGAGCCTTGTTGTCCCTGCCCTGGTGGGTGGGGTTGAGATCCGTCCCAGTGGAGCCGTTACCCCTCCCGTGGTGAGTAGGGCCAGAGTCCTCCCCAGCGACGTCGTTACCCCTACCCTGGGGCGTGGGACTGCGGGCCACAACAACCCCCAGCCAGCTGACTCTACCGTGTTCCCCCTGCAGAACAGGATACCATACTGGCAGAGGGGGACAGGTATCCCAAGGATGGTGCAGGAGATGGGATGGACTGAGAACATGACTAACCTGCTGGCAGACCCGGTAAGGGTCTGGCCCCAGGTTAGTCTTATTTGGAAGGGGGGGAAATGTCACGGGAACCATCATGCCCTTGGCTCCTGGAGGGGCCTGGGGGCCGGCCACCTCCCACAAGAAAGTGGATTCCATGCCCAGGGAAGCTCCTTTGCCCGCTTCAACGTTCCCTATCGGGTCTAAGTCACCCTGTGCTTATTGGGGGCACAGGGTGACTGGGAACACCCAGTCTGGTCTGCCCTGGGCAGACCCAACAGACTCTGTGGACTGTGTTGTTACGTGTGTCAGGGGGTTTAGAGGTTGCCACTGCCCTATCCTCGGGCCTCAGGGCAGGGAAGCGTCCCATGCCCTGGAACTATACTTTCTTCCACTAAGGAGTGGAATTCACGGGGCGGAGGACAGCCAGCAGAACTAATCAAAAGCCCCATTGACTTTACATGGGGAAGTAGGCGGCTTCCTGATTGGCCAATGCCCTGGGTGACGAGTTTAAAGGTCCCCCATAGAGTTAACATGGGGGAAAGTAGGCAGCCCAGGGATTGGTCGGTTAGCTGCCCGCCTACAGAGTCTGATTGGCCGAGCTAGCCGTGACTAGCACAACCAGGATTGGTCAGCCTATTCTAGGCACTGGATTGGCCAGGGGTTGAAGCGGAATATTCAAAGATGCTTCAACCTCCTGGCCTTTGTTGTACAATGTGTATTCCAGCCCCTCAGCCCTTTGTCCCAGTGTTTATCCCACAACAGTCCCCTTTTGTCCAAATAATGCAATAATGTCTGGTCCATTGTATGATGTGTACACCAAATGTTTATACCATTGTGTGTTTTGTTCAGCCCACCATTGTATAGCCCCTCCACCCCTCTTGGCCTTTTGTGTTAACCTTTATAAATATGTGTGTCTTGGTTCCAATAAAGCAGTTCTTGTTTTAACCTACACAAGTGTTGTCTGGTGAGGTTAAGCTGCTGGTATGCTGGGAGAGTTCTTGTTATCCTGACACTAGTCCTGCCTGGCGAGTGGGATACCTTGGGAGAAGCTGGTGGAGTTTTCCTGTTCCAGAGCGAGGGAAGCGGCGACTAACGGAGTCACCCAAGGCTGGGTGGCAGCGGTATCCGTTACAATCAGCTTACAAAGTTCCCCTCCCTTCCCTCCCCTTGCACTGACGTCAGCTTTCTATCTTACAGACAAAGATCTCGGTCTGCAGACCATCCTGCGGCTCTTCAGCAGAGCCAAAATCATTCTCTTTAGAAAGAAATACTTAATTTGAACAGTCTACAATGTGTGCCTTGTTAGTAAGCACATGTTGTAGACCATTCAAATGAAGAATTTCTTTCTAAAGAATGAGATTTCAGCTCTGCTGGAGAGCCACAGGATGGTCTGCAGGCCAGGATCTCTGTCTGTAAAATAGAAAGCTGACGTCAGTGCAAGAGGAGGGAAGGAGAAACTTTGTAAGCTGATATCTCTCAAACCATGAAGGTCTGAGAGATCGGACAGGGTGCAATTAATTCATTCTTTTACTAGGTAAATTATTAAATGTAATTATATTGATGTACTACTATCCCTTTAAAATAAGTAAGAATACTGTCCAATGTGAGGGTTTGTCTCTGGTTATTGAAACTGTTTTCCAGTATGTTGGCCGACACGGATCTCCTGCTGACAGCTTTACAGCTGACAGCAGGAAATCACAGACTTTAAAGGGGAACTACCACCCTGCAATAACTTTACATTATTTAATTCTTCATCTGGTGACTAGCTGCTTAGTAGCGCTAGTCGCCATAAATATTACCTAGTTTCAAAGATTTTCCAGTTTTTCGGAGGCTCACAGTAGAAGGAAGCACGGACATCTCGTCATAGTGATGTCCGTGCGCCTGCGCTGTCAGTCCCTTTTGGAGCCGGCGAGATGTGACGAGATGTCCGTGCTTCCTGCTACTGTGAGCCTCCGAAAAACTGGAATATCTTTGAAACTAGGTAATATTTATGGTGATTAGCGCTACTAAGCAGCTAGTCGCCAGATGAAGAATTAAGGTAAAGTTATTGCGGGGTGGTAGTTCCCCTTTAAATGTGTGTATTTCTCAAACCATAGCGGTTTGAGAGATACGTTTTTTTTGCATTGAAGCCAACTTTTTAACCTCTTCAAAATGAAGAATAGTTTTTTGCAGACATTACTAACCCTTTAAACAAAGGTGAGTTAATCAGTGACTCATTCATTTTGATTAACTCACATGTGCTTAATCAGGGAAATCCTTAAATCCTGGCCTGCTGATGGCCCTTGAGGACTGAACTTGAACAGTCCTGATCTAGGGCACACAATATGGTCTGATCAGTGTGTGAAGTCAGGTGTGAAACTCAGCATTATGTGATAATGGGTATAATGTGATAATGAGTATATTATTTTGTAAATCTATAGTAGGTGTACTTGCTTAGCAACATACCTCCCAACATTTCAAATGGCCAAAGAAGGACACTTTTGTTGTAGGGTGTTTTACTGGGTGTGTGACTGATGGGAGGGGCATTACCAAGAATTTATAGGTGATTTCTTGACCTACTGACTCCACTTTGTGTAACTTAATAAATGATCTAGGGCAAAACCAAAGTATTTTATTTACACACACTAATTTATACACAAACATAATGATGTTTAACCCCTTAAGGACCCTTGACGTACCAGGACCGTCACGGTCCTTGAACTACTCAAGGACCGATGACGGTCATGGTACGTCACGTACTTTTTACTTACAGCGCTCTACCGGGAGCGCTATAAGTAAAAATAGGGCCTGAAATAGACCGCTCCAAGATCGGAGCGATCTCTTTCAAGCCACATAATGACGGCCGATACACGTGACAGGTCACATGTATCGGCGCGTCCAAGTGCGCCTATGCGGTCATTATGGGATGGAAATGTCCCATGACCGCCGGTCCTTAAGGGGTTAAACAATCATTAATGTGAGTTTTATGGCTGTGGAGCAACTTGATACACTTATATACACACCACACAGTCTGATCTCCTAAAATGAGGGACACTAGGGTAGGAAAGAGGGACAGAGGGATTTGGGTCTCAAAGAGGGACTATACCTCCTAAAGAGGGACACTTGGAAGGTATGTAGCAATGTGCGAACCAAGTTGTGAGCGCATCACATGCTATAAACTTAATGTATGATCAAAACTGTGTGGAGTTAATTTAATCTTAAGTTTTCACTTTTCGTGGTGAAAAAACTTGTATTTTACCTCTTTGGAGTTACAGAGATCTCTAGCATTGCACATCACACAATGGGTTAAGTGAGTAATCCTGCTTTATCAATTGCCCAGGGCTCTGTGCCCTGCTGTAATGGATTATAATGTCCTTCTGAGTGTGAGACAAACACTTCTGTTTCTTTATTTGTAAAGGGTTAAATCATAAAATCTGCAACCCTCATTAGCATCAAGTATCCGGACCGGTGCCTGAGGGTGGGAGAGACGTTTAAATAAAAAAAAAAAAAACATTTTTGGGGATCAAAGTTCACTTACTCTTCAACTAATTTAGGAAAACTCCTCCAAAAAGCCATGAGCTAAGATAATTACACAGTGATGGCAAGTAATTATTAACTGTTACATAACCACTTTATTTATTATCTTAGAAAATGATCTCTTCATAACATTAATAAAATGACATACTGCAAATCTGTAATAAATTCTTATAATTTATATAAATGTTTCTAATACAGGAATATGCTGGGTAGCTCAAAGGTGTTTGAAAACATGGAATTAATTGACGTTTTTTCATATTTTCAGCCCCAAGTGGAATTGAAAAGCTGACTTAAAATTAAACCAAATTCAAGTCAAATGGCACGTTAAGTCTGATCTGACATCCATTTAGGTTACTCCTACTTTTCATTATTAATATTACTGTATAAAGTACATTGCAATGAGTAAACTGTTGGGTCTGTGCTCACAGCATTTACATTTACGTAGCAAGAATACTGTAACTCTTCTTATCTATTAAACTTGCTAGTTAGTTGCATATATGAGACCATACTCAGTATGCTAAATAGGGTACATTCTGGAGCAAACAAAAACTATCTTTACCCTATGGAAGAAATGAAAGTCCCATTATTTAAATGGGACTTTTAAGGGGTTTAAATGCCCCATTTAAATTAATACTAATTTGAGGACTTTTAATTACCCCCAAATGATTATAACTTTTTGACACCCCAGCCTTGTTCCACTGATAGTCACAGAACCAGACTCACACTCTGTCACACAAGCCTTGTTCCACTGTCCACTGGTAGTCACAAAACCACACATACACTGTCTGACATGCCAGTCTTGTTCCACTGTCCTTTGGTAGTCACAAAATCACACATACATTGTCTAACACCCCATGCTTGTTCCACTGACCACTGGTAGTCACAAATACACACACTGACACACCATCCTTTCTGCACTGTCCACCGGTAGCCGCAGAACCACATGTATACTGTCTGATACCCCAGACCTGTTCCCCTGTCCCTTGGTAGTCACAAAATCACACATACATTGTCTGACACCCCATCCTTGTTCCACTGATAGTCACAGAACCAAACTCCCACTCTGTCACCCAAGCCTTGTTCCACTGTCCACTGGTAGTAAAAAAAAATACATATATGCTTTCTGACATGCCAGCCTTGTTCCGCTGTCCCTTGGTAGTCACAAAATCACACATACACTGTCTGACACCCCATCCTTGTTCCACTGTCCACTGGTAGTCACAAACACACAGACACATACTGACACACCATCCTTTCTGCACTGTCCACAGGTAGTCACAGAACCACACGTATATTGTATGACACCCCAGCCTTGTTGCACTGTCCCTTAGTTGTCACAAAATCATACACCCCACCAACAGTCACAGAACCACACTCACATGCTGTCACCCAAGCCTTGTTGCACTGTCCACTGGTAGTCACAAAACCACACATACACTGTCTGACACCCCATCCTTGTTTCACTGTCCACTGGTAGTCACACACACACACACACACACACACTGAAACAACATCCTTTCTACACTGTCCATAGGTAGTCACAGAGCCACGCGTATACTGTCTGTCAACCCAGCCTTATTCTCTGTCCTTTGGTTGTTACAAAATTAAATATACACTGTCTGACACCCCAGCCTTGTTCCATTGATAGTCAGAGAACCACACTCACACACTGACACTAAAGCCTTGTTCCGCTGTCCACTGGTAGTCACAAAACCACACATATACAGTCTAACACCCCATCCTTTTCCCACTGTCCACTGAAAGTCACAAAACAATACACACACTGACACACCATCATTTCTGCCCCGTCCACTGGTAATCACAGAAGAACACATATACTGTCTGACATGCCATTTTTGTTCCTTGTTTCACTGTTTTCCGTACCATTGACGTCCAGTGCTGAAGAGGCCCTGCGGGTCCCCAACACACACACACATATATATATATATATATATATATATATATATATATATATATTTCTCTGTCGTCCAGTATGCAGTGGATATAAAAAGTTTACACACCCATGTTAAGATTCCAGGTTCTTGTGATGTTAAAGAATGAGACACAGATAAATAAAAAAAAAACGAAACTCACAATAACCTGGTTGCATAGGTGTGCACACCCTTAAACTAATACTTTGTTGAAGCACCTTTTGATTTTATTATAGCAATCAGTCTTTTTGGGTAGGAGATTATTAGCATGGCACATCTTGACATGGCAATATTTGCCCACTCTTCTTTGCAAAAGCTCTCCAAATCTGTTAGATTGCAAGGACATCTCCTTTGCACAGCCCTCTTCAGATCACCCCACAGATGTTCAATTGGATTCAGGTCTGGGCTCCTCTCTGGGCCATTCTAAAAGGTTAATTTTCATCTGGTGAAGCCATGCTTTTGTGGATTTGGATGTGTGCTTTGGGTCGTTGTCGTGCTGAAAGGTGAACTTACTTTTCATCTTCAGCTTTCTAACGGACGCCTGAAGGTTTTGTGCCAGAATTACCTGGTATTTGGAACTGTTCATAATTCCCTCCACCCTGACTAAGGCCCCGGTTCCAGCTGAGGCCCCAGCTGGGCCCCAGGCCCCAAAGCATGATGCTGCCACCACCATACTTCATTGTGGGTATGGTGTTCTTTGGGTGATGTGCAGTGTTCTTTTTGCACCAAACATACCTTTTGGAATTATGGCCAAAAAGTTCAACCTTGGTTTCATCAGACCATATCACATTTTCCCACGTGCTTTTGAGGGACTTTATGTTATTGAAAACTTATCCGGGCTTGGATATTTTTCTTAGTAAGAAAAGGCTTCCTTCTTGCCACCCTACCCCATAGCCCATTCATATGAAGAATACGGGAAATTGTTGTCACATGTAGCACACAGCCAGTACTTGCCAGAAATTCCTGCAGTTCCTTTAATGTTGCAGTAGGCCTCTTGGAAGCCTCCCTGACCAGTTTTCTTCTGGTCTTCTCAACAATTTTGGAGGGACGTCCAGTTCTTGGGCAATTTTTCATGCCCTTCGCTACTGGACATGCCAGCTGGAGGATTGCACGGTCTGGGTCCAGTCTGACAATGCCACGGCAGTGGCTTACATCAACATGCAAGGCGGAACAAGAAGTATTGCAGCTACGTTAGTGGTCCGGGCTATTTTGTCCTGGGCTGATGAACATGTTTCTGCCATATCTGCGGTTCACATTCCCGGCATAGTCAATGTCATGGCAGACTCCCTCAGTTGACACACTGTGGACAGCGGAGATTGGGACCTGCGCCTAGAGGTGTTTAATCTCATTGTTCAGAGGTGGGGTCTTTCATGCATCGACCTGATGGCGGCAAGATACAACCGGAAGATTCTGATGTTCTGCTCTTGCTGGAGGGATCCTCTAGCTCCAGCAGTGGATGCCATGTCCATTCCTTGGTTATTTCCTCTGGCTTACATCTTTCCTCCCATCCCCATGTAGCACAGTGTGATAAGGAAACTGAGACTGGAGTGATTCCAGACATTCTGATTGCTACGTACTGGCCTCGGCAGGCTTGGTTTCTGGAGCTTCTGGACTTATCAGTGGCGGAGCCTTCCGGTTCCCTTGCCGTCCGGATCGTCTTCTACAGGGTTACCTACGGAAAGAGGATGTCCATCATCTAGTCTTTATGGCTTGGAAATTGAATCCTCACTACTGTGGAAGAAAGGTTTTTCTTCTGGTGTGGTGGCGACTATGCTTAGTGCACGCAGGCCTGTTTCCTCTAAGATTTACCATTGAGTCTGGTCTACCTTCTCTATTGGTGTGCTGATAAGGACCTATCTCCGGATTTTGATTTTCCTATGGTCCTGGCCTTCCTATGGGAAGGTGTGGACAAGGGCCTCAGTTTGAGTTCCCTTAAGGTTCAGACATCTGCTCTCTGTTTTTCGTTCAGTTGTCTAGGTTTTCTTCCAGGGCGTTGCTCATTCTTGTCCTGTATTTCAGTCTCCCGCTCCTTAGTGGGATCTTAACTTGGTTTAGGGCGTCCTTCAGCGCCCTCTCTTTGAGTCTTTGGCTACTATTGCTCTATGTCTGCTGACGTGGTACATGGCTTTTCTCCTGGCGATCGTATTTGTTTGCAGTGTCACGGAGTAGCATGCTCTGTCTTGTAAACCACCCCTTTTTGTTGTTTCACTAGGACTTGGCGGTGCTTCCGACTTTGCGGGAGTTTCTCCCAAAGGTGGTTTCTGTGTTCCTCCTTAATCAGGAGATTGTGGTTCCTTCTTTCTGCCCTGGCCCTTCCTTTGACAAGGCTAAGGATCTGCACTTGTTAGCTGTGGTGCGTTGTCTCAGGTTTTGTGTGCATCGCACTCAGTCCATTCGATGGTATGATCTGCTGTTTGTCATTCCTGAGGGTCCCAGGGCAGGGAGACCTGCATCCAAGTAACCCTTATGTCTTGGATTCAGTCCACTGTTAGTAAGGTTCACAAACTGAGGAAGAAGCCTGTTTCCTTTCGGGTCACGGCTCCTTCCACTTGCTCTATTGGGGCATCTTGGGCTTCCAAGAAGCAGCCCTTAGCTGATCGGTTGTGCAAGGCTGCCACTTGGTCATCTGTGCACTCCTTTTCGATGCACTACTGTGTTGCTGTGCTGGTGTTGGGTGATGCCAGTTTTGGGAGATAGATCCTGGAGGCAGTCTTGCCTGTCTAGGATCTTCTTTTCGGTTCTTCAGTGCTCCCTCACTTTTGAGCCCTGTTGGTGTTGGTTAGTTCAGTGTGTTGTGTAAGAGTTCCTGGGGTGTTGTTACCCCTGTTCAGTGTCCGTTGATGTTTCATTTGTTATTGTTGGGCTATCTCTGATATATATATATACTCTTGTGATTTTGGGGGCCCTGCGCCTGGTCCTTGCCTTACTTCCCGCCCTGGGAAACTCAATGGTTGGACATCCCAAAGTTACCAGTAACCTATATTGGACGACAGAGAAAAGAGGATTTTAGTCTTACCTGTTAAATCCTTTTCTCTTAGTCCATATAGGTTACTGGTCCCCCACCCTGTCAAGGGATCATGCTTGGCTCTCCTGTGGCAGAACATGGTGGTCGTTTTGGGTTCATGCTCACCGGAGTCTTCTTTTCCTTTTCACTACCTAGTCAATAGTTAGTGTCTCAAATCTTACTGGAGCTGGTTGGCTATCTGCAGCCAAGGAGGGAAGGTAGGCTCCGCCCCTGCATTCGCTTCTCAGAATTGTTCCTGCCTACTTAAAGGGGCTGATCACCTACCGAAAGTTACCAGTAACCTATATGGACTAAGAGAAAAGGATTTAACAGGTAAGACTAAAATCCTCTTATGTATTTTTTTTTTATTATTTATATGCACATATACATACATACATACAGCTACTTGTGTGTGTGTGTGTGTGTGTGTGTGTGTGCTACTGCAAATGAGGAAAGCTGCACATTTTGGGCATACTATAATTATGGGAGATTTTAAGTACCAGATATCAACTGGAAACATGAGACCTGTCAGAGTGCTAAGGGAAGCAGGTTTATGAGTAAGCTTAGGGAAAGCTACAAGTCACAAATGGTGGAAGACAAGTGCTGACAAAAAATAACAATGTATTGGACCTAGTGTAAACGAATAACATAGACATGGTATCCAATGTTAAGGTAGGTGCACATTTGTGAAATAGTGATCACAACACAGTTACATTTGAGATCAGTTTGGCAAAGCAGAACTTGATAGGTTCAACCAAAACTCTTAATTTTAAAAAACCTAACTTCAAAATGTTAAGAGCATCAATGCAACACATAGACTGGGATACATTATTTAAAGGCAAAAATACTGAGGAAAAATTGTCAGAGAAATCCAACAGTATATACCAGAAGGAAATAAATGCAAATGAAGTAGATCACAGCCAATGTGGTTAACTGCAAGTGTAAGGAAGGAAATGGCAGGGAAAAAAAGACATTTAAACTATTAAGTCTGAAGGAACAGAACATTCTTGAAATGCAAGGAGTGCAACAAAGATTGCAAAAAGGCAACTAGGTTAGCAAAAATAGAAAATGAAGCTCAATCTGCAAGGGTGAGCAAGACTAACCCAAAAAAGTTTTTCAAATACATAAATAGCAAAAAACTTAAGAGGGAGTGCAATGAACCTTTCAAAAATGAGATGGGTGAGTTGATCAGAGAGGATAAAGAAAATGCTGATGCTCTAAACACTTTCTTTGCATCAATATATACAAGGGAACACGGATTGGTAGAAGAACCTGAACAAGTAACAAATTAAAACATACCATTATCAGATATTGAGTTAACACATCAAAAGGTAATAGGAAGACTGAACAAAATTAAGACTGACAAAGCATCGGGTCCAGATTGTATGCATCCAAGGGTACTTTAGGAACTCAGTGCAGTGTTAGCAAGATCCATCTTTTTACGCTTTAAAAATTCTCTCACCACAGGCTCAGTGCCACTAGATTGGACTCAATGTAGTAACTCTATTTAAGAAGGGAACTAAAACAGAACCTGGGAATTATAGACCTATGAGTTTAACATCTATAGTGGTAAACCTGCTAGAAGGGATAATAAGGGATTATATTCAGGACTACACCACAAAAAATAAGATTATTAGCAGGAATCAACATGGTTTTACGAGGAATAGATCATGCCAAACTAATCTTTCCAGCTTCTATGAAGAAGTAAGTAGCAACCTAGATAATGGTAAGGCAGTTGATATAGTATATCTAGATTTTGCAAAGGCATTTGAAACAGTGCTACACAGGAGGCTGGGGTGTAAAATAAGGAAACTGGGGCTAGGGGATAACCTTTGCAATTGGATACGAAACTGGTTGAAGGATAGGGAACAGTGTGTGATTGTACCTCAGTGTTCAGTACTAGGTCCACTGCTTTTTAACATGTCTATAAATTACCTGGAAAAAGATATAGAAAGCACATTATCAATATGCGCAGATGAAACTAAATTATGCAGGGCAATAAATTCAGAATAGGATATATGTTCTCTACAGAGGGATTTACATAAAATGTCAAATTAGGCAAACAAATAGCATATGAAGTTTAATTCGGGAAAAAGTGTCAAGTCAAGCATTTGGGAAAATAAAAATCACAATGCTGCTTATGAACTTAATTTGATCATTTTAGGGGACTCATTGGACACCAGTTCTGAAAAAGGATATTCTAGAACTGGAAAGTACAGCGAAGAGCAACAAAATTAATTAATGGAATGGAGGACTTGACTTATGAAGAACGACTAGACAAACCTGGTTTATTTACTCTAGAGAAAAGAAGACTAAGAGGAGATTTTAGCACGATGTACAAGTATATAATGGGTCAATACAAGGATCTCTCTGTTGGGCTATTCATTCCAAGGCCTGATCAAATAACCAGGGGCCACCCCTTGAGATTAGAGAACAAAGAGGTTTCAACTTCAGCAGAGGAAATGGTTTTTTACCTTAAGGTCTGTTAAATTATGGAATTCCTTGCCGTAGGATGTAGTTATAGCAAATACATTGGATACTTGTAAGAGAAGATTAGATACATTTCTTTCAAAAGGAAACATACAGGGTTTTACTGTGTATTAGTAGGCAAAACAGGAAGTTCTGATACAGACTAATTTATTTTGCAGCAGGAAAGCTATACAATGTTCATATCATTGTTTTATGAGGCAAAGGTTGAACTTGATGGGCTTGTGTCCTTTTTCATCCTAATTTACTATGTTACTATGTAATATACTGCAGACATAGTTAGCATGGAAGTGATAAAAAAACTAAAAAAGTATTTTATGTAAGCATATAAAAATATAGATTATATACCATATGTTGGCAAAAAATATTGGGATATGCCTACTATGACTAATTTGATTCCATAGCGGCATGCACTAAGGGGAGAGAAACTTCCCCAGGGAAAGAAAGAGTGATAGATAGATATATATCTCTCAACTTTCTACGTTATTTTATGGAGGATAATTTTAACAGATTTCAAACACTATAGTAATTTTTTTTTGTATAAAATAACACAGAAATAGAGAGATTTCTCACTGTACAGCAGGATTATCACCTCATCACTTAAAAGCTGAGCCCTTGTGAACAAAATATTGGAGAGTAACTGCACAGGTACCATTGCAGCCCTCAACCTGCATTTGGATAAGTGGTGGTGGTAAGCCTGAGGAGTAAGGGCTTAATTACTTGTGTAACATAGGTAAAAGTGGTAATTTGTTAGGTATAGAAAAAGCAGGAGACTGGTAGAAAAGTAGCATCAGACCCAACTGAGACAGGAGATCTAACTGAGACAAAATAGTCACAAAAGTATTTGGAACTAAGTGCAAATTTAACTCCCCAATACCCATGCAAAAAGCAATTATCGTGTAGCCTGTGCCCCACTGGCAGGACTGCTTCTCTGGGTGCAGAGATCATGATGAAGCCAGGGCTGCAAAACAAGGGTCTGTTTTGGGATTGACACAGCGGGTCCGTTGGGACTGTGCACCCAAGCCTTGAATTTGTATCTGACTGCCACATACTTTTGTAAAGCTTCCAGCTGAAGAGTTCAGTTTTATGATCTGCTGAATGGCTGACAGGAGTCATTTTTAAGTTGCATTGTGAAGATCTGGGCTTTTAAAGGGATAGTAATACTTGTTTTAAATAAGCAATAATATTGTAGTTATTAAATAAATAAAGCAAAGCAGCCAAGTCTTTTTTTCTTTTACTTTGATAGTTTTAGTGTAAGCTCTGTAGAAAGTTTACCTCTCCTGCCCCTTTTAGCTACGTCAGTGATCTAGCTGACAAACTTGGATTCTGGTCTGCAGACCGGATGGTTCATCTGGAGAGCCGAAAAAGCAGTGGATACACAGCAAATCTTCATGACAACGGTCTACTGCATCAAACTAGGCACACTTTGTAGACCGTTGTCATGAAGATTTGCCGTGTATCCACTGCTATTTCAGCTTTCCAGACGAGTCGTCTGGTCAGCAGACCAGAGTCCAAGTTTGTCAGCTAGAGCCCTGACGTAACTAAAAGGGGCGGAAGGGGTAAACTTTTGATCCAGATTACACTAAAACTATGAAAGTTATAGAAAAAAGACTTGGATGCTTTGCTTTATTTATTTAAAGTGGAACTACTATGTGCAGTAAAGTCGCCCTGCAATAATTAGGCAGGTGGCGGCTAGCTTCATAAGAGTTCTCTTACCTTTTGCATTGACAGGATGCTAGAGAAACCCTTAATCTTGCAAGACTGACGGTCAGGTTAGTGCAGTCTGCGCACCCGCGTCATCAGTCCCTTCTGGTGTCATTCGGGCCAGTGCAATGCATCTGTAGGGAGAATGGGATTGACAGCGCAGACAAGATGTCTGAGCTGATACCTGACTTCCGGTCTCGCAAGATTAAGGATTTCTCTAGCATCCTGTCGTTGTGAGAGGTAAGAGAACTCTTATGAATTTAGTCGCCACCTGCCTAATTATTGCATGGGCATGGTCGTTCCGCTTTAATAACTACAATATTAATGCTTATATAAAACAAGTATTTCTATCCCTTTAACTAAGGGAGCAGACTTTGTATAACATATTTGCCCTTTATGCATCTTAACAAAGTCAAATCTTAACTTGGCCGCATTCAACTATTATAAATATTGATACATCTAGATACAATCTTTATCTCAAAGTAGGTGCTCTGTTTAGAAAGAAATCTTGTCTAAGTCGTCTAGTAAGAAAATGAATTGTGCAACAGATGTTAATAATGTCAGTTATCTACTTACCCATCACTGTGATTTGTTAAAAGAACCAAACTGATCAATACTTGAATCCAGGCATACCCTTCATTTTTCTTGACTAATGTATGGCCACTACTCTGTGAATCTACCACACGGAACAGAATGTTCACTGCAGCTCTCCACACTTCCTATAACTTCTGATCCACTGCCAGTAACTCATTTACAATTACACATTACAAAAAGGAAGCAGATCGATCCGCCTTCTTCTACAGAGATCTGAAAACTTGGAATAACCTACCTGAAAGAACAAAGGTTTTATAGTTTAAAATCCCTAAAAATAACTACTTCTTTGCATTTAAAACATCCTGAAACTGTACATAAATGCTAATGTGTAATATTTTGAATGTATTTTCTTGTTTCTATCTATATGAAAGTGTAACTTTGTATTGTACTTGTTCTCAAGGATATCCTTGAAAGTGAGAGAAATCATAATGTAATCTTCCTGGTAAAATACTTTCTAAATAAATAGAAATGTATGAATGATTAACAGGTTATTAAACAGTGGTGTAACTAGTCTTTGGATGGCCCTGTTGCAAACATTTTCTTTGGGGACCCTAGCACAAAAATATTCCTCTGGGGCATAACCAAATCTTATTGAGCCCTGGGGCCCACTTGGCTGCTCTGCCCCATCACAACTGCTCCCTCTGCACTGCCTTTAGGTATGGCCCTGTTTGTAAAACACCTTATACTCTGGATTTACTATTGCAGTCCTTAACCTTTTGAGTGCCAGGGAGGTATCCATACCCCTCTGGCAATCAAAGGGTTAACATCCATTTAGTTTCAAGACACAGCAATACTTCATTTCTATTTATTTATAATGCACTGCATAGCATTAAAGAATGTATCTCATGTCAGTCACACTGTTTAATACTCAGCAACATGATGCGGTTGGAACAACATGCATCCATCAAATTCAGCCTTTGCCATATCACTTTGGTTTTGTTTAAAAGCTATTAGGTGTCCCACTCTTTTCTTTGTCATCCAGTGAAGGGACTGAGCAGCTGGTTGACTGATTGTTATGGCAACCCAACAAAACACTCACACAGAGACATTTGTCACTGTGTAAGTACTTTAAATTTATCTTAAAGGGATAGTAATATTTCATAATAAAAGCAGCTCTAATTAATCATCATAGTATTTGGTCCATGGAAAGTGTTATTTCAATTCTGTCAGAGTTGTAGATCAAGAGTAATTCAGTGTCAAAGTATCCCCCTCCCACCCCTTTTACTGATGTAACACTGCTCAGCCAGAGCAGAAGGGAGGTGCCCAGGTAGACTGCAGAGAGGGACAATCTTCAATTAAGATAAGGGAAAAACCTGAAAAACTTGTCAAGGGGGACAGGGCTTTCATTGTTCTCCTAGGAAGAAGATTGTCCCCTGCTGTTATCTGTCTGGTCTATGGAATGCATTCCACATCTGAGAAGAGATGGCTTACACTAGGTAAAAGGGGCGGGAGGGGAAACTTTGCTTGTGAATATCTCTCAACCCATAATGGTTTGAGAGATAAGACTTATATCGTTCTTCATGTTTTTTTAATGCCTACAAAATAAAATAAAGATAAAACGAAGTATTACTATCCCTTTAAGTACTGAATAAAGCTACTGCACAGGATGTATAAAAACTGCCCACAGATAGATACATATCATTGTGTGAGTGGACGCTGGGAGAGTTGCCATTACAACCTCTCAAGTGGGTTAGCCCCCCCACACACTTGAAGAAGGGGCTGATGTCACTGTAAGGGGTAGGACATTACATGTTGAGAATGAGTCTGACTGATATACTTGAGTGCATTAGAAATTTAAAAAAAGGCTGATCAGGAAGGTCTGATAAAGACTAATTTAATTGGTAGCAGGAAAGCTATAAAATTCTCAGTTACTGAGGTATGAGGCGAAGGTTGAACTTGATGAACTTGTGTCTTTTTTCAACCTAATTTACTATGTTACTATGTATTAGCATTTTGTATCTCTTATCCAAAAGCAAGATTCTTTTGACTGCAGGGGAATGAGTACTTCAATAAATAAAACTTATGACAAAATGTTAATGTTGGTTAAACATGCAGTTTGTGGTTTCACTGTATTCATATGGGGTTTTGGTTGTAAATAGTCTATGTGGCTGGAATTTGAACTATGTTTTGGCCAGAAAATAATCAGTTGTAAGACTTTTTGACAGCAGATGTATTGGGACCCAGCTTCACAAATCCTGTACAAGTTTCTACAAGTTCTCAGAAGATTTATTTTTCTAGTTTTCTTAGTCCTTGGATAACAGGGGTCACAATGTGTTGGAGACCATTAGCATTCAAAAGTTTAAAGTGCAGTGGCTGGTTGCCATACAATATATATTTTTAATGCCTTAAGATTTTAAGTGTAAGCGATATATTAGATGATATTAGATTATATTTACAAACATTTTTGATGGAACAGTTTTAACACTATTCAGGTGTAATGTGGCCCAAAAGAAAATCTTACCTTTACTAAAAAAATACCTAAACAAATATTCACGCCCAGTAACAGAGAAACGTACCCTTATATCTCTTCAATCACTTCAATTTCCAGAAGTCATACTAAGATGGTTGTTGTTCCCTCATACAGACATATAGGTAAAGGGTGGTACTGTACCATGATTAAAGGGATAGTAATAGCTGAAAAAAATGTAGATCCAATTGATCCTCATATAATGTGGGCCATATAGAGCTGTATTTCAGTATTTTCCATTTTGTAGTTCAACAGTAATTCAGTTCTAAAGTATTCCCCCTCCCTCCTTTTTTACCTCCTGTATGCCGCCTCCCCATAGATATGGAATCCTGTCATGCGACTGGACAGCTCGCAGAGAGGGACAATCTTCATCCACTTAGTATAAAGAAAACCCTGCCCCCCTTAATGAAGGAGGGCAGGACTTTCCTTTTGCTCACTGAAGATTGTCCCTTGCTGTGCTCCATCCGACCAGTTAAGAAAGGCAGCATGATGTAGGTGAAAGGGGAGAGAGGGGCTCAGATACTTTAGAAATTAAATGCTTTTGCACTACAAAATGGAAAATATTGAAATACAGCTCTACATGGCTCACGTTAAATGAGGATAAATTGGAGCTGCATTTTTTCCAGTTATTACTATCCATTTAACCTCTTAGTGACCGGCCGCTACGCACACCGCCGTCACTTAACGTCCACGGAACAATTTTTTTTTTAGCAAACGATTTCGGAGTCCCCGAATGGCATGCAGCCGTGCGGGGACCTGGATTTCCGGGACGTACATGTACATCCTTTGTCCTTTACGGACATCCACCTTGGACGTACATGTACGTCCATTGTCGTTAAGGGGTTAAAGCAGGAGATTAGTAAAGTAAAAGCATGGATGAATTCCCCATTAGGAAGAGCAGACAACTGTGTAGAACATCAAACTTTGAGGGCCACCTCAGATGTGCTGGTTTCACCCATATACTGGCTATTATCTAATACCTGGGATACTAGAGAGGTTTTGCAACGCTTTGCAAAGCAATGCTTTGGAGATCTCTATAGCAACCAAGGGGTTAAATGCTTTTTTGGACTTGTATGTTATAGGCTAAGGGTCTTTTCTGTGCTGGGAGCAGCGAAAGGGTCTGTGGTCGAAATCATGTGGGGGAAGTGGAGGTGTGGCCATTGGCAGAGCTAATAGTGCCTAGGGTACCTTGCCTAGGGGTATCTGGGATGTAAATCTGGCTGTGAGTAAAAGTTATATGATTACCATTTACAAATACATTCAAGGTAAAGACAAAGAACTATCCTATGAATTATTTAGGCAAAGAGCTGTGCTAAGGACGAGAGGTCATCCATTACAGCGGAACTTTAATCAAAATTAAATTGCCCCCCAAATCCTTATTAACATAGCAATACGCATATACATAAATTTATAATGCTGAATAAGTCTGGCATTATTGAGAAATACAACTTGTTTGGCAGGCATCAGAAGCAGGGATCTTGCTGTAGCTGCTCTGTGCACCTGAGACGTCAGTCCCTTCCGGTATCTTAAGGTACAAAGGAACTACACTCACGAATCCTGGAGATGAACGGGACAGACAGAGCATACTCACAGATGCTTTTTCTGCACGATGTCTGCTCTGTTGCCTGCTGATGCCTGATGAGTGCAGAGCAAGTTGTATTTCTCAGCAATGCCAGACTTATTCAGCAAAATAAAAGTACTTATATGTGTACTGATATGTAAATAAGGATTTAGGGGGCAATTTAATTTTGGTGAAAGTTCCCCTTTAATACTAGACGAAAGGTGATTTAAAAAACAAAAAAGACAGGGATTTTTTACAGTAAGGACAGTAAAGCTATGGAACTCTTTGCCTCAGGATGTTGTACTTGCAGATACTGTAACTGCTTCCAAAAAAGCAATGGATGCCTATCTAGCACGGAACAATATTGAGAATTATGACAGATGGCTTCAGTGCAAATAGGTTCTTGATCTGTGGAACTATCTGACTGCCATTTGGAGTCTTAAACGAAGTTTTTTACCCACTTGGGGCTAAATTGGAAATGGTTCCAGGATTTCATTTTTGCCTTCCTCTGGATCAACAAGTGTGTTTTGGCATGGGCTGAACTTCATGGACATATATTTTTTTTCAGCCTTGTCAACTATGTTACTATGTTATACTTTTTTGGGTAACTTTAAAGAACAAGCTTTCAAGACAACTTAAGTCTGATAATATGCCTGATGAAGAGACCTATGTGGTCTAGAAAGCCTGCACTCTAAAGTTATTCAGTTACTCAACAAACATGTAGACATATCGACATTGCCCCACAAATTCTTCCCTCCCAGCAACCCCAGATTTTGGTCGAATATTCATTCTCCGTTTGTTTTTTTTCTTCTTTCCCTCATTTTCCCCCTTTTATTCATCTTGATTTCTTCTTAATCTCCACATCTTGCCATTTCCATCAGACCTAGACTGTTGTTACAAAATCCATAGGTATTGATTGGTCTGTGTCAGGTTTCATTTCTAGTTATATACCCTCCAATAACATTAAATGGCTATGCATAGCTTTCAGGCCTGTATACTGCCTTATGTGCTTGTTAACTTCTGTTTTACACATTTTTAATATCAATTTACTTTCACTTTACTGTGTAACTGATGTTTTTCTTACCAAACATGGTATTCTTTTTTGGCATTTACTTTTATAAAGCTTGCTTTGGGAAAATAAAAAGAAATTAAGAAACACATGGAAACTCATGCACACATAAAAAATTCCCATAGTCTAATTATACCTGGGGACTTTCAAAATAAACTGACCGTGAGATATCCGAAAATTAAGCCTTAGTGTTCCCTAAAACAGCATTGTAAGTGAAATGTGCCTGCTTGTGATAACCCAAGTTGTTCCAGTCAGTCTTCAAGGAATGTTCAACAAGCTACAACTCAGAACTCTCACTACTTGTACACACAGAGGACAAGGAAGACTTCTCCATACACCTCTCTGGTAGACATGGCACCAATTTAGAAAGACAATAAGCAGTTATGAATACACTGTGTAGTAGGTAACACTGGACTGTCTCATCCTGGGAATTTGGCCCTTCATGCTGAGATTTGGATCAAACTCTGAGGGTTCCCAGATATGAGTCTAATGCTGCATCCATGTTTACCTTGGATCACCACATCGAGCCATAGAAGTAGTACTATTATGGAGCAAACCAATCAAGCCATAGAAGATATTTGATTTGGATGAGGCTGTTAACTCACTGAATGCTTATGAGATGTGAAAGCCATTGTTTAATAATGGGCTGAGGACCTATCTTGCAATAAAAGGATTAAAGAGATAGTAATGTTTCACAAAAACAGCAATTAATCTTCATAGTATTTGAGCCATCGAAAGTGTTATTTCAATATTGAAGAGTTGTAGTTCAAGAGTAAATGAATGATAAAGTATCCACCTCCTGTCCCTTTTACCTAGTGTAAGCCACCTCCCCTCAGATGTGGAGTCCACAGACCAGACAGCTCACAGCAAGGGACAATCTTCTTACTGTGAGAACAATGAAAGCCCTGCCCCCATTGACAGTTTTTTCAGGTTTTTCCCTTATGTTGATTGAAGATTGTCCCTCTCTGCGAGTCATCTGGACAGTCTTGCTACTCTGAGCTGAGCAGTGTTACATCAGTAAAAGGGGCGGAAGGGGGATACTTTATCATTGAATTACTCTTGAACTACAACTTTGACAGTATTGAAATAACAATCTCCATGGTCCAAATACTATGATGATTAATTGGAGCTGCTCTTATTATGAAATATTACTATCCCTTTAAAAGCCTGATTTAAAGCGGAACCATCAATCTAATAACATTGCAACCGAATATATTACTGACCAGGCAATATGCAAAGTCATACTATCCTTAAAGCGGAACTTTCACCTCTGTGTTATAGTCGCTTCATCTCTTCCTTTGTGTCTCCTGTTCATATTGTTGTGTGTCCTTTCATTTTTAAATGCGTCAGCAACACAGACTTCAGTTCTGTACCTGATGACGTAAGCTTTTGGTTGAGCTGTAAGCCGTGCACCATATGGTGCAGAAAACACTTTCACAGGGCTTGTGTGTGAAGCTTCCATCCTGCCCCTGAATCCTACGTCAGTCTCTGCCATACCATGTGACCTGGCGCGCTCCTTGAATCATTGATCATTGCCGTCCAATTGCCCAGTCTTGTCTGAATGGAATCCCACATACAATTATGGAATAAAAGGAGCGGAATACTCACTCAATAGATGGTTCTTCCCGAGGGGCATCTACCCTGTCTTGGGTGAAGGCCAACGGGAAAAATTATCTGTACCGCCCCCCTTCCGTCCAAGGGCTAGACAATGACTGCAATCCTTCTGATACGCCCAACAGCATTAGTGTCCAGAAATAATAAAAGTGCTAATACTTCAAATGCTAAAATAGTATGTTTATTCAAACAAAATAATAAAATTACAGCTGCTATAGCTGTATAAAATCAACGCTTTTCATAACCACACAAGTTATTTCTTCAGGACAGGCTGAAAAGCAGCATATATTGTCAGTTTCCCACCAAAGATTCACAAGGGAAAAATGCCTCTTTTCGCCCATGCCTACTCAATAATTCATCTCTGGCTATGCATAAAATTGTTTTAGTAAATATTATCAATGGGGAAATGTGCATATTCCCATGAATAATACCAAAATTTCCATTTTACCGTTTAGTAAATCTCATCCATCAAAAACAAAGCAAGCAATGATAATTCAGGTGCTCTAAGCTCTCATGTTATCACCATAACTTTATATATAGCCATACCTTGGAACTTTCAAGATGAGCTGACCCTGAGATCTTTGAAATATTAACCCTTAAAGCTTCCCATAATGTAGATTTTATGCGATATGTGCCTGCTTGCTTTAACACAGAAGTGCTCCGGTCCTTGTGCGAGGGACCTTTAACATGCTACAGTTTGGATAACTCACTGCCTGAACACAAACAAGACAAGCAGGACATCTCCCACTGTCTTTCTGGTACTAATGGCACCAGTTTAGATGCTAAGGGAACATTTAATTGGGGAAATTCATATAGTAGGTGACACAGGCCTCTATCACCCTGAGAATTTGGCCCTTCACCCTGAGACCCTGAGATTTGGGTCAAAACCCTAAGTCTCAGGGTCAAACCCTGAGAGTTCCCAGGTATGTATATAGCCCTTTGAGTGCCAGAGGAGTATCCAATGCATTGCCTCACAAAGCTGAATCCTTTTCCATAGCAATGTTCAATGTTAAAGTAGATACACAAAAAAATGGACCTTATGCACAAAACTAAACCAACTGCACTGTGGGAGAAATGAACACTCCCCAAATTTCTATGGATTTTAATGCCATTTTAACCCTTTGAGTGCCAGAGTGGTGCACAACACATTGCAATGCGTTCGCGTACCCCTCTGGTACTCAAAGGGGTTAACCTCTTGAATGCTACAGATATATATATTTAGCATTCAAGGGTTTTAAAAAGTCCTGTCAGAAAGCTCTCTCGAAACAGAAATTCAGTGACCTTCCTGTCAAGGTCATTTTTAACCCTTTGAGTGCCCGTGGGATATCCTCGTTGGATACCCCTCTGCCACTCAAAGGGTTAAAAAAATAGCTGAAAATTAAAAAAATATATGCAAAATATTGGCGATTTGACTATTTACTATGCGTTCATAAAATATGTAGAGAAATAAAATTAGGCTGGCTGTCACGTTAACCCTTTGAGTGCCATAGGGGTATGCAACGCAGTTTTGCAATGCGTTGCGTACCACTCTGACACTCAAAGTGTTAAGAACCAAAGGATTGTGCGAGTCTTTGAAGGGTTAATATGCTGGTCTGCAGTCAGGACAAGTTGGTTAGTCGGCCTTCCGACTGGCCTGAGCTCATTATTCAGTTCCTGTGAGGAGAGCAGCAAGTTTGAACAAAATACATCTGGACAGAGAGGGAGGGGAGAGAGGGACAGGGAGGAGGGCTGCTACAGCTCTCATTACTTTCTCAACTCTGCACACAGCAACCCGGGATACTGCCTACTGCTGCACACAACTCGCAATGTTACAAGGCACGGCAGCATAGGGGACTTCTACTCTCAAGCAGCACAAATACGCCTCAAATGCACAGCGATACCCTGCAGTAGTGCCTATTGAGAGAACAACGTACAATGTATGAAACAGAGCATTGCTGCACGTTAGGACAGAGCAACAAGAGTATCTGAGGAGTACCACAAAGTACCATTGGAACAGAGAACTCTTTATGACTGCAGGCACCAAGCACCGATTTAGACAGAGGGTAAGTGTGCGTATGCAGGGGGGAGGAGGAAGGTTGTCTGTAATGATTCCAGAATTAATATTTGATTAAGGGGGAAGTCCAGACCAATAAAAAATGAATAAGTATGTTGTGTTTTTAGGAACAGGTATGTACCGTGCATTGTTGAGCAATGTGTTGGACACCCCTCTGGCACTAAAAGGGTTAATCCCCATCACTGCTTCAGACAGTGGGTTCTGCTGACCCCTGAGGCTGCATATAAATGGAATGCTTTTCCTGCACTGGTTAAGGCTTTGCACCTTGGAAACGTTTCAGAATACTGATGTGGAGAGTTAGTTGACTGTGCATATGACCACAGGGTTTTGAGTATCAGCGATGTCCACTTAATCCCTTGAATGCTTGAAAGTCCTGACACCTTGCTGGTAATCAGGGGGTTAAAAGTTTATTATGCTATGAAAAAGGATGTGAATTATTTATTATTAATGTTTTACAATCACACACGATCCCCCCTGCACTACTTTGGAATTTTTATAGTATAGATATAAAGTATGTGTGTGTGCGTGTGTGTGTATATATACACACACACAAACACACTTATAGTTTAGATTGTATTTACAAGCATTGGCATGGTTGTGGTTTTACAGCACCTGGCTTCTGACAGATAGCAGCTGTGCTGTGCCAGGAAGGGAAAAGAGGGGACACTCCCAGCTGTCAGGGCATCCGAATAAACATATGTCCACCCAGGATTTCCAGACAGCTGCAGGGAGTGAAAAGGCACTATTGTCACTTTAAGGGAACTCTTCACACATATAGGTGATCAGCTGGTAATCTAATGTATAAACAAGCTACAAGTGGCCAGTTTCCCTGGAGACAAAGCAGCAGAGGGTTATATCCCTTAATGTCTAATCCTTAAACTAGACTAGGACTCACAGTAGGTTGGGAACAGTATGCTTTAAATAAGTGAAGTGACCTTTGTGCCCAGTAGGGATAAGGGTAATGATTTTCTAGAGCTGAAGACATGGTCTGTACTGTTAATAATTCTGATTAATCAACATACAAAAGCAATGTATTAATCTCTGTAAATGACTATAAGCCATATGCACAATACAACTGAAGGGCATTTGGGGGCTATTCAACTGTACAGCAGGGAATAAAGACTGAATGTGACTTTTAACCATTTGAGTGCCAGAGGGGTACGCAACACAACACATTGCTATGCAATGCATTGCGTACCCCTCTGGTACTCAAAGGGTTAATCCCCTGAAAGTCAGGGAGGTCTCCTATGCCTTTCTTGCTTTGCAGTGTAAAATCCCACTGCACCAATGGGGAAAAAATAATCATTCCCCAATTTCCTCAGATTTAGTTGGGGTTTTAACCCTTGTATGCTAGACAAGTTTCCAATATATCATGAAGCATTCAAGGGGTTAAATCCCTTACTTCACTGAAATTATGCAAAAAGAATAAGCAGTTTATAAATATTTGTATTGTGTATAAGAAATGTATTATATTGACATAACTGGCAGGTCAGAGCTAGAAGCCTCTGCGGGTCAGATACAGTGCCTGAGTGTAAACATTTACATGATGGTGCCAACACTTATATAGCAGGTGAGACTAGGTGAGCTCTCTCTTTATTGACTGCTTATTATCAAGCAAAATACTTTATCACATACCACATAGACAAGATAATTAGGTAATGTAGGTCTGGACTCTATTGCAGTTACTATTAAAGGGATAGTAATGTTTCAAAATAAAAGCAGCTCCAATTAATCTTTATAGTATTTGGGCATTGGAGAGAGATATTTCAATACTGTCAGAGTGGTAGTTCAAGAGTAATTGAATGATAAAGTATCCCCCTCCCGCCCCCTTTTACTGATGTAACACTGCTCACCTCAGAACAGCAAGGTGGTGTCCAGAGGCCTTGCAGAGAGGGACAGTCTTCAATTAGCATAAGGAAAAAAGCTGAAAAACCTGGCAAGTGGGGCAGGATTTCCTTATACTCACGAAAGAAGATTGTCTGTTGCTGTGAGCTGTCTGGTCTCAAGACCAGATCCCACATCTGAGGTAACTTGTTTGACTATGGTGTCTTTCACGCAGGTGACTATTGCCTCAAGGTCTGGCATGCAGCATTTTTAACCCTTTGAGTGACGCAGATGTACACACTGCATTGCAACGTGTTGCATACCCCTCTGGCACGTAAAGGGTTAAGGTGTTCATTCAGGAATGCCATAAAATTGCAGTAAACTTGGTATGGAGAGTGGACAAACTTTTTGCTCCAGCGTAGTTGTAGGTTTTTATGCTCATTGCATTCTCATAGAATTGCCAATCTACATGAATGTCATATAGTAATATTGGTTTGCAGTCACTTGGCCTAGCCATAAGACACACCCCTCCTGCTTTCCACAACAGCAGGGGAATGCAGGGGGCTGCACATCTGTCACCCATCTAAAGGAGCTTTTGCATATAAATCACATGGATAGGTAAACATCTCTCTTCTATGAATTTTAAATTATATTGTTAGGGGTAATGTACATGTTTAATGGCTAGACAGTTACACTGAGAGTCAAACTCCTTTTAATTTTACATAGTCTACAAGTGCCTTATATGTGGAGTCAAATTGCCTATATTTTGTATTTTTTTTTGTCCTCAGCTATTTTTTATTCGTACCTTTGATACTAAGCTCCCTGGATCTCTGTGCTTCCAGATAGCTTTCTGTGGGTAAGTGTGAAAGCTGAGATATTTATACAATGTTGCAGCTCTTAGTGAGCTGTATTCTGCATAGGTGAGTTTGTCTACATTGTTTCACTGTATTTTTTTTTACATTGTATCTTTTTTTACATTGTTGCACTCTCTCTGCTTTCGCAGTCCCACACAGAAAGCTTTCTGGAAAAACATGTAGACAGGACACAGAAGTAAAAAAAAGTGAAGATGGGGAAAAAATAGTATAGGCAACTTGACTTTACATATTATTAACTGGTAGAGTCAAAATTGAATGATAAAATATCCCCCTCCCACCCCTTTTACTGATGTAACACTGCTCACCTCAGAGCAGCACTGTGGTATCCAGATAGCTTGCAGAGAGGGACAATCTTCAATTAGCATAAAGGATAAACCTGAAAAACCTGTCAAGGGGGAAGGGTTTTCCTTATACTCATAGTAAGAAGATTGTCCCTTGCTGTGAGCTGTCTGGTCTCAAGACCAGGTTCCACATCTGAGGGTAGGTGGCTTACACTAGGTAAAAGGGCCGGGAGGGGGAAACTTTATCATTCAACTACTATTGAACTACAATTCTGACAGTATTGAAATAACACTCTCCATGGCCCAAATACTATGAAGATTAAGTGGAGCTGCTTTTATTTTGAAACATTACTATCCCTTTAAATGTAAACTGTAGCAATTATGGGTCATCACAGGGGAGAAGGTAAAATCACCACTGTTCTAAAGGGGCTTTTTAACCCATTTAATGCTATAGAGGTTTTTATTTTACATTTACTGGTAATTTTAGGAATTTTATCTCTTCCTTTTGGTGCAGTTGGTTTGCCCCATAATTGCTTCAATTAGCTTTTATACGTAACAGCCACTGTTTTTAGCATGTGTACTCCTTCTTAGGAGAAAGTAGGACAAACCAGCTGCACAGCAGAAGACAAATTGCAATTCCCATTGACTTAAGTGGGATCTAACCGTTTGAATACTAGAGGAATTCATTGCAGTGCATTTGAGACATATTTAACATTCAGGAAGTTAAAAGCCTCATTAACCCCTTAAGGGCCACACGGTCCGGAGGTATGCAGCCCTAGAGGACCACTGCACTTTTTACTTTTTTTTACTGATGCATTCTGGGATGGCAGCACAGATGTTGGTTACCAAGCACACGTAGAAGACTGTTTCAATTAATCATTTTTCCTTCCATAAAGAGATATCGGCTCTGTTTAAGAGCCTCCGCTTGTCCCGGGACCGGATTCCCCTGCTGGCAGCAGAACGCTGACAGCAGGGGAGAGGAAACTTTGAAAGCGGCTATCTCTTAAACCATAAAGGTCTGAGAGATGCCGCTGGTGTCATTTAACTCAGTTTATTAAGGGCTACAATATGAGGGATAGTAATTTTGAAGTAATACTATCCCTTTAAAGTGATAGTAATACTTCGTTTTATCTTTATTTTATTTTGTAGGCATTAAAAAAACATGAAGACCGATATAAGTCTTATCTCTCAAACCTTTATGGTTTAAGAGATATTCACAAGCAAAGTTTCCAACTCCCGCCCCTTTTTCCTAGTGTAAGCCATCTCTTCTCAGACGTGAATCTGGTTGTAAGACCAGACAGATAGCAGAAGGGGACAATCTTCTTTGTATGAAAACAATGAAAGCCCTTCCCCCCATGACAAGTTTTTCAGCTTTTTCCCTTATCTTATTTTAAGATTGTCCCTCTCTGCAGTCTACCTGGGCACCTCCCTTCTGATCTGGCTGAACGGGGGGGGGGTACTTTGCTTGTGAATATCTCTTAAACCATAAAGGTTTCAGAGATAAGATTTATATCGTTCTTCATGTTTTTTTTAATGCCTACAAAATAAAATAAAGATAAAAGTATTACTATCCCTTTAACGCACAAACACCAATGACAGTCATGGCACGTCATTGGTCTTTAAGAGTTTAAAATCAATGGGAATTTTTATTTTACTCCCTGTGGTGCAGCTGGTTTGACTTTGAGCCATACATGAAGAAAAATAGGAGCAAATCAAAGTGTAGGGTTGTCGGAGCAGCTGTACATGAATGGTGTGAGTAGTGAGGCTCTCTTGTTTAAGGGAGTGTCTGTGAATGTCTTGATCCTGGAAGGAAGTTGCATGGATGTATTTTAGGACATCCAGGAAGTCAGGTTTCTGGTGGCGGATGTGAGACAGTAACACAGATAATGTTTAGGTAGGATGGGATACAATACAGGAAAGAATTTACACAGGAACCGCTAAACCCTCCTAGCCAAGCATTTTCTGATTGGTTTTTAAATTTCTAGTCCTAATCAATATTTGTCCTCCACTTGTATTCAGAAAATGGTTATCATACCCGGTGACCTTCAAAATGAGCTGTCCCGGAGGACTTTGAAATATTGACCCTTAATGTTCTACATGACGTAGATTCTAGGTGATATGTCCCTGTTTGCTCTAACCCAGGGATGTTCCATTTGGTCCAAAATGAACCTTTTAACCCTCTGAGTGCCAGAAGCGCACTCAAAGGTTAAAGGGTTAGTAATGCTCTAAAAAAAGCTTATTCTATATTATAGATTTTACAAAAATAAAGTATTTGGAGGAAGTCCTATCTCTCAAACATTTACGGTTTGAGAGATAATCTCCTCTAAAGTCCCCCCCCCTTCTCCTGACTTCAGCGCTGTGCAGATCCCGGCTTCTCTGCAGCAGAGCTGAAATCGTGTTATTGGAAAAGAATTACTTCGTTGGAATGGTCTACAATGTGTGCCTAGTTTGCAAGCACACTTTGTAGACCGTTCCAATGAAGTAATTCTTTTCCAATAACGCTATTGTGGTTCTGCTGAAGAGACTCCTCATGTCGGCCTGACACGAATCTCCTTCTGTCAGCTTTACAGCTGACATCAGGAGAAGGGGAAATTTAGCAGAGGATATCTCTCAAACCATAAAGGTTTGAGAGATAGGACTTTCTCCAAATACATTATTTTTGTAAACTCTACCACATAGAATAAACTTTTTTTCGGGCATTACTAACCCTTTAAACTTTTATGGCCAGGGGGTGTGCAATACATCACTTCTCAATGTATTGCACAACCTTCTAGTCCTTAAAGTGTTAACAGGCTACAACTTAAGAGATCTCAATACTTGAACACACAAAAGCCAGAGCAGGTCTTTTCCCACTGACTTTTCCCACTGAGGTAAAAAAAAGGTGCCAAATTATAGTTAATTAGTGCAGATCATATAAAATAGATAGAAAATGCTGAACACTCTCACACTAAAAATTTGGCCTTTGACCCTGTGTCTCAAACCCTGAGAATGCCCAGGTATAATGATTAACCCTTTGAGGGCTACAGGAAATCTCTCTTGACTCTCCAAGATTTAAATAGCCCATGGTGTTTTCCCTTACTACATTAGTTTAATACCTCTTCTGGGAGATGAATCCATGGAAAAATACCTGTTAAGGAAAACGTATTTGGTGATAAAGCTCTGTTTGGGTAATACAGCAGCTGTAAAATCTTTTCAAACCTCAAGGTCACAGGTCCCAGTTCCAGCAAGGTCAACTCAGCCTTTCACCATTCTGAAATAGATAAAATGAGTACCCAGGACATACTTGAAAATGCGAGACAATCTCAATATATGTGGAAGGCTATTGGTTTAGCCTGAATTTGTGGGAGGGCCGGTAAAGGCACAAATAGAGACCCCTCCAGCAGGTAGGCTCCGTTTTCACGCACGGAGCGTCTTGTTCGGAGCGTCCAGTATTGAGCGTCTTCTAGAGCACGGGTAAAGTAGTAATCGGCAAACCGGAAGTCGCGGGCACGCCAAGTACACGCGTCCACGTGAACTCCCAGCCGCACGAGGAAGTAAGGTAGGAGAGGGGGGCAAGTGCTATGGTCGGGGGAACGCAGGGAGGCGTGTTCCCTATCTATTGCCGCATGTCTTCACTTCCCTAAGTCCTCTACCATGCATTAGAACACAACACTAATTGTGTTCAATCGCAATGCACTCTATTGTCTTGCCAGTATCCCAGTAGTAATCCCCACTGTATTAGGAATGGGCACCTATGACTCACCATCTGTTCTTTGACTTTCCTTCCATTATCCTCATATCCACCACAGGGGGCACATTACATTTTCAATTGAGTTTAATTGGTCTTTTACTCCTCACATTGTTTAGAGTATAGATACACTGCATATGGTTTTAAAATGAATCAATGAATCTGACCTGAAATAGTTAAAACCTATGCACTTTGCATTGTCTATGCTGCCTCTGGCTCATTTGGGGTTAAAGTTACAAGCATACCTTATATATCATAAGAGAATGCGCATGTCCTTGAAATTGGGAACAAGCTCAACTAATCCTGAGATATCAATCTCACCATTCTTTTGCTTTACATACGGCGAGATGGTTTAACTCTTTCAGTGCCTATCCCTACATGTCTCTGTCTGTTTTATGTGAGGCCAAGCAGCATATTAACCCTTTGGTATTTGATTCTGGTGATCGCTCCATATGTTTGCAGATGTATTGTTAAAACGTTTCATCTCATTTATCTCATCATACATGTGGTGGTAATATGGAAGGGTTTAAATTAAGCGGAAGGGTTGGGGAGTAAATGCATTATAACTTACATGAAATATCATAAGGGTTTCTTAGCCAGAAGGCCGGGAGTCTGGGTATTCCGGGTCAGGGGCAACATATGGTGAGTTAGCATATTCAGTACTATTAGTATTGTTGCACATATAGCATTTTCAGAAACATGTTTTCCAGGACATCAAGTGCTCCGCAAGACTACAGATTCTCATTTTACCACGGTAACCCAGGTATTTAGATTCCGATCATAGGATCATATTATGTATTACATATAGATATAGAGATGTCAATGTTCATATTATCCCATGGCACTTCTTGTTAGGCATGTTGAGTCACATTCCGGTCACCGAACGAGTCTCAGGGGGTGTATTCCATTGAGAAATCACGGAAGGGACTTGGTACATATATTCATTTTCCTATTTGTGTTATCAGGGGGTTCACTCTATCTTGAGAATGTTATAGGTCATTGCATGTTCTCAGTCTCACATAGAGACTACGCGTCATCTCTTATATTTAGTTATGGTATGCATGTTGCACGAGGGTCTAGACGTGTACTTATCACCGTATTTTGTTATCTACGTTTAGCATCACGTTCACAGATAAACGTAGGCACGAGGTTAGTTTCCCTCTTTACTAGTCTCACATAGAGACCTCGTATCCGCATCTATCACAAGCTGGTATAGTCTGCTTATGTTTCATGTTTTACAGTAGTCAAAGCACCAGAGAAAAGGATGTCTTCACACAGGTCGGTCATTAACTTATCCTAAATCCCACAGGCATAGTTGTAGAATTCATTATGACCAAGTCTGCTGGTCACGTCTTCAGTGTAGGTAACGAGAAGGCTATAGGCTTCTTTTCAGAACGTACGTTTCATCCCTCGGGCCAAATCATAGTTAGAGCTTATCTCGTTCAGCTTAGAGAGGGCGTCACTGGTCATGCCCAGTCGTTAGATTAGCATCTCTCCTCTTACAGCATCAGCTATACCGCAAGGCCAACGATCCCAAGCCTGACCAACTAGGCGCTCACGGCCCTCGGTCCAAACCATAGATAGAGCCTTGCATAGCCACTTGGCGCTAGATAGGGCCTCACCTGCCACAATCAGTCTTAGTATTAATTTTTCTTTCTTATTCTTTAGAATAGTGAGGTTTTACGGGCCAGCAGCACCATTAGGCTGAGAATGTTATATTCAATACGTGTTCTTGTTTCTAGTAATGAAGAAGGGACATCGTCCAGGATGTCGACTAGATCTGACCAGGAGGAAGCAATGGGAACACTGGGATTGCCAAACAACTTGTCCACCCCGAACAGCCCCCCAACATACAAAGCTTGGACAATCGCTAAAATTACAGCAGAGCTCCTTAGAAGGGGTATCCCCTTTTCAGCATCTGCTAGGAAAGCGGAATTGTTTAAATTACTGTTCACTTCGCCTCAGGCTAATAGATTGAGTAGTTCTAGTTCACCTATTAGGCAAACTGGTGGAATAGACATTCAGACTACTCTGACTGAATTAGCGGCTTCTATAGCATTGGTGCATTCCAGACTGGATGCTATAGAGGCTTCTCAAGCACAGGCTAGATTACCGATACGACAAGATGTGGTTCCTGAGGCAACTCACGAATCGACACCCACACCACATACTGAGAATTCACCACCTATCATTTCTCCAGCTCATTATGTACCAGCTCATCTTAAAAAAGACATACTGGAGGGTAAGGATATTAACCTAGTTTCCCTACTCATATCGTCACAGGACGGTATAGAATCTAAAGCTTTTCATAGCGAGAACATGTCGGTAGTCCTCAAAGCTAGAGACCCTAGACTAGGTAAAAAGTTGAATATTGCTGAGTTCGTCATAGCTTTTAGTCTGTACAGAGACGTGATTTGTTCAGTTCATCCCCACAGACGGGAGGAACTAGATCGTTACATGTTCAGGCTAGTAGAATTGGGGCACAAGTACGGAGGGAATAGTTTCTACGATTACCACCGATCATTTTCGGCGAAGGCGGCAGCTGCGCAGGCTCAATTAAATTACATCACTGACTGGGGAAAATTGGACACTGAGCTGTTCTGCCGCCATTTCGCAGGTTTACGTTCCCCAACCTGCGCGGTGTGTCAATCGGCGGAGCATCACTCCAACCTCTGCCCCACTGCCGCTATTCCATCCTGCAGCTCAGCCCAGACGTTAGTGTCATCTGACAATCCTAATCCCCCTAATCAGGGAGTTAAAAAACTAGACAGGCTAGGCAGGCCCATTACATACTTAGGCAAATCTCAACTTTGTAACAACTACAATTATACGGGTTGCTCTTTCAACGGGTGTCGCCTGTTGCATATCTGCATCAATTGTTTTGACGCCCACCCTAAAACTATATGCCCTAAGCGCTTGTTCCCTAGACCATGACTAGAGGGGGTTAATGTCCAGTCATTACTAGGTTTTCTTCAGTCTCACCCCTCCAGGGATCTGGTGGATTTCCTGGCTACAGGTTTTCAGGAAGGGTTCCATTGTGGTATCATTGCTTTTCCCTCGATTTCACTAGAATGCAAGAATCTGCAATCAGCTATCCTAGAACCCCAGGTAGTGGATTCACTATTAGCTAGAGAACTGGATAAGGGATTTATCATGGGACCTTTTGTAATACCTCCTTTTGCTAAATGGAGGGTCAATCCTATAGGAGTGGCCACGGGTAAATTCAACAACAAAAGAGGCTGATTTACGATTTGTCCGCACCTCACTCGTCATACATTCCCAGCTTAAATTCACTCATTCCTTCCGAGGAATTTTCTATGACTTATGTAACAGTGGACGATGCTATTCAATTGATAGTATTAGCGGGACGGGGTTCATGGCTGTCAAAAACAGATATATCGGATGCTTTTAAATTGCTCCCATTACATCACTCATCGTGGCAACTCCACGGCATCAGATGGAGAGAGCAGTATTACTTCGCTACTAGACTCACTTTTGGAGCTAAAAGTAGCCCCAAGTTGTTCGATATGTTCGCAGAAGCTTTATGCTGGATATTAATGAATGTATGCAGATCCCCCATGGTCATCCACTATCTAGATGATTTCTTGTCCATCGAACCTCCCTCCAAGACACCCATAGGGCTAGGCATCATAGTGCCACTTTTTAAAGAATTAAACATACCGCTAGCTCTTAATAAGACATTAGGGCCTACCCAGTGTTTGAGTTTCTTAGGTATTCAATTAGACACCATTAAGATGGAAGCTAGCCTCCCAGAGGATAAGCTCAAGCGTATACAAACAGAAATTCACAGGTTTTCAGGTTTAGTAGATTGTGATAAAGTTGAGCTGCAATCTCTCCTGGGTATGTTGGCTCACGCTATGAAAATCATTCCACAAGGACGTTCCTTTGTATCCCACTTACTACATTTGTTGGTGGCAGGCCACGTTGTCAAAAATAAGATTCAGTTGGACGTTTCTATTCAGTCCGACTTGGCAATGTGGAACAGATTTCTGACATCTTGGAACGGACGTTCCATGTTTATCCCCAGGGCCACACTCTATTCTCCTTTCGTAATCTCCGATGCCGCGGCTTCGGGGGGCTTCGCCGCCATCCATCAGGACCATTGGCTGGCGGAGGCGTGGCCTCCAGAGGTTGAAGGTATCGAGGATTTCTTTACCACTTCATCCCTCATAGAAATTTACCCCATCGTGGCCGCAGCCATTACATGGGGGAGTCAGTGGAGGGACAAAACAGTGATTTTCTATACCGACAATCAGGCGGCGGCTAACATTGTACAGAAAGCGAGATCATCCTCAGTCAGCATCATGCAGTTTGTTAGGAGATTGACCTGGACGGCTCTCATACACAATTTTAACATAGAATGCAGGTATATTCCAGGTCAGACTAACACTAAAACTGATTCTCTCTCCCGACTTAAATTTCAGGAATTTCACGAGTTACAACCTACAGCGGATCCTTTCCCCACTCCACCACCTCCCATGGCAGAACTCATGATTCAGTAAAACTGCACTTAACAGCCGCTAGTAGACTCATGGACAACGCTTTATCTATCAACACGAAAAGAAGTTATATGAGAGCATGGGATTTATATGCACGTTATGTCAGTACATATAAGCTACATGAACCTTTGGCCATTCTTAACATCATAGCTTTCATCACCCATTGCCACATGTCCCTCCACCTAGCTTATTCCACCATAAAGTTATACACGGCAGGCATTCAACACTTCTGTCAGTTGATAGACCCTGATTATCAGTCGTTATTCTCTTATCCCCCCATTAAATCACTCCTTAGGGGTATCGAGAAAGCTTCACCTGTAGTACATCCAAAGAGACTCCCCATAGACAATCATTTGTTCAGACAACTGGCACAAATCCTTAATACACAACCCTTTGAATCGCTAGTAAATCGCACCATTACCACGGCCATGTACTTGGCGTTCTACGGTTTCCTCAGACCCGGGGAACTCACAGGGTCTGCAAATTCACATAGGACAATCAGAGTGTCGGATCTTACCAAACATAATGATTGCTACTCGCTATCATTAACAACAACTAAGACAAATCAAGCAGGCCCAGCTACTATCATTCGTTATTACCCCACTTTCAATGATTACTGTCCGGTCAAGGTCCTGGACGAATACTTAGTTTCCATTAAAAGCAGGCCACTCACCTCACCTTTGCTCATGCTTAATGAAGGACCACTGACCACGCACTCTTTTATGTTATACATTAAAAACATCATTACTAGGTTAGGGCTTAATCCGGCATGTTTCACTGGACATTCCTTCCGCATAGGGGCAGCTACAGCTGCGTCCAGACAAAAGATACCGGTACACATTATTAAGAGAATGGGGAGATGGAAGTCCGCTTGTTATGACAAATACATTCATCAACCTGAGGTAGAAATAAGGAAGGCTTTCACAGAATTGTCCGGGTTATAGTGTTATGTTTATTGTTATTAAATTACTTTCGTTTGTATCACTCATTGGTTATTTTTGCCCTCTCTTAGGCCTATTACTACTCGGTCAGAAAGGGCACTATACTTCTGACTTAGTTCATTCTTCATACTCAGGTAGGCATGACCACAAGTGGAAGGCTATTGGTTTAGCCTGAATTTGTGGGAGGGCCGGTAAAGGCACAAATAGAGACCCCTCCAGCAGGTAGGCTCCGTTTTCACGCACGGAGCGTCTTGTTCCCACCACATTCCCCCCCCTTTTTCCTTGGTTTTATTACACACATTAATCACACACAGTAGGCCCTCTCTTAGGCCTATTACTACTCGGTCAGAAAGGGCACTATACTTCTGACTTAGTTCATTCTTCATACTCAGGTAGGCATGACCACAAATTTACTTGTACAATACTTTCATAGAAGTTAGTGGCTCTTATTTGTTTGTCACAGTGACACTCAGTTTTCTGTTCTAGAACTCTACCACTTAGGGCCATATGTTCAAAGAAATAACAACAAAAAAATGTCATATGAAAGACAAAAATAAGTAACTGTATGCATGAACAACATATTTTCTATAGAGGATATGACAAAAAAACTAGTAATGTCCGTTGTGTACGACACAACTCCAGAATTGCTGGGCAAAGGGGCGAGGCAAGGGTGTGGCTAAATTATTCTCCAGTGTTGTATAGCGGAAAAGAAAATTTGTCATAACTAATGACAAAAATATGTCTTGCAAAAGACAAAATTTGTACGTTACGAAAAGAGTGGAGGGAATGTGAAATTCTGAATGTTAGAATTTTTGTCTTTAGTAAAGACATTTTTTCGTTCGGTAAGACATTTTTTGTCATTATTTAAGACAATTTTTGTCTTTACAAAAGACAATTTCAGTCAGGACAAACAACATATTTCCGATTACAACCTACACTCTCTGAAAATATTAGTGATCCCAATGACATTGTACTTTGAAAAGTCGTTACAAATGACAAAAAATATTTCGCTACTTCTTTGAACATATGGTCCATAGTCTGGAATATTCAGGGCACCCCTACGTTTCGAAGGTAATTTGCTGATAGAGTATTTCTCAGGGGTCAAGTCCTGGGAAAAAAGCATCCCATCAGTCCCAAACTGCCCCCATCAACTCCACATTGCCCTGCTGTGTTTGTTTCCTACCTCCCTGGTGATCCAGCGGCCTGGCAGGAGAGGTCTGTGCCTCCTTTAGCACAGACCTGTAGCCTCTGGAGTTCCCACGCAGTCTTATCTTCAGCTATGGTGAGTGCTGGGAAATGATGTAAAATCCCAGCGCGCTCTGCATTACTAAAGAGCTGACAGTGACGAGGGAGCTCAGTAGCTACAGGTCTGTGCGAAGAAGGCACAGACCTGACTGTGTTGCAGTGCCGGGCAGGGGAGTTCTGCTAGTGTGAACGGCGTTCCTGCTCTGAAAAATGTACATGAATGCTGTAGGGGCAACAGCTGGATGACTTTTGACCTATGGAAGGGAAGTTAGGTTATATTGGCTCCACATCTATTGGGATTAGTCTCCGCCACATTCCTTCGTACCTTGTTATACCCTTGTTTTTCCTAGATTTGCTCCTTCTTATTTAAGTATCTGCACCATGGTACCTTAATAAAAATCACTGATGCAGTGGGTCCTAATGGAGGCATACGTAGTTGGGAAACACAGGATTATGGTTATGCCCATACAGAGACATCTGTAGAAAGTTAAAGAAATTACCTTGTGAAATTGTGTTGCTTTTTTTTTTTTTAGCTATAGAAGAAGATAAAAATATTTTTGTAGTTATTGCTATCTAACTCCTACAACTTTTTTCTAAATTCAGAATTTGTGGCAATGGACACTCACAAGAAAGAGATGGAGTTCCTGAGTAACAGCATTGCAGCATATGCCCACATCCGAGGTATGAAGTCTGTAGGATGATTACCAGAATTATGTGTAATGTTATATCATTTCAGTTAAAACGTTAGTAATGTCTTAAAAGAATAAGAAGTAATATTGTAGATAATGAAAAAAGCAATAGATCAGTGCAAGTCCTATCTCTCAAACCATTATGGTTTGAGAGATACAACATTTTAAAGCTCCCCTCTCCCTGCTGTCAGCTGTAAAATGTTTTAAAGTTCTCCTCTGCCCCCCTTTCTCTGACATCAGTGTCTAGCTGACAGCAGGAGATCTGGTACAGGGACCGTCAGGCGGCTCTTCAGCAGAGACATGATACCGAAATCTAAAAAGAACTACTTCATTGGAACGGTCTACAAAGTGTACCTGCTTCATTGGAATGGTCTACAGAGTGTGCTTGCAAACCAGGCACACTTTGTAGACCGTTCCAATGAAGTATTTCTTTTTAGATTTCTGTATCACAGCTCTGTTGACTCGAGTCTCCTGCTGTCAACTTTATAGCTGACAGCAGGGAGAAGGGAACTTTAATATGTACTCTCAAACCATAAAGGTTTGAGAGATAGGACTTGCACCTATCTATTTTTTTTTTCATTATCTGCAATATTACTTCTTATTCTTTTAAAGGGATAGTAATACTTTGTTTTATCTTTATTTTATTTTGTAGGCATTAAAAAAATATGAAGAATGATATAAGTCAAAGGTTTGAGAGATATTCACAAGCAAAGTTTCCCCTCCCCACCCCTTTTACCTAGTGTAAGCCATCTCTTCTCAGATGTGGAATCTGGTTGTAAGACCAGACAGATAACAGAAGGGGACAATCTTCTTCCTATGAGAACAATGAAGGCCCTGCCCCCCTTGACAGGTTTTTCAGTTTTTTCTCTTATCTTAATTGAAGATTGCAGTCTATCTGGGCATCTTCCTTCTGCTCTGGCTGAACAGTGTTACATCAGTAAAAGGGGTGGGAGGGGATACTTTGTCATTGAATTACTCTTGAACTACAACTATGACAGAATTGAAATATCACTCTCCAAAGTACAAAAACTATGATGATTAATTAGATCTGCTTTTATTATGAAACATTACTATCCCTTTAAGGCGTTACTATCCCTTTAAGGATAAAATGGATATCATTGTAAGTTGAAATGTATCTCTTCACTAATGTACAGAAATACAGGATGTAATCTTGGGAGAAGTATGATGTTAGTATAACCATTCAGTAAGTGGATCTCTTAACATATTCTGGGATCAAAAATATAACATAAACTTCATTTCTACTTGGTTTAATATAGGACTGACACGTAATTTGTAATTTGTCAACAAAATTTCGATCTCTCCTAAAGATTGATTATTTGTTTATGATTCTCTTCCAGATAACCCAGAGTCCTTTGGCCTTTACTTTGTCCTTGGTGTCTGTTTTGGGCTGGTATTAACACTATGTCTATTGATAATCAGAATCTCCTGTAAGCCTAGGACTCCCAGCATTCCCCCCAAACCAAAGAAGTCTCCTCCAAAGGACTGTGTCAAGGAGCCCCTGTCTTTGGTAGGTGATGAAGAGGATCCAGAGAGTGACGACAATGAGGAAACTTTCATCTTGAGTCCTATGATAGAAACACCAGTGGGCAGCCAAACTCCTGCAGATGGAACATTGAGTGTCAATGTGTTCACATCTGCAGAGGAACTAGAACGTGCCCAGAGGTTGGAGGAAAGGGAAAGGATAATCCGTGAGATATGGCGTAATGGTCAGCCTGATATACTAGGTACAGGAACTGGTACTATTGGCCGTGTACATTACTATTAACAGGATTGTGGTAGAGTTGCCTATATTTCTTGTTGGTGCTGGTACCTGAAAACATGAATTCAAACTTTAGAGGAGATCACAGTGCAATAGTCAACCTGATATCTTGGTTAAAAGAGCTGAATACAAACAATACTAATAACTTTGTGGTAAAGATGCCTACATTACTGTGGATTGTTTTAGATAGATAAGTCAACATCTGACCAACATGGTGACCTCTCTCGTAGTCACCATAGGATGGTGCTTTACTATTAACAGGGATGTCACAATAAGTGGAGCAGATCATTACTTTTGAATGCTTCTTTTGTTACCACATTGGAATGAAGCAGAAATTGAGTGCTGATCTGATTTGTACAGAAACATGTGCTAAGGTTTGTACTAGCACTGCTCATAGGGCATTTACTCAAAAGGAATGCTAGTGGTTGTACCAATCATATGGACCACGCATTGATCAAAAGCCTTCTTGTTACCAGGAGAAAAGTACATTCTGGTATATAACTGAACGGGACAAGGATCAATACCGGAGTTCAAAGTCTTTTTCTGAATCTGAAATTTTTGGTTTGTGGCATTTTTATCACCCTTACTGGCAGTGAAAGAAAAATAATGACACAATTGTTTTTGTACTCAAATGACCAAACAAAAAGTGTTATTTCCCATCAAAACAACTTTTTTATTGCCAGTTTGGGGCATTCACATTCATCCCATATACATCCAAACTTCTTGATGGCAGTAATGAGTTTCATTTTACCCAATGTGCGGCCTCCCTGCCACAATTCCATCTCTGTCTGCGGACAGGCTGGATACAGGAGCACCTTAGAACATATTATGACTAGAGGGTAAGAATAGGTCTGGGTTAAAGATACTATACTTTGGATACTATAGACATCTTCATAGATTTTTTGCAATTATTTGGAAATGTCTTTAGCATCCAAGGAGTTAAACACAAGCACTTGTACACATAGAGAATAAATGAATTCACCAGTGCAGCTCATTTGTTGCATTTACATAAAGGCTTGCTAATCCAAAGCTTGTACCTGTTCTTATATACAGGCACCTTAGTGCATGTATGCGCACACAACACAGCCACTGTACCACTTCAGTGTGAACAAGCTTAAAGGGATAGTAATACTTAAAATGTAAAAAAAAATATGTTGTAGGGTTTATCCCCCTGAGTAAAACAAAAGTACTCCCAATGCTGAAAGGTGTTTCATTCAAAAGTTATTAATTTTAAAAGTTTAATTTTTTAGGTGCAATACCACAGTGGCCTGAAATTGTACAGTGGCGCTGTTGCTACACCTTCCTATGGAGATTTATGGTCAATTGACCAGAGCTGTCCATAGGATCGTGTAGCAACAGCGCCACTGTACAATTTCAGGCCACTGTGATATTGCACCTAAAAAATTAAACTTTGAAAATTAATAGCTTTTGAATGAAACACCTTTCAGCAGTGGGAGTTCCCTTGTTTTACTCAGGGGAATAAACCCTACAACATATTTTTTTTTACATTTTAAGTATTACTATCCCTTTAACTCTACCCCTATAGCAGGCATAAGAAAAAAGGAATAATTTTGTCATGAATTTATCTGCTCCTTGTTAGCACATGGGGTGAAATAAGGCGTAAAGGAAAGGCAAAATACCTATACACTCCAACATACCCAGCCCTTTGCAGAGTGCATATCTTTAACATTAAAATCTTTGTATATAGACGTTAGGCAAATGCAGAGCACAAAAAGGCAGTTTTTTTGCGCATAATTTGATGTGGTGGATTCCTTCACAATGTAACACTCTACACTTAGGGTGGGTAAGTTGAGGCCCTGCAGCTGTGGAAGACTACAGTTCCCCTCATTTAATAGCTGGCTGTGGATAAGAGGAGTTGTAGTGCTCCAGAGCTGGAGGGCCTCAGGTAGATGAGTTAATGTTACACGGGCTAATTTTCTCTCTGTTTATCTTGTGCCCAGCCTTGGACCATGGTGCAATTTATGGCAATAGGAGAGGCCGCAGGGTTTTGGGACTAACTCTCATTATGCTGGATTGTACAAATTTCTGCTGGACTGGACAGAAATTTATGAGCAAGTGCCTTGAATTGTAACCCCTTCTGTGCCTGTACCTGTTACAGACAGCTTTTTAAGGTGTTAAACAGGCCCACAGTTTAAATGGGTTAACATGTGTTCTAGTTGTTGCAGGACTTCCTGGCCCCATTTAAAAAAAAGGCAAAAAAACCCCCAAAACATCTGTTTTTCTTCTTGTTCCCCTGCAGTGTGGGAACGCTGGTGCTTTAAGTTTCATTCCTGAATTTCCCCTGAGGATATAAAGAACATTCCACATTAACATTTAAATGCTGCCACACGGGAAAAGGCAGGAAGTTATTATTATTTTTTTTTTTTTGTACTTAAAATAAAGTGCTGATGTGTTGTTTTTTTCCCCATAGGTCATTGCAGTATTAGTTCTACAAGGGAAGGGGAGAGACATATATGTTCTGTTATCTGTGTATTTAGGGGAGCAGGGGGACAGGAGGTGATATGTATATACACCAGATATCTGTTTTAGGAAACGGTCATAGGTATGTGTGATGGATGTTTCTGTATTAGTAGGAGGTGAGAGATATTTGACTTGATACCTTTTTATTAAGTTGAAGAGTCATGTGTTCTGATGCCTGAGCATTAGGAAGAGGTGAAAGTATGTGTATTAGAAGGTGGTGAGTTGGATGTATGCCTGATGTCTGTGTATTGAAGCAACACTAACAACTACAAGAAACTGGGGTTATATACACTTAAAGGGATAGTAATACTTAATATGTAAAAAATATATATTGTAGTGTTTATCCCCCTTAGTAAAAAAAGGATACTTTCACTGCTGAAAGGTGTTTTATTCAAAAGTTATTACAGCTAAAAGTAGAATTTATTTAAGTGCAATATCACAGTGGCCTGAAATTGTACAGTGGCACTCTTGTTACACCATCCTATGGACAGCTCTGGTCCATGGACCATAAATCTCCACAGAATGGTGCAGCAACAGTGCCACTGTACAATTTCAGGCCACTGATATTGCATCTAAAAATTCAAATTTGAGCTGTAATAACGTTTGAATAAAACACCTTTCAGCAGTGGGAGTTCCCTTGTTTTACTCAGGGGATAAACCCTACAACATATTTTTTTTACATTTTAAGTATTACTGTCCCTTTAAAGGGATAGTAATACTTAAGTGTTACTAATCCCTATAGTAAAGCTCTAGTAAAAAAAAAAAACGTATTGCCCCCAGTGTCATCTCTCAAACCTTTATGGTTTGAGAGATGAACGCTTCTAAAGTTGCCCTCTCCCTCCCCCTTCCCCGTAGTCAGAATTCTAGCTGACTGCAGGGAAGAGAGTCGTACGACTTTCAGGTGACTCTCCAGCACAGCCTGATCGCGTTAACTAAAAAAAACCAAACTTTCACTGAAATGGTCTTCTACACGTGCTTGGTTTGCAAGCACACGTAGAAGACCGTTTTAGTGAAAGTTTTTTTTTAGTTAACGTGATCGCGGCTCTGCTGCAGAGCCGCCTGATGATCTATGACCGGATTTCCCTTCAGTCAGCTACAAAGCTGACTTCGGGGAAGGGGGAGGGAGAGGGCAACTTTAGAAGCGTTCATCTCTCAAACCATAAATTTTTTGAGAGATGATACTGGGGGCAATACGTTTTTTTTTACTAGGGCTTTACTATAGGGATTAGTAATACTTAAGTAGTACTATCCCTTTAAATACTCTGTGCTTCATGGTAGTCTCTGAAAAAGTTCTCGGTGTTTGGAGGCCCAAAATCTAGTCTTAATTATACTGTGAGGGAGCAGACATGCCGGCCTTCTTCAGGGCTCCAGGGCTCCTGTTGATTGTCTGGTATTATCTGTGAATGGGATTAGAAGTGATAACAGCCTTTGTGAATACAAGAGCAGTGGACTCTAATCACATTCAATTAAATGCTTTTAGTTCTTATCTATCATTAGAAACATCACAAAAACATTAAACAATTGCTTTCTAAACAGGACAGTTGACACATGCATTGAAAACAAGTTTAGGATCTAAAATAACATTATTCATGCTAGCTGTAAGTGTAGGTATATGATATTTAAAGTTATATCAACCTTCATTTTTTGATGTTAGTGTTTCTTTAAGATAAGGTGAGAGGTACGTGTTCTGATGTTTGCTTACTGGGTGGAATTGTGGGTTATGTGTCCTGATGTCTGAGTATTAACTCCTTGAGGACTAGAGGGGTCTGCAACATATTGCTTCACAATGTATTGCACAGCCCTCTGATCGTCAAGAGGTTAAAAATTAGTGAAAGGTTTTATTTCCTGATTCCTGAGTGCAATGTGTATCTCTGTCTACTCCTTATTAAATAGAGAAATGAAGATGAGTGGCTTTGATTGCTGAGTGATAGACAGAGAGGGCCATTAGATGTCTCTGACTCTATTATGAGGATTTAAGAGTCAGATGTCCTAATGCCTCTGTAATCAGGGGTGGGAAGTTGGTTTCCTGATCTATGAGTATCCGGAAGAGGTGAGAGGTATGTGCCTTATCTGTGTATTAAGAGGAGGGGAAGGTCACATATATCCATGTATCAGGACTCAGGAGGAAGTGTGAGGGACGTGTCAGTCCCAGTGTATTAAGAGGTGAATGGCAAGTGTGCTGATGTATTTTTATGTTGATGTGGTGAAATATATGTGTCCTTATAGAGGCATTTGTGTCATCATCTGTATATTATGAGAAGGTGAGAGATATGTGTCTGACATCTATGTATAAGAATAAAGGTAGAGGTACAGTATGTGTACGGTTAGCTGTATATTATGTATAGGGGGAGAGGTACCTTCCCTGAATTCTCTGTATTAGCTAGAAATGAAATATGTTTCCTTCGTGTCTGCATATAAGAAAATGATGGGTATTTACCCTGTATTTACCCTGTTACCTGGGTTACCTGCCCCATTTTCTGTTCATTAGAATGGGGTAACTAATGACATGTGCAGTTTGTGTTTCCGATGTTGTGCAATGGATATTTAAGCCTTATCCACAAGCTAAATGTGTATAATTCTGGAGTGAACCAATGCACCATGGGGGGGGATACAAATTCAAAAATTCCTATTGATTTAAAGGGATAGTAATACTTAAGTATTACTAATCCCTATAGTAAAGTACTACTAAAAAAATGTATTAACCCCAGAGTCATCTCTCAAACCTTTATGGTATGAGAGATGATCGCTTCTACAGTTGCCCTCTCCCTCCCCCTTCCCTGTATTCAGCATTCTAGCTGACTCAGGGAAATCCGGTCAGAGATCATCAGGCGGCTCTGCAGCAGAGCCGCGATCATGTTAATTAAAAAAAAAAAAAAAACTCACTAAAACGGTCTTCTACGTGTGCTTGCAAGCCAAGCATGTGTAGAAGACCATTTCAGTGAAAGTTTTCTTTTTTAGTTAACGCGATCAGGCTGTGCTGGAGAGCCTCCTGAAAGTCGTACGACTCTCTTCCCTGCAGTCAGCTACAACGCTGACTACGGGGAAGGGGGAGGGAGAGGGCAACCTTAGAAGAGATGACACTGGGGGCAATATGTTTTTTTAAGTAGTACTTTGCTATAGGCATTAGTAATACTTAAGTATTACTATCCCTTTAAATTGGGCTTTTTAACTCTTTGAATGCTAGAGAGGTCTCCAACGCATTGGTTACAGTGACCTCTCTAGCATTCAGGGAGTTAAAATCCCCCACTTAATTCACTTGGAATTTGCTGTATTTTAATAGCAACCCTGTAGTTCAGTTGGTTTGCTCCAGAATTGCACCTCTTCAGCTTGATGAATAAGACCCTTAGTGCTTCCAATGTTTTATAAAATAATCTCAGTGGTAAAAAATATTGAATTTAGAAACAAAGGGGTATTTTGTACAATTTTGATTATGAATTTTATGTCATAGTTTTAAATATATATTTTTGGAATTATATAAAATGTTCTCAATTCACAACGGCTCTATTTGATCATTGTCTTTTTATGCAGATTCCAATATGGGTGCTGGGGGTTTCAGACACGTCAGCCTAGCTTTACTTATTACATTTTAATTAAAGGGATAGCAATACTTGCTAATTACTAGCAAATTACTAGCTTTGTTAAAAAGAAACTTATTGCCCCCAGTGTCATCTCTCAAACCCTTATGGTTTGAGAGATGATAGCGCTCAAAGTTCCCCCCTCCCTCCCACTTCCCTGACTGAACTCTGACTGCAGGGATATCCGTTATTACTTGCATCAGGCGGCTCTGCAGCTGAGCTGAGATTGCATTTATAAAAAAGAAATCTTTCACTAAAACGGTCTTCTTCTTTTTTTTTTTTTTTTTTTTTTCTTTTTCTTTATTATAAATTGCATGATATACAATCAATCAATAAAATATACATAGTTCAAAAAATACAAGCTGATTACAGTACAATCACATAAATTTCACATAAACCCCCATTCATCCAACCAACACTCATCACCAGCCCATCTGGGAGACTCTATCTTCACTATTCTAGAAAAAGAATAAGACTTAATGCCGGGGGGCAATTGCCAAAGCATAAACAACTAAATTTTTGATCCGCGGGGACCCAAAATCACACCCACATAACCCTATTATTATGCAGTGCAGGCCTTTCTTCGAAGCCACAAATTCCAAATATCGCCATAGAAATCAATGGCTAAATGGTTTCTACTATAAAAGTACCTTTCCGACTCACACTGGAAATCAACTTGAGCCTCAATTTCGTTCCATGTCGGAGCTTCCTGTCTCCTCCAGTGTCTTGCCATTACCATTTTCACAGCCAATAAGATATTAACGCATAAAAATTTATCACTAACCTTTGTGACAGGAAGCTCCAAGTGGAACAAAAAAGATCTAGGACTCAATGCAGTCCGAATTTGGAACACTAAAACGGTCTTCTACATGTGCTTGCAAACCAAGCACACGCAGAAGACCATTTCAGTGAAAGAATTCTTTTTTATAAACGTGATCTCGGCTCAGCTGCAGGGCCGCCTGATGCACATAAGACTGTCGTACGACAGCTTCCACTTCAGTCAGCGTTCAGGGAAGGGGGAGGGAGGGGGGAACTTTGAGCGCTATCATCTCTCAAACTATTAGGTTTGAGAGATGACACTGGGGGCAATAAGTTTCTTTTTAACAAAGCTACAATATGGGGATTAGTAATTTGCAACTATTACTATCCCTTTAAAGATATGCCAGCAACTATTTTTAAATATATATGTAATAGTTAAAACCATTACAAAGGGAACAAAATTGATTGTATTGCAATTGCACTTCATATAGTAAAATTCACCCTGTGGGGCATAAGAATTAAAAGGCTTAGCACTTAGGTTCACCCTTTGAATGTATTAGGGGTGCTCAATGCATTGCTTCGCAAAGGGTTAAAATAATTTCAGTGCCAGAAGGGTATGCAGTGAATTGCAGAGCAATGCTTTGCATACCAATCTGGCACTCAGAGGGTTAAAGCCTAGACAATACTTCTCATTCTAGCATCCAAAAGCATAGAAATTCTTGAAAGTTTGTTGAAGGACAGGAAAAAAATATCTTTTAAAAAATGGATTGATAGGTGACAGACAGGCAGGAACTCATACACTTGTGTTGAGACTGAGAGTATTAGTGACATATACTAGAGACACAGAAAAATAATTTTCAGACAAGTCACAACACCAGACAAGACATCAATCCACACCCTAATAGCTCTGTTTATTTTACATTGAAAATCATTATATCATTATGCCTGCCAAAGATGGTAGATAGGGGCAGGGGAAAGACGTATGACTAGGAGGAGTGTATAGACATGCTGCTGGTAGTAAAGTCATAATAAAAAACTGACTGCAGACATGGTGATAATACTCATTCTCCTGAGGAGGCTATGTGTAGAAGTGATATGAAAAGTCCTACCAGTAGTAGTACTTGTCACACTAGCAGGGCTGGAGTAGAACCCACAGGGCAGAAAAGGACTACTAGGCAGAAGAGACACTTAAGCACTAGCCTGGAACAGATACAGGAATGTGTGAATGTGTGGAAGCAGTGCATGATAGCTACTTACTACCTTGCCAGAGTCGGACAGGATGACTTGGGAGCCATGGGTATGCAAAGAGAATAAACTCTCAAGGCAGCCTTTGGAGAGCTGCTGGAGAATGAAGCTGTGAGTGATGTCAACTGCAAGTGAGATCTTGCTGCAGCTACTAATCATGGGTAACATTGTTGACAGCAGTGAAAGTGTGGACAGTCATAGCTGTAGCAGAGAGAATACCGACTGAACAGGTAAGACTGAACCAATGTGACATTATATGACTATCACTGCTCATTGCTGGACATCATTTCCATCAGTAGGCAACAGCATGCAGCAGCAGGCCACTTCCAATGTTGCTTCTGGCAATAGTAGCAAAGAGGTCAGCAGGGTAGCCTATACCATCAACAGGCCACTTTATTCTTTCATGGCTTTGAGAGATGATCCCACAAAGCTGTGGATGTGTTAAAGAAGCTGCACATTGTACATGCTGGAGCTTTGCTATGAGCAGGAAAGGCCATTATGGATTATCAATGCTTATCTGGAAGACTATGAAGGAGTCATCTTTGTCACTTGGTCAGTGGCAGCTAATATGTGACTTATATGAGTTCCCGAAACCTTTTGGTTAGTGATGTTGGTCCTGGAATCATGAGGAATTTCCACTAATATATTTACTACACAAAACAAACTGAAAACCATGACAGATGAGTCTTACAAAACTGACAAAATAGACATAAACCAGCAGGTAAATGAGATGTTTATCTAGGACATTCTTGAAAACAAGAGAAATCTCAATGTATTCTTCCTGGTAAAACATTTTGTAAATAAATATGTAAATAAATGTTAGCATGATGTGAACACAATTCTTACATAATACATTGTTACACCCTCTTAAACGTAACATTTTGAATTTGTATCATGAGTAGCATCACTGAGGAATCTGTGAAAGCATATAAAGAGTGGTAGATTGCATTGAGGAGGATGAGAGAGACAAATGTAGGGGTAAAACTACTAGAAAGTATATTGAAAACAAAGCAAGCAAAATGATTATACTCTTAGCAACAGCGATAACAACAGCACAACATGTTTCAGAAAAAGTTATCATTATCACACAGAGCAATTAATGTGTCTTGGGATAGGCACCCTGACATTTGTGACACTGGCACATCTCCATGTGAATTGTTCCCAGCATATGGGTTGATAACTGATGCACATCACCACCATCAATGTATAAGTAGTATCACCACCGCATGTTAGATGGTTACAGAATACTTCTGGGCCAAAATTATAACCAACTTGAGTGCTGGCAATCAACAAAGCACCAGCTGTAGAATCTGTTCAAGCCTCAAGGTTGCAGGTTGAGTAACATCACTGAGGAATCTGTGAAAGCATATAAAGAGTGGTAGATTGCATTGAGGAGGATGAGAGAGACAAATGTAAGGGTAAACTACTAGACAGTATATTGAAAACAAAGCAAGCAAAATGATTATACTCTTAGCAACAGCGATAACAACATCACAACATGTTTCAGAAAAAGTTATCATTATCACACAGAGCAATTAATGTGTCTTGGGATAGGCACCCTAACATTTGTGACACTGGCACATCGCCATGTGAATTGTTCCCAGCATATGGGTTGATAACTGATGCACATCACCACCATCAATGTATAAGTAGTATCACCACGGCATGTTAGATGGTTATAGAATACTTCTGGGCCAAAATTATAACCAACTTGAGTGCTGGAAATCAACAAAGCACCAGCTGTAGAATCTGTTCAAGCCTCAAGGTTGCAGGTTCTAGTCCCTGCAAGGTCAGCTCAGCCTTTCACCCTTCTGGGTTAGATAGAATAGGTCCAGGACATGCTTGATAAAGAGAGACAATCTCAATGTAGTCTTCCTGGTAAAATACTCTCAGAAAAAAAAAATAGTGTGTTGCCAGCACTTACTCATGCATTCAGAGAGGGAATTTAATGCAGCATGCTATATAATTAATGATCATAGAACATCCCTATCAAGCAGCAATATTGGTAGATTTGCATTTTTAAAAACAAGTCAGCATTTTATACCATGCAAGTATTCAGCAGAATTGGGAAAACCTCCACTGAGACAGAGAAGCATGCAGCTCATGTAGTGGTGTTAACCAAACTGAGGAAGAGGAGGAGGGATTTACACAGTTGATAAAATATGGCATTTGGGGCCAGTGCTATGTTCATTGATGAATGATTCACAAATAATGTAATGCTATCCAGCCACTATATTCCTTTTCCTCCTCCACCTCTCCTGAAATCCTGAGTTTGAGAATATTTTTCCTTGGAACACAGAGCGGGACTGTGCTTTTAACAACTGCAGTTTGCACAGTATGTGGAAAAGTCGTGAAGGAGGAATCACAACTTGGCACATTGCTCTAATTAAGCAAATCCAACAAAAACACCCTGAGGTTTATGCTGACAATGTTAATCCATCCTCCAAGAAATCATGTGCTCTTGCTGTCACTGTGCCCCTTGTCTGTGCTGAAGAATCACCATAATGACATGTCCCCAAATCCTGCATTGAAATGCCTGTTCATGGTGGAGACTAAGAGGATGCAGGTGATTCAGAAATATCTTCAGACTGTTCACCCTGTACAATATGGTACACATGGCCTCCTGCAGGCAGGGTCAGTTCTTTTCATTACTTATTCAGTATGAGCTTTCAGAAGTTAGTCATCCACCACCATTACCAATAGTTATATGTCGTTGTCAGTCCATCTAATGTTCTTTCACTTCATTTTTTTTATGTTTAAATGTATTTATTCCCACATAGTGCATAATAAAAATGCAGACTTTATAGTGTATGCATCCAGTGTACATAATAAAGATGATACAGCTGAAGTATATGTAAGCTTTTTATCATGGCTGAAAGGGGGGAAGAGGTAGGAATTAAAGTTAGTTAAGAGTAGAGCAGAGAAGGTAGGGATAGGAAGTAAAGGGACGAAGGAATAAGGAAATGAGAGAAGGGGAAGAAGGAAAGAAAAAGGGAAAGGTCAGAGAGCTCTAACTCCATGATGGCGAAATACATCTTCCAATAAGTATACTATAACATTACACCTATATATGAGCAATAACTACTGAATACTTTCTTATGCTTATTGCTAATATATAGCCATGACAAGAACATATACAGTACTGAGCCTAACCTACATTTATACAAGAGAGATGTGGCAGAAATGCCCAGAAACCTTTGGCAGGCAGTACCAGCACTGGACTATTTGATGTGAAGATACATTTTCAGATCTAAGGAATGTACTTGCAGATTCTATTATAACCATTTCCTAGTAGACCCCAACACCAGGCAAAGGATTTAGTGAATATGTCTTCTACCAAAAGAGACAAAACCGAGTCCATTTAGAATCACTAGCAGAACTTAGATAAAAGGGATAGTAATGTTTCATAATAAAAGCAGCTCTAATTCATCATCATAGTATTTGGACTTTGGAGAGTGTTATTTCAATTCTGTCAGAGTTGTAGTTTGAGAGTAATTCAATGACAAAGTGTCCCCCTCCCGCCCCTTTTACTGATGTAACACTGCTCAGCCAGAGCAGAAGGGAGGTGCCCAGGTAGATTGCAGAGAGGGACAATCTTCAATTAAGATAAGGGAAAAACCCGAAAAACTTGTCAAGGGGGGCAGGGCTTTCATTGTTCTCATAGGAAGAAGATTGTCCCCTTCTGTTATCGGCCTGGTCTATGGACTGCATTCCACATCTGAGAAGAGATGTCTTACACTAGGTAAAAGGGGCGGGAGGGGAAATGTTGCTTGTGAATATGTCATAAACCATAAAGGTTTGAGAGATAAGACTTCTCATTGTTCATGTTTTTTAATGCCTACAAAATAAAATAAAGTTAAAACGAAGTATTACTATCCCTTTAACAGAAGTACCCTAAATCAAAATTCTAAATATGAGTACTGAGGGAAAGATAGATATCTATCGACAAGTTGGTGCTGTAATCAGTCCAAGTACAGATGTACTTCTTTAGGTTTCAGGGAAAACAGTGACATAAAAACAACTTATTTGGGTGCCTTAGATACAGGGCTGAATGTTAGTCCTAATATTGTGTAGCACAGCTGGCTCTGGGAGCACCAGCAAAATGGCAAAGATTATTTATTGCTACACAAGATGGAGCTTCTCAGCTGAGTGGTTATCTTGCATGGCTCTAAATCAGAATTCCTTATTTTTTTTTTTTTTTTTTAGAAAACCTGTCATGTTTTCAGATACTAATCTATGTTGGAGTTTCCATTTTATAAGGATTTACATAATTATTCCTCCTTAAACAGATAAGTTTTATTAGCATATGAAGTTTGAGACAAGTGATTTTCTGGACATGTGACAATTATGCAGCTTTATCTGATCAAAGCTGGATAGGTAACAGGCCCACTTCAAAGGGATAGTAATACTTCGTTTTATCTTTATTTTATTTTGTAGGCATTAAAAAAACATGGAGAACGATATAAGTCTTATCTCTCAAACCTTTATGGTTTAAGAGATATTCACAAGCAAAGTATCACCCCCCTGTTCAGTCAAAGCATAAGGAAGGTGCCCAGGTAGACTGCAGAGAGGGACAATCTTCAATTAAGATAAGGGAAAAAGCTGAAAAACTTGTCAATGGGGGAAGGGCTTTCATTCTTTTCATACAAAGAAGCTTGTCCCCTGCTGTTATCTGTCTGGTCTTACAACCAGATTCACATCTGAGAAGAGATGGCTTACACTAGGTAAAGGGGCGGGGAGGGGAACTTTGCTTGTGAATATCTCATAAACCATAAAGGTTTGAGAGATAAGACTTATATCATTCTTCATGTTTTTTTAATGCCTACAAAATAAAATAAAGTTAAAATGAAGTATTACTATCCCTTTAACTCTTCAGGAAAGATTATGGGTAAGTAGTTATGAAAATGATGTTTAGGTTTGGTAAGGTGTTGGTAATAGGTTTATAATATTCACCTTGGAGAAGCAGAAATGTAATTCAACCAGGCCCTTTGTATGACCTTTGGTGCACATTCCAACTGTGTTTATTTTCTTACTATAGCTCACATGAGCCTCTAGAGAACTTGTCCAGTGGTTTGTTGCTGATAGCTATAACACTTAACCTGATTTCTGCAAGTCACAAGATAATCACATAACTCTGAGTCCCCTGTGCACAGATGTTGGGCTGACATTAGCCATCTGTTTATCAATGGATCACCACAAAGAGGCTTAAAACATCTGAGAAAGTGATCTGATGGATCATTTGGCAGAAAACAATCCCTTAACTGCCGGAGGCAATCAGTTCTATTGGCTATAACAGTTTTTTAAGCTTCTTAAAATGCCTACTTACTTAAATGCCTATCACACACCATTGCCATTTCATATCTGCTTATTTGAGCAGAACTGACACTTTGGTCTTTTTCTGCTAAAATGGAGAAGTCATAAACTAGAACTTGCCAAATGGCAATTTTCCAGCTCTTGAAAACTTTGTTTGAACTATTTTCTCTGAGTTAATTTACATTCAAGTGTAGCAAGGCAAAGGGTCTATGGGAGAGGGTTATGCAAAATGTTAAAGAGGAGTTTTTTTAAATGGGCTAGGAAGTGTTACTACTTGCCCATTATTAAGACTTAGCATAAATGGTCTAGCATTGCTAGGAGACTGTTATATACAGAGTCCTCACTTATCAGTCACATTGATTCGCTGCTAGCCCCCCTCTTCCAGTCTCTGTCATTTCTGCACCTGGGTCACTTTTGGTTGTGGATTCCCCAGAGAGGGGTGTCCTGTGGTGCCGCTGAGGGAGATAAATTATGTGATTAGTGTAAAAAAAGGGGCAGGGCCTAATCGCAAGTGGGGGCGGTACTTACAAAACAAACACATTTTAAATAATAGGCTGGGGAAGGTGGAGAAGTGGGCGGCGAGTGGGAGGAACACACTGGGAAGGCACAGACGTGAATAGAGTTTCATTAGAAACTCCCCACATGTCTCATCATCACCCTTTCATACTTCCCCTCACATTTTCTATCTCTTATACATAGAATATACTACAGAGAGCCATTCATTGTTTATCCGTCTCTCTCCCTGCATTTTACATTCCCTCTAACTGACTTTCTCAATTGCACACATAGGAATCAGGGAAGTGATATCACTGGAGGATTCATCCTCATTTTCTTTATCACACCTTAGTGCATCTCCCCCCCTACATATTAACTGCTCAAGTCTAGAGCAGTTGAATGAACTCTTACTTACTTCAGCTTCATTAGTTTCAGCTGTTCTATATCATCTGATATTTGCCATTCTTCTATCAGGTTTCATAAATTTTGGACCCATATTAATTTGACCAGCACTATATGTGACTGTCTAAGTTTATGCCTGTTGAATGAACTTTTATTTAACTCATATTTATTTATTAATAACAAAAAGATTAAGGCTGATATTCAAAGGAAGCAGCAATGACAGGCGGAAAAGGTTATGGTGAATAAAACACCTGGACCTGATGGTATACAACCAAAAGTACCATAGGAACTACCATTATACTTTATATTTATTGGTTCACTTTCATTAGGAATTTTGGACAGGTCTTTAGAGAACACTAAGACATCTTCCTTTCTTGATGCAAATTATACATTTCTTGGAGGTGTAATGTGGAGAAAATGGTACCCTTCTTAAGTGGTTCAAATAACTCTGTGATTAATATCATGGACTACCTATTCTTGACAGTGATCAGTCTCTGCTAGTCAATATAGGACTGCAAGCAACTGTCCTTCTTGAATTAAACAAAAAGAAAGAAAAATAAGTATCTTACAGGCACTACAATTATACAATAGTGACAAAAAGACCACTAATAGATACAAACTCTATCTTTATTAACAAATATGAATAGACATAAAAATTTAAATAAACGACGATTAAAATATCTTGTTTGACATCACAATGGATCATTCCACACAAATCCAATGGTATCTCAGAGTCTCCCAACTAATCTATTGTTAATGGAAAGAGATTACTAAACCAATATTCAACTGGCCCAATATAGTATATGTGTGTAATTGTCAATCCACCACATATATCTGGGGTTATTCAAAAGTATAAGCAGCCCAAAGTAGGATTCCCAACTCAACAAATAAAGGTACTCATTTTTATCTTTTCAATATCCCCAGGGGAGCTTATTAGAGGAGAGTAAAGTTCAAATACATATCATCAAATAAACCATCTAACCGCTATCGGTATCTATGATGTGTTATCTCCTCCTACAGTATTCCTTTGTATACCGGATTATCTCAGTCGATATCTGCGAGATGTTATATCCTCCTACAATATTCCTTGATATAACACAAAGCTGTTTCACCTAGGAATCTATGATAATAAAGTATACTAAAGTCTAAGGTGATTAGTAATCTGCCTTAACATGAAATGATAGTATTAACAATTTAGATAAAGAGCTAATCCTACTACGGTAACGCTTAGTGTATTTTTACAACATTATCTTCTCTTGTCTCATATAGTATGTCATAGTTAGATGTGGAGACTAACGCCTAACGCGTTTTGCCCAACACATGTCTTCAGAGGCAGCTAACCCGCAAGTACTTTGGGGAAGCTTTTTACATTTTAATTAGACCAATCTGTGTTTGCGAACATCACACGTGACCACATTTTCATTTTCTCTTGGAGAAAAATCCCCAACATAGCAACAATATTAATAATTGTATTTATTGAGTTTCAATCCAATTAGGATCTCACATATAATCAAAATAAATTTTTTGAATTTAAATGTTCTTCTTGGCCAACAACAAAAAATCTACTGCACAGATTCTCCAGTAATGAAAGGGGAAACATGTGACTTTCAAGGTATAGTAATGTTTCAAAATAAAAGCAGCTCCAATTAATCTTCATAGTATTTGGGCCATGAAGAGTGTTATTTCAATACTGTCAGAGTTGTAGTTCAAGAGTAATTGAATGGTAAATTTTCCCACTCCCTCCCCCACACATGTGCCCGTAAAACACACGCGACCGCAACACATGCACCTGCAACACACACGTCCGCAACATGCACACATGTCTGTAACATGTAGACATGCCAACAAAATACATTCACACATGTCTGCAACACACACGCATGCAACACACACACGCCCGCAACACACACATGCCTGCAACACACACACATATGCCAGCAACACACACACGCCGCTCCCAACACACATGCCTGCTACATGCACATGCCTGCAACACACACACACACTCCTGCAACACACAGACACATCCACAACACACACACCCCTGCAACAAACACACACATGCAACACACACACGCAACAAACACACACATGGCCGCAACACACACGCACGCCTGCAACACACACCCGCAGCACACAGGCATGCCCACCACATGCACCCACATATGCAACAGACACTCACACACACCCACAACACACATGAACACACTCCCGCAACACACACCCACAACACACACATCTGCAGCTCACAGACATGCCCACCATACACACATACGCAATACATGCACACCCACAACACACACCCACCCACCTGCAACACACAAGCCCGCAACACACACACGCACCCACAACACATACACATGCCCACAACACATACACACACTTGCAATACACACACACAGCTACAACACACATGCCTGCAACACACAAGTGCCCGCAAAACACTCATACGCAACACACACATGCCCATAACAAACACATGCCCGCAACACATGCATCCACAACACACGCGGACGCAACACTCACACATGCCCGTAACATGCACATATGCCTACAACACACACTCACAGACGCCCACAACACACAGGCACACACTCCTGCAACACACACTCGAGCCGCAACACATGAGCTTGCAACACACACACATATGCCCATAACACACACTCGTGCCCACAACAAACATGCCTCCAACATGCACACACATCTGCAACACACAGGCATGCCCGCAACACACACACATGCCTGAAACAAATACACACATGCAACAAACACACATGAAACACCCCCAGCAGCACACAGACACGCCTGCCATACACACACCTGCAACACACACACGCCCGCAACACACACACACGCATGCCTGCAACACACACGCCCACAACAGACACGCACATGCTTCTGCAACATACACACGCTAGCAACACACACACGCCCGCAACGCACATCTGCAAAACAAACGCCCACAACACAAACATACACGCCCGCAAAACACACACACATACACACTCAACACATACACACATGCCCGCAACACACTCACATGCCCTCAACACACACGCACCCACAACACATGTGCCCGCAATACACACGTCCGCAACACATGCGCGCAACACGCATATATTCACACCTGCAACACACAGGCCCGCAACATACATGCTGTCACAACACACACGCTCGCAGCACACACACATGTCTGCAACACACGCCCGCTACACACACATGCCTGCAACACACACATGCCCGCAACACACACACGGCCGCAACACAGACACACATCCGCAACACACACTTCCGCAACACACACTCGACTGCAAAACACACGCGCTCGTAACACACATGCGCCCGCAACACACCCGTCTGCACACCCCCTTGCAACACGCACACATGCCCGCAACACACACTCACACATGCCAGCACACACACGCCCACAACACACACACAAGCCACAACACACACACCTGCACACCCACAACACACACACACACCTGCAAAACACACACATATGCCAAGAACACGCGCCTGCAACACACACACACACACAAAATCCACATACATGCCCGCAACGTGTACACAAATGCCCGCAACATGCACACATACGCCCGCAACACACAGGCATGCCCGCAACACACACACGCAACAAACACACACACTCCCGCAACACACACATGCAACGCAACACACATGTGCCCGTAAAACACATGTGCCCACAACACACACGTCCACAACACGCACACATGCCCGTAACACGCACACATGCCCATAACACATACATGTCCCCAAAACACACACACACAAGCCCCAACACACACACACACACCCATAACACACACGTGCCTGCAACACACAGACATGCCCACAACACACACATGCCCGCAACAAACACACACATGCCACGAACACACATGCCAGCAACACACACACGGCAACAAACACAGGAGCAGCACACAGACATGCCCGCAACACACACCCATGCCCACAACATACACACTCACACATGCCCGCAACACACAGGGACACACTTCTGCAACACACTCCCGCAACACAAACACCCGTGGTACACAGACATGCCTGCCATATACACGCAACACACACACGCCCGCAACACACATGCCCGCAACACACACCCACAACACATACACACACCCGCAACACACACACATGCCTGCAACACATACGTTCCCGCAACACACACGTGCCCGTAATATACGCGCCCACCACACATCCGCCCACAACACATGCTTCTGAAACACGAACACATGTCTGTAACACGCACACATGCCTGCAACACACACTCACACATGCCTGCAACACTCACACAAGCCCGCAACACACGCCCGCAACACACATGCGCCTGCAAAACACACACATATATGCCAGCAACACACGCCCGCAACAAACATGCCTGCAACACACACACATGCCTGCAACATGTACACACGCCTACAAAACACACATGCACACAACAAACACTCACATGCAACAAACACACACATGCCCGCAACACACACACACAACAAACACACACACATGGCCACAACACACAAGCATGCCTGCAACACACACACACCTGCAGCACACAGACACGCCTGCAACACGCACACATGCCTGCAACACACACTTACACACATTTGCAACACACATGCACACACGCCCGCAACACACACTCCCATAACACACACACCCACAGCACACAGATATGCCCGCCATACACACACACCTGCAACACACGCCCACAACACACGCCCTCAACACACAAGCGCACACGTCTGTGACATACACACACTCGCAACAAGCACGCCCGCAACACACACACCTGCAACACGCATGCCTGCAACACAAACACACACGCCCACAAAACACATATGCACAATACACATACAAATGCAATATACACATGTGCGCAAAACAATACACAAACAGAACGCACACAGGCAATACACATACACACACGCAAATTCAACAATACCGTCATTAAGAGCATTGTCTCCTTTTCTGGATTTACCTGGATGTCAGTGTCCCTGAAGCACTCAAAGGACTTAATCCCCATGGGCAACGCCGTTAAAAAAAATAAGAACTATGTAAGTCTTATCTCTCAAACCTTTATGGTTTGAGAGATATTCACAATTAAATTTCCCCCTCCCTGACGTCAGCGCTCTAGCTGACATATTTGGATTCTTATATGCAGACCAGCCGGCGGCTCTTCAGCAGAGCCAAGATTGCGATCTTTAAGAATAAGAAACTACTTTGCAAGCACACTTTGTAGACCATTCCAATTAAGTAGTTTTTTTAACAATCGTGATCTCGGTTCTGCTGAAGAGCGGCCTGCCAGTCTGCAGACCAGTTTCCAAGTCTGTCAGCTAGATTGCAGACTTGACTGAAACAGCCAGAAAGAGGGAACTTTAGTTACGAATATCTCTCAAACCATAAAGGTTTGAGAAATAAGACTTACATTGTTCTTAATAGTTTTTTAATGCCTACAATAATAAACAAAAAATAAGTATTAATATCTCTCTAAGCTTGTAGGTATGCAGTGTGTGAATTGAGGATTGATCTTGCTGGTCTGTCCAGTGCCAGATTGACTCTATGCTACAAAGTGCAGCTGGAGTGCAGTTCTAGTGTGCAGTTGTGTTTGTGGCAGATGCAATCATTCTGCAGTCTTTACTAATGGGTAAAGGTGCCGACTACAAGGTCAGATGACCAGACCCACTTGATCTTTGACTGGAATGAGCTAATCGCACCTAAATGTTGGAAAGTAGAAGAGTCCAGGCAGCTCTGATTCACAGTCAATTGTAGCCAAAGGATCAGGGAAGATGGTCCCGATTCAGAGGCAATAATATAGCTTATACCCATATAAGCAGAACTCTGAATGATTGTGGAAAATGCTTAACCTCCAGTTAGTGTGGATCTGTGTATTTTGTTTTATTTAAGAACTTGCAACAAAATCATTCATATTTTGTATTCTAAACAAACAATGCATTGCAATTAGTTTACACTGAATATCAATCCAGCGATTTACATTCATCAGCTCTAAAGAAACGCTCAGAAATACTTTTTTCAGTGCACCAAGCAAGATTATGCAGTGCTGTGTCTACTTTCCCAAGGACAGCATTGTAGCACCATACCTTAGAGTTGTGTGGTTTTCAGTGGCAGTTCTAATTAGAGTCTGAGGTCATCATAGCCAGGCACCGTGAACGAGTTTGAACAAGACTATGGATCCTATTGAGGTTCAAAAGGCCATCATGCAGAAACGGCTCTGCTACAACATCACGCAAGCTGGCTTCTGCAAAAAATCAGAATTCCATTTCTGGTGTATAGCATCTCCTGCAAAAGTAATCTGAAGCTAACTCCCATCATCTCCTGCACCAGTGGCTTCTTCTCCTCTACCTGTGCCTGAATATTTTAACTGCAACTCTAAGGAACTTTTTTTTTTTGTTTTTTTTGTTTTTTTTTTCAAATCATTGCTTCCTTCATTTTCACAATCAGCCAGAGGTATTATCTTCCCATCAAGTTCATGCAACTGTTATTATCTTCTTTGTGGTCCATGTCAATATCTTCTCTTTCAGATAGACAACTGATCATTTTAAATGACACTGAGACCTTTGTATCTGCTGTTGGGGCAGTTCTGATACTGCTAATTTCCAGGCAGTTCACTGAAATTGGTCACTTTGTGGGTTTAGCAAATGTGGGTTTAATGAATGTCCTCATTGTTTCATTTTATACTTGATCATGCTTTTCCACCAATCCCTGCTTATAATGATTAAGACAACACAGCCATCAGTCTTATAGTTTGGATTTATCAAGGTACAGTAAAAGCCAGGAGGTCAGCCTCACACAGCTATGCTTAGAATCACTAGACTAAAATTTCCTTACTCAAAAAAATGTAAATTGTATGTACATAATTAAATTAAAATTAAAGTGGACCTATCGCCCCAAGATAAGTTAGTTAATTTGGAAGAGAATTAAAAAAAGAGATATCGAAGCAAGAGTGGATAACATTATTTTGCTATTATACAAATCATTGGTAAGACCTCACCTTGAGCATGCAGTGCAATTTTGGGCACCGGTTCTGAAAAGGATATACTAGAACTAGAGAGGGTACAGCGGAGCGCCAAAAAATTATTTAAGGGAATGGAGGATTTGATATATGAGGAACTTGGTTTATTTACTCTAGAGAAAAGATGACTAAGAGGAGACCTTATCACATTGTACAAGTATATGAGAGGTCAATACAAGGATCTCTACAGTGAGCTATGTATTCCAAGGCCTGATCAGGTGACCAGGGGACACCCCTTGAGATTAGAAGAAAGGAGGTTTAAACTTCAGCAGAGGAAGGGTTTTTTTTACAGTAAGGTCTGTTAAATTGTGGAATTCATTGCCCAGGGAGGTAGTTGTGGCAGATACAATGGATACATTTAAGAGAAGATTAGATACATTTCTTTCAAAAGGGAACATACAGAGTCATGCTATTTATCAGTAGGCTGATCAGGAAGGTCTGATAAAGACTAATTTAATTGGTAGCAGGAAAGCTATAAAATTCTCAGTTTCTGGGGTATGAGGCGAAGGTTGAACTTGATGGACTTGTGTCTTTTTTCAACCTAATTTACTATTTTACTATGTTGCTATGTTATGATACCCATTGAGGGTGGCTCTAGGTTTTTGGGGGCCCTAAGCAAAAAAAAAAAAATCACATGGGTCCCCCTTTTACTTCTGCATCATTATTTCTAATAAGATGTTGCAATCTGAGTTTGTATACATGTGATTGTGCTACTCTATAAGCACTGTGGGGGCTTCTGACCAAGTGGGGGCTATGCTTTTATTGTAGCACCCCCACTATTTGTGTTTAGTATAAATAGGTTTTGAGAAATTAACACTTATTTGTTGGGGGCACACTGTGGCACTTTATGTTAATTAGGCTATGTGCTGGACCAATATTACAATACACAGGGGCGTATGTATGACTGCGCAAGTGCAATCACATGGTGTGAGCCTCAAACACTGGTAGTGCATACCAGTAAATACACTTTGTGATTGCTCCATAATCCTGTCTTTTAATAGCATGTTTAGAGAAACTGACAGTGATGGCAAGCAAGTTGTCTATGCCTTGTTAATACATTGATTAGGTTTTGATGCAGGCTAAAGCATATCCCGAAGAGCCCACAGATGCCCCATTATCCTTCCCTTGGTCCACGTGGTGTTAAGGGGGTGACATACATAGCTTAGTCATTGGCATTAGGATGGCATATGGATTTCATGGCGACTCCTGCATCTGATTTACATAAGACTCTTCATCATACATTCACCCCACTGTACTATTATTATTCTTTTATTCTGTAGCACTGTACAATAGGATGCATTAATCTAGACAGAGCCCACACACTAGAGCATGGGTGTCCAACATGTGGCCCATGGGCCAAATGCAGCCAGCTTGACTCCAGGACACGGTCAACCTGATATTTTTTAAAACAATCATCAATAAATAAACAAACAGATCTTTTTGAATAGCTGACAGGTTTTAATTCACCATTGTTATCAATAACAAAAATGATGCGGCCATCACACTTATGGCTTTCTGGTCATGTGGCCTATCGATGAAGAAACTTGGATGCCCTTGAACCAGAGGTATTTATGAACACAGAGATAAATTTGTCCTCAAACAGAACTAATTAGCATACTATTCAGAAAATTAGTATAAAGTACCATAAAAATGTAAAGGATATTTTCTCAAAAATGGTTTATTTTACAGAAAATGGCTAGTATAACACAGAGATATGTTTTAATTCCCTGTAATACAAACAACATTTATAAATTAATAAATAAAAATCTTGTGAGAGTAGCCAATGTAGAACCAGACTAAGCTGGGTTGATTCTGGTATATTGGACATGCTAATTGTGGCCTGGTTGCTTGTATCCGGTGCCTGTGCTTTATGAAGTATTGCTGTATTCACTAACTGTGTTACTGTAGTGTTTATTTGGGGGAGGACAGGTATTAACTCATGCAGGACAGAGTTCATGGAAGAAGAGGGGCCTTATTTGCTGATCTGGAAGAAGCCATCTGGTGAGTGTCTGAAGCTTACCAGAAAATTACATGTTTCTGGGATTTGTCACTACCTGGCAGTCCGATGAGTTATCACACATTAGCTGTGAATGTTTAACACCTTATCTGCCAAAGGGATCAGCAGCACATTTCTCCTACTTATGTAATGAGAAAATGGGAATTCTTTTTTCATAAATTCTGCCCTTGTTAGCAATATAAGAAAATGTTCTCAACTGCTTTTGTAACTTAAAAAAATCCATAAGACTCTGCTTTATTTGGGTCAAACTGGGTAAAAAAACGTCCCAAATAGAATACATAAACAATTAAACTGTTTGTTATTTAGATCAAAAGTATCATGTTGGTAATGTAATTTTTGACACCATTCTATCCCAAAACCCTAACATAATAAAAATGCTGCCTATGAGTTCTCAAAGCAAGTGAAGGTCCAATGCATGCCTTGAGGTTCTCCAGTGTATCCAGCAAAGTTCTGTAGCTTATATGAACCACAGGGTATAATTGGAGATCATTAAAAAATGTAATTTTAGCATGACTCCAATATATGTAATATAAGCAAATTATAAAAAAAGTGTTTGTTAGACCCAGGGGTCCCATTCCCAGGCATGTCCCTGGAAAGGGGCTCATTAACTGGGAAAGTTCCTAACCCTCTTTATTCTTCCCACCACCTTGGTTGTGTAGTGAGGAAACAATACTGTAGTGAGAGGCATAAATAAGTATGTGAGGATCATCTGGCCTCTCTCGATATATGCCACCTCCTTGGTTGTGGGGTGAGGAGGAAATAAAATGATTATAGTGTCCCTCAGACCCCATATGATCCAAAATTACTGAATGGAGTGCAAATGCTCCCACTTCTACCCTACGTTCATTGGATTGAATTGCTGAATATTTTATGAGGTCCTAAAAGGTTTTTAAGGAGCCGCATTTGCACACTGAATATGTCAAGTTGACCCCTCCTTTCTACATCTCTAGAATGGAGAGTAATTGTATGAAAATACAAGTATGAAAGAGTCTTAAGTAGAACAGTGGAAGAAGTTTGGGGTCCTGGAGTCTTGCAACTAAGAATTATGTCTGCTCCACTGACATGATACTCAATTTTAATTGAATATTAATTCTGGAGAACATATCCACAAATAATTGATTCACACAGGCCATTTGTTGTGTTCTCCCCATAATAAGAGGAGGTTTATTAATAGAGGGTATTATTATTCCTTTATTACAGGTACATAATATTGCCTGAACATCATTGAAGTTGGCTGAGGGCAGGGCCGGATTTTCCATTAGGCAAAGTAGGCACCTGCCTACAGGCGCACGCCAACGAGGGGTGCCTGCCATTTGTATTTTTTTTTTTAAATATTCTCCCAGCGCTCGGCATTCCAGAATAGGAGCGGGAGCTCCATCAGGTGCAAGACTGTGCCAAAGGAGGCACATACAGATCTCCTACCAGGGAGGTAGGAAACAGACAATGGGGGGAGGCAATGTGAGGGCAATGTGGAGCTAATGGGGGCATTGTGAGGGCAATGTGGAGCTGATGGGGGCAATATGGAGCTGATGGGGGCATTGTGAGGGCAATGTGGAGCTGATGGGGGGCATTGTCAGGGCAATGTGGAGCTAATGGGGGGCATTGTGAGGGCAATGTGGAGTTGATGGGGGCAATATGGAGCTGATGGAGGGCATTGTGAGGGCAGTATGGAGCTGATGGGGGGCAATGTGAGGGCAATGTGGAGCCAATATGGTATACGGAGATGATGGGGGCAATGTGAGGGCGATATATGAGATGATGGTGGCAAGCTGGAGCTAATGGGGGGCAATGTGGCGATGATGGGGGTAATGTGAGGGCAATATGGAGATGATGGGGGGCAATGTGGAGATTAGGAGCATTGTGGAGGCATCCAGTGCAAATGGCCCACGGGGGGGAGGGGGGCACTTCAAATTTCTGTGCCTTCAGGCTCCTGAGATGTAAATCCAGCCCTGGCTGAGGGAGGAGATTTTCTTTACACTTCTCACTTCCTGCTGAGTCTTCAACAGCAGACAGAGAACTGCCTCTTGACTAGTAAATGAAGAGTACAAGGGAAAGCTGCATCTCTGCTAAAAACAGTTCTATTAGTGTATATATACCTGCACATATTATGGAACACTTCATTTGTGAATGGACTACAACTCCCAACATAATTAGACAGTCTGCTGAGTATGATGGGAATCGTAGTCCTGCAATAGCCATAGAGTGAGATGTTTTCTCGTCTCTGACAAAAGAGCAATCTTGTAGCTGGCAGCAAAACACAGGCTTGATTAATACCCTGCACACATGGATTTCAGCCAAACATGAAAAGCTGATCCTCACATGCACCAGCCATTGAATGGATCATTGCATTGAACAAAACAGTGATCCAATCACCTATGTGAATTATCAGCATGACTGCCACCATCAGAAACTGTGAGACCTAGTATAAGTGCAACTGACAGGGCCCTTCACTATGTGTTATGGCCCATTCATTCAGTGATCCCACTCAGTGCTATCAGACTAAAATTAAAATGCAGAAATTACCCATAAACATGTCACATCTTTGGTTCTAGGATGGACTGACTAATAAGCTATCACTGCCATTAGTAGGGACTGACCCATAAACATGTAATTGACATTAGTACACTCTGGTCCTAAGAAGGACTGACTCATTAAAATGTCACTGCTATCAGTACACGTTTGTGCTTGGAATGACTAACTGATAATCATTTCATGTCCATAGTACACTTTGGTGGTAGGGTCGACCCATGACAATGTCACTGTGATTCGTTTTCTGGTCCTAGGAGGTACTTACCCATAAACAGGTTACTGCCATTAGTACACTTTGGTCCTAGATGAATTGACCCATAAATATGTTATTGCCATTAGCACACTCTGGTCCTAGGAAGGACTGATTCATAAACATGTCACTGCCATTAGCACAATTTGGTCCTAGGAAGGAATGACCCATAAACATGTCACTCCCAAAGTATCCTTCAGTGAGTGGAAGAATGACCCATAAAAATATCACTATCATTAGTACATATTGGTCCCACTAGAGACTGGCTCATAAGCATGTCACTGCCATAAATACACTTTAGTCTTAGGAAGAACTGACCCATAAACATGTCACTGTCATTATTACAGTTTTGTTCCACTATGGACTAACACATATACATGTCACTGTCATAAGTACACTTTAGTCCTAGGAAGGACTGAGCCATAAACCTCTCACTATCATTAAGTAGTTCTCTTTGATCTTAGGAAGGGCTGACCCATTAAAATTTTATCAATGTGGGCAGAAAATAAGAACTGGACATAGGTAAAAAATGGGGAACAGAAAGGTACAAGGGGACAGATCTGGGGACAAATGTAGCAGATGGACACAAGTTAGGCATGGATGGATGGAGGCATAAGAAGCGGGCACCAGAGAGGCAAATGGAAAAAAAGCGAGGTACAAAGGGGGAAAAAGGAATGCAAAGAATGAAAAAGAAGGGCAAAGGTTGGACACATGGAGGGTATAAATGGCAGAGAGAGGGAAAAAGGAAAATGGTTATACAAAGACACTGTTTCACCTCCCACAGATAATTGTAACCCTCCATACACTCTGTTCCAGTACGAGGGTGTAATGTTTCCATAAAATACAAACACTCAGGGATAAGCTTAATAGCAACTGTTTTATTTAACTCTTCATCTCTTCAGCCACCTCACTAACTCCTCCACTTCCTGCTTCCTGATTCCCACCCTTTCTTCATAAAGGGAGAGAGATGCTTTGCTGTATGTTACAGAGGGCAAGCCTCAAACACCACTTTCTATTTGTTCCCTCAGTATATTGCTACGTTGCCTCAACTGAAGAGCCACCGTGTGTTATATTGCTATGTTAACTCAGCTTAAGTAAGAAGGAGTTACTGCTCCCATTGGGTGATTCAATGGGGGGTGATTTAAATCATGCAGGGAGTGGACCTGTCCCCACTATCCGGCCCACCCACCCACCACTATCCAAGTAACTGAAAAAACAAAATGGTTGCCACTCGCTCCTACACCACAGACACAAACACATCAGACACAAACACATCAGACACAAACGCACACACTCACACACACTCACTCTCACTCACACACTCTCACACTCACTCTCACACACTCAATCACACACTCACACTTTCACTCAATCACACACACTCTCACTCACACTAAATCACTCACACTCACTCTCACTATCACAGACACTCACACTCTCACTCACACACTCACTCACACTCAATCACTCACACTCACACTGACACAATCACACACACTCACACACAATCACTCACACTCACGCAATCACTCACACTTTCTCATTCACACTCACTCACTCACACCCCAGGAGACAGCATGATCCACCTTCCACCATAGTCTCACTCACACTCACACCCACCAGGGAGCCAGCACGATCCACCTTCCACCATAGTATGTGCAATTACCACATGCATTTCAACTACATGAATGAATGCCACAGTGGAGGCATAAGTACAAACACAAACTCATTACAATGACACATAAGTCACCCCCTTATGACTCACTTCTGTGTGTGTGTCTCTGTGTATGCCTCTCACTGTGTGTGTTGAATGTCTGTATCACACTCTATGTGTCTGCATGTTGTGCATTGCATGTATGTGTGTATGACGCTCTTTATGCATCTCAGTGCATGCGTGTGCATTTGCGGGTGTCTGTGTGTGTGTCTTGAATCCGTGTGTGTGCATTATTTCCTATATAGCCTGATGGGCGGCGCCGTCCCACATTGCTAGTATAAATATATTATGCTTTCATACACTCACATTAAATGAGTTTGGCAGAAAAAGTAGTTGATAGTCTTAGGAAGGCGGGGCAGCTTGCCATCATGTTATGCCAGCAGCAGGTCTTCTTCTTGTATCTTGAGTAAAAGTCTTAACCCTTTCATGACCAGAGGGTTATGCAGTGCACCTAACTGACCATTAAAGGGTTAAGGACATACTGAAATGGAGTGGTCCACTAATTATGTTTTATGAGCTGGATATGCTGCTGTTTGGCTGCAAGAAGGTGGCCTGGGAGGGAAGTAACAACATTATTTACACTGCATTCACATTAACATATAGTCTGTGGTGCAGCTCACTGTCTAAAACCTCTCAACCAACAAAGGCTGCTAACATGGGTTGACAGGAGGCACGTATTAATTGCACTGCACAGCTTGGTCTCTGATTGTAACATGTATGCTAATGTTGTGCACGAGGTGATTGCATACCTCCCAAGTGTCCCTCTTTAGGAGGGATTGTCCCTCTTTGAGACTCAAATCTCCCTGTCCCTCTTTCCCACCTGGTGTCTCTCTTTTTAGGAGATCAGACTGTGTGGTGTTTATATAAGTGTATCACATTGCTCCACTGCAATACAACTCACATTAATGTTTGTTTACACATCAGTGTATGTGTTTATAAATTAGTCTGTGAAAATAAAATAATTTGGTCTTGCTCTAAATCATTTATTCAGTTACCCAATGAGTTGTCAATAGGTCGTGAAAAAACCTAAACATTCTCTGTAATGCCCTACCCTCCAGCCAAGCCCCCAGTAACACCACCTAAAACACAAGCTTCCCTCTTTGGCGATTTGAAATGTTGGGCGGTAAGGGACTGGGCAGAACAACTATAACAAATCTGAGGTGTGCCCAATATATGGACTGGCTGGCAGGAGATCCATCCTAGTACTGCCTGCATTAGTGCAGTGCAAATAATAAGTGACTCCTGTCCCCCAGTGTTGGCAGCCTTTATTGTTTTAGAGGTTACAGACAGTGAGAGACGCCACTGACTTTATGAAAGGCCCAACTGCCTCTACACTGTGTGCACAATTATAAGCGAGTATTTTGACCATATCATCATTTTTATGCATATTTTCCAACTCCAAGCTATATAAAATTGAATGCTTATTGGATTTAAGCATATCAGGTGATCTGTATTTGTATAATGAGAGGGTGTGGCCTAAGGAGATGAACACCTTATGTCAAGGTGTGCATAATTATTAGGCAGCTTCATTTCCTCAGGCAAAATGGGCAGAAAAAGAAACATAACTTACTCTGAAAAGTCAAAAATTGTAAAACGTCTTTCAGAAGGATGCAGCACTCTTGAGATTGCTAAGATAAGATTGCATGATCACAGAAACATCAAATGTTTTATTGCAAATAGTCAACAGGGTCACAAGAAATGTGTTGAGAAAAAAAGATTCAAATTAACTGCCACAGATTTGAGAAGAATCAAACATGAAGCTACCAGGAACCCATTATCCTCCAATGCTGTCATATTCCAAAACTGCAACCTACCTGGAGTGTCCAGAAGTGATAGGTGTTCAGTGCTCAGAGAAGGCTGAAATCCGACCACCACTGAACAAGACACATAAGTTGAAACATCAAGACTGGACCAAGAAATATCTGAAGACAGATTTTTCAATGGTTTTATGGACTGATGGGATGAGAGTGACTCTTGATGGTCCAGATGGATGGGCCCGTGGCTGGATCAGTAATGGGCACAGAGCTCCACTTCGACTCTGACGCCAGCAAGGTGGAGGAGTGGAAATGGTATTGGCTGGTATTATCAACGATGAGCTAGTTGGACCTTTTCGGGGTGGAAAATTTACTCAAACTCAACTCCCAAACCTACTGACAGTTTTTAGAAGACACTTTTTTCAAGCAGTGGTACAGGAAAAAGTCTGCATCTTTCAAGAACACCATGATTTTTATGCAGGACAATGCTCCATCTCATGTATCGAAGTACTCCACTGCGTGGCTAGCCAGTAAAGGCCTAAAGATGATAAAATAATGATATGGTCCCTTTCCTCACCTGACCTAAACCCTATTGAGAACTTTTGGGCCCTTCTTAAATGGCAGATTTACACTGAAGGAAAACAGTACACCTCTCTGAACAGTGTCTGGGATGCTGTGGTTGCTACAGCACAAAAAATTGATCGTCAACAGATCAAGAAACTGACAGACTCCATGAATGGAAGGCTTATGACTGTTACTGAAAAGAAGGGTGGTTATATTGGTCACTGAATTTTTTTTTTGGAAATGTCACAAATGTTTATTTGTAAATTTTGAGTTGATTGTTTACTATTCTAACTTTAATAGATGAAAATAAACACGTAAGATGGGAAAATTGTCGTTTTTCATTTAGTTGCATAATAATTCTGCACGCTAATAGTTGCCCAATAACTGTGCACACATAGATATTCTCCTAAGAAAGCCAAAACCTCACTTTAACTTTTTTAAATATTCAGGTTTAAGGTTTCTTAACATTTTGGATTGACGGAGAGAGCACTGTTGCTGTTCAATAATAAAATTAATCCTCAAAAATACAACTTGCCTAATAATTGTGAACACAGTGTATTAACGTGTGGACTGCAAAAAATGTCTTTACTTCCATTTTTGGGCTCCTCTTCTCGCCCAGGCCTGGGATACCAGTCTCCCTGCACCCCCCCCCCACACACACACACTTGATGGTGGACCTAGCCACATAGACCAATACGTAGATGAACTCTGCTGCAACTTCCAGGGTTCTTAATTTAATGCGGGAATGTTTCAGCAAGCTAGGTCTGGGCTGAGACAAAATCACTTGTGTGTGCAGAAGAGTATGCATCATTGTTCTATGATTTGGGGTGTTCAGTGCATCGTAAGAAATTTGTGTAAAAACTTAGCCTTAGTATTCTTTATAGCTGAGAACAGAAAATGCATTGTAACAAATTATAGCTACTATCACTTTGAATGCACAGAAAGTAACAGAGGTTTAGTGTGTTTTACACTGTGAGTGCAAAAATTAGATGCCCCTGGGACATGAGCAAAGATGGAAACTTCCCAGAGATTAATCCTGATTTAATGTCTATGTAACTTGTTATTTTCTCTTTCCATGACAACAGAGGCAGAGCCAAAACAAGAAGCAGTGAGACTAGAGTGTCTGTCAGCTTTACAATGGAGCACTGCTCTAGATTCTAGCATGTTTTGATTTAATGACTAGACATGAATAATACCCTCCATTTACACAGAGCCAAGCTAGCCAACCCCTTGGATATTAGAAACATCCTTATTGCATTGCTCTCAATACATCTCTAGCTATCAAGAAGTTAAAGTCTCTGCAGTTGAATGCATTGAGGCCAAGGTACTATGCAGAACTGAATCAAAGCTGGTGAGATGGCTCAGTTGTTTAATGCAAAGTCACTCATCGATTGCTACTGCACACACATCTCCTTCAAATCTGCCGGTGCTTACAGCCCACGTGTCTACAAGCTTCACTCCGAAATAGCCGGGCACACAGCTTCAAATATAAAACTTCACTTTTATTAAAATTTAATAAAAGGCTCCAAAGTTTCAGTCCTCCTCCGGGACTTTCCTCACGTATAATAAGTTACAGACTTATACTTCAATCTAGGAGAGATCTAGGATTTTGACTGTGTGCATCTGCGGGTTACCATGGTATCCACATGCACTCTATACTGGTGCCAAGTTTGATTGTTAAGTATATATAAAGTTGATTGAAGTACAAGTCTGTAACTTATTATCCCTGACAAAAGTCCCAGAGGAGCACTGAAACATTGGAGCTTTTTATTATGTTTTAATAAAAGTGAAGTTTTATATTTGAAGCTGTGTGCCCGGCTATTTCAGTTGTTTAATGCATCAGCTGTAGAATCTGTTCCAACCGTAAGGTTGCAGGTTCTAGTCCCAGCAGGGTCAACTCAACCCTTCCAAGGTAGATAAAATGAGTACCCTGTAAACTGGGTAATAATATCTATACCACCAGGACAGACTTGAAAATGAGAAATAAATCTTAGTGTATCCTTCCTGGTAAAATACTTTGATATTATAATGCTGGAGCTGCACCATAAAAATAGAAAACTCCCCAAATATTCCATTGATGTAAATTTGACATTTAGCCCCTTGCATGTTTGAGAGGTCTCCAGTTCAATGTGTTGAGAGGTCTCCAGTTCAATGTGTTGGAGACCTCTCTAGTGTTAAAGGGCTCAAAAGCTCCATTTAAATCAGTAAAATGCGCACAAAAGGTTGCCCCATAGGGTAATAACGTTTTATATAAGTGAAAACCAGTCTTAATTTTCATCAATTGCACTCCCATACTGAGTTGGCTACACATCAAGGGATTGCAGCAATTTGAACATGTGGAGGATATTCACACTGTCCCCAGACAGATCTCTCAGTACAATAACAGACACTCCCCTGGATATGTTGACTCTCCTTTGGAAGACAAAGTGAGCCATATATATACCTATATTAATAAAAGGAGAAAGCTGACACATGATCAAAACTCTCTGTCCATTCCAACCACACCCTAGGGCAGCAGTAAGGAGGAGATATTCTAATCTATCCTAAACTAATTTTAATCTAATTCCATAAAATGAGTACACACTACAGGAGAATGGAGCTGCAACTCCTGATTGGTGTCAGACTCAGGAAGTGGGGCTCAGTTCGCTCCCTGCAAGAATTCCTGTGAAAAATGCAGTTTTTACTATAATTGAAATCAATAGTTTAATTTCCTAATAGTCTAATTTCCTAATTTCCCCCATGGTCTTGCCATATAAACAGTGTCAATTTATCACATTATCAGTGTGTGTTGGAAGAGAGAGAGAGAAAGCTGCTGAAAGCACGGACCCCCCCATCCTTGTCCAACTGTTAGCCATAGAACCACATATTCTGACATCTCAGCCTTACCCTACTGTACTGGAGTATCCATTTGAAATGTTGCATGCTTAAGAGCATGAGACCTTTTAACTAATTCACCATGTTGCCGTGGTCAAAATGGCGACATGATAATCTCGCACTGCAAGACAGCTCAAGATTGTCATGTCACCTACTTAATGGTCGCATACATCTCGCACTGTCATGCCTGCTTTATTGACAAGTCTTATCAGCAGCACAGCACACAGATGCGCTACAACTGCAGCACACGGAGGCACTAATGAGACTGTAAAGAAAATTTCCCCTGTTCTTTACCTTTGATCTGCGTGGCCTGCATCTCACTTCCCCACCTGAAACCCCAGTAAGATCATTGTGTATGCCCCCCTGTCAAACGAGGCTTGCTCCAGGGCGGTGCAGGGGGGCGCTGTCTGCTGACTCACTCCAAGTCACTGGTTCCCGTGGCTGGGCCATCTTTACTGGGGATGAGGGGTCAGTATGCAGTCACCCTTGTCAGCTGCCAGGCTGGAGTATCCCTGTAATGACCCTCCCCAGCCTTGTCCCACTGGTATCCATAGAACCCTGAATATTGACCACCCAGCCTTGTCCCACTGCATTGGTAATCACAGAACCATGCATACTGCTCCTCAGCCTAGTTCTACTGAACTACATGTCACTGAACCACACATATTGACCCCAGCCTTTTCCCACTTCACTGGTTGCCATACAACCACACAGCATACTCAGTCCAATGCCTGCAGTATTGCAGCAAGAATTATTTGGCCATAATGCTTATAAATGAAACACATACTGCAGGGCTAAAATGATCCTTGTACAATCTTACAATACACATTTTTTGGAACTGTTCCCATTTAAAGAAGTTTGGTCACCTGACTCAGTGAGTCACAGGTCACCATTGTTAATGCAGTCTCAGTGGACTTGTGAGGGTGGAAACCAGATTGCACAGAGTGGGAAGGAAGTGATTCAGTCAGTTTTATACAAGCCTTTTATGTAACTTTAAGGCAACTGCTAGAAGAGAGATATGGAGATAGCAAGACAGACTGGAGCGAGAGAGGCCTTTTTGAATGTGGGTGATAAATGAATTTATAAAGGAAGCATTCCACTGGTGAAAGAAAGGCCAGAGACAGGTTAATATTGATGAGGTATAGCTGAATTGAGTAATATGAGAATTTTATTAAAGGGTAAATGAAGAATGACCTCTACCACCTTTAACATGGCTTGTCCATTTTTCAATTCCCATGTTTATTATCCTTGAGATAAGTTTATTTTATTTTCCTACATCTAAAGAACTAACTGCATGGGCTGTAAGACATATTGTCAAGAAAAAATGGGCAATCAGGAGACAGTGAGATATGACTGGTTAACATATGGAGCAGCAGCTGTAGTCTACAAATACTCTCATTCCAAACCAACATCTACCTCAGTGTAGGAATATCCTGAAAACCTGCAAATTTGGAGGGGTATACTTGGGACACATTTTAACACTCTTTACCTTAAAATATCCTGTACTTTCAACCAAAACATTTAGAACTAATATATTTGATGCAGGAACTTTCAGCTTAAAGGTATAGTAATGTTTCACAAAAAAACAGCTCAGATTAATCTTCATAGTATCTGGGCCATGGAAAGTGTTATTTCAATACTGTCCCAGTTGTAGTTCAAGAGTAATTGAATGATAAAGTATCCCCCTCTACACGGCTGCAGAGCAATTATAACTTGAGAAGTCACATACTGTCTGCTGTTATCGTAAAATAAATGTTTTAAATCCATCTTTCTGATCATTTCTGAACATAAAAATGAGAATAGAAATGTCTGTTAGCTATTTGAGTTGTGATTTATTTAATACTTTGGTTAACATAAATAACCAAACAGTGGCTCTGTCTCACAGGAACATGGTTACCTTCACATTAGAAGTATATCTGGACAGATTTCAGTGCTCTTGCATTAAAGGGATAGTAATACTTCGTTTTAACTTTATTTTATTTTGTAGGCATTAAAAAAACATGAAGAATGATATAAGTCTTATCTCTGAAACCATTATGGTTTAAGAGATATTCACAAACAAAGTATCCCTTCCCTGTTCAACCAGATCAGAAGGGAGATGCCCAGGTAGACTGCAGAGAGGGACAATCTTCAATTAAGATAATGGAAAAAGCTGAAAAACTTGTCAAGGGGGGAAGGGCTTTCATTGTTTTCATACAAAGAAAATTGTCCCCTTCTGTTATCTGTCCTGTCATACAACCAGACTCACATCTGAGAAGAGATGGCTTACACTAGGAAAAAGGGGCGGGGAAGGGAACTTTGCTTGTGAATATCTCATAAACCATAAAGGTTTGAGAGATAAGACTTATATCATTCTTCATGTTTTTTTAATGCTTACAAAATAAAATAAAGTTAAAACGAAGTATTACTATCCCTTTAAAGAAAGACATTTTACTGATGTTGGCTGGGACACCAAAATGTAACTAGTGTCATAGTTTTTTTATTTCAGTTGTCAGTAACCCTTAATGTAAAATGGGCCTCAAGGCAGATCTGAAGAACTCCAACATAAATAAACTGAATTGCCTATACTTCTATATTGATTGTGTGAACGCATATATCAAACTTGTTTCTGTCTTTTTCTGATTTATAGGCAGCCCCAGTGTAGAGAATGTTGTATATTCAAATTAAAACCGGACTATTTCAGTGGAAAACCAACAGCACCATAAAAAAAATACCCCCCATTGATGTAAATGGTCACCATTTAGTTTGTAAGCTCTAGCAAGCGGGGCACTCACTACCATTTGTTTCAGTTAGGTTCTCTTTGTCATTGTATATGCTCACCCCTATTTTGTACAGCTCTGGAAAATAAAGGATAATGGATAATAATAAATGCTGCGTTTACTCCCATGTTTGCTAGAGAGGTCTCCAGCACATTGCTTCATAATCTGGATCTTGGTTTCCAGAGAGGTTTCTGGTCAATAGTCCATCAAAGCACAATGTAATAGAATGTTTTAGACTGCAGAACTGAAAGCGCTGTGTGCTTCCTTTTTTAGGATGCTTAATTTTTATATTGCATGACTTGACCTTTTAAGTTCCCTGACAGATCCAGGTAGCTCATTGTCAAGGGCATAAAAACTTAAAAAAGGTGAAAATAAAAAAATAATGAGTATAGGCAATTTGAATGTACATATTATGCACTTTCAGAATATATAAGGTCAAACTAAAGTATGTCCTCCAGGGCAAAATGTAGCCAGCCCTGAAAGGATAGATGCAGGGGGTGATCCCACAGTCTGGTGGGGGCATGACTATGGAGGCTGCAGTCTGAGCCCCATAGGTCAGCTTAATCATTATTAATCATTATCATACCTGGGAACATTCTGCTGAGGACTTCCTGGAGAGGGGAATCCTGTGGTGCTGATGGGAGACAAAAATTACACGATTTGTGTCAGACAGGGGCAGGGCTTAGTTGTGAGTGGAGGGAGGAGCTAGAAAAAAACAAAAAACAAAAAACAGTGTACACAAAATAAGCTGGGGAAGGAGAACAGGCCAGGGAGTCGGAGGAACACAATGGGAGGACCGGATTTGGGCAGAGTTTCATTATAAACTCCCCACATCAGGAGAATCAGTCTCTGCCCTGGAGACCCGGTAATTTGAATCTAAAACTGGAGTCTCCAGGGTAAATCTGGAGATTTCCCAGCTATGATCATTATGTTCCCTGAGGTTACCCAGTTATGGCCCATGGACAAGAATATTGTTCCAACATGCCAGGAAATATGAATACTAGTCAGATCAGGGTGCTAATCTGTATTTTATACCTAGTAACATTCATATTAGAGCTTTATTATCCATATCATCTGAAACTGCTGCAATGCTGAAGGCACCAGTAGAGACCACTGTGGACACCATCAGCAGCCAGTCTGAGCCCCCATTAAGACTGGCCCTGTCAGCCTGAAGAAGGCCTTCAGAATGGCAGAAGGAATGTCAGGGCAGCAAGAGGCACAGATGGCATAGTGTGAGTCTTCTTATTCTTTACGGTCTTATTCATCTGCCTCAGTATTACACAGAACATATAGCGTGTACTCCATGTCTAGGAAATGTCCTAAAACAGTAAAAGCTAAGTGGAAGGGGGAGGCTAAGAAGAAGTGCTGAAAAGAGGAGTGACATGGTAAGAGTCGCAAGTGTGTAGATTCTTGTTCTGGTTACATAGCCTCAGCACATGAACACATAGCCAACAAAATGTGAAAACAGATTTTGACAGGGAAGTTTGTAGATGTGTTTACATTTACAAGGGAGGCAATAAATGCAATAGAGAAGGTGATAAATGATTGTAAGGAACAGGGTAAGCAAAGCCCAGAATAACAGTGAAGTGGTAGAAAGAGTTTTGGTGCATATAAGTGTCTACTTAGACAAGAGGCCCGAGGGGAATATGAACATTATAAAATACACGGATCTCATCACAGACACATAGCACATTTGGTTTACCACATGGGTGGATTAGGATAGGTCATTCTGAAAAAAGATGGTGTGTCATAAGGGTTTTTCTTTCGACAGAGGAACATAGATTTATGAGCTTGGGTAGTGACACATGTTAAAGGGATAGTAATACTTAAAATGTAAAATAAAATATGTTGTAGGGTTTAGTCCCCTGAGTAAAACAAGAGTAATCCCACTGCTGAAAGGTGTTTCATTCAAAAGTTATTAATTTTCAAAGTTGAATTTTTTAGGTGCAATATCACAATGGCCTTAAATTGTACAGTGGTGCTGTTGCTACACCATCCTATGGAGATTTATGGTCCCGGGACCAGAGCTGTCCATAGGATCATGTAGCAACAGCGCCACTGTACAATTTCAGGCCACTGTGATATTGCACCTAAAAAATTCAACTTTGAAAATTAATAACTTTTGAATGAAACATCTTTCAGCAGTGGGAGTACTCTTGTTTTACTCAGGGGGATAAACCCTACAACATATTTTATTTTACATTTTAAGTATTACTATCCCTTTAAACGGGAAAGACAAGAGAAGAGGATGATTGGGCCAGAAGCTTTCAGCCATATGCAAAAAGTAGATATATTTGTTATGCATATGGTGAGTATAAGTGAATTAAGAGTTTTGCATGTAGATTTAGGCATTTTTGTGTTAAGTGTGGTAAGGATCATCCAGCAATGGACTGTGAGAAGAAAGGGGCTTCCAGGACTATAACACCTTTTCCCCTCTAAATCAGATCAGCAAGCTAAGTGAATATTTGGTTCCCTGTCCTCATAAAAGGCAGGCATTATTTTTTCATTTTGTTAAAAGAATTTGCTTGTGGTTGTTTACAAGGGCCAAAGCTAGGGGTAGTATGATCCAGCCTTGATGTAAGGTGCTGAGTAACTAAGTCCAAAATGGATCAAGGTAGTAGAGGGCAGTAGGTTATTATGCTGTAACCAGAGAGGGATCCCTTGTGTCCTGCTAGTCAGACACTGTCATTTAAAAAAAGTTTTAGTGGTAGTAAACAGTGGTGTTCAAAAGATACAGTCAATATCATTTTACCAATGTTCTTGCCCTTTTTTGCAGGCAAAATAAAGGTTCCATGGTAAATAGTAGTAAGCAGCAACATTCCACAATACCAGTGCAGCAGATTATGTGGATGGGTAAAAGGGGCCTGGGATAGAAAGAACTCACAGACATTATTCAGGAAGAAGAAGGGCACTATCAAGAATAATTGTTTCGGCAGAGACCAGTGCTAGTTCCAGAGGCTGAAGCAAAACGGCAGGAGGCTCTGCTTAAGGAACCAAAGCGCGATGCTTGGGAGGGACACCAGGGATAGGTGTTAACTGAAGATGTGCCTGTGCTGTTGCCACAGGCAAGGCCAAATACTAGTAAAAGTTGGATATTTCCTCTCTGGAGATTTAGGCAAGTTTTCCTGGAATTCAGTTGATATAGTCAGAAATGATTTCCGTCCAGACATGGTGAGGAGAAAAACACACCACCACCACCATTGCAAGGAAATAGGTTAACTGAGCCATGACAAGACTCGTTTGCTCTGTTGGGTGGGGGGGAGTACCTTAAGGTATAGGGAAATAGGTCTTGCAGATGTCAGCCCGCATAGAAACATTGGTGTCCACCTGCCTGGTAATGGATTTAATAAACACCTGAGTACCATACAGTTAGTTCTCTCTGGGTTGTGAAATCACAGTGGGCTGGGCCAAAAGAAGAATCCATACCCTAGGGCACTGTACTGGTGCAGCATGCCAGATGATTATGGTAGAAAAGTAGGCCAGGTGTCCAGGTGCTAATCCTGAAGTTAGGCTTTTCTAAAAATGAAGGGCTGGTTTTTGCCATTCACAAAAAACAGTAGTTCGTGAGCTGCTGAGGTGGATGAGATCACTGGACATGGCGTGACTGGGAGAAGGTCGTTCACCCAGGCGTGGAGGAGGGTTCCGGCTATAACACTTTTTTCCTCATTACAATGGACCTGTGTCTCTTATGATGGTCGAAGGCAGGAATCTTCTTGAAGCCAAGTAAGGACAGGGCACTCTATTTCTTGGGGACTCAACCCCCTTTCCCCCTGGGGGTGTATCTTTCTCAGCCAATAGGAAAGGGTAGGGGTGTGTCTCTCCAGAGGCAGAAAAAAGAGGGTAGGGGTTTAGGGTTTACAATTAGCAAAAAATGAAGAAACCTATAACTAACATTATTTTCTCTTTTTCCATCCCACCCGCCCTAATTATAGAACTAATGAGTTTAATTCTGTGTGGACGCAATAAGGTTAAGCTTTTGTCAACCCACTCTAGAAAGAGTAGCTTACAAGAGGGCCAGTAATGTGGTGCCCAGTGTCATTGTGCTAGTGTGGTATGCCAGAAGGCCCAGTAAGAAAGCAGACCAGGTACTGACCCTAAAGGCAGGCCTATCTGTAACTGCAGACGATGCTGTTACCATTCAGAAACACCGGTAGTATAAAGTGATAACCTACTTAGGAGGTTGAGGGCACTGTAAATGGTGTGCCTGGGCTCCTTTGCTGGCTCTGGCTATAACATTATGGTTTAGGCGGTATCAAGGGAACTCCTGAGGTTTCAGATAGGTTAACTAAAACTGCAATCTCTTTTTCTTCCACCCTACAACATTGCCAGTGTGTTTATTTAAAAGGTTTATGATCTACAAGGAATAGGGTGCAAAGGCTGGTTGAATGAGAGTCTCAGTCCTAAATGTTTACTGTTGGCAGGGGTTTTGGGAGGAAAAGGGAACAGAATAGGATCTGCTTAGACAATGGTAATACTGGGAAGGCTCAGATATCCTGATAAGACATGTGGGCATGCAGGATACCTTTAACCTTTTTCTTAAAATATAATGCTCTAGTGCCATACAGCCTAAAAGTTCACTTGTAGAAATAAACTAGTTTCTGGCATTTCTTAAATAACATCATGATTATCATACTGTTATAATAAGAGAAATATAACATTAACACAAAATTATTGAGTGTAGGTGTGTTAATCTTATATTGTGTATAATGCGTTATTTTACAAACGTCATTACATTTTTTAAAGGAGCAGTAAACTTTTTTTATGAAAAAATATATATTGTAGGGATTTTCCTACTGAGTAAAATAAAGGTACTCCCACTGCCGAGAGATTTATATTTCCAGAGTTATTACAGTTTAAACCCATGATTTTTTACATTAGCAGTGCCCTCTAGTGGTCAAATTCTAATTAGATTTCCTGTTAGATTCTAATGGAGAGAAAAGTCAGAAAAGTCAGAGACATACAGTTCTCCATAGTATGTGATAGATACTGTCTGTCACTTCCTATCAGTTAGAACTATCAGGAAGTAAACACAGTAAATTCACTTCCTGATTATTTAAACTGCTATACATTTTGAATAAAACATCTGACAGCGATGGGAGTGACCTTGTTTTATTCAGCAGGAAATGCTCTATAAAATATGTGTTTTCATAAAAAAAGTTTACTGCTCCTTTAAATGAAAATTTTGCTCTGGGTTATAATTTACCCCCAGGGTCTTGATCAAAAGTTACAGCACCCAACAGACCCAGTTTTTATAGAAAGGAACCTATTTAATCCTGTGGTCAGGGAGAAGTGAGGCTGTTCTGAGTGCACAACACATAAATGTGAATACTTTTCTTATAAATAGGAAAGCAAAACATAATATAGGTAACAGCTAAGCTAAAGAGGATCCTCAGTATTTACCTATATTTTTGGGCCTCCATTCACAATTCTGACAGGTGCAAAAGATGTTCTTAACATTGCCCTGAGTATGAACATTTTTCCTACTGAGAAATGTGTGGTATCTCATGTCCCAAGATTTGGGATGGAATGTGTAGCACTTCAACGTCCACTTTTAGGAAGGTGAGGTTCGTCTGGGAAAATGCCAAGAAATTAACAGTAGTAAGCGGTGTTACATCTAAGATGATCAGGAGTGAGCAGCTAAACACTGAAAGAGTTAAAAGAACAATTAAAATTGGGCAAGGATGCATGTGCACCTGTTATGCCAATGTAGCTACGCAAAACAGCTTTTTTTAACTCTTTCACAGTCAGGCATTGCTCACCTGTGAGTATCTTAGAGGGAACATTGGCTGTAAGATTATTATTTTGGTAATATAGAGAAAACTGGTAGTCTGAAAAACTACTTCGGTCCAGTTAAGTAAAAGGGATTATTTATTATCAAAAACATAGCACTGTATTCAGAAAGCTAAAACTGAAATTGTAGGACAATCCAACCACCCTAGGGGACAAATAAGAATTCTCCAAATTCCAATTTATTTAAATTGGGCTTCTACCAACTTGAATGCTAAAGATGACTCTAATGCTTTTGTTTTCAATGTGTTGGGGATCTCTCTAGCATTCACGGAGTTAAAGTGTTAGTAACGTCCCAGAAAAAATATTTATCGTTTTGTAGTGCTTAAAAAGTGCAACTATATGCAACAAATTCTCTCTCTCAAACCGCTATGGTTTGAGAGATATTTGCTTTCAAAGTTTGCCGTTTCCTGCTCTCAGCTGTAAAGCTGACAGCAGGAGATCCGTGTTGGCCGCAATCGCGTTATTTAAAACAAATTACTTCACTGGAATGGTATACAAAGTGTGCTTGCAAACCAGGCACACTTTGTAGACCTTTCCAATGAAGTCATTGTTTTAAAAAAAATACGATTGCGGCTCTGCTGCAGAGCACATCGCTATGACAACAGGGACGCACATCACAATTTTCACTAGGAATTAGGGATGCGAGGGGAGGGAGAGAGGCTGTGATCATTAACATGTGATTCTGTCATAAAAGTTCTGATGTTTTTAGGAGGGCAGGGGAGACCAGAGGATGCAGGGAGATTTCAGCACCAAGAACAGCTGCCTTCATGTAACCATCTGAGTGCCAGCGCCGTAAGCAACACATAGTATTGCACAACCTTATGGCACATGAAAGGGTTAAGGTGCTTCCTGACTGCTATCATCTAAATTCTACAAATCCCATTGATTAACCCCTTGAGTGCCATGGTGATGTCCAATGAATTTGCTCTGCAATGGTTTCCAGTGCACATTCATCTAGGATTCAAAGGATTCTATAATACACAGTGTGCCTCCAACTTCTTATCCCAACGGCACTCACAGGGAAATGGTATGACACTGACCATGGCTGTAACTGCATAGAAATCTATAGAGAGGGCCTAACATGTTGGGACTGTGAACTCGCACATGGCGAAGGCATAGTGGCTTTATTATGATGTTGGCATATTGTTGGCATATTGCTGGCTGATCCAAAGGGATACGGTGGTAAAAATACCACACTATATATAGAGATAGACTAAGGTGTGATAAAGAGTAGATAACTTTTCTGGTATGACTAGTATGAAAGCCCGTATACACGGGCTAAAGTGCCACCCAGCGGCCTCGGCTGCTGCCCCGGAGCCGGGAGAACAGAGAGGCGGTGAGCCGTCCTAACCTCCCCGTTCCGGATCCGCACGTTCAGCCAGTCTCCACTGCGCATGACTGCATCGTTCCGGCAGTCTCTACTGCACAGGCTAGTGCTTTATATATATATAGAGAGCGATAACTCCAGTTCCTGTATTATTCTAAGGAGTCTATGCATTAAGTTTTCTCATGTTGATGAAATCTTAGTGCATACACTCCACAGAATAACATATGAATATTTGGATAATAGATTACAATGGAGAACCCAGTGGCATAACAATACGGGTCTCAGCGGTCGCACCTGCGACTGGGCCCATCACTCCAGGGGCCCGGCCACCCCCTGCGACCCCCTCGCCTGCATCAGCAGCTCAGCAGATCTCCTATTCGGCGCACATCATCTCCCAGCCTCTGCATTACTAGAGCGGAGCGTGGGAGCTTCAGTAGTAGAGATCTGTGCTGAAGGAGGCACAGATCTGTTAAGCTACGCCGCTAGACCACCAGGACTGGAGGTAGGGGCAATTTGGAGATAAAGGGGAAATGTGGAGATGAATGGGCAATGTGAAGATGGGGGCATTGTGGAAGAGGAAATGTGGAGATGATGGGGGCATTGTGGAGATGAAGGGGGCATTATGGAAGGGGCATTGTGGAGATGAAGGGGGCATTGTGGAGATGAAGGGGGCATTATGGAAGGGGCATTGTGGAGATGAAGGGGGCATTGTGGAAGGGGCATTGTGGAGATGAAGGGGGGCATTGTGGAGATGAAGGGGGCATTGTGGAAGGGGCAATGTGGAGATGAAGGGGGGGCATTGTGGAGATGAAGGGGGCATTGTGGAAGGGGCATTGTGGAGATGAAGGGGGCATTGTGGAGATAAAGGGGGCATTATGGAAGGGGCATTGTGGAGATGAAGGGGGGCATTGTGGAGATGAAGGGGGCATTGTGGAAGGGGCAATGTGGAGATGAAGGGGGGGCATTGTGGAGATGAAGGGGGCATTATGGAAGGGGCATTGTGGAGATGAAGGGGGGCATTGTGGAGATGAAGGGGGCATTGTGGAAGGGGCAATGTGGAGATGAAGGGGGGGCATTGTGGAGATGAAGGGGGCATTGTGGAAGGGGCAATGTGGAGATGAAGGGGGCCAATGTGGTCGGGGGGGGGCCATGGCAATTCTTGCACCAGGGCCCGGTGGCTTCTACTTACGCCTCTTGGAGAACCTATATTCTCTTTATCACTAATTCTTGATCAAACCATCTGCACTATAGGGACCAAATGAAGATTCTCCAATGTCAACATGATTTGAATGGGGCATTTATTCTACTGAATGCTGCAGAGGTCTTGAATGGGAAGATATTTAGTTTTTTCTAGACGTACACATATATTTGCTATAATCAGTTATATTCTGCTTTAAACACATAAGTTTGCTAAGGGTTAATTAGAAAGAAAATTATTTAAACACAGAAAATTAGAAGTGTTAGATTAAGTTGTTTAGAATAAGACTGTACTTAAGATAGAATAAGTTGTACTTTCCCCTTATCAGTAGAACAGTCTTTTTATAAACTACTAGCAGTGTGGGACGAAGTTGCCCGTCTGATTTTGTTTATAAAAGTTCTGTAAAATGCATGTGATCACGTTCTGTTCTAGCTGTCCGCCCTCCCCAGCTGACTTGAACTGCCATAGTGTCCCCATAGTGAGAGACACACACATCCCATAGTGAGACACACATACACCTATAGTGAGACACACACATCCCATAGTGAGACACACATGCCATAGTGACACACATATACACATCCCGTAGTGAGACACATACATGCCATGGTAAGACACATATATACACATCCCATACATAGACACACACGCACATACACATGCCATAAAGAGACACACACACACCATAGTGAGACATACACACATCCCATACAGAGACACACACGTCATAGTGAGACACACACACACATATACACATCCCATACAGATACACACACATGCACATCCCATAGTGAGACACACAGACACATCCATACAGAGACACACACACACCATAGTGAGACATACACACATCCCATACAGAGACACACACGTCATAGTGAGACACACACACATATACACATCCCATACAGATACACACACATGCACATCCCATAGTGAGACACACAGACACATCCCATACAGAGACACACACACTCCATAGTGAGCACACACATACACAGCCCATACAGAGACACACACACGCCTATGTGAGACACACACATATACACATCCCATACAGACACCCCCCCACCATAGTGAGACACACACATATACACATCCTATACACAGACACACACATCCCATAGTGAGAGACACACATGCACACCATATAGTGAGACAGAGAGATACACATCCCATGCAGAGACACACACCCTTACACATGGCATTGTGATACACACACACAAACACACACACATCCCATAGTGAGATACACACATATACACATCACATAGTGAGGCATACACACACACATATAACCATCCATAAGTGTATATTTGTTGTTAATTTGCAATGCATTGCCTACCCCTCTGGCAGTGAAACAGTTAATGCAATGTACTCTTTTTTTCCCCACTGGACTTTCAGGGTTAATATCAGATCTGTGAGTGATGGTATTTCAAAGGTTCCCAGCTATGGCCATAGAGAGAGACACACACACAGCCGCACACACACACACACATACATACATACAGATCTCATAGTGAGGCACACACATATATTCCATACTGAGACACACATACAGATGTCATAATGAGACACACATGCACATCCCATAGTGACACACACATACACACTCCATACTGAGACTTACACAGTGTCCCCATAGTGTGAGACATACGTACACAACGTGATGACACACAGAGCAGGTCAGGGTATTTCTCCCATCAGCAAAAACAGGTTTTGGTTCCTCCCATCTTCCTGTATAGTGGAGGAGGTGGGGTGGTTGCTAGGCAACCAGCAGACATGGCTCTATGCAGGTAGGAAAGATTGTAGGGACAGGAATCAAGTGAAGTAAGTTATTTGGCTGTTATTTTGTTGAAGGAGATCACACTGTGTGGTGTAAAACTGTAGTTATTAGTAGGAGTGCAGCTGTGTGTCAGTAGGGAAGCAGAAACACAGTAACAGCCTTAACCCTTTGACTGCCAGAAAGGAATCCCATGCATTGGGTTGCAATGTATGGGATCCCTTTATGGCACTGTGTGTTTGATGCTGTGTGTGTGTTTGAAGCTGTGTGTGTTTGGTGCTGTGTGTGTTTGGGGTGTGTGTGGTTGGTGCTGTATGTGTTTGATGCTGTGTGTGTTTGGTGGTGTGTGTATTTGTTTGGTGCTGTGTGAGTGGAGCATATGTGTATTAGGGTGGTGTAGGAGCAAGTGGCAGCCGTTTTGTTTTTGTCCTCAGTTGAATAGTGGTGGGTGGGCTGGAGAGTGGGGGCGGGCCAACTCCCTGCAGTACTGCAACTCCTGTGAAAATCAAGCCCCCATTGAATTACCCAATGTGAGCTGTAACTCCTTCTTATTGCCACCTCTGAGTGTGTGTGTCTCCTGAGGAGACATAAATTATGCAATGACCCTTTCTCTTTTATATATATAGAATTATCTTATTTTGTTTCTGTGAAGGACCTTCTGTTAAGTGAAGCATTGATTTCAAATGTAGTTTGCCTAATTAACAGTATGTCCGAAGCTCTGACCTTTTCATCAGGTAGTGGTAGTCCCCTACCTCTTTCATTCTATTGGTGAAATAACTGACAATGTCTATGTATGTTCATGTATCCAGGGAGGTAAAACATCCCCCTCCCTTATTATTATGACAAAGCACTGTTATCTGTGTTACAGTTGTCCCCTATGGGGCAGTTGGTTTGCTCCAAAATTACCCCAGTATCTTATTCCATCAGCCTCAAACTACATTATCAACCCAGTTTCATTTGGTTTTGAAATAGACAATGTGAGTTTTAATTGTGTTAACAAACTAATCCTTGATGATTTTTATTTAATGTCCAGTATGGGAAATATGTAGAATAGTGCAACAGATTGTCATTTACAATTAGTTTTTCAGAGAAACATCTGGTGCTTGTAACTGTTGTGGATTCAGAGAAGTGTTAGGCTGCTATCTAGTGGATGTTTATTGGAAAACAAGATAAAAGAAAACTGGGGCTTAAACGGATAGTAATGGCTTAAAAGAATAAAATTTAATATAGATAATGCAAAAAGAAATTGATCGGTGCAAGCCCTATCTCTCAAACCTTTATGGTTTGAGAGATAAAACGTTTTAAAGTTCCCCTCTCCCTGCTGTCAGCTGAAAAGCTGACAGCAGGAGAGTCGAGTGGGCCGACTCGAATCCGCTCTTCAGCAGAGCCGAGATACCAAAATCTAAAAAGAAATACTTCATTGGAACGGTCTACAAGGTGTGCCTGATTTGCAAGTACACTTTGTAGACCGTTCCAATGAAGTAGTTCTTTTTAGATTTCGGTATCTTGGCTCTGTTAAAGAGCCGCTTGACAGTCCCAGGACCAGGATCTCCTGCTGTCAGCTATATGCTGATGTCAGGAAAAGGGCAGGTAGAGGAGAACTTTAAAACATTCTATCTCTCAAGCCATAAAGGTCCATAAAGGATGTGATTTGCCATTTGGGCAGAGGTGGGAGTAGGCGCACATCTGCTGTAGGATTGGATGACAGCAAACTTCACTCTTCTTCCTCACATTCTTCTGGACCAAAGATGCACTATTACCATCAGCCTGCCCAATCTTGCTCTGTGGAGTTTCAAGCATTACTGGGCTGGCAATGCTTGTGGTATTGTTGCACTAGTAGTTATAATGGTAGCAGTGGCTGTGGTAGTTGTAGCCTTTCCAATTGACTGAAATTTACCCCTTTGGGAACAAGAGTCCCCTATAGACTCAATTTCAAATTCTTTATTACAGGCAATAAGTACCAGAGAAGGAGGAGCCAAGATCTGCTTCAAGGTGAGAGGCTTCAATAGGGAGGCATGAAATAATGCATGAATAAGGTAATGCCTGGCCAGGTGCAAGCAATAGTCCACAACACTGACTTAGGATCGTGAAAGGCCCAACAAAACCTGCTGCCAATTTTTTCAATGGAATGAACAACTTAAGTTTTCAAGTAGAAATAGAAACATATAATTCGACAGCAGATAAGAACCATTTGGACCATATAGTCTGCCCATTTTTTCTACTGTAAAAATCTTGGTCTTGTTCTATGTTCAAGATAGCCTTATGCCTATCCCATGCATGCTTAATTCTATCATTTTATTAACCTCTTCCTCTGGTAGGCTATTCCTCTTATCTACCAGCCGCTCAGTATAATAAATCTTTCTTACATTACATCTAAACCTCTGTTCCTCTAGTTTTTAGATTATGTTGTTCTAACATGTTTACTCCTTTGAAATGTACTTTCCTCCTGCACTTTTTGAATCCCTTCATGTATTTGCATATTTCTATCATATCCTCTCTCTCTTCTTTGCTCCAAGCTATACATGTTCAGATTTTGTTGTAAACCATTCACCATTTTAGTAGCCCTTCTCTGAATTATCTCTAGAGTATCTATATCCTTCTAGAGATGGGGTCTTAGTACTGTACCCAATACTGTAGGTGAGGTCTAACCAGAGATCTGTAGAATGGCATGACCACTTCCCTATTTCTGCTACCAATGCTAAACTGCCCAGCACCCCGCTTGCATTCCCCTACCTTTAAGTCATCAGAAATAATGACTCCCAAATACCTGTCCTCTGTTGTCTCTGACAGTATAGTACCAATAATACTAAATTCTGCCTTTGGATTTTTAAGTCCCAAGTGTAATATTTTATATTTATCAGCATAAAACTGCAGCTTCCACACTCTTGTCCATTCTTTTATTTTACCTAAATCATTTGTCATTTGGCTTATTCTCCGAGGAATATCTACCCTGTTGCATACCTTACATTGAAGACCTTTTTCAATATCACTATAAAAATATTAAAAAGAATGGACCCCAGTACCAATCCCTGAGGTACTCCACTAGTAACTCGACCTTTGTCTGAATATTCATCATTGACTGCAACCATCTGTCTCCTGTCACACAGCCGTTGCCTTATCCATTCAACTATTTTTACATCCAGACCCAAACCCTGCAATTTATTAAGGAGTCTTCTATGAGGGACAGTGCCAAATGCTTTACTGAAATCTACATAAGCTAACTCTACTGCACCCCCAGGTCTATTATTTTTGTTAACCGGTCAAAAATATCTATGAGGTAAGTTTGAAAACCAGGCCTTTACATTAACTTGGAAGTTAATTGGATCACTGCATCGAGAATCGGCATATTTCTTGCTTGAGCCCTATGCCTATATAGAGTGACCTTTAGAGCATGAAATGTAGTTGTTAAAAATATAGCTTCTCAGAGACATCAAGTATAGAAGAGCTAAAATAGTGGTTCCTGACCATGGTATTGTTTGATGCTTGGTCTTGCATCGATCCTCTGCTGCTAAACTGGTCCTGTTCCAGACCACAGTAGTGTTTGCTCCTTGCTCCTGTATTGATGTGCAGTTACTGAACTGAATCTGTTCCTATCTTTGCAGTCTCATTGTGCTTGTTGCAATTTTTCCTCTAGCTGATGCTTGACTAGGCAACGCAGGAACAAGCATCAATCACTACAGTGGTCAGGAACAGGACTTTATGGGCATTGTCTTTTTTCATCCTCATCAATTATGTAGCTATGTATTTACACAACAAATCTACAAACTTTTGTAAAGTAGTTTTTAAAAACAAAAATCCCCACTGTTTTCTTTATTAAAAAAGGGGTGTCCCTACTAGTGATGAGCGAGCATGCTCGGCCGAAGCTCGGTTCGGCTCGAGCATCGCTCTGCTCGGCACATGGCGGTACTCGTACGAGTACCGCATGTGCTCGCCCGCCATGTTCAGGTCTCCTCCCCGCACGTTTCGTGGCTGCTGCGCAGCCAATAAACGTGCGGGGAGGCTCTGACATCAGTGGCATTACACTGATTGGCTGGCCAGAACCCGTGATCGGGTGCTGTATAGCACCCGACTCGCGAGTTCTGCTCATTCTCAGCCAGGGAGAGATGCGATCAGGCAGGGAAAGTCAGTGTAGGGAGAATAAAAGTGTTGGTACTCTTTCAAGGCCCAAAAGTCCTCTTTAGGACTGTTGTGTGTGGGGGCAGCATTTATATTTTGTTTGGGGGGGCACAATTTCATTTTTTTTTGTGGGGGGGATATTAGTAAGGTGACATTGTACTAGGTGCACAGGGACAAATATTTTACAACGCAGCGACAAAAAGGGCCATTTTAAACGTGTGCCTAGCCATAGATTATTGTCACATTCTGTTTAGTGTGCAAATTCACAAATTAACATCACATATTGTTTAGTGTGCAAATTCACAAATTAACGTCACATATTCCGTTCACTGTGCCTAGCCGCAGATTAGCGTCACATTCTGTTTCGTGTGCCTAGCCGCAGATTAGCGTCACATTCTGTTTCGTGTGCCTAGCCGCAGATTAGCGTCACATATTGTTTAGTGTGCCTAGCCGCAGATTAGCGTCACATATTGTTTAGTGTGCCTAGCCGCAGATTAGCGTCACATATTGTTTAGTGTGCAAATTCACAAATTAACGTCACATATTGTTTAGTGTGCAAATTCACAAATTAACGTCACATATTCCGTTCACTGTGCCTAGCCGCAGATTAGCGTCACATTCTGTTTCGTGTGCCTAGCCGCAGATTAGCGTCACATTCTGTTTCGTGTGCCTAGCCGCAGATTAGCGTCACATATTGTTTAGTGTGCCTAGCCGCAGATTAGCGTCACATATTGTTTAGTGTGCCTAGCCGCAGATTAGCGTCACATATTGTTTAGTGTGCAAATTCACAAATTAACGTCACATATTGTTTAGTGTGCAAATTCACAAATTAACGTCACATATTCCGTTCACTGTGCCTAGCCGCAGATTAGCGTCACATTCCGTTTCGTGTGCCTAGCCGCAGATTAGCGTCACATTCTGTTTCGTGTGCCTAGCCGCAGATTAGCGTCACATATTGTTTAGTGTGCCTAGCCGCAGATTAGCGTCACATATTGTTTAGTGTGCCTAGCCGCAGATTAGCGTCACATATTGTTTAGTGTGCAAATTCACAAATTAACGTCACATATTGTTTAGTGTGCAAATTCACAAATTAACGTCACATATTCCGTTCACTGTGCCTAGCCACAGATTAGCGTCACATTCTGTTTCGTGTGCCTAGCCGCAGATTACCGGCATATATTCCGTTTAATATGAAGAAGGCGGGTAAAAAGGGACGGGGAAGTGGACGTGATCCTGATAGTTCAGGGCGCGGGTCAGGACGCGTAGAAACTGTGCCTGGTGCCAGAGCACAAGACAGAAAGACATCCACCATACCTAGCTTCATGTCTCAGTTTACAGGGCGTCGCAGGACATCACTCTCGAGGTCAGACCACTGCGAACAGGTGGTCGGTTGGATTTCAGCTGATACTGCTTCCAGTCGGTTAAGCACCACCCTGTCTTCCACCAAGTCCACTCTCACTAGCCAAGAGTCTGGTCAACATAATCCTCACCCTGATCATCCTTCCTCCCACCATAGAGGGTCTGGCCAAAGAAGTGATCCCACACTGGGATATAGTGAGGAGCTCGTCTCATCACCAATCCTTGATTTGAACCTCTCTCCAAGCACGCTTGCAGAGGAACATGAGATCTTGTGCCCTGATTCACAACCTCTAGAGGGTACCCAATCACAAGAAGATGACAGAGGGGAACGGCATTTAAGGTCAAAGGAAGTGGATGATGATGATGAGACACAGTTGCCATCAAATCAACCACAATTACTGTCTCAAGACCTTGATGAGGAGGATGATACACAGTTGTCAATGACTGAGGATGTGGTGGGATCAAGAAATGAGGAGGATGATCAGAGTGAGGAAGTGGAGGAGGACTTGGTGGACGATGAGGTGACTGACCCCACCTGGGAAGGTGGAGAGCCGAGCGATGACAGCAGTCCTGAGGGTGAGCCATCTGCAGCACCGCAACAGGCTGGAAGAGGCAGTGGTGTGGCTAAAGAAAGAAGGCGGACCGCACCAAACCGGCCCGCAAATGTTCCACGGAGCACCCCCTTGCGTAAATCTCCCTTGCCAAGGGCTAGGTGTTCCGCGGTATGGCGTTTTTTTAAGGAAAGTGCGGACGACAAAAAAATTGTAGTTTGCAACCTGTGCCACACCAGAATGAGCCGAGGCATGAACACTAGAAACCTCACCACCACCAGCATGATCCGACACATGGCATCCAAGCACCGTAATAAGTGGGAGGAACGCCCGGATCGCCAATCTGTGTCTGCAGGCCACACCACTGCCTCCTCTTCCCCTGTTTTCGGTGCCGGCCAATCGCCTGTCGAAGGCACAGGCCCGCATACCTCCCGCCCTGCACCTGTACCATCTGAAGCACCATCAGCGACCACTTCCACTTCCCTGTCCCAGCGCAGCGCCCAAATGTCGTTACCCCAGGCATTTGAGCGCAAGCGAAAATACCCAGCCACCCACCCACAGGCCATAGCACTAACCTCACACCTTTCAAATTACTGGCCATCGAAATGCTGCCATTTAGGCTTGTGGACACTGAGTCCTTCCGCAGCCTGATGGCAGCAGCTGTCCCTCGGTACGCAGTCCCCAGCCGCCACTACTTTTCCCGGTGTGCCGTCCCCGCCTTACACCACCATGTGTCCCTTAACATCACCCGTGCCCTGACCAACGCAGTTACTGGGAAGGTCCACTTAACGACTGACACATCGACAAGTGCTTGTGGCCAGGGACGCTACATTTCCCTGACGGCACACTGGGTGAATGTCGTGGAGGCTGGGAGCGACTCGGACCCTGGGATGGCACAGGTGCTACCCACGCCGAGGATTGCGGGCCCTACCTCCATCAGGGTTTCCGCCAGCACCTACGTTATTGGTTCCTCCTCCTCCGTTTCCACCTCCGAATTCTCTGCGCGCAGCGCCACTCACCCATCAGCCGGTAGCTGGAAGCAGTGTAGCACTGCAGTGGGGAAGCGTCAACAGGCCGTGCTGAAGCTGATCTGCCTTGGGGACAAACAGCACATGGCCTCAGAGCTGTTGCAGGGGATTAGTCACTAGACCGAGCAGTGGCTCTCGCCACTCAACCTGCAACCAGGCATGGTTGTGTGTGATAATGGGCGTAACTTGGTGGCGGCTTTGGAGCTCGGCAAGCTCACACACGTACCATGCCTAGCGCATGTATTTAATTTAGTGGTTCAGCGATTTCTAAAAACCTACCCCAATTTGCATGATCTCTTGACGAAGGTGCGCCGCGTGTGTGCACATTTCCGTAAGTCATCTACAGCTTCAGCCGGCCTGTTGAAGCTGCAGCAGCGCGATAACGCTATTATCAGTGTAACCATCCCACTTCTGTGTCTACTGAAACGCTCGCTGCTCACAATTAAAACCGACGCTTTGCATGTGGAAGAGGTGGAAATGGGGGAGGAAGAGCTTACACAAGGTGATAGCCAGAGCACCCTCACTTCGTCTTCTCAGCGACAATTGGAGGAGGCGGAGGAGGAGGAGGAAGACACGGTTGCCTCCGCTACAGAGGGTAGCCATGGAACTTTATTTCCATCTCTTCAGCGTGGGTGGGCAGAAGAGGAGGAAGAGGATGAGGAGATTGAGAATCATCCTCCTGGTGAGGACAGCGAAATCTTGCCTGTTGGTACTCTGGCACACATGGTTGACTTTATGTTAGGCTGCCTTTCCCGTGACCCACGCGTTATACGCATTTTAGACATCACGGATTACTGGGTGTTCACCCTTCTGGACCCCCGCTACAAAGAGAATTTCTCATCTCTCATTCCTCCGGTGGAGAGGACAAGCAAAATGGTGCAATACCAGAAGGTTCTTGTCGAAAAATTGCTCCAAAATTTTCCATCTGACAACGCTGGCGGCAGAGTACGTGCTACCTTGGCCAACCGAGAAGGGGAGAAAAGGGGAGCACACAGCAGTTCTGACAAAGGCAGGGCAACACTCTCCAAGGCGTGGGACACCTTCATGACACCCCGCCAGCACCCTCACCCTGATGCGCGGCCTAGTGTCACAAGGAGGGAAAAGTTTTGGAAGATGGTGAAGGAGTACGTAGCAGACCGTGTCAGCGTCCTCAATGATCCCTCTGTGCCTTACAACTACTGGGTGTCCAAGCTGGACACGTGGTATGAACTGGCACTCTACGCCTTGGAGGTGCTGGCCTGCCCTGCCGCCAGCGTTCTGTCTGAGCGGGTATTTAGTGCTGCTGGTGGCATCATAACAGATAAGCGTATCCGCCTTTCCACCGAAAATGCTGATAGGTTGACACTTATAAAAATGAACAAGGCCTGGATTTCCCCTGACTTCTCCACTCCACTGGAGGAAAGCCCCGGGGGAACATAAAGTCACTTTAGATATGTTATTTACAATGATAGGAATACTCTGTATTCCCATTCACCCCTTCCACCCAAAAAACGGGTATATGGTTGACTCTTAATCTTCTCATCCTCCTCCTCCTCTTCCATATACCCTGTGATATAATTTTTATATAGGGCCAGCTCACCAGCGGGCCCTGTGATATAATTTTTATATAGGGCCAGCTCACCAGCGGGCGCTGTTTGACAATTTTTGTATAGGTCAGCTCACCAGCGGGCCTTCTCATATAATGTTTTATTGGGTCAGCTCTCTAGCGGGCCCTCTCATATAATGTTTTATAGCGTCAGCTCACTAGCGGGCCTTCGCATATAATGTTTAGGATGGTCAGCTCCGCAGCAGACCCTCACCCATAATGTTTTAGATGGTCGGCTCAGCAGCAGACCCTCATTCCTAATGTTTTAGATGGTCAGCTTAGCGGCATGCCCTCGCCCCTAATGTTTTAGAGGGTCACCAGCAGGCCATTAATCCTAATTTTTCAAGGGTGTGTATGATGCCCTCCTTTATGTGTAATAAAGGGTGTATTGGAGTGACATTTCAGTCTAATTTTTGGCAGCCCTTTCACTTAGTGCATAGGCTTTATGAGTGTTGGACCACTACCTGAACTATTGTACCACAATGTGATATACAGGTTGTATCGGAGTGCCTCAGGTCCTCCCATTGAATTAAATAGGGCTGGGGTGTTCGACAGAGCAGAAGGTAGTTCTTGGCTTCATCCACTAAGTCACTTCGTCACTTTTACTCAATGGATCAGACCCCACTGTTCCGACTATAAATTTTGGACTTAACAAGGGCAAACGGACATGTTGTAAAACCTGTGGTAGCTGCGGCCTCCGTTCCTGAATGCTGTACCTTACCCGGGCCATAACCACGTTGAACACCTGCTTTACGCTGCGCACGTTTCCCTCTTAATCATGGCCCCAGTTCCGAAAAATCGATGAAATTTTTTGCAGAATTTGCAGATGATATACAAGTAAATATACAGCAAATACTGTTTGGTAACAATTTTTCGCCTACAATCGTTTTTATCTTCCTTTTTGTGTGTTTTACGGTCAGTCTGTAAAAATGGCGTACTACGGGCGAAACATCGTTCCCAGCAGCGACGTTGGAGTCCAAGATGCATCCAGACATCCTCCCTATGCTGTCCCTGAACCATTTCTGCGGTGTTTCCATCATTTTCTGACCTTTTCCTATGAACCAGGCACCCTCCCCTCATCAGAGCAGGGGGTGCCTGGTGTAATGCTCGAGTCCTCCCATTGACTTCAATGGGGCTCGGGTGCTCGGCCGAGCACTCGAGCCTCCGGGGGCGCTCGGCCAGAGCACCCGAACACCCGAGCATCGGGGTGCTCGATCATCACTAGTCCCTACCCCTTTTTTATTAAAAATGATAGAAGCCCTACATCAGTGACAGCTCTTACTATATATGACATTAAAACATACATAAAATGGAACTGTCAAACAAACCGGATTTTGAAAGAATTTCAAAATCACCTAAATTCATTTATATGTAAGTCATTTTTTATTTATAACAATGGTTAAGGACAAATTTTGCTTTATTTATTTGCCAGTTTATATATGAGCAAGTACTGGCTGACATGGAATGGCAGTTAGGATGGGGAAGAAAGTTGAATGTTAACATCTGGCTGGAATGCTGCCCAGTTTTTGTTTTAAATAAATAGGCTAATAAATGTATGTGATTTGTTTCAAAGGGACAGCTACACTTTAATCTCTCTCAAAATTACAAGTTTTCTCTGTAATAGCCTATGAATTAAACATCTCACAGAATGAATCCTTGTTTCATTAAGCTCATAATACTAATAACGCCACCTCCCCTACAAATACATTAATCTGTTCTGAGAATCCTCTGGGTTCCACCACTGAACAGTCCTACATTGATTGGCTCCACAACGTTATTCTTGAAGTTGTATTGGATATCAAGTCCATGCAGGGGTGTCCTCGCAAATGTTTCTGGGGTGGGGGTGGGGCAAAGCCATAATATGACTCCTGGGCCAATTCACCCAGCCTCTATGTTTAAATGGAGGGACCAAGTGTAGTGGGGGGAAAATGCCCCCCTGCACCTTCTCAGGATGCCCATGAGTCCATGGTTGAGAGCATCATTCTTTTTTATTTGACTCCTCTCCTGAAGTCTTCATTCCTTGGTAAGAAGTTTTCAGTGTAAATGAAGATGAGCGTGAACTCATTATTCAGATTGTCATGCTGACTGAGAGGCAGAAGGCAGCACCTTGGGGCAGAGGAAAAATGATTAGTTCTTGTTAGTACTGATTCTGACCTTCTGGGGAGCAATGGGATAGAAGATCAAGCAATCTTCCAAAGCTGCTATGAGGTACTGCTAAAGAGAGGAGCTAGTATTCTTAGCTTTGAAACAATGTCAACTGCAAGTGTGACCTTGCTGCAGCTACTTACCATGGTTAGAGTTGTTGACTGCAAGGCCGAATAGCCAGAACTGGTTGAGTCAGATCTGTACTAGGAAGGTTGCATTTGCTTGTTGATGGAGGTGGTAGGGAACCCAGAGGTAAAAATAGTATGCAGCAGGATAAAGGATCATGAACTGCAAAACCAGCAATTTCCAAGGATGTTTCGTGATCCAGATCAGCATCAGCATACTCTTTGTCAGAAATGTAGCAGAGACCAGGGCAGACAGCAAACAAGCAAAGTCATGAAAAGTAAAGGTCAAACACAGAAAGGAAACAAAAGCTCTGGGACATTAGTCAGTGTAGACAGTTTACTAATGAGGCTACAATATAAAGGCCTTTGGGTGTGACTGGCAAAGCAATCAGAAACACATGTAATTTGATGCAGGCAGAACCGCAGGTAATATTACAACAGGTCTCTGAAAGTGGGTTTTTACCGTAACTCCCTCCCACCCCACTGACACACTTCTGGGTCTAAGACATGGCTTAATAGAGAGCTCACAGTCAAATTCTTTCTTCAAGGAGGTGGCATGAACATCTGAAGATGTTAGCCAAGAGAGTTCTTCTGAGCCATAGCCCTTCCAGTTCAATAGATACTAAAGAGCATATTTGAAGAAATGTGAGTCTAAAAAACAAATTCTTTATACCATTTTATGGACACAGTAGGAGGGGGAAGTGCAGAGCAGACAAAGCAATTGTGAGAAAAATGGCTTGAACAAGGACTCAGGGAAAGTAAGAAAGATTCTGAGTTTTCATCCCTGGATGCATACTGAGGTGCAGAGTGTGTGCGTGTGTGTGTGGTCTATCAGAAGCTCTATTTTAGCAAGCTTAAACAGGCAGGAGAGTGGCACAGATACTTTGCCAGAGGTTAGCCATGGAGACAACTGTAGCATCAGCTGTGAGTACTTCAGCTGACTGGGAATCAAGGACAATGATATGTGTATTGTATCCCGAGGCAGAGAAAAATGGGGAGCAATCAAGCGACTCTTGAAACAAAAAAGTTATTTGATAGCAGTATTTCTATAATTCTGTGGAATTGTGGATTGGCAGATCAAGCAAACACCCAAAGCTGATGTGGGGAGCTCCTAGAGAGAGAAAGATTGGAAGTGATGTCGACTGCAAGTGAGACCTTGAAGCAGCTGTTTACCCTGATTAAAACTGTCAGCCTCAAGGGTGAATAGACAAAAGCAGTTGAGCCAGATCTGTATCAGGATGGTTCCACTTGCTTTGGGAAACAAAAGGTAAAAGAAGGTAAGTTTACAGCAGGATAAAGGTTCAGGGACTGCAATACCAGTAACTTCCAGAAAAGTCTCACAAGAAATCAAAAGCACAGGATATGAATCGGCAGGGAGAATCTTGGTCAAAAACATAGCAGAGATCAGGGCATGCAGCAAACAAGAAAAGTCAGGAGCAAGCCTAGATCAAACACTAGAAACAGGAAGCAAAAACCATGGGACACTAGACATTGTAAACATTTTGTATGTTGCAGTGTTAGCTTCTGGAAGACCTGAAGAAATTAAAGTTAATTTCAACAAACGTATTTATATTATAAACAAATTGCAAGGTCAACATATAAACATTTTTAATTGTCTTTACTTCTATTTAAAATCAACTAACGTTATATCCCATTTATGAAACAACATTTATTTGTCACCTATGGTTCCATTAGTTTGCTCCAGAATTGTTCTGTTCCAGCTTCCTGTATAAAGTCTTTATACCACATTGAATCAGTTAAACCTTTACTGTTCTGGCTTTTTCCACTGCTAGGGTTCCTAATACCTGGCCAGCCTTACAAGAGAGGAAATTTCAGGTCGCAGCCAACATCCTGACAGATCTTCTTAGTGGGTTAGCACTCTGTGAATGGAAACTGGTAGTGACATTTTTATGTTAAGAAGTAAATATCAGACAACTGTCCTCTTCTCTCTAACACAGATACTGTCCTGAAATGCTCTGTTAACACTGTGCATTGTGAAAAAGAGAGTTAGTTGCTTCTGAAGGACAGACAGAGCTATCATCAGTCTGAATGTAGGTCAAGTCATCAGTTAAGGAGCTCAGACACAATATTATCTCTCTCGCTAATGGAAATGTTTTTTTTTTTTTTGCTTAAACAGAGGAATGATTTGGTCCAGAAACTAATATCATTGTGATTGGTTGTTCAGTAGCTATTACTCATTCCATGTTGATTGGCTCATAATCTTAGTGCTTTTGCTGTGCCTGCATAGTCTCCTTGGTATGTACAATATGAGTGATATATGACTATACATATTTCTGACTGTACAGGTATATCATGCAATTGTTTTGCATATGATCATTCACTGAGGTTTAAATTCTTCACCCACTTTCAATTTAGGCTCATGATAACTCATAAAAACACTACCGAAAATGAGATTATTAATGCATATATAATTCTAATAGCTGCGAATACTGAGTACTATAAATATTGATAAACTGTTCTGGCTCCCAAGCTGAATTACCTGTCTCTCTATCCCTCTCTATATATAGTTTGTTACCCCCTGATTTGACTACAGTTTCTAACTTATCATTGTTAAGGATGAGTGGGTCATTAATATGTGAACAGGAACACTGAGTGGGTGAATTTCAAATTTCTCCCACACGTGATAAGGCTTACCTGCCATATATATATGTATATATATATATATATATATACATATATATATATATATATATATATATGTATATATATATAAAATAGTTGAAGAGCCCATTACCCGGCCCACAGTGCCACTGCCAGCTGGTCGCGGGGCAGTCATGCACAGTAGAGACTGCCCACACCGCGGCTGATACAGTGCCAACCGGTCGCAGTGCAGTCATTGTCAATATGTGCCGCGGTTGATAAAGAGCTGGATGCTCCTTCCGAGGGCCCCACTCTGTATCAGCCTCATCACTGGCAGTCTCTACTGAGCATGAGTACAGCACGAGCAGCAGTCTCTACTGCGCATGACTGCGTCATTACAAACTTTCTAGCGAATTATTATATAGGACATATCCTATAAAATAATTCCCTAAATTGTTTGTCAGAAGTCATCATGCGCAGTAGAGACGGCTGTGTGTGCTGAAGTCATACACACTACAGATTGCCCGCGTCGTGGCTGATAATGGAGCGGGGCTCCGAATTCAGACTGTATTCCTCGACTACGGTCTGAATTCGGAGCTCCCTGCTCCGTATCAGCCGCGGCACAGGCAGTCTCTACTGTGCATGACTGCACCGCGGCCGTTGCTGAGTGGCAGTGTTCAACTAATATATATATATATAAATAAAAGGAAAAAAGACCACACAGCTAGAAATACCAGAAAAGAGGGATGCAAGCACCACAGCAGAACCCAAAACATTAAGGGTCAGGGCCAAACAGTAGTTTATAACCTGTCTAAGAGAATTCTCACTGAATCTGAAATGACAGTCTTAAGTAAAGGTATTAGCTTAGTCCCTACTAATAAACAAAATATATTCCAATGGGAAACTGACCTTTACAAAATTAATCGACAGCTTAAATTGAAATATTTTTTTGGACTAGACTGACTGTAACATCAACAGTACATTAGGACAGTTTAGGAAAAAGAGTAAACATAACACTCTCTGTAATAATTCACACATAAGAGCCTTTGTCAGCCACATTGGTGATGAGTCCAGAAATATAATAGACCATCAATGGACTAATTACACTAATTTCTTTGACAAAGAGTTTCAGGCATTAAAAGATCTAGCCTATGACAAGAACATCATCATTAAAAAGGCTGACAAAGGAGGTGCAAAAGTTATAATGGAATATACTCAATATAAGAAAGAGGTATTTAGACAACTATTTGATCCCTCCTGTTACAAGAGTTTGCCCAGATACCCTACACTTAAATACAAAACTGAAACTGATGGTATTAGCAGCTTGGGATATCATAATAGATGGATCACGGAGGAAACTAAAATGTTTTTGTCAGGATTATCCCAGGATTCCTGTACTATATTGCATACTGAAAATTCATAAATCCTTGGACAACTCCTCTGGATGTCCTATTATTTCTGCCAGAGATTCATTATGCCGGACGTTATTTCAATTTGTTTTCTTCAATCTTATGTTTCACAGTTCCCTTCTTACAGCAAGGATTGTTCTGACTTCATCAGACAGTTACCACAACAAGTTAGTGAGAATACCCTTTTGGTCACACTTGATGTATGTAGTTTGTATACTAGCAGTCCTCATGAATTGAGTAAAGAGGATGTTCAAGCCACTATATCCTCTGATGGAGTTTATGATGGCCCACCAGTTGAATTCTTGATTCAATTAATTAATGTCATTCTGAAGAAAAATTATTTTAAGTTTGAAAATAATTTTTACCTTCAGTTACAAGGTACAAAGATGGGGAGGTCTAACATGGCCCCATTATACGCTTCCATCTTTGTGGAATTTTATGAGAAACTACATGTTTTTTCGGTTCCCCATTTCACATAAAGTATTTATTTTTAAAAATATTTATTAATAACATCTTTCTATTGTGGCAAGGTGGTGTGGAACTGTTGAGGGAGTTTGTTGACTCACTTAACAGGGTGCCGTCCACTATAAGATTTACCTTGAGTTATGATGCCAATAAGATACATTTTTTGGATATGACTGTTTATAGAGATGGTGGGTCCCTTAAAACATGTATTTTCCATAAACTTGCCGATCACAACACACTGTTACATGCTGAGAGTTATCATCCATTACCCATTAAAAAGGTTTTGCATATTCTCAAATGATTAAGGTGGTTAGAAACACATCTGACCCAATCAAGAGTAAACTAGCTCTCTTGACCATGAAGAAGAGGTTATGATAAAATAGATATTTCTTTTGTGCTTGAGAAATCATCTTTATTAAACAGAAATGAGCTTCTCTCTAATGTAGATGAATCTAATAATAAAGATGTCAGATTTTGTATACATACACAGTACACCACATCTTTGCTAGCAATTAAAAGGTTTTTCTAATAAATTGGCACATTCATGGGACCAATCTTCAATAATCCACCTCTGTTCTGTTATAGAAGAGAGAGACATTTAGGAGACTGGATCAATCAGTCTGATCCAGTTGATGAACATGAGGGTGGCACCACTTAGTTAACCTGTCCTGTAGGAATATTTAGATGTAGGGATTGCTCAAACTGTGAACACATAATCATGGGCAAGACTTATCCACACCCACGAACTAGCAAACCGGTAAAAATCAAAGACTTCTTAACCCCTTAACGACCCTTGACGGTCATAGTACATCAATGGTCGATCTGACTGAATGACCCATGACGTACTATGACCGTCATGGAATTCCGGGCTCCCCCAGCGGCTGCACGCAGTTCAGGGAGTCCAGAAGCGAAAGAAGAAAAAAAAAATGCTCTGTGGTCCTTAACTGACTGCGCCGCGCCGATCGGCCGGTCATTAAGGGGTTAAATTGTGAGAACAAATATGTGGCACACATGACCAAATGCCCTTGTGGGCTATATTACATTGGCAAAACAACAACAATGTTGAAAGAAAGGATAAACAACCACAAATCAGTTATAAGAAAAGCTCTGGAAGGGACACTTGATATTAAAGAGTTAATTAGCCAGTTTCCAGGCATTTCGAATTGGAAAACCACACTTTGAAGGATTTTTGTTTCATGCCAATATTTATGGCATGTAAGCCATTACGAGGTGGCAACAGACATAAGACTATTTCAATGGGAGACCAAATTAATTTTCCTATACAATAGCCTGATACCTAATGGACTAAACTATGATCTCCAGTTCTTATTCTGTCTCTGATGTGCTTTTACCTGTTTGTGTCCTGCCCTGGTGGACAAGAGGGATGTGGGGCCGATGGCATTTTGCGGTGTGCCCTGCTCCTCTATGGTGTACTGGTTTAGTGGCCCCCTGCCCACATTATTTATTAATGTATGTACCACTCTTGTTTCTCTATTTTGTGTTTTCTTATGTTGTCGGTACATATGTTTGGATACATATTTGCCAGAGACTCTGTAATTGATTTATGGCATCCATGCCTTGGACCATATTGCTCTAACAAAGGTACTTTGTGAACTAATGATCTTTAGCATTGTACACAGACTAGTTAATGCGGTTTCCGATTCTGTGTTGATTTGTTCCTACTTTAGGTACATTATATGAGCCATCCCTGTGGTACAATCCACGGGATTTAGCTTCTAGCACTTGTGGTTAAAACATTTTACTTTTAAAGAATAAAAGGTGTGAATGAACGTTGCTTTGGAAGTATTGAATGTGGTTCCACTTACAGTCTATGTGAAGTAGCCACTGCTCTTTACTTTGCTTACACAGCAGCAGCTTTGGAAGTGCTGCAATGTGATGAAGACCAGGACCTAACAGCATCTTTGACTGTTCCACACATCTGCTGGACAACCTGCATGTTGGTATGGCACAGGCGCACTATTATTGATGAAGCAGGTTTTACACGCTGTCATCACACCAGACTTTGTTAACATTGTTGAGGCTTTGGAAGTTCTGCAATATGCTGGAGAGCAATACCTGAGCATACCATAATAATTCATCTGCATATGATGAACAACCCGTATGTCAGTATGAAACAGGTGCACAAGGATATGATTAGTGCTGCTAGTGAACATTGATGAGCCCTTTGATTAGCCCCTTGGATATTATGTTTGTGGAAGTACCGCTAGTCCATGTATACTGCTCATCTAAGTATGTCAGTGACATTTCTTTATTATCATATTGAGCATCACTATTGTTCTCTTTTATGATGGATCACCTGTGTTTTACATTACTAATGGACATAGTTTATAATCAGTGCTGCAATGTGATGGAGCTCGTGTATAGAGAACTGGATTTACTTTAGTTTTTTTTTTTTTTTTTGCTTTTGCCTCTGAGGTAGTGTGACCAAAATGTGTATCTTATTTTTATTACTCTTCTTGTCTTTTTTGAGTGACTTAGTCCCCTTTCATACCCTGTTCTCAGGTAAAAGGGCATGACACTTGGTTTGTGGCGCATCTGTTATTTGCACTGGTTGCTTAGCAACTCTTTGGTACCCATCATGATGTCATGTTCATGGGCCTTGGGGATCACTGCATTTTGAGGTTTGATGGGAACACTTGTTTATTTTAGTATATATAGAACCATTGTATACTTTGCCCTGAGGAAGGTTCCTTGTGGCCTGAAAACATTTAGTATAGATTAGTGATGATCGAGCACCCCAATGCTCGGGTGTTCGGGTGCTCTGACCGAGCGCCCCCGGAGGCTCGAGTGCTCGGCCGAGCACCCGAGCCCCATTGAAGTTAATGGGAGGACTCGAGCATTACACCAGGCACCCCCTGCTCTGATGAGGGGAGGGTGCCTGGTCCATAGGAAAAGGGCAGAAAATGATGGAAACACCACAGAAATGGTTCAGGGACAGCATAGGGAGGATGTCTGGATGCATCTTGGACTCCAACATCGCTGCTGGGAACGATCTTTCGCCCGTAGTACGCCATTTTTACAGACTGACCGTAAAACACACAAAAAGGAAGATAAAAACGACTTTAGGCGAAAAATTGTTACCAAACAGTATTTGCTGTATATTTACTTGTATATCATCTGCAAATTCTGCAAAAAATGTCATCGATTTTTCGGAACTGGGGCCATGATTAAGAGGGAAACGTGCGCAGAGGCAAATTCTGCAAAAAATTTCATCGATTTTTCGGAACTGGGGCCATGATTAAGAGGGAAACGTGCGCAGAGGCAAATTCTGCAAAAAATTTCATCGATTTTTCTGAACTGGGGCCATGATTAAGAGGGAAACGTGCGCAGAGGCAAATTCTCCCAAAAATGTCCTCGATTTTTCTGAACTGGGGCCATGATTAAGAGGGAAACGTGCGCTGAGCCGACCATCTAAAACATTATGGGTGAGGGTCTGCTGCGGAGCTGACCATCCTAAACATTATATGCGAAGGCCCGCTAGTGAGCTGACGCTATAAAACATTATATGAGAGGGCCCGCTAGAGAGCTGACCCAATAAAACATTATATGAGAAGGCACGCTGGTGAGCTGACCTATACAAAAATTGTCAAACAGCGCCCGCTGGTGAGCTGGCCCTATATAAAAATTATATCACAGGGCCCGCTGGTGAGCTGGCCCTATATAAAAATTATATCCCAGGATATATGGAAGAGAGTCAACCATATACCCATTTTTTGGGTGGAAGGGGTGAATGGGAATACAGAGTATTCCCATCATTGTAAATAACATATCTAAAGTGACTTTATGTTCCCCCGGGGCTTTCCTCCAGTGGAGTGGAGAAGTCAGGGGAAATCCAGGCCTTGTTCATTTTTATAAGTGTCAACCTATCAGCATTTTCGGTGGAAAGGCGGATACGCTTATCTGTTATGATGCCACCAGCAGCACTAAATACCCGCTCAGACAGAACGCTGGCGGCAGGGCAGGCCAGCACCTCCAAGGCGTAGAGTGCCAGTTCATACCACGTGTCCAGCTTGGACATCCAGTAGTTGTAAGGCACAGAGGGATCATTGAGGACGCTGACACGGTCTGCTACGTACTCCTTCACCATCTTCCAAAACTTTTCCCTCCTTGTGACACTAGGCTGCGCATCAGGGTGAGGGTGCTGGCGGGGTGTCATGAAGGTGTCCCACGCCTTGGAGAGTGTTGCCCTGCCTTTGTCGGAACTGCTGTGTGCTCCCCTTTTCTCCCCTTCTCGGTTGGCCAAGGTAGCACGTACTCTGCCGCCAGCGTTGTCAGATGGAAAATTTTGGAGCAATTTTTCGACAAGAACCTTCTGGTATTGCACCATTTTGCTTATCCTCTCCACCGGAGGAATGAGAGATGAGAAATTCTCTTTGTAGCGGGGGTCCAGAAGGGTGAACACCCAGTAATCCGTGTTGTCTAAAATGCGTATAACGCGTGGGTCACGGGAAAGGCAGCCTAACATAAAGTCAGCCATGTGTGCCAGAGTACCAACAGGCAAGATTTCGCTGTCCTCACCAGGAGGATGACTCTCAATCTCCTCATCCTCTTCCTCCTCTTCTGCCCACCCACGCTGAAGAGATGGAACTAAAGTTCCATGGCTACCCTCTGTAGCGGAGGCAACCGTGTCTTTCTCCTCCTCCTCCTCCTCCTCCGCCTCCTCCAATTGTCGCTGAGAAGACGAAGTGAGGGTGCTCTGGCTATCACCTTGTGTAAGCTCTTTCTCCTGCATTTCCACCTCTTCCACATGCAAAGCGTCGGTTTTAATTGTGAGCAGCGAGCGTTTCAGTAGACACAGAAGTGGGATGGTTACACTGATAATAGCGTTATCGCCGCTCACCATCTGTGTCGATTCCTCAAAATTGCGTAAAACCTCACAGAGGTCTGACATCCATTCCCACTCCTCACTTCTGATTACAGGAAGTTGAACGGAGAGGCGACGACCGTGTAACAGCTGGTACTCCACTACTGCCCTCTGCTGCTCACAAAGCCGGGCCAACATGTGGAAGGTGGAGTTCCAGCGCGTGCTCACGTCACACAGCAGCCGGTGAGCTGGCAATTGTAAGCGCTGCTGCAGCTTCAACAGGCCGGCTGAAGCTGTTGATGACTTACGGAAATGTGCACACACGCGGCGCACCTTCGTCAAGAGATCATGCAAATTGGGGTAGGTTTTTAGAAATCGCTGAACCACTAAATTAAATACATGCGCTAGGCATGGTACGTGTGTGAGCTTGCCGAGCTCCAAAGCCGCCACCAAGTTACGCCCATTATCACACACAACCATGCCTGGTTGCAGGTTGAGTGGCGAGAGCCACTGCTCGGTCTGGTGACTAATCCCCTGCAACAGCTCTGAGGCCGTGTGCTGTTTGTCCCCAAGGCAGATCAGCTTCAGCACGGCCTGTTGACGCTTCCCCACTGCAGTGCTACACTGCTTCCAGCTACCGGCTGATGGGTGAGTGGCGCTGCGCGCAGAGAATTCGGAGGTGGAAACGGAGGAGGAGGAGCCAATAACGTAGGTGCTGGCGGAAACCCTGATGGAGGTAGGGCCCGCAATCCTCGGCGTGCGTAGCACCTGTGCCATCCCAGGGTCCGAGTCGCTCCCAGCCTCCACGACATTCACCCAGTGTGCCGTCAGGGAAATGTAGCGTCCCTGGCCACAAGCACTTGTCCATGTGTCAGTCGTTAAGTGGACCTTCCCAGTATCTGCGTTGGTCAGGGCACGGGTGATGTTACGGGACACATGGTGGTGTAAGGCGGGGACGGCACACCGGGAAAAGTAGTGGCGGCTGGGGACTGCGTACCGAGGGACAGCTGCTGCCATCAGGCTGCGGAAGGACTCAGTGTCCACAAGCCTAAATGGCAGCATTTCGATGGCCAGTAATTTGGAAAGATGTGAGGTTAGTGCTATGGCCTGTGGGTGGGTGGCTGGGTATTTTCGCTTGTGCTCAAATGCCTGGGGTAACGACATTTGGATGCTGCGCTGGGACAGGGAAGTGGATGTGGTCGCTGATGGTGCTTCAGATGGTACAGGTGCAGGGCGGGAGGTATGCGGGCCTGCGCCTTCGACAGGCGATTGGCCGGCACCGAAAACAGGGGAAGAGGAGGCAGTGGTGTGGCCTGCAGACACAGATTGGCGATCCGGGTGTTCCTCCCACTTATTACGGTGCTTGGATGCCATGTGTCGGATCATGCTGGTGGTGGTGAGGTTTCTAGTGTTCATGCCTCGGCTCATTCTGGTGTGGCACAGGTTGCAAACTACAATTTTTTTGTCGTCCGCACTTTCCTTAAAAAAACGCCATACCGCGGAACACCTAGCCCTTGGCAAGGGAGATTTACGCAAGGGGGCGCTCCGTGGAACATTTGCGGGCCGGTTTGGTGCGGTCGGCCTTCTTTCTGTAGCCATACCACTGCCTCTTCCAGCCTGTTGCGGTGCTGCAGATGGCTCACCCTCAGGACTGCTGTCATCGCTCGGCTCTCCACCTTCCCAGGTGGGGTCAGTCACCTCATCGTCCATCAAGTCCTCCTCCACTTCCTCACTCTGATCATCCTCCTCATTTCTTGATCCCACCACATACTCAGTCATTGACAACTGTGTATCATACTCCTCATCAAGGTCTTGAGACAGTAATAGTGGTTGATTTGATGGCAACTGTGTCTCATCATCATCATCATCCACTTCCTTTGACCTTAAATGCCGTTCACCTCTGTCATCTTCTTGTGATTGGGTACCCTCTAGAGGTTGTGAATCAGGGCACAAGATTTCATGTTCCTCTGCAAGCGTGCTTGGAGAGAGGTTCAAATTAAGGATTGGTGATGAGACGAGCTCCTCACTATATCCCAGTGTGGGATCACTTCTTTGACCAGACCCTCTATGGTGGGAGGAAGGATGATCAGGGTGAGGATTATGTTGACCAGACTCTTGGCTACTGAGAGTGGACTTGGTGGAAGACAGGGTGGTGCTTAACCGACTGGAAGCAGTATCAGCTGAAATCCAACCGACCACCTGTTCGCAGTGGTCTGACCTCGAGAGTGATGTCCTGCGACGCCCTGTAAACTGAGACATGAAGCTAGGTATGGTGGATGTCTTTCTTTCTTGTGCTCTGGCACCAGGCACAGTTTCTACGCATCCAGACCCGCGCCCTGAACTATCAGGATCACGTCCACTTCCCCGTCCCTTTTTACCCGCCTTCTTCATATTACACGGAATATGTGCTGCAAATCTGCAACTTTGCACACTAAACAGAATGTGCTGCTTATCTGCGGCTAGGCACAGTGAATGGAATAAGTGACTTTTATTTTTTACACTTTGCACACTAAACAGAATGTGCTGATAATCTGCAACTTTGCACACTAAACAGAATATGCTGCTTATCTGCGGCTAGGCACAGTGAATGGAATATGTGACTTTTATTTTTTACACTTTGCACACTAAACAGAATGTGCTGATAATCTGCAACTTTGCACACTAAACAGAATATGCTGCTTATCTGCGGCTAGGCACAGTGAATGGAATATGTGACTTTTATTTTTTACACTTTGCACACTAAACAGAATGTGCTGCAAATCTGCAACTTTGCACACTAAACAGAATATGCTGCTTATCTGCGGCTAGGCACAGTGAATGGAATAAGTGACTTTTATTTTTTACACTTTGCACACTAAACAGAATGTGCTGATAATCTGCAACTTTGCACACTAAACAGAATATGCTGCTTATCTGCGGCTAGGCACAGTGAATGGAATATGTGACTTTTATTTTTTACACTTTGCACACTAAACAGAATGTTCTGCTAATCTGCAACTTTGCACACTAAACAGAATGTGCTGCTTATCTGCGGCTAGGCACAGTGAATGGAATAAGTGACTTTTATTTTTTACACTTTGCACACTAAACAGAATGTGCTGATAATCTGCAACTTTGCACACTAAACAGAATATGCTGCTTATCTGCGGCTAGGCACAGTGAATGGAATATGTGACTTTTATTTTTTACACTTTGCACACTAAACAGAATGTTCTGCTAATCTGCAACTTTGCACACTAAACAGAATGTGCTGCTTATCTGCGGCTAGGCACAGTGAACGGAATAAGTGACTTTTATTTTTTACACTTTGCACACTAAACAGAATGTGCTGATAATCTGCAACTTTGCACACTAAACAGAATATGCTGCTTATCTGCGGCTAGGCACAGTGAATGGAATATGTGACTTTTATTTTTTACACTTTGCACACTAAACAGAATGTTCTGCTAATCTGCAACTTTGCACACTAAACAGAATGTGCTGCTTATCTGCGGCTAGGATCAGTGAACGGAATAAGTGACTTTTATTTTTTACACTTTGCACACTAAACAGAATGTGCTGATAATCTGCAACTTTGCACACTAAAAAGAATGTGCTGCTAATCTGCAACTTTGCACACTGAAGAGAATGTGCTGCTAATCTGCAACTTTGCACACTAAAAAGAATGTGCTGCTAATCTGCAACTTTGCACACTGAACAGAATGTGCTGCTAATCTGCAACTTTGCACACTAAACAGAATGTGCTGCTAATCTGCAACTTTGCACACTAAAAAGAATGTGCTGCTAATCTCCAACTTTGCACACTAAACAGAATGTGCTGCTAATCTGAAACTTTGCACACTAAACAGAATGTGCTGCTAATCTGCGGCTAGGCACAGTGAACGGAATATGTGACGTTTTTTTTTTAAACTCTGCCCCCCAAAACAAAATATATCTGCTGCCCCCACACACAGTAGTCCTAAAAAGGACTTTTGGGTCTTTTTTTTGTTCAAACGCGCTTTTTTTCTGCCTACACTGACTTTCCCTTCCTATCCTCATCTCTCCCTGGCTAAGACTGAGCCGAACTCGCTGGTCAGGTGCTATACAGCACCCGATCACGGGTTCTGGCCAGCCAATCAGTGTAATGCCAGCAGCCAACATGGCTGCTGGCATTACACTGATGTCAGAGCCTCCCCGCACGTTTATTGGCTGCGCAGCAGCCGCGAAACGTGCGGGGAGGAGACCCGAACATGGCGGGCGAGCACATGCGGTACTCGTACGAGTACCGCCATGTGCCGAGCAGAGCGATGCTCGAGCCGAACCAAGCTTCGGCCGAGCATGCTCGCTCATCACTAGTATAGATGCAATAAATTAATTTCTCATTGTCACCCAGTGTGCTGACTTGTACGAAGCTCCACAGGCTGAGTATGTCTAAAGGCTTATATTTATGCCATTGATGATCCACTGCAGGATGAAGTCTTCCTCAACAAGCCTCCAACAACTTTTGTCCTGTTCCTTTTGTTGCCACTGTGTACCAACTAATTTTGTAATTTAATCTACCCATCTTGCCTTTGGTCTTCTTCTTTAGCGTTAAATACCAAGTGAAATCCACTGAAAAATTTGTTTGGTTCATCTACCGCCATGTTTTCATGCTTGTGGCCTGACCATTTCTATTTCAGGTGCTTTTCTCTTTCGAATATGCCATAGACCTTTGTTTGCTGATTAATCCATGCATATATATGATCAACCCATGTGAGTATCTTTTTTAATTATATGATACACTGTCATAGATTTTGTTTTGGCTACACTGAGTATGTTTCTTCTGTTTATCCTTTGAACTTGTGCACTGACCCAACCACACTATCGACCTTTAACTTTATCCATTTGACCTATTGCCTGTAATATACCTAAGAACCTTTTCTGCCTGTCCCGACCACTGGGTTGCCTGACTACCTCTCTTGGTTACTTGTTCTGTACTTTCATTCCAGCAGACTAAGCTAAAACCACAATGGCCACACACACCATGGGGGAAAGTAGGTGTTGTGATAAAGGTAACCACTTCTGTATAATTACCTTTCCATTGTGGTTCTATTCCTTGCCTATACCAGAACATTACAAGATGTATGCTTAGGCTCTAATAGAAACCCAGCCTTAATTGGGCTGTGAAATGGTGGATGGTACATGAAACACTTAGAAGCTCACGCAAGCACAGAAGGTAGAGAAATTACAGCACTGAGGAACAGAGCATCAAAGAACTGGAACTAGAAGAGCAAATTAAAAAGTAAATAAATTAAATTAATCAACAAAGCATGACAACTCTCCATCTGTTGCATTCATTTATTAAACAGTTCAACAGAATAGTTATGCTCAGGTCTGTTTTTTGGATACCTCTCTTACCATTCCCATTTATCTTAAGATTGACATTCCATTAAGATCTTCTGTTTCTCCATCGTACATTTTCCATTGACCATCTGGAATAATTTGTAGGAAGATCATATCCAGCTATTTAAGCATCTTTTATGGGCTTAATATTCACATAAAGACATTGATCTGAATTTTTTTTGTGTTTATTTTTTAATCATGTTCTTTACTGAACCTGCCTTCATGTTGCAATTTAACCCTTTGCGGTATGTTCTGATCTTCTCTACACCACCACTGCACCATCTTTGCACCCCAACCCTGAACCTGCCTTCATGCTGCACTTTAACCCTTTGCGGTATGTTCTGATCTTCTCTACACCACCCCTGCACCATCTTTGCACCCCAACCCTGAACCTGCCTTCATGCTGCAATTTAACCGTTTGTGGTATGTTCTGATCATCTCTACACCACCCCTGCACCATCTTTGCACCCCAACCCTGAACCTGCCTTCATGCTACAATTTAACCCTTTGTGGTATATTGTAACCACCTTGATTCTGGCACCGCATAGTCTTTCCTCCCTCACTTCCCTCCTACATCTCTCTGTTTTCTGTTCTACTCCTTATCAGCTGTTTTAAGGGTGTCACACTTGATTGCACTTAGGGCAATCCCAGTACATATTAGTGTGTATTTGGGACCAGACAGTCAGTCAGCCTCAGCATGGACATCTCACTAGTTTAAATTCAGGCACAGAAAGGGGCAATTTCAAGGGAGTGAATTTCAAGGGGATCTACAACACCTGGAGCAAAGTACACCTGGAGCAAAAGTGCAGTGAGAGTTAAACCATGACAGTTGGACAGGAAAGAAAGACAGCTGCTGCAGGAAATCTACTAATAACCACAGGCAAGTAAACAAAAATGAATAAAGTATAATTGGAGGGAAGAGATTAAATAAATATTACAAGTATAAAATTATTTTGCTAATCCACCATAATTAGATGTTAATCTCAGCTGGTTTCTGACTACCTGTATCTACCCTGCAATCCTTGTCACATGTATGACAACATATTACTTCTATCTGTTCTAACCATTCCACTATTGATACAGATTTTCTCTTATTCCTGCAACCATGCCCCACACCCACACCATAACATAATAATCCACCATGGTCTTCTGCATACATGTGTACTACCCTCTGAGTGCTGGTGGAGAGTATTAAAAACATGCTCACCCAGCCCCAGTAATTATAATAACAGACGCACCATCTCAGTATATGCTCACCACAAACAACTCACTACATTTTTATGCATTTTATTGCTTGCCTTGGCAAATGACATATAAACCAACCCTGGCTCAAATAGCACTAAATGGCAACTACACCTTTAATAAAGGTCTCTCTTTTGAGAGATTCAGGTGTACTAGCAAACGTGTTTAGGGATCACTCCATAGTTTACTGTGTCTGCAAAATAAAACCAGTCAAGTCATGTTCCAAAGTCATACTCACGAGATCATTTACAAAATGTAATCTTCATTCCTTCCAAAATGATTTAAGAAATTGCTTGTGGTATAGAATACATCTTATACCTGACGTAGACTCAGCGATTGAATTCTTACAGGTCTGTAATATTCATGCCCCACTAAGGAAGGTCAGGGTTAAGGGAACACATCTACCCTGGGTCTCAGCTGACATGATTCAATTATACAGTTTCAGAGATGCCTTATGGACTAAATTTAAACAAACCGGCTCTGCTTATGATAACACTACATACAGGCAATTAAGGAATACATGTACAAAACAAGCAAAATTAGCAAAAGCACAGTATTTTACTGACAACTTGAACAGTAACATTTCAAAGCCAGACAACTTTTGGAAGGTTATTGGATGGTCAGACAAGCCTAGATCATACACGGAGCGGGTAATCAGCCAGAGCCACAGGTCTGCACCAGATTGGGTGTCCACTACAAAGGGCAATGCTAGAGAGTAGCCAGACAGAGCCACAGGTCAGCACCAGGATGGATGGTCAGACAAGCCAGGTCATACACAAGATCAGGAGCAAGTAGAGAACTGTAATGCACACCAACTTAAGGGTAACTGGATGAGCATCCAGTTCCCTTTAAATACAAGGCGCCAGGAAGTGGATAGGAGGAGCCAGACAGCCCCAAAAGATAAGAAGATAGCCTGCGTCAGATACGCCTTACGCGCCCGTAATTGACGCTTCTCGCCGCGAGACGCAGAAGCGTCATACTGAGCGATACAACTCCAGCGCCAGCCGAAACGGCGATGCTGAATATAGGTAAGCTGTGACAGTGAGCTGTCTGAGATGTACCTTGCCAAGGAAAGTGATCACAAAGGAAAAAAAGAATTCTATTTAATATGTAAATAATTGACCACAGAAAACAAAACAGTAAACACTCACAAGGTAGACCTCAGTGAGCCAGGGGCTAGAGTTTGCAGGGTGGGGAGCATAGCTAATGAGTGGTGGCTGCTCCAAGGAGGCCTTGCTGCAGCCTAGGTTGCGTAAGCACATCTCAGCCAATGGCTGTGAGGGAATTGGATCAGAGACTGCCCATATATAAAGGCAGTCTCTGCTCAAATTCCCTCATTGTGGAATGGGCATCAGCCTGTGAGGCAGAAGAAGGAGGGACCTGTGGCACACAGCACAGTCTCTGCTGCCACCGCCTCTGTGACCACACACAGCGGCTGAGATATTATTAAGTGTATTATTATTATGTTTTTTTGGACATATTATATTGGAGCAACTTTATTATAATGGCAAGCAGACCCAGATCTTCACCACCTACTCAGACAACCAGAGCAGTGTGTCGGTGCAGGTGTATGAGTGTGAGCGGGCCATGACCTGGGGCAACAATCTGCTGGGCAAGTTCGAGGGTGCCACGTAAAGGGTCAACTTGCAATGTGTAACACATTTCAGGATAACCTCTTTGAGTGCTAAAGACAGTCATTTTCAATTCCAGAGGAGTTGGAGCAATACAAATAAATGGATGACAAATAAATCTCTGAGGAACTAGAGGAGCAGCTGCAGATGAGCTATATTGTGATGTTTCATAGTACGACCTGAGAATCTCGTGCTTTCATGCAGTCCGAGATTATCAGGTCATCATTTTTATCATGGTGACATGGTAAATGAGTGAAGTGGTTGCACGTTCTTTTGCGTGGGACCTTTTAAAAGTGAACTGCTGGGAATATTGCTATTACATGCTGGTGCTACCATGTACATCTCCTTACATGGAGGTGCTATCAAAAGTATACCATTCCCAGCTATAGTCATTTATAACGTGGTGTTCAGTAAAACCTTTTTTGAACTACTATGTACCTTAAGTAGGTGAAAGTAAAATTTACACCACCTGCTCTATTATTTCCTCAGTTGCAAGGTGATGTACAAAAATAATTGCATGTACCTGTACAGTCAATATGAGAGTAAAATACCATAAAGAAAAGGTACATACTAAGGATTGCCACAGTCTGCAGAGCTTCTGCAGGGATAGAAAAAACACTGAGGTTACAAGCAAATCAGTAAGGAGACAGTATCATCTATAGACCAGCAGCATATTTTTGGAGCTAGAGATGATAGGAAAAGAAAATTGATTTGGAGTTTAAGGAGTCTTGTTGGCAGGCAATTTGTTCTTTGCGTATGGAGGACTATGAGGCAGTGGTATGGGAAAATGGAGATTTACCTCCCCAAAAAAACAAACGAGAATATTTTTTTACGTGGAAGAGACAGACAGGTGATCAAAGTAACTATTTGTGCTGGATGAGTCACTGTGACTGTCTGGCAGAGATATTCTTTCCAGACTGACATCCAAGAGACAAACAAGTGCAGCTGACATTGACCATATAAGCACAAGAAGATGGAGGACCGGCATATTGACTGAGGAATGATAGTGCTTTATTATTTATCCTGTTTTGCAAGCTGCTGATTCTGAAGCTAACATATCTAGCTTCATCCTGTATTATAAAAATGAAAACTGCAGTCATCTAGGGAGAAAACAGATACTGAAAATTTGACACTAGCTTCAGGACGATAGACAGTCAAGGAGGGGGAGAAGTAGTTGGGGCTGCAGTCTTGCGTGGAGCATGTGTGCTCAGTGAAATAGGGACAAACAAAAAAAACTTTTAACCAGTAGGTGACAGAGACAGACATGGACCTTAGATGTGACTGAGGTTAACCCTGACCAATTCTGTTGTGTACTGTACTATAAAAACCAACACTACTTTAATTATGTACAGCAAATATATGAGGGACAGGGGTAAGGGGAAACGAGTAGGAGCAGTATAGTCACGTGTTAGTAAAGTGCAAAAACTGACTGTGGCCATGGTTACTACAGTGTGTTGATGACCCTCTTGAGGAGGTTGTTTGTAAAAGTGAGAAGAAAGTTGCAGCACAAGCAGTAGTAATACACTATTTAAAAACACTGAAGTAGACAACAAGTCACAATCTCGTGTCGATGGCTTATTGGAGGATGGTGTAGTAGTTAAACAAAATGCTGTGTCTGTCAGTGTGATTAACAACACCAACCTTGCAGCGGTAGTAACGAATGTTCCAAAAATCCCCCTAAGGGGAAAAGTAAAAGAACATTGTTCTGAGTGATCTGAGCAGTGATCTGAGCAGCAGGATTAGGATGCTGAATGGGCTGGGATCATCAACAATGACATAAGACAGGTGGTGGTGTGAAGATGATTCTAATTCCTATTAGCTCTAGTGCTGCTGAGGCAGTAGCAGAATCACAAGATACTTCTATTGAGAAGAAGTTGGCCAATCATGATTCTTTTCCTGTACCTACTCTAAAATCATGTGTGTGCTCTCATATTAACAATACGCACAACTATATCCACCATCTTGACCTTTATGGTAGCAATGTTAAAACATCCCACCCACAAGAAATCAGGTGCTGCTTCAGTATGGCCTTTGTGCACTCTACTAGATAATGGTGGTGGTGACAAGACACACAAGGTGCAATGGGTGGAGATGAACTGTCAGATTCTCACATCTGCAGACTCCCTATTAGCTCTTGGTGGTGGTAAGGTGGCAGTGGTGGTATTGCCTAGGAGGAGGATGAGAAAGAGGACCCTCAGGGTGCAGTGAGGACAATGGTGATATTTTCCTGCAAATGAACCCTAGCCAAAGAAGATGACATAGGTGTTATTATCATCAACAAATTTTCTAGCTGGTGGGGGGTTTCACTTGATCTTGATGGCAGATATGACTAGTGCTGGGACCAGGAGTAGTGGAAAGTGGAACCATCTTTACTTGTCCGAGTCCCATATCACAGCTGCTAGTTCCCAGCCCCATTGTGGCCATGGTAAAAACTGACACACTAGTCGGGAATTACAATAACAGCAAATTCCATAATCTCAAAGCTGGTGGTGCTAGTGATGCACATTCCCAACTGCATCTATATCTCCCATTCTAAGTAACTTTCAGCTAAGATGCTCTAATACTGTCTTCTACCCCACCAGTTCCACCACTACATACAGGCAATTAAGGAATACATGTACAAAACAAGCAAAATTAGCAAAAGCACAGTATTTTACTGACAACTTGAACAGTAACATTTCAAAGCCAGGCAACTTTTGGAAGGTTATTGGATGGTCAGACAAGCCTAGATCATACACGGAGCGGGTAATCAGCCAGAGCCACAGGTCTGCACCAGATTGGGTGTCCACTACAAAGGGCAATGCTAGAGAGTAGCCAGACAGAGCCACAGGTCAGCACCAGGATGGATGGTCAGACAAGCCAGGTCATACACAAGATCAGGAGCAAGTAGAGAACTGTAATGCACACCAACTTAAGGGTAACTGGATGAGCATCCAGTTCCCTTTAAATACAAGGCGCCAGGAAGTGGATAGGAGGAGCCAGACAGCCCCAAAAGATAAGAAGATAGCCTGCGTCAGATACGCCTTACGCGCCCGTAATTGACGCTTCTCGCCGCGAGACGCAGAAGCGTCATACTGAGCGATACAACTCCAGCGCCAGCCGAAACGGCGATGCTGAATATAGGTAAGCTGTGACAGTGAGCTGTCTGAGATGTACCTTGCCAAGGAAAGTGATCACAAAGGAAAAAAAGAATTCTATTTAATATGTAAATAATTGACCACAGAAAACAAAACAGTAAACACTCACAAGGTAGACCTCAGTGAGCCAGGGGCTAGAGTTTGCAGGGTGGGGAGCATAGCTAATGAGTGGTGGCTGCTCCAAGGAGGCCTTGCTGCAGCCTAGGTTGCGTAAGCACATCTCAGCCAATGGCTGTGAGGGAATTGGATCAGAGACTGCCCATATATAAAGGCAGTCTCTGCTCAAATTCCCTCATTGTGGAATGGGCATCAGCCTGTGAGGCAGAAGAAGGAGGGACCTGTGGCACACAGCACAGTCTCTGCTGCCACCGCCTCTGTGACCACACACAGCGGCTGAGATATTATTAAGTGTATTATTATTATGTTTTTTTGGACATATTATATTGGAGCAACTTTATTATAATGGCAAGCAGACCCAGATCTTCACCACCTACTCAGACAACCAGAGCAGTGTGTCGGTGCAGGTGTATGAGTGTGAGCGGGCCATGACCTGGGGCAACAATCTGCTGGGCAAGTTCGAGGGTGCCACGTAAAGGGTCAACTTGCAATGTGTAACACATTTCAGGATAACCTCTTTGAGTGCTAAAGACAGTCATTTTCAATTCCAGAGGAGTTGGAGCAATACAAATAAATGGATGACAAATAAATCTCTGAGGAACTAGAGGAGCAGCTGCAGATGAGCTATATTGTGATGTTTCATAGTACGACCTGAGAATCTCGTGCTTTCATGCAGTCCGAGATTATCAGGTCATCATTTTTATCATGGTGACATGGTAAATGAGTGAAGTGGTTGCACGTTCTTTTGCGTGGGACCTTTTAAAAGTGAACTGCTGGGAATATTGCTATTACATGCTGGTGCTACCATGTACATCTCCTTACATGGAGGTGCTATCAAAAGTATACCATTCCCAGCTATAGTCATTTATAACGTGGTGTTCAGTAAAACCTTTTTTGAACTACCATGTACCTTAAGTAGGTGAAAGTAAAATTTACACCACCTGCTCTATTATTTCCTCAGTTGCAAGGTGATGTACAAAAATAATTGCATGTACCTGTACAGTCAATATGAGAGTAAAATACCATAAAGAAAAGGTACATACTAAGGATTGCCACAGTCTGCAGAGCTTCTGCAGGGATAGAAAAAACACTGAGGTTACAAGCAAATCAGTAAGGAGACAGTATCATCTATAGACCAGCAGCATATTTTTGGAGCTAGAGATGATAGGAAAAGAAAATTGATTTGGAGTTTAAGGAGTCTTGTTGGCAGGCAATTTGTTCTTTGCGTATGGAGGACTATGAGGCAGTGGTATGGGAAAATGGAGATTTACCTCCCCAAAAAAACAAACGAGAATATTTTTTTACGTGGAAGAGACAGACAGGTGATCAAAGTAACTATTTGTGCTGGATGAGTCACTGTGACTGTCTGGCAGAGATATTCTTTCCAGACTGACATCCAAGAGACAAACAAGTGCAGCTGACATTGACCATATAAGCACAAGAAGATGGAGGACCGGCATATTGACTGAGGAATGATAGTGCTTTATTATTTATCCTGTTTTGCAAGCTGCTGATTCTGAAGCTAACATATCTAGCTTCATCCTGTATTATAAAAATGAAAACTGCAGTCATCTAGGGAGAAAACAGATACTGAAAATTTGACACTAGCTTCAGGACGATAGACAGTCAAGGAGGGGGAGAAGTAGTTGGGGTTGCAGTCTTGCGTGGAGCATGTGTGCTCAGTGAAATAGGGACAAACAAAAAAAACTTTTAACCAGTAGGTGACAGAGACAGACATGGACCTTAGATGTGACTGAGGTTAACCCTGACCAATTCTGTTGTGTACTGTACTATAAAAACCAACACTACTTTAATTATGTACAGCAAATATATGAGGGACAGGGGTAAGGGGAAACGAGTAGGAGCAGTATAGTCACGTGTTAGTAAAGTGCAAAAACTGACTGTGGCCATGGTTACTACAGTGTGTTGATGACCCTCTTGAGGAGGTTGTTTGTAAAAGTGAGAAGAAAGTTGCAGCACAAGCAGTAGTAATACACTATTTAAAAACACTGAAGTAGACAACAAGTCACAATCTCGTGTCGATGGCTTATTGGAGGATGGTGTAGTAGTTAAACAAAATGCTGTGTCTGTCAGTGTGATTAACAACACCAACCTTGCAGCGGTAGTAACGAATGTTCCAAAAATCCCCCTAAGGGGAAAAGTAAAAGAACATTGTTCTGAGTGATCTGAGCAGTGATCTGAGCAGCAGGATTAGGATGCTGAATGGGCTGGGATCATCAACAATGACATAAGACAGGTGGTGGTGTGAAGATGATTCTAATTCCTATTAGCTCTAGTGCTGCTGAGGCAGTAGCAGAATCACAAGATACTTCTATTGAGAAGAAGTTGGCCAATCATGATTCTTTTCCTGTACCTACTCTAAAATCATGTGTGTGCTCTCATATTAACAATACGCACAACTATATCCACCATCTTGACCTTTATGGTAGCAATGTTAAAACATCCCACCCACAAGAAATCAGGTGCTGCTTCAGTATGGCCTTTGTGCACTCTACTAGATAATGGTGGTGGTGACAAGACACACAAGGTGCAATGGGTGGAGATGAACTGTCAGATTCTCACATCTGCAGACTCCCTATTAGCTCTTGGTGGTGGTAAGGTGGCAGTGGTGGTATTGCCTAGGAGGAGGATGAGAAAGAGGACCCTCAGGGTGCAGTGAGGACAATGGTGATATTTTCCTGCAAATGAACCCTAGCCAAAGAAGATGACATAGGTGTTATTATCATCAACAAATTTTCTAGCTGGTGGGGGGTTTCACTTGATCTTGATGGCAGATATGACTAGCGCTGGGACCAGGAGTAGTGGAAAGCGGAACCATCTTTACTTGTCCGAGTCCCATATCACAGCTGCTAGTTCCCAGCCCCATTGTGGCCATGGTAAAAACTGACACACTAGTCGGGAATTACAATAACAGCAAATTCCATAATCTCAAAGCTGGTGGTGCTAGTGATGCACATTCCCAACTGCATCTATATCTCCCATTCTAAGTAACTTTCAGCTAAGATGCTCTAATACTGTCTTCTACCCCACCAGTTCCACCACCCTCTGACTCATCAAAATGGGACTTTTCTCCCATCCCACCCTGTACCATGTTTGCCAAGGGGCAGGAAACATTGGCGTGTGTAGTCTAAAAAGCAAAATCTTCTCAATTTCTTTACACTTGCTACAGGGGGTGGGGTGGCTAAAGGTATGTCTGTATCATGTGTACCAGAGTCAATGTGGGCATATATTTATTAATGGGCTCTAATAACGGCATACAAGTGCCTAGGAAAAAAAGCCCCATTTAAATCAATGGATGTTTTTTATTTTTCGCCCTGAAATTTAGGGTTGTAAGGTGAAGGGCCGTGGGTGATTGAGTGCAATGTTACTTCATGATCTGCTGCAAAAAAAAGCTTCTTTGGTCATTAAACGGTATCAGAAAGGCAGCAGTGCTTTCTCTCTTGTGTATGTTAAAGCAGTGATATATCTACATTATCTCTACATTATAGCATTTCAATGGTCCCTTGAGGAGTGACTGGAACACCTCTAAGGTACTTTAAGGGTTAATGTTTTAAAGATCTCAGGGTCAGCTCATCTGTAAAGTTCCCAGGTATGCAGTGTTTAACTCTTTGGATGCTAAAGACATCTTTAACACATTGTTTTGCAATGCGCTAGAGACGCCTCTGGCATGCAAGAGGTTAAGTAATGTGTCTTTTTTGGAGAATGGCCCAAGCTGAATTATTAGCAAGAGGTCTGAAAACCAAAAGAAAATGACAATTCATATGCCCTTGTTCCACTGTACTTCAGTCACTGATTATGCTTCAGTTACATCAGGGTCTAATGAGCAGTTCTGGCAGAATTTTCACCATATGGAAATCAGCTTAATAGACTGAAAAAATATCCTTAATATGATTACTGTGCCCACATCTCTGTACACAGTGAGTCTTGTAAATGAGAGCCGTTACCTCGTTTTGCGACATCTTGTAATGACTCGGATGTAATGAGTCGGAATTAGTAATTGTTTGACTGCCTGAGCTTCTTGGAAATGGGAATATTTTACCATCAGCAAAATTCAAACTGCACTGCTCCCAGTGTAATTAACTCCTTGAGTGCCAGCAGGCTTTGTTTCTGGCTCAGGCCAGAGCTGTTTTAGATGAGAGCTAACCCTAACAATGACCTCCAACTTACCTATTATAGCCAGAAAATCCTAATGGCACTGATTAATTATTCACTTGAGCCACTGTTCAAGAGGTAACATATTCAATCACTCATGGAGGTGGCCATGACACTTGCTAGAAGGACCACAGGACCTCAAACGCCATGTTCTTCATGTGGTAATATTAAGTAGGCTCATATACTCTACCTGCTACAGTTTAAGGGCTGGATTCAAATGCAGGAGATAAATGTTACCTCCAGTTTTATCAAAAATGTTCCTGTTGAAGTCTATGGGGAAACCTACAGATAAAAGCAGAGATAAAATTAGCACCTGCATTTGAATCCAGCCCTAAAAAACTGACAGTACCTATCATATGCTTTTCCTTGGATCTGATATTCAGGACTGATTGCAGTTGGTTTAGTCCATTTGTTCTTAGAACACCAGCCTCAGTATTCTGTCTAACTACTGTAGGTGTAACTGCTTAACACTATGTGAGACTAGGGGCTGGATTCAATTGTAAGAGATAAATATTAGAGACTGGTAAAACAGCTGGTAAGGCAATACTGTCTAACGGTCTGTTAGTAAAAGTGCTAGTGGGGCAATTCAGTTGCCCTACCAGCTGAAACCAAAATGGACGTTAGGCCATATAATACGACTTGTGGCCAAATGTCTGTTTTGCTTGTTAAGTTCCCAAAATGCACACTAAATAGTGTAACTGTTAGGGACCAGGGACCAGACAAACACAAAAATGTAAAATGCAAAACACCTTTATTAAAATAACAAAAACAAACAAAACAAAATCATGATCCAGGAGTGTAAAACAAAAGACAAGCCAGAGTCAGGAACTAAGACAGGTACTCAGACAAGCCGGGGTCAGGAATACGGAGAACAGCAATGTCAGGAACTAGCCAGGAATCAGGAGCCATATTGGACATCAAAGGAAGCCAGGTCATGCACAGATAATCAGGAGCACAGGAGAACACACTTGCATCCAGAAGCAGACACAAGGGCAAGGAGAAAGTGAGCATAGGTGCTTTAAATACCCTGGAAGGGGTTGGCTGATAACAGTCAAGTGAGTAACCATGGAGACTGAGAGGTCAAGGCAGATCGTTAAGCATCAGCTGACTCAGCCTGACCCAGGGAAGGAAAGGCAGCAGTAATCAATAGGCGAGTGTTAACCAGATTAGTCAAACCATGACAGTGAATAATGGGACATCAAAGGAAAAGAGCTAACGATTGGTGCCTGACACACTATCAAGCACCGATCGTTAGCTCAAACACACAGTCACCCTCCCAAAAACTAACCCTACACTACCCCTAACAGTAAAATGCAACAATACTACCCCTAACACTAGCATTACACCCAGATCTGTGTAACACTCACCTGACATCCACTGTCAGTCTTCTTCTTCTAGCTTCCTTCTTCTGTTTTCTCTAATCTTTTCTTCTTATCTTCTTTTTCTTGTTTCCTGTAAAATAAAATGAAATGTCAATGTATGTTTAAAAAAACATGCCCCCAAGAAATGCCATAGTTAACCCCTCAGGTGCTCAAAGGATTAATTGCAGTGTTGCCTTTAAAAATAGTATCCAGCCAGTCCGTTTAAAATAAATACATAATGTATGTTTTTTCATCATCAAAAAGCCATTCCTATGCTTAAAAACAATTTAGCTATCTCTGCTTAGGCTTAGGACCCATATCAATGCATCCACTAGTGACTTTGGTTTTTTTCATTTTTTTTTTCACTTTCAATTCCTGCATCGGCACTTTGGGGATCCGTTAAGGTACTCTGCGCACAAAAAAAACAACTTTAAGATTATATTTTGGGGATGTAAGACATGAATAATTTTACATACTGTATGTTAGCTGTAAGAATGTGATATTTAAGGTTATATAAAACTATTTCTTTTTTTGGTGTTAATGATCCATTAAAACGGTCTGACTTCAGCAACCATTATAATAGAAAAATAATCTGGGTTTTCATATGAGTTGTGTTGAAAGTAATGTCCCAATCTTTGCTGATGACACTAAACAGTATAAGCAAATATATAGAGAGCTGGATACTTTTTACACACACGCACACACATACACACACACACACACACACATACACACAAACATGCACACATGCACACACTCACAACATGCACATACATACACACACACAAACACACTTTTCTTTTGAACATGTGACCCTCAAGAAACAGCAAGATTGACCAATCAAGGTAGAGCACATGAAAGGGAAAGCAATATAAAGCATGCAAGCTAGTGCAATAAGATAGCACGTGCAAGTGAGGATACGCAAGAGAGCAAGACAGATCATGCAAGAAAGAGAGAAAATGCATATGCAAGCAGGGGAGGGCTGGCCTGGGGGGCAGGGGGGCAATTGCCCCCTGGGCCAGTCATATGTCTGGGTTGGTGGGCCACTTCCTCACTCAATCACTCACCTGCTGCTGTAAATGGAGCTGCAGTAGTGATACCACAGAGCTTACAATTGAAATGGAGCTACACCAATGATATCATAGAGCTACAATCCAAGTGGATCTACACTAGTATCATAACCCATTTCCCTTGTCAGCTCTATGGTAGCACTAGTGCAGCTTTTACTTCAATTGCAATCTCTGTAGCTCCATTTCAACTGTAAGCTCTGTGGTATCATTTGCCTTACTTCACAATATTAATGCCAATTTTAAAATTAACAAAAGAGGTGGGCTGAGACAGTGGGCCTGAACAACAGTAGAAATGGGCCACTTGATTATATGTGCCCCCCAGGCCACATGTTACGAGCCCTCCCCTGTATGCAAGTGAGCAGCCACAATAGAAAACTAATGAACTCAAGAGACAGCACATGCATGAGAGAGAAAGAAAGTGCATAGAAGAGAGAGCGAGCATACAAAGGCAATATAGTGAATGCATAATAGAGAGCACACAAGAGAGACACACCCAAAGAATAATAACAAGGAGTGAGAAACTGAGAGACATAAGAGAGCAAGGAGGCACACATAGCCAAGTTGATACCTTTATTGGATAACTAAGTAGATTTAGGATGAAAGCTTTCAAGATCTCTTAGGTCTCTTCCTCATTCATGTTATACAGATAATATAAAAACATCTCTCTTAAATACAAGTACACATTGCATTGATTAATGGGAGAACATTTTTGCCAAAATACACACAGTATCAGGGACATTAAACTGACTGCACACTTCCAGAGGAAGACTGTAATCTACATCATACTCCTGGACTGAGCTGATCTTATCTGATATCTGTTCTAAACAAGGTAATGGGTAATTGTATTTAAAGGGATAGTATTACTTCAAAATTACTATCCCTCATATTGTAGCCCTTAATAAACTGAGTTAAATGACACCAGCGGCATCTCTCAAACCTTTATGGTTTAAGAGATAGCTGCTTTCAAAGTTTCCTCTCCCCTGCTGTCAGTGTTCTGCTGCCAGCAGGAGAATCCGGTCTCTGAATCAAACGGAGGCTCTTCAGCAGAGCCGATATCTCGTTATGGAAGGAAAAATGATTAATTGAAACAGTCTTCTACGTGTGCTTGGTAACCAAACACACGTAGAAGACTGTTTCAATTGCCTTTTTAACTCAGAACAATATAGAGAACCATGACAGTTGTTTAAAGTGCAGACAGGAATGGATGTTGATCCAGGATGATATCTGACAGCCTTTAGGACCCAGGAAGGCCCAGTGTTTGTTTGTTTATTTATTTGCCTTCCTCTTGCTCAAAAAAACATGGTTTATTTTGGAAAAATTGAACTTCATGATTTTTTTTTTAAACCTCATTAAAGGGGATGTATCACCTAAAAAGCCGAAATCCCGTTATTGCAAAAGAATTACTTCATTGGAAAGGTCTACAGAGTGTGCTTGCAAACCAGGCATACTTTGTAGACTTTTACAATGAAGTAATTCTTTTGCAATAATGGGATTTCAGCTCTGCTGCAGAGCCGCTGGCTGATCCCCTTACTGGGATCTCCTGCTGTCAGCTAGACAGCTAACACAGTACAGGACAAACCTGCTAGCTTTAGATTCAGCAGCTTGACATAAAGGATACAAGTAACAGCAGCTGGTGAAACTCCATCAAACCTCTGCATATGTGTATGCAGGTATTATCAGGTATGATAATAGTTGTTTATGTTCCACAGGGGTAGCACACAGAGGGTTAATTTTTTAATTATTATTTTTTATTTATACCTCATTTGGGGGGCTGGGGGTATCATGACCCTTCCTGATGCCCCACAACAAGGTCTGAATAAAAAAATTACAGTAAAATCTCAGTTATAATACGCACCTGTGTATAATATGCAGATGTATATTATACCTAAGATTTTAGGGGAAAACAAGAGTGCCTATGTATAATACGCATCCTTGTTTTCCCCTCTTATGAAAAAAATATTAAGCCTGCCAGTACCCTTCCTTCCCTCCCCTGGCGCTATCCGATTCTAAAATGCCACTTACTTTCTTCAAAAGACAAGTCCCCGCATTTTCAACATTATCAGGAAACATATAAACAGTGTGAATCTTCCCCTGCGGGTGGCACGCTTCCATTCACTGCCCGCTTCCTTCCAGCTATGGTACTGCCCTGTGAGAACCTTCAGATTCTCACAGGGCATTACCATTGGCTGGAGCCGGTAGGTCCTGAAAGCCAATTGAAGGAATCGGGCAGCGAATGCAAGCATGCCGCCCACAGGGGAAGATTCACATCGTTTACATGTTTCCTGATAATGTTGAAAATGTGGGGACTTGTCTTTTTAAGAAAGTAAGTGGCATTTTAGAATTGGATAGCGCCAGGGGAGGGAGGGAAGGGTTCTGGCCGGCTTAATTTTTTCAAAATAAAAAACTCTCAAGTATAATACGCACCCCCCACGTCACATAAGGTGAAGTGGGGTAAAATTGTGCGTACACACCAGTTTTTTTAAATTATTCATCAGACCTAGTGGGGGACATCAGGACTCCGTCTGATGCCCTCCCCATTATTGATTTCCCAGCTGATAATTTTGGAAGATCAATAATGGCAATGCAGGTGAGGAACCTACTCTCCTTCTTCACTCCTACCCCAACTATTAGGAGTGAGCAGGATCGGGAAAACACTTCTTACATTAGTGGTGATAATGTCAGCAGTGATATGAGGAGGCTTTCCCTTATCCCGCCCACTCTTACCTGGAAGTTTGGGTAGGAGTTATGGAGAAGGACCTGCTGCTCTCCTGTGCTGTGATTATTGAATGCCCAGCGTTATCAGCTGGGAGATGAATTTTTGTGTGTGTGTTGGGGAAGGGAGCATTAGGAAAGATCCTGAAGTCCTCCCAGACAAAGCTTGGCTTTTTTTTTTTTTTTAACTGCGGTCACTGCATGTCGGCAATACTGGCTTACACAGTGACCGAATTTCAACGTAGGTACTTGGCACAGGGGGTCAAGCTGTCCAAGCATGTACATTGCATCCCCTTGGCACTCAAGGAGTTAAGGCTCAATATTAGGGCTAGGGTCTGGTTTTTACGGTTAGGTGCTATTGTTTATGGGTCGTTATTATTATAGTTTAAGAGTTGGGGGGTAATTGTTAGTGGTAAATTTGAATTCATTCTGAATTGTGGGTGTGGCCAGTGCAATCTCATTGTCCCTGGTGATTATTTAACCCCTTGGATGCTTTACAGGTCTCAAGCAACCAAGAGGGTTCTTCTCTTTGACCTCCTGGAGAGGGCTCATGTGCTGCGGCACAAACGATGTCAATGACGGGATTCACATTATAAAAGGGGTAGGGCTTGCTCATTTGAAAGTAATAAAGTTTGTGGGAAGGGAGGGAAGTGGGCAGAACAGGTGGGAAAGTAAGAGAAGTGGGAGGGAAGAAGAATAAACTCCACAACACCAGAGAATCGCCCTCTGTCCCCGCAGACCCCGTAATGCAATCTGAAAACCGGAGGCAGATCCAGAGATTTCCCAGGTATGATGAATGTTTGTTATAAGCTATGGGTATTTTTTGTGACAAGGAACAGTGAATGGGACTGGAGATGGGGTCATGTGAAAAGTCATCCTAGTCACCAAAGTTTTTCTTTTTTTTTAATTCAAGGTAAGGTTGTATGTATATCAGTATAAAAGTGTGGGGTGAAACAAGGAATGAATCTGGGGGAACTGGGATGTATAAAATTAGTGTGAATACAAGGTGAGTTTATAATATATGTATCATTCATAAATGTACTAGAAAAGATATGTTTTAACCCCTTAACCCCTTAAGGACCATTGACGTACCCGGACCTTCACTCTGGTCCAGCACTTAAGGACCAGTGACGGTCCTGGCACGTCACATACTTTTACTCACCATGCTCGTGCAGGAGCGCGATGAGTAATACCGGGACTGAAGTTGATCGCTCCAAGACTGGAGCAATCTCTTTCAGTCCCTCTTTCAGCTTTCCGGCACACGTGATCAGTCACGTGAGGCAACATGCCGAACTTCCCTATCTGGTCCTTAAAGGACCACACACCCTAGGACCGCTGGTCCTTAAGGGGTTAGAGACCAGAGGTATGTGAACCCGTTATAAAGCAATGGGCTGCACACCTAAAAATGTACAATGTTTTGCAATTATGTTTCACTGCAGATGCAGGAAGCAACCACCATTCAGGTCGGATGGCAGGAGAGGCGTGTGCAAAGAGCACATATGAGAGAAGTGTAATAAGAGCTGGATATTCTGAATTATTAACCTTTTGAGTGCCAGAAGTGTATGTAACTCATTGCTTCATGGTATATTGCCTCCCTCTCTGGCATGCAAAGGGTTAAATAAAGAGCAAAAACAGTTGTTCAGCTCTGGCATAGCACTAATCTATTAACCCTTTGGATGCCAGAAGGTTATCCAATACATTGCATCACGATGCTTTGGATACCCTTCTGGCACTCAAAGGGTTAAAAAGATCTCCTTGGAATGCTAGAAAATTCTTGCTTTAGAGATATTTGTAACATTCAACGGAATGACTATTGCTATTTGGTTACTATTTGCTACAGTAAATCACATGGGCATGTTTGCAAAATAGACCCAAAGAAGTGATGGAAGTGTATCGCCCTCTAGTGTGCATTTAGGAATATGCTTTTATTGAGTGCTTAAAATGCATAATTCTTAATGAAGATTTATTTACTTTGTACTAGTTGTATATTTATCGCTTTATAACTCAGGGAATATATATTACAGTACATAATACATAAATACATACATATATAGCAAATACATGCAATTGTAAGAAGTGTGTAAAATATGTTTTAATTTCATGTCTTTTTAAACCAGGGATAGGCAACCAGTGAATCTAGCTGATGAGCAATAGCAACTGTTGCTTCAAAAATGTTCTAGCTTTTCTTAGCACAACAGCCTGTATGTGTTTTATGTTAATTAGCAGATTAACTACTTGATGATCAGAGGGTTGCACAATGCATTGCAGAAAAATGTGTTGCACTATGAGACATAATAAGCATGTGGTAACCATAACATCACAAATCAGTTACACTATCACAATTAATTAAAGGTATAGCATCTGTATGCCTGGGCTTCTGTTTGTTTGTTTATTTATTTGCCTTCCTCTTGCTCAAAAAAACATGGTTTATTTTGGAAAAATTGAACTTCATGATTTTTTTTTTAAACCTCATTAAAGGGGATGTATCACCTAAAAAGCCGAAATCCCGTTATTGCAAAAGAATTACTTCATTGGAAAGGTCTACAGAGTGTGCTTGCAAACCAGGCATACTTTGTAGACTTTTACAATGAAGTAATTCTTTTGCAATAATGGGATTTCAGCTCTGCTGCAGAGCCGCTGGCTGATCCCCTTACTGGGATCTCCTGCTGTCAGCTAGACAGCTAACACAGTACAGGACAAACCTGCTAGCTTTAGATTCAGCAGCTTGACATAAAGGATACAAGTAACAGCAGCTGGTGAAACTCCATCAAACCTCTGCATATGTGTATGCAGGTATTATCAGGTATGATAATAGTTGTTTATGTTCCACAGGGGTAGCACACAGAGGGTTAATTTTTTAATTATTATTTTTTATTTATACCTCATTTGGGGGGCTGGGGGTATCATGACCCTTCCTGATGCCCCACAACAAGGTCTGAATAAAAAAATTACAGTAAAATCTCAGTTATAATACGCACCTGTGTATAATATGCAGATGTATATTATACCTAAGATTTTAGGGGAAAACAAGAGTGCCTATGTATAATACGCATCCTTGTTTTCCCCTCTTATGAAAAAAATATTAAGCCTGCCAGTACCCTTCCTTCCCTCCCCTGGCGCTATCCGATTCTAAAATGCCACTTACTTTCTTCAAAAGACAAGTCCCCGCATTTTCAACATTATCAGGAAACATATAAACAGTGTGAATCTTCCCCTGCGGGTGGCACGCTTCCATTCACTGCCCGCTTCCTTCCAGCTATGGTACTGCCCTGTGAGAACCTTCAGATTCTCACAGGGCATTACCATTGGCTGGAGCCGGTAGGTCCTGAAAGCCAATTGAAGGAATCGGGCAGCGAATGCAAGCATGCCGCCCACAGGGGAAGATTCACATCGTTTACATGTTTCCTGATAATGTTGAAAATGTGGGGACTTGTCTTTTTAAGAAAGTAAGTGGCATTTTAGAATTGGATAGCGCCAGGGGAGGGAGGGAAGGGTTCTGGCCGGCTTAATTTTTTCAAAATAAAAAACTCTCGAGTATAATACGCACCCCCCACGTCACATAAGGTGAAGTGGGGTAAAATTGTGCGTACACACCAGTTTTTTTAAATTATTCATCAGACCTAGTGGGGGACATCAGGACTCCGTCTGATGCCCTCCCCATTATTGATTTCCCAGCTGATAATTTTGGAAGATCAATAATGGCAATGCAGGTGAGGAACCTACTCTCCTTCTTCACTCCTACCCCAACTATTAGGAGTGAGCAGGATCGGGAAAACACTTCTTACATTAGTGGTGATAATGTCAGCAGTGATATGAGGAGGCTTTCCCTTATCCCGCCCACTCTTACCTGGAAGTTTGGGTAGGAGTTATGGAGAAGGACCTGCTGCTCTCCTGTGCTGTGATTATTGAATGCCCAGCGTTATCAGCTGGGAGATGAATTTTTGTGTGTGTGTTGGGGAAGGGAGCATTAGGAAAGATCCTGAAGTCCTCCCAGACAAAGCTTGGCTTTTTTTTTTTTTTTAACTGCGGTCACTGCATGTCGGCAATACTGGCTTACACAGTGACCGAATTTCAACGTAGGTACTTGGCACAGGGGGTCAAGCTGTCCAAGCATGTACATTGCATCCCCTTGGCACTCAAGGAGTTAAGGCTCAATATTAGGGCTAGGGTCTGGTTTTTACGGTTAGGTGCTATTGTTTATGGGTCGTTATTATTATAGTTTAAGAGTTGGGGGGTAATTGTTAGTGGTAAATTTGAATTCATTCTGAATTGTGGGTGTGGCCAGTGCAATCTCATTGTCCCTGGTGATTATTTAACCCCTTGGATGCTTTACAGGTCTCAAGCAACCAAGAGGGTTCTTCTCTTTGACCTCCTGGAGAGGGCTCATGTGCTGCGGCACAAACGATGTCAATGACGGGATTCACATTATAAAAGGGGTAGGGCTTGCTCATTTGAAAGTAATAAAGTTTGTGGGAAGGGAGGGAAGTGGGCAGAACAGGTGGGAAAGTAAGAGAAGTGGGAGGGAAGAAGAATAAACTCCACAACACCAGAGAATCGCCCTCTGTCCCCGCAGACCCCGTAATGCAATCTGAAAACCGGAGGCAGATCCAGAGATTTCCCAGGTATGATGAATGTTTGTTATAAGCTATGGGTATTTTTTGTGACAAGGAACAGTGAATGGGACTGGAGATGGGGTCATGTGAAAAGTCATCCTAGTCACCAAAGTTTTTCTTTTTTTTTAATTCAAGGTAAGGTTGTATGTATATCAGTATAAAAGTGTGGGGTGAAACAAGGAATGAATCTGGGGGAACTGGGATGTATAAAATTAGTGTGAATACAAGGTGAGTTTATAATATATGTATCATTCATAAATGTACTAGAAAAGATATGTTTTAACCCCTTAACCCCTTAAGGACCATTGACGTACCCGGACCTTCACTCTGGTCCAGCACTTAAGGACCAGTGACGGTCCTGGCACGTCACATACTTTTACTCACCATGCTCGTGCAGGAGCGCGATGAGTAATACCGGGACTGAAGTTGATCGCTCCAAGACTGGAGCAATCTCTTTCAGTCCCTCTTTCAGCTTTCCGGCACACGTGATCAGTCACGTGAGGCAACATGCCGAACTTCCCTATCTGGTCCTTAAAGGACCACACACCCTAGGACCGCTGGTCCTTAAGGGGTTAGAGACCAGAGGTATGTGAACCCGTTATAAAGCAATGGGCTGCACACCTAAAAATGTACAATGTTTTGCAATTATGTTTCACTGCAGATGCAGGAAGCAACCACCATTCAGGTCGGATGGCAGGAGAGGCGTGTGCAAAGAGCACATATGAGAGAAGTGTAATAAGAGCTGGATATTCTGAATTATTAACCTTTTGAGTGCCAGAAGTGTATGTAACTCATTGCTTCATGGTATATTGCCTCCCTCTCTGGCATGCAAAGGGTTAAATAAAGAGCAAAAACAGTTGTTCAGCTCTGGCATAGCACTAATCTATTAACCCTTTGGATGCCAGAAGGTTATCCAATACATTGCATCACGATGCTTTGGATACCCTTCTGGCACTCAAAGGGTTAAAAAGATCTCCTTGGAATGCTAGAAAATTCTTGCTTTAGAGATATTTGTAACATTCAACGGAATGACTATTGCTATTTGGTTACTATTTGCTACAGTAAATCACATGGGCATGTTTGCAAAATAGACCCAAAGAAGTGATGGAAGTGTATCGCCCTCTAGTGTGCATTTAGGAATATGCTTTTATTGAGTGCTTAAAATGCATAATTCTTAATGAAGATTTATTTATTTTGTACTAGTTGTATATTTATCGCTTTATAACTCAGGGAATATATATTACAGTACATAATACATAAATACATACATATATAGCAAATACATGCAATTGTAAGAAGTGTGTAAAATATGTTTTAATTTCATGTCTTTTTAAACCAGGGATAGGCAACCAGTGAATCTAGCTGATGAGCAATAGCAACTGTTGCTTCAAAAATGTTCTAGCTTTTCTTAGCACAACAGCCTGTATGTGTTTTATGTTAATTAGCAGATTAACTACTTGATGATCAGAGGGTTGCACAATGCATTGCAGAAAAATGTGTTGCACTATGAGACATAATAAGCATGTGGTAACCATAACATCACAAATCAGTTACACTATCACAATTAATTAAAGGTATAGCATCTGTATGCCTGGGCTTCTGACAACATTACATGATAAGTGTGCAATTAATCTGCCAGAAGCACTGTCAATGCATTGCTTCACAATGAATTGACTTGGCTACCCATCTGGCAATCAATTTATTAACAACCATGCTACTTCAGGAGGATTGTGAGTGCATTCTGTTTGGACAAGGGTTTGGTTGTCTTAGAGAAGAGAGAGTACTGTAGCTAGGATCGTGCTGGGCAACCTGTGGCACTCTGGCAGATGTTGTGTAGCTCTGAGGATTGCCATTTAGCTTGGGGCAAATGGAATTATAGACTGATAAAAGCTAGGGATACTTAGTAGGGGTCGGTGAAAAGTGTGAAAAGTTTCCAGCGAAAAATTTAGCAAAACTGTGCCGATTTTTCGCTTTTCCCACAAAAACATTCGCCTTTCCGCCTATGCAAAAATGTCCTCCTTTTCGCCTATTTTAACAAATTTTCTGCCTTTTTTAATACATTTTTTTGCCATATTTCCAATAGGTACTACATTTTCTACTGTAATTTTACTTCTTCTGAGGGCAGAAGTTTAGAAATAAGTGGCTGAAAGTCACAGTTGTGAGTCCTACAGCAACATATGCCTTGAAAAATATGTTAGCATGTAGAATACATTTGTCCTTTGCCCACAACACTAACTTCCTGCTTAAGTGGCACTGGCACATATTCATGATGTCAAGTTATAAAAAATAAATAAAATACAACCTACAATGTGGTATATGTGTATGGTAGTGGTGGTGGGGGACTGGCATGGTGTGATTTGTGTATGTATTTTTACCATTGTCACATGCTATCCTCCTTCTCAGATTATTGACACACATAACTTATCGGTCATAACAGTGGATTGGTCCCATGTGTGGAAAATAGTGGCAACCCTTCTTCACATCCCTCGTCCACCTCCTCATCTGTGCTTTGCAATACGTTGAATACCCCTCTGGCACTTCAAAGGGTTAATGATCTGACCTGTTATGTTTGTCTCTCAATGGTTAATATTGTTAACATTGTTGTTTGATATTTGCCAGAGACACTGTTTTATTAATAGACTAGTTTAAAAGCCTATGTACATGGGCCACAGTGCCACCCAGCAGCCTTGGCTGGTGCCCCGGACCCAGGAGTGGAGACGGGAGGAGCAGTCTGACAACAACGGAGTCTTGGGCGGCCTCCCCCGGCGGCCCCTCATTCCCAGGCCGGAGCCAGTTGTGCAGGTGCAGAGAGGAGGCCAGTCCAAATTCGGATCACCCAGGTCCGTATCAGTATTCCCCTCCCGCCCCTTTTACAGTTGTAACATTGCTCAGCTCAGAGCAGCAAGACTGTCCAGATGGATTGCAGAGAGGGACAATCTTCAGTGAGCATAAGAGAAAAATGTGAAAAACCTTTCAAGGGCAGCAGGGTTTTCCTTATGCTCACAGTAAGAACATTGTCCCTTGCTGTGAGCTGTCTTAAGACCAGATTCCACATCTGAGGGGAGGTAGCTTACACTAGGTAAAAGGGACAAGAGGGAGAAACTTTATCATTCAATTACTCTTGAACTACAACTCTGACAGTATTGAAATAACACTCTCTGTGGCTCAAATACTATGAAGATTAATTAGAGGTGCTGTTTTTGTGAAAAATTACTATCCCTTTAAGTGCAGTATATTAATGGCCTGAAATTGTACAGTGGTGCTGTTACTACACCATCCTATGGACAGATCTGGCCAGCTGACCATAAGTCTCCATAGGATAGTGTAGCAACAGCGCCACTGTACAATGCCAGGCCATTAAGATACTGCACCTAAAAAAATACAAGTTTGAGCATTAATAACCTTTGAATTTAACATCTTTCAGCAGTGCGGATACCCTTGTTTTACTCAGGAGGATACACCCTACAATATATATATATTTACATATTACTATCCCTTTAATTATACCTAAATGTAAACAGTGCTTTGAAGTTAGAATGTATTTATTGAGCTTGATTAGGATTAATAGTGATATTCTGGAATAAACCAACTGCACCACAGGATGCAAATAATAGTTAATTATGCATTCAATGTGGCTTTGAATGAGTTCTCCAAGGCAATATAAAGCAATAGTTTAGAGGTCTCTCTAGCACTCAAGGGGTTAAAACCCCGTTTAGCTCAAAAGGAACTTAATTTATCTAATTTTTGTTATCTCCCATTTTCTCCATGATCGCTTAACCATTTGAGTGCCAGAGGGCTGTCCAACACATTGAGTTAGTATATCAGTCTCACCATGTTCATTTCAAAGGAATCAAAACCTTATGAATATACATTTCCAAGGCTAACATGGCAGCTAGAACACAGAACTGCAAAACAAATTAACAAAGATTTAAAACATAAACATTGTGATAAAAACAATGCAACAATTACAGAGATTTATTCCATGAAACATATCACTGTGATTAGTTTAATTTTCTCCTATGTTTAACTGCAATGCAGCTACTCCAGTCGGTTTCTCAGCAGATGGCATCTATCTGCTTGTTATGGCTCTTATGACACCATTATCTTTTCAGATATGTTTGGGTCTGTGTAAACCAGCAATAAAGCTCACACTGCCATTCCATTACAAAACCCCATTGATTGGCCTGCCAATGAAACCCACGAGGATTATGGGTACATTGTGCTACAGAGAATGATTTAGGAGCAATTTGTTTAATAGCAGTTCTTCGGAGCAATAGGAAGAAATTGTTCTTCAGGAACACAACTGTCTCATCTCCCTGCATGGCTGATACTGTGCTATTTGTTGTAACATTTTAGAGCATAATACTTTAGTTTATACTGTGAGTGCTCATGTTCTGCTTGTGAATAAAATAAATGTTCTGGGGCAAAGTCCACTTGGTCTTCAAGAGAATAGGCAAGAAAGTGTCACTCTGTGATCATCATTTATCAGTAACCTTAAAGGGATAGTAATGTTTCAAAATAAAAGCCATGGAGAGTGTTATTTCAATACTGTTAGTGTTGTAGTTCAAGAGTAATTGAAGGATAAAGTATCCCCCTCCCACTCCTTTTACTGATGTAACACTGCTCATCTCAGAACAGAAAGGTGGTGTCCAGGTGGATTGCAGAGAGGGACAATCTCCAATTAGCAGAAGGGAAAAATCTGAAAAACCTGTCAAGGGGGCAATGTTTTCATTGTTCTCACAGTAAGAAGATTGTCCCTTGCTGTGAGCTGTCTGGTCTCAAGACCAGATTCTACATCTGAGGGGAGCTGGCTTACGCTAGGTAAAAGTGGCAGAAGGGGGATACTTTATCATTCAATTACTCTTGAACTACAACTCTGATAGTATTGAAATAATACTCTCCATGCCCCAAATACTATGAAGATTAATTGGAACTGCTTTTATTTTGAAACATTACTATCCCTTTAATAGCTTTGTTACATGGACTGGGAGGAAGTACCCATCATGTACAACAGAAAATGGTGTAACTCAGGGGCAGACAAACAGAACAACACAGGGGAGAAATATAAAGTCCTAAAACTCCTTTTAATTATATGGATAGGATTGCCACCTTTTGTTCAAAAAAATACCGGCCAAGGCATTCCCTCCATATACTTAACATTGGAAAGAAGCCAATTTTTTACCGGCCTGCCGGTAAAATACCGGCTGGGTGGCAACCCTATATATGGAGGTTTTAACCTCTTGAATGCTAGAGAGGTCAAATCTATCATTCAAGGGGTTAAAGCTAATAGAATTCACTGTGAAGTTTTATGTTTCCCCTATAGCACAGCTGGTTTGCTTCAGAAATACTGCCATTTTCTTTTGTACACTAGGCACAGTGTGTATACTAGAGAAAGCTAAATAAATACATTTTATAAGGTAACTTGCTAGATACCCAAACACATTGTGTTAGAGGCCTCACTGGTGGCCAAGAGGTTAACCTTCTGAGTGCCACAGGGGTATCCAACACATTGCTTTGCAATGTGTGGGGTACTACTCTGGCACTCAAAGGGCCGTATGTTCAAAAGGGATAACGACAAAAAAATGTTGTATGAAAGACAAAAATAAGTAATTGAATGCATGAACGACATATTTTCTATAAAGTATACAACAAAAAACTAGTAATGTATGTTGTGTACGACACAACTCCAGAATTGACAGGTAAAGGGGTGTGGCTAGGGCGTAGCTAAACTATTCTCCAGTGTCGTATAGAGGAAAAGAAAATTTGTCGTAAACAACGACAAAAAAATGTCTTTCAAAAGACAAAATTTATACGTTAAGAAAAAAGTGGAGGGAATGTGTTCTGAATGTGAGAATTTTTGTCTTTACTTAAGACATTTTTGTCGTTAGTTAAGACATTTTTTAAGACATTTTTGTCTTAAGTTAAGACATTTTTTTGTCGTTCCGTACGACAAATTCAGTCAGGACAAACAACCAGGGCTGGTGCAAGGATTTTTGTATACACAGGCGAAGGTGCATTTTGATGCCCGCCCCCGACCTTGCCACAATCCCCTGCCCCCGCCCACATATTTACCTCCACACTTCCCACCTCCACATTGCCCCTTCCACAATGCTCCCTTCATCTCCACAATGCCCCTTCCACAATGCTCCCTTCATCTACACAATGCCCCCTCAACTCCATAATTCCCCTTCCACAATGCCCCCTCAAATCCATAATTCCCCTTCCACAATGCCCCCTCAACTCCATAATTCCCCTTCCACAATGCCCCCTCAAATCCATAATTCCACTTCCACAATGCCCCCTCAACTCCATAATTCCCCTTCCACAATGTCCCTTCATCTCCATAATTCCCCTTCCACAATGCCCCCTCAACTCCATAATTCCCCTTCCACAATGCCCCTTCATCTCCATAATTCCCCTTCCACAATGCCCCCTCAACTCCATAATTCCCCTTCCACAATGCCGCTTCATCTCCATAATTCCCCTTCCACAATGCCCCTTCATCTCCATAATTCCCCTTCCACAATGCCCCCTCAACTCCATAATTCCACAATGCCCCCTCAACTCCATAATTCCCCTTCCACAATGCCCCTTCATCTCCATAATTCCCCTTCCACAATGCCCCCTCAACTCCATAATTCCCCTTCCACAATGTCCCTTCATCTCCATAATTCCCCTTCCACAATGCCCCTTCATCTCCATAATTCCCCTTCATCTCCCTACCTTGAGTCCCTAGTGGTCTAGCGGCGTGCCACTGCTTAGAGCTCTGTGCCTCCTTCGGCACAGAGCTGAGGCTCCCGCGCGCTGCTCTCAGTAATGCAGAGCGCTGGGAGATGATGTCATCTCTCAGCGCTCTGTATTACTACAGAGCCTGGGTCTCTCTGCGGTGTGTAACACAGACGCTACGAGGGAGCGCTGATTTACACTACCAAGCGCTCCCTCGCGGCGTCTATGTGACACACCGCAGGAGAAAAAAAAAAACAAACAAACCACAACGTCCCTCTTTTCGGTGCCCCTCCATTGCGGCGCCCTAAGGCAGCTGCCTGTTCTGCCTTAATGGCAGCACCGGCCCTGCAAACAACATATTTCCAATCACAACCGACACTCTCTTTAAATATTAATGATCCCAATGACAATATACTTTGAAAAGTCGTTACAAATGACAAAAGTTATTTCACTATTTCTTTGAACATATGGCCCAAAGTGTTAAAACTAAATATGAGAGAATGTGCATGATTTATATGCCAAATGATTTACTACTCATTATTAAGTCCTATAAGTGCCTGAAGGGTGTGCATTCAGATAGCTGATAAGTTTCAGTCATATTATGTGGCAATTAGCAATGCAAAACTATGTTACTATGTAAAATTTGCAGCAAATTAACCCTTTGATTGTTGGAGGGGTATGGAACTCATTGCAGAGCAATGCGTTCCCAACCCCTCCAGCACTCAAAGGGTTAATACATGAGTACCAGGGAGCAGATTGCAGACTATGCCTATATACTCCCACACTGCCCTCTTGTTCCTAGTGGAGCGTTTCTAACTTCCAATTAATATATTCAAATTATCCTTGGGATTAGTCACCCCAAGGTTAATGGGAGAATCCAGCATTGGACCCCTTGCTCACAGTCCCTAGAGAGACCAGCTGCACATCAACGGCGAGGTCCAAGAAGGCTGAAATGTATGTCTGGGGTTGACTGCTTTTCTTGTTCACAGAGTAATTGCCTGGCATTGTGGGGCTGGACTGCTGTTATGGCAGAACCAGTACAATGTGCTTTAGGACATTTTGTATCTGTATTGTGTGCTTGTTCCTAGTAGAGCGACTCTGACTTCCACTTAACATATTCAAATTATCTTTGTGATTAGTCACCCCAAGATTAATGGGAGAATCCAGCATTGGACACCTTGCTCACAGTGCCTAGAGAGACCAGCTGCACATCAATGGAGAGGCCCAAGAAGGCTGAAATGTAAGTCTGGGGTTGGCTGCTTTTCTTGTTCAGAGAGTAATTGCCTGACATTGTGTGGCTGGACTGCTGTTATGGCAGGACCAGTAGGATGTGCTTTAGAAAATTTTGTATTTGCATTGTATGCTTGTTCCTAGTTGAGCGACTCTGACTTCTGCTTAACATATGCAAATTATTCTTTGGATTAGTCACCTTCAAGGGTGATAGGGGGGTCCAGAAGTGGACTTCTTGCTCACAGTGCCCTCTTACCCCTTTTCCCTTCCTAATTCATTTTGATTTGATTTGGATGGACTTAAATGTACCCCGGTCCACTGATTTGATCCCCAAAGTGAATCATGGATGTTTCACTCATGCCCACCATTTAGAACATGTAGGAAGAGGGTTATTTTGTTGTACTGGTGTGTGTGGTTTTTTGATGTACTTTTATTAACATGTTGCAAGACTCTAATTCATTGATGGGGATGAAGAGGTAATGAGGGTGCATGGACACATTGAAGGTATATATATATATATATATATATATATATATGTGTGTGTAAATAAAAGTACATAAAAGAGAGAAAGAGGGGTAATTACACCTGGATCCTAAAATTATAGGGAATGGGGTATAGATATGGGTATAAATATATCAGCTGGGAAACAGGCAAGTGGGGTAATGGCAGCTTACACATATATTCTAATACCCTGCTCCCTATAAGTTTAGGATATATATAGTTCTGTGGAGACAGACAACACTCTCAGGCATGTTTTTCACAAACGAAGATACTCCGTGTCAGTATCCACTGAATATCTTCATTTGCCAAAAACGTGTCTGAGAGTGTCTGTCTCCACAAAACTGTATGTAACTTTGTTATTTGGATTTGCACCCAGGTCTAAGAAAAGTTCCAGTAAGTGTATCTCATAAATATATATTTATATATAGACAAAAGTAAATGGTTTAGATAACCAAAGCACAAGAGCACTCATAGGGCTTTTTAGGAAAAAAAAAAAAAAATTTATTGAAAGTAGTTTTATATAAAAAAATCAACTTTTCGGCTCCATTACAAAGCCTTTCTCAAGACATATATATATATATATATATATATATATATATATATAAAACACAATGATACACAGTGGCACTCATATCTAAACAACATGATAATGGTTGGTGCATGTCCCATAGACTAAATGAACACATAAGTATACTCAGCCTCAGGGGTTCCATAGACCAAGGAGACAGCACTCAGGATACATCTCATAAGATAAAAAATGGCTTAAAGCCATTTTATCTTATGAGATGTATCCTGAGTGCTGTCTCTTTGATCAATGGAACCCCTGAGGCTGAGTATACTTGTATATATATATATATATATATATATATATATACACACACACAGTTTTATGTGCCTTTATATATGTTGTCTGTATATTTTTTCTGTTTTTGTTTACTTCTATTATTATATTGCATTACTAGTTGAAGAGTCCGTTACACGGGTCACAGTGCCACTGCCAACCGGTCGTGGGGCAGTCATGCGCAGTGGAGACTGCCCGTGCCGCTGCTGATACAGAGCTGTCCAGCTCTGTATCAGCTGCGGCGCTGGCAGTCTCTACTGCGCATGACTGCAGCACGTGCAGCAGTCTCTACTGCGCATGATTGCGGCATACACACATTTTAGCGAATTATTATATAGGATGTGCTAGTTGCTTGGATAATTCTCCTCCATATTTATACTACCTGGTTATCTACGCTTTTTTAGTTATACCTCAATACCAGATATCGATATTCCTTTGTGACTCATGAGTATACTCATTGGCTATTTTGCACTGTTCCCACAATTTCCATGTTTTCTTTTGCATGAACACCATGGGTGTCCAGCTGAGTATTCCTGTGTGATTGACTGGGACAAGTGGCAGGGCGAATCTTTAAAGCAGAACCTTCAGATAATAGCCAGTCGCCATGCATTCATTAAATGCATGGCGACTAGCTTGAAAATAAATGTCTTACCATAAAAAAATACATGTGTCTGTGACTGACGGGCAGGTTAGTGCGGTCTGTGTGCCTGTGCCGTCAGTCCCTTCCGGTGACCATATGGTGCAAAGCAGTCTACTCTATGGAGACCGGGACTGACGGCGCATGTGCACAGACAAGATGTCTGCGCTCTAGCCTCAGTTCTGGCCTCCAAACGGGACGGATTCCTTTAGATGCACGTATTTTTTTATGGTAAGACATCTATTTTCAAGCTAGGCGCCATGCATTTAATGAATGCATGGCGACTTGCTATTATCTGAAAGTTCCGCTTTAAGGGAATACTTATTTGATTCATATTTGGAATAGATATAGCTTACCATCTCCTTACCTATATTAACAATATATATATTTTTACTGGTTTTCAATATATTTCCCTTTCTTTCTCCATGCTCCCTACAATGCTAGTAACCCTTTAAGTGCCAGAGGCATAAACAAAGCATTGGTTTTCAACGAGTTGCATTCACCTCTGTCACTTAAAGGTTTAAAAGAGAACACCATTTTTGCTTATTGCAGTTTCAGTGCTAGACAGGGGACCTTGAGGGAGATTTATAAAAAAACGTTCTTACTTTTTTAAAGAACAGTTCTTATGGCATGGAAAGTGGATATAATGGCAGGTTTGATTTATAAATGATTAAAAGCATTTTTATAAATGTGGCATTATTATGCATATTTTAATGCCTGAAATGCTTAAAGGGATAGTAATAGTTTATTATTACTATCCCTCATATTGTAGATATTTGCAAAATAATTTAATGGTCCCCAGGTTCATCTCTCAAACCTTTATGGTTTGAGAGATAACCGAAGGCAAAGTTCCCCCTCCCTCCCCTGAAGTCAGCGTTGTACCTGACTGCAGGGGAAGTCTGTCGTACGACAGGCTTGTGGCTCTGCAGCTGAGCCAAGATCGGGTTAGTGAAAACATTTATTTCACTGAAATGGTCTACTACATGTGCTCGGTCTGCAAGCACATGTAGAAGACTGTTTCAGTGAAATAATTATGTTTCACTAACTCAATCATGACTCTGCTGCAGAGCCGCCTGATGAAAGTCAGACCGAATATCCTGCAGTCAGTACAACGCTGACTTCAGGGAAAGGGGAGGGAGGTGGGAACTTTGACTTCGGTTATCTCTCAAACCATAAAGGCTTGAGAGATGACCCTGGGGGCTATTAAATTATTTTGCAAATATCTACTATATGGGGGATAGTAATAATAAAGTATTACTATCCCTTTAAGGATAGCATATACATGGTCTTAACTTTCTGGCGATAATTCTGTCCCATAATTGTTGCAATTAGTGACATTTCTGTATAAATTAGCTGCACAAATTTTTGCAAATGTCGTTACTCCATTTTATAAAAAAAAAGTACTACATGGCGTTCAGTCCTCGTAAACTGGCATTCTTGCATTTATAACTAATGGACACTCTGTTACAGCCATTTTAAAGGGATAGTAAACCCCCCAAAAAACTGTAAGCCAAATTATAGGAATAATAAAAACATACTTAACGCCCTCATTCCCATCTCTCAGAACGTTATGGTTTGAGAGATGTAAGAAAATAAAGACCTCCGTTCCCTCCCCTTTCTGCCTGACGACCTATAAAGCTGTCAGAGGCAGAATCCGGCCGACTGACTTTAGGCGGCTCTTCAGGAGCGCTGTCATCTAGATATCTAACTATAATTACTTCATTGGTATGGTCTACAACATGTGCCTGGCTTGCAAGCACACGTTGTAGACCATTCTGATGAAGTAATTATACTTAGATATCTCGCTGATAGCGCTCCTGAAGAGCCACCGTCTGATCCCGAAAGCAGGATCTCATGACGTCCGCTATACAGTGGATGCATGAGAAGGGGGAGGGAGCGGAGGTCTTTATTTTCTTACATCTCTCAAACCATAACGGTTTGAGAGATGGGAATACGGGCGTTAAGTATGTTTTTATTAGTCCTATCATTTGGCTTACAGTTTTTTGGGAGGTTTACTATACCTTTAAAGCATATTTCCGCTTTGGTCCACATTTATAAATCTCCCTCCTTGTGCTCCAGAGGCCCTCCTATTCCAGGTTACTCACTGATATCATTTATTTGCTGCTTTCAGACCTGCCCACAACATTGTATTTTGGCAGTAGAGCAAGGATTTAGGAACTACATTGCTACTTATCAAATAAATATAAAATGACTACATCTAGATAAATGATACTAGAGCTAAACACTGTCCCTTTTTAGAAAAGAGGAGTAATTCCACACCTCCCAAGTGTCCCTTTTTAGAAGGGACAGTCCCTCTTTGGGACCAAAACACTCTGTCCCTCTTTCCCACCCTGGTGTCCCTCTTTTTAGGAGATCAGACTGTGTAGTGTGTATATAAGTGAATCACATTGCTCTACAGCAATAAAACACACATATATGTTTGTTTAAACGTCAATACAAGTGTTTATAAATTAGTCTGTACAAATAAAATAATTTGCTCCTGCCCTAAATCATTTATTTAGTAACAGAAAGAACTGTAAATAGGTCATGAAATATCCTAAAACTTCTCAGTAATTCCCCAGCCACTAGCCACAGCCCTAAAACACAAGTGCTCCTCTTTGGCCATTTGAAATTTTGGAAGGTATGCAAATCCTATTCCTAAGGGAACAAATACAATTTCCTATTCATTTAAAGGGGCCTTGTAAGCTATAGAACACTAGAGGTCTCCATTTCATTGAGGAGCAATGGATTGGAGACACCTCTAGCATTAAAACCCCCCATTTCTCTATGACTGTTAATAATAATAATAATCCTTTATTTATATAGCGCACACAGATTCCGCAGCGCTTTACACTCATATTGGTTCCTGTCCCCATTGGGGCTCACAATCTAAATTCACCTATCAGTATGTTTTTTTTGGAGTGTGGGAGGAAACCGGAGTACCCGGAGGAAACCTATGCAAACACAGTGAGAACATACAAACTCATTGCAGATGTTGTCCTTGGTGGGATTTGAACCCAGGACCCCAGCGCTGCAAGGCAACAGTGCTAACCACTGAGCCACTGTGCTGCCCAGGGGTGGAACTAAGGGCCTGTTCGCAAAGAAATGTGTTGGGTTGTTTTTTTTATAATTCATCCATTATTGCACTGAAGTTTATAAGATATTTACAATATTATATTCTTTTTTTCTGCTTTTAAATTTATGTTAACAATTAAAAAAAGCAAACAATAGGCTCCTTATGTTATTATATGTTATACTGTAAGAGATCTCATAGGGTGCACATTTTGTAGCACTATTGTTAATTGTTTTCATAAATGTTCCCTTGTGTTATGTAGTTGCACTGCTCATTCACATATCTGCTAAAACATATTCTATGGAGATCACCATCAGCTTCAAATAACAGAATATGCCAGTGAGAACATTGGCATTAATGAATCACAGACCAGACTTAACTAAAGTAAATATATGGTGAGAGTAATTTTATATATAACTAGTATAAAAGCCTGTGTACACGGGCCAAGGTCCGGGTGATGTTAACCCTTTGAGTGCCAGAGGGGTAAGAGGCCAGTCCTCCTCTGTGTACTGCAGCCGCCTCACTGGCAGCGCAAGCGATGCATTCATGCACTTTAGTGACTGCCTGAACTTCTGTGCGTTCGTGCAGTCTCTACTGTGCATGACTGCATTGGACGAACTTTCTAGCGTTTTATTATATAGGATATGCCATCATTGTAACAAGGAGACAATAACTGACAATGCAAATTACATATCCTGTAAACATTGAGTGAAAGGGGAGAGTAAGAAAACAATTATGGAAATAGGAACAGTGAGAAGCAGGACGGGAAGAGAAATTTGGGAATTCCAACACTGGCACTAGGGATGAGCAAAAGTTTTAACCTCATAAGTGAAAGAGGAGAAAAATGGCACTTGTTTTTTTCCCTTATTTTTGCCTAGCTCTTTGCATGGAAATCAGTGGAAAGACAGAATATTTCCTCACCACATGGTAAGTTTCTCTTGTTTTCCTGCAGGCATATAATAAGGTGTCAGGTTTTGACAGCATGCCATTCTGTATTTTTGAGAGGAAGAGAAAGCAGCAGAGAAGACAGGCTAATAAAGTAGAGTTGAAGCTAGGTTTAGGGAGTCTTGAGGGCAAGAAATCTCTTCTCTGTATTAGAGGAGTCTGGGGTCTGGGGGACAGGAAGGGAGAAAGGAGTTTGACCCCAAATACCCCAAAATTTGGTGTGACTGACTGAGAAGACACAATGAACTATAATCCAAGTTTCTTCCTGATCTGGCTGTTATCTCTGTCCTATGGGAGTCTGGGGAAAGAAGCAGTTGAACATGGAGTGTGTTTTTTGTTTTTTTCTGACAGTGATAGGGATATGTGTGTGTGTGTGTGTGTGGGGGGGGGTGCATTAATTAAAATAAATAAATAAAAAAAAAAGTGATAGGTAACAGAAACAGGGACCCTGAGCTGTGACTAAAGCAGATTGATGGTAGTTGAGATATAGTATTTTGTATACTCCAAGGCAAGACATCACACACAATCAGTTTTATTGTGTATGTTACAGTAAAAACACACACAGTAATGCCCAGCAAATACACAGGGGGTAAGGGGAAGGTGAAAGGATTAGAGCAGTGCAGGGACTCATGAGTAAAGTGGTAGCCTTGGTTGTTGCAGTGTGTGTTATAAATTATGGTGATCATTCTCCTCCTGAGGATGATGTAACTTGTCAAAGTCCCACCAACATTCCCAAGACCACCAGCATCAGTACTATTAGTAAACCATCTAAAAGCACTGAAGATGACAATGAGACACTCCAGTGTTGACGGTATAACAGCTCAACCAAGTGCTGCATCTGACAGTGATACAAACAAGAACAAAAACACTTGTCCTGAAAGTAGTAGCAAATGTTGTGAAAATCCCTCAAAGGGGAAAAGTAAAAAGACATTGTTTGAGACATCTAAAAGCCTAGTGGAATATAAAAGTAGTGGATAAGAAGCAGCAGGCGATTCTGAGGATGACCTAATGACTGGTGATGTATCACGGTGCCTGTGCTCTTTCAGCGACATTCTGTCAGTCTACACTCCTGCTCTCTCCTATTGGCTGTACTGTGATAGTCCCACCCAGTATTGCCTTTAAATACTGAGTTCTGGCACTTCTCCGGTGCCCTTTTGAGGTGTTCCAGTACCAGCGCTTGTTCCTGATTACTGCTTGCTCTCAGTGTATCGACCTGGCCCGACTACTCTGCATCTCGTCTCCTGCTTGTGCACCGACCCGGACTGCCTGACCATTCTGCTTCTTATCTCCTGTGTACCAACCCGACTTGGCTGACGTTCCTGCTCCGTGTACCGACCCAGCTTGGCTGACGTTCCTGCTCCGTGTACCGACTTGGATTGGCTGACGTTCCTGCTCCTTGTGAACCCGCCCGGTTGGACTGCTTCCTCCCTGCATGCCCCTACCGGTCTCTGGTTGAGGGTGGTGATCCTCTATCGCTGTCTGTTACAGCTGTGCAGTCTTGGTCTCGGTTGCCTGTGTCGCCCCGGAAACATTCCTATTGGCTTGTCTTACTCTCTGCTCCCGGTTGGGTGCCTCCCAGGGTGAGTTGCTCAGTTCCGTTACTGTCACGGCAGTGCACAGTTGCTCAGTCTCCATTACTGCCATGGCAGTCTCCAGTTGCCTAGTCTCCGTTACTGCGACGGCAGAGTTCAAGTGGCCTAGTCTCCGTTACTGCTATGGCAGTGCCCCTGTGGCTCTGATTCCGTTATTGTCATGACAGAACCTCAGTTTCTCAGTCTCCGTTTATGCCACAGCAGTATCCAAGGGCTTAGTCTCCGTTTATGCTACGGCAGTCTCCTGTTGCCTAGTATCCACTACTGCTTTGGCAGCGCTCTCGTTGCTTGGTCTCCGTTACTGCTACGGCAGTGCTCTAGTTGCCTGGTCTCCGTTACTGCTACAGCGGTGTTCATGTCACTCAGTCTCCGTTACTGCTACGGCAGTTTTCACGTGGCCTAGTCTCCGTTACTGCTCCGGCAGTGCTCAAGTTGCTCAGCCTCCGTTACTGCTAAGGCAGTTCACCATTACCTGTTATACTTATTCTTGGGCATTACTCGTATTTAAGCTCTCAACCCTAGGTGAGCTACTCAACAGGCCTTACCACACATGGGACTGTTTACACTCGCTGGCTGCTATTAACCCATGCAGTACCGATACACTGGAACTCTTCCAAGATCCGCCTGACCTGCGTCAGTATAATGTGTTATGGACTCTATACTTATACTGGACCTGTGTGGGCTTACCTATATTTAACCTGTCTTGTGGCTGTACTATATTAAGTGTATATTTCAGGACCTGTGAGGGTTATTGTAATCTTAATTGTTTAATAAAACTATGTTTTATCCAAACCTACTGTGTCTGTGTGTCAAACAAACCACTACATGATGATATAGATCTAGAATATATCCCTCCATCATCATTCTTTTCTTCAGATACAGATGGCGTTGAGAGTGAGAGAGATGATGACATGGTCAGAAAGTTAGCTGAAAGGCAAAGGCTCAGTCTTCCATCACTGAAATTGAGCACTGTGCCTGTTTATAAACTGTGTAAGAAAACAATAGGAAAGTCTGACCCTAGACAAGCAAAGATGCCAAAAATACACAATTATCATACCTGTCATCATCAGCATCATCACCACTTCCAAGTCCCACTCAACCACACACACAAATAGTGTTGTAGCCAGCAACAACATGGATTATCAGTATCCACAGCCTTAGCTTTGCGGAGTGCATCTGCTGCTCCTGTGACACTTAGTAGTAGTACAATTTCGACAATATCTAGCCCCAGTAGTAGTAATAGTAGCAGCCTCTCGTGAACCACACAGTCTATGAAGTTCACAGTATGGAGATACTTCACTCAGGATCAAAAAGCTAAGCATGTTGCTATCTGTTGTCTGAGTATGAAGCGTGTGAGCACAGGGGAATCAGACTGACACCCACGCACCTCCTCAAAGAATTTGCACATGAAGACCAACCACAGGTCTGACTGGGAGACACACTATTAACAGATCAGAGATGCCAGAACTAGCAGCAGCAGAAGTAATCCCAAACATTTCCAGGGTTCTGGGGTAAATAATAGAGAGTGTGGCAAGTTTTTCTGCTCTTGATGCAGAGTAGTATGACTCTGAGTTTGTTTTTGGAGATGGCAAGAGTCATAGAGTGCCTACACATATCACTACCACCTCTACAAGTCATGTCATTAAAGCAATAAAGTTATACAGTTCCTCTACTCAGTATTGCTAACCCACAAAATCAAAATCTGCACAAAAATAATGCAAAAATACACCTCTGCAATGGTAAACTTGCCAAAATGTTGGCGGTTGATATGCTGCCCTTTCCTTTTGTTGAAAACAGAAGCTATAAAGAACGGATGTCATGTGTTGCACCCTGCTGGAA